>CM042986.1:13122402-14397394 GCA_023678885.1 Pogostemon cablin | reverse complement strand
AAAGATGCAGTATATTTTTTTATTGAAAATATTATTATTTTTTATTTATATTACGATTGTAAAAAAAATAATGCACTATTATTACTTTTCATCACTAAAATATTATTTTTTTATTAAAATATTTTCACTATTTTCACATTTCACAAAATTCATTTTGTTGGGCAATCCCATGAAAGTGTTTCTTTGCTACAATTGAACTAATTACAATCGAGAACTATATAATTAAAAAGTTATTGCATGCCGGAATCGGATGACATGCAAAGTGTTAATTAATACTACTTCTGTACGCAGGGGTTTCAGGAAATTAAAATTAGGGGGTATGATATCTAATTTTAGAAATATTATTTAATATTTAAAATTATTTAATAAATAAATCAAAATTAAAAATTATAGTTATTATTGACACCATCAACTTTTTTTTAATAAATAATTTAAGTTTACAAACGAATGTGAAAAATGTAAATGATTCTATAAAACATGAATATTAATATATTATGTGTATTATGTAAGTGAAGAAATAAAGAAACACATTATTACAATATTTAAAATAAAAAAATATATATTAAAAAAGTGTAGTATATAATATTAGAAGAAACACATTTTTTATATAAAATAAAATAATTAAAAGAAAATAAGAAAAAAAATAAGAAATAAGGGTAGGTCTTGCGTGAGACCGTCTCACGTGAGATCATTTTACATTTTTTAAAATAGTTATCACTTTCGTTATAAAATGTTATCACTTTCGCTATAAAATATTATCACTTTTCATTTATACTTTAAATTGTTTTTAAAATAATATTATCACTTTTCATTAATTCAGTATCACATTTTGTTATAGGAGTTATCACTTTTCGACCGTCTCACGTAAGTTCTCATGTGAGATGGTCTCACACAAGTCTTTGCCAAAAAATAATATAAATATATATATTTAAAAGATATAATATAAATAAATAAATATATATATATATATATATATATATATATATATATATATATATATATATATATATATATATATATAAACATATTTATTTAAGGAAAAAAGCGGCCACAATTACAAGGGATGGGATCGAACCCACGACCTACTCTCACAAATATAATTGCAAACCCACCAAGCTATAGACAAACAATTTTCACTAATTATTCCATATATATATGGAATTATATTTTAATTTGGGGGGTCTGCATCCTCTTGTTCCACGTGGATCGCTCCTAGCAAATGTTTATATTTTATATTTTGGATTATTTTATACGTTTATATTTGTTACATAATATATTTTTATATATACAATATTAATATAATTACTTACTATATATTAAAATATTATTTTATGTCAAATAATCAACTACACATTAAATTATATACTCTATCCATCCCAATTGAATGTATCTTCTTACTTTTTTCATATGTTTAAATAAGTAATAATTTAGAAAGTACTTGGTTAATAAGTATTGGGTGGGATTAATAGAAATTGAGGTATATTCATTCTTATTGTCGATCCTTGTTTGATTTAATGAGAATAAAAATTTCTCAATTATTTTTATTGATTCAATAACTATTCTCTACCCTTCAATCACTTTCAATTCCAATGTGATTGATCTCTATAATGATACTCATTACCATTTCGATTGAAGAATTCGAACCAAGTGGCCCCTTAATGTATAGTGCTTTAATGGATGTAATATTTTAATATGTAATGGATAATTGTATTAGTATTGTAGATGAGCTTTATTTGTAGTAGATTGAGTATACTTTTTTTTAATTCTCATCTACTAAAAAAGGAAATTGATGCTTTATAATGGAAAATACCAAAATTGCAAAACTGATACATTCCGTTGGGACGAAGAAAGTATCTCTTAATTTACATGCAAAGAACAAACATAAGCATTTGCTCGAGACAGAGGGATTATTAATTAGTTATAATTAATTAATTACTATTAATTTCAACTATATTTTAGACTCAATACTAAGGAGCACATTTGTGTGAGACCGTTTCACTATAAGATCATTTTATGCTTTTACAATTAATTATCACTTTCTATTAAAAATGTAATCACTTTTCTTTTAAAATGTTACTTCATTTTAATTAATATTATAAATAGTTCATGAAATAGTTCACAACACCATTATCACTTTAATTTTATCAATTGAGTATTACTTTTCATTATAGGTTATAACTTTTTATCCATCTTATGGGAAATCATTTCATGAATGGATCTAACACAAAATTTTGCCAAATAAAATAGACCATAAATCACAATAATAAATTAAATTATAATTATACTCTTAAAAATTACTACTAAACTCAAGGATAAATATTACTACATTCGTCGCAAAAAAAAATACCTTCACCTTTTTTCACGTAAATTAAGAAAAATTTTATTTTAGGAATATTTTGATATTTTTTAAAAGAATAAATAATAAAGTGTATTAGATAATTAGATGTGTTAGGTATCGTGGTATTATTGAAAATTAAATGTTAAAAATAACGCAATGGTTAGCTGTTTGACCTTACTATTTTAAAAAAGTGAAGTTTTTTTTTTTGTTAACCGATAAAAATGGAAAAGATGAAAAATTTTTTAATAGAGGGATTAACCTCATGAATAAAATAAGTCATCAAACACAAGCATAAAATTATAATTACACTTTTAAAATAACAATAAACTTATGGGCAGAGTAGACCTCTTGGTAAAAGTAAATATTTAGAGTTAGTATATTTTATAGAAAAAAAAATATAAACCAACTAAGTTTCATAAATTGAGGGTAAAATAGGTAATGGTTTCATGATCACTAATACATGTGCATTTTATTATATCCGGAGTTTAAAAAAATAAATTTATTTTATTAAAAAAATAAAAAATTAATGTAGTATGTTTAAGTAGAAAATTAAGTATAAAGTATATTATGAATATTAATTGAAAGTGACATTTTTAATTATATTTTGATGTAATTGAATTCAGAGTATATTTTTTTTTAAGATAACGCACATTATCGTGGAACAAATAAAAATTAGAGAGTACATTAATCATTTTTGTTAATACTTCCAATGTTTCATTACAATGTAGAGTTGGTCTGTATCCCAAGTGCACAAGATGTGTATTGGTATAATATTTTGTTCTTTAATTAATTAGGATACAACATTTTATTTTAAATGATATACACTTTTATTAATGTTTTCAGAAAATAAAGGGTACACACTTATATTAAATGATATATCATTTAATATTAAATAGTATCTGAGCTCACGGTGTCACCGGGCCACATAAGTTTTAGCCAACAATGTATTTTTTTCTTTTTTGCACGTACATTAAAAAATGCGATAGGCAATTGTAATAAATGTACGAGTGGGCCATGTGTTGAGTTCTCTTTTCAAATATGAAAAATGAATATCTTCATACAAAAAGTAATAAAATTAACCCCTTAAAAGTTGTCTTTTAAATAAAATTGATGACTTATTCTATACTTTTAAGTAACTTTTTAAGTGGTTTTGTAATGTGATATGAAGACAATTGGGTAAATTTTATAAATTTGAATACAATCGGATACAAGATACTCCCTCCATTCAGAACCACCCTTCCCGTTAATAAACAAAATATAAAATAATAATATATGTGAAAAAGAATAGTAAATTTAAAATTAAATTAACTCTTAAAGTTATTGAATAAAATGACATCATTTTTTGGGATGGGAAGGGTGTCTTAAGACGGACAACTAAAGAAAATGTGAATGGGTGGTTTTGGACGGAGGGAGTTAATAATATACTTGCAAGCAGTGAAAAATAATAGCATCCTAACTAGTTGCCTAAAGCACCTGTCTTAATATTCAAACAATTTTATGTTGAAGTTGGGAAAGGAGCACACTTTCTTACCAACATTATTGACTTTGTGAGGCTAATTTACCAGCATGTGCATTCTTACACTATTCATACATGCAATAGAAGCAAGAATCAAACACTATTTAACGGAAATACTAGTATGTAACAATAAAATATCTTCTACTTAGAAACAACATTCTTATAGTTAATGTTGCAGACCCTAGCAAAACACTGGGAGAATAACAACTTAATAAAACATACCAAGATCAGTACATGAATTCTAAATGCAAATCCGCCTATCAAATGATTGATTTTTAAAGAACAGATAACCAACAACTAAAGTCTACTCAACCTGCACTTCTTAGCAAACATCATGATGATTGTGGTATCTTGCTCCCGACCTCCTAAGTAACATCATCGATCTGCAAAATACGAGCCGAACCAAACTCTCTTTGACCGAAAGCAAAATACCTGTACAAGTTCCATGGTAATCTGTCAATAAAATTACTACTCAAGTTGCTTTAAGCAGGGAAAACCTGGACCTGCAAAACTAGTAAATAGGGTGAGAGCTGCAACTATAGAGAATTTGGAATATGAAATAGAGCGATAAGTTAAAACTCACTAGAGCAGGATGTTTTGAGAGTACAGGATACCTGACTGCACATACAAACACACAGCACTAACAGAAAAAAAGGGGGGAAAAAAAGCATTCAAATAACAATTCACATAGAACACATAATATAGATATGGTGGCCAAAACACATTGGTTTCTATTTTTATGTGGGCCCATGGACCAAGTAATTCAGAGAGTCAAAACCACAGTCCACTAGTCCCCCCACCAACCCCCTTCTCAAGCCAAGGCTTTGCGCTTTTTATGACACTATCAGTGTTGATCAACAGGCCCTTACAATCCTCAGATATTGGGTTATGTCAGAAAACTCAAGGCCAAAGCATATTTGGTGTAAGATAGTAGCTATGAAGACTTCCAGAAGAAATATAAGAACTAAGATCAACTCCATCCGAGTACACTAGCCAAATATTCACAAAAAACAATTGAAGGAATGTTGACCAACCATCTATTCTATATATTAACATGAAAGAATAGATATGTGTGCTCAATCTTATTTTGCAAGTTATAAAAATTACACCCAAAGAGATTTTGTCAGGAATCAAGGGCAGGATCTCAAAATTCTTGAAGAAAATATCCACATCTTTGTAAAATGAAAATAGGACGATGTCGTGGAAGCCATTAAGAAAGAAACAGAAACCAACAAAGTTAAAGAATTTAAATAAAGAGAAGCATATTAAAACGGCAGAAGGGTTTCAGAGAAACACAACCAAGCTGAATGCCAATTTTTTGAGATGAAAGCAATAGAAAAAAGATTTAGGAGACTTTAATTTTTTGAAATATTCAGTGGCACCAAAGATCCATGTCATATAATCATGCACAGAAAGAGACAATATATTAACGGCATGCACAAATTTATCATGTTCCATATGATAGAATTGTAAACCTGCACACCACCTGCACAGTGGAAAATGCGCAGTAAGCTACATTTCTAGAAGAAATTCATTTATTAAGAATTTCTTCTGCTGAAAAAGATAGCTGATAGGTTAAAGGAAGAAAGTGAGAGAGAGAGAACAAACCAGTTCTAACATTATCAATACCCATATCCATTCTGCTGTTGTTCCACTTCTCTTTGGTCATGATTTCCTTCATCATTTTCTGTGCGACCCTCACCAACAGCATTTGCCTTGCCAGCACGATCAGCCTCTTCCTTTTCCCTGTTCCACTGCTCAATTTTCGCCCTTCTCTCTTCACTTCCTTCCCTAACAGGACTACGATCCCTCCTGCCACCTAGGCTTCGGCTTCTACCCCTCCTATGGCCTTGACTTGTGCTTCTGCGCCTCCTGCTTCGACTTTCGTGGTGATCACGATCATCATGTCTTCTGCTGTGACTGCGACTTCCATGAGAGCGATCTTCATAGCTACGGTGCCTATAAGGACTTCTGCTCCTGCTTCGGCTGCGCATTCTCCTGTGCCTCCCAAACAACTGACGCCTCAACTCCCTACATTGAAGAGATAACATAGTACCGTTTCATATTATGCTCAACCCAACCGCATTTATATTTATTGGCCAGATAAAAAAAATTAACTACCTGCTAATCCTCTTCAGATGCATGAAGTTGCAGTACCCACCACGGTTGCAGGCATCCTCCTCATACTGCCTACAGGTGGCTTCACGAAAATCAGTCACTGGAGAGAAATCAACAATGATAGGCCTTCCTGCAGATATAAATAAACATAGAAGAAATCATATTTACAAAAATAATACAATGTCCTCACAGAAAATCCCATAAGCAAATGAAGGAGAGCTTGATGTAACATTATAAGAGTACAACAGAAGAGAAAGAATTGTTACCTGCATAATATCTTCCAGTCAGGTTTTTCAAAGCATTCCCAGCGTGTTCCTCCTCTCTAAACTGGACATAAACATTGCCAACCTGTCAAAGACAACTGCATGTTAGTATCTCAAATACCCACTTTAAAAAATTAAAAATAACAGAACTTTTGTCTGATTAGAAGGGGGAAAAAAATACCATATGGTCAGCAAGATTGTCGCAGACGTTCAAACTTTCGATCTCTCCATACTTGCTCAGTTCCTCAAACAGGTCTTCATAAAAATCCTACATCATCAGATAAAGAATTCAGATAACCCTTCATGATGCAATCAAAGCACATCAGAACTAGAAACATCAGACCAATACAGAATGAATATATGCTCAAAATCACAAACACAAGGATTAGCACATTAGAACTGGAAACATCACTACATTAGTGCAATATGAAATGACAATATGCTAAATATAAACGAGAAGATTATTGATGTAACATTAGAAGACACACAAGAAAGTTTCCATCACATAGACTACTCACTCAAACTCTCAAATTAGTAAGAGAACAACCAAAATTGCTGCGCACCTATTCTATCAAAAAGCAAAAAAAGCCAAGTAAGACAGAGCCTAAACTTAGAAACACGGATATTAAACATGAGATTATAACAATGGTTAAACCTAATCATATGCAGCTTGCAGGGCCCTTTATGCAGTAGCAAGGAAAAAAAATCAGGATCTCACACAACAGGAGACCAATAATAAAGTATGCACAAAAATTACTATAACTCAGAAACCACATATCTTATGACAATCAAGAGACCACGGAAAGAACCACTGATAACTCAACAGCAATCACACAGGAAACAACCTCACAAAAAAATAATAATAATAATAACAATAATTTTTTATTAAAAAAAAGGATCAGATTTTCTAGTTGATACATCAAATTAATAAATAAATTAATATTCCGAGAAACAATTATGAAGAAGGGAGGAAAACCTCGAAATGCTCCTGCATCTTTTGGGGATCAATTGGGTGGCCCTGAGCGTCGACGCCGGGCGTAATCATGTCGGGGCGCTGGTACATGTTGGAGAGCAGAATGGTGGGGCTTATGCTGGGCTTCGTATGGAGACGCGAGCAGCGGTCACCGTGCCTACAGGCGCCAATCTTGAAGTAGAAAGGGCAGTTCACTCTGTCCTTCTCCGTTCCGAAAATCGACGCCAAGTGCTCCGCCATCGCTCAATTCTGAACACGAAGACACAGAAGCTTCTTCTCGATTGTTGGAACTTGGAATTGGTAATCCTCCTCCGATTAGGGTTTCAATTCTCGCACTAAATTTGAGAGGGAGGGAAATCGCGTATAAATGAAGTTAACCTACCTCTTGTCTCTCTGGATACTTCTAAAATAAAACTCCATTATTGTTTTATAATAATAAATAATTTTGGTAATTTTGAAGCATAAGGTGGTTTGCCCGAGAGGTTAAGGGGAAGATTTCCGCACAGTTCTGCGCATGAGTTCTAACCCCATAGCCCACCACTATACAATTTATTTCTTTTTTATTTGTTTTCAGTTATTATTATATACTATATTATTTTTTTATTTTATTTGTTTTCAGGTATTATTATATACTATTTCAATATTTTTTAATTTTTTTTATTGTTCTCTACTATTTCATTTCAATATAGTATGTTATACAATAGAGGACGACTATTTGCACACTCGAAGTTGTTAAATGAACCTCGATTATTAAATGTACCCCATTGAAATTAAAGATTACATATTTAAATTACTTAATATACCCTATACAAAGACAATTTTAGCCTTTTAATAAACTATGCCCAAATATAAAAAAATAATTAATCACAACATTAAAAATTAAAAATAAGAAAACGGGGATAAGTTTTGAAAAAAAAAAAGTAACTGACGGTATGTCTTCCTTACCAGCGACTGTTCAAGAGAGAAAGGAGAGGGAAGAACTTTCATACCTTCTATCCACCGTCTAGGCTTCGTCATTATCAAGTACCATGTCTTCTTTCTCATTTCGTTTCTTCATTCACAAAAATTCTTGGGTTTGTGTTAGTTTCAAAATTTAGAAATTATCTGTAGGTATGTGAAATCCAAAAACCCGCTGCACTGTGTTGTGTTCGATCGCTGTAGTCGAACACCTTAGACTGTTAGATTGTTACTATCGAACGACCTTTTTTTTTGCTATTCAATTTCTCATATACTCCATATTCCATTCTTCCCTTCAAACTCTTTATTTAAATAATCTATTCATTCTGGACTGTTGGTGCACACCTCACAACCAATCTTATTTATATTCTGAAAACACCCACTTGCCTAATCAATTACCCTTAATTTTACATTTTCGATTGCTTAACTCTTTCTTCCCATTCTTCCTTTTCCTTCACCACTACAATTTGATTATTTATTATGTCAGCAAAATAAATTTTAGGGTTGATCATAATTCTAAGTTTTTTCTTGTTTCATGATTGCAGAAGGGTTTAGGGTTGATCTCAGTGATTACAACAATGTGGTGCATTTAGAAATTTGATTAGGGTGCATTTAAAATTTTAATTTTAATTATAATTTATTTTATTTTATTATATATAAAAGGATATTTACATCTTTTCACATTATCATATTTTAATTCTTTAAATTATTGGGGTTCATTTAACAATTTCGGGAATGAAATTAGCTGCCCCATAAAATATCACTCCATATTTTCAATATGGTACGGTATGAAACTCTGTTCAAGATGGAGTAATATTGATGACTCCAACCTTACATAAGGTGCATGTGCTCAAAATTGCAACTTATTTTGAACCTACGTAACTTAATTTTAATTTAAATTTTCAATTCATTTTCAACTCACATAATTTAAATTATAAGTAAAAATACATTAAAAAGTGATTTTTCTTTAACTTTATTATGAGATGGAGGGAGTATATAATGTGATCCATTTTGTAGTTCATAAAATCATACTAATTGAAAATAATATGAAAATTTGTTTTAACACATTAATTGTTATAGTATTGTAGTAAGAATTAATACTGTGCAGGTTACTGTTTTTAAAAGAGTGCATAAATTTTGAAACAAATAAAAAATAGAAATCGTGAAAAATGTTTTAGTACCAGAGCATGAACTTTGATAGATAACTTATAGGTCGCGGCTGTTCATCTCCACCATTTTATTTACATCCATTTATCTTTACACACATTAAAATTATATACACATGTAAAAGATTAAGTTTAATCCTTAATTTAATACACCCAACCTCATATCCATTCCACCCCTCAAACTAAAGTAAAACACATACACCCACATTTATTCCCCTCAAATTAAAGTAAAATATACGCACCCACATTCAAAAGGAAAAGGAAAAGAAGAGAAGGAAAATGACGTGAGGAAATTGAATGGAGAAGAGAGAAGTTAATCAAGTTCGATTTATTATTCATTTATAAATTGATCAAGTCTCCCCCAATTACAGATTATATTTACTTTATTTTGTATCAATCTTGATTGTAAAGAAATTAGAATTTAAGATTTATAAACATTTTGAGTTAATTTCATATATAAATCAATGAAATGTCATGCATGTAAATAAAATTGTATAAATGCAAGTGTTGGAACCTTGATTTGTTAGGATAGAGCATGAGTATAGTGAAAAAACGTGGCATTGAAATATTTTCTATCAATCTAGGACGTGCTATGTTGTTCAACACTGGTTTGACGAAAATAATG
This sequence comes from Pogostemon cablin, assembly GCA_023678885.1. Classification (NCBI taxonomy): domain Eukaryota; kingdom Viridiplantae; phylum Streptophyta; class Magnoliopsida; order Lamiales; family Lamiaceae; genus Pogostemon; species Pogostemon cablin. Next base: position 14,387,438 of record CM042986.1, on the reverse strand, counting down.
ACTCTATTAGGCCGACACTGGCCGACAACTAGTATTGTGTTCGACCAACACCGGTAGGAAGTTAGTTGTTGTGTTCGACCGCAATGGTGGATGCAGAATTTGTACCGAAGGGGGCCCAAATAATAATATGAAATATAATGTGTGAGTTGATATTTCGTATACTTGTGTGCATGCAGAGTTAACTTTTATGCACTTAATTTATATTACTTTATTATATTTAGCTGCTCATTAAAACACTAAAAGGAAATTTATTAAAATTTATTAATAAACTACAAGTTTTTATTTATTAGTATATATAAATAGTGAAAAAAATAGTAAAACGAATAAAAGAACATGTAGGAATATGTGGAAAAAATTAAAAGGATACACAAAAGTAGAAATAGCGAAAATGATAAAAGAAAATAGTAAATACGCAGAAAAAATAAATAAATAAATAAAAAGGATAAAAGGAAATTGTGAAAAGATTTAAAGAAGGCCATGGGATCTACTCGAACCTGGCACCTTACAGTCCCCCTGCTAGTAGCAATTTCACTAGGGCATTCCATTATTTGACTAAAATTATTACATGGGCGCCTATTTGTATTACTAGATCTACTAAATGAATCCTAAGTTCTAAATGTAATCAGCTAAAATTAAAAGTTACACATATAAATAACTATATACCTCATTTAAGACTACTTTACCCTTTTAATTAATTAAAACCTAATTACTAAAAACTAATCAATAAAAAAAGAAAAAAGAAAGAAACGCCTGTGAAGGAAAGAAGAAGCCGACGTTGTGACTCCGTAGAAGAGAAAGGAGAAAGAAAGAAGAGGTTGACGTCACGACTCCACAGAAGAGAAAAAAGAGAGAAGATTATAACAACGTGAGACAAGAGAAATAAAAAAGACACATGCATATAAATTCTAAAGTTGCAAACATGGTATTCCTAGACTGCAGATGCATGCACTATCGCCGGAGATCTCAACATACTCTCCAAACTGCCCCCTTCGACTACACTCCGCCTCCGTACAAGGGCCCACCGCCGCCGAACTCTTAGCGAAGCGATCTCTTCTTACACTGTTATTTCAATTTCCCAACAATTTAACTAAATCACTGCCTAATAATATGTGAACATTGTCCATGGAAAGACGCAATACTTGTTCGACAAATATGTATTGCTGCAACCGAACACATATGTTTGTTCGATTGCAGCAACCGAACACCATATGAATAAGAAATCTTAAGGTGTTCGGTTGCTGCAACTGAACACATATGCTTGTTCGGTTGCAGTCACCGAACACCATGTAAATAAAAATTCTTAATTTATAATATATAAAGAGATATTTACGTATTAGCAAATATGAGTATTTTAGTCCTATAAAATTTATGGGGTACATTTATTAAAATTGGGGATGCAAATAACCGCTCTCTTATTCCATATATAGTAAAAAAAATTAAAATGCCAGGTGGGCCCAGTGCCCCCTTACACTCAACGTACGTCCGCCACTGTTCGACCAACACCGACCGAGAGTTAGTTGTGGTGTTCGATCGGGGTTGATTGATATTTTTTGTTGTATTCGACCAACATCAACTCAAAATTCATAGATTGTTTGACCAATAATGATTGAACATAAGTCGTTTTATGACTCCTAGTTGGCCAAATGCTCATGAACTTAGACAAAATTTAGGGACGTAAAATCCACATTTAGATCGATAAAAATACTTTAAATTGAGTATTTTTTAAACTTTCTAATGTGTTCTTTTCCGACATCATACTTTAGTATTATGTTAAGGAAATATGTGTAGTTTAAAAATTTTACTCTCATAGAAGATAAATGATTGATGATGTTTGATGAAGATTACAATGAATTTAGAGGTTTCATGTTATATTTAAGGGTGTATTTATCAAAGATTTTTTTATTATTGTTATTTAATTAATACTAAAGCGTATTATAGTATTTTAATATTTAGTATTTTTTTAAATATATAAAAATTGGTATATTTAGGAAAAATATGGGTGTGAATAGTCGTAACCTAACTTATAATCCCTCTGTCTCAAAATAATAATTACTCTTTCGTTCCCTTGATACGTATTCATTTTGACATTTTGGTCCGTCCCAATACAAAGCATCAATTTTCTTTTTTGAATTGATGCGACACACAAGAGGCCCATACTCAACACTAATACAATTGTTCACCACACATTAAAATATTATTTCTCTCACCACAATACACATTAAAATATTATGCCCCTTAATCCACGTGAATAGTAAATGGATACATATTAGTGGGACGGAGGGAGTATATATTTTAAATTTGGGCGTCCCACTTCAATGATTATATTTCATTTTTGGTAAATGAGACATATACAAAACAATTAATATATATTTATGAGATCCATATACAATACTAATACAACTATCTACTTTATATTAAAATATTATTTATCTCATCTTACCAAATATTAAAATATTTTATCCCTTAATACACTATAAAAAGTAAATGTAATTATTATTACTTATTTGTACAGGGAGAGTATTAATTATTATTACTTATTTGTACAGTGAGAGTATATAAACTAATTATAGAGAATTTTCGAAGTGAAAAACGAGAGATGAATAAGGACCTCAAGATAGCAGGCATTAATCTTGATGAATGATTTTTAGTACTTTTATTTTTAGTGAGGTTGTTAGAGTTGCATGTGTTATAATAATGTGAGAAAAAAATGGTGTTGTTTATTACCCAATTAAGGACAAAGACAACATAGTTGAGAGTGACACTATCCTAAAAAATTTATTTAAATGCTAAATGTCGATTTTTAAAAAACAAAAAATTAGATATGACCTAAAAGTCTTATAATTTTGAATTACGAAGTACACAAATTAATAATAATATGTACAGGATGGATTAAAGGGTGTAACAAAGAAATCAAAGTGCTTTAAAAAAAGACTCGTGTCCAGAGGACTGCATGACTACTAATCATCAGTTCATATATTCTCTAAAATAACACATAATCAAATTACTAGACAAAATAAAATACAATAACGAAACTAAATTAAACCACCATTAATCAATACTTAGAAAAGAATTTATTACTATTTGTGTAACTCTAATCTCTGTGGTTGTTCAACCTTAACTCTGTCTGTATGTTTTATCTTCACTTTCTGCCAATTCTTCTACCACAAAATGAATCTTTTTTCTTCTCTTATAAACTTGAAACCAGCCAACACTGCAGAATTCTTCTTTACATATATATATTTTCTTTGTGTAGTTTAAGAATGCAGATTGCTTCAACTTTGTGTAGTAACACAAGTGATTGTAGATACATATATGCATGTACAACCATTTATGTTAAGAACAAGGGACTATGGTCCCAATGTAGCCGAATCCCGCGACCGTAAAAGTGAAAACTTGAAGAAACAGATATATGAAATAGTTGTTCTTCCCGTAGACGAAATCATAGCATCCACATATGAAAAGGAACACTGCAAATCCAAGCTCTTGCAGCTGTAACCTGAGGAATATAACCAAGAACTCGTGTTAGATCACACGAGAACTTGTTTTGTTGAGTGAAACGGCCCTGTTAGGCTAACAGGGCTGTTTTTCTCAACAAATTAGTAAGGTTTTACCTGTCTCCAAGAAACTTGGATAGGGATCTCTTGGATGCTGATGTTTTGTTGGCTTTGTTTTTTAGGGTGTCACCGAGTTTCTCGGTGACGACCCATTCGTTCACTCTCTTTGCCTCGAGCAGGCCGATGAATGTGGCCTTGGTTCGGTGGAACGACATCACGTTTTCGAAGAGTACCCAGTAGAACAACAGATGAAATGATCTGGAGTTTAAAGAACTCACTTAGAATCAAAACATACCATGATACATGTTAGATGAATGATATGTAAACAAGAAAAAAAATCTAAACCCCTGCTTATTAGATTTATATATGCTTTGACTTAGGTCCAGATTTTATTCTTGATACGTAGTATCACAAGAAATGACACAACAATGTATAACGGAAAATCTAGACAGCTTCCAAAGTACAAACTATTGTGTACCTTGGCGTTCCGACGGAGTTGAGGGTGGTTATGATGCAGGGGATGTAAATGGCACCCCATTTAGGGACATAGACTTCAGGTACCAGAATTGTCAATGGCAAAACGACGCAGTAAAAGAAGAACGTGAACATGTGCGCGATTATCTTACGAACGAAGAAGAAACTGTAGATCACGTAGAACTTCTTATACAACGTTACTTTCTGCAAAACATTAATGATGATGCAATGCAAACATTAATTTACTCTCTGCTCTTTATGTTTCCACAATCTTAATTCAAGAAAACAATTAACTTACCTTGTTTGTAGCAATATCCATCATCATTTTCCTGAATAGATTAGCTGGACCACAAGACCACCTGTGCTGCTGAAACCTGAATGCTTTGAAAGTACTAGGAAGTTCACTTTTCACCTATTATAACATAATCGTGTTAAATGATCATCTCATCTGAAATCTTAATCAGTTATGTTATTAACATAAATCGAGCTCACCTGAAAATAACATAATCGTGTTTAATGATCATGTCATCTAAAAACTTAATTGGTTATGTTATTAACATAAATCGAGCTCACCTGGAGATCTCCAAGGTATAGAAATCTCCAGCCTTTAAGGCCCGCACGAACAGCAAGATCCATGTCTTCCACTGTGGTTCGATCTTTCCACCCTCCAGCCTCATTGATTGCAGCAATTCTCCATATTCCTCCAGTTCCTGATACATTGCTACTTTGTTGTCAATGGCAGCATGCTTTGAATTTTAACAAGAAAAACTATATGCATAATAGATTAAAATTTTGTGTATCAATGTATAAGTGATATGGGTTTGAACTTTACCATTGAAGCCAAAGAATGCATGAGTTGCTGAACCCACTTCTTGTTCAACTGTAAAATGATAGTCCAATGACATTTCTTGCATTCTTGTTAGCAAACATTCATTTGAATTCACTGCACATGAGATGTAATTCAAATCAATAAATAAATATCCTGATAGTAAATCATTTGAATCCGACCAATAACATTAATTTTAAAATAACTGGGATTTTTTTTAAAAAGGAAACTACTTAACATCTAGAAAAAGATCATTTTATTAGAATAAAAATATAATTCACATTTTATTAAAAGTCTAATTAAAAGCTTCAAAACTCATAATTTAATAAAACTAATAGTATCTTTATAAAAGATTTACTTAAAATTCACTAACAAACGGTATAATTTTTTATTTATTAGTATTTATATTTTTATTAATAAAGAGATACAAATTGAATATGCGCGCTTGTTGTGTGGAGTACTGGATATTTTGTTTTGTCTAAAGACACATAAAAAATAATAATCCCTCCGTCCTGAATATTTTTACCCGTTTGTACGGGCACGGAGATTAAGACAATTAATTTTTTTGATATATAATGTAAGAGAAAGTATGAATAAATTAGTAATTTAAAAAGAAAAAGTGAATAAAGTTATTGAGAATGATGAATAAAGTGTAAAAAAATAATTAAAGTTGTTGGAATTGTAAAAAATAGGTAATAAAATATTATGTATTTTTACCAAAAACGTAATGAGTAAAAATACATGGGACACCACAAAATGAAAAGTGGATAAAAATACGTGGGATTGAGGGAGTAATATATCAAAAAAAAGTGATACCTAATTGATGAAAAATGATAATAGTGCAGTGAATTATTTTATAAATAATTTATTGTATAAATATAAAGTGATATATCATCTAAATCTAAACAAATGTAATAACATTTTAAAATAAAATAATTATAATATTTTTAATAATAAGTGAAAACCAATTACGAAAGAGTAAAATAAATTTATTGTGAGACGATCTCACACAAGTGTGCCCTTTGCCTTTTGATATATTTACACTTTTTTTTCCTTAGTCCATCACAAAGGTATCTATTTATTTTCCTTGCATAAATTAAGGAGTATTATTATTATGTGTATATATATAAAGTAGGTAATTGCAATAATGGTAAGTTGTGGAATCATTTTAAAAAGAGAAAAATTAACAACTTAAAATGAACGAACAAAATGAATAAATAATCTTTTAGTGATAGATGAGGTGAGTATTATAATTGCATATTATCATCTTTTTCCAGCAATATTAACAAGCTTTATAATTTACTCATTAGTATTATATTTTAAAATAACATACAAGCCTAAAACAAAACAAAATATTAAGTAAAAGATTTTATTTTTTTATTATTCATGGAAATACACGAGTTCAAACAAGACTGAGTAGGAGAAGGGAGTGAGTTGAAAATTTAAATTTAAATTTAAATTTAAAAAGTATGGAATTTAGCATTTTAGAAGAGCATATCTGAATGGGACCATGTGAGCTAATTTCTGACATTACGTGTCAGTTCATTAAAACCATTGCCACGTCATCAATCACGAACTAGAATTACGATTTCCACTTGTTCCTTTTAAAATTTTAACTAACCCGGATTGCCACTGTCCGTGGGAAGTTGACAATCTCATAAATGGTCAGTGCGGCTCCACCAATTGTGCCGTGTGTACTCACACACAGAATAGTACACCTAGATGTCAAATGACAATAGTGAAAATGACAAAAAGTGTCATTATTATTAAGTATAATTTTAATTGGCCACATATATTATACATAATTTTTTCTAGCTACTTTTAAAGGAATAGACTAAAATGTTCTTGAGGGGACCTACTTTTCACATGTTTGGAGAATGAGATTCCACATTTTTTGACCAAAAGTACCAAACGTACAGTAAATTAATCGGATTCCTCTTTATTTCTGAATAAAGTGTGGAAGTACAGTCTATTGAATGCATTAATCTGTTACCTTTATATGTCTCATGAATATATTTTTTATTAAAATAAAATAAGATGCATTTATTTTATTCGTATAATTTTTTTTTTTAATTTTTTCAGGAAATATTTTTTTCGATATTTTTTTAATTTTTTTAAAAAAAAGTATGGACCGAATAGAACAAATTGTAGGTCGAATAGAAGAAATTTTTTTACTTTTTTTTAATTTTTTTTTGAAAAAAGTGTGGGCCGAATAGATGAATTTTTTTTATTTATTTTTTTTTTAAAAAAAGTGTGGGCTGAATAGAACAAATAGTGCAGGCGGAATAGAACAAATTGTAGACCGAATAGAAGAATTTTTTTAATTTTTTTTAAATTTTTTTTTGAAAAAAAAGTATGGGTCGAATAGAACAAATAGTGTAGGCCGAATAGAACAAATTGTAGGCCGAATAGAAGATTTTTTTTTTATTTTTTTTATTTTTTTGAAAAAAAAGTGTTGGCCGAATAGAACAAATATTGTTAGCCGAATAGAACAAATTGTAGGCAGAATAGAAGAAATATTATTTTTGATTATTTTTTAATTTTTTTTGAAAAAAAAATGTTGGCCGAATAGAATAAATAGTGTAGGCCGAATAAAACAAATTGTAGGCTGAATAGGCCGAATAGCAGAAATAATATTTTTGAAATTTTTTAATTTTATCTAGAAAAAAATATTTTCTATAATTTTAAATGTAGTCTCAACCACCCTATTTAATGCAGTAACCCCATTATTATGATCTTTTATTTGACAGTTATGAAGTAATTTGGGGAGTCCTCTAAATGGTGGCTACTAAAAATTATTTTTAAGAGAGATAACTATTTAAAATTATATTTAGTCAACAGTGACTACTAAAAATTTGGTTTCTTTCATTACCAAAGAAATAGACAAACCTTCCCCGCATATCTAGGGCTTCCATAACGGATTATCCGGGTTCTACGGACAATTCCGTCAGGACACTTTCGTCATTAGGGCTATTATTAGAAATATGGACATAGCGATCAATCCCTCCAACTACCCTTTTCTACCAGTTTAGGAATAAAAAAAATCCTTCCTATATGCTCACTTAATCCCCATTAATATTTATGTTTTTCATTTTAATTTATTTTAAAATTTAAATTCCCTTCTTTGTTAAATTGAACCAATACAAAATAATTACTAATTATTAAATATATTCCCTCCGTCCTATTCAAAAATTATCTTTTTTCTATTTTGATCATCCTATTCAAAGAGTCCATTTACTTTTTTCACACATGAGACTCACACACACTCTAATACAATTAAAATATGAGACTCACACTCTTACTAATACAACTATTAACTACACATTAAATAATATTCACTCTGTCCGCTTCTAAGGTATTCATTTCACTATTTCTGGCGTCCGCTTCAAATGTATCAATTTCTTCTATTTAGTAAAAAAAGTACACAATATGACCCACTACTTCCCTCTAAGTACAACTACCCACTTTACCTATAATAATAATACTCCTTAATCCACGTGCAAAAAACAAATAAAGACCTTAAAATTGTCCACGTGCAAAAATCAAATGGATACCTTAGAATCGGACAGAGAGAGTAATACTCATTAATCTACGTGCAAAAAACAAAAGAAACTCTTACACCGGGTCGGAAGGAGTATGGCCCACACACAAAACTAATATAACTACTCATCTCACATTAAATATTATTTCTCTCACATCCCTTTACATTAAAATATTATATCCCTTAATCTACGTGCGAAAAGCAAACATAAACGTTAACTACTTCTTTGATTTTATTATGAGACTGAAAGAGTAAAGATAAAGTAAATTATATGTGTTTGATGAAAGTGATACTTTAAAAATATAATGTGTTGAAATATTATCTCCCTTCGTTTCGATTTCAAGTACAATTTACGGTTTGCACGAATATTGATAAAAATCACCTTTTGAGTTACTTTTTAGATAGTTTTGTATTTTGAGTAATAAATAAGTGACAAAATATGTTATGTGTGTTAACATAAAAATTTTAAATTAAATTGTGTTAGAAGAAAATTAGTTAAGTGTTTTTTCCTTAAAATGTGAGTTGATAATAAGACAAACTATAATAGAAAATGTGAAATTGAAGTTGAGACGAAATAAGAAAAAAATAGAGTGTTATGAGATGGAAAAAGTACTCTATCGGTCCAATTTAAATTGTCTCATTTGATTTTTTTAATATAAATTAAAAAATATTATTATTTAATGTATAATGGTAGTTGTATTAATCGATGTGTAAACTCAATATTTTAATTATATTTATGGAGTATGAGTATCATGTGTATAAAAAGAAAAATAAGACCCTCCCATTACTGAAAAAAGCACTTTATGAAACTAACTGGAGAAATATTTTTTATTAGACAATAAACAAGTCAAATTAAGTCCTTATAAAATCAATTGGAGAAATATTTTTTTATTAGACAAGAAACAAGTCAAATTAAAAAAGAGTAGCTACAACTAATCAATTTAAATCAACGTTGATTCATGCAATGGGGGTGGTTAAACGGACCTCATTCCTAGTAAGTCAAAATGATAATCTACCATGGACCGTCCATAAAATATTAGTAATGTATTATTAATTAAAACAGTGATACGTGGTAGTAATAGAAAAAAGGTTATGGCAGAAATGTCCCTGTACTTGATGGGGCCCACTGTACCGCAATGCATGCAGCAAATATCTCCAAGAAGCATAGAGTAAAATGGGCAAAATAAATATGACATGTACGTTTATACCCTCTCTCCTTGTACAACAAGGGAAGAATAAAAGTGACATTAAATGGATGAAAATTAATACTTACACAGTAAGGATTTTATAAATAATTTGTATTATAGATAAAAAGAAATTTTTTTTTAATAAAAAATAATAATATCTTTAATTAAAAAATAAAATAAAAAGAAGTAAACACTAAATCGATCTAAAGATGGTAAGCTACCACCGACACTATTGCATGCGGCGACATGTCAAGAATAAATCATTTTTGCAGCCCTCTGTCCGATTTATATAGAATTAATTATTATTATAATTCTTTCATTCATATATTAAGCAATTTTTCCAAATAAAGTTTAAGTCTGTTCTCACTTATTTAATAACGGTATAGTGCATAATAAATAATAAATAATTATATATTTTAATGTATCTTACTCATTGTCATAAAATAATTAGATTTGACGATCCTATTTTTTATTAATTAAATATTACTTTTAATTAAAATATTATCACTTATTGATGTTATAGGTAGTATCTATTGATTGAGATGTTTTTGGTTACGATAGAACATTAATGAAGGTAGTTGTTTAGTGCAAAGAAGATTTAATGTGAAGCTTACCAAACCTCCATCGGGCTTGAACGAGGGCCATATCCGAGCCATATCGGGCTCGGGCCGAAAATCAGCGTCAAAAATTACGACATACTCGCACTCCTTAACGTAGTCGTGTTTCAGTCCTCTTTAAGCGCACCCGCTTTATATCCCCCTCTAGTCTCTCTAATTTGGTACACTATTTTCACTCCCTTGCTTGACCATCTTATACACTCCTTCTCAACCATGTCCTACAATTAATAATCATCATCAATTTAAGAATCATGAGAATTTATGATCATTAAATTTCTAAAATATTTTTTTTGACCAAAGATAGATAGCTCAAAATACATGTAAAATAATCTCTTTAATTACATATGGTTATATATTTTTAGTAAGATTAAGAATAAATCTCGATATTATGAAAAGTAACGTGAAAGTGAGCACGTATATCGATACCCTATGGAATAGTTTGTTTACTGTTATACCTTGATTAGATGGTCAGTGGAATCATCAAGTACTTGAATTACTAGCCTATCAGCAGGCCATGAGAGATTACAAGCTGCACCGATAGAAATCTTGTAAACCTTCAATCAACCAGAAGAAAACAAGTAAACTAACCGTTTCACACACACCCATGCGTGTATGTGTGTGAGTGAGAAAATGAAAAATCACAGGAAAACAGACCTCTTTTTCGTTAAACATGGGGATCTGAACGAGAACCATGGGAAAAGCAGCGTTTCCGATCTCCAAATCATCCTTGATTGCCTCCCATCTGTACCTCTTCTCCGGCTTTTTCCAGAACAGCTTCACCAGAATAATCACAATCCCCATGTAAAGCCTCTCCACGAACACCATTATCGACATCGCCAAGCAAATGTACACGCAGACGGTCAGCAACGGAACGATCAACGGCTCTTTAATCAGCTCCCACAGCACGCCGAGTTGACCCGCTGAGTAACCAGGAAGCGACTCGGGTGGCAGACTCCTTCCAGAAACTTCCGCCATCGCCGAAACAGGGGAACTCTGTCTCGCTCCGCAGATCTGCTGAATCTAACAAATTTTGCTTCCTGAAACAGAATGCGGTCGAAGATTCTAGAACTCCGTTCTCGGTTTTCTCTCTCTATGGAAGATGGATAGAGAAGTATGGTGGCATGGTGATGAGAGAGAGAGTGGAGCAAGTTACGGGGGAGTCGGTGAGTGAAATGAAGTCGTTTTATAGTCCGTCTGCAGTCTTCCTGAATTCCTGTTGAGAAGGAAATTAATGTGGTCCAATATTAATTAATTAATCTAATAATTATGGTTTATTAGATACTAAATTAATGAGTAATTTCCGGAAGCTGGAGTTTTTGGGAATTTGGTAAAATTCTTTGACTTTTTCGACACTTTGCATTTTAAATTTCGAATTACTCATTTAGCTATCAAGTCTACTTCGTTTTATGTAGTCAGTGTACACTGGGTGCACCTATCTAAATATAAACATAAACAGATCAAAAATATATTCAATTTAATTATTAAGTTTTTAATAAAAAATTGAGTATAAAAAAATGTACAATTATTAAAAAATATGTATACATTATTAAATAAAAAATTATACATATATGATGCTAGTTTTTTTAATTAAAAATTTAGTGTGAAAAAAGTATACAATTATTACGAAACATGTATACAAAATAGAATAATATGTATACAAAATAAAATAAAAAGTTATACATATGTGGGTGCATCTTTACACCCCGATGCACCTAATATACTCTTTTATTTATCTGGAAATAGGGGTGTGTCTCTTTTTTCTTTATTGGGAAAAACTTGTATGAATCGGGTGCTGCACGGGCACACTTTGTATTAAATTGTATACTTTTTAGTATAAAAATATATATTCTTTATTTTTTTTAAAGAAAAATAAAAAATATTAATAAAAAGTGTATACACTTCCAAATAAAATGACTTACTCTTATTAATTAAAGTGTATACACTTTAGAACAAAATAATATACCCTTACCAATAATACTAAATTGTAAAGGGTGCCCCCGGATGCACACAAGCTCCACTCTTCTTTATTTTTAATCGGAATTTTTTATCAATATAAATTTATTTTATTTGTGATTTTATTTACTCCATTTAAATTAAGGCAAAAACTTATGAGAGACCGTATCACGTAAGTCTTTATGTGAGACGACCAGAAAATGATAACTTTTATGTAGGAAAGTGATAATAAATTAGAGTGAGGCTTGCGCCATGTGCCTTTAGAATTAAGTATTATGAATAAGAGTACATTATTTTGTTCTAAAGAGTATACACTTAATTAATAAGGGTACATCATTTTGTTCTAAAGAGTATACACTTTTTATTAATATTTTTTTATTTTTCTTCAGAAAATAGAGGGTACACATCTTTATGCTAAATGATATACAATTTAACACAAAAATTCTAAAGGCACAAGAAGTGTGCTTCCGTGTGCCCCTGTTCACACAATTTTTTGTCTTGTAAAATAAATGGTACACATTTTTATACTAAAGCGTATACAATTTAACACAAAATTATAAAGGCACACGGAATGTGGCGTATACAATTTAACTAAAAAGTGATAACATTTTATAAAGAAAGTGATAATAATTTATATGGAAAGTGATAACTATTTTAAAAAGTGAAAAATGGTTAAAGAGTAAGTATGAATGGTAAGCCATGTGTGAGACCATTTTACACTTTTAAAAATATTTATTATTTTAATTATAAAACGTTATCAATTTCGCTATAAAATATTTTCACTTTTTATTTATATTATAAATTGTTCATAAAATAGTTTTTATCACTTTTCATTAATTGAGTATTATTTTTCATTATAAAAATTATCATTTTTGTCCGTCTCACATAAGTCATTAAATGAGACGGTCTCATACAATTCTTTGTCTATATAATTTTTTTAAATAATTATAATTAAAGTAATTTAAAATTTGATAGGTCTTGGGTGAGACCGTCTCATGGATCTCTTTATGTGAGACGGATTATTTATGAATAAAAAATAATATATTTTAAATTTAATTAAAAAAATATTAAATAAAGAGTGAGACTTTTGTGCCCGAGGACATACCGTGTCCCCATATGAACTATATTAACACAAGAGTTCATATGGGGACACGGTATGTCCTCAGGGCACTGGAGTTTTTGCTTTAAATAAAAAATAAGGACTCTGGCGGGGCGCTGTTGTACTCCACACTATTGAGAACATGCTAATTTATTTATTTATTTTTATTTTGTTTAAATTTTTTTATTAATTATTAAAAATTCTATATTTTTATTTTTTATTTCTAAAAAAATTCATAGACATTACTTTCTATTATAAATATTACTACTACTTTTATTTATTTCACAAATTAATTATAAAATAATTTATTTAATTGATTATCATTTTTTATAAATCATATATAATTTTTTTTATTAAAATTGTTATTATTTTTATTCAACGTACGACTAGTTTATAAAATAGTGCACTTGGACGGTTATCACTTTTCATTAATCAAATATCACTTTTTATTAAAAATATTATCACTTTTTATCCATCATACTAATTAATCATGAAATAGTTTAATTAGTAAGTTATTATTCTTCCTTAGTATCACTTTTATTAAAAATATTATCACGTTTTATCAATTCTATAAATTGTTCGTGAAATTCACTTTCACAATTAGTTATCACTTTTTATTGAAAATGTTATCACTTTTATTTTTAAATGTTATCACCTTTCATTAATAGTATAAACTGTTCATAAAATTGTTCATATCACCGTTATCACTTTTCATCAATTGGGTATCATATTTTCTTACAAAAATTATCACTTCTTATATTCTCACGGAAAGTCATTCATAAAACAGACTCACATAAGTTTTTAACATTACGAATTATTCATATTCATAATATAATTTAAATGAAGAGTTATCACTTTTATTTGATCAATATTTTTTTTATATTATAAAGATGTTATTACTTTTTAAAAATATTAACACATTTTACAAATTTATATATTTAAATTTAAAAAAATAAATTAAACGAATAATGATATTTTAAATTATAACATTATAGAAAAATATAAATTAAATAACAAAAACGTAGAAAAAAATATATGCATATAAGGCTTAATTAATTTCCCACTTATTATTAATTTTTTTTTATTTAATATCAACCAGGCCCTTTAAATTATTTAGGCCCAATTAATTTTATTCTATAACTAATTTTTTAATTTTTTAATTTCATTACAACCAAACAAGACCCTTATAAATTGGGATTAAAACAGTTTTAGTTCCAAAACTTTTCTCATGGTCTTTTTCAGTGTCAAGAAAGATAAGTTTATTAAATTAGTCCAACTGGCGAAGAAATAGGGCAAAAACGTCCTATTTTCGCCGAAAAATGCTGACATCATCGGAAAAAACCACGTGATGGCCGGAATTGCTGATTTCCAGCCGGGGCGATGACGTGGTGCGGTGAGTCAAATTAATATATTTTTTTAATGCCAACATGACATTTATTTATCTTTTCAAATTTTAAATAATTAAAAAAATAAAATTAAAACAAAAATCAATTAAAATAAATATGTTAAAAACCTAAAAGCCGATCAAACAAAAAACGCATAATATGGAAGTACGATTTAGGAATTCAATTTGACAAAATTAAAATTGACGAAGAAGAAGAACCCTAACCCTAATTTAAAAAAAAATCGACGAAGAAGAAGATCAGAGGGATTGGGTCTCTGATGCGAAATCAATGCCACGCTGATGAGACGGTGAGTGTTTGTCCCATCCAAATGGGATTGGGTCTCTGATTTTTTCTTCATCGATTTTTTTCTAAATGTGGTTTAGGGTTCTTCTTCTTCGTTGATTTTAATTTATAAACTGAATTCTAAAATCGTAGTTCATGTTTCACGTTTTTTGTAAGTCAATATTAAAATATTTTTTAATGCTAACATGATATTTATTTATCTTTTCAAATTTTAAATAATTAAAAAACTAAAATTAAAACAAAAATCAATTAAAATAAATATGTTAAAAACCTAAAAACTAAAAACTGATCAGACAAAAAAACGCATAATATGAAAGTACGATTTAGGAATTCAATTTGACAAAATTAAAAATTGACGAAGAAGAAGAACCCTAACCCTAATTTGAAAAAAAATAAGAAGATCAGAGAGATTGGGTCTCTGATGCGAAATCAATGCCACGTTGATGTGACAGTGAGTGTTTGTCCCAATCCAAATGAGATTGGGTCTCTGATATTTTTCTTCATCGATTTTTTTTTCAAATGGGGCTTAGGGTTCTTCTTCTTCGTTGATTTTAATTTATAAACTGAATTCCAAAATCGTAGTTCATGTTTTACGTTTTTTGTCTGATCAAGTGTTAGTTTTTAGGTTTTTAACATATTTAATATAATTGAATTTTGTTTTAATTTAAGTTTTTTAATTATTTAAAAATTGAAAAGAAAAATAAATGCCATGTTGGTATTAAAAAATATTTTAATATTGACTCACTGTGCCACATCATCACTCCGGTCGGAAAAAAGCGATTCCGGCCATCCCGTGACAATCACGTGCCGTTCTCTGACGAAAATAGGATGTTTTTGGCTTTATTTCTTCGCTGGTGGGACTAATTTGACAAACTTATCTTTCTTGGGACTGAAAAATATCATGAGAAAAGTTATGAGACCAAAATGATTTTAATCCCTTATAAATTATATACTAGGGTTAATGGATGATCCGTCTCTTATAAGAGGATCCGTGAGATGGTCTCACTTAAGGCTTTGCCTTTAAAACTTATATATATATATATATATATATATATATATATATATATATATATATATATATATATATATATATATATATATATATATATATATATATATATATATATATATATAATATAATATAATATAAAAAATAATAAAAATATAAGGACATAAACTTCTCATTAATTCAAACAGATTTTAAAAAGATTATAAATAATGAATTTCTTTATTAATGTATATTTATGGAAGAAAAATATATAATTTAGTTAATGCGACAAATAACATAAATTAACAATAAAGATAAATTAATAATTATACATAGGTTAGTGCTATCGATTAAATTGATCGTTTTACAAAGTCCTTAGACTAATTATATTGATGTACTCCATTCGTACCACTTATTTTTATCAATTTCATTAATGGTAAAAATACAAAATATTTTATTAACTACTTTTTACAATTTCAACAATTTTAATTATTTTTTTACACTTTATTTATCATTCCCAACAATTTTATTTATTTTTTCTTTTGAAATTACTAATTTATCCACTTTTTCTTATATTATATATTAAAAAAATAAAACGTTTTAATCTCTGTGCCTGTACAAATGGGTAAAAATACCCGGGACGTAGGGAGTATAATTTTTTTAGGTAAATAAAATATAATTTTTAAATAATTAATATATAATTCCTTAAAATATAATAAATGATTCATTAAATTATAATTTTTAAATAATTAATTGCACAATCGGATTGAAAAGTAAAATCATTATAAGATACTCTTTTGTAAAATGGCTATATGTGAAAAAGGTTAATTCATTTTCAAAGCATAGTTGTTTTATAAGTAAAATATGATTATTTGTTGTTAAGGTATGATTATAGTGAATTAATATTATAACATATTAAAAGCATACTTAATTCATTAATAATCAAACTTTCAAAAAAATATAATTTAATTAATGCGTACTTTATCTATATAATAATAATGATACTTTAATAATTGATTGACTTATTTTACAACTCATCTCACATAATTACCATATCATAAGAGACTTTATCAATTATTTTTGTCAACTTGCAAAATTTTAATAAATTAGCGAGATTAAAGGAATTTATTTAAATAATTTATTATTCTAATAATATTTTATGTATATAACATTAAAATATTATAAATTTATAAAATGTGATAATATTTTTTTAAAAAGTGGTATTTTTTACATATATACAAAGAATTATACTGATTAAATAAAAGTAATAATTTTCCATTGAATTATGCTATAAATAATTCATATTGACAAACATTCATATAAAATCATTTTACATAAGGAAAGTAATACATAGTTCATTAAAAGTAATAACGGTATTTTAAACTATTACTTGAACAATTTATTTATAGAATAAATGAAAATAATAACATTAAAAAAATAATAAAATGTGATAATTAATTACAAGTATATTTCAGGAATAATTTATAAAATAAATAAAGAAGCAATTGATAACCGTGCCCAAATAGGTTTTAAAAAAGAATCTTTTTTGCCCAATATTTAGTGGTAGATTTAAAAATGACCGAATTGATGGAAATATATATCCTTATAACAATATAAATAAAAAATATCTTCGTGTTATCTCTATAAACTTTCGAAAAAATTATATTCGAGTAAACTTAACAAACTTTGACTCGTTACAGATTTGAATATATTTAACACGTATTGCCAAATTAAGTAAAAAATTACTATGTACTAAACTAATGCCAATAAAGCTATGATTTTTTTATTTTTTAAATCATACGTGATAATTTTTTTCTTTTTTAATCAAACGAATATCAAAATTTTCACTTATGTTTGGTGGAGTTAGAATAAATAATTACATCTAATCCCTCAATTAATTATACACTATATCTATGACAATAATCAAGCTAGTGAATTTCTGCAACTAACGTTGGCGTTCTTTGCTCTTTTTGCTTAGATATTCTATTAATTGAGTCATTTTCTTTCAAATTTAGGTAACTATGGACACTATGAATTGAAAAAAATAAAAATAACAATAAAAATTATTAAAAATTGTGCAAAGTTTAATTAATTAAAAACCTTAATTGGGCACTGTGGATACCTAAAAATGCAATGTTGCATTTCATCCACAAGCAAATATAAAAGTAAGGGTAATAATTAGGTAATTTAGGTTACCTTCAATTTCTACTAAAATCTTAGAACTTTTTATCTGCCACGTGCATTCGTGTGACATCACATTAATTTCAATTCAACTTTTGATTAATCATAAAGTTAATTTCTCATTTAACCTTATCAAAGTTAAAAAATATATATATCAATTAGGTCCAAAATTGTACTTAAAAGTAATCCCTTAATCTCATATTTATTTGCACACACTGTAAATAAAAAAAATTTGAAAGAAGTTTTATTAACTTTTTATCCTTTTAGAGGTAGCATATTCTCATTAAAAAAAAATTATAATTATATAATTCGAATTTTATAGTCAAATATACATAAAATTCCAAATTCTGCTATAGAAGTTTAAAATTGGCATAGAATAAAATAAATAATCTGTCCTAACATGTAACTTTTCCATTCTTCGCAACTTTATTCTTCATATTTTTCGTCCAAAAAACAATAGTTGTACTTGTATCTTTGTATATCTAGTATAAACAAATCAGATTGTGTTGTAATTCGTTGATAAAACAGAGGATTGATCTATCGCAGGATGTGTTGTTGGTTGTGAGAGCAATTGTAAAATCTTATGTATATACGGTGGTTTTTCGATAAAAAAAGATATTGTTTCTATTTTAAGAATGTTTAATAGATTATTGTTATTTTAAGTATTGTGCGGAAGGATGTTAAGCTTGATATCGTTGTAACATGTCTACTTTGAGGGTGAAGACGATGTTAAAAATCCAAGTAAAAACGATTGTATTAAAAGACTTAAAGTATTTTCCAATATTAAATAACACCTTATAATAACACTTTAAATTTATTTAACACAAAATGATAACACTTTTAAAATTATTATGATATGTAACATTTTTGTAACACTTTTTATATAAATAACACATATATTTAACACTTTTCTAATATGTAACACATGCATATAACACTTTTATATATATAATACATTTTATGCAATTCTTTTACAAAGGTAACATTATAATGTAACACTTATTCATAAGTAACATTTTTAAGTAACACTTCTTCATACATAAGTTATTTACATAACATTTTAAAATAGTATTTTAAACACTTCATATTTATAAGATGAATACTAATTAAAATGTTAATTATATATATATATATATATATATATATATATATATATATATATATATATATATATATTACCCATATTTTAAAAAATAAATTACATATATACTTTTTAATAATTTTCTAAAAAAATTGAATATATTAGTTTAATGTAATTATATAATACAAAATAAGTATATATAGTTCATTACATAAAATATATTTTATTTTATAATATATATTACTTAATAAAATTAAAAAAATATATTTATCACGAAAAATTATTTTAAATTATATTTACTTACATTTTATGTTAACGGTTAAAATATTGAACTACAAAAGTTTATTTTAAAAAAAATAAAAAACTTGAAATATATAATAAAATAAATATTTAATATTTATTAAGATTGATGGTGTAGCTAAGTTGGTAGTTGGAACACATTATAACTCATAGGTCATGGGATCAAATATAAGTAATTGCACTTTTATTTTTAATTTTATAAAAAGTGTTAAATAAATATTTTGTTGTAACATTTACGAAGTATTATTAAAGTAAATGTAACCTTTTTATTAAGTGTTACTATATTAAGAAAAAGTTTTACATATGACAATATGTAACATGATCAACAGCTGCACCCCTAAAAGTGTTATCTATCGTCTATAATAACACAATTAAGCTATTAGATAATATTTTTCGTGTGTTATGTAAAGTCATTTATGTTGTAGTGAAAAACTTAAGTGTTTGGAGAAATTTTGTCCATGCATCTTGACACGACCCACCTTACACAACTTATAATTCAAATACTATTTAACATAAATATCATTATTATAAAAAAAAACTGCATATAATTTTTTTTTCACATAATATGCTTATAACCAACACCATCACACCAGTTCAACATACGTGACTGGTTTCTGATACCACTTCAAACCAGACAAACTCGCGACAATACTTATTATATTACACAACCAAAACATCAGCGTAAATAAAATAAACCCACGGCCTAACCCAACAGGTCGTCATCTATGTACATCCGCTCAAAACCTTGAAGAAGCTCCACAGCTTGCACAGTCACATCACAAACTCAATCATTAACAGGCTCACCTACAATGTATAAACTAGTGAGACAAAAATCTCAGTAAGTAGAAATCATGCATGTTAGTGCATGAAAATGCATTTAGTTCTCTATCGCCTATTTCCTAATTTTTCTAGTTCATCTCTTTTATTTTGAAAACTGTTCACGTTGCGGGATCCCCACGACACACTTATGATATGCACCCCAAATGAGCTCAATGGGGATGATTTTTTCCGAACCCCGAAAATAGTGCCGAGAATGATTTTTTCGAACTCTGGCAAAGTGGTGGGGACAATTTTTCCGAACCCCTAATAAAAATGTCGGGAACGATTTTTCCGAACCCTGACAGAGATGCATATATAGTGGCCGCACACACCATTAGTATCTTATTAATTTTGAGGAAAACACTTTTCATGTTTATGCATGGTATGCACCCAAAACAATTAAATGTGCATCATAAACCATTTATAATATCAATATCAACATTTAATTACCATAAAACAACAACTTAATTTCAATTCATACAAATCCACTTCTGAAATAACAACTTCACCTCAATCATATAAATCCATTTATAGAATAACCACTTCACCCTGGGATCACACGGATCTCTTTTTGGAATAACAACTTCATCTTGGATCCCACAGATCCTTATAACCAATATTTTCTCAAACCATATAAATATATTTGCAACAGTTTCCAATCACACATATCTATATAGGATAATAATATTATTTCCAATCACATGGATCCACAACTTGTATCACAAAATTATCACAAATAATTTACAAATACTATTGTTAAATATGAACCCTACTTTCCCCAAATCACATAAATCCCCAACTTGTATCACAAATTAGTCTCCAAATAATTCATAACGTAATTAAACTGATCAAAAATAACACATAACATAATTATCACATATTAATCACATATAATTCACAAACAACATGCTTATGCATTGTAGTTGGACTTCTACTTACCTGAACTCCGACAATAGTGATAATACTATAAACTTTGTGAAGAATGGTGACTATCTATCTCCCGTCCTGACACGCTCCTCTTTCTCATCCCGACTACGCAAACACTCTTTCCTCCCCTTCTCTCTTTCTCTTCTCTCTCTCTTTTTCTTTTTTTTTCTTCCTTCCTAATTCATTTTCATGGCCACTTTCTCCATTTGATTACCGAAATGAATTTCATTGTTATAAATAAATGAGGTAAGTCGGTTATTTATTATCATTTATCCATTGTAATAAGTTTTGGTAAGATAAAATTCCACGTATGTTAGTTATCATCCTTGAAATTATGTGGTTGTACTTAAACCATGTAATACATACGTATCCTCATTTATTAATTTATTATTATTATTATTATCCATTATGAATATACGTGCAATACTTAATAACTAAGATATATACATTTACAAATTATTACACATGCGTGTATATTTTCTTACCACTATTATTATTACGAGAACACGTGTGATACTTAATAATTAAGAAAAGTGTATTTATACTCATAAAATAATTTACTCATATATCCAAATTAATGTACGTAAATATTTATGCACACATATATTCACATATTGTCACCATTTATCACAAATATCTCAAATAAAATATAACGATAAATAAAATGTAGAAATAATTATTATTATCACATAATTGCCACATAATTATCATATAATTATAAAATGCACATAACACAAATTAAATTATATTGACACATGAGTAGTGAGAAGCTCGGGTATCACATCCACCCCAACTTATAAAAATTTCGTCCTCGAAATTTATTTACCTGAAGAGATCTGGATATTTAGCCATCATCTCATCCTCTCTTTCCCAAGTAGCCTCCTCAACTAGTTGATTCCTCCATAATACCTTTACTAATGGTATTTCTTTATTTCTGAGCTTCTTCACTTCTCGCCACAAGATCTCAACTGGTACTTCCTCATAACTCAAATCTTCTTTCAACTCAACTGGTTCCTGTCTGAGAACATGAGATGGATTTGGAACATACTTCCTCAACACAGATACATGAAACACGTCATGCACTCTAGACATCGATGCTGGTAACTCCAATTTATAGGCAACACTACCAGCTCTCTCAATGATAGTGAACGAACCAACATATCTTGGACTGAGTTTCCCTTTCCTTCCAAACCGCATTATCCCCTTTATTGGAGATACTTTCAAAAATACCTGATCACCCACTTCAAATTCTAATTCTCTCATCCGTTTGTCTTCATAACTCTTTTGCCGATCTTGAGCAACTTTCATCTTCTCTCGTATACGGGTAGCAGCTTCTGACATTTCACGAATCAAGTCTGGACCCAAAAGTTTCCTCTTTCCAACTTCATCCCAATGTACTGGAGATCTACACTTTCTCCCGTACAATGCTTCATATGGAGCCATCCCGATGGTAGACTGATAACTATTGTTGTACGAGAACTCTATCAAAGGCAAAAATTTACTCCACTGACCTTGAAAATCCAACACACACGCTCTGATTGACCATCTGTCTGTGGATGGAATGCTGTGCTGAAAGATAACTGTGTCCCCAACGCCTTATGCAAACTCTTCCAGAAAGCAGACAAGAATCTCGTATCTCTGTCTCACACAATGGTGAGTGGTACTCCATGGAGTCTGACAATCTCTTGTATATATTGTTGGGCATAACGATCCATGGAATACGTAGAGCTAATAGGAAGAAAATGAGCTGACTTAGTCAATCGATCCATAATAACCCAAATGGCATCGTGGCCTTTCACTGTCTTCGGTAGCCCGATAACAAAATCCATCGTGATATTCTCCCACTTCCATTCTGGAATAAATAAAGGCTGCAAAGTTCCTGATGGTCTCTGATGCTCGGCTTTGACTTGCTGACAAGTCAGACATTGCTATATATATCGAGCAACATCTCTCTTCATCCCTGGCCACCAATAATATGACTTCAAATCTCTATACATCTTAGTAGCTCCTGGATGTACAGAGTACGGTGTTGAATGAGCTTCCGCCATCACTTCTTTCCAAATATCATCCACTTCAGGTAGACATAATCGACCTTCATAACGAATCACGCTATCATCTCCTAATTGGAAGTCAGAAGACTTTCCAGAGCTGATATCATTCTTTATCTTGTCAAACAACTTATCCTCCTGTTGGCTCTGTCGAATCTTATCCATCAAAGTTGGTCGAAGTGTTAGAGCTGTCATCCTTGCTTCCAACGATCCTTCCTGAATGATCTCCACACCCATCCTTTGCAAATCAAGCAACTCTGGTTTCTGATTTATGGTCATAGCAGCTACACTCTGTATTGTCTTTCGGCTCAATGCATCAGCAACCACATTGGCTTTTCCAGGATGATAATTGATAACACAGTCGTAATCCTTCACCAATTCAACCATCTTCTTTGCCTCATATTCAACTCTTTTTGAGTGAAAAAGTACTTCAAACTCTTATGATCAGTATAGATTTCACAACGTTCCCCATACAGATAATGCCTCCAAATCTTGAGTGCAAACACCACTGCGGCTAACTCTAAATCATGAGTTGGATAATTCTTCTCATACTCCCTTAACTGTCTGGATGCATACGCTAACTTTCCCATTCTGCATCAATACACACCCAAGACCATTCTTTGAAGCATCACTGTAAACTTTGAAGTTTCCTGTCTCCGTAGGAATAGTTAAGATAGGTGCTGATGTCAATCGTCTCTTCAATTCTTGGAAACTTTGTTCACATTTCTCCGTCCATGTGAACTTCACATTCTTCCTGGTCAACTGTGTTAATGGTGAAGCAATCTTAGAAAATCCTTCAACAAACCTTCGATAATATCCCGCAAATCAAAGAAAGCTACGAACCTCAGTGGGATTTGAGGGTTGTGGCCAATCATAGATTGCTTTAACTTTACCTGGATCCACTGAAATTCCTTCTCCCGATACCACGTGTCCCAAGAAAACAACTCGGTCTAACCAAAATTCACACTTCTTGAACTTCGCATACAACTGCCTCTCCTTCAGAATCTCTAACACCCTTCTCAAGTGCAGTGCATGATCTTCCTTGTTCTTAGAGTAAATTAGAATATCATCGATAAACACAATCACAAATTTATCGAGAAATTCCTGAAATACTCTATTCATCAAATCCATAAATGCTGCAGGAGCATTTGTTAATCCAAACGGCATCACTAAGAACTCATAGTGCCCGTACCTTGTACTGAATGCAGTCTTTGGAATATCCTCCTTCCTTATCTTCAACTGATGATACCCTGACCGCAAATCAATCTTCGAAAAGATAGCTGCACCCTGTAACTGATCAAACAGATCATCAATGTGAGGCAATAGATATTTATTCTTCACCGTAACTTTGTTGAGATCCCGATAATCAATGCACATCCTCAACGTGCCATCCTTCTTTCGAACAAACAGAACTGGTGCTCCCCAAGGTGAGAAACTAGGTTGGATGAATCATTTGTCTAGCAACTCTTGTAACTGTATCTTCAATTCCTTCAGTTCAGCTGGTGCCATTCTGTATGGCGCTTTAGATATAGGAGCAGTTCCTGGTTGTAACTCAATAACAAACTTTATTTCTCGGTCTGGTGGCAAACCTGGAAGATCATCTGGAAATACCTCCAGATATTCCCGAACTACTGGTACATTATCAAGAACTGGACATTGCTGTCCCTCAACATTCATTACACTCACCAAATATCCCTCACAACCACTTTCCAACAACCGCTGTGCTTTTGCTGCTGATATCATCGGAAATCTAAAGCTTTTCTTGATTCCAACAAAAGTGAACGGTTCTCCTTTCACTGGTTGAAAAGTGATACTCTTCTTCTGACAATCTATTGTAGCACCGTATTTTGACAGCCAATCCATGCCCAATATGATATCATAATCATTCATACTTAACACAATCAAATTAGCGAGGAGTCTTTTTCCTTCAATATGAATAACACAACCTCGAAGAAGTTGATTAGTTTGCTTTGACTTACCAGAAGGTATCATCACCTCATAATTAGCTTTGATCAAGTTAGTTGTTCCACCCAACTTTTTCACATACTCAGTAGATACAAATGAATGTGTTGCTCCAGAATCAAATAACACATATGTAGAAGTGCTAAAAATAGAGAACTTACCCGTGATAACTGAGGGGTTCGCATCTGCCTCCTCTCGCGTCAAAGTATACACCCTAGCTGGAGCTCTTCCCTGCTGTCCCTGCTTCCCTTTCTTAGGACAAGTAGTAGTCATATGTCCTTTCTCCCCGCATGTGTAACATGTTCTCGGAGGAATTTGACACTCTCCACCATGTGATCTAAGACAATTAGGGCATATAGGTAGTGGCGGCACCGGTTGCACCTTACCCTGATCGAATTTAGGACGCTTGTTAGGTTCTTCTCATCTCTGTCCTTGCTCCACTTGAACATTTGAATTCGGCCTCTGAAATGGCATCGGCCTCTTATCAACTCTCCCAAACTGCTGCATTGGTTTCTGCTGAAATTGATGTCTGATAGCTTGCGCTTGTCTGATCCTCATCTCCGCTTGCTCAGCAATTTGAGCCCTTTCTGCAACTTGTGAGTATGTTGCTCCATGCAGTCCCGCCATACTCACAACTCTGTAAAGTTCAGGCCTTAAGCCTTCCACAAATCTCTCCATTTTCAGTGCCTCCGTAATCACCATATGTTCAGCAAACCTCGACAACTGTTCAAACTTACGAAGGTAATCTGTGACTGACATGCCACCTTGCCTCAACTGTATGAACTTCTTCATCTTCATGGTTCTCACTGGTGCCGTAAAGTACTTGTTTCTGAAAAGCTCCTTGAACCTTTCCCATGTCATAGTCGTGACATCCTCGATACTTTTAATCGTATCCCACCAGAAGCCTGCACTTCCTCGTAACATGAAAGAAGCACATAACACTCTATCCCCATCTGGAATTCTACTGTATTGAGATATATTTTCCACCGTGCGTAACCAATCCTCTGCATCTGTGGGGTCTACTGCGTCCTCAAATATTGGAGGGCTCAGCTTTCGAAACCTCTCACAAACCATTTTCACACGTTCTACTTGACGTCTATCTTGGTTTGCATTACCCTCTGGTTGTCCACCCATATCTCTCTGCTGAATCAGTTGCTGTATCTGTTGGGACTGGAGCTCAACCAGTTCCATTAGTCGAGTAATCACCGCATCACGATTATTCCCTTCAGGAGGTGCTGCTAGCTCAACAGTCCTATCTCCTTCAGAACTTTCACCTGTAGCCCTTACCGTTTTGTCTACTAACTACACTTCCTATACCACATAGCCAATATAATTTATAAGACACATAACAACACAGAATGAAAATTACACTTACTTGCAAAGCTGCGCTCCCAAAGAATGAGTTCATGTACATAGACAGTTTGCAAACCGTGCTCTGATACCACTCTGACACGACCCACCTTACACAATTTATAATTCAAATACTATTTAACATAAACATCATTATTATAAAAAAAACTGCATATAATTTTTTTCACATAATATGCTTATAACCAACACCATCACACCAGTTCAACATACGTGACTGGTTTCTGATACCACTTCAAACCAGACAAACTCGCGACAATACTTATTATATTACACAACCAAAACATCAGCGGAAACAAAATAAACCCACGGCCTAGCCCAACAGGTCGTCATCTATGTACATCCGCTCAAAACCTTGAAGGAGCTCCACAGCTTTCACAGTCACATCACAAACTCAATCATCAACAGGCTCACCTACAATGTATAAACTAGTGAGACAAAAATCTCAGTAAGTAGAAATCATGCATGTTAGTGCATGAAAATGCATTTAGTTCTCTATCGCCTATTTCCTAATCTTTCTAGTTGATCTCTTTTATTTTGAAAACTGTTCACGTTGCGGGATCCCCACGATACACTTATGATATGCACCCCAAATGAGCTCAATGGGGACGATTTTTCCCGAACCCCGAAAATAGTGTCGAGAACGATTTTTCCGAACTCTAGCAAAGTGGTGGAGACGATTTTTCCGAACCCCTAATAAAAATGTCGGGAACGATTTTTCCGAACCCTGACAGAGATGCATATATAGTGGCCGCACACACCATTAGTATCTTATTAATTTTGAGGAAAACACTTTGCATGTTTATGCATGGTATGCACCCAAAACAATTAAATGTGCATCATAAACCATTTACAATATCAATATCAACATTTAATTACCATAAAGCAACAACTTAATTTCAATTCATACAAATCCACTTCTGAAATAACAACTTCACCTCAATCATATAAATCTATTTATAGAATAACCACTTCACCTTGGGATCACACGGATCTCTTTTTGGAATAACAACTTCATCTTGGATCCCACAAATCCTTATAACCAATATTTTCTCAAATCATATAAATATATTTGCAACTGTTTCCAATCACACAGATCTATATAGGTTAATAATATTATTTTCAATCACATGGATTCACAACTTGTATCACAAAATTATCACAAATAATTTACAAATACTATTGTTAAATATGAACCTTACTTTCCCCAAATCACATAAATCCCTAGCTTGTATCACAAATTAGTCTCCAAATAATTCATAACGTAATTAAACTGATCAAAAATAATACATAACATAATTATCACATATTAATCACATATAATTCACAAACAACATGTTTATGCATTGTAGTTGGACTTCTACTTACCTGAACTCCGACAATAGTGATAATACTATAAACTTTGTGAAGAATTGTGACTATCTATCTCCCGTCCTGACACGCTCCTCTTTCTCGTCCCGACTACGCAAACACTCGTTCCTCCCCCTCTCTCTTTCTCTTCTCTCTCTCTTTTTCTTTTTTTTTCTTCCTTCCTAATTCATTTTCATGGCCACTTTCTCCATTTGATTATCGAAATGAATTTCATTGTTATAAATAAATGAGGTAAGTCGGTTATTTATTATCATTTATCCATTGTAATAAGTTTTGGTAAGATGAAATTCCACGTATGTTAGTTATCATCCTTGAAATTATGTGGTTGTACTTAAACCATGTAATACATACGTATCCTCATTTATTAATTTATTATTATTATTATTATCTATTATGAATATACATCCAGTACTTAATAACTAAGATATATACATTACAAATTATTACACATGTATGTATATTTCTTACCACTATTATTATTACGAGAACACGTGTGATACTTAATAATTAAGAAAAGTGTATTTATACTCATAAAATAATTTACTCATATATCCAAATTAATGTACGTAAATATTTATGCACACATATATTCACATATTGTCACCATTTATCACAAATATCTCAAATAAAGTATAACGATAAATAAAATGTAGAAATAATTATTATTATCACATAATTGCCACATAATTATCACAAAATTATAAAATGCACATAACACAAATTAAATTATATTAACACATGAGTAGTGAGAAGTTCGGGCATCACACATCTTTAATTTGTTAGAAAAGATATGAAGTTGTTTGAATTTGATAGTTGAATTGTTAAAAGAAATATTTTTTGCTATTCACATATATAAACCCAAATACTTAATTTTATAAAAAATGTTACATAAATATTTTGTTGTAATATTTATGAAGTATTACTAAAGTAAATGTAACATTTTTATTAAGTGTTACTATATTAAGAAAAAGTTTTACATAAGACAATATGTAACATGGTCAACAGCGACATCCCTAAAAGTATTATCTATCGTCTATAATAATACAATTAAGTTATTAGATAATATTTTTCGCGTGTTATGTAAAGTCATTTATGTTGTAGTGAAAAACTTAAGTGTTAGGGGAAATTTTGTCCATGCACCTTTAATTTGTTAGAAAAGATATGAAGTTGTTTGAATTTGATAGTTGAATTGTTAAAAGAAATATTTTTTGCTATTTACCTATATAAACCCAAATACGTAAACGAGCGTTGTTATCTTTTTATGTTATAGGCAAAAATAAATAAATGAACAAAATTAAGAAATTGTAAAAAATACATGTTGATTCTGTTGATGACGGTTCTTAGCGAGTTATAATAGAATTAATTAAGCTTGGAATAGCGATTAACAAGCACTAAGAACAAACACATTAAACACAAGAGAAATAGGAGAAGATGGATCCAACCAAAGACACTATGTAATTGATATTACTCAAGAACATATCTCTCTCTCTCTGTAGTAAAGACTTGTGTAAAAATGAATAACCTGCTTCATCCAATAAAGGAGAAGCCTTTTATATGTTCCCCTATAACAACCCTAATCGTGGATCAATGAGAGCTCGCCATCTGGTTGAGAGATTAGTTGTTCGGGTAGTGTAGGCGCATAAAGTTGCTGCTGTTGGGGGGCTGTTGCAGGTGGCTGCAGCCTGTAGGTGGTGGCAGGTGCCTTTTGTCCTGTACCGGCATTTCAATGGTGGAAAGAAATAATATGTCATGTGAGTGCTGTCTGCAAGGAAATTTTTAATTTCCTATATAATTTAATTGTGGGCAATATATTATTATACAATTATATTAGCTATTCAATTATTTTATAAATTTAATTAAGTGATCCAATTAATGTTAAAGGTTCATGCGCTATAATATTAATGATATGAGCTAATTGAGTAGATACCTAATACTACATGACTGGGTGATTATGGGTGACTCAGTTGTATAGTATATAAAGGCTCACAGGTTATGGTCCCCAATATACTAAGCCACACATGGTCTTCTATTCTCCCCATTGGGAGGGATTACTACGGTTCCCATAAGGAATAATGAGGCTTAGTTGAGGAAGGTCATAATACCTACCGATCTTCCGTCTAGACAACTCCAGTTTAAATTACGCTTCTATGTTACAGTTTGAATCTCAGTTTATCATGATAGGGCCTCATGAGAATTTATGGATTTATTTCCAACAAGTGGTATCACAGCCACCCTATGTATGATTTTTTGAGATTTTAAAGACTTAGGTTTATATTTAAACATTCATAGTCTGATCTTTATATGAGATTACATATTTGAATCTATGTTGAAATCATGTGGCAGAAGTATTTGTTATCAGTGTTGGGGATCATTAGCTCCCATCAGGCCTAGTTTAAGTTTGAGTTAAATGGTTTGGTGTTGCGCAATCAATGCATTTTTTATTAATTAATTGATTGATTAATTTAAAAGGGGAATTGCAAGCTTGATTAATGCTCATTTATGAATTAAGATGGCACATTGGCGTGTAATCATTAAAGTTTTGATTGAAATTTAATGATTTAATTTTTGGGATTTTATGAAAATACATTTCCTGTGTGAATTGAATAGTGTGCTACGACCATATTATAGTGTTATATTAGCATGTTGATTTTTGAATTGAATCAGATCATGATTAAGTAGTAATATTGACTTAAATTGTTAATGAATTGCCAAATGGGCTATTGACTACCTAATTCCCATTCAATTGTCATTGGTGAGATTTAAGTACATATGGCAGTAACTATGGTAAGTTAATTAGTAATCTGAACTTGCATATGTTATCAACTTGACAAGACATGCATTTTTTCGATATATATATATATATATATATATATATATATATATGCATAATAAATGTGATCTTACAATCAATGCCACGTTTTAACCGATTTTGATTGATTATGCATTAATGTTTTGATATTATGGAAAATTACCTTTGGTTAACTATGCAAATTAGATTATTTGAGTAAAGAATAATTTGCTTAATTTAATTTGTTTTAAATTTGGATTTAGAATTTTTAATAAAGGTAACAAATCTTTCGTTAATTTTTAAATTTGGTTGAATCATCTCATATTCCCATTTCGTAATGGAATTTAATTAAATTTAAATTGGGGAGACATTTTTTAAATGTTGTACAATTAAACTTAATATTTTAAAAAAAGTTTAATTGGTCTAATATTTTTCAATCTAGTCAATAAAAGCATCATGTTGCCATAGCAACCTCTGTATGTGGAGTGCGACTTTATTGAAATTACATAGATGAATGTGGAATTATTTTTGCATTCTGTGTTCGGCCCATAGGTAGGCACAATTTGACAGAATAATAACACACATGTGATAATAAGTATGTGATAATTATTTAAATTGTTCATGTGAATATTTGTTGGTCCAAAGATAGACTTTTGTTTGACAGAATTTATTATCAGTACTTGATTATTACACCAAGATTACCCCTACAGTTAATTTTTTTCCATAGACGAGATTAATATTGCACAAGGTGTCTTATGATGAGTCCCCAATTAATAATGTTGCGAGTGTATCTTTATGCGGGTATTGATCGGCCCAAAGGTAGATTAATATCTGGCCCGAAATACATAAGCACATGTGGTGGTAAATACGTGACAATAATTTAGTTTGACATGTGAGTAATAAGTCAGCCCAAAGGAAAGCTATTACTTGACAGTTTTTATTGTCAGTATTTGATCACTGCGTGAGAGCATCATTTAAATTAGTATTGTTGTCCAAAGACTTGACACTAATGTTGTGCTCGAATCCTCAAAATGATTCTAATTTAATTAAAATTTGAAAGATTATAAAGTTTAGTGCAAGCATGATAATCATTATGGATTAATTCTCTGTATAATCAAGAAGTCTGCTAATTAAGTTTAACCGATATCAACAACAAAATCATACATGATGAGAACTTCAACAATAAAGATGAGACTAGTAGGCTTCAAGAAAATTTAGTCTCAATAAAGTATAAAGACAATAAAAGAATACCCGTAAAGAAAGCTGATAAAGACAACTAAAGTACAACTTTTTGTTTAAAGGCTTGTGAAATTATTTTATAATACTCCATATTAAAATTACTTAGCATGAATGGTGTTGTGGTGTAGTTAAAGACAAAAATAGTACTCCACAACATATGGTTACTAATTGGAGAAATACTAAAGGTTGTAGCTTATGGTCTCAATAAAGTTCCAACCAAAGTAGTTGTGAGAACTCTTTGAGTTTCACATATGGTGATGTCCAACTAAGGCTAGATCATTGGAATCTACTAAAGAAAATTAGATTCAAATAGATACAAGCTACTTAATTGGTTTTAAATAAAGATAATAAGTTTATAATCCAATTAATTAGATCATATTTGAGACGAGTAATACAGAATTCTTTGAGGATGTTGATTTGGGGGGAAGAATAATATTAGAGACATTGTCCTTAAGGGGGAGTCGATTCGATCCTCACTTATGCTTTAAAGAATTGGTGCAAATTCAGAATAACGATATGACAATGTCAATAATATTTATGGAATAACAAATTCAACAACCTCAAAAATTAATGTCAACTAAGGAAACCACTAGAGTTGGGAGAAAGACAATTTGGATGATTATACAATTTTTTCCTGAATAATGAGGACACTATGGAATTAATGGTAGAATATTCAAACAATATTCATCAAGCCATGCAAGGTCCAAATGCTTGAAGTGGGTTAACGCTATAAGTTATGAGTATAAATCAATACAAGATGATTAGGTTTTTATCTTAATAAATGATTATACTCAAAAGGGAAGAAAGACATTGTTTTAAGATAATTGTGACATTAATTAGTAGCACATTTTGATCTTGAATCATATATTAGATGGATGTAAAGATAAATTTTTTGATAGTAACATTAATGACACAATTTCAACAGTTTAAGAACTAAAAAGAAATCCATCTATACATTCAAATAAGTTTTTCCATGTTGGAATCACAAGTATCATCATGAGGTAATTGTCTCATTTGGTTCTGAGACAAGTATAGATGTTTATGTGATTCAGTGGGAGAATGTTTAAGTTAAACTAAAAGAGACAAGTGTAGTCTCAATAAGGTGCCCTAAAGTTAAACTAAAGATTTAAGAAATGTAGAAATATTCTATGTGTTATGATTGTTGGAAGTTGTTGTATGATGAGGTCTGTACAAGACATAATATGGCTTCTGTTGTTGGTGTGTTAAGTAGACATTTAAGTAACTCTAGTATGGAACTTTATAAAGTATTTACAGAGAATTAATGATAACATGCTTGCACATCAGGGATCAGATTTGTTAGAGATCATGAGGAATCCTGATTCTGAGTTTGTTGAATGCCAATATAGTTTAAGATTCACTTCAGGCTACATCTTTGATGAGAGTGGAAATCTACATCCTTTCGGTCGTATATTACCGTGTTTATGTTAGGATAAAGCCATATTTTCTTTTTGGAGTGCGTAGTTGATGTATTTTACATGATTCTGATGCTTCTAATGGTTTTTGTGGAGTTTTGAAGTTAAAATAGGGTAAGAATGAAGCGAAATCGAAGACGGAAGGAAACGAGCTGAAAAGGGGTTTACTCGAGTTGCATGAGTCAGCACGACTTAGCAACTCAAGTCGTGTTGGATGTCGTAGGGGGTCAAAATTGGTCAGTGAGCCAACTCGACTTGCAGCTCGATTCGAGCTGCGTATGGGGCAAGCCGAGTTGCATGTCGTGTGAGAAAGAGCAGAACCGAATTTTATCCAGAGAGCCAACACGAGTTGACAGATGATGACTCAACTTGCCAGCTCAACTCGTGTTGATGTACGGAGGAAAATCAGTTTCAGAGCATGTCAGCTCGACTTAACAGGCGGATGCACAACTTGGTAGCACGACTCGAGTTGGATTACTCGAGTTGCAACATAGGGCGACTCGAGTCGTGCTTGCAACTCGAGTTGGTCACTCCAACCCGTGTTGCGTTAGTTTGGGCCGAAAATTGGGATTTTTAATCCTCTGTGCATGACAAACTTGAAGAATAGCCCAACAAAGACAGTTTCATGACCCAAGGTATAAAAAGGGAAATCAAACACTTTGAGAGGGGATCAATCATTCACCAAAAAGAACGGAATGTGAGTTTTAATTCACGGATCATCCACCACATCAATTCACATCAGAATTCACCCATTCATCCATTCCATCAGTCCAGAGGAGATTTCAAGTATTGTTCGGGAGTCAATCTAATTGGAGAGACAGAGGAGAAGTGTAATCCACAAACTAGGGTTTTGTATCTTTTCTTATTCTTTACTTTTGTGATTTTGATTATGAATTTGTCAGCCAAGAGGGTGGTCTATAACCTCATGGGCTAAATACTTTTACAGTTCTAAGGTTTGAGGGTCAAATGTAGTTGATTAGGGAACCTAGACTAAACTGGATTAATTCATACTGTGATAATCTTTATTTATTTATTTTATCCAAACTTTGTTATACACTTGTAACGTCTTCATTGCATATTATTGATATTGCCCGTGATGCTTGATTTACTATGTTAGCTTGTGTGCATGTGTACTTGATTCTGTTTGATTGCTAGGGATTAGAGTAATTTGCCCGTGAACACGCTAATCTTAAGAGCTAGTAAATAGGGTGCTTGATTATCCTAGTGGAACAATGCAATTAGAAAATCAAGTAGGAAATGAATAAGATTGAATATAAATTCCAGAGAATATATGTTAGTCGAATTGGCCATCCGGAGGTTTATAAAATTCGCCTTATTAGTATCTAGGAAGGAGGATTAAAACTATTCACACGTTATTTTGTAATGTTAATCCATTAAGACAGTATGAATGAACAGTAGAACATCTAAAAGACCAAATCAATTACATTAAACCTGATACCTTAGAGCTGTTATTACTCTTTTGATCAAACTTGAATAATTCTCATTGCTTCTATTTATTTTGTTAATTGTTATTTAAATTATTTGAGATATTAATTTACAATCAAAACTTGGAAATTGGTTACATAGTAATTCTAGTAAAATAGTGATACAAAATAAATAGATAATCAATTGTCTTAGTGGGAACGATATTAATTTTAACTGGGGTACTTGCCATTGCAATTGACATCCCTACACTTGGGGGATTTTAATTGAGGTGCGCAATAATTGCCTAATAAGTTTATGGCATCATGCTACCGGGGACAGTAAATTATTTATTTTCTTGTGTTACTAATTTATTTAAAATATTTGCTTTGAGATTTAATTGTCTATTCTTTAAATTTTCTTGAAGTTTCATGCACACCAAGTCAAAGAAGGAAACTCAGAATCTTGAATTTGATCCGGAGATTGAAGCATCTGCTAGAAAAAGGAGAGGAGAAGTAAAGAAGATCAAAGCACCT
Organism: Pogostemon cablin; assembly: GCA_023678885.1. NCBI lineage: Eukaryota > Viridiplantae > Streptophyta > Magnoliopsida > Lamiales > Lamiaceae > Pogostemon > Pogostemon cablin. The sequence continues at coordinate 14,352,036 of CM042986.1, read as the reverse complement.
CCTAAGGCTGTTAAGGTACCGAATTCACAGAAGAAAGCGGAAACATCAGCACCTAAAGCGGGTGTAGAGGAGGAAAGAGAAAGATTGAATATCCGGTTATCCCAGATGAAGCTGAGTCAGAAGTTGAAATAGAAACAACAGTAGAATCTACAATAATGGGAGATAGAGCACATGAAGATGACATTGTTATCAGGGAAACATTCAAATCTACCAACATTGGAGGATCAGGCGTAGTTGTGGCCTTACAAACGGATAAGATAAATGATATAAGACCAACCCTGATCAACATGGTGGAGAAAAATCCTTTTGCCGGAGGCATTTTCGATGAACCATGGACATTTGAAGCGCTTCAACAGCTACATGGGTACAGTCAAAGCCGCGGATACTACAAATGACATATGGAAGATAAAGCTTTTTCAGTTTTCTCTAGCTGACAAGGCAAGGGAATGGTATGACAAGTTGACTGGGGACAGCTGTGCAAATTAGACTGAATTGCAGCAGTTGTCCGTGGATCATTTTTGCTACCAGGGAAGATTCTTGCACTGAAATAAGAAATTAATCAGTTCAAACAAAGGAGAGACGAATCATTTGGAGAAGCTTGGGAGAGATTCACTGATGCGTTGAGGAGATGCCCTCAACATGGATTTAAAAAGTCTCTGCTAATCAGTGTCTTTTAGAATGGTCTTGACAACGAGTCTAGAGTGTTGGTCGATGCATCTGCTGGAAGTACAATCTTTGGTAAAACTTCAAATGTAGTGGAGAAGCTTTTCGATGACATCTCTATGAACTCTAGAGAATGGCCATCAGAAAGGATTAGAGGTACATCTATACTTGGGTAAGTTGCTAAGGTTGAGGAGAAGTTTTCGGAAGCAGATAGAAATGATAAAGTTGTCTCCCAGTTAGAACAGATGAATAAGCACTTGGTGACTTTGATATCAGGGAATAGTGGGGGAGTCAATCAAGGACCTGCTAGTGAGGATGTGGTGATGAATGTGCAAGAAGTAGAAGGCGCAAATCATGGGGCAGAGTCTCCAAGGTTCAAGAGAACCACAAATTGGCAGGGAAATAGATACCCTTAAGGCAACCCTAATCAGAGAAATAACCAAGGGGGAGGACCTAGCAGCCAAGGAGGTCCAAACAATCAAAGGGGTTGGCAGAATCAGAAAAGATATGAGAATTTGTCTTATTCTAACCTCAACAATGCAATCCCTTATCCTCCAAACTTTGACCATGGGGCCAAAACTGAAGAAGGGAAACCCAATAGTGATGATGTTCTAGCGAAGTATATGCAGAAAAATAATGTAGACATCAACAAGATTAACAACTGCATAGTACTAATGGACTCGAACATGACTATGCAGAATGAAGAAGTGAACAAGCAGTTGCAAAATCTGACATACTCAATGGGGCAGATCTCTACTATAGTGAACCAGCAGTAGCAGCACTTTCAAAAAGGGAAGTTTCCATCATATACTGAGATAAATCTTAAGGAAACTGCAAAAGCAATCACTTTGAGGTCCGAAAAGCAATATGAAGGGCCAAAATTAATGCAGGATAAGACAGAGGAAAAGAAGGGACACTCAAGTACTAGCTTAGAAGCAGTTCAGGAGGAGTCTATATTGGGGGCTGATCAATTGGAGCCCAGTGTACCTGCAGATCAGGAAGAGTATCAGGGTCCGGTACAATCCCAATTAGATACAAGCTCACCTCCAGGGTTTCCTGCACATCCGAATTCAGTAGTAAACTAATCGAATCAATCCATAACAGATAAGAAATGGCAGCGAGCAAAGAAATTGAGAGAGACAGAAGAGGTATTTGAGAAGGACTGTCTGGGTCTTCCTAAAACAAGGGTTCCAATTCCATTCCCTCAAAGATTTCTGCCAAAGTGCCTAGATGAGAAATTCAGGAAGTTTGCTGAGGTAATGAGGAACATTCAGATTACTATTCCATTTGCAGATGCTTTGGATCAGATGCCCTACTATGCAAGGTTTATCAAAGAGCTCATCTCCGTGAAGTCTGAACAGTGCAGAGACGGTAAACCTGATAGAAAATTATAGCTCTATCATCCAGAGGAAGTTGTCTGAAAAGCTGAAGGATCCTGATAGCTTCATTATCCCTTGTGAGATAGGAAAGGGGCATACACGGAGAGCGTTGTGTGACCTTGGCGCCAGTATTAATTTGATGCCCCTGTCAGTGTTCAAAAAGCTTAGTTTGGGAGAAATGAAACCTACATCAGTGGCTTTATAGTTGGCTGACATATCATTGACTTATCCTGAAGGAGTTGTTGAAGATGTGCTGTTGAGAGTCTCAAATCTGGTTTTTCCTGTTGACTTTTTTAGTTCTGGATATGGAAGACGATGTGGATGGGGCACCTCTGATCTTGGGGCGTCCTTTTGGCTATTGGAAGAGCCTTGATTGATGTATTCAAGGGTGAGTTGAGGTTAAGGGTGAACGATAAGGAAATCATCTTTTCATTGAACAAGGCGATGCAATGGCCCACAGAAAATCAGCAGTGTAAGTTGATTGAAGTTGTAGAGTAGATTCTGGAAGAGAACTTGCCATTGATCCTGTCGAAGGATCCAGTGGAAACTTGCATCAGCGAATTTTTAACTTTACCTACTACTGATCTTGATAATATGTCTAATGAACTTGCTGTTGATTTTCTTGAGGCCTTACTTAATTTTGATGAGAATAGGTACAAGCAAGAAGACTCACCAGTGGAAGAAGTCATTTGGGCAATGGAGTACCTGCCTCTTCGAGTTGAAAGTGACGGTATAAAAAAGGATAAGAAGACGGAGCTCAAGCCACTTCCCGATCATCTGATGTACGCATATTTGGGGGAAGATGACACTTTTCCAGTAATCGTGTCGTCTACCTTGTCTAAATGTGAACTAGATAAATTGCTTGTTGTGTTGAGAAGGCATAACTCTGCCATAGGGTGGACAATTGAACACTTAAAAGGGATTAATCCTGCTTTTTGTATGCATAAGATAAGGTTAGATGATGAAATTAAATGTTCTGTGTAGCATCAGCGGAGGTTGAACCCTGCTATGCAAGAGGTGGTTAGGAAACAAGTGCTTTCATGGTTAGATGCAGGCATTATCTACCCTATTAGCGATAGTACTTATGTGAGTCACTACATGTTGTAGCTAAGAATGAGGGAATGACTATGATTTTATCTGATAAGGGGGAAGTGCTTGCTATTAGAGTACCAACTGGGTGAGAACACGCGTAAGGATCATTTTTCTTTACCCTTTATGGATCAGATGTTAGATAGGTTAGCAGGTTATGATTTTTATTGTTTCTTGGGTGGATATTCTGGGTACAATCAGATAATGATTTCACCTGGAGATCAAGAAAAAACAACATTTACCTGTCCCTGCAGCACTTTTGATTTTATGAAGTTACTCTTTGGTTTGTGTAATGCATCTGCGACTTTTCAAAGGTGCATGATAGCGATTTTTGAGGGTCTTATAGAAAGAGTCATGGAAGTGTTCATGGATGACTTATCCATTGTTGGTTCATCATTTGACTCTTATTTATCTAACCTGTGTTTGATTTTGGAGAGATGTGAAGAGACTAACCTCATCTTGAATTGGGAAAAATGTCATTTCATGGTTCGAGATGGGATAGTCTTGGGCATCATATTTCTGTGGCAGATCTAAAGGTGATCGTACCAAGGTGGTAGTAATTGAGAAGCTTCCACCGCTCACTAATGAAAAAGGAGTTCGATCTTTCTTGGGGCACGTGGGATTCTATAGGAGATTCATTAAAGATTTCTCCAAATATTCAAAGCCGATATCCAGGTTACTTGAAAAAGTTGTTGCTTTTGATTTTGATGATACTTGCTTGCATGTTTTTCAGGTTCTAAAGGAAGAATTGATTACTGCTCTGATTCTTGTTACTCTGGATTGGACTCAGCTCTTGGTGTTGGAATGTGATGCCAGTGAGACAGCTTTGGGAGTTGTATTGGGGCAGGTGAGAGAAAAGAAGTTTCATTCCATCTATTACGCAAGCAAGACGTTCGATTTTGCTCAAAAGAATTACACTATCACCGAGAAGGAATTCTTGGTGGTGGTGTATGCCTTTGATAAGTTTTGACCTTATTTATTTGGCATAAAAATTGTGGTTTACACTGACCACTCGGCTATCAGATACTTGATGAATAAGAAAGATGCAAAGCTGAGGATAATCAGGTGGATTCTCTTGCTACAAGAGTTTGACATGGAGATTCAGGATAAAAAAGTAGCGAGAATGTCCTAGCTGACCATCTATCACAACTAGAGACGAAGGAGCATTGTGACAACACTAATGAGGTGATTAAAGAGTACTTTCCTGATGAGAAGATATTGATGGTGGACATCAAACAAGTCTTCGCTGTTTCGAAGACTTACCCAGAGACAAAGGAAATGGATGTCCCCTGGTATGCTGATTACGTGAACTACATTGCAACGGGGATAAAACCATATCAGTTGAGTAGACACCAGATGGTCAAAATTCTGCATGATATACAAACTATACTATGGGAGGAGCCATGGGTCTACAAAATCTGCACTGATTTCATTATCCAGAAGTGTATTCCTGAGGTAGAATGGGAGAGTGTGTTAGATTTCTGTCACTCTCAGCCAAATGGGGGTCATTTTGTTGCCCAGAAGAGTGCTCAGAAGGTGCTTCAATCTGGACTGTATTGGCCAACCCTGTTCAAGAGTTGTCAAGAATATGTTGATATATGTGATCGATGCCAGCGAATGGGGAATATTTCAAAGAGAAATGAGACGCCTTTGCAGCCTAGCATCGTAGTGGAGATTTTTGATGTGTGGGGGATTGACTTTATGGGGCCATTTCTCCCATCTAATGGATTTTTCTACATCCTGCTTGCCGTAGACTACGTGTCGAAATGGGTGGAAGTAATTTCAACCTGGACGAATGAGGCATGAGTGGTTCAGGAGTTTATTAAGAGGAATATTTTCAACATTTATGGGGTACCGAAGGCACTCATTAGTGATGGAGGCAGCAATTTTGTGAATAAGATGTTGGAGAAGGTGCTGCGTGAATATGTAGTGAAACATAGGGTTACTATACCCTATCATCCACAAGCAAATGGGCAGGCTGAGGTGTCCAACCGTCAGATCAAACAGGTTTTGGAGAAGATAGTGGGAAGCACAAGAAAGGATTGGTCCACGAAGCTTGAGGATGCTTTGTGGGGATTTAGGACTGCTTTCAAAACAATCTTAGGAATGTCGCCATACCAAATAGTTTATGGGAAATATTACCATCTTCCGGTAGAGATTGAACATAAGGCTCTTTGGGCGATTAGGCGATTGAACTTGAGTATAGAGGATGCCAAGGATTTTCATCTCACTCAGATAAATGAGTTAGATGAATTAGAGAGAGAGCTTATCAGAATTCGAGGATCTTTAAGTCGAGGATGAAAAGATGGCATGATGCAAAGATCCAGTTCAAAGAGTCAATTTTGGCGATCAGGTACTCTTATTTATCTCTCATCTCAAGTTGTTTGCAGGTAAGCTGAAGTCCAAATGGGTTGGACCATATGTAATTCATAGAGCCTGTGAAAGGGGTGCTTTATACTTAAAGATGAGAAAAGTGATATCATGGTGGAGAATGGGCAACGACTGAAACACTATAAGTCGCTACTTGATAAGCAATTGTTCTCTCTTGAGTACTTAAGTTAGAGGTATCCGTAGTGACTCAACGATGTTAAACTTGAGCGCTTGTTGGGGGCTGTCCCTCCCGTTTTATTTGCTTTATTGATTTTGTGTCAATGTAGTAATTTTATTAGGTGTTGCTTGACTACAGTATACACTTTTTTTCAATCTTATGTTCTCACTTTGTTTGATCTAAGTTTAGGGGGGATATGTGTATACTTGCGTCTTATGGCACCGAAGTAAGTTGCTTCATTGTGTGGTTTGCTTGGATGATTTTTTTTGCGATTTTTTGGTATTTTTGATTCATTTGATTTTATTGAGAGGTCAATTTTTGTGACTGTCCAGGTGTGTGTCATTTTTGTTTGTGTTGCTCGTTAATCCTAGTTTGAGTAAGGTTGTTTTTGGTTCTCAAGGATGATGGATTGGTTTGTCTTAGCATTTGATTGAGTTGAGCTAGTAAGGTTTTAAGATTTATTGTGGAAATGTTGAGTTTGAAGTTGAAAGTTTGAGTCGTTAGATGCATACGTATAAGTTTTCTTCCCTTGCTCTTGGCTAATATGGATGTTTTGATGATTGATATATGATTTCTAAGTGAGTTTAGGGGAAAACAGAGCATGGGATGAACTTTTGGTGCTCAACACATATGGTATGCATATTAATTTGTTTACAAATTGATGGTTATTCATTGTGTGGTTATTCAAATTGAGTTTTGGTTGAGGAATTATGTCAAACATATGGTATGCATATTAATTTGTTTACAAATAGATGGTTATTCATTGTGTGAGGTGAATTTTCGACTGGGGATTATTTGATACTAGAATGAAACTATGAGTACAAATGAGAATTTTGATGCAATTGTGTTGGGTATGAAGAATCATGATTAGCAAAAATGAATTCACATGTATATGTGTTGGAATTTGCCCAACTATGATTTGAATTGCTTGATTTTGATTGCAATCGGGTGAAGGATTGTGTAGGATACATTTTTGAGTTCAATTTGGTCCATGTTTTGCATTGAAATTGTGTGTTTAGGATTTGTTGAGTGAAATTGTTATTCATGTATGTGATAAAGGTTTCATTTATAAGTACTTAAGTACGATGAGGTGTTGGATTCGATTGATTGATAGTTATCCTATATAGAATTCATGTAGCTAATATCTTGTGTTTAGAGTATCAAGAATGTGGATAAATACTTTGTATTTATTTTCAGGTAGAGGAAAGAAAAGTGGTGGAGATGACGGAGGTAAAGAAAAGGGAAAGAAACCGGCCAAGGGAGATGGGCCGAGTAAAAGGGATATCCAGAGTATCATGTACGTGTTTAAGGAAGACGGGTTGTCATTCTTATTTTCTGTGGTACTACATCAGTTCACCACAGCTGGAAGAGAAGAGAATTTGCTGATGGACACACCAGATTATGTGGCTATTCTGATGGGATAAAGACCCATACTTGGCAGAATATCGCGAGGAATGCATTGAGAAAGATGTTCCTGATGGCTATGGGAGAGCCGGAGATTTCGGAGCAGCAGCCACAACTGATGGAGGAAGAGATTGATGGAGTCAATCTCGGATTTGGAGGGTTTGCTGAGGGACAGCATCAGGATGTTCAGATGCCACCTAATGTTGATGGAGTGCCCTCGTATGGAATGGCGCCACCTGCCCCTCCAGCTGGATTTGAGGCATGGGCTCCCATGTTTGATTGGTGGGGCCAGCAGGCGCAGGAAGCACGGATACACAACGAGTACCTGATGGAGGAGAACAGGCACAGGATATAGGAGAATAGGCAGAGAGCTGCAGATAATCGAGAGCTAAACAGACAGATGGCCGCAGTGCTAAGGAATCAGGCTGTTTCTGATCAACATCTTGGGGCATTGGCGACCACGATGAATGAGATCGCCACCAGATTGGCTGACTTTGAGGATCTAAGGAGGGATTTCGATGAGTGGCGGATGGGCCCAGGAGATAGGCATGGTGCGGATGATGATGATGGTCCCGGAGATGGTGAGAAGGATTAGCAGCACTATTGAGAGGTTTTATTTTTCTTTTCGTTTCATGATCTCTATGATGCTGTGAAAATTGGTAGCTAATTATCTATTACGTTCTCTTGTTCTAGTTGATTGGCCTGTATTTATGAATTAAATGTGTACTTGGTGGGATGAATTTGTAATTAATGAATGAATTAATGAAAGATATGGTGATGTAATGAAATGGATAATCAAGCTAGATATGAACTTAGATGTTGGAATACTTTTAGTTGTTGCATGTATTAAAAATTGGTTCACTAACTTATGAAGGAGTGCTCATTATTCTATTATACCCGTGTGATATTTGAGCTTTAATAAATCATGAAATTACACATGATTGATTTTATTCTTGAGAGCATCGTTCACATGCGTGTATTATAGAATTTGACTCTTAATCTGCTTAAGACTATATGATTTATTAGATGATGGGAAATGATCTTAGACCATTTTATTCTTTATTGAGTCACTAGCCAAATATTTATCCTATCTGGAAGTTTGATCCATAGTTCCCCGTTTGAGCTTTTAAGCTTTATTCGTTGGAAGCTTATGAAGATAGCCAATTAAATCCTTTAAAAACCTTTGAATACCTATCCTAGTAGAGAAATAAAGGAGACAAATTGGAGTGGTATGAAAAGAAAGTTGGTAAGATGAATGTGACGGCAAGTGATTGAAGTGCAAAATAGTTAAATCTTGTGAAATGGGTAGTGCCTGAAACTGGTACCCCAATAGGGTAGTGTCTGAAACTGGTATCCTATATGAAAAGAAGAAAAAGAAATTAAAAGAGGACGTTGATCTTGTGTTAAGGGATGGTCGAATTGCGAAGAGAAGTAAAAAAAGGAGAAAGAAGGAAAAAAGAGAAGGAGATTGATTTGTTAATAAGATGTAGTGATAATGTATCTCTATTGTTGATTCTCTACTAGTGATCGAGTCACTTATCCAATATTTATCTACCCTTGTCCAAAGAGCCAACGTTACAACCCTTTGCAAGTCCTTTGTGTCCCATTGTTTAAGTCTTTCAAATTATTGGATAGTTTAGATAATTGTCAAGCTTATGGTTATGCATGCATGTGAATTGATTTGAGTGCATATATTTTAGCCCTTAAAGTGTATATTTCGCACTTGAGCGAAGAGTGTAAACACTATCCGTGAGAGTGGATGATGAGCATTCTGGATTAGGGAGTGATTGATTTGACATGCGTGTTCTCAATTGATAGAATTTTGACATTTGAGTGTATTATGTTGGTTTGGATTAGTGAGTGATTCCGTGTTTGCCTTAGAATTTCAACTCTCATCTCTCTTGTGTTTTAAGATCGTTGTTCGGGGACGAACAACATGGTAGTTTGGAGGGTTGATGAGAGTGAAAATCTACGTCTTTTCGGTCATATATTACCGTGTTTATGTTAGGATAAAGCCATTTTTTCTTATTGGAGTGCGTAGTTGATGTATTTTACATGATTCTGCTGCTTTTAATGGTTTTTGTGGAGTTTTTAAGGTTAAAACAGGGTAAGAATGAAGTGAAACCGAAGACGGAAGAAACAAGCTGAAAAGAGGTTACTTGAGTTGTATGAATCAGCACGACTTAGCAACTCGAGCCGTGTTGGATGTCGTAGAGGGTCAGAATTGGTCAGTGAGCCAACTCGACTTGTCTTGGGCTGCATATGGGGCAAACTAAGTTGCATGTCGTGTGAGGCAGAGCAGTGCCGAATTTTGTCCAGAGAGCCAACACGAATTGACAGGCGATGACTGGACTTGCCAGCTCGACTCGTATTGATATACGGAGGAAAATCAGTTTCAGAGCATGGAAGCTCAACTTAACAGGCGAACGCACGACTTGGTAGCAAGACTCGAGTTGGATTACTGAGTTGCAACATAGGGCGACTCGAGTCGTGCTTGCAACTCGAGTTGGTCACTCCAACTCGTGTTCCGTTAGTTTGGGCCGAAAATCAGGATTTTTAATCCCCTGTGCATGACAAACGTGAAGAATAGCCCAACAAAGTTAGTTTCGTGGCACATGGTATAAAAAGGGAGATTAAACACTTTGAGAGGGGATCGATCATTCACCAAAAAGAACGGAACGTGAGTTTCAATTCACGGATCATCTACCACATCAATTCACATCAGAATTCACCCATCCATCCATTCCATCAGTCCAGAGGAGATTTCAAGTATTGTTCGAGAGTCAATCTAGTTGGAGAGACGGAGAAGTGAAATCCACAAACTAGGGTTTTGTATCTTTTCTTATTCTTTACTTTTGTGATTTCGATTATGAATTTATCAGCCATGAGGGTGGTCTGTAACCTCATGGGCTAAATACTTTTACAATTCTAAGGTTTGAGGATAAGATGTAGTTGATTAGGGAACCTAGACTAAACTGGATTAATTCATACTGTGATAATCTTTATTTATTCGTTTTATCTAAACTTTGTTATGCACTTGTAACGTCTTCATTGCATATTATTGATATTGCCCGTGATGCTTGATTTGCTATGTTAGCTTGTGTGCATGTGTACTTGATTCTGTTTGATTGCTAGGGATTAGAGTAGTTTGCCCGTGAATACTCTAATCTTAAGAGCTAGTAAATAGGGTACTTGATTATCCTAGTGGAATAATGGAATTAGGAAATCAAGTAGGAAGTAAATAAGATTGAATATGAATTCCAAAGAATATATATTAGTTGAATTGGCCATCTGGAGGTTTATAAAATTTGCCTTATTAGTATCTAGGAAGGAGAATTAAAACTATTCACGCGTTATTTTGTAATGTTAATCCATTAAGACGGTATGAATGAACAGTAGGACGTCTAGGAGACCAAATTAATTACATTAAACCTTATACCTTAGAGCTGTTATTACTCTTTTGATCAAACTTGAATAATTCTCATTGCTTCTATTTATTGTGTTAATTGTTATTTAAATTATTTGAGATATTAATTTACAATAAAAACTTGAAAATTTGTTACATAGTAATTCTAGTTAAATAGTGATACAAAATAAATAGATAATCAATTGTCTTAGTGGGAACGATATTAATTTTAATTGGGGTACTTGCCATTGCAATTGACATCCCTACATTTGAGGATTTTAATTGAGGTGCGCAATAATTGCCTAACAATCTTCTGTTGGTTTTGAAAGCTATATAAGTAAAAGTGTTAAGCAAACACTTGTAGCTTATTAACCATGACAATAGAAATAGTAGCACACTAAGGGGCATCCAATCATAAAATCATAAAATAAAGGTTGCGAAACTTTGTCACATAAAGTTAATTGTGATAGTTAGTTCTCAGTAAAGTATTAACGACAAGAGTACTTATAAGTCAAACATATTGACATAGAATTTTTGGTTGTTTAAGAAATTGTTCTTATGGATAAATTTTGGTAGAGCATATTATGATAGACTCTAAATACGGATCCGCCAATCATGTATTCAAAACCCTATAATTTTATGAGCTAACTACTCATGTGAATGTTATATGGTTTTAGAATACATTGGTTTAGTGGGAATCTATATTTATTGCTCATTAAAATTTTTAAAGCACTTTGATTTGGTAATTCAGTTTTATGTAGAATAAGTTTGATGGCTTTGAATTCATTGTGAATTCACTAAAGTAATAATTTCATTTTGTAATATTTTACATTTTGAATTGATCATACTAAAGACTAAAGTAGGACTAGTTGAAAATAGACATGATGTTGATCACATTGAATGTAATTTCCATGCTAGTCACTCTATTTGATCTATGACCTTGAGTATATTGATATTGGTGATTGTCGGGGTTTAACCACGATTTGTATGTGGTGAATGCCGTTGTAGTTCCATATTAATATATGAGATGGACCAAATTGTTAAGTATAGCTTGAAGGGGAATAGCATAAAGTTGCGCAACTAAGGACTCTTGATATAATTGCTTTGAGAAATATATTGCCCAAGTGGGAGATTGTAAGGAAATTTTTAATTTCCTATATAATTTAACTGTGGGCAATATATTATTATGCAATTATATTTGCTATTCAATTATTTTATAGACTTAATTAAGTGATTCAATTAATGTTAAAGGTCCATGGACTATAATATAATGATATAGGCCAATTGAGTAGATACTCAATACTACATGACTGAGTGATTATGGGTGGCCTAGTTGTATAGTATATAAAGGCTCTCAGATTATGGTTTCTAATATACTAAGCCACACATGGTCTTCCATTCTCTCCATCGGGAGGGATTACTATGGTTCCCATAAGGAATAAGGGGCTTTAGTTGAGGAAGACCATAATACATACCGATCTTCCGTCTAGACAACTCCAGTTTAAGGTACGCTTCCGTGTTATAGTTTGAATCTCAGTGTATCATGATAGGGTCTCATGAGGATTTATGAATTTATTTCCAACACTGTCCTTTACTTAGAGTGATGTTTAGAGTGTCTTATCCAAACCGTTATCCTTGTCCTTATATGCTCCATATATTCTAAGGGAAGGTCGTTGCCCTTTGCCTTTCCCAGGCCCTGATGTGGTATGATGCCGAACACTTTATTAGATATGAGATGGTCCAATGAGGCTTTACCCTTCCATTTCTAAAATACCCTCCGAAGTCTGAAGGAAATTACGGTCGAGTCGAGAAAGGATTCGGCCTTACTTTAATTTCTAGATAGCCTTTCGGCCCTGTCTTCTCGAGTGGCCTTTCGGTCTAATCCTTCCCGAGTTATGAGCTGGCGTTTTAGGCCTTCTCTCGATTACACGATCATTCCTTTAGTGGCCCCCCCTCTTGGGCCGTTACCAATGCTCGTGGTCTATTCTTTTTTTTGGCCCGTCAATCCTTTGGTATGTGGGCTCCATTATAATTGGGCCTCTTTGTAACGGATCTCCGGCCTGTTAGTATGTGGATATAACACCCATAACAGATTCCAACATTAATTTGGGAAATAAATAAATAAATAAATTTTGTTGAACTGAAATCCCCCATATTAATAAATTAAGAAAGGGTGAATTCGGGGTAATAATGAGGTGTCTATATTTGAGTATTTTTAGAATTTTAGGTAACTATAGTATTTAATTTAATAAAATAAAATTAAAAAGGATGTACCTTCAAAAAGATGGAATGTGTATTTAGCTACACTCTTAAAAAAATTATACGTACCATTAACATCACCAGTACATGTATGTTCTCCGTCAAAAAGCCATTTAGGTTAAGCCATTAAGATAAGTAGTAGATTAGCATTAGTGATGTTTACTTAAACTAGATATAACGACTTATGTTGGATTTACATGTTACTCCCTTCATTTCAATTGATCTTTTATATTAAATCTTTCACGGGCAAAAACTTATTTTTCTAATTTTTTTATAGTAATATTGTCTTTTTAAGTAATAAATAAATAATAACATAGTAAATTATAAGAATTAGATTAAAGTAATATTTTAAAAATAAAGTGTATTAAGATATAATTTATACTTAAAAACTTATTATTTAAGAAAAAAATGTAATAAGAAAAAAAATGTTGAGATTAATCTCTCACTGAATATATGTTGAAGAACTACATATTAGTATTAATTTTATATAACAATATATCACACCAAGTGTTGTTTTTAATTTTAGTTTTTTAATCCATCTGTTTTATCGGTTTTAGTATTTAAATTAAAATTATTTAAAGCATGTCATAAACATATTTTAATATCATAAGATATTAAAAATATTTATTTCATTAATCTTTGATTATTTTATTAAAATTTAACATTTATTCTTTCTATAGACATTATAAAATGTGATGGTCATCCTACATAAAATAATATTTCATAAAAGATCGTACTCAATTACAAATAAAAAGTGAACATCACATTTTGTTTTAATTTTTATTTTGAAGGACTAATTATTTAAATATATTATTTATAAATGGCGTGTAGAATATATAATATTAAAAACACACGATAAGAAAATTGATAAGAAGAAAGAGTAAATGATTTTTTTTTTAAATCATCAAAACAATGTATACCATTTAAAAAACACTTGCAATCTCAGCCGATAAGCTTGCAGTCTAACTAAGCTCGCAACTATATATGTTGTAAAAATTTCTTCTTTTTTAAATAATAAGATTCGTGAGATGCATCATGTCACGTTGTAATTCACTCTTTTCTTTTTCTTCTTTTTTTTTTTAAATACAGTTTATCACAAATAAATTGTATGTTATGTCCGCGTAAAAATTTAACTATTACATATTTCAGCATACTATAAACAAAAAATTATACACAACAATAACTTATAGAAATAAATTAGCTTTTAATATATATATTTTTTAATAAGTTAAAAGCAAATAGCATGACAACCATCCATAAATAATTATATTAAATTGTATATATAGATAACTTTTATATCAAATTATATGAAGTAGAATCCATATATATATATATATATATATATATATAATGAACTCTCTTTTTCCCGCTCAAATTTTTGGGTCAAATTTCTTTTCAATTTCTCACTTCTTTTCAATTTCTCTTCAATTTCTCTTCATTAATTTTAGTATACATTCCAATAATACATTTAAACAAATATTTCTTTTATAAATTCATTAAGAAATCAATTAATTGTATTAATATATCCATAGAGTAATCATCACTCAAAATTTTTATATCGATTTCATTTCTATTCTCATTTAGAAACACTAAAAAGAAAAGTAATGTGATTTGATCACCATTTGATTTATTCGGTTGGTCGGTGAAAAAATATAATTTTCTTATTTATCTTTGTTTTTGATTTTATTTTTGTATGCTTATTTTTTTATCAATTAATTAACATGTTGAAATTTATTTCAATTTGAATTAATTATTCGAAAAATTTGGGTTGTATTTGAAAATAAGATTAAGTAATTCAGACATTATTTGAAATTGTTTATAACATATGATTACGTAATGAAATATAAATATTAATAAAAATTTTAAAATTATTTATTTTTTATAATTATATTAATTTATTATACATGAAAAACGAATAAGGGTCGTATAACATTGATTCAACCAAAAACTATTTAATTCATTACACATATAAAGAACTAAACTAAATATACATACCATCACAATATAAAACCTCACACATATGTATTCTCTTAGTCTCATACAAATAGTTATATTTGTTTTTTGCACGGGTTGCTTTTTGTACGAGGATTAAGAAATTTAGTATTTTAATGTGTATTGAGATAAGATAAATAATATTTTAATATATAGTGCATGATTCTATTAATGTGGCGGATGAGTCCCATTGAGATATTTTTTTAATTACTTAATTGTGTGAGTTTCATACACAAAAAAAAATGTAACCGTTAGAATGAAAGACTCAATTTAAAAATATGTACTCCCTCCATTTCATTTCAGATGACACATTTTCCATTTTAGGTTGTCCCACAAAAGTTTGCATATTTCCAAAAAAAAGCAAAAAGTAAAAAACAACCACCCTTCCTCATACACTTTATTTACAAAAAAAATCATCTCTACCTAACATATTTTATCATTTATTTATTATAAAAAATATCATTATACCCCTAAAATTTTTTCAATTTCTTAATCTCTGTGCCGGAATTGGGGGTGCAATCTTTTGTGAGATAGATGAAGTAATTATTAGGATGGGATGGAGAGAATACATATTTATATGTGTTCATGTGTCCATGATATATATATATATATATATATATATATATATATATATATATATATATATATATATATATATATATATATATACTATTAAAAAAATCTATATTTATATAATTTTATTTTTTAAAATTCCTACGTACGAGTTAAAATGGTTGTTTAATTTAAAAAACTGATTATAGTAAGAATTAAAGTTCTATAAGAAAAAGATGAGTTTCGTATAGTAACAATTGTGATCCATTATCAAATTTAGGAGAGCCATGAAGACAATACAAAAAAATGACTAAAGTAATATTGATATCACATCCTCCTATTGGCACACCTAATTCTTCAAGCATGTACTTCAATACTATCCGAGTATAATGCCCACATTGTTAGACAGTAATCAATGAATTCATCTTCTTTAGACTTTCTTCGATGTAAACAAACATACATTAGTTCTTTATCATATTGAGTAATTTAGATGGCTTGATTCGCAAAAATTACTTCACATTTTATAACAATCAAATTGCCTCTTCATATACTCATTAAAATTAAATGACATTATGAGTACATTGTATTGTGATTACAAGATTATCGTATTTAATATCTAAACATTATTATAGGCAATAGAAAGGCAGGAGAGTTTAAGGGTCCTTATGTCACGCCCCGACCCCAGACAGAACGCGACAACCGCCACGTTAACCATAAATTTCGCAGAATGGGTGCACTCCACTCCACAAAGTTTATAGAAACGTAAGGCTTGCTATCAAGTACCTGTAGAACTGAACAACTGATAACAACGGGTACAACCCGAGGACATCATCTCATAAAGTATCAACAAGGATTTACAAAGGTACAAAATACAACGGTGTAACTTAGTTTAAAGAAAATATACATGAACGATATAACATCGCGAATGTACAAAAAGAACATCAAGGGGGTCACCAAATATAAACTATACAATCTCGCCAATGAATCCGTCAATTTACATAAAAGAGAAAGTACCCAAAATACGGATTGGATGACGAGCAAACGATAGGCAAACCTCCAACCAAAATGACATCAACAGCCTGAAAAGGAAAGAATGATGGGGGTGAGCAAAACCACTAGCTCAGTGAGGTGATAAGCCGGTCACCCCGACCCTTATACGAAGCATGTATTCCCACTCGCGGTTTATAATATAAAATCCAACATTTCGTCTCACAATAACTATTTCTCACTCAGTGTACATATTAATGAAAATAAAAACCTTAGTGCACATTTACGAATAACACAATTAGTTCAAACAACATGTTATCACATAAAAGACGCATGGGTAGTCAATATCCTCCTCGAACTGAGCTCTCCGTCGAGAGACAGTCCAAGCCCGTCACCGTTACTCTAGATAAAATGCACATTAATATTCTTTCTCAACACGCCAAGTGCTAAAGTTCACAATTCAATATCGACGTGAATACTTGAAATGATCAAACATATAAACATATATGACATGCATGTCCCACACCGGTGACATTGACTGAGCCTATAATAGACTGATCCATCTAACGATCACCCTCCAGAGTATCAATATTTGACAAATGGACAGGTGCCCCGTTAGATCTAACTCACGGTGGTTTGCCAATCACGGGCAACATAGTTGTCACTCTAACTCACCCGAACCGCGACAATTCGGGCTACTTAATCAATGTCGCTCCAACTCACCCGAACCGTGACCAATTCGGGCTACTTAACATTGGTACCAGGCATACATATGCATGTGCATCATAAGATGAATAACGACTCAAGTTAGAGTCTTAATTGGCACACAAGACTAACCAGAAATCAATTCTCAAATAATTCACAATAAATGCTATCAGATATCGAGCCGGCAAGACTCTTCAACATAAGTTAAAATCAATTATACTCATAAAATGGCTAACATGATTCTAACCAGAGCAATCGAGCCAATCAGGCTCTTTACCACATAACACAATACCAAATAATTTTCTTATCAATTAACTAAAACTAAAATAAATGCACATTTATCGAGGGTCCACACTTCCCACAAGAGAAGGCGTTCCCAAATTATCAACTCACAAGGAAGTGATTAACTCTCTGGAATCTGAAGTCGGTCCCTTGCCCTTCGTCGATGGTTCTTTACCTAGAAAGGAGATGAGTAATTAAAGACAAATTAAATATAACTAACTATTAGCGGTAACATCCCTTTCATTGCTAAAAACAAATCCTAATCAAGTTCGAACGAGTCGATATTAAATAAAAATAGTATGTAACTCCTTAACATCAGTTTCCAATCCCACATAACCCGTTTCAATACATTAACTAAATGAAACGATAGAAAATAAGTTTGAATTCGACATAAAAATTCTGAAATTTTTCAGCTAGCGGCAGTTTACGAGAAAAATCATAACTAATTGTAGAATAATCGGATTGAGGCGTTTCAAGTGGCTACGGAAAGCTAACGAGTTCAGCTACGTACAGAAATTAAGTTTGCAAACTTTCGAGGGCAATAGCTATGTCAAAATCAATTCGAACAGTCTGCAAATTACCCACATACCAAAAAGAAAAACCCCATAAAATTACAAAATCATGAAAGAAGGAAGTTTAATTCACACACCACTTACCTCAAAACCACTTAGAAACCACCTAGGATGAGGGTTGTAAGGGAGAATTTGATCAACAAGGGTTTCTCCTCTTCACTCTCTTCTTTCCCCTCTTTTGTTTTTCTTCTCCCGTTCTTCTCTCTTTTTTTTTTTAACTTTAGCCTTAATAATTATATATCAGACTATTTAAGTGGGCTGAAACTTTGGGCCAATAAATAAATAAATAAATAAGTTTGGGCTTTCTAAAAAAAAATCTAGTTGGGCTAAGATAAGACTGGCCTTTTGGGCCATATAAATAAATAAATAGGTTTTGGGATATCTAAAATAAATCTAGTTGGGCTAAGTTAGGGCTGGCCTTTTGGGCCATAAAAATAAATAAATAGGTTTTGGGCTTTCTAAAATAAATCTAGTTGAGCTAAGATATTATAAAGTATCCCCTCCTCTAAAAAGTTTCGTCCTCGAAATGTAAACGTACCTAGAGATGAAAAGAGATTTGGATGGTGTTGACGCATGACTGACTCTGGTTCCCATGTTTCTTCTTCAATTTGATCACTTCTCCATAGAATTCTCACCATAGGAATGGATTTGTTACGAAGCATTTTCTCTCGGCGATCTACAATTTGAACAGGTTGTACTTCGTACGATAGATTTTCCTTTAATGCAACTGGGGGATCTTTGAGCACGTGCGAAGGATCTGGTTCATATTTTCTAAGCATAGAGACATGGAAGACATCGTGAATCTTCGACAATTCCGATGGTAGCTCAAGTCGATACGCGACACGACCAATCCTTTGCACGATCGTAAACGGGCCAATATACCTTGGACTCAACTTTCCTCAACGGCGGAATCGCAACACGCCCTTCCATGGAGAAACTTTCAGAAAAACTTTGTCTCCTTCATTAAACTCCAAATCGCGCCTCCTATTATCTGCGTAGCTTTTCTGTCGATCTTGCGCTGCCTTAAGTCTGTCTCGAATTAGTTGTATTTTTGCCTTCGCATCTTCGATAAGCTCTACTTGTTCGATTTGTCTCTCGCCAACCTCATCCCAAAAGAGTGGTGTTCGACACTTTCGGCCATACAGAGCTTCGTACGGGGGCATTCCAATGCTTGAATGATAACTGTTGTTATAAGCGAACTCCACCAAAGTCACATACTTATCCCAGCTACCTCTCAAATTCAACACCACTGCACGTAGCATGTCTTCTAGTGTCTGTATAGTTCTCTCTGACTGTCCATCAGTCTGTGGATGAAACGAGGTACTGAATAGTAATTTTGTACCTAGCGATTTCTGCAGACTAGGCCAAAAACGGTAAGTGAATCTTGGATCACGGTCAGATATGATTGACACTGGTACTCCGTGCAATCCACGATCTCATCGACATATAACTTGGCAAGTTTCTCTAAAGATTCGTTGGTATGCACTGGAAGGAAATGTGCCGATTTCGTCAGACGATCGACAATGACCCAAATTGAGTCATGACCCTTTTGAGTTCGAGGTAAACCAGAAACAAAATCCATTGTGACGTTTTCCCATTTCCACTCAGGAATAGGTAGTGGTTGAAGCATGCCGGCTGGTTTTTGGTATTCCGCTTTAATCTGTTGGCATGATAAGCACTTTGATACAAATTCAGTAGTGTCCCGTTTCATACCTGGCCACCAATAATGCTCCCGAAGTGTTCTATATATTTTGGTACTACCAGGATGCATAGCATAGGCTGAAGAATGGGCTTCCTCAAGAATAGCTCTACGAACATCAAGTTCTGATGGAACACAAACACGATTTTTAAAAGTAAGAAGTCCATCATCCCGAATTTGAAATTCTGTTTCTTTTCCTTGATTTAGCTTCGCCATCTTCTGTTGTAAATAAACATCGTGTGATTGTCTTTCTCGAATTTTCTCGAACAAGGTAGGTCTAACCTCGAATTTGGCGATTAAGGCAGAATCATTAGACGTTTCATAATCGAGCGAAATGTGTAAAGATTTAAATTGCTCCAACATAGGAAGATAAAAAGATTGAATCGAAGCAAGTGAGGTAGAAGACTTTCTACTCAGAGCATCTGCAACAACGTTCGCCTTGCCAGGATGATAATCGATGACTAAGTCATAGTCACTAATCAACTCCATCCATCGCCTTTGCCTGAGGTTGAGCTCCTTTTGCGTGGTGATATACTTTAAGCTCTTGTGATCAGTGAAAACCCGACAAGTTGCACCATACAGATAGTACCTCCAGATCTTCAATGCAAAGACGATTGCAGCCAACTCTAAATCATGTATAGGATAATTTTCTTCGTTCTTCTTCAATTGCCTTGAAGCGTAGGCAATAACCTTTCCTTCTTGCATGAGAACGCATCTTAATCCTTGTCTCGAGGCGTCGCTATAAATGGTAAATTCTCCAATCGCTGGGTCTGGCAAAGCAAGAATATGAGTTGAAACGAGTCTTCTTTTCAATTCTTGAAATGCTTCCTCGCATTCTTCACTCCATTCAAATTTTACCCCTTTTCGAGTCAATTTAGTCAAAGATGAAGCCAATAACGAAAAGTCTTTGACAAACCGTCGATAATATCCAGCTAATCCCAGAAAACTACGAATCTCTGTCACGTTCTTTGGAAGCTCCCAATCTAGTATAGCTTGAATCTTCACTGGATCGACGTAGATTCCTTCTTTAGAAATGTGATGACCCAAAAAGCTTACCTCGCGAAGCCAAAATTCACACTTCGAGAATTTAGCATAAAGCTGATTTTCTCTGAGAATGTTCAGAGCAATTCTTAGATGATGAGAATGCTCGTCGTCCGATTTAGAATAAATAAAAATGTCATCAATGAAGATGATGACAAACTTATTTAAGTACGGCCGAAAGACCCGATTCATAAGATCCATAAAAGCTGCAGGAGCATTTGTGAGTCCAAAAGGCATAACACAGAATTTAAAATGACCGTATCTGGTTCGAAAAGTAGACTTAGGGATATCAGATTCCCTAATCTTGAGTTGGTGATAACCGGATCGCAAATCAATTTTTGAGAACACAGTTGCTCCTTGCAATTGATCAAACAGATCATCGATTCTTGGAAGAGGATATTTGTTCTTGATTGTCACCTTGTTCAATTGACGGTAGTCGACACATAGGCGAAGTGATCCATCTTTCTTCTTGACAAAAAGAACTGGAGTACCCCATGGAGATGTGCTAGGTCGTATGAACCCCTTCTCCAATAATTCCCCAAGTTGTGTCTGGGGTTCCTTAAGCTCAGCAGGCGACATTCGATATGGAGTAATCAATATAGGTGTGATTCCAGGAAGTACGTCAATGGAAAAATCAATCTCTCGATTCGGAGGTTGTCCTGGTAAGTCTTCGGGAAAGATATTAGGAAATTCATTCACGATCGGGATGTCATCTAGTTTAGTTTCAGAAAGAGAAGTATCGATGACAAATGCCAAGAATGCCTCACAACCCTTACGCATTAATTTATGCGCAGTCAACATTGAAATAAAAAAGAGGGATCTCGTTTGAAGTTTACCTTCAAAAACGAGTTCTGAGAATCCTGGTCTACGAAAAATAACAAGCTTCTCGTGGCAATCGAGAATTGCATGATGAGAAGAAAGCCAATCCATGCCAAGAATAACATCAAGATCAATAAAAGGCAATGGTATCAATTCAGCCTCTAAAATGACATCTTTGATCTTCAATGGACAACCAAGGAATACCGAATCACGAATTAGACGCTCTCCAAGAGGGGTATGAACGATGATTCCAGGTGACAAATGAGAGATAGGATAATCTAAGATCACAGTAAGATCATCCCGGATATAAGACCTATCAGAACCTGGGTCAAATAAAGCGTAGATCTGATGGTCTCCCACAAACACATGGCCTAAATAAGTAATATTAGGTAAGATTGTGATTTAAAAATTCGGAAAGATAGAATTTCTTATGAATATTTTATTCGTAATCAAGTGGCATAACAAGGCGAGGTTAGATCTAGTATGTGAAAATACTCAGATTATAAATTACCTGTCACAACCTTCGGATCTGAGCGAGCCTCTTCCTGGGAAATATGAAATACTCTAGTTTGCTTCCTTCCTTGCATAGGTGATTGAGTACTAGGGCCGCTTGAGGCATCGGGCACTCTGGTAACTGCAGATCGAGTATCTTTGGGTGTAGAATATGTTAGTTTACCACGAAGCTGACCAGAACCCTGACTGCTCGCTCTCATAAGCTGAGGACAAGAACTTCGCATATGCCCCGGCTGTCGACACTGAAAACATACTTGAGGGCCTTACAGGGGCCGTCGTGATATTTTAAGCAATTCTGGCACTTGCGATTTTCACCAACCGATCCCGAGACATTGCTCCCGCCTCTACTAAACTGCTCCCGAGGTTGAGGAAAACTAATAGGTACCGAACATGGTGCGCCACGCGAAGATCCCACACCCCTATACACCTTCGATGCATTTCCTGGAAATGCGCTCCCTTCCCTTTTCTTTTGAGATCGTTCTGCAAGCTTATGTCTCGCCTGAACTAAACCTTCTACCCTCAGGGCTTCTTCTACGAGATCGTCAAGACTCTCGTACTTGTCTCCGGACTTGATGCGATCTCAAATATTTAAATTAAGACCATCTTCAAATCTCTTGCATAAGTCTCTCGTCGTATATGACTCAGGAGCGAATTCTCGCAATTCTAGAAATTTGCTTTCGTACTCCACGACCGACATAATGCCTTGAAAGAGGTTGAAGAACTCCTTTCTCTTCTGATCCTTGATGTACTGAGAGAAGTATCGATCTTTGAATCGTTCCATAAAGATAGCCCACGTAATAGTAATCGAGGATGTCTCTTTTAGATTCTGCCACCATCGTCGTGCATCTGGGCCTAACAGTTTGGTTGCAATGACCACACGATAACATTCTTCAATCATCAAAGTGTCAAAGGTCTCTGTAATCTCCTTTAACCATGCCCCCACTTTAGAAGCATCTCTTGCACCGTCAAATTTCGAAGTCCCCATGTTTTCAACTGCTTTCACCAAATCAGGTATAAAAAGTGCACCTCGAGAAGTAGAACCTCCTAAAGCCATTTCTGAAGTAAAAACTGGTACATTAGATGTAGGTCGAATCGATTCATTAGCACGAAGAACCTCTTCAGTGACAGTCGTAGTTGTATGAGCCGTTGTAGGTGGTGGAACACCATGTATTCGAATGTGATCATAATACAATTGGTATTGCTCGGGTGTTATCATGTGCTCAACCCGCAACTGGGCCCGTGGTTGCTCTACTTGGGAAACTGGCACCCTATGATCAGAATTGATAGGGTCCATAACCATCGGAGGAACGACATGATCAGAAGAAACATATCCTCGAGGTCCACGAGGAACAGAAGAGAGTAGAGGACTCGGAGGATCACGAGGAGCGTGTCCTCGACCTCGACGACGAACTGGAGGTGCCATAATGACTGAAAGGAAGAAAGGAAAGAAAATGTATGGTCAACGTCAAGGCAATACGATACCTTAGGATGACATAGAAACAAAGTTGGACCCATTGGCTCGACTCAAAAAGAATGAGAATCATAAAACCAGGCTCTGATACCAAGAATGTTGTCACGCCCCGACCCTAGACAGAACGCGACAACCGTCACGTTAACTATAAATTTCTCAGAATGGGTGCATTCCACTCCACAAAGTTTATAGAAAACGTAAGGCTTGCTATTAAATACCTGTAGAACTGAACAACTGATAACAACGGGTACAACCCGAGGACATCATCTCATAAAGTATCAACACGGATTTACAAAGGTACAAAATACAACGGTGTAACTTAGTTTAAAGAAAATATACATGAACGATATAACATCGCGAAGGTACAAAAAGAACATCAAGGGGGTCACCAAATATAAACTATACAATCTCGCCAATGAATCCGTCAATTTACATAAAAGAGAAAGTACCCAAAATACAATCTCGAACTGAGCTCTCCGTCGAGAGACAGTCCAAGCCCGTCACCGTTACTCTAGATAAAATGCACATTAATATTCTTTCTCAACACGCCAAGTGCTAAAGTTCACAATTCAATATCGACGTGAATACTTGAAATGATCAAATATATAAACATATATGACATGCATGTCCCACACGATGACGTTGACTGAGCCTATAATAGACTGATCCATCTAACGATCACCCTCCAGAGTATCAATATTTGGCAAATGGACAGGTGCCCCGTTAGATCTAACTCACCCGGGTTTGCCAATCACGGGCAACTTAGTTGTCACTCTAACTCACCCGAACCGCGACAATTCGGGCTACTTAATCAATGTCGCTCCAACTCACCCGAACCGTGACCAATTCGGGCTACTTAACCTTAGTACCAGGCATACATATGCATGTGCATCATAAGATGAATAACGACTCAAGTTAGAGTCTTAATTGGCACACAAGAATAACCAGAAATCAATTCTCAAATAATTCACAATAAATGCTATCAGATATCGAGCCGGCAAGGCTCTTCAACATAAGTTAAAATCAATTATACTCATAAAATGGCTAACATGACTCTAACCAGAGCAATCGAGCCAATCAGGCTCTTTACCACATAACACAATACCAAATAATTTTCTTATCAATTAACTAAAACTAAAATAAATGCACATTTATCGAGGGTCCACAATTCCCACAAGAGAAGGCGTTCCCGAATTATCAACTCACAAGGAAGTGATTAACTCTCTCTGGAATCTGAAGTCGGTCCCTTGCCCTTCGTCGATGGTTCTTTACCTAGAAAGGAGATGAGCAATTAAAGACAAATTAAATATAACTAACTATTAGCGGTAACATCTCTTTTATTGCTAAAAACAAATCCTAATCAAGTTCGAACGAGTCGATATTAAATAAAAATGGTATGTAACTCCTTAACATCAGTTCCCAATCCCACATAACCCGTTTCAATACATTAACTAAATGAAACGATAGAAAATAAGTTTGAATTCGACATAAAAATTCTGAAATTTTCCAGCTAGCGGCAGTTTACGAGAAAAATCATAACTAATTGTAGAATAATCGGATTGAGGCGTTTCAAGTGGCTACGGAAAGCTAACAAGTTCAGCTACGTACAGAAATTAAGTTTGCAAACTTTCGAGGGAAATAGCTATGTCAAAATCAGTTCGAACAGTCTGCAAATTACCCACATACCAAAAAGAAAAACCCCACAAAATTACAAAATCATGGAAGAAGGAAGTTTTATTCACACACCACTTACCTCAAAACCACTTAGAAACCACCTAGGATGAGGGTTGTAAGGGAGAATTTGATCAACAAGGGTTTCTCCTCTTCACTCTCTTCTTTCCCCTCTTTTGTTTTTCTTCTCCCGTTCTTCTCTCTCTTTTTTTTTTTTAACTTTAGCCTTAATAATTATATATCAGGCCATTTAAGTGGGCTGAAACTTTGGGCCACAAAATAAATAAATAAATAAGTTTGGGCTTTCTAAAAAAAAATCTAGTTGGGCTAAGATAAGGCTGGCCTTTTGGGCCATATAAATAAATAAATAGGTTTTGGGCTTTCTAAAATAAATCTAGTTGGGCTAAGTTAGGGCTGGCCTTTTGGGCCATAAAAATAAATAAATAGATTTTGGGCTTTCTAAAATAAATCTAGTTGAGCTAAGATATTATACCTTAATAATGAAATGATAATATAATTAATTATGAAAATAAATAAAATATTAATAATAAAATTAGAAATGTAATTAAGAATAATATAAACGACGACATCAGAAGAAATTCCGCTTTAATTATTTTATATATTATATTATTGTGATTATGATATAGCTTTTTTTTTAGCTAAAAAATTGAATAAGTTAAATATATAGCATAGAATATTAAAATAAGTTTCACGAGTACTGTGCCATCATTAGTATAAATGCATTTAATTTTAATTTTAATAATATTATATGTCCAATCTTAATACATATCATTGGATTAAATTTTCAGAAAACATAATTGTCGTAACATTGAAAAACTTCAGTGTGGAAATATTCTATTGGTTAAGCATTTATTATTTATATTAATTATTTTCTTTATTTTACATTAATTAGTTTCTTTATTAACATTTTATTACTTTAGCATTTTAATCTTTAATTTTAGTTTCTATTATTTATAATAGTCTTTAATATTATTTAAAGATTTAAAAATCATATTATT
This sequence comes from Pogostemon cablin, assembly GCA_023678885.1. Classification (NCBI taxonomy): domain Eukaryota; kingdom Viridiplantae; phylum Streptophyta; class Magnoliopsida; order Lamiales; family Lamiaceae; genus Pogostemon; species Pogostemon cablin. The sequence goes on along the minus strand of CM042986.1, from coordinate 14,325,965 downwards.
TCTTTTTTAATTAAATTATTCTGTTTTGATATTTTTAATTAATTTAGATTTTTTTATTACCCTTAAATTGAAAAAAAGTTACAATGAAATAATAATTAATGTAGGATTTCGATTATTTTTATTTTTATAAATTATTTTAAATTTGATCAATTTTATAATTTATATACTAATTAAATTTTTTTTAGAATTTTAATGATTATTTTAGTTTTATATATTACTTTAAATTCGATAAATATTATAATATTATATAACTGATAAAAAAATTATTGTATATTATTCAATTAAAAGGTGTATTACATATCATGAATGATAAAAGATTATTTTTATTGTGATTTTTTGAAAAATTTTGACATTATTTTAAAAAGTGCTCAGTAGTAATTTAATTTAATTAAATTTGTATTGTAAGGTATATATATATATATATATATATATATATATATATATATATATATATATATATATATATATATTTGGATTTATTTATTTTTTTGTCATCGACATAAGAGATCTTGCGTGAGATTATTTTACACTTTTTAAAATAGTATCATTTTCGCTATAAAACATTATCACTTTGCTATAAAATGTTATAACGTTTCATTTACTCGATAAATTTTTCATTAAATAGTATCATCAATTTTAATTAATTGAGTATCACTTTTCATTATAGTAAAAGTTATCATTTTTTGTTTATATTTACATATGGGTGCACAAGCCTTTACCCCAACATAATAGTAATATAATAAAATTATTATTTCAATTATATCAATACATTAATATCCTTATAATTCATATACTTGAATCACATTATTAATTCAAGAATAAAAGAAAACATAATAATAATTTTAATTATTATCTAAAAAGACATAAAATATTAATTATATGTTTTAATTTTATATTTTTTATTCAATATATATAATATACGAGGTTTGTATTAAACGTAAATATAAAAATATATTTTATATTATTAAATAAAATATTAAAATAAAATTTTGTAAACTACGTAACACGCTGACTAAAGTTAATAGATAGAAGGTTAAGAAGTACTCCCTCCGTCCCGGACTTAAGTTTACCGGTACTGTAGATACGGAGTTTAAGAAAAGTTACTTTTTGACCAACTTTATTGATTTTTTAGGGGTATTGTTGTATTTTTAGGTAATAAATAAATTATAAAGTATGTTATGTATGTTAGGTAAAAATGATATTTTTGAAAATTAAGATAACTTTTGAGGTTGTTGGTTGATGTGAAGTTTCCTTTTTTGGGTGATGAACATAAATGTGGGACGGACGAAAAGGGAAAATGTGAACTTAAATGTGAGACGAATGGAGTAACATATAAGAATTAGTAGGGATAGAAATAAAAAAAAATTTCTCAAATATTTATCATATTAAGATAATGTCGTACAATCCAAGGACCATTTATTTCAAAGTTAAACACTCACCTGAGAGTCTGAGACGTCAATCCATTAGAATAAAAAGGACAGTCTAAGCGTAGCGTAATTTGCCAGCTAAAACAAGTCGAAAGTATACTCGTGTAAGCTGCACAGTACTCTCTCCTTTCTACGCCAAGGATAGTTTTTATTTTTTGGCATGTGTATTAAGGAATATTATTATTTAATGTGTAGTAGATAATTGTATTAGTAGGAGTATGAACCCCATTTTTTATTGTATCAGAGGGGATGAGTGAGTCTCATATGTGTAAAAAAGAAAGAGAACCCTTTGGGTGAGACGACCAAAATGAAAAAAAAGAGACCCTTGCTGTGAAACGGATGGAATACTAATGGACATAAGCTTTAAGTGGCGGTTACTTCTCCATCTCAAAATTAAATTTCACACTTTTCGTTTTTCACGTTCTGCTTTGGGCTTCACTGTCCAAAAAATATAACATCACATCAATCATCAACACTAAATATACTTCTTAATTATAAATTTATTACTCTCACCTAATTTACATAATATACTTTATAATTTATTTATCCTAAATACTACCTCCATCACACCCAAAGGTTATTTTTTCTTTTTGCACGTGGATTAAAAATTATTATTATTTAATGTGTAGTGGATAGTTGTGTTAGTGAGAATGTGAGCCTCATATTTTAATTGTATTAGTGGGTCTGTGTGGGTACCATGTGTATAGAGAACTCTTTGGGTGAGACACCCAAAATGAAAAAAAGAAATTATTTGGGTGGGACGGAGGGAGTATACATATTAATTACAAATTTATCACTCTTACTTAATTTATATAATAATACTCCCCCAGTCCCATGCAAAGAGGTGTTTTTGCTTTTTGTAAGTATATTAAGTAGTATTATTATTTAAGAGTATAGTAAGTAGTTGTATTAATGGATGCGTAGGTCCTATATTTTAATTGTATTAGTAAGTGTGTAAGCCCTGTATTTTCTATCAAATCTACCCAAATACATAGTAAAAAGACCAAACTAATCAATATCCACACCCATCCCTTTAATCAATATCCACATCCCTTTAATCCACACCAACACCATCCTCACCCATCTCTTTAATCCACACCAACACCACCCTCACCACCGCCCCGCCAGTCGCCCCCGCCACCCCTCCGGTAGCTGCACTAATATGGTAATCTATACGAGATTTGTACCGATATCAGAATCGATATTCGTACTAATATCAAAATCAAAATGGGATATGTACCGACACACCCCTATACACTAACCCACATGACACATTTAGTATTATAAGTTAAATAGTGAGGGAATTAAGTCCAAAAAGTTACATTTGATTAAAATTGATATAAAAATTGGTTATTGATCGTAATAATGTTTAAGGTAAATAAATAGATATTTTATAAATTCTCCATTTATTTATTATCTAAAAATAGTATATTACCCTCCAAAAATTAATAAATTTGATAAAAAAAAAACAAATTTTGTTAAGCTCTGTGTCTGCTGTAACTGTGAAAATTAAGTTGAGACGGATTGAATAAAACATACTATGAAGTTATATACTCTTTCCGTTCCATCCGAATGATTACACATTTCCAATTTAGGCATCTCATCCTAATGGTTATATTTCCCTTTTTAGTATACGAGTCCCGCACAAAACATTTAAAATATCTCTATGAATCCATCTACAACACCAATACAATTACCCACTATACATTATAATATTATTTCTCACATTCATCAAACAAAAATTGTAGCCGACTGTTTAAAAGTAACTGCATCCACTCTTCTAAAAAAACATCACACAAAATTTCAAGAGACAATATGGATTATCTAAGCCTGTACATAAGTAAAACCCTTAAATAATCTAGACTTATCAGGCAACATCAGCTGTTTCTCATAATGAATGACAACGAACATAGCACACTCGGGCTCTCCTACGACGAGAGATAAATCCTTCAGTGTCAACTTTAATAGGGGGCCATGGACAGTCTGTACAATATTTACAGAAAAACCCAGAAAAAAATCTATAAATTAGCCTTACATGAAGCCTTATTATGCCCAGGTTCCTTGCATTTAGAACAAGTGACAGTCCTCTTGTCCGGATCATCTGGTTTCGTCTGCTCCTTCTTCGGGTGATTGGGGGTCTGCAGAACTGGAGGAAGCACCTTAACTGTTGTTTGTACATTACCCAAATCACTACTGTCTTTACCCGGAAAGGCACCGAGGCCTGGGATAGGATTCACGGGCTTAGAATATGTTAGAAGGTAGTTGTCCATAGTGAAATGTTTAGGACAGGAGTCGTAGACGCTCTTATCCGTGCAGTTGAAAGCAGCAATAGCATGGCGACAAGGTAACCCGCTTCCTTTCCATTCTAGGCAAGTGCATTCCCCTTTCTCAATATTGACTACGTGAGTCGGATCATCGTGTACCTCATATAGAACATCAGAAGAGACGAACACTCTCAGACCATGTGCCTTGAGGGCTTCTTCTTGAAGAATTTTCTCTTTGGCTGGGGTCAATATCTTTGTCCGATTGCTCATCTCTGTTTGACGATCATTCATTAGTTCACTTAACATGTTGATAAGTGCTTCTATCTTCTGCATTATTGTTGAATCTCTCATTTCTTCCATCAGCTTATCATATGGTTCTGCAACATTCTGAACAACGTAATTGTATTGCTCACCTCTGAACAACGAATTTGTCCAATATTCTGGCTCAATCTGATTCATCCAATCATAAGCAGTCTCAGAAATCTCCTTGATTTGCTCTGTTATTTTCTTGAAACCACCAAGTCGAACAGCATGAGCAGCAGCCAAAAGCTTTCCAGGTAAAACACCCCTTCCGTCTCCATTAAATGGACCCTTTAAATTCCTCTTGAAACTATCCAAGATGTGATAAATGGAATAACCGTGGTAAGCATTTGCAAACACCTGATGCACAAGCTTTTCAAGTCCCTTCTCCCAATCCGAGACGAAGGTCAAGGGTACGGAAGTTGATATTGCAGATTTAAGTTGCTCCAAAAACCAACGCCAGTTGCCCTCACTTTCAGTATCAACTATAGCAAATGAAACCGGAAAGAATTCATCATTAGCATCAATAGCAGTTGCTGTCAATAAACTTTCTTGGTATCTTGATTTCAGAGACGTAGCATTGAGAAAAAGAATGGGACGACAGCATTTCTGGAAGCTTTCTAAACAGGAATGGAATGAGAAAAAAAGACATTGGAGTCTTTTGTCATCATCTGTCAACAGCTTGACAAAACTACCAGGATTTGTCTCCACCAACTTATCACAGAACCAAGGCAAGCGATTGTACGAATCTTTATACGAACCCTGAAGTTGCTCCCTAGCACCCTCTATCCCGCGCCTAACCTGAGTATACTTCAGTTCAATCCCAAAGTCCTGGGAAATGCTTTTAGCAATTTCCTTGGGTTTGTGATTCGGGGAATCTCGTAATTTTTGCTTTATAACACTTACCAGCAACTTCTTTGCTGGATGAGCTTTCTTCCAAGATTCCCCTCCACATGTATGTGAATTGATAAATTTTTTTATTCTAAATGACTGAGAAGCAGGAACCCAAGATGCATGAATACTCCATGAACAGCCTTTCTCAACACAAACACCACTAGCACGACTAGAGTCGTTCTTTTTTAATTTGAAACCAAACCGATGAGCAACAGCATACTTTTGCAGTGCCTCTCGAAAATCCTTCACACATAAAAAATCCTGCCCCACGCCATTAATGCAATCCTTCCACGAGTCAACTAAGTTATCTGGCAATCCACAATCAGGAAAAGAAGAATTGGATATATTGTCAAGATCATTTATCCCCACAACACCATCTCGTCCATGTTCCAACTCATCACTGGTAGCTAAACTACTGTGGCCTTGATTATCTTTTCTCCGTTTTTTCCTACACAAATCATTATCTCTAACTGCAGCGATTTTTGGACCATTGGCACCAATCGTCCACGAAGCAGTACGCCTCCGCTTTTTTACAGTGTCTGCAGGACTACCAACATCAGGGCTTTGACCAACATCAGGATTGGAACCTAAGTTAGGGTTATAGTCAGCATCATGTTCAGAAGACAGTGGTGAAGTACATGGGTTTGTGCTTTCTGCAATTTTAGCAGCTGCCGCTGCTATGGAATCAGTAGGAGCAGAAACAGGAGGGTCTCGATCCTTAGATGAAGTGTTATCATGTCTAGTCAGATTTTTAAGATTATTGACAACTGGAGAAGCAGCAGTAGAATGTGCAGAAATATGATTTACAGTCTCCGCAATTTTCACACCACTGTCCCTGCAGAGATCAATCACGCGTTTAATAAATGCATGTAAAAGAGTTGTTTCACCAGCCAGAAGCCATTTGTGATAAAGGTAATGTCTTATGCCTACATTATACCAACATAATAACAACGTCGTGGCAATGCATACCTGCCAATGAAGTCTTTTGCAGCAGCATAGTCAAATCCCTTTTTTCCATTGACAAAGATATCTGCAGTTACTGAATTCCCATGAAAATCAATCATTCTCTTCAGGTCTTTGTCATTTCTTAACGTAATGAGATTTCTCTTGTTTCCTGGAAGGAAGTACTTGATAGATATCGTTTTCTGATCCAAGTTAGACATTTCAGCTAACTTTAATTTCAGATCCTCAAAAAGTGTTTCATTATTGATATTTAAAGCATTAGCCTCTGCCCCTTCATATGATAAGGTGCCATCATCCTTGGTTATGAACTCACCACCAGACTGGCATATTAGTATAAGCTTCCCCTTAGCCATTGTATATATCTCCTGAAAATCAAGAACCGTTAGCCAAAATAAAAGATGAGACACCATATATTCATTTTCCATAAGACAGCCTTCACTTAAAATATCCTTTCACCTATTTCCAGTAAATCAAGAAATAGCTATGAGAATAGGAATACAACTTTTCATCTTTATTTTGCTTGGAGAGAGGAGACTTATAATGTGATGAAGCATCTGGCAGGGTCCTCAGGTTAAGGAAATCTCTGTGTACTTTAATAACCATGGTGCACATGATAAGTTCATCTAACAAAAATATGAAAAAGTCGTCTTGGCAATGCATATCAGAGGAGATAACTAAAATTGGCAAATAAACTTAAGACTGGAAATAAAACAAGGAGTTAGTCTCTTGTGAACCGGGTTTACATCATAAACCCTTGTAAACCCTGTGGTCCCCCTTAATTTAAACATCCTAGCAATACATATGTATATAGGATTGGAAGGGAGGGACCACATGGTTTACACAAGTGTTTGTGTAAAACAAATAGGTACTAATGATATTAAAAACATACTAATTCTATTGAAATATGATAATAAGGTAATAAAACAGTACATCTCAGGGTATGCTTTTGCAGTGGACTTAACTCAAACTTTTAAATAAGAGATTTACAAGATTAAAAAAGCATTCTTTATATGGTGAGATAAAGGCTGGGACTTGGGAGAAGGCATCAGGTTATAAAAGGCAACCACTATCATAGACTCAAATAAATTTTTTTTTTTTAAACTATGTTTGCATGCATCTGACAATATGGCAACATCACAGGGTTGAATTCTCACTTTGCAACGGAGAAAACGTATATGTTTCCAGGAATGCACACATTTTTTTTCCAAAAAAGAAGAAAAGAATACTGGGTATAGTTTTCTTTCTCGTAAGTCGTATGATGCATAGCTGGACTTGTAGACAACATGCAGCGCATTCTATTCAGATATAAGAAGGGGGAAAAACAAAAACACCACCATAGAAGGACCCCAAAATTCAGACAGGCTTTCCTCTGATTGACCCAAAAAATAAAAAATCACAGTTCGCGGTTGAACTGAAATGAGTCAACCCAAAACATATATAGTTGCAGGAAAAACGATGTAACACACGAAAGAAGATTTAGATATTACTGAAATCCACCAATTAATCAGCAAATTGAGCAGACATAAAACACAAGACGAATTGAATTGAATAAAATAGTAATATAAACGGCAGTTGAGATTTACCTGTGTGGGAAGGAGGGAATGAAATGAGAATGATTTTTTGGGGGTGGGGCGATGAAGGAAAACCCTAGAAATGGGGCTGATTCGGAATTTGCGGAAAGGGGGGAGTGGTTGAGGAAACGGAAAGAGGGGGTTTGTATGTTAAAATAGCGAATAGTTGGAGGATTAGATCATAAATACGCAGGAATGTTGCGGAAAACTCGATCTTAACTCGTCTAAACCCGGTTCATATTTTAATCTTTAGAAACCTCCCGCTTCAATGATTATAAATAGTATATACACTTTCGTTGTCCCAACTTCTAACTTTACTTTTTTACATTTTAATAATCCGTTCTAATTTCAGCTTTGAATTTTCATAAAAATAAAAAGCAATTTACTAATATTCCTTTCACACATTTTAATTTTAAAATTTTCATTACTTTTTTAACATACATAAATGTTTTACTCCCTTCGTTTATTATTTCTTCCGTTCCAAAATTTTTTCACACTTCCTTTGTAATTTAGAAAGGAAGTATACAAAAAATTCCGGGACGGAGGGAATATTAATGTATTTATTTTCTTTTTGCATGTGAATTAAGAAGTATTACTCCTTTCATCCATCCCCAATCTATCCGTTTGTTTTTTGCGCGTGGATTAAGGAGTATTATTATTTAATATATAGTAGGTAGTTGTATTAGTGGAGTGTGTAGGTCCCATATTTTAATTGTATTAGTGGGTGAGTGAGTCTCATGTGTCTAAAAGTGGAAATGGATAGATAAAGAGTGGACGACCAAAAATGGTAAACTGGATAGATTGACAGTGGATGAAGAGAATATTATTTTATGTGTAGTGAATAATTGTATTAGTGAAGGGTGTGGACCCATATATCTAAAAAGAAAAATGAATACATTAAGAGTGGACGATCTAAAATAGTAAAATGAATAGATTGAGGATAAACGGAGGGATTATTTATTATTAAAAAGTACCAAACTTTCCTCAAAAGTAAATAAAAAAGTGATTGTTATAAATATCCATGCAAACTGATAAACGTGGAGATAAATTTGGAATGGAAAAGTGTTTTTAACAAAGCTACACTTAATCAAAATAAACATTGCCAGAAATAATAAAAAATCTTACTCCCTCCATCCACTAGCAAGGGTTTTATTTTGTCACATTGGTTGTCTGTATCAAATGATCTCATTTTCATTTATAGACACATGAGATTCACACACATTACTAATACTACTAAATTATGAAACTCATGTATATTCTATTAATATAATTATTCACTATATATTAAATAATACAACTTTTTAATCAAGGGAAAAAGAAATAACACGTTTGCGGATGCACGGAGGGAATATTGATTTTGAAGAATACTATTGAATTGTGAAGAACATTGAATAGAGAACAAAGACTCGTCTCATTTTAAAAAATAATTATACAATAAATATATATATATATATATATATATATATATATATATATATATATATATATATATATATATATATATATATATATATATATATATATATATATATAATTAAAAGGACAATTTTTTTTTTCATAATTAAAATGACAAAACATTAATTAAAAGGGTGGGAGTGTAGACTGTAAAACCATCCCTACAGCAATGTTTTGCTAAATATAAATTTGAAATTGGATGAAACGATTTATTTAAATTGACCAATCAGATTTGATCATAAAACTGAGTATGGTCAACGAAATTCTCCACCATCCTATACAAAGGGCAATTTTATTTTTTCACGTGAATTAAGAAATATTATTATTTAATGTATAGTGAATTGTATTAATAGGAGTGTGGGCCCCATACTTTAATTGTATTAATGGATGTATGTGGATTCAATATATGTATAAAAAGAAAAGGAAAATCTTTGAGTGGGACGCCCAAAATGAAAAAAAAAAATTGTATGTATAGAACGGGGGTATATGTTGTAAAAAATAGCATAAACTTAAAAGTAATCAATACATGTGGTCAAATATGGTGTTTTAGACTTTAGTGAAATTGATAAATATATATTTCACTGGAAACGTTTACAATGTACTTACGTACTTGCGATTACAATTCAAACCCTCCTATCCAACCTATCTAAGCGAAAGCTTAGGGTGAATAACTAAGCCTCATTAATTTAAATACAAGGATGCAATCTGCATTTTGATTCTATCCGCTATGTGTTTCGGGGATAGCATCCTCGATCCAAAACGAAGAGCATTCCTTTCCATCCATATGTGATATACAAATGTGGCAAAGGTGATAAAAAGGAGTCTTCGTGCCTTCTTGTTGCTTCGTGTGTCTGCAATGATCTTTTGGAAAACATCTGTTACTGACAAAATTACGTGTCTCCTCCATCCTATTCATCTCTTTACATCATCACATATGTGCTTCGTATAAGAGCAATGAAAGAAGAGGTGTGGAACTGTTTCATAGCAGTTTGGATAAGGCTTCCGTCGCTTCCTCTGAAATACTAGACTCCGAAAAAGCTGGGTTTGATCGCTGCCTCTCTCGGGAAACCGATGATGATGGACCACTACACAGCAAATAAAGAGCGGGTCTCTTATGCTCGTATTCAGGTGGAGGTAGATGCCTCGAAGCAGTTAGACGAAGAAATTTGGATTCAAACCGCTTCTGGAGGTTTTAAACAGAGGATTTTGTATGAATTCTATCATAAGTTTTGCTCTACTTGTTGTATTCTTGGTCATCTGACTCACGAATATAGAAGACAAGAGAATCCAAATGAGCCCTGCAATGATCAGCATAATCCTACTGAAGAGCAGCCCTTCCAGAATGTAGGTGGAAAGAGAAATCGAAATCGTAATCGAAATCAAAACCGTAAAAGAGCTCGCCCACCTCCGACTGATAATCAGCAACAACAGCATATAAACTCTCCAGCCTCTAACCATACACCTCCTCAACCCCAGAAATCAGGCCCTGTTCAACAGCAAGGGGATAAGGAAGGACATAGAGAAAATATTGAAGTTCAATCTCAAACTCCAAAAGAACTACGTTATCAAAATGCGAACAGAAGTGGCTCCTACAAGGGTAAGTCAGTTTGGGTCCCTTTATTCAACAGTGGGGAGTCTACTGTTTCCACAGGGAGGAATTTCAAAAAAGGCGAAGTAAGTAGGAGATGGCAGCAGTCGGGATACTTTGAAGACTATGGAGATTGATTGAGTAAAAAGATTGGAGAGAAGGGTATTCCATCCTCCGAACACTCCTCATGAGTTTCCTTTTGTGGAATGTGCGTGGGATGGGACGCATGTCAACCCACAATGTACTTAAGAAACTTGTGCGCGATCATGACGTGGCTATAGCGGGATTAGTGGAAACTAAGTTTACTATAAACACTATTGATGTAGTTGTTAAAAGAGTGTTTCCAGGGTGGAGTTGTGCTCACAACTGTGAGATTTGTAATGGGGGTAGGATTATTATTGTATGGAATCCTAACAGATTTAAAGTGGACAATCTTGTCCTTCTTGATCAAGCCATTACCATGAACATTCGTTGTCTTACTTCCTTGAAAGATTTTGCTCTTACAGTTATATATGCTCATAATTGTTATGTAGCAAGAAGATCCTTATGACAACATTTAATCAATCTTTTTCACTCCAATTCGTTACCATGGATGTTGGGAGGTGACTTCAACAGTGTAAGATATGAGGAGGAAAGAAACAGTCGACGACAGAATTCTGGAATTAGGGAGATACAAGAAACTTGCTCCATCTTGGGAATGGAGGATACTCACTCCTTTGGGTGCTACTATACATGGTCCAATGGAAATTCTTGTTCAAAAATTGATAGGGTAATGACTTGCAGCTTGTGGAGAAGTATGGGTTGGGATCTTCACACCAACTTTCTTCCTCAAGGGACTCAATCCGATCATTGTCCCTCTATCACAACCTTTCAAAGCCCTAACCCCCACTATATAAAGCCCTTCAGATTCTGTAATTTTTAGACTAACCATGATAATTTTATTGCTCTAACCTTGTTCAATTGGCAAGTCTCTTTTGTAGGTATCAAACAATTCACTTTCCAGAAATTGAAGCTCCTAAAAAAACCATTGAAGGAGATGCACAAACAAAATTACCATTACATTTCTGAGCGAGTGATAAGACAAAAAGAACGATTGATCCATCTTCAATCTCTTTTTATGACGGATTTGAGGAATCATGATCTACACTTGGAGATAGGTGATGAGATCAACAAATTGAAGCACTTGGAGGATTGTGAAGCTAACTTCTTTATGCAGGTTTTCAAACATAAACACATCAAGAACCAAGATCGATCTACAAAGTACTTCTACTCTCTTATTCGAAGAAATAGAGCTAGAAATGGTATCTATTCCTTGAATACAGCAAGTGGACCTACATCTTCATACCAAGAATTGATAGATACTTTTCTCTCGTATTATCAATCTATCTTGGGAGAAGAAGGATCAGTGATTGACACAGTGGAGTAGGATGTACTAGATAGAGGATCGGGAATTAGCTCGGAGGAAACTCGTAATTTGGAAGTTCATGTGGATGAAATTAAGATAAAGGAGGTGCTGTGGTCCATCAACAAAAACAAGTCCCCCGGACCAGATGGATACACCTCGGTCTTCTTTCAAAGCGCATGAAGTGTTGTAGGAGGAGATGTGGTGGAAGCGGTGAAGAAATTTTTTCGGAAAGGCAAATTGTTTAAACAGGTTAATGCTACATTTATCTCTTTGATTCCAAAAAAATCACATGAGCCGGGAGTTTAGGATTTCAGACCAATCTCTCGTTGCAACACATATACAAGATCATTTCTAAGATCTTGGCTGCTCGTCTTAGAACTTGCCTCCCTTCCTTTATAAGCCCGTCTCAGTTTGGATTTATCAAAGGAAGAAAATTAAGAGATTGTGTTTTGCTTGCAGAGGAGATTTTCAGAGGTTATGAAATGAGAGAAGGAAATATCGCCCCTAGGATGGCAGTCAAAGTTGATATTTTCAAAGCTTATGATTCTGTTAGCTGGAAATTTCTCTTTGATTTGTTTAGGGGACTAGGTTTTCTTCCTAAGTTTCGAAGGTGGATAGAGCAGTGTGTTACTACTACTTCTTACTCACTTCTTATCAATGGCAAATCGGAGGATTTCTTCAAAGGAAAAAGGGTCTCCGTCAAGGTGATCCAATCTTTTCTCTTCTTTTTGTCATTTGCATGGAGTATCTTAGTATATTGATGAAGAAAGGTGTGGACCTAAACAAATATAGATACCATTCTAGAATATGTAAACATATAGAAGTCTCACATTTGATTTTTGTGGATGATCTACTAATCTTGGGTTATGGAGACGTAGCCACAACTAATTGTGTTGATCAGATTCTGAAAGGATTTGCTAATGTCTCGGGGTTAGTCGTCAGCCCTCAAAAGTCCAACCTCATCACTTCTAGAGTTCCGAACTTAATCCAAGATCAGATCGAGCAAATTCTCCCATTTAATAGAGGTACCATTCCTTTTAAATATTTGGGTATCCCAATTTGTAGCAAAAGAATAGGAGTGACGGATTTTACACCTCTATTGAATAATATCAACAATATGATTCAATCTTGGTCTTCTAAACTGCTATCCTTCATGGGTCGATTGGAGCTTATTATTTCAGGAGTTTATTGAATATTATCCTTATGGTGTGGAATTGTTAAAATTCCAATGGTGGTGATACATAGGTGGAGACATTGATTCGTAAATTTCTGTGGGGCATAAAGGTGAGTCCGGTCAGTTGGAGGGATGTCTTACAATAAAAAAATTCAGGAGTTTGGGGTTGAAGGATATTGCTACTTGGAACAAAGCATTACTCTCAGCTGTACTTTGAGATGTACACAAGAAGGTCTCTTCACTTTGGGTAAAATGGATTCACTCTGTTTAGCTTACTTCTACATACTGGACAGTGATCTCCCCTGGAGCTAATTCTACATATATATGGAGAACACTGATCAGTATCCATAATACAATCCAGTGAGAAACAGAAGGAGAGGGAGGAGTAGATCTAGTCATGGAGAGTTGTGAAAATAGAGTCTTCAAAGCAAGTCGAATGTACACTCTTTTGAGGAACAACCAAACAGCTGACTCAAGCTTTGTTTTCAAACAAATATGGCATAAATGGATCCCGAGGAAATATAGTTTTAAGCTCTGGTCGGCACATAGAGAGCGAATGGCAACAAAAGATAGAGCTTGGTGCAATCAAGAGGATGGACAGTGTGGATTTTGTTTTGATTTTGAAACGGTGTTTTAGCCTTTAGGGACACTACTTTTGTACCTAAAAGTATTTTTTTTCATGATTGTTTATATGAATCTCCCGGTGTTAATCTCCCTTCTTCCGGTTTATAGAACCCTCTTTAATTGTTGTATTTAAATTAAGGAGTATTATTATTTAATATATAGTGGATAGTTATATTAGTGAATATATGAACCCATTGTGTTAAGTGTATGTAAGTCTCATATGTACTTTTTGAAATATTTACCCAAAAAAAATCTTTAAAATGGATAGAGACTAAATAAAAGGTCACCAATATTTATTGTAGAGTAACGGATGGAGGGAGAATAAAAAGTCAGCAATATATATTGTATAGTTAATTAAATAGAGATTCAAAGAAAAAAAAAGTTTAGATGGAACACTTACCTATGAAACTTGAAATGTCATTGTTGACCGTAAATCTTTGCAGTTCATCAAACTTTCTTTATGAGTTTATTTTTTTATTTTGAAATAAAAATAATCGTTCTCGATGGAAAGCTTGAAATTCAATACATGAATAGAAACTCAAACAAATCAATCAAATAAAAAAGGGACAAAATTTAAAATGGACATTGTTCATTAAGTTTTATTTGGCCACCTATATATATATATATATATATATATATATATATATATATATATATATATATATATATATATATATGGCCATAACTATCAGGAGAAAGGACAAAAATCATGGGACACTCATTATGTTAGTGTTGACCGCATTAAATGGTGGTGGGTGGAAACTCATTTAAAATTTTAGGCAAAAACGTTAAACGTCCCAAACCTGTCATTTTCATTCCAAATTTGCGGTTCACCCTCTTTATCTCTCTCATCTCTTTCGACCTTCATTTTCGCCAATGCAGGCATTTCCCGATGAGGGCGGATTCCGATGAGATTTGCAATGTAGCATTTTCAGGTAAGTATAAAAACAGTTTTAATTTTGTATTGTAGGAGCAACTTATTTTTTTACATGTTTGCCTACATTTTGTGGTGTTGTTCATGGTGAAATTGTGGAAATTTACTTGTGAAGAATGTGACTTAATTGTGTATAAATCATTTTAGAAAGTAAGATCGCAGTGAGAGTGTATGTTTTTTGAATATGTGAAAAAACTGTGTAGGCCGAATAGAACATAGATATAGGCCGAATAGAATAAAAAAGTAGGCCGAATAGAATGACTATAGGCCGAATAGAACAAATAATAGGAGGAACAGTGTTAAAGCTCAGACGTAGGCCAAATAGAACATCTATGGTCGGCCGAATAGAATAAAAAAGTAGGCCAAATAGAACAATTATAGACCGAATAGAACAACTATAGGCCGAGTAGAACAAATTATAGGAGGAATAATGTTAAAGCCCAGACGTAGGCCGAATAGAACATCCGTGGTCGGCCAAATAGAACAAATTGTAGGAGAAATAATATAAAAGCCAGACGTAGGCCGAATAGAACATCTGCGATCAGTTGAATAGAACAAAATGTAGGCTGAATAGAAGGAAATGTAGGACGAATAGAACAAATGACGGTCTATGTGTATTAAATCAGGACAATCTCGATGTAGGCCGAATACCACAATTGAAGTAGGTCGAATAAGGAAAATATTTGGGCCGAATAGAATAAAGATAGGTTGAATAGCCAATCATTATTTATATATTTTTTTGCTTAACATGCCTTATTATTTGTTCATTAACTGCAACTACGTTATTATAATTTTATTTTTTTAATTATGTCTATTTATTGAATTAAGTAGACTAGGTGAATTAGCTTAGAATAGATATATATGCAGTGTCTAACAATATTTAAAAAAATTGTTACTTTTGCAGGGTGAGTGGAAGCATCCTAGTATGTAGGGGTTGTTCTGTGGTATCCATAATTACTGCAAACTGGGAGTTGTTATGGAAATGATTCGTACGAAGTTATCAAAGTTTGGAAAAAATGCCATAGAAATGTTCACGGTATCATGCTTTGGGCATTTTTGGGATCTTAACAACCTATGGAACGCGCATGCTGGTTTACGCGGTTTGATGACATGGGAGATTATAGTTACCGGGGAGGATTTAAGTTCTAAATTATTTCTAATCGGGGACCAGTGCCTTAGATTTGGTAGGGTAGAGTTCATGAGGATTATTGGACTATGCTTCCAGGATCAACTGGGGTTTTAATCCGAACAAGACATACGATATCCCGGCTAGTGGGGTTTACGCTAGATAGTATTGATAACACACCAAACCATTAGTAAGCGAGCTTGCCAATGCATTTGAAGGTCGTACCTTTGATGATAGCCCCGAGGACGCAGTCAAGGTTGCTAAAGTGTTGTTGGTCTATTATTTTCTGCTGGGAGAAGACATGACGAATGTCAGTGTTGATAGTTAGGTATAGGTGCTAGTCGAGGACAGTCGCAGTTAGGATTTATTTCCCTAGGGCCAGGTTAGTTACATTACTCTACTGCACTTCATGGATAGCGTTCTGACCATTCTTCCTAAGACCGCAAAGCCCGATAAGTACAAATACCATTTCTACAGGTGGATATTTGCGCTCATGGTACGCTGTAACAATAAATTTTGTATTTATTGAATAATAAACACAAAAGAAATTACAGAGATAATTCAAGATGCATTGAACTTGAAAATTGAATGAACAGTCTCTAGCTGTCCTCTGATTCTTCTCTTGAGTTGACTTCTTTGATATTATCAACTTTCGGAGTTGGATCTTCGGATGAAGCTTGTCCGAGCTCAGATTTAACTTGAAGCTTTAAAAACATTTATCCAAAGACATCGAGCCTTTGTTTGGATCAACCGTTGACTTGAAGATTTACTGTGAAGAAACCCGTTTAATTTGGTAGAACACCGTTGACCTCACGAATATTGTTGGATGAACTTGACTTGAAGAAACGATGAATCAGAGGGGCTCCGCACCTTGATCTCATATTGAGTGTTGTTTCTAGATTGATCTTCGAAGAATGACTTTGATCTTCGTAGAGATTCCAAGTTCCTTCAGAGCTTTTCGGGCTTTCAGGGTTTTCAGAATGTTTAGAATGAGGACTAAAGATCCTTATTTATAGGTAGAGAAAATAACCACTTGAGAGATATTTTCTCCTTTGAAAAGATATGATGGACTTTTCTCCTTTAATTAAGTCGCTGGACTGGATACAGACATATTTAATTTAATTAAGCCTGTAGGATTTTGACTTGGGCCTATTTAATTTAATTAGGCCTTCTGGATTTGATTCGTTGGACTTGCGGACTTGAATCAGACAAACTTGACTTAAATATAGCCCACCCAACTTGGATTTGAGTTCATTTAACTTGAATTAGGCCATTCTGACTTGGATTTGGGCTGAAATAAATATTTAATCAATATTTAATATATTAGACAATAATATATAATTGGCTACAAATGCCCCCTTGCATTTTGTTCACTTAATTTTATCATCGAAGTGGACAAATTGCAACATTTTATATCTTCCTTTTATCTTCATCAAATTTTGGGCCTTTTATTTTCCTTGGCCCAACAAATTTTCTATTGCTTGATTTGGCCCACAACAGTGGTGTTTCAAACCAAGTTGTGCTTGATTTTACATATTTTGAACGAAGTTGGTTGCCTCCTCCTTGAATCCCCAACAGTGGTGTTTCAAACCCACGGCAGTGCGGTAGTTACAAACCCGCGCAGTGTTACCGAGCTGCAAAGACGATGGCTGAGGTGTTACAAACCCTCGAACGGCGATGGTGGTGATACTTCAATGGCAGCAACAGCGACGCGATGGACTGAGTAGTGTCGCGTTTCCGGCGTGATTTTCGGCGGCTCGTGAGTCAAAACTGGTGAGGATAGGTTCCGATGCTGACGGGTACTAGAGATACATGGCGGCGTTATGGCCGCGATGGTGGCCGGCGGTCGACAGGCGACAGCCACCCGCGACGGTGCGGCAACACGGGGAATCGGCGGCTGCTGGGCTATGACGCGGCTGCAAGGGATCAGTTGTTGATGTCTTGTTTCCGGCGACGAGCTTTGGTGAGGGAAGGCTGCTCGCTGCTCTCGGCGGCGACTTCAACGACCGATCAGCGAAACCGGGCTTCAATGGAGGGTAATGCACCGTTCGCTGACGAGAACCCAGGTGGCGGTTACTGAGGCAGAATCGTGCGGCGGAAGTCGGTGTTGATGCGGCCGCTGGTGGAGCGCGGAGCAGGCGGCGGCAGCTCGGAAGTGGAGTGATGGTCCGCGGTGGTAGCTGGAGCTGTGCGGGAAGCAGAATGCCGGCGATCGGGCTGTAGCGAAGGCGACGGCGACGGCTTGGAGTCTGCTTCCAACGGCAGCAGCACGCAATCCTCGACGAGGGATCGGCGGCTGACGCTTGTCTTCGGCAGCAACAGCTCGCGCGTTCCCGGCGCTGCTGCTCGCTTTCGGTGGCAGCGACACGCACAGGGCAGCGGTGCTGTTTGCTTTCGGCGGCTGCTTGGTGAGGGGGCAACGACGCGCACGGGGCGACGGCTGTTCGCTGCGCTCGGCGACTGCTTGCTGCTCTCGGCGGCTAGCTCAACGACCCTAGCAGCGATGGATCCGATCTGCAAATGGAAGGCTGCCCAGTGGCGGCTTCAGCGAGTTTCGCCAATGAGACTCCGGCGCGAAACCTGGCGGCGATTGTTGAAAGCTGCAGGCGTCGATGAGAGTCCCGCTCTGCAGAGGGAAGAATCCCAATTTCACGCCTGGGGCAAAGCTTGATAATTGATGCCAATTTTGACTTTCGAAGCCAATTTTTACCTTCATTAGGTCCATTTTTAATTCAATTTGGGCCTTTATAATATGAAAACTACTGTCCATGCAAAAAAAAAAAAAAACTCTTGATTTGGGCTTTTATAAATTGGGCTCATACCAAGATCAAAATTCATGATCTTGGGCTTTTAATTTTCAGATAATCTTTAATTCATGCTTTAAACTTAAATCAATTAAATCTAAACATGAATTAATTTAGTTGATCACCCTGATATTTTAAACTTCACTTCATCATGGATTTAACGTATAATTTTGAATTTAACAATTAAATGATCCCATGAATTTCGAGCTCTTTTGATTATTAAAATCCATAAACTTAAATTGTTTCCAAGCCCTACTATTGTTTTCTAACATTCCTTCACTTGTTTTGCAGCCTATCCATTCTTCGGCATGATTTTCTTCAGAAATATCACAGGACAGTTCGGCTCAAACTACTTACTAATCCTCGATAACGAGCGTCAACCTTTGAATAAAGGGACTCGCCTTTTAGTCGAGAAATCTCTGTTAGGGAATCATGTTGTAGTTCCCACTAATCTTAAGAACGACTTCTACCTTGAATGTTGGTCTCATGAGTTTACTTTGGGGAAGAATAACATAACCTGGACTTTGAAAGGAGCTGATATTGAGCCACACCCTCGTTTAGAACCCCTACCCTCCTTGGGGCGACGCATCTTGGAAGGGAAAGGTAAAGTAACTTGGGGAGAGCCGATTAAACTTCTTGGAAACTTCTGCTACATCAAAGGGTAC
Source organism: Pogostemon cablin (assembly GCA_023678885.1). NCBI lineage: Eukaryota > Viridiplantae > Streptophyta > Magnoliopsida > Lamiales > Lamiaceae > Pogostemon > Pogostemon cablin. The sequence goes on along the minus strand of CM042986.1, from coordinate 14,306,771 downwards.
TGGAAATGGACCAAAGATGTGCTAAGCCGATGCCGATCTCCTCTTCGAAACCTCAAGCTTTACGATGCTGTCTTCGCGTCTCTCTTTACTTATGATTGTAACTGCGAAATTATCAAAGCTTTCTGCGAGGCTTGGTGTTCTTCCACCAACACTTTACTCACCAAACATGGAGAGATGTCTATCTCTTTGTGGGATTTATACAACTTGATGGGATTGCCTTTAGCTGGCTACTTGTATGATGAAGTTGTGCCGAGCTTAGCAGAACTGTTTTCCACAAGTAATGAACTATGCATCCCGCACAACTGTAGACATCTACTTGGCGCTTATCACTTGCTCAACAAGAATACTAATAGGAAAGGCATGACGATTGATCAATGGGTGGATTTTTGGTCTAAGAAGACTATAACATACCTTGTGCCTCCTATGCGTGTTGAGAAAAAGTCAACTACTCGGCCCAAAAAACTTATAATCCAACCGGCATTATCCTAAATCACCATTCTTGGACATCTGCTGAGATAGATCATTTCAAAAAAATGGGAATTACACAAGTAAACCAAGAAGAGACCTATCTAGCTGCTCATTTAGCATGCTGGCTTTGTACGTTTGCACTTCCAGGTAATGAAGTAGGCTTGATTCGACCGAGTACCTTTAAAGTGGCGAGTTTAATGGTTGCAGGAAAAAAAGTGAGCCTTGCAATTCCGGTATTGACGAGCATCTATTGTGGTTTGAACTCAATCACAAATTCATCAAATCCATCTGAAGTTAAATCAACATTCCCTGTTTATTTTGTTCATGCTTGGTTGGCTTATTACTTCAAGACTCATTTTCTGCTTGGTAGTAAATTATCTTATCCTCGCATGGTAGCTTACTCTGGTGAACAAGGTGCAAAATACTTTAATCCTGAAGAGGCTCGCAAATGAATTCAAACAGCTGATAATGCTTCGTGGACTTGCAATATTTTTTCCAAAGATGTAGCTGTCTATTATGTGGATGATGGGAATAACGATTGGACTAGTTGGACCCATCTTGTAGCTCTTTGTACCAGTTATCTTATTGAGGCAAGGTGGCTGTTATGTGATGGAGCCATATTCTCCTCATAGATTTGTTGGCAATTGGATCGTTTTGATTAACGTGATTTGATAAAAAAAAGGTAAACAATCAGCGGAAGTAAAAAATAATTTACCTGACTTCTGGGGTTGGAGTAGAGGATGAAGATCTGTGAAGAACACCTCTGATCTTCTACAATATGACCCAAAGTCTACTCTCCGGTGTTGTGTAGTCAACAATCCCCAGAGAGTTCTCAATCTGTTCTTTTTCTGTTTTCTACGTAAGTGGCGCAGACTTAGGTTATAAGGAACAGAGATAACTTATATAGTTGGGCTACTGCAGGGACCATGAGGAGAAATTGGGTTGGGCCTCAATTAGATTTGATTAACCAAGCTTAGCCCAAAGATTTTAATTAAATCCAATAATAATAATATAGTCCACTAAAATATTATTACTGCACTACCCATCCAATCCCAAAATTATGTTCTGGGCTCTTTCTTATTATAAGCCCGATAGTCTCCCCATGTTTATGATATACAATGCCCATTAATTAATTAAGTTACTGACAACTCAAATTAATTAATATCTCTTCCGAGAGTAGTACCACTCAACCTCATTATCATGTCGAAAATTAATCCACTTGCAAGATTTACATGATAAACTTTATGAGCTCATCAAGGGGACATCATCAACCTATGACGGACATGGATTCCTTCTACAATCAACAACACACCATAGAGACAACATTATTTCCCAACTCACCGAGTTTGTTGATTTAATTCATTTAAATCTCACCCATTGATGAATCAAAGAAATATATACTGCCTTACGTGTCGAGGTTATTGTGTAGGGATTAAGATCACGAACATCCATAATAACAGAGATCAAGTTTTTCTATATTGACAGTACAAGTCGAACGATCTCAGGCGGTCCTACTCAATACACAAAGCAGTGTACTAATGTGGTTCTATGGTCAAGACAAACTAATACCAAACCACACTACAACCATACCAATAGATAGTCCCCGTCTATCTCGGTTGTGAGCATCTGTTTATACTTTATAAGAAAACCGATAATATGATCTTCTGCGTGTTATCGCACAACATATTATCTACAATATAAAGTAAATGGACTTTTGCACAAACATATAAATAAACAATTTATAATATGCAAAAACGTTTGATTATTTGATTCTCATTTCAAATAAAATCCTTAAAAGCATTGTTCAATACAAAAGCAAGACTTTTAGTATACAAATCTAACAATCTCCCACTTATAATAAAAGACTACGCTGCCTTATCTACTGACACGCATCTAATCCCCATTCCTTCTACATGCCCATCGAACGCTTTCGCTGGAAGGCTTTTAGTAAAAGGATCAGCAAGGTTATCCTCAGATGCAATCATAGCGACAACAACTTCCCCTCTTTTAACGATGTCTCGTATCAGGTGGTACTTGCGCTCAATGTGTTTACTCGCCTTATGGGCTCGTGGTTTCTTCGAGTTTGCTACTGCACCACTGTTATCACAATAAATTGTGATTGCTTTGGGCAAACCAGGAATCACATCCAAGTCCATTAAGATGTTCATGAGCCATACTGCTTCTTTAGCTGCCTTAGAGGCTGCTACATATTCAGCTTCCATGGTGGAGTTAGCAACGCATTTCTGCTTTACACTCCTCCATATTATGGCTCCTCCTCCAAGAGTATACACATAACCCGAGGTGGATTTACTAGCATCCCTATCTGACTGGAAATCCGAATCAGTATAACCCAAAGGTAACAAAGTATCTGCCCTGTAAACCAACACATAATCCCTAGTCCTTCGCAAGTACTTCAAAATATGCTTTACCGGAGTCCAATGCCCTTGTCCTGGATTACTTTGATACCTACTGATCATGCCCACGGTATAATAGATATCCGGTCTCGTACATAGCATAGTATACATGAGGCTTCCTACTGCGGAAGCAAAAGGGACCAGTTTCATTGTCTCTATTTCTTGTAAACAGAGGATTTTGTATGAATTCTATCCTAAGTTTTGCTCTACTTGTTGTATTCTTAGTCATCTGACTCACGAATATAGAAGACAAGAGAATCCAAATGAGCCCTGCAATGATCAGCATAATCCTACTGAAGAGTAGCCCTTTCAGAATGTAGGTGGAAAGAGGAATCGAAATCGTAATCGAAATCAAAACCGTAAAAGAACTCGCCCACCTCCGACTGATAATCAGCAACAGCAGCATATAAACTCTCCAGCCTCTAACCATATACCCCCTCAACCCCAAAAATCAGGCCCTGTTCAACAGCAAGGGGATAAGGGACATAGAGAAAATATTAAAGTTCAATCTCAAACTCCAAAAGAACTACGTTATCAAAATGCGAACAGAAGTGGCTCCTACAAGGGTAAGTCAGTTTGGGTCCCTTTATTCAACAGTGGGGAGTCTACTGCTTCCACAGGGAGGAATTTCAAAAAAAGGCGAAGTCAGTAGGAGATGGCAGCAGTCGGGATACTTTGAAGACTATGGAGATTGATTAAGTAAAAAGATTGGAGAGAAGGGTATTCCATCCTCTGAACACTCCTCATGAGTTTCCTTTTGTGGAATGTGCGTGGGATGGGACGCATGTCAACCCACAATGCACTTAAGAAACTTGTGCGCGATCATGACGTGGCTATAGCGGGATAGGTGGAAACTAAGTTTACTATAAACACTATTGATGTAGTTGTTAAAAGAGTGTTTCCAGGGTGGAGTTGTGCTCACAACTGTGAGATTATTAATGGGGGTAGGATTATTGTTGTATGGAATCCTAACAGATTTAAAGTGGACAATCTTGTCCTTCTTGACCAAGCCATTACGATGAACATTCGTTGTCTTACTTCCTTGAAAGATTTTACTCTCACAGTTATATATGCTCATAATTTTTATGTAGCAAGAAGATCTTTATGGCAACATTTAATCAATCTTTTTCACTCCAATTCATTACCATGGATGTTGGGAGGTGACTTCAACAGTGTAAGATATGAGGAGGAAAAAAACAGTCGACCACAGAATTCTGGAATTAGGGAGATACAGACGTGTCCCTAATTCTGCTGTTTAGAATGTAAGCCGATGTTTCTAAGGCGTGTCCCCAAAACGAATTTAGTAATTCCGAATAACTCATCATTGATCTTACCATTTCCATAAGAGTCATATTCCTTCTTTCCGCTACACCATTCTGCTGGGGTGTGCCCGGTGCAGACAATTGGGATTCAATTCCATTTTTCGATAAATAATTCCTAAACGCATTCACCACCATGATCAGATCGTAGTGTTTTGATATATTTACCAAGTTGTTTTTCAACATCAGCCTTGTATTCTTTGAATTTATCAAAGCATTCAGACTTGCAGCGCAACAAATAAATATATCCGTATCTTGAATAATCGTCAATGAAAGTGACAAAATATTCAAAACCCCCTCTTTCCTGGACAGACATAGGACCACATAAATCAGAATGAAGCAATTCCAACAAATCTTTAGCTCTATACCCCTTTGCCTTAAAAGGCCTTTTAGTCATTTTTCCTTCCAAGCAGGATTCGCAAGTTGGATAATTTTCCACTACTAATGAACTCAGAGGTCCATCAACTATCAACCTTTGAATCCTACTTAAGTTAATGTGACCCAGTCTTAGATGCCAAAGATATGTTTGGTTCATTTTAGAAGGTTCCTTTCTCTTATTAGTAGATGTATCATTCGTTTCAATTTGTTGCATTATGGGAGAAATTGGATTAAGAGTATACAAATTATCTATCAATGTACTATCACAGATAATAATTCTATCTTTCCTTATAATAACCTTGTCATTAAAAGAAACAGAATATCTATCCATAAATAATTTAGAAACTAAAATTAAATTCTTTCTAAAATGCGGTACATAAAGACAATTCCTCAAAACAAGAGTTTTACTCTTATTGAAAAATAAATAAACGTCTCCCACTACGACAGCTGCTACTCTTGTAGCATTCCCCATGAGTATGGTAATCTCTCCATCACTGAGCTGTCAGGTTTGGTGGAACCCCTGCAAAGAATTGCAGACATGGTCAGTGGCTCCCGTATCTACACACCAAGTGTCAGAAGATACAGCCGCTAAACACGATTCAACAACTAGTATATAAGACTTACCATTCATATTCTCCTTCAGAAGAGGGCAGTCTGCTTTGTATTGTCCCGTCTGCTTGCATTTGAAGCACTTGCCTTTAGGCTTCTTGACCGCACCAGTCTTTGCTTTCACTTGGTTCACCGGTGCTGAATTTCATTGCTTCTTTTTCTTCCTACCGCTCTTCGGCCTAGGATGAGCAGCATTTTCAGCAACATGAACCTGAGGAAGTCTACGAAACAGTTCTTTCGCCGCCACAAGTTCTGTCAGAAGTTTTGCCAACGTGTACATATGTTTGTTCATACCATAGTTCAGGTGTAACTGCTCAAAACTCCTATGCAAGCTTTGGAGTATGATATCGACCTGGGTTTCCCCATTGATTTCAGCTCCAAGAATTTCCAACTCATTGAGTTGGCCCATCATCCTAAGGACATGTTCCCTTACGGGAGTGCCCTCAGCCATTTTGGTGTTCATCAAGACCGACATACCCTTCGACCTAGCAGGACGACTCTAATGTCCGAAGAGTTCCCTAAGATTATGCATCATATCATAGGCGGTCTTCATGACTTGATGCTGAGTCTGAAGCACATTTGACATAGACGCCAAAATGTAGCATTTAGCCATCCTATCAGCCTTGACCCACCTATTATAAGCATTTCTTTGCTCTTCGGTAGAGGCATCAGTAGGTGCAGGAGGACATTCCTCAGAAAGTACAAAGATATAATCTTCAGCAGTTAATACAATGTCCATGTTTCGCTTCCAGTCAACATAGTTAGTGCCAGTAAGTTTATGCTCTTTAAGTATAACAGAAAGTGAGTTGAGTGTCATATTAAAATCTTGAGAATCATAAATAATTAAACAGATAAAACACTTCGAATTTATCAATTTATATTGAATCCCTCAAAACAATATATAATAAAATTCACCAACATCTCAAGCACCGTGAATTTGCATGCCACGAAAGTGTGGACGTATGCAAACCCGAACATTTACAAGAGAAGGTTTTACCCAATAATCTCATTTGTCAACCTATCTTTATGACAAAATAATTAATAGTCGGTTTTCTTTAGCCATGCAAATAACAGCAGTGACTCCGATGGAGAGGATACTAATTATTTGCATCTAAGTGTACACCATTATTTGACCCCAAGTCCATTGTGCAAGCTTATGTGCCTTACAGATAGAGAAGTACACACGCGCTTGGATAATTTCCTACAGTCATCTTAAAGAAGTTTGTACCAGTGATCCGTGAATAAACTCATCCGATGGGGAGGAAGGCTCTAATGCCAACGTGCAAGCTTACTCATATCACTTACAAACCAATAATGGAGGCCATGGAAATTTATTTACCAATCCCCTCTCCTACTTAGTTCTTTAAACACCGAGGGTTTTTATTTAACAAGGATATAATATTTCATAATAAAATATACATGCTAGCATGCTTCTATTATAAGTAATTTAAAATTAAATGAATCACATAGAGCATGCCTCATATATAACAATTAATTGTCAAGTTAAACAATTAAATCAATTATATATCAAAAGGATTAAGCCACTAATTAAATCAAGTAAATGGGCCTATTAATCCAGCCAATAAATAAAACTAAAGCCAAAAGAGACCAACAAGCCCATTATATTAGCCAATTAATCCTGCCAGCCCAAAACAAATACAAGAATTATAGCCCGGTTCCAATCCCTTATATCACGGCCCATTAGACAAAGAATTAAACTGAGCCCAACAACCCAACAGCCCAAAAAAAAGAACATAAGCCCATTAGCAATACAAAAACACCATCTGTGCTGCCCTAGAATAATACCCAGCCGCAACAACCAGATGGACACCTCACACCAAAAGTCGCACGGCGCCGCCACTTGGCGGTCGTGCCGTCAGCTCACTGGCAACGCGTCGTCGACCATTCGATAACGAGCTGCCATACCACCGGAGTCTCCCCGTCCATTCCCATTGTCGGAACCAAGCCGTCAGATCGCCGACGTGCTAGGACCGCAGTCGCACCTGCCTCCCACGCTGCCTCCGACCGTCAGCGCAACATGTAGACAGTCCAGCACCGCCGCGCTGCCGTGCTACTTCAGACCATCCAACTGCACCGTCGCTTGCAACCGCGCTGGTATCAGGCAGCCACCAGCCATCGGTTGTCCAGAATCAACGCCGATGTTTCGCCTAAAGACATCCACATCGGCGCAACTAGACGCCGTTGTCGCTACCAGCAGCCATCGTCAGTAAAGAGCAGACAGCCCACTCTCTAGTGATCTACAGTCAGTGCCGGTCAGCCGCGCGACCGCTCTAGCACTGCCGGATGTGCGGCGATCTGCCCCGACCCGACCTGAGACAGGTTGGACTCGCCTGGATCCTGGTCGGAACACCCCCAATCGCAGTCACAATCAACACACGGCGCTGAATTGCACGGACTCGACCAGAGCCAGCGTGAACGTGCCGCCATCGTTCACGATTCATCACTCGCCACCGTCAATCGTACAGTTCACTGTTGATATCGATCTAGTCGAAGCCTCTCGCCTTTTTAGCGCCGCCGTGACATATCTAGTCCGGCCGAAGCCACCAGCCATTGATTGTCGGTGTCGGTCAGATCCCGCCGTCACCTCCAATGTTCACCCGCCGCCGGATGCACACCCATCGAGCAGGGTATGCGTGTGTCATAAAAATATTACAGTGACTTCTGACTGACTTCTTGGTATATGTAATAACTGTGTACCATGTATACAATCAAAGAAAAATACACTGACAGCATATCACAACAGTAGATCACAAAGTAATATGCGATTACAAAGATAATACTTCAATCACATAATCACATACTGACTAACTGACTAATAAACATGCGATTAATTCAGATTAGATCAATTAATCAAATAATCACAAAAAAAACCCATTCATACAAATCACTTTTCACCAAGAAACCAGGCTCTGATACCAATTGTTGGCAATTGGATCGTTTTGGTTAACGTGATTCGATAAAAAAACAGGTAAACAATCAGCGAAAGCAAAAAATAATTTACCTGACTTCTGGGTTGGAGTAGAGGATGAAGATCTGTGAAGAACACCTCTGATCTTCAACAGTATGACCCAAAGTCAACTCTCTGGTGTTGTGTGGTCAACAATCCCAGAGAGTTCTCAATCTGTTCCTTTTCTGTTTCTACGTAAGTGGCGCAGACTTAGGTTATAAGGAACAGAGATAACTTATATAGTTGGGCTACTGCAGGGACCATGAGGAGAAATTGGGTTGGGCCTCAATTAGATTTGATTAACCAAGCTTAGCCCAAAGATTTTAATTAAATCCAATAATAATAATATAGTCCACTAAAATATTATTACTGCACTACCCATCCAATCCCAAAATTATGTTCTGGGCTCCTTCTTATTATGAGCCCGATAGTCTCCCCATGTTTATGATATACAATGCTCATTAATTAATTAAGTTACTGACAACTCAAATTAATTAATATCTCTTCCGAGAGTAGTACCACTCAACCTCATTATCATGTCGAAAATTAATCCACTTGCAAGATTTACATGATAAACATTATGAGCTCCTCAAGGGGACATCATCAACCTATGACGGACATGGATTCTTTCTACAATCAACAGCACACCATAGAGACAACATTATTTCCCAACTCACCGAGTTTGTTGATTTTATTCATTTAAATCTCACCCATTGATGAATCAAAGAAATATATACTGTCTTACGTGTCGAGGTTATTGTGTAGGGATTAAGAGCACGAACATCCATAATAACAGAGATCAAGTTCTTCTATATAGACAGTACAAGTCGAACGATCTTAGGCGGTCCTACTCAATACACAAAGCAGTGTACTAATGTGGTTCTATGGTCAAGACAAACTAATACCAAACCACACTACAACCATACCGATAGATAGTCCCCGTCTATCTCGATTGTGAGCATCTGTTTATACTTTATAAGGAAACCAATAATATGATCTTTTGCGTGTTGTCGCACAACATATTATCTACAATATAAAGTAAATGGACTTTTGCACAAACATATAAATAAACAATTTATAATATACAAAAACGTTTGATCATATGATTCTCATTTCAAATAAAATCGTTAAAAATATTGTTCATAGTTGTAAAACGACCTCCATGGGGGATCATTTCAAATAAAATCGTTAAAAAACGTTTGATCATATGATCATATGATCATATGAAGTCTGATAAAACGACCTCCATGGGGGATCATGTAAAAGTCTTAGCCGATGTCAAGGGTCGTCTTCATAGTTGTAAGAGTACCCATATGATGGAGATAGAAAAACTAAAGACAACTTGGGAAGAGCTAGAGCTGATAAGCAAAGAGCCGGCCAACTCGAAGGATGAAGGGAAGACTTTATCTGAAGCAGCTAATCGCCTCCAACAAACTCTCTGTCGGGCTAAGAAAGAAGTTTAACTCATAGAAGAGGATATATTTGCACTCGATAAAGCGACTACCTTGAAGAGTATTCATTTGAAAATGAGAAGGCAGCTCTGAAGTCTGAATTACGAAGCATACTCTTTGATAACTTCTTTGTTTAGTATAGAACTTTTTTTTGTTCACTCCTTTATTCACTTTTTTTTTCAAATGTAAAGTATTTGTGACGTATGAACAAAAGATATTTCCCTTTTCATTTACTTCACTGTCTTTATATTTCATCAATGGGCTAGCATCATGAATACTAGTCATCATACTGTCATCATACTTGGAATTTTTAACTTCTTAAACTGACAAGCTAAGTCACACAAGATAACCCATATAATGACTGAAATTAGTGGCTGACAAGCTAACTCACACAAGATAACCCATATAATGACTGAAATTAGTGGGCTGCTAAGATGCCTACGTACCTCTTTATGGAGGATCAAGTCATAACGTAGTTCAAAGGGACGTCATATGGTTTGAATGGGGGGTGCCGTACATAATTTATACTCGTGCAGGCCAGGCGTGACTATTCTTTAACCACTTTAGATAAAGTAGGGTATTTAATGCTTTAACCACTTAAAATACCTGAGTGGGGTGAATTAATAGTTTAACCACGTATTATTATCTTCGGTGGTTCCGAACACAGTTTATACTCATGTGGACCAGAAGTTTATCGTACACAGTTTATACTCGTGCGTACCAGGATTTTATCGTACACAGTTTATACTCATGAAGACCATGAGTAACATGCACTTTAGGCTCGTGCGTCATAGAGCATTCCTTGGGTTTGACTGGATTACGCATTGTAGCGTTTCAGGAATTTGCCATTTATGGGGCCAATTCCTACTCCATCTTCAGATATCAACTTGTATGCACCATTTGTATATTTCTTTCACAACATGTGGCCATCCCACTTGGGCAAAAATTTATTTTCAACTCGGTGAGTAATGACAATAGGCCTTCTCACAGCAAGGACTAAGTCTCCGACTTAAAAAGAACGTATCTTCACTTTCTTGTTAAACGTTCTGGAGAGGCAAGCTTGATAGCACTCAAGTCTCTATTGTGTTGCCAACCTCTTTTCATCAAGTGCCTCTAATTCTTCGAGACGCAGTCATGCGTTCTCTTCTTCAGTCAAACCTTCTTGTATGGCTATTCTCAAAGATGGGATTTACTTTCCAATGGGCACTACAGCTTCAACCCCATATACAAAAGAATACGGAGTAGCTTGAGTAGGCGTTCTGTAAGTGGTTCAGTATGCCCCATAAAACTTCATAAATCCTTTCATGACAGTCTCGTTTTGACTTCGAGACTACCTTCTTCAACAGATTACATAGCGTCTTGTTGAAGGCTTCCGCGAGCCCATTAGCTGCTGCATTGTACCTAGAAGATTTTCTTTGCTTGAAGTCAAACTTCTCACAAAGTTTGTCAATCAGAGAGTTGCTGAAAGGCCCCCCATTATCGGTGATGATGTACCGAGGCACTCCATATCTATATATGATGTTGATGCAGATGAAATCAGCTATATTTTCTTTCTTCACTCCTCTCAAGGGTACAACTTCCGCCCACTTGGAAAAGTAATCAGTGGCAGCCAGAATATAAAGATGGCCTCCAGAAGACTTCGTTAATGGCCCCACCACATCCAAGCCTCATGCATCAAATGGCCATGAAAAAACTGTTGGATGCAACGGTTCGGGAGATTGATGAATGAGATTTGCATGAAACTAGCATGGCTGACATCTTTGTGCATAATCTATGCAATCCTTCACCATAGAAGGCCAGTAATATCTCATCCTCTTAATTCTGAAATGTAGCTTGGGTCAAGACTGATGGGCGCCACATATTCCAGAAATAGCTTGAAGAGCTTCTTCATCACTTAAGCATCTTAAGAGAATACCATCAAACGATCTTCTATAGAGTGTATTTTTATAATAGAAGAATTGTGGTGTTATACGTCGGACATCAACCCTTAGGTATGGATCATTGGAAAGCTTATCATACTTCAACTAATCCACGAACGGTTGACGCCAGTCTTCTTGCTCAATATAAAAAACCTCTATGGCGTAATACTCAACTTCTTCACCATCTTCATCTTCGAAGAAGGGAGGTACCACCCAGCTTTTGCAGATCGGCACTTGAGAAAGTGCTTCGGGCATTGTTGTGGTTGATGCTAGCTTTGCTAAAACATCGGCTTGCTTGTTCTTGCTCCTTGGTAAATGTTCAATCTCTACATCTCCAAACTAATTCATAAGCCTCTGAGCATAGTTATAATACGGAAATAGTTCAGCTTTCTTAAACTCATATAAGCCAAGCAACTGGTTGATTATCAACAACGAATCTCCATATACCTTAAGGTATCGCTGCTTTACATCCACTGCCATCTCCAAATCAAGTATAAGAGCTTGATATTCAGCTACATTGTTAGAGCAATTTTCAGTTAGACTGAATGAATATGGCAGAATTCCTCCATCTGAGGTTACAAATACTACTCCGGTACCAGCTCCTTCTCTCTGAGCAGCTCCATCGAAATACATCTTCCAAGGAGGAGTGATTTCAATAGCCAATATGTCTTCATCGGGGAGATCATCCGACAACTCCCATTCTATAGGTATAAGATGATCTGCTAAGAAATTTGCCAACACTTGCCCTTTCACTGCCTTTTGAGGGACATATATAATTTCAAATTGCTGCAATTGAAGATACCACCTTAAAAGCCCATCAGAGAGCACTGGCTTTGACAAAACGAACTTTAATGGGTTGGCCTTTGAGACCAAGTAAACAGTATGAGCTTGAAAGTAATGCCTTAACTTTTGAATTGCAAAGATGAGAGCAAGACAAATCTTTTCAATTGGTGAGTACTTTAACTCATTTGGAGTCATTGATCTACTCAAATAGTACAACGCACATTCCTTTCCCTCGTCATTATTTTGTGAAAGCAGGGCTCTAACTGATTTTTCTTGAGCAGATATGTAGAGAATTAATGGACGTCCGGCTATTGGAGCAACCAACACTGGCGGCTTCATCAAATATGCTTTAATGCTGTTAAATGCATTAGTGCAAGCTTCATCCCATTCATATGGGCTGCCTTTCTTCATAAGATGAATCTTCTTAAGTACGCCAGCTTGCCTTGCAAACTCTTGAGCTCATATATGTTTCGGGGCACCTGCATCTTCATGATTGCATCAATCTTTGCTTTGTTAATCTCAATGCCACGATGTCAGACAATGAATCCAAGGAACTTTCCAGAAGAGACTCTGAATGCGCACTTAAGCTGGTTCATCTTGAGTTGGAATTTTTTGACACTCAAATATTTGCCTTAGATCCTTAAGATAATCCTTTTTCTTCTTTGACTTCACCACGATGTCATCAACATAACACCCGACATTCTTATGGAGCATGTCATCAAATATCTTTTGCATGGCTCGTTGGTAAGTAGCACCAGCATTCCTCAAGCCAAATGCCATAACATTGTAGCAAAACATTCCTTTTGGCATGCAGAAGGCTGTTTTCTCTTGGTCTTCTGGAGCAAGACTAATTTGATTATAGCCGGATGACCCATCCATGAATGAAAGAATTTCATGACCAGTTGTAGCATCAATCATGAGCTCAGTAATTGGCAGTGGAAAGTTATCTTTTGGACATGCCAAGTTCAAGTTGCGAAAGTCAACACACACTCTAAGTTGCCTGTTTGCCTTCCTTATTAGCACAATGTTAGAGAGCCAAGTGGGATGCTTAACTTCTCATATCTTCTCCATCTCAAGGAGCTTATTAAACTCGGCTTCAATCAATGGAACCAACTCTGGTTGAAATCGATGCTGCATCTGATTTATTGGCTTGGCTATTTCCTTTATTGCTAAATGATGAATTGCCACTTTGGATCTAATCCGGGCATCTACTTGAATGACCATGCGAACACGTCTCTAAACTCTTGAAGAAGCTCAATGTAAGCTTTTTCTTCATCGGCTGTCAACAAAGCACTTATATAGGTTGGACGTGGGTCATTAGCATCAACCAAATTAATCTCCTTCAATTGGTCAACAGTAGCTTTGACACCCTCTTCAAATTCGGGAGGAGCATCATCTGCGTCTTTCTCTTCAGTCAAGGTCTCTTCTCGTATATTAACATGATTTACCGTGGCAACTTCCTCCAAGAATTCTTGCCTTTGAAATACAGATTAGACCCAACTTGTTCATTTTCTCCCACTCTAACAATGCTCTCCACTACATAGCCACCTCTTCTCATTTCGATGATCTTGCTTCGTAGATCTCTTTCCGCACTGGGTAGATGTTTGCATAATGATGGAATGAACAACATCTGATGAGCCCACACTTTCACGATCATCTTCTTCATTTTGGGTGAAGATTAATGTTCGCTTCTTAACTTTCAACACTGTGTCACATGATACAGTCAGAAAATGTCATCTCTTTATACGAGAAGGAATCTGACTATGTAGCTTTGGGAAACTTGGGGACTTCGTAGTTTTTTTAAATCCAGTTGGTCTAAGTCTTTCGAAGACTGAGATTCTTTCTGTCTTTCTATCTTTTTTATATGACTCTTCTTCTTCAGAAAGAATTTCATATTTGGTAATGTAGTTCGTGTTTGCCCTTTTGATCGCAATGCGAACAGGTTTTTGCGGAACATATCCCAAACCTATTCTAGTATACTTGGAAGTACGGTCCTTACTTTTCAATGTCTCTTGAGTGGTATTGAATTGATGAGTGTGATAATTCATGAATATTGCGTCTGGATTTGTGCTATTATGGAGTGTTTGAGGGTTTAAATCGGTTGAAAATAGATATATATTGTGAAAAGACACAAATCAGGTGTTGTTGGAGCTATTTGAGTGTTTTGTCGAAGGAAATATGAGTGGAAGTGTTGAATACTGAAGAAAGGAAGTCGAAGCCATCCATTTGGACGAAGCAGGAGTTTGATTCGACCTGAAAGAGGTCAATTCGACCTGTCCTTCAGGTCGAATTAGCAACATAACTTGTACAGAAGGCGTATTCGACCACGACAGGGGGATTCGACCTAGGCATCAGGTCGAATCGAGTTCAAATTAAATGGCTGGGATGCCGATTCGACCTCTTCACGTCAATTCGACAAGGCAGTTGGTCGAATCGAACGTCTGGGACTTACAGTAGGTTGATTCGACTTCCGATTCGACTTGTGGTGGTCAATTCGACCTGTTGTTGAGGTCAAATCGATGTTCGGGAACTTACCATATCCGTATTTTTACACCGTCAATGCGTGTGATCACTTAAAAAGCCCATTCCGCACTGGGTAGATGTTTGCATAATGATGGAATGAACAACATCTGATGAGCCCACACTTTCACGATCATCTTCTTCATTTTGGGTGAAGATTAATGTTCGCTTCTTAACTTTCAACACTGTGTCACATGATACAGTCAGAAAATGTCATCTCTTTATACGAGAAGGAATCTGACTATGTAGCTTTGGGAAACTTGGGGACTTCGTAGTTTTTTTAAATCCAGTTGGTCTAAGTCTTTCGAAGACTGAGATTCTTTCTGTCTTTCTATCTTTTTTATATGACTTTTCTTCTTCAGAAAGAATTTCATATTTGGTAATGTAGTTCGTGTTTGCCCTTTTGATCGCAATGCGAACAGGTTTTTGCGGAACATATCCCAAACCTATTCTAGTATACTTGGAAGTACGGTCCTTACTTTTCAATGTCTCTTGAGTGGTATTGAATTGATGAGTGTGATAATTCATGAATATTGCGTCTGGATTTGTGCTATTATGGAGTGTTTGAGGGTTTAAATCGGTTGAAAATAGATATATATTGTGAAAAGACACAAATCAGGTGTTGTTGGAGCTATTTGAGTGTTTTGTCGAAGGAAATATGAGTGGAAGTGTTGAATACTGAAGAAAGGAAGTCGAAGCCATCCATTTGGACGAAGCAGGAGTTTGATTCGACCTGAAAGAGGTCAATTCGACCTGTCCTTCAGGTCGAATTAGCAACATAACTTGTACAGAAGGCGTATTCGACCACGACAGGGGGATTCGACCTAGGCATCAGGTCGAATCGAGTTCAAATTAAATGGCTGGGATGCCGATTCGACCTCTTCACGTCAATTCGACAAGGCAGTTGGTCGAATCGAACGTCTGGGACTTACAGTAGGTTGATTCGACTTCCGATTCGACTTGTGGTGGTCAATTCGACCTGTTGTTGAGGTCAAATCGATGTTCGGGAACTTACCATATCCGTATTTTTACACCGTCAATGCGTGTGATCACTTAAAAAGCCCATTCCAGGACCGGGAGGCACAGTTACAAGTATAAAAGAAGGCTTATGCACCTGTAGAGAAATAATCTATAATACAAGAGAGCCATATGAGAGGCCAAAAACATACTACACCCCACAAGGGGGGATCACCCCCAACCATCATCCTTTCCTCCATCCATCCATTACTTTGAAGATTTATTTGTGGAATCAAGGGGAGAACTATGAGGAGAATTCAAGAGCGAGAAGGACGCGATGACGCCACATCTAAGGTTTATTCATTTCCTAATTTATCTTGTATTTTTCAGACATCCGGGTAAGATATATCCAACACCCATGATTGTTCTTTGCAATATCATGGGCTAGAGCCTTTTTGGTAGAACTAGGGTTGTGAAGGTTTTGTCTAGTTAATTGAACTTTTGTGTGTACACTCCGTACAACACTACTTGTGGATATATTTTATATATGATTGTGCTTTATTAATCCATACTCACGGTCGTTTTGTGCATCATTAACTGTTATGTAGAGTCTAAATACATATCTTGGTTATTGATTGAGTGCGTTCACTGTTGAGTCAATGTTATGATTCTAAGTGAGGGGACTCCGAAGCTTCATTAGAACTATCATATATGAATACTTATTAATTGAATTGAATTCGGGTTAATAAGTAGGATAAAAAGGATAATTTCATAGTACCTATAAAGGAAGATCATATCGGGTTAGAGTACCAATCCTAGGGGAAGATAATTGATACTGATAGTACCTAGAAAGTGGGGTGAAATTATATCTCTTGCTACGAGGTTATTCACACGTGTTACATGCATGTTTACTTGTGTCTATAGAGTAGATATGCATGGTTTAGTGATGCTTCCATATTCCACAAGGCAGAGTCAGATACCAACACACGAAAGGGAAGTTAAGTAGTAAAACTTGATTTCCCTTGAGCTACATATTCTCCTACTTGATCCACTTTCATATTCTTCAAGTGACTTTATTTTATTTGTTGTTTTAGTTACTTGTTTAGTAGTTTAATCATTCAATCCTCAAACTATATTGCCATAATCGTCCTAATTAATTTAGATAATAATTAAATTGATAATACGTCGTCCCTTGGGTTCGATATTTACTTGGTCACTTTTCAAAACTACAATTGATATCCTTCATACTTGGGGATTAATTGTGTGTTGAGAAAACGCCTATCAAGTTCTTGGCCCCATTGTCGGAGACGGTTGTTATCATTAGTTTATTATTTTCACTTTGATTAAGACTTTTATTTGTGATTATTTATTTCTATCTAACCTTGAATTTTTTTGAGTTATTTGTGCACTAGGAAAAGGAAAGGAAAGAAATGAAGGAATAACACATTGTGCTAAACATGGTCGGAGCAAGGCAGAACCGGATAATGTTGCAATCTGTGA
The DNA here is from genome assembly GCA_023678885.1 of Pogostemon cablin. Lineage (NCBI taxonomy): Eukaryota > Viridiplantae > Streptophyta > Magnoliopsida > Lamiales > Lamiaceae > Pogostemon > Pogostemon cablin. Next base: position 14,289,485 of record CM042986.1, on the reverse strand, counting down.
AATTTTCACAAACTATAGGATTTACAACATGGGGTTGATAGGAGCAAGAGGGGAAGATGATGATTTTGAGATACATCCCGCTCTTATTAGCATGGTGGAAAAGAATCTCTTTTTTGGAGGTTGTTTTGAATATCGATATCAACATCTCCGAAGATTTCTTGGTTATGCAAACACTCAAAAGGGAGCTGGAGCTAATGATAATGCTAGGCGGATCGCCCTATTCAAGTTTTCATTAATTGGTAAAGCAGAAGCTTGGTATGAGACTCTTGATGCAGCCGACTGCACTACATGGGACCAACTGCAGCAGAAGTTCTTGGAGAGATACATGCTACCCTCATGGGTCTTAAAAATGAAGCAAGAGATCACCCAATTTGTTTTGAATCATGGTGAGAAATTTCATGAGGCGTGAAACAGGTTTAAAGACATGCTCAGGAGGTGTCCACATCGTGGAATATCTAAAGCTGAATACATAAGCATCTTCTACAATGGATTGGATTGTGAGTCGCATGTTTTTATTGATGCATCATCAAGAGGAGCGTTGTTATCTAAGACAGCACTTGAAGCAGAAAAGTCATTTGAAGACATCTCTATGAATTCACATGGCTGGACTACGGAGAGAGTTAGAGGATCATATGTACTTGGTAAGGTAGCGCAGGTTGAACATCAAGTGGAAAAGTCAAATAGGGATGATGAGATCGTCTCTAGTTTAGCTAACATCAACAAGCTATTAGAATCCCAGCAAAGACAGATCACAGAGTTGACACAAAGGGGGGCCTCGTATGAAGCAGTAAGAAGTGAATAGTGTTGAAGATACATTCAATCGATACATGGCTGAGAACGATGCAAGGGTTGATCACGTCGAAGCTAGAATGAATATTGATCATGCAAATTTATCTAAGCAGTTGAAGGACCTTATTTTGATTATGGGGCAGATGGCTGCGAATGTGAATCAATTGACATAAACATTGGAGAATAATGTCATCACGTTAAAGTCTGGAACACAGTATGAGGGGCAGATGAGGCCAAAATCGAAGATGGAGACATCGAGAGCTCAATCCGTCCCCAATTCGACCAACACTACAGGTCGAATCCAACAGGGGAGGTCGAATTGGCCCACAGGACGTGATTTAGAATCACCAAGGCCTCGATTCGACCAATATCCAATCGATTCGACCTAGCCCTTAGGTCGAATCCACCCGTCCGGAGCACTCTGTTTCGTCAGAATCCCAATTCGACCAACACCATGTCGATTCGACCAGACCTTCAGGTCGAATCCAGGTCGAATCGAAGGGCAGAAATCTTATAGAGAGTTGATTCGACTTGGGGAACTTTGATTCGACCAGAGCTTCAGGTCGAATCCAGGTCGAATCGGAGACGCAGAGGGGGAATCTTGTTCCAGAAGATCAATTCGACCACTATGCGCCCAATTCGACCAGGAGCCCTGGTCGAATTGAGGTCGAATCATACCAACTTGCACCGTTTTCTACGTTGAATGATCCACATGATGTTGATGTTACTCTAGTACCATTACATAAGCAAAATATTGAGCTTACATTGGAGAAGAAGTGGGAAAGTGCAAAGAAGTTGAGAGCGAGAAGCTTAGACTGCAGATGGATAATGAAGATGTGGTTTTCTCTCTTGATCATGCAATGAAGATGCCCATGGAGACTCAATCATGCAAGAGCATAGATGTGATTTCTAACTTGTTTAATCTTAGTTTTTCTAAGACAGATGATTCTGAATTTAAGTGAAAAATTGACAAGGAGGTGTCTAGACATCCATGGGAGGAAGGAAATTCTGAGGATCATATACTTGTTACCAAGAAAGGTGAGGTGTTGAGTGTAGACAAGAAGAGGGAAAGAAAGTATTTGAAGGTGAGGATGCGAGAAGATCGTCCTCTAATCCAAAAGTTTAAAAGGTTACATCCGTCATGACTCTCCGACGTTAAACATGAGCGCCTGTTGGGGGCTTGCCCTTCCATTTTATTGCTTTATTTCTTTTGTGTGAGTAAGAAATTTTTATGTTTAAGGCGCTTACTAATCGGCAATTACATCTCTTTGCAAACTTAGTTTCAACTTAAATTTTTACTAAGTTTGGGGGTGTGATGTTATTACCTCATTGAAGCACCAAGAGTATAATCTTTTCTTTGTAATGTTTGCTAGGTCAGTTGATTTTTAAGGTATGTTAAAACTTTAATCGATTTTGATGTATCGATTTTTTGCAATTTGCCTAGTGTTCAGTGGTGTTTCTAGTGTTTGGAGTTGATTAGATAGTCAATTGAGTCTTTCGTTTAGTTCTCCTATTTTATTATGGATGAATCTGTGATGATGAGTTTGTTTGAGCTTTGATGATAGAAAAAGGTAAAAAAGTGGCAAGACGAGTTCTATGCTGAGGAGCTCGTGTATACATTGAAGAAAAATCAGGTGCCCTCGTTTCCTTATTCTAATATTTATATGTTCTTTTAATTAGTATGGGTGGAAGGATTGAGTTTATATTTTTGGTGATCCGTGTGAGCTTATATTATTTAAATTGTCTTGGAATTCATATGATCTTGAAATTGATGAAGGAAGTGTACTTGAATTATATTATGATATGAAGTTCTATGCGTACTTGTGGGATATTACTTACCATGAAAAGTGCTCTGTTACTTGTTAAAAACTCATGTGAGATTTTGAGCCTCACTGATCATGTTACATAATCACATGATATTTCTTTCTAGTGAGTATCATTCTTGTGAATGTATTCTAGAACTTGCCTCTTGTCTTACTTGAAACTATATGTGTGTTAGATTATGAGAAATGATCTAAGGCCATCCTTGAATTTATGAGTCACTTAGCCAAATAATTCCTACCAAATAATTTTATATTCGTAGTTAGCCCTTTTAAGCCTTGAAAGCCTTATTTCTTTGGCAACCTACGAAGATAGCCACTTTGATATCCTATTTGAGCCTTAAATTTCTATATTTAGTGGAGAATTAAATGTTGTCAAAGTGTGTGAAGTTGATTTTGATGGAGTTTGGAAGGAATAAAATATTTGGAGTTGTACAAGTGATTATGAGCTTAAAAATAAGTTGCTTAGGGTTAGTTCCCGAAACTGGTACCCCGAGATGTTAGAGGTAGTGCCCGAAATTGGTACCTCGAGAAAAAAGAAAAGAAGTAAATGTATGTTGAGTTTGAAGGAAAGGAAAAAAAAGAAAATTAGAAGAGCATGAAACTGGATAGCCTTGAAGTGTAAAAAATCTGCAGTACAGAAGATCACCGATTTTAATTCTCTACTAATTGAGTTACTTTATCCATATGTTTCCTACCCTTACCAAAGAGCTAACATTACGTCCAAAAGAAAAATCCTTTTTGATCCTATTGTCGAATCATACTTTTAGTGGTAAAGAGTTTGAGACGTTTGACAAACTTATAGTTACGCATGCACTTGAATTGAATTTGAGCGTAAACACCTTTACCCATAAGTGTACATCATTTACACTTGAGTTCGACTGATATATACTTCCCGTGAGAACATGTCAATGGAACATTTGAATTGGTGGTGATTGTCTTATCTTGTATGCTATGAATTGATTATTGCATGTAATGAGAGTTGCATGACCTAAGTTGAGGACAATTGTATTTTGAATGGAGTATTGTCATAATCCATGTTTCCCCGCTAATTTTCTTACTCTCTCTCTTTATTTTTATTTTGTTGCCTCGGGACGAGCAACGGGTAAGTTTGAGGGATTGATGAGAGTGAAGATTAGCGTGTTTGAGTGTCCAATTTAACACCTTTTGATGGAAATTTTTAATATATATTAGCACAAATGTCTTATATTAATTATATGTGAGAATAAGGTGCACTTGAGGTGTTTTGTTGTGTTTTAGGTGGAAAAAGGATGAAAAGTGCGAAGTTGGAGAAAATATGTAATTTGTGCAAGAAGGCTGAAAATGCACATCCAACTTTTGTAATTTTTCTGTGTTGTACTTGGTGATCTCGTGAATTATACACGACTCCTTGGTTTGATTGCGTTGCCTCGGGCCGAGCAACATGTAAGTTTGGGGGTTTGATGAGTGTGATAATTCATGAATATTGCGCCTGGATTTGTGCTATTATGGAGTGTATGAAGGTTGAAATCAGTTGAAAACTGATATATATTATGAAAAGGCACGAATCTGGTGTTGTTGGAGCTATTTGAGTGGTTTGTCGAAGGAAATCGGAGTGGAAATGTTGAATATTGAAAAAAGGAAGTTGAAGCCATCGATTTGGGCGAAGCAGGAGTTTGATTCGACCTGAAGGAGGTCAATTCAACCTGCCCTTCAGGTCGAATTGGCAACATAACTTGTACAAAAGGCGGATTCGACCACGACAGGGGGATTCGACCTGGGCATCAGGTCGAATCGAGGTCGAATCGATTGGCTAGGATGCTGATTCAACCTTGTCGTATCGATTCAACCAGGGCAGTTGGTCGAATCAAACACCTGGGACTTACAGTAGGTTGATTCGACTTCTGATTCAACTTCTGGTGGTCAATTCGACCTGTTGTTGAGGTCGAATCGATGCTCGAGAACTTACCATATCAGTATTTTTACACCATCAATGTGTGTGATCACTTAATAAGCCCATTCCAAGCCTGGGAGGCACAATTACAAGTATAAAAAAAGGCTTATGCAGAAGTAGAGAAATAATCTATAATACAAGAGAGCCATAAGAGAGGCCAAAAACATACTACACCCCACAAAGGGGGATCAACCCCAACCATCATCCTTTCCTCCCTCCATCATTCACTTTGAAGATTCATTTATGGAATCAAGGGGAGAACTAAGAGAAGAATTCAAGAGCGAGAAGGACGCGATGACGCCACATCTAGGGTTTATTCGTTTCCTAATTTTTCGTGTATTTTCCGGACATCCGGGTAAGATCTATCTAACACCCATGATTATTTTTCGCAACATCATGGGCTTGTGCCTTTTTGGTAGAACTAGGGTTTTGAAGGTTTTGTCTAGTTAATTGAACTTTCATGTGTACACTCCGTACAACACTACTTGTGGATATATTTTATATATGATTGTGCTTTATTAATCCATACTCACGGTCATTTTGTACATCATTAACTGTTATGTAGAGTCTGAATACATATCTTGGTTATTGATTGAGTGCGTTCACTGCTGAGTCCATGTTATGATTCTAAGTGAGGGGACTCCGAAGCTTCATTAAAACTATCATATATGAATACTTATTAATTGAATTGAATTCGGGTTAATAAGTAAGATAAAGAGGATAATTTCATAGTACCTATAAAGGGAGATCATATCGGGTTAGAGTACCAATCCTAGGGAGAAATAATTGATACTGATAGTACCTAGAAAGGGGGGTAAAATTATATCTCTTGCTCCGAGGTTATTCACACGTGGTACACGCATATTTACTTGTGTCTATAGAGTAGATATGCATGGTTCAGTGATGCATCCATATTCCATAAGGCAGAGTCGGACACCAACACACGGAAGGGAAGTTAAGTAGTAAAACTGGATTTCCCTTGAGCTACCTATTCTCCTACTTGATTCACTTTCGTATTCTTCAAGTGACTTTATTTTATTTGTTATTTTAGTTACTTGTTTAGTAGTTTAATCATTCAATACTCAAACTATATTGCCATAATCGTCTTAATTAATTTAGATAATAATTAAATTAATAATACACCGTCCCTTGGGTTTGATATTCACTTGGTCACCTTTCAAAACTACAATTGATATCCTTCATACTTGGGGATTAATTGTGTGTTGAGAAAACGCCTATCATGAATCCATTAGGAATCTTATGAGACGGCTCTTTTATCACAGCTCTTTCTTACGGGTTGTATCCAGCTTTGATGAGAAGTTTGTAAGCTTGTGGGCTATATGATTTTGAAACTGCCGCCTCAAATACTTCTCCATGTTCAGTTTCAGCCCCTTGAACCAGTCGAATGAACCCTTTGACTGGAGGAGGAGAGGGTTTCTCCGTGTTAACCTTAGTCAGAGGTAGTGTCAATCCTTCTACAGTTTTGATCAACTGTTTGCTTTCATTAGACTATGTGGATGAAACATCAACTATATTCTCTTTTTCTTCTTTATCATCACTTTTCTCTTGCGATGAACTTGCTTCTTGCTTGGCGGCCTTGCTACTTTTTAGAAAATATTTGGCATCTGCAAAATATGACTCGGCTTCTGTAAATGGTTTTTCATCGCCAAGCACCTTTTTTATGTTTCCCCCCATCGCAGTATTTGAAGCATTGATGTAGCGTAGAAGGAATTACTCAATTTTCATGCAACCATAGGCACCCCAAGAGTATGTTATATGACGTTTTAGCGTCAATGACATGAAACAAAACTGTTGAGACCATCTCATCTATCATTAAGTCCAAGACTGTCGTACCAAGTATTCTCGGGCCTTCTTGATTGAACCCATGAATTGTCAACCGGCTACTGCCGAGTTCGTCGGTTGAAATCCCTTACTTCTTCAACGTCATTTGAGGCAAGATATTAACCGCTGAACCTCCATCAATCAATATTCGATCCACCCTTTGCTATTGAGTGCAACCAGCTATGAACAATGGTCGGTTGTGAGATTGTGAACAAAGTAGTAAGTCTTCCTCTGTGTAGGTAATCTTCATAGCATGGGCCTTGTTTTCAACTCCAGACACAATAGCTTTGCTTGCCATATGACATGAATAATTATTTCCACCGTCTACAGAAGTAGAGTTTGCATTTGCATCTTCATCTAGAAAGATTTTCCTTTGCTCAACCAATCACATAACTTTGTCTTTAAAGACAAAGCAATCTTTGATAGAATGACCCACTAGTCTATGATACTTGCAGTATTTCGGATTTTCTATTTGTCCTGAATCTTCTGGTCGCTTCATTTTGGGAAGCTCGATAAGTTTATCTTTGAGCAGATCATCAAATATGTCTGGGACATCCGAATCAAGGAATGGGTACTTCCTTTCTTGCATTTCTTTCAAGGTCAATCTTCTTTGCCCCCTTTCTTGGGAATCATTCTTTACTTTATCATCATTTTCGTTCTCATTCCTTCGAAACTTGATGGTTGATGCATTTGTTGTCATGGACTCTTTTTCAGAAGATTTATTGTAGGGTTTGCCCCCTTTCTTGGCCTCTTGTTTTACTTTGTACTTGTAGGATCCAGGAATCGGTGGCTCTACAACTCCACTTATCCCTATGCTCAGCTCCATATTGTGAGCTCTTGTGACCAAATCTTCAAAGGTTTTAGGCTTAATCCCTTGAAGTATGTAACGAAGACTCCACTGCATTCCTGCTGTGCACATCTCAATGGCAGAAACTTCAGACAGTCGATCTTTACAATTTAATCTCAAATTTCTCCATCGATTAATGTACACAATTACTGGCTCTTCTTTTAACTGACGGGAGTTAGTCAACTCTATCATGCTAACCGTCCTCCTAGTACTTTAGAAGCGATTAAGGAATTGATATTCCATCTTATCCCAAATGTCTATAGAATTGGCTTCCAAGTCAGTGTACCATTCAAAAGCATTTCCCTTTAGAGAACGAACGAATTATCTCACTATATGATCTCCGTCAGTTCCAGCATCATTGCACATTTCAATGAAATGTGCTATTTGTCGCCTTGGATTACCTTTTCCATCAAACTGTTGGAACTTGGGGATTGATAGTTCGGTGGCATCTTCAAGCTGTCAACCTTTCTAGCAAAAGGCTTAGCATACATGAATGAAGGCTTGGAGCTCTCTTCAAATTGGTCATTCATTGTGCCAAGTATAATGCTTTTTAGCTGACTAATATGAACCATCCTGTCATGGGAAAAATTTAATTCTTCTTCGATCACTTTTTTACCCGTTTACTGACGTTTCGCATGAGTCATTTACTTCATTTTCATTGTCCTCAACTTGCTTTTTATTTGTATGTCTAGTTTCAGCACCAGCCATCCTCTCCATTAGTTTGAAAATCAAAGTACTATGTTCTTGATTCTATTTGGCAAGTGCAGCAACGGATTCAGTTAAGCTTGCCAATTGCTCTTCGACAGACGACGTGTTTGTTACCATAGCTAAGGCTACGGATGAATCAGACGATGAACCTTCTTCAAGTATAGGAGTTGAGCTAGCTGAGTCGCTTTCCTCATCTTTATCATCATATGGTATTACTCTTGAGGTAACTCCAACTGAAGAATTTATCTCTGAAGAGGTTTCAGATCATGCCATCTTTGTCATGCTTCTGGTTGTAACATTAACGTCTTCAACTTGTAGTCCCAAAAACTTGGAGATATAAGCTGATCTGTTGACTTTGACTCTTAGTGGAGTCATTTTACTCTGCTTATGTGAAGAGGAGATGAGGTAGAAACTGTCCCACTGGGCGTGCCAAAATTTGTAACAACAAATTTTGTATTTATCGAATAATAAACACAAGAGAAATTACAGAGATAATCCAAGACGGATTGAACTTGAAAATTGTATGAACAGTCTCTAGCTGTCCTCTGATTCTCTCTTGAGTTGACTTCTTTGACTTTATCAACTTTCAGAGCCGGATCTTTGGATGAAGCTTGTCCGAGCTCAGATTTGACTTGAAGCTTTAAAAACATTTATCCAGAGGCGTCGAGCCTTTGTTTGGATCAACCGTTGACATGAAGATTTACTGTGAAGAACACCGTTCAATTTGGCAGAACACCGTTGACCTCATGAATATTGTTGGATGAACTTGACTTGAAGAAACGATGAATCTGAGGGGCTCCGCACCTTGATCTCAGATTGAGTGTTGTTTCTAGATTGATCTTCGAAGAATGACTTTGATCTTCGTAGAGATTCCAAGTTCCTTCAGAGCTTTTTGGGCTTTCATGGTTTTCAGAATGTTTGGAATGAGGACTAAAGGTCCTTATTTATAGGTAGAGAAAATAACCACTTGAGAGATATTTTCTCCTTTGAAAATATATGTTGGGTTTTCTCCTTTAATTAAGTCTGCTGGACTGGATACAACCCTATTTAATTTAATTAAGCCTGTAGGATTTTGACTTGGGCCTATTTAATTTAATTAGGCCTTCTGGATTTGATTTGCTAGAGTTGTTGATTTGAATCAGGCCCACTTGACTTAAATTGAGCCCACCTAACTTGGATTTGAGCTCATTTAACTTGAATTGGGCCCTTTTGACTTGGATTTGGGCTTAAATAATTATATTAATTATCAATTATCTATTTATTTATTTTAAGAATTAATTTATTTAAATTCCTTAATAAATAAATATTTAATCAATATTTAATATATTAGGCAATAAAATTTAATTGCCTACAAACGCGTTGTAGTACATTACTGTAACTTTTTAGTATCTTATTCCAACTTAATCCATGTTTACGTAACAGTTATAATCTAACAATAGCATTTTGCCTGTGACAGGTTTGGGCGTATGAGCGTTTACCATCCCTTGCTTCACCATATGGGGTTGTCCCACCAGATAAGTGTTGAGAGTGAAAATAAGTGTGCTTTAGTATCCAATTTAACACTTTTTTCATGGAAATTATTGTTATATATTAGCACAAGTGTTTTATATTCAATAATTTAAGAAAAAGGTGCATTTGAGGTATTTTATTGTGTTTTAGGTGAAAAAATGATCAAAAGTGAAAAGGTGCAACTTGTACAAGAATGATGAAAAACGCACGTCTAACTTTTGTAATTTTTCTATTTTTATGTGGAGCTCACAACTGGAAGTGTATACGTGGTTGGAAAGCCATATAAGATAGGATCATTTTTGCATAAGAAACACCTCAGTCAGATTCCAAACGAAAAAGTTATGATCATAATGGTGACACCGCGCAAGCTATTCCTATTAAGCACGACTGTGTCACCTTGCATAACTTGTTACGCCTTCAAATATTAGAGTTATTCTAAGTTCTATATATAGATAGAAATCCAAGGAAGAGAGGATCGTGTGAGCACAAGAATCACTCAAATCGGAGTTTGGATGTAGAAGTCATACTCGAAACGATGAGACTGAACAAGCTGGTTTGACCTCACTGATCAGGTTTGACCACTAGTTCAGGTCGAACCAGGAACCTGAAAGTTTGTTACAGTGTGGTTCGACCTCAATGACATGGTTCGAACATCCATGAAGGTTGAACCATGGTCGAACTAAATGTCTGAGACTGTGTTAAATTGATTCGACCCTGGTTCGACTAGGGGCTGTTGGTTCGACCTAGGGCTTCGGTCGAACCACCATGCGGGGTAGCTCCAGATCCATATTTTTATACCCCCAGTGTGTGTATTTTTATATTTTCCAAGAAAAAACTCATTCAAGGTCCATAAGGAGAGCTTATAAGTATAAAAGGGGTGTAGATCACACCAAGAGAAGACGACAACACAATCACCCTACACCCCACAAGGGGGCTCACCCGCCAACCATCATCCATATCCCTTCCTCCATCCATCCATCACTGTGAAGATACGTCTGTGGAATCAATGGGAGAACCAAAAGGAGGATTCAAGACGGAGAAGGAAGCGACGACTCCCGCATCTATGGTTTTATTCATTTCCTAATTTATCTTGTATTTTCCAGATATATGGGTAAGATCTATCCAACCCCCATGATTGTTCTTCGTAACATCATGGGCTAGAACTATTTAGGTAGATCTAGGGTTTTAAAGGTTTTTATGAATTCATTAAACTTTCATGTGTATACTCTGTACAACATTACTTATGATTTAGTTTATATATGACTATGCATTTTTAATTCATACTCAGATTTGTTTTGTACATCATTAACTGTTATATAGTTATATAGAGTCTGAATATATATCTTGGTTATTGATTGAGTGTGTTCACTGCTGAGCAGGATTCCATATTTTGATTTTAAGTGAGGGGACTCCGAAGCTTCATTAGAACTGTCATATATGAGTACTTGCTAATTGAATCAATTCGGGTTAGTAAGTAGGATAAAGAGGATAATTTTATAGTACCTATAAAGGGAGATTATATCGGGTTAGAGTACCAAATGTGCGAGGAAATAATTGATACTGATAGTTACTAGAAAGGGAGACGAAATTATATCTCTTGCTCCAAGGTTATTCACACGTGTTATATGCATGTTTGCTTGTGTCTATAGAGTAAATATGCATGGTTTACTGATGCCTCCATATTCCACAAGGCAGAGTCGGACATTGATACACGAAAGGGAGATTAATGAGTAAAACTTGATTATCCTAGAGCTACTTATTCTCCAACGTGATCCACTTTCGCATACTTCCAGTGATACTTTATTGTATTTTTTATTTTAATTAATTTTTTAGTAGTTAATAATTCCATACATCAACCAAATTACCACAATTCATCATAATTAATTTAGTAAATAATTAAATTGATAATACGTTGTCCTTTGGATTCGATATTTAGCTTGGCTGCTTGCTTAAGCTGCAATTGATATCCTTCATACTTGAGAATTAATTTTGTTGAGAAAATGATCATCAATAGGGCTCTTTAGCGGCCTTTTTTCCTCCAATGGAAGTTTCGTGTGTCGAAGAATGATATAAGGCCCCTGTTTTCTGAGGTATGAAATCTTAATTGTTATAAATACTTGAGGACATGCAACATATAATCAGTGATTTTTTATCTAAGTGTTTAAATTTTTGAATCAGAATCCTGTTGTGGTGGCGTTTCCTGATGAGCTCACCGATGAGAGCACAGTCGACTATTGGCTTGGTATAGAGGATGATCTGTTGGAGGGTTTAGGCATGAAGATGTATACCAAGAATTTTTCAAACCCCAAAAGAAAGGCCGTCCAAAAGCCCGTAGGCTCAACTTTGACCTATTCCACGCCCGGGGGAGGGTACGATCCCACCCGTGATCCTTGGCATCAGTGACATTATGCCCGGGAGGCTGATGAGAACCCGTGGCAGGGCAGACGTACGGAAGATCCTACAGCATGGTAGTCCAATTGGGATCCCTATTCATATAGATCGATGTCCACACCTAGCCTAGAACGAGGTGGACATGATTCAGGAGAGACATCAAATGCTTCTATGCTCCGCCACTCGATCATGTCATGATCGAGCTGCAGATGAGCAGTTTGCAAAGCGTCACTTTGATACTGGAGTGGATGCTCCTCCAGTGTTTAGTGGGAGTATGAGGGGTGACGACGACGGGGTTGTCTGGATTTCAGGGATAGGGTCCTCCGTAGGCTGGCTGATCAGGATGAGTACCTCTTTTAAATGACATATCACATGGTGGCATCTAATCAATACCAAGGTTACTTCCGGCTTGCGGTTATGGAGCAGTTTAGGATCTCTGTACTGATCTTAGGCGCACTTACTCTTAGTATGTGCCATCTAGTTCAAGGAAGGAGTTAGCTCACCTCCTCCCAATGAGGTGGATCCTGAGAGTGGCGCTATTTTGACACCAGGTGTCGCTACAGCTGGTCTGCTGCATCCTACTAGGATAAAAAAATCCAAGTGCAGTGTTACTGCCACCATTCACAATGGCGGAGAGGGAGCGCATGATGCAGTTGTATGGGCGATTCAAGATCAGCCCTCACCTGTAAGTGTTATTCTACTCATCTATCATTTTCATAAATTTATTTAATACATGTGCTCGTTGGTTAATAATTTTTGAATTCAGGATTGACATTGGACTTGGGTATGGAGTGAACAGTGAATTTTTCCACAGACTTGAGAACCCCATTGCTTGGTTAGACGAATAGGTGATTGAAAGAGTGTTCATTTACAACTTAATATGTTAATTATTTCAAATTATTCCATAATTCATGTGACTCTATTTTAGAACCTGGATGTTTTCCTCCGCATATTATCCGAGCGACCCGCGGCCCTAGTCGTACAAGTCCATGCTGAGGCCAACCGTTACTACATTCTAGACATGCAATTCTATGTAAGTAATAATTGTAATCTTAAGTTTTTAAATAAATTCCAATTATTATGACTCGATCTTATACATTCCCGCATCAATTTCCTCATAGGCCCGAGTCAATACCATTTGGAAATTATGCACAACTACGGTCGTAGATGATAGATCGACATTCAAAAACATTCCTGATGAAATGTTGACAGATCTTCACTAGTACGATGTACGAACACTTCCCGTGTGGTCGGGGTCGAGGTGATGGACAGACGTTGACATGGTATTACAACTTAACCCTTGCTTAACCATTGTAGGATATGTATATCAACTAATTTTCAAATATTTTTCATCTAATATTTACATTGTTCTGAATTCCATGGCAGATTATGTTCATAGTCCATACGAAAGTGCAATTCTACCTCTGTGCAGTGCTCACAGAGCTTATGACATTCCAATGTTTTTGTGCTAGCTTGATCATCGACTAGTGGAGACTCTACCATTCAGACGGATCATTCCAGCTCTGATGCGTGAACTTGATTCTTCCCGCCAGATTCCTCCTCATATGAAGTTGACTCCAGCTCGACTAGAGTTCTGTTATAGACAAGAGGAATCAAACAACTGCGGCACTGCATCTCTCAGAATCACTGATGGGTTATTATCGAGGGACATGAACTGGAATGCCTCTGATTACATGACGCTTTACGGGAAGCGCATTTCATTTCAAATCTTTCAGCTAGGCACCATGGTCCCTACTGTATGATGGACATGTCTCTTTTGTGACAGAAATATATCTTTATTATGAAGATTACTATTGAAATGATAATTACTATTTATTTGAGTTAAAAAATATTAATGTTGATCAATGATGATATGTTATGCTTGTTATTATATTTATACGAGGATTATTAATATTCTCGGGAAATTAAGAATTGGAATTGTCTTTAATTGAATTACATAAGAATTAGTAATTTACATGCTAAAAATGAACCACTTTTTAAGAAAACCACCTCTACTCTACAAGTTGAACTGAGAAGGACAGTGTAGATAAGTATGTCCAGATTCACCGGAAAGCCCATATTTTTTCTGTCTCCACACACGGAGAGTAGGTGAAACTATACAAGATGGTGTTAGACAGCTGTTTGATAATGAAGCTGCAGTACAATTTACTCGATTATGACCTGACTGGCGACAGCGTGAACATTCGTGTTGTTTGTGATGTCTTTTGGATGACTCCACACCTAACCTTATCTGAGACTGTCGTGGGCAGCCCGTCTACCTGTGTGATAACAAGGGTATGACACGCTGTGAGTGGACTCCGTCAAAGGCAGAACAGGCAGAACAGGCATAACAGGATTGGCCCACATCTCGATTACATTGCTGTGATGGAATATAGTAAACAAGAACCCACTAGTTGCCAACCTGCAATTACTGAACGAAATAGAATATAAGGTCAGTGATTCATGCAATCTATACAAGTAAAACATATAACTACGTACTCGATTTCCTTTATCGCATGAATACATGGAACTAGTTCTTTTGGAACTTCTCACATATGCAGCTACAAGCATTCAAATCCACTATAAAAATCATGTCACCGTTCTTGACTGAATACTTATGTCCAATGAGTTTCAATGTATAGCTTCTGTACAGCAAGAGAAAGTTCCACTTATTCATTATGGACCTGTTCGCAGAGAATGGTACTCTCTTGCTCAGCTTGAGTTTGACGATTGCAAAACCACCTCTCAGTAATTATGCGGACAATCTCTAGCAGTGTGCATACAGGTAGCTTGCGTGCCCAGAGGATGGTATTGTTATATGATTCAGTTACATTAGAGTTTATAAACTCGTACCATCTGACAGGGCAATGGACCCTTGCCAATTTCTCATATCCCCATGACTCAACTAAGTCCATTAATTCCTGCGCACCGACAGCTCGCAAGGAGGTCATTCAGCTGTAAATAATAAGTGGGAAGGGGAAACATGATTAAAAAATCCATTGTAATGATGATATGTAAATTTCAAATTACGAAGAAATGGTTGGAAGACTAACTGATCAAAATCTTTCAAAGGGCATGCATTCATCGCACTCTGGAATCTAAATATAATGATCTGTCCAAAACAAACCAATTTATTCTTTAAACAATAGCCGCATAGCTCGTGATGTGCATCAGGATAAACATTAGAGATAGTATGTGTGATACTCCGATGCTCGTCGGAAACTATCAACAGATCTTGTGGAGATCCGTATGCCTCTCGCAGCCTTGTTAAAAACCATGTCCACGACGTGTCGTTCTCAATATCACCAATGCCTAAGGCGAGAGGAAAAATTTGGTGAATTGGATCCTTCGAAACTGCAACAAACATAATTCCCCAGTATTTTTCCTTCATATGCATACCATCTATGATAATGATTGGCCAACCAAACTCAAGAAATCCATGTATGGATGCTCCAAGTGCATAAAATGCAAACATAAAATGATCATCTTCACCGACGGCGATGTTGGTATGCGTATCGGGGTTTGTCAATTCTAATTGATACATAAACGCAGGGAGCATATGAAATGAGCTATCGTGATCCCCGTACGTGTGCTCAACAGCCAGGTGTTTGGCTTTTAAAGCTACATTGTAGCTAATGTCAAAGTCGAAATCCTGCATGATCTCTGATCTTATCCCCTGGGGTCGGAGTCCAGTAATCTTATCAAACTTCCTAGCAGCAAAATATTGCCCGATTAGCTTGGATGACACGTGTTAGAGCAGTCCTGTCTGGATCAATTACACAACCGTGAGGTTTAACCAATTTTATCACTCTCCATAGCCCAAAGCTCAATCTTGCATGAATCGCAAATTGACAACGTGTATTAGCCTTTAGCTTACATATCACGTTAAACCTGTTAGAGTTAGATTTTTCGACACGGGTCTTCACTCCGTTTCGCAAGTTATACATTCATATCTGCAACTTCTCTTTCTTATCAAATATATTGTTCACGTGAAGGTCGCTAGTTGTATCAAATGCAGGGCCAGACACATGAACTGCTCTGTCAGCATCATCCGGAATGCCTATGAACATGAAATGTGCATCAATATTTAATAGAAACTTACTGTTAGTTCGATTCTCAAATAATAAAATTTTAATACCTGGAATCAACCAAGGACGGATGGTCGGCCCTCGTCTATGATACTCTGCTGGCTGCATTTTAGAACGAGGCAAGTCGCGACTAATTAGCTCTAAAAAGCTAGGGCCGCCTCTCTGACGTATGTAATGACAAATATCTTCATACAATTTGATTATTGAGGCTTTACCACCATCATCACTATTGCCAGAAGACTGATTAGACTCTTGTGATCTATCATCTTCGTCAGTTTTATTCCCGGATTCAACATCATCATCATTATCCTCACCCTCACCAGCATCTTTGTCATCAGCTTCAGCATCTAGCGATTCTCTAAAACTAGACCACCATAGCTCTGACGCAAGACTGTAATCCTCATTCAAATCAAATTAAGGCTTAGCACTAGAATATGTTCTCGTACGTGGATCATTGCTCGGACCAGTAGTTCCATCTTCATAACCCATCTCTAAACCCAAACTAATCCCTGAACCTTGTGTAGAATGTTGATCGATTGCATTGCCCGTGATAGGCCGGAGTACCAAGTAGACCATTCCTACATTTACATAGTTAAAAATGTATTACACATGTGCATTATTCTTTATCTTATATTTAGACAAACAGCCATCTTACTCAAGCAGAGAATGCACTTCATAACCTCAATAACTTATATAAGCTTATATTATGTTATGAATTTCTATTAGCAAACTATTATAATACAGATCGTTATCTCGCAAGAATAACCAGTTCACCTTTTCACCATTATAGAGTAACCCTTCTCAAAATCCATCCCAACACATTCCAACTTTTTTATAACTCATCTGCACAGTTTTACAAAAAAACATAAATGATATCAACATTAAACAATAATCGTTTAAACCATAACTTTAAAAAATTAGGTGCAAGTATTATATTCAACCCATAATTTATTCCATTTGGCCAATAAATTAGTATATTCGGCCCAAAATATGTTACGCTATTCGGCTTACCTTATGATGCCTCATAAAATCTAAAAAATTTAATTCTTCTATTCGGCCTAAGTTTCTTCTATTCGATCTAATTGTTGTTCTATTCGGCTTATACAGATTTTACTATTCATCCTATATTTTTTCATAGAAAAATAAGGACAAAATTTCATACGAATAAAATTTTTCTTCTATTCAGCCTATATGGTTGTTTAATTCGGCCTATACAGATTTGCCGATTCGGCCTATATTTTTTTCTACAAAAATAAGGACAAAATTTCATACGGATAAAATTTTTCTTCTATTCAGCCTATAGTTCTTCTATTCGGCCCATATGGTTGTTCTATTCGGCCTATACAGATTAGCCTATTCGGCCTATATTTTTTTCTACAAAAATAAGGATAAAATTTCATACAAATGAAAAAATTTTCTATTCGGCCCATATGGTTATTCTATTTGGCTTATATAGATTTGCTTATTCGATCTATATTTTTTTTCCAAAAATTAGGATAAATTTTCATACGGATAAATTTTTTCTTCTATTCGGCCTACATGTATTTTATTCAACCCCAATGGTTGTTCTATTCGACTTATACAGATTTGCTTATTCGGCCTATATTTTTTACCACAGAAATTAATCGTAGAATGTATCCTTATGCATTTTAATAAATAAATACACTCATAAATCATGTAAAAACAATAAATTAATGCATTCAATAAACTGTAAAACAAGTTTACACATACCTTGTATACTTGCTCCCCGAATTCTCATACATTCATTGTGTGCACACATCTAAAAAACTAGAGAAATAAATGTGCAGCACAGGTGTATGAAGAATTATATATTATCTCTTTTTTTAAGCATATGAGGGAGCATATGCCTACAACTAACTTAGTATTGTATTTTGGTACTTTTTGAACAAAAATAAAGAATCGGATTCCTCAATTGTATTTTAATACTTTTTGTTCAAAAATAAAAAATCTGATTCCTCAAACATGTGATTAGTAGGTCCCTTTCAAAGGGCATTTTGGCTACTTCTAATAAAAGTGACTAGAATAAATTATTTTTAATTAGATAGGTGGCTCAAAAAATTACTTTTAAGTGAAAGTGACTACTTTGTGTCATTTCCACAATAAGAAATTATGGAGGAAGACACTTAGATACTATTTTATTGATTTTGACCAGAGGTTCTTGATGTTTAAACACACAAATTTAGAGCACCCACGTTAGTTAGATGAAAAGTGTTTAAATTGGAAATTTCTTTAACCAATCTATACAAATGATTAGTTTAAATTCAAAGAGAGGATTTAGTTCATGACTATGAACTCAATTTATATGGGAGATATGAAAAATAATGTGGATAATTTTCTTGGATTGTACAACACGTCATCCATTTAGCAGGGACGTATATCACACCCTCCCAAAAAGATGATGAAGTTATTTAAGTAGTGGGTCACTTAAAAAATAATTTAAATTTAAGAATGTATACATCAGGAGTTTAATTGAGATTTGTGAAAAAATTAAATTAACATTAAAATTTTAGTTTAAACTGACGACCAATGTAGATTTTCTTACAACCGTTTGTTGGCATATATAGGTGTCAATGGTGGCCTCGAAGAGGGATGAAGAGTGCGATCGTCCTAAACCCTTAAAATATTATATATATATATATATATATATATATATATATATATATATATATAGTGATAAAAGGGGGATAAAGAAGAAGAAGATATGCAGAAATATTTTAAAAAAATAATAATAAAACACCAACTAATTTTGGGCCGCAAGGAATAAGAGAACAATACCATAAAGACCAAAACATTACGAGTCGAGAATACAAAGATTGAAGAAAAATATCACGCAAACAAAAATAAAGCAAATTAGTCAATAATTGGGGCTGTTGGATTTACTTTGATACACTGTCAAAACTAAAGTGATAAAAGAGGGATAAAGAAGAAGAAGATATGCAGAAATATGTTAGAAAAAACAAAACACAAACTAATTTTGGGCCGCAAGGAATAAGAGAACAATACCATAAAGACCAAAACATTACAAGCCGAGAGTATGAAGATTGAATAAATGACCAACACAATACCTGCTCAGCAGTTGCTGCTGCCACCACCACCGTGGCCATCTTTACTTTTAGACAGCTACTTCAACTTTTTATCTAAGATCTAAAACAATGAAAACAAAAATTGTAAGAAAATTAACAAAAATAAAAAGATCATAAATACTTAACTAACCAAGAATTCTTTTTCAAACTTGATCCTGGTAAGGGCACCTTCTTGCACATGATTTTCTATTTTCTGCTTGCTCTCGCTTTCAATAGATTTTAAATGGGCTCTCAATATTTATATTTTTTCTTTTGACTGGGCTCTCAATATCTGTATTTCTTATTTTGACTGGACTCTCAATATCTGTGTTTCTTCATTTGTCTTGACAAAATAATCAAAAAAATTAAAATAATATAATTAACTAATAATCCAATACCTTCTCCATATCCTATACACACCCATTACCTTTTCGTTATGGTTCCGTATAGCCTCCAGTTCCAGATCGGTGGTGGTTTTGATATTCCCCAGTAATTCTTAGATTAAAGAAACATTCTCCTCACTGGCTTGTCTTAACTCCCTCTGTAATTCGTTCACCGTGTTTGTTAAATGAGACATAGATGAACACCGGACTAGGGATTCAATGTTAGATCTGGGATTTAGGGTGTTGGCCGGACCCATAGAAATGGGTTGGTAGGGGGAGGAGCAGATACCAAGCTAACGCATAAAAGACATGTGTTACTGTGTAGGATGAGGATTGAATAAAAGTCACCATACTTATGACATCTCAGGCTCTACCGAGAATTATAAGCACCAGAAAATCTTTGTGCCCTGTACACAGATAGGACATTGTGATCTGAAGACAAGACATTGCAGCAATTCTGCCGGCGAAGTTTAATGGAAAGAGAAAGTTAAATGGAGAGAGAGCAAAGGAAAAAAAGCTCACACATTCAGAATGAGTGGGTGAGAGAAGTAAATCACCGCGGGAGACGTGCCACTTTTTCGCACCTTCCAAGAGGTGAAGTGGTAGCAAAATGGGGAGAGGATATACAAGAAGTTCTGCACTAACGGAACGCTCTTGGGCATAGCTTGTTATTATCAAATGGGCTTTAAATTTTTTTAAGAAGTTCTGCATTTTTTACTGGACTGGGCTGAACTGCAATTTTTTGGCCTTATTTGGCATTTTCCCATAAAGATGAAAAAACCCAATAAATCCAGTTTAGACCTAGCTCAATAAATCCCCACTCTGTATGGCTAATATATAAAAATACCCAATATTGGGGATTTATTAGACGGGAATCAAACCTTCTTAGTACGAGTACGTTGAAAAGTTGTTGAATGTTTGATCAAATATTGTTGATTCATTGGAAAACTTCACTGGATCTCTAACAAATTTGTTATCGTCCACTACAAATGACAATGATTTGAGAAAATTGATGACTTACTTAAATGAAGCAACTGAAGCTAAAGTAATACTTCAAAATTGTGGACTGCTCTCACTTAAATGAAGCAACTGATTAAGAAAATCAGCACCATACTATCCACCTAATGCCGAAAAATTACCAATTTGAACGGGTAGTTTTCGGATTACCATATTATACTACGGCTTGAATATTACACAACATTATTCAATTGAAAAATCAAGATTATCTTACAAACTGAAAACCCTAATGGCGAATTGATTCTAGTAAAATCCCAATCTTGTCGTTCAAAATGAAAATTCCTAATGCCAATTGAAACGAGAGATGTGAGACATAAGAGAAAATAGACTTAGAAGTATACCTGAAAGTACACTTTCACTGGCAATTTGAACTCTCGTTAGATAAGGAGTATTGTATGAGAAGAGGAAAACCACTTTATTAAACCACTGAATCAGGGATCCAACGAACAGCAGCCCGGAACCGGTCTTGTTCAGCGAATCTGCAGTGGCAACTCGATAGCGGCGAAGGACAGTGATTTTTGATAGTTTCCGCGGTACTGGAAAGCATGACCGACTTTGGGAAGTATATATATATATATATATATATAGGTCTCACCCAAATGGTAGTTTTTATTTTTTTCACGTGAATTAAGGAGTATTATTATCTAATGTGTAGTGGGTAGTTGTATTAGTGGGAGTGTGGACCCAATATTTTAATTGTATTAGTGGGTGTGTGTGGGTCCCATGTGTGTAAAAAATGAAAGATGACTCTTTGGGTGAGACGCATAAAATGGAAAAAATTGATCCTTTGGGTGGGACGGAGGGAGTATATTCTTAATATTATATTTTAATAAAATTCATAATTTATATTATTATGTATTATATTAGATAAAAAAAAGGAAATATTAATGGTATAGGTCCATTAAAATTTTAATAAATCTGGTCCATCGACTTGCTGGACTTTTGGAGCCATATACTTATCTTTCTAGAAATTATTACTAACTAATACAAATATCTTCATCCGTCTCACGTTAAGGTTTACACTTTCAATTTAGGATTGTTCGAAGTTAAGATTTACATTTTCTTTTTTATCATGTTAGACCCACACAAAACTATTTATTATTCCATGAAGGGCCTACATACAACATTAATACAATTACTCACTTTATATTAAATATTATTTCTCTCACCTCATTACACATTAAAATATTATATCTTTTAATCTCCGTGCAAAAAGTAAACGTCAACGTTAACGCGGGACGGATGGAGTATAGTATTATTACAACGTACATCATTTTAAATAAATAACTTGTGGATACAAAATTAAAGGTTAAATTACCCACTATAATCTTAAACAAATCTAATCCCATGATTATAGATAATTTGTTCCAATTTTTACTGAGAAATGAAAAGTTGCCATAATCAATTCTTTAGATTTTGGATTGTGTGCATTAATGAAAATTGGTTTTAACCGAAAACACTAATTGAAATAACGTAACCTCAATGTCGACGGAATTTTTTCGCACCGAGTTGTCTCCGGCAACGAGGAGCGAACATGATGATTTTGTTATTTCAAATAGTTGTAGATTCTGCACTTTGTGCAGAACTGGTTGGATTTCACTCCTTGAAAATAACAATCAGGTTTAACCAAAGAGCAATGTTATTGTCACCCGAACTTTTATTGATAACATTCATTTTCTTAATTAATATAAAAAGACAAAAATAACCCAAGTTAAATAAATTCTAAATTCAATCACTAAAATCGAAAAATGTTTGAAATCCTAAACATGTTTTACGTACTTTGCACCCAAATATTACTCCTATATAATATAATTTGATCTTGAGGAATCTGATGTCTTTTAGTACTTTGTAATATTACTCCAATGGTGGCACCGTGCAATTGCTAATAATCTATGGAACTTTGAGAGTCTTATGTTTTTTTCTAAAATATGTTTCGCAATGTCTTATTAGATATCTTGAGGATTTATTATAATTTTTAATGTCCTTTGACGTTAAAGAACCAAACACTCGAACTTCTATCACAAACACTAGTGTAAACCGGGTTCACAGTGTAAATCATATGGTGTATGTATTGTTATAGTGCTTAAATTAAAAAGGACCACAGAATTTACAAGAGTTTATTATAATATAAACCCTTTACAATAAACTAACTCAACTTTTATTTGTCTACTCTGCAAGGTTTGTGTTATCAATTTAAAGACTTTAAAACATCAAAATTCTCCTTTTAATTCCCCTAATTTCACCCACACCTGACATCATATGAAAGCAAAACAATTCAGGTTGACCGCTTGAATATTTCATGTCTTTCTATTGATACCCAAATCCACTCAACATTAATTTTACAAGATTTAAAAATAAAAATACTGCAGAAAAAGTTTCTGATATGAGTTTAATATATACGTAATAGCTTTGAATAGACCTAATTTCAAACTGAAATCTATGATTTCTTCATATAGGAATGCTTCTGGTAACACTCTTCGATAAAAGTGTACATGAGAACCTGCGTTTGAAGCCGAAGAACCGATTATGGAACCATTATCATGTGTTGAGTTTTGGGGGTGTAAAGTAAAATAAATTTGGGTCAATTACTTATAGGTACATTTTATGTACCTCTATTACTAGTAGGTGCAATATCCAAATTGAACCCATCAAATACCACTTTTAACCATATTTTAAGTTCAATTGTATTAAAAAATTAATTTATCTATTAATCTCTTCATGAAAATAGGAAATACATTAGAGATTGTTGTGTTCAAATTTCAATCCCGAATCTTCATGCTCCAACTGTTTTTAATTTATTTTCACTATTGAATACCTCCACCACTCTATCTATTAACAACAAGGAAAAAAAAGAGTCGAGAAACATGCACCCATATCTTCACCCCTATAAACTCCCCAACCACCTCAAAAGTGATTTCATTTACGTAAAATGTGCAGAATAGGTATTCAATTTGCATGAGGATGAGAGTAGTGTTCAAACCCAATCTGAATATCATGTGAGATATGTGTATTCAATTATATCAGGGATTGAATATTGATTCCCTTATCTTTAGAAACATTTTGAATACCAAGTATCATTTATAAGTATTACACTGAATACTCATTCTGAATACCTTATACGATTTATATATTCAATTTATTTCTTCTTCAGTATCAAGATTTAAAACTTCAAAATGATTCGTGAAATTAATATTAAGTTCAATGGTGTGTTGTGTGAAATAATTATACGATTAAGGTTTTTTCTGAATAATATTCTTACATTTTTCTGATTACAGTGCGATATCGGATTCTGTTATGTATTAGTAGAGTTTTGCAGAATACCATTTTTTTATTTTTAATGAATGTGTTCTGTAAATTTACGAATTAGGTTTTTTTCTGAATACTATGCTAACAATTTTCTGAATACCAATGGTTGCTTACTTTTCTAATGTATGTGCTCTGTATAATTACGATTTAGGTTTTTTCTAATTACTCTTCTAAGATATTCTTGAATACCAATGGTTCCTTTCTAATATTGAGTTCTTTATGTATGGTTATATCATGTTATATATGAAAGGGTAATTAAGACTTTACATTGCATGTTTTTGTACCCGATAGTAATATAATGTATATTATGTATCTAGTAGTAATATTATCTTATATTTTGAACCTATAAGTAATAATTCTAATAAGTTTTGAATTTTAGGTTTGCATTATGTGTTTTGAATGAACTTGAAGGCGATGTTATTTATATCAGTGTTTTTATAATCGGACCAGAGATCAAACCAATAGCTCCAATGGTTTGCGGTTTAACCGATCGGACCAGTAATTCAACTAGAAAAACAAAAATCACATACTCCCTCTGTCCACCCGAGAAAGGGTCTTTTACTTTTGTGCACGTGGATTAAGGAGTATTATTATTTAATGTGTAATTGGTAGTTATATTAGTGGGAGTGTGAACCCATATTTTTATTGTATTCGTGGGTGTGTGTGGGTCCCATTTGTGTAAAAAAGGAAAAGCCAAATATATTTTTTTGTCCATTATCTTTACCTGATTTTGAAAATGGTCCATCAGTTTCCTTCATTTTGAAAATCGTCTTTTATGTTTACAAAAATTTTGAAAATCGTCCTACAGTAGGTTGCAAAAAAATACCCCAATTTGACATTATATTGTATTAATATTTAATCAAATTTTCTTCTACATTCTGCACTTTAAAATGGTATCAGAGCCTTAGGTTTATTTATTTATGAATGGAAAAAATTATTATACACTTATATCACTTAACGAGAGGAGGGTTTCAAAGAGATATGGATCCGAACGAAAGTTCGACATCCAAGAGTGACAGGATTATCAGCCCTGTTCAAAGTTGGAGCAACAGGGACTTCTGGCCCATTGGATATGACGAGACAAGCTGCTCTACAAAATAAAACTATAATGTGTTATATAGATAATATGTGGAAATAGAATACGAGGTTGCCAATCGATTTTGGGATAGTCTCGATCGAATGTGGAAGCTAGCGGATGCCCGTGCAAACCACACTAAAGAGGAATATTTTGAGAAAGGCCGCCAGATGGAGATAAGATACTCCAAGGAAGTATCAAGAAGTGGAACTCTGAAGTTTCACTGAGATCCATGGACGTGTTCCCAAACACGAACAATAGAGGAGACGACCAAACCAGGATCCAAGAGAGTTCTGCAAGTCTTATCACTTTTCACATTAGACGAAATGACAGAGTAGAAGGAGATCGAGGCAGATAACTCTAAGATGAACCAAGATCTTAGAGAATTACAAAAGATGATGAGATTCTTTGATTGTCTCAGCTGGATAAGTTTACTTGGTCCAGCATCTGTAGTTTCTATGCAGCGTTCAGAACCTTTCACTACCTAAAAACCAAAGATAGTAAGATATGCAGATATATGAAAATCCTTCGCAAGAACTTGGAAAAGACAAGCTACTTTGTGATGAATCATAATTGGGGAAATTCATATTTTTCAAGTCATAAACATCAGCTTGCAATGAATCACTGATCAAGATTCTCACAATGGATTTAGAAAGCAGAATCAAGATGGTCTGCTAATAAGCTAAAAAGTGTCTCACTTAAAAAAAACCACAATCATCAAAGCAATCAAATTATTCAATCAGAGAAATTTAAACAGATGTAAGTACCATTCACTAATACAGTTCCAACAGAAACACATAGAACCAACCAACAAGGAAACTTCACTATTTACAAGTCCCCTAAATTCAATATCATGTGTGTATGCATGATATATGATTTCATCAACTGGAGTAAAAAATAGGATGTTGTTAAATACTGCAGAAAGGTTACGTGCCAATAGCCCCTAGTTCAGTGAGCATATGACATTAATTTATAAACATGAAAGTAAAAGAGAAATGAAATACCACAAGATATAATCTCTCAAACATCTCATCCCAACAATCTTCAAATATGAGTTTCATCCTCTTAATAGTTTTATCCAACACCCATTAACATAATAACATCAATCTTCTAATATGAGTTTCATTCCTCTTCATAGTTTTATCCAACACCCTTTAACATAATAACTCATATATATAATTAAGGAAGTGAGACAAATATATATATATATATATATATATATATATATATATTAAATTACGTTGGTGGTGTTTTCATCTTCTATTTGTGAGTCAAAACATAATATCAGAAACGAAAATACTTTGATCCAAACTAGTGTACAACATACACATGGTTATTATCTATCTAAAGCATCTCCCAATGGTATATACTAACTATAACTTAAATACTCCATATATTTAATATTAGAGACAACAGGTTGGATGTG
Source organism: Pogostemon cablin (assembly GCA_023678885.1). Classification (NCBI taxonomy): domain Eukaryota; kingdom Viridiplantae; phylum Streptophyta; class Magnoliopsida; order Lamiales; family Lamiaceae; genus Pogostemon; species Pogostemon cablin. The sequence goes on along the minus strand of CM042986.1, from coordinate 14,263,268 downwards.
AATAAATATGAGACAATTAGTTTGCATATCTAAGTCTAACACCAAAGACTTGAAATTTTAATATAAAAAAAGAATTAGGTCATAACTAAAAGAAAGGTGAGTATTATGGAGAGACGAAACATACATATTGCTTCCATCCTTCAAGAGTGCACCTGGTATTTTTCCACTCAAAATGTTGCAAGTCAGAAATATGTTGACAAACACCATAAGATTGATAAAGGTAGGAATAGTTAAATAGCAAATGAACTTAAATTATTGAATTCATACTAACACAAGTTTTAGATTTCTGGCAATGTGACTTGAAATCTCTCCCACCAATCTATTGAAGCTAACATCCCTGCAAGGACAAAAGGCCGCAATAACAAATTAGATAGTCACTTACTAGATGCTTACAGTCACTTGAAGTCTAAGTCAGATAAAAGTAAAGCTGAACCTGATAAGATACTTTTACCAAAATTCAAGAATGAAATATTAACTAAGTTATACAGGAGAAGCCTATTAGCAATTTCCTGGAAGATGGCTTCTTCTCTCATACCATAATCATATCTCCAAATTTTAGCTTTGAAATGATATTCACTACCTAAAGTATTATGTTACATGCCTATCTTGAACCTAACAATAATCAAGCCATCATCAGTGATTTAGGACCCAAAACTCAATATCGATTCCAGCCTCAATATATTGGCCAAAACCTCAATCTAAGCACATGCAAGCATATAGGTGAATCAGGAGAAACTAAAACATATGAAATTGGATCTTAAAATAAAATAAATATAATTGTGTTTGTGTGTGCATGCGTTTGTGGCGTGTGTGGGGTTTAACACTATTTAGCCAATAAACAACCATCAAACCAAGCTACTTGAAGTCTTGATACTTATTCTGAAGTAATTTACTTACAACATCTCAAGACTCTTAGCCTCCAAACATATGCAAGATTTCCTATAGTTATGTTGCAGTTGTCTCCCAAAGCATCTCCCAAAGCAGTGAATCAATCCGACGCCGTTCTGGTTACCATAGACCTAATCTCCGGCGACAAGCTATCGAATTCTGGTGTTTCAAGGATGGTAAAAAGTGCGGCTGATCTGTTGACTTAATAAATGGGTTCCATCAATTGAAGTCATAAATCCATGATTGTCTTCACCACTGATTAAAAGTAGAGAAGAAGAAATGGAGAAAGAGGATGTAAACTTTTTTGAGAAATCGAATTGAAAGAATAAGGGGAAAATCGAACCAGATTTGAGGCGACGGCATCACGGTAGAGATAGAGAGGCAGTGAGGGAGTTTCTTCCGGTGGTTGATAGGTTTGTGTTGAACGGTGGCGAACGGCATCAGTATGCGACGGCGAGTCTGTTAATGAGTCCAGTTGTTGGCGTAAGCTATTTCTGACAACACTGGTGGTGGGTTCGAGACTCTGGCAGTAGATCTACTATAGTAGTGTGACGAACGAAGTGGTGAGAGGAGGTAAACTCCAGCAACAAGGGCGGCATCACTCATCGTTTCAAAAGAAATAAGCATTTCTCGATTTTTTGGAGCAGAGAAGTTTTCTGGTTGAAAAGGGTGATGTATGAAATTCCTAATTTTATTACACTTAAACTTCCCGACGGTTATATTCCCTCGGTAATATTAATATAATAATTAAAATAAATACTCTAAAAATTGACTTAATTTACCGACGGATTATTTCCGTCGATAATTTAAAAATAAAATTAATTATTTTAGAATTAGCGATGTATCTAAACCGTCGGTAATGTCATTCATAAAAAAATTCATAAGTTATTTACCGACGAAAATATTCCGTCGGTAAATTTTCGGGAAGAAATCCATCCTTAATGACGATGGATATATCGACGATTAGAAATCCATCACAAAATCCATCGGTAATCCATCAGTAAAAATGTCAGAATTTTCTTTTGACTATTTTTCTACATAAATCATCTTATTTTGATTATTTGTCGGTAATCTGTCGAGAATCTATCGGTAATTATCGATGGTTTTGATCTGCCGATAATTCTCTCGGTATTCCGACAGTTTCTTGCAGTACCCCAAATGGTCAACACTCGTTCAAACTATCCATGAACCTGTTGGTCCAAAAAATATATATATCTTTTGCAACAAAACAAGAAGCGTATAGAAAAGATGTGGAATATGCATTTGGAGATCTCCAAAGTCATTTGCGGTTGTAGCAAATCCAGCACGTTTTTGAAGTAAAGCTGATCTGAAAATGATTATGTGTGCGTTCATAATAATGCATAATATGATAATCGAAGATGAACGGGATCTTGATACTCCAACTGAAGTAGCAAGAGAAATACCACCTTCAAATGTTGAATTTGCGGACAATGATCCTACTCAATTTCAAGATTTTCTTTCTCGATTTACACAAATCAGAGACAGGGATGCCCATTATGACCTTTGAAATGCATTAATTAATTAATTGATCATCTATGGATAGAGTATTCCAACTCAGAAGACTAGTTATTTAAGTTATTGATCATATTGTAATTTAATTTTTAAGTGTTTTATTAATTAATGAATATTTTTTAAATACTTAAGATATATTAATTTTGTTTAAATTAAAGATAAATATCAAAATTGAATGTATAATAATTTTAATTAAGTTGAAAAAAAATTAAATAAAGATTAATGATTTTTTTATTTTTTTAGTGTAAAAAATAGTTCAAACTGCTGGAGATGAATTATTGTTTTCACATCAATTTTGTGCTGAATGTGTTGTAAAATGGTGCAAACTGCTAGAGATGGCCTTAACATCACTTTCTACTTCTAACTCAACGATTCCATACTTTCCGTGGCCAACTACACGATGTCGGGGTTCTACTAGGGCCACAAGAAGACGGCTCACCGGAGAAATCTCGTCGAGGCCAGCGCTGAGCTGTGGGGCCGCGTTTGGCACAGTCACGAACGGATCAACGGTTAGATTTAGAGTACACTTGGCCACGAAGGTGAAGTTTAAGATTATATTTTGGTACACCAAGCGGCACGGTTTGGTGGTCGGCGACGATGTGGAGGTGGACGACGACGGGAAGAAGGTGAAAAGGAAGTCGATCAAGTTGAAGTCCGGTGTACCAGATCTCGGGAGATATTGGGTGAGAGTTGGAACTGTAGCTTTATTCAGAATGAGTAATGAATGGATTCTGCGTGGATTTAGAAATTTTTGTCTTATTTCTTGGCAAGAATTCTTCCAATTGATGGTTTTAAAATCTTCGTCTTAGTTCTTGTAGATCTCTTAAATTTTTGTTTTTAAATTGAAAATATGGTTAAGATTGAAAAAGTGTTGGAGAATGAGATTAAATATCAGCAAGATCTAAATGATGATTTAGGCCAACAGTTGAAACGAACCAGGAATTGAATGTGGAGCTTCTTTCGGTTCTTCAAGAACTACTGCTCTTCAAGCTTAAGAACTCAAACAAAACAGACATAAAAAAAAATGATATATTTAATTTAATATACTTATGTAAGGATGTTATAGTAAATCCTTATAAATAAACCTTTAAAGTAAACAACTTGGACAACCTTTACCAGAGTGGCTTTAGTTTTAACTCAACCTATCTTTCCTTCACTTAAGGTTCAATATCTCTAACCCCAACCCCAAAAGTAAACGGACCTTGACAGTATACATTTTATATGATATGACATTTAGTTTGGGCAACATATCTATTTTCTCATTACCATTTTCATATAAATATTGTGTCATGATAGACTTTGTTACGTAATTAATATTTAATCATGATAGAATTTTAAAAATAATTAAATTTTACCATTCAAAATATTTACTGACAAACTAACAAATTTTCTATTAATTTTATTTAATAGATACTTTTTGAATGTTAATACTCTTTTTCTTATACACTCATGTCGGTTTTCAAGTCGGTGACCTTGTCGATTGTCATGTTGGTATACACACCCTTAAAGATATTTTAATCCTTTTAGGTACCATTTGAGTAATTTTGATAAAAAAAAATTGAGTATTGTAACAGTAATAATTTTTGACATGTTAATTTTGAACATTTTTATATATTAGCACTTTAATTATTATTTATTAACAAAAATTCTTGTGCATACTAAAATTCTAGTATTCTCTTGGCCACAGAAGATCCACTTTTATTTATTTACTTAAGAGTTTTTACTATTATTTACCTTTTCTAAAATGGTTGTCGAATATTGTCTACAGGGTTTCTCATGTGATGGCCTCATCATCATGCGTTATCCTACTTTTGCACTCTTTTGCAAACTTCAGGACTATTTTTCCTAAAATCTTGGTAATGTTGTGCTGGCTGAATTCAAATTTTATAATAGTTCCTCCATCTGCCGAAATAGACACTTTTACTTTTTTTTCATGAGAATTAATTAAGATTATTATTTAATGTGTAGTAGATAGTTGTATTAATAGAATGTATGAGTCTCATATATTAATTGTATTAATAATGTATGTGGATCTCATAAATTAAAAAAGAGTAATGCATATCTTTAGTGCGAACACCCAAAATGACAAAATGCAGCATACCTTATCGGCGAACGGAGGGAGTATTACTTACTCCACAATATTCTAAACGCAAACAAGTCAATTTAAAAGAAAGTAAAACTATTTTATAAAACTATTTTGAGACATATAAAAAATGATATTTTCTTAGTCCCGTCAATCACTTTACATTATTTTTTTATTTGTTCCAACACTTATACACGTTTGTTAAAATAAAAAAAATACATCTAAATAAAATTCACTTTTTACATACAACCCAACAAATTTACATTCATTTTTCATTAAATTATCTAAAATACTTACTTTTTACACACATCTCAGTTTTTTTACACATTTTTATACGTAAAAGAATAACTTTTTCTTAAGCTCTGCACACAAAAATACGTGAAGTAATTATCGGGACGGAGGGAGTAATATTTAATAAAAATTAATATTCTTTTCATTCCATCATAATGGTTACATTTACATTTTGCACGAAGATTAAAGAATATAATATTTTAATATATAGTGTTGAGATATAATATTTTAATATATAGTTGGTAGATATATTAATATTGTGTGTGGCCCCATCAAAATATATTAATTGTTTTTTTAGTCTTATCTACCAATAAAATAAATGTAACTATTTAAATAAAACGTCAAAATTAAAAATATGCAACCATTATCATGGGACAGAAGAAATACTTGACTGATAAAAAATAATTATTATTTAAAAAATAATTTAATAAACAATTTTTAGTATATAACTTAAAACGATAGGGTGTTTAATAAATAAAAAAAATATCAGTAAAAAATCTATAATTAAAAACAAATAAAACTATCTCACATTATAAGTGTTTGTCAATTAAAAATAATCATTGATAAGAGAGATAAAGGAGTAGAAGTTATTAAATTAGTCCATAAGTCGTTATATCACGCCTCATTTTCACATTGAATGTGCGATCACACTTTCTATGCAGGGTTAGTTATAATAATGATTTTTTCCCCCAAAACTTTGGACTTAGTCAGAGAGTTATGCATCATGATTTCATTTTATAGCACTTTTTTTTTCTAATAACGCATCTTCAATAATTTGATCCATTTTTACTGCAAATATTAAAATAATAAAATTTTTAGTATCCTTTTTAGTTATTTATGAAACTAACTTCTTTTTTTATAATATAATAAAAATAATAATATGTATAAAATTAAAATTAATTAAAAAAAAGTTAAACACATACATTAAAATAAATAAATAAATTATAGAACCAATACTTAATGAGGCTGCTGAGTGGTTTTCTTGAAATTGCAGCAAAAAACGAAGCAGGGGCTGGAGAGAGAATATGTAGTTGCATCTCCAATTTTAGCACTACTTTGAGTAACTAGAGTTGATGACAACGGGTAGGGTATTCGCTTATTTTGGAATACTCGTACACGTATTTGATTAATAAAATAATTATTCGTATTTGTATCTGTTCCGTTTAAAAAAATTATTATGGTACTCGTATACGTCCCACTCCCATTTATCAATATCTGCGGATACCCGTACCCGTTTAATATTCATTTATTTTATATATATTTAAATTTTTTATTGTTTAAATAAATATAATAATAAAATTTTAATTATTATTAATTAAATATAAAATAAAAATAATATAAATTCTATTATTTTAAATATATATTTAATAAATATGATTAAATAAAATAAAATTTATAACTATTAATTAAATATATAAAATATCTTATAATAATATATAAATTATATAATATATATTAAATTATATATATATATATATATATGATCTCACCTGAAACAATATTATATAAAACAGATCCATTAATTTATAATATTTTTTTTAATTCAAAATTAATAATAATTGATGGGAAATATGTATCACACAAGTATGAATATATACACTTCTATTATTTATACCTTCTCTCATCTTTGTATGTCAATAATGTCATAAATCTTTAGAATCAACTTGTCCTCCCACCAAAACACACACCCCCCCCCCCCCCCACCCCCAACCTTCACACTTAAAGGAGGATGGGAAGCGTTCGACCAAGTTCTGAAGAGATGCTACACGAAGTCGGAGAGGTTGGCAAAGCTCCTCCACCACCACCGTCCGCCGCCCTCCACCTCGACGCCGGTGCACAGTTTGTTCTTAAATCCAGAGGTCTCTCTCTCACTCTTAACTAGATTAATACATATATAATATATACAATTATATAGTGTGTATATATTGTCTCTTCTTTCAGCTAGCTATCTTATTCAATTATCATAGTCAGTAATCTATAATGAAATATCATGTTTGCTAATCATTTTGTGATTGGTTAGCAAATTAATCAAAAATAAAAAAAAATAATGATATCAGGATGTTAATCGTTAAACTTTATAAAAATTATTTATTTATTTATTTTTGTATTTCTTGAGTTATATTGCTTTACTGATTAATGGAAAATAATAATAATTTCATGATCTGTGTTACTTATTTTGACTTCTGACACCGAGATGTGTGTAGATCTATATTATTAATGCCTCCCCCATTCCTCTACCCAAAAAAGCAGGTATTTTGGGTGCCACGTCAGCGCCACCTCAAAAGTAAAATACCCCTACCTTCAAAACAATACTCCTCCCCAACCCTCTACCCAAAAAGCAAGGTATTTTGGGGACCCACCTCAATTTATTCAATTCTCATTTATTTTATCAACTACATTTATTTAATTTCCAAAACTACATTTATTTAATTTTCAAAATGAATTATAAATAATTAAAATTTCAGATTATTTAATTTAATAAATTTAAGAAAAAATGGAAAAACACATAATTTATTTTTTCATTACATAAAACATAAAAATGCAAATTAGAATGATACAAAATATAAATTAAAATGACACACAAATTAAAAAATAAAAACAAAGCTTCCGAAAGTAACAACGTAAATTTCGAGCCGTTCAATTATATGTGTAGCTAATTATTCTCCAAATTTAGCCCAAACATGCTCAACTAAATCTTGTCGAAGTTGAAGATGTTTCTGTTTATCTCGTAATTGAATACCCCTCCTGACATAGTCATTGAATGCTCCCGCTGATCCTTGACTTACTTGTGGTGGCGGAATGGCCACATTTGGATCGTCGGACCAATCGATCGCTGTATTTCCTTCATTTTTTATTATCATATTGTGCAATATAATGCAAGTTAGCATTATATCCTTCAAATTATTTTTGTACCAGAAACGAGTTGGACCGCTAATCATCGCCCAACGAGCCTGAAGGACGCCAAAGGCTCGTTCGACATCCTTCCTAGCAGCCTCTTGCAGTTGTTTGAAGAGTTGCCTCTTTGGATCTTAAGGACATGGAAAGCTTTTCACAAAAGCAGCCCATTCTGGATAAATTCCATCAGTAAGATAATATCCTTGATTATATTCTCTACCATTGATTGTAAAATTAACGGATGGAGCGCGTCCTTGCAGAGTATCCGTAAATAAAGGAGATTGGTTGAGCACGTTGATATCATTGTTGGATCCTGCTACTCCAAAGTAGGCGTGTCATATCCATAAATCTGTAGAGGCAACCGCTTCGAGCATGATTGTCGGAACGCCATGGTCACCGCGTGTGAATTGGCCTTTCCAAGCTGTCGGACAATTCCTCCATTCCCAATGCATACAATCAAGGCTCCCAAGTATTCCGGGGAATCCATGTTTTTCTTCGTGCATTTGTAACAACTTTTGACAATCCAAGACACTAGACTTTCTCAAATAGTATCCGCCAAATACTTCGATCACACCCCTACAAAACTTAAAGAGGCATTCGATAGATGTTGTTTCGGCAACACGTAGGTACTCATCCCAATGGTCGGCAGGTCCACCATATGCCAATTGACGAATGGCCACCGTGCACTTTTGTAGTGGAGAGAATCCTTTTTTCCCAATTGCGTCTACCCTCCACCGAAAATACTCATCGTGGGACTCCAGAGCATCAACTATGCGCATGAACAACTCTCTCGACATACGAAAACGTCGACGAAACGTATCGCTTCCATATACCGGATCTTCAGAGAAGTAGTCGAGGTACAATCTTATATGTCCCGTTTCACGATTTCGGTCCACATACGTTCTTCGTTTTCTTACACGGCCAGCAGAAGTTTCAGCACGACCAAGTAACTCTTGTTGTTTTTTAAGCAATGACTCAATTTCTTTCTCTATCGAATCATCATCCATGTACTCAAGAAGACTATCACTTTCAAAAGATGATGAATGAGATGAAGAAGACATGTTTGAGAGAAGGAAGGAAATAGAAGGATAATAAAATTAGAGGAATGTAATGTTCTCAGGTATAAGTTCTAACAATCCGACTACATCCTTTAAATAAAGTAGAGTTCCAAAACGGCTAGTTTCCAACGGCTAGTATTCCAACGGCTAGTTTCCAACGGCTAGTTTCATAACGGATAGTTTTGTAACGGCTAGTTTCCAAAATAAAATAAAATACATTGACAAGTGTTCATACGAAACGAAATACAATAACGAATATTTAAAATGCTGAAATAAAGTACAACAACGACTAATTCTTCAAGTTTACCACCCCATTTCCTTCTTGATTTGATCTACAACTTTGAGATGGACTGCTAGTTGATCATCTGTCATCTTTGAGGTATCTTTCATGATTATCTTATAATTTTTAGCTCGGGCAATGATTGTCATGTTTTCAATCTTTTTCTTGTTCATTTCGTCCAACTCTTGAAGCCTTTTTTGAATAGTCTCGCTTTCTCCGGCAGACGTCGTTGCTTTTCCCTTACCGGTACGCCTTGCTACAATCCTCCCCATTGGGCGAGAGGGTTCTGCCCTAACTTCATCTCCAGGTTCCGAGTCAGTGTTTGAAGACACCACATACTCTCTAGTTTCCGAGACTCTTGATTTTTTCGAACCACGAACATCACAATCTGGATCGGCGAACTTTGGACTGTCTTTCAATACTTTCCAAGCCTTGATTTGTACAAAATTGAAACCATACTTCTCTTTAAATTGAACCTTCGCTTTTTCTATAATATCAGCATCGCTGCACCCGCTTCCCCAAGCCTTCTTCTCATGATTGTAGCAGCAGTTGAAACCCTTCGCATGTTTCTGTAGTGTGTAGTAATGCGACTTCAAATTAGCGACAGACCTAAATGCCATGTCATCTGAACGATTATTGTTGTAAGCAGCGGCGATCCGAGTCCACATTTGCTCCGACTTTTGATCGTTTCCGACGACAGAGTCCGTACTGATATCGAGCCAACAACTCGCGAGAAGAGCATTTTCATCAAAAGAATAGGTAATCTTTTTGGCAGTAGTAGCCGTTGGTGGAACTTCAGTTGCCTCAAAGTCGGCAGCGAGATTTACCCTATCAAGTCCTGTTGGAGAGAATTGAGATGAAAAAGAAGAACGCTGAGAGTTCGGAGATGCAGTGTCTCTGTCTGTATCCGATAAACTTGTGCCGACGGTCGGACGAAATCCGTATTGAGGATGAGGAGCCATGTAGGGATTTGGGTACATGAAAAATGGTGCACCAAATGAATTAAATGAATTGGGTTGAGGGAAAATACCTTCTGAAAAATTTGGGGGTGGAACATTTTGGGGTAGAAAATTATTTGGAAAATTTGACGAAAAATTCATAGAAAAATTTGAATTTTGAGGATGAAAGTCGGCACGTGAACGAAAATTCATATTTGGAGGCGTTGGATTTTCTTCGGAGCTAGAAGAATTGAACCCGAAATTCATCCATGGATCTTTATCCATTTTTTTTTTTGAAAGAAATTAAAATTTGCTATCAAATTTGATGTTTTGAGATTTAGAAGAGAAAATAATGTAGGAAAAAAAATGGAATGAAAGATATATTTATGGAGATATTTTAAAAAAAATTGTAAAATTAATGTTGTGAATTTTGTAACGGTCATCATGTAACGTTAATATTCTTATCTAATATTTAACGTTCAGATTCTGACAATTGAAACGTTAATATTTAAGATAAAGCACCACATAACTCTCTCTCCTCTTCCATGTGGCACTTTCTCTCTCCTCTCTCAAAAGTTGCGCTCTCCCTCTCCTTTTCTCTCTTCTCACTCTTCTCCCCCTGCAAAAACCCAGGTAGAGCCCCTTCTACCTAGGTAGAAAAACCCCAATCCTCTCATTGGTAAAAACCTGAACTTCTAGGTTTTTTAATTTGCCACATCCTCCAAAATACCTAGCGTTGGAGATGGCCTAATGGACGTAGCATATAATAATAGTGCGCAGAAGAGAATTGGGTCATATCCAATAATAAACGGTGAATGTGATGTAATTATCATTTTACATTTTTAAAATATTCTTCTTTTATTTCATAAAGCCCTCAGTCTCCAGAGTGTATTTTTTTCACATTTTTCGCTTAGGGTCGTTTAATAATGCAGTATATATTTTACTTGCATTTTATATTTTATTTATGAATTTTAATAATTTTATTTTTTATATTATAATCATTATTTCTAATAATTTTATTTACTTTTTATTTTTAAATTATTTAATTTATTTTTATTTTTTCTTAAATTATACACTTAATTTTTTTTATCCATGTACTCTTTTCTTTTTTATTCAATCGGAAGAAAAACGATCATATGCAGCTTTTGTATCAATTCTAAATTAAATTATTTCAATCAAATTAATATCATTAATTACTGCATATGTAGTGACTCATCAAAAGTATTGATGTACATTGAAAACAAAGGATAACACGAGTAATGTATAGAATTCAAGTGCAACTACAAGATGTACAATTACTTAAATGTAATTTATTCATGTATTAATATTCGTATAAATTATAGAACCACAAGGAGTTTGCTCTTTTGAATTTCTAGTATTATATTTAGATTATAATTTTTTTTTAAGTTAAGCCGTGCTTGAATTATACTAGTTAACTCGTTTTCGATTCAATTTTTTTATGTTATTTAATTTTATTTTTTTTATCATCAAAGGGTGATGCAAAGAAATTAATATAAAATTAAATTTAAAAAAAGTATAAACATAATATTACACAATATATAATGGATTATATGAAAAATAACAGGAATCTCTTCGTCCCATCATGTATTTCATATTTCTACATATATTATTTTCATTATATTTTCACACTATTGCAATCAACACAATTAAATCAATCATTTCTCAATATGTTTTATATTTTTAAGAAAGGTCACCTTATCAACACACATCTATTAAGTATATTGTACTTTATTTTTTAATTTATTACTGAAGCCCTTAAAGTCATGGAATATTTTAGTATTATGTAACAGTAATTGTGAAAATTCGAGTTTAAAATAAAATAAGTCCCACATCTTTAATTTTATTTTATTGGAAATTATTTTATGAAAAGTTTAAAAAATCAATTTAGGTTCTTGTGAAGTCATCTCATGTAAGGGGTTACGTAAGACGGTTAGAAAAAGATTATTTTTATAATATAAAGTGATACTAAATTAATAAAAAATAATAATGTTATTTATTGAATAATTTATAGTATAAATAAAAAGTAATAATATTTTATAGTGGAAGTGATAATATTTTATAGTGAAAGTGGTAAATATTTTAAAAAGTGTAGGTAGATCTACCTTGGAAATTATATCAATTTTAGTATTATTTTTCGCCATAAATTGATAAAATCATTAGAATTACACACATGCCAATCAAGTGATAAAAAAAAGTTGGAGCTTTTCAAATGAACATCTGATGATGCATTCATGTATGGTACTCATGTCACGTATCTTTACTTTAATCAAAATGGTCTTATAAAAGTTTAAAATATAAATAAATAAAATAATCACTTAAGTCCCACACCTTTATTTCAAAGTTATACTAAATCAATTTCAGGTAAAAGTTAAACTAAATTGACACGATTTTAAAATATATATGGGACTAATATGGTGTTTGGATTGTTATAATGGAATAGAATATGAATGATAATAAAATTATTGGTAATAGGAATGGGAATATCATAATAGCGTTTGGTTGTTATTTGGAAAGGCTATCATAAAACTTTATTTTGTTTGATTTTTTAAAATAAATTAAAAGTAAAGTAAGTTATTGTTATTTTTTTTTTTTTTTTTGGAATGATAGCCATTCTACTCAAATTATGAAAAAAAATGAAAATTAAAAATTCATAACATTGCTCATGAAATGAAAGTGTTATTTTAAATTTTATTCTCATCCTTTACGCAAAGTCCCCAACAAATTAAACACCCCTAGCTAAATTGATTTTTTAAACTCAATGAGATAATTTTTAATAGTAAAATTTTAAGATGTAGTAGTACGTTTTTTTTTAAACTCAATTAGAAGCAAGAGATGATTATTATAAATTAATTCTAAAATCATGAGTTTGATAGGGTCGTGGATACATTGTGGATACCACTTGACGGCTTCAATCGTAGCTCCGCCGTTGTTGAGCCTTCCGTTTGTATTGGCGCCGCTGGGGTGGGCCACCGGAGTTTGCAGCCTACTCATCTGAGCAGCCGTCACTTTCTACTCCTACAACCTTCTCACTCTCGTTCTCGAGCACCATGCCAGCCTCGGCAACCGACACCTCAGATTCCGTGACATGGCCAATCACATTTTAGGTACATTATAACTAAGATCGTTTCTATGATTATAATTTTTTATTGAAGATATTATCACTCTTTTTTTAAGAATATAATGAGTCTATAAATTGTTCATAAAACATTTTATCGCAATTTGAATATTACTTTTTATTAAAATATTATCTTTTATTGTTCTCACAAAAGTTTGACACAAATAGTAATTTCAAATTTGAAATCATAAAGTTTGTAATAACTTATTTATTCCATATGGAGTATGATATGTGAGGGTGTATGGGTGTAGTAATTATTTTCGAGCTATCAATTAATTACCTGATTGTTATAAATTTACAATCATGGAGTATATCATCATCATCGTTTATTAAATTATTATTTATTAATTGGGACAATGATATACAATCACGTGGAATTGTGCAAACCTCCTATTCTTTGTAAATATTTATTTATTAATATAAATAATGGTCCCTGCTGAAAATAATTGATTATCTCATTTTCAACCCTCACATCTCCAGCAAATAAAAGTTGGGTGAAGTGAGGGTCTGAGTGTGCTTTAAATTTTATCCAATTTTGTTTCATTAGAGTTTAATTAATTAATTAGAACGTTTTTCAAGAATTAATACTTTATTCCATGATAAATTAATTCATACCTTTTTCATTTATATATTTTACTCACCCCATCAATTGATAATTTACTATTTTCTCTTTTTTTCATGTAAATTAAAAGGTATTACTATAATTTATGTGTAAAGATAATTGTATTAGTTGTATGTGCGTGCGGGTCTTTTTTTCTAAAAAAATACATTTAAAGCGGACAATCAAAATTACAAAAAGAGGAGAGTACAATAAATTTTACAACCTACAAATAAAATATAATATCAATTCAATAATCTTAAAATACACAAAGTTTCAAATTTATCATCAAATGACTATATTATCCCAAAATAAAAAAATCAACTTATAAAATAACCCATTTTAATATTCATAATACTCCCTTCATCCCACCGAAAGGTTCTCCTTTTACTATATTGGGCGTCTCATTCAAATATTTCATTTTCCAAAAGGGCTTCAGATATGGTCCACCACTCACTATTAATAAAATTACACACTATAAATAAAATAATAATACTCCTTAATCCACGTATAAAAAGCAAATAGGAACTTATGATCGAGATGAAGGGAGTAATATATTAGAAGAGTGGGAAAGTGCATGGTTTGAAACATAAGGCCATGGGCAATGAGATTCCTCAACTGATAATTGCATGCCCATTAATTAGAAATTAGGCCTGGCCAATTAATTAGGACTGCAGGAAAATGATGTTTTGATTCATTGACAAAATCTTGGGATTTTTTTATTCTTTCAATTGTTAACCATCGGCTATAGTGCAATATGAAATTCCTCCTTGTGCAATGTTTGCCAGACATTAATTCTTAAATATTACCGGAAACACAAGGTTTACATATTAGTACTACTTTAAACGTTTACTTAAAATTTTGTAATATTTCCCTTTTTGATATAAGTGGGTTCTACGGCTAAAAATAAGGTATAGTTTCTCTATTTCATATGTGTCGTTCATCCAACAGTGTGGCACAGTAAATGATGTATCAAAATGACACAGAGAATATGAACCGAATTTTCATCACTATAAATTAAAATTAGGGGCAAAACATAAAAGTATCATTAAAGCTAACCACTGAACATTAACGTATATAAATGTTCACACGGGACTATCATAAAGTATTTTTATACTCTAATATCTCCATACATTTATTAGTTTTTTTTATTTTGAATGGTCTTAAATTGTGTATATACTACTCGTTTAGTCCCGAACAAATGTTACGGTGCAGTCATCGGTTTTACTTTATTGGGAGGACAATGCATGAAGGTCAATATACCCTACCCTACACATTATTGTATTAATCCTACAATTTATTCATGCTTATTCTAATTTCTTCTAGTAGGACTCTAATATACCTTACCCTAAATAAAACTATTACAATTTCAACTCTTTTGATAGAATGTCGCAAAATATAAAAGATTCTTTAAGCTATTTTTTACTTTAAAAAATAATAATAAAATATAATTTTATGAGATTCCTAAAGATATAATTCTATGTGTGTTTTGATATGGTCATTTGACATTTAAATAACTTAAAATATAATAAATTAAGGATTTTATGGATTTTAGATCAATTTAGTTGAATTACTTTATTTGGATATATGTAGATTTATAAAAAGCCAAATCAATATATTTTAATTTCATTGTTTCATAACAACTTTATTTATATTTTGATCTTAAAAATTAATATATGTCCACGTACAATACTAATATAAATTAATCAATGCTAATAATTCAAAATTAATATATTTGTTTGGGACCACATACAATCCTAATATATAATTAAGAAGTGCATGTATATTCTTTTCTAAGGATAAAAGTCATGGATTCTGTCTGAAAATAACATTTTAAGATTTTCCATTAAAATATACAAGAATAGGCATAATTAGTTGTAATCCTGTATTATTAATAGCTTGAAATTGTAATGATAATTCTTGCAGGCAATATACTTGCTATCAAGGCCAGATGGAAACATGAAGTTATACCAATTTGTCATGATATTTGGGGGTTTAATGCTAATATTGGCTCAAATACCATCTTTCCACTCCTTAAGACATATCAACTTGGTTTCCTTGCTACTCTGCCTCACTTACAGTGCATGTGCTGCTGCTGCTTCCATTTATATAGGTAATTAATTCAGTTCTACAAAAACTTAATGTGACTATCTCACAAAATGAGTTTCATAAAACATATAAGAAATGATAATACTAACAAAATAAAGTGACAACTAATTAAAGAAAAATTGTAACTTTTTTATTAGACTGTTTCGTGAGTAATTAGTAGAATAAATGAAAAGTTGTCACATCTTTAATAAATAGTGATACTTGATTAAGAAAAAGCGAGACGATCTTACACAAGACTTGTTTATTTACTTTGTTATTATTTTTTATGAAATTCTAAGAATATTAATTAATATTTTCCAGGAAATTCATCCAAGGGGCCACCAAAAGATTACTCTGAGTAGCAACCATGAAACAAAAATCTTTGGTATCTTTAATGCATTGGCTATTATTGCCACCACCTATGGCAATGGGATCATCCCAGAGATACAGGTCTCATTGATTCATCCATTGATGCAATAGAATACGAGATGAAACACGAAACTAACATAACGTACAACAGTGGCACCACCAGTGCAGGGGAAGATGTTCAAGGGGTTGTGTATTTGTTACACAGTGGTGATACTTACTTTCTTCAGTGTTGCTATTTCTGGTTATTGAGCCTTTGGTAACAAGGCTGATGGCCTTATTCTCACCAACTTCTTGGGTGATGGAGCCCCATTGGTCCCTAAATCATTCATTTTGATCACCAATGCTCTCACTATCCTCCATCTCTCTGCTGTAGCCGTGGTCACTACTAAACTCATCATACATATTTCAGTACAGGACTCGAAAGATATGTTAACTATTAAAATCTCTGTTTTTCAGGTGTACTTGCAGCCCACCAATGAAGTTAACGTTTTCGGATCCCAAGAGTGGGGAGTTCTCTACACGAAACATAGTCACTAGAGTGATATCGCGATCGCTCTCGGTTGTTGTGGCTACCACCATTGCAGTGATGCTTCCGTTTTTCGGAGACATTAATGCGTTGATTGGAGCGTTTGGGTTCATGTCACTTGACTTTGTACTCCCTTTTGTGTTCTACAACTTGATCATGACCTTGCACATGCTTTAGCCCTATGAGAGGATGTCATGTGTTCTTGGAGGGGACCAAACTTGTCATCTATGGGCAAAATGTTATTATGTAAATGATCCTCAAACTAGAAAGAGTTTATGTTGGTTGAGAGCTTACTCATGCCTTTTGTGTGTTGTCTTTTTGTTAAGAATTATGAGAGTGAAGTGTCATTTTCCATTCTTAGGTGCTCATAGCTGATGTGCTAACTTTGATGAATTAGTCGAGATTATTCTTGGCTGAGCCGAGCCTATTTAAAGTCGGCTCAACTCGAGATAGTCACGCCGATCCTGTGTTAGTGTTTGTATGTGATCATATTCCCAGATAAGTCAGAGCTTCGTTGTTATTGACCTTTGGACCTTCTTTGATTGTCGGCTATGTCTTGAACGGATTTTATTTTCGGCCTTTATACTTGGCATGTGCGTCTTGAGCCTTATGAGCTTTTATGTGTATTCACATCGTCATTGAACCTTAACAAACATGTTTGAAGTGAGATATGACACTCATAACAATGAGCTTTAATGGAGTTGAGTATACTTTATTGAGTGAGTCTGGAGTAAATCGAATTTACTTGTGAACCCTATTTTTAAAAATTATTATTTACTACATAAAAAATTACACTTTAAAGAGTAATAATTTTTATTCAGAAGAATAATAATTTAGATCTCTAAAAAGTAAATTTTCATGTACTAAAGAGTAATCAGTATATCAGGATTTATAAGAATTTGAAGAGTATTTTTTTTCATTTAAAAGAGTAATAATTTATGTTTTTAAAGAGTAATATTTCATATATAAAGAGTATTAATAAGTGAAAACAAAGTTTACATAAATTTACACGTAAACCCTCTTTAAAAAAGGAGTTTGCCTACCTTATTTTGAGAGGCTTACTTTAAGGTACAATATATATTCTATTATTACTCGGAGATACAAGCCTAAATTTTAATTACTATAAGATACAAAATTGCACAATGGAATACCAATATTGCCCTCTTAATTACTAACGTGCCTTCACAAAGATGGAATTTATTTATTTTTCTGTTTATCATCAATCCCTTAATTTGTGGAATTTGTCATCAATCCCTCAATTAGTGGGATTTGCACAATATCCAATCTACGTTTAGATTTACGTACAAGATTGTACAAGATAGACGGTGGCGCTAATCTCAATTCATGATTTTTCTGTGAATCATTTTTTTATAAATTTGGTATGTTTGTGCATTAAATCATAGTGATACAGTCTGCATAACTAATAATTAAATGTTTTGCATAATTTGGTATATTTTTGAACGTATATAAATCTGCACAACACAAAATTGTACATAAAGAATCTATTCCTTATAAATCTTTAGAGAATATGTGATTAGATATCTCGTAGTGATTGTAGTGAATTATGTAGTACAATCGATTACATTGTTGCACAACCCTTTAAAATGTCTGCACAATTTATATGTTGTTGCACAACTAGTGTATAATTATGCACTATCGTCGGCATCCTTCCACGTCCTTTCATCATCTTAACCCTACCTCCCCCTCCCTTGAAATTGAAGAAGCAGCAGACCATCAGGTTATTAATGCCGAATCCGAACGTGTAGGGTACATCAGGTTGACGCATTTGGTGGGGAAACCCTATTTCGTGATGGTGACGGCTTTAATGATACTGTATCATCAATCCATTGTAGAGTGGTTTCTCCCACCTAACAAGTAAAGCCAAGAAGAATGAGGTTTTTATGATTTCTGCGTAGATTTATAAAAGAGCTAAGAAAGAATGAGATTTATGTGATTTCTGCATAAATTTATGAAAAAATTGGGGTCGTCGTTTCTCATCCTCACCATTCTTTCTTATCGATTCTTTCACAACCTTAAAGTTTTACTCATAGCTTGCGAAAAATCTGAACATAATTTTGGATGTCGTGGAATGACGACATAGTCCAGGATGAAGTAGAGAAATACGACACCGTGTATGATGAAGAAGATCATGGCGTGAAAGTGAGACGCGGGGATGATGTGCACAGCGTAGTGATGAACTAATAATGAAAATCTAATAAAAAAATACGGAAAGTTGGGTGGAGATCATAACAAACAATTGGATAATATATTTATTTCCTTTCTAAAATATTTAATTGGAGTTATATTAGTATTAGGTATATCACTCCTAAATTTTGTATCTAATAATGATATATTTGAATGAATGTATCTTACCGTAATGACACCTATTATTATGTAGGCAGACTACTGACAAGAGTGTTAAGGTCCAATCGGGCCAACAAAAATCCATGACCTATAATATTTATACTAATTTAACCCATATGGGTCATTTCAACCATATTTCTCTCACTGTTCTCTCCCTATCCTCTCCTCCAAGGAGAAACAGAGATAGGAGTATTTGATGTTGCCGGAGCAATTGCCTAGGATCTAAGAGATTTTCGAAAGCACAAGAGATCTGGGTGGTAGTGGAGGATTCAGCGATAGTGGACCATATAAATGGAGGAAATACCACCACCACAACGCGCGGCCACCGCACGCATCGATCAGCCGCAACATTGGTATTCGAATTTTCGCTCATCGCATTGCTGGTGTATAATCAATTAAGGACTCAATCTTATTATTTTTAATCAATTGAGGACTCAATCTTGTTATTCTTCTTAATTGCGGTTTGATTCACCTTGCCCTTCCACCAACGTTTCTGAAATTCAGATTTCATTGTTTCTGCTCCTATTTTCAAAGGTTTCCTAAACTTCATACTCGTGAATTATCATATGTTTATTGATGTATATTTTTTAAATATAAAGTGTATGCATTTTATTTAATAACTGTATAACATTTTTATTATAAATAATTTGAGTGTTCGAAGAGTGATTTGACTGCAATTGATAAAAAGTTTCACCATATTCATTACGAGAATTATATTTGAGGGATTATTGATTTTAACTGTGTTTTTACTTAAAGTGTATAAGTTTTATTGAAAAAGTGTAGAACATTTTATTAATAAATGTATACTTATTAATAATTAATTGTCAATTCGTGTATCATGGGAAGAAACATGAGGAGAAACATGAGGGGGGAAGAAATAACGTCAGCATCTACGAGGCTGAACAAGGAGAAGATAAACCACATATTTTATTTTACTTAACATGTATATCGATTTATTCTTTTATGTATTTATTAATTAAATAGAATGACACATTTGATAACTAATTGTATTAGTTGTAATTCAATAATGTATGTGTTATTCTTAATAAATGTAATATTTTTTTTAAAAAAATAAAAAAATTAAAATTTAATAATATTGATATTTTATATCAATATTTTTATCACATTCATTCACTTTTAGTTTTATATTTTAGAACAAAATATTGATATTTAGTGCGATGATAATTTTTAAATACATGCTCTCTCTTCTTTTCTTTCCTCATCATTAAGAATTATATTTGATGAATTGTATATTTTATAAATTTATTGTGTATAATTTATTTTTAATAAGTGTATTACTTTTAAGTTTTATACACTTCTATAAAAAAAAGTAATTATAAATACAATTTCATACATCAATACAGTCATTCGAAAAATAAATTAAATTTAAATAATTGAACAAAAACTTGAAGTATGCTAAAAATTACAATAGGAAAAGAAAGAGTTAATTGCAGATGATCCTTCACCTTCACATCATAAATCATGTCATTGAAATGCACTAAACTATCTTAAAATTACACAAATCAATTGATCCAAAAGAATTCCAAAATCGAGAAATTGAGAAGTTAGGACGATTAGCGTGAGAATCCAGCCGGATTCTCTTGAAATTACACAAATCAATTGATCCAAAAGAATTCCGAAATTGAGAAATTGAGAATCCAGCCAAATTTCATCCACAACACTGCAATCCTATTCGTAAATTAGGATGATTAGCGTGAATATCCAGCCAGATTTATCACATATGATGATTAGCGTGGAATCAACCAGATTTTATCCATCGCACAACGCGATCCTATTCACAACATAAACGCTGTAGGCAGAAGACGATGTGGAGGCGGAGTAGAGAATGAACAACCGGCGGGATGGGTGGAAAATAGAGGTAAATTGTGAACACTTAGGCAGAAGACAACAGAGACGGAGGCGGAAGAGGCCGGAGAGACTCAGCGGAAGGAGACAGCACGACGGAATCACAGGTGGTGGAAGGAGACGACTTGACGGAGCGGTAAAAGGGAGTGAAGGAGAAATGAGAGCGGGAGAGGAGTGTGAGGCGGTGAAATAACCTAATTGGTTAATTAAGCTTTATATACTGACCCATTTATGAATATGGATCATGTGGGTTAGTGTACAATTGTGTACATTATATCAACTCTATTATGTATCAGATAGTAGTTAATCCCTTTATAACTAACAACTATTCTCGACAATAACAACCAGAGCAAATCTAGGAATTAACGATGTGACTAAAAGATATGAAAATAAGTAAATAAAAAGTTTAATATACTAATATTATTAAAAGACTAATTTTCTAAAATATATTTACAATATTTAGCATTTAATAAGTATATAATAATAGACATAAAATTGGGTTGGATGTCTTAATTTATTTTGATGTTATATCTTATATTACTCGTGTAAATGAGTGATATGTGGTTCAAATTGTATATATATATATATATATATATATATATATATATATATATATATATATATATATATATATTGATAAGGAGTAGTACTATTGTACTATTGGTGCACCTTAAAAATAGATATGTATTTGAAAAACGGATCATGTGGAGTATATGGAAATGGGTCAGTAAAATTTATCTCTTCCTTATTTTGTTCCAACGCAATTTATGCCTCTCACGATATTCTCTCCACACGCTCCCCGCCTCTCACTCTCCCGCTCTGTGTCCGCCTTCCACCACCTTTTGCCGCCTCCTTCCACTGAGTCTCTTCGCTCCACCCCTGTCTCTGTTGTCCTTCACCTCCAATGTGCTCTTCTATTGAATCTCTCCACTCTGCCTCTGTCTCCACCTCTAGTGTGCGCTAGTCCATTTCGTTGTTCTTATTTCAATTCTTTTAAATCTGATCTTTGTGTAGTGTCGTGGTTGAAGCTTTTTCTTGTTGGAGAAAAGATTTCTACTATGAAAGTCGAAGATCTACCATCACCGAACTCAGATCTACTATTTGTAATTGATTTTTTTCTTTTTCGGATTGAGATTGATACTATCAGAAAGATTAGTAGCATAAATATGAGTGTTTGTATGTTTGTGGATTGAGATTGATAGCAGAAAGATTCATTTTTTGGATTTAAATTGATAGTAGAAAGATTGGTAGTGTTTGTGAATTAAAATCAATTGATGTACAGTGAATTAATTTATTGGTGTCCAGTTCCTTCCAGTTTCTTTTATTTTTTTTGTATGGTTGATATTGTATTAGTTTGATGATATAATGTACATATTGTTGTTAATAAATGTAATATTAATTGTATATAAAAAATAAATAATATATCGACTAACTATATTAGTTTTATTGCAATAACGTATATGTTGTTGTTAATAAATGTAATATTAATTTGTAAATAAAGGTATATGATATATCGACTAACTCTATTAGTATTATTACAATAGTGTATAGTATATTGTTGTTAATAAATGTACTATGATTTTGTTGTAAGATTTGTATTATTTTGTTAGTTTTTTAAACATACATTTCATTGATCAATTATATATACATATTTTTTAATCAACTAATGTAAGTATATTTCTTAATAAATGTACAACTTTTTATATTAAGATGTTAAAATTGGGGGTTATTCTGGGGTGCATCCGGTGCACCGGTGCATTCGTGGGGTTATAGGGTAAAAATTAGGGTGTAGTGGGTAGCTATTGTATTTTTTAATTATTTTATTTTATTTAATACTTAGGATTAAATAAAAACCTGATCTAACAGTATATATTATCTAGGTGCACCGGGTGCACTGCAGTGTGACTCTAAAATTGGATATTGAATATCAATATCCCAACTTTTTAAAAGAATTGATACATTTTTGTTAAGAAAAAGTGTATACAATATTGAATTATGACCAATACATTTGATTATTAAAATGTACATAACAAAATTAATAGAATTTAATACCATTTTTATATCTAAAATTATATACTCCCTCTGTCCCATAATATTTTTCTCACTTTCCTCATTTGTTTGTCCCATAAAACCTTTCACCCCTAAAAAATGAAACATCACTTTATCCAACAACCTCAAAAGTTACTTTAATTTCAAATTTATCACTCATTTTTCACACACATATCATTATTTTATACTCTTTTTATTACCTAAAAAATACTACAATACCCTCCAAAGTCAATAAAGTTGATCAAAAAGAGCACATTTCTTAAACAACATGGAACAGTAAATGTGAAAAGTATTATGAGACGGAGGGAGTATTTAGGAATTAAAATAACGCATTATTAACATGAGTATAAAAATCACTAGAGTTTAATACAATTTTCATATGTAAAATTAATAATGCACTTTAGAACAAAGTGTAATACATCTATTTGACTCAACATATAGACTAAAGATTAATATTGTTATTCTTTCTCTAGTTTCTAGTTTCTGGTATAATTCTCCAGGTCTAGGTCTGGTATGTAACTAACAAGAACAACAAGAATAAATTCTGCTAATTCAGAATTTAAACATCATAATACATGAGATAAGGAAGCGGAAATTAAATAAGATTTTAAAAAATCGATTTAAAGTCAGATTCAAAAAAATTGATTTTTCACGCACATCTTCAAATCATCTGATTTTTAGAAGATTTCGAACAAACTCATTGATGCTTGAACAGATCTGAAAGATATGTGCGAAAAATTTTGAAAGAATATGTCTATGGCGTTAGTATTGCAGCGGAGAGAGAAGGAAGAAAACGGGATCGGCAGGAGAAGGAAGCCATGAAGGAGGGGAGATGAGACACGACGGAGCGACGAAGGAAGAAAGCCATCGGAGCGGCAGAGCATCGGAAGAAGAAAGCCATTGGAGCCATTGGAGATGCAAATTTGAAAGAGAGAGCAGGGTTATAGTGAGGAGATTAGAGAGAGACGGAAGTTAGAGAGAGGAAGCGTGAATTAATAATTCGTTAGACTCAAATTCATATAAATATCATAATCATGGGTAAAATTTGATTCAATTACACCTTAAAAACTGTTGCACAGTAGTATTTGCCTTTAATAAGAATCGTCAAAACGTAAATGTAAAAGCAATGTTATTTTTTTAATTTTTTTTTAGAAAAACAATTTTGTTGGCTAGCAAGTAATATTAAAAAATAAAACTACGTATACATTCAAAATGTTACTCACATTAATAAAAGTTGTCTTTATTTGCAATATTCTTTCTTGCGTCGTAGTATGACTTCTGCAATAGTTTTACTTTGAGTATCCCATTAAATCAAATTCTAAATAGAATATTTGTGCCACCTTTTATTTTAATATTAATTACAATTATACCCTTAAAATTTACGATGAATTATAAAGATAGTAAAACTCTATATTAAAACCTAGAGACAAAATACAGAAAAAAACAAAATAATGTTTCATAAATAAAACAGTTCAATAGAATTAGTATCGCTGCCACAATTTACAAGTATACTTCGCAGTTCTCCGACCTTAGTTAGGTTTCACTTAACCTAAAACACTTACCAGTGCAATAGATTTTAAAAAATTTAGAGTATATAATAAATATTATTTTATTAAATGGTCAATTTTTTTATATACATATCTTTTATATTTTTTTTTTATGGGTAATCACTATATATATATAACCATCATAAATTTTTAAAAAAATTGTAAGTTCTCAATATTTTTTAGGTTTCATTATGTAATTATATTTAATAAAAAAAATCTAATGCCATGTATTGATTTTTTTTTTTACATACAATCCATTCTTAAACATAATGATTATGCATGATTTAAATTGTGACTGAATATCTCACGAACGGCTGAAATTTACTTATCCTACACGTTGCCCGTGCATTGCACGGACAATATTTAAATTTTTTAATTTCTCCATATCGAGTATTTATTTTAATTTGAATGGGCACGTAAATTAATTTTATGCCTCATTTAATTTTGAAGTGAAACTAATAAGCATATTTTATCAATATAACAATCATACTTTAATAATAAATCGACTCATCTCACACATAAAAAACAATAGATTAAAATAGTTCAAAATTATTTAATTATTTTTTTGTAAAAGGTCTATATCTGAACAATTCTGAATTTCTTTAATTAGATATGTTAGAAATTGAGATATTAATAAAAATTATCAAACAGTTACAATATTTTAATTGATGTAAGTTTTATGATTTAATTGATATTATGAATCTTGAATTATTTTTTTTAGATAACAATAATGAGTTCACATTTTAAAATAAGCACTCTTTAGTTTTTAATTTTATTTATTATACAAAAATATACTTATTATATAAAATTTAATATTCCTTGTCCCATGTATTTAGTATTTTATCATTTAAGTTTTTTTTTTCACGTCAAAAGCTTGTATTATTATTATTATGCACATAAAAGTACAAACTCCTCAATTAAATCAACTTCGTAATTTATGAAAAAATTGATTCGGTTTGTTAATTTAGCACAATAAGCAATTTTCTATTAATTTGGGATCTTTAATTAGATTAAATATGTTAGATGAGGATGGTGCGAAAATATATGATAACATGTGATAAATTGAAGAAAAGATAAAAAAATTGAAGAGATATATGTGATAAATTGAAGAAAATATGAAAAATTTGAAAGATATCAAAATAGAATTATTTGGGGGTAAACAAAAAAAAATTCATATATGCTGATTTGCTGGTTATATATATATATATATATATATATATATATATATATATATATATATATATATATATATATATATATATATATATATATATATATATATATTTTTTTTTTTTTTTTTTTTTTTTTTTGATGTTCGTTACTCAAGTCTATCTCCAATATATATACAAGTCTTCTAGAAAATTGTATTTTTAAAATATTAATTTGGGGTTTGCATTTTTAAGGTTATAATTAGATGACGAGAAAATATCAATTTTGGTCTTATATCTTTTGTCAAATCCAATTTTATTCCTGTAATTTTTAGTATTTTTAATTTTAGTCCTTTTATTTTCAATTTTGGTTCTATAAATTTTATATTTTCAATTTTAGTACTGGACAAATTTCAAATTTAGTCCTATATCTTTTTGAATTATCAAAATTAGTCATGTATCTTTTGATATATAATATAATTTATAATAGGACTAATTTTGATAATTAAAAAAGATATAGGACTATTTTTTAGACTAATAGGACTAAAATTGAAGTTTTAAAATATACAGGACCAAAATTGAAATTAAAAGGACTAAAATTGAAAATACTACAAGTTACATGACTAAAATTGAATTTAGTAAAAGATACAGGACCAAAATTGATATTTACTCATTAGATGACATTATGCAATTAAAAGAAAAATTAGATCTAAATTGAAATTTTTGAGCTTAATTGCAATTTTTTTTCCACATGAGACCCAATATATGTGCTTTTTTTTCAATCAAGCATACTCTTTTGTTTCGATTTTAAAAATCGAATTTTAATTTTCAAAATTCATACATAGTTTTTCAAAATCATATATATTTTTACTTATAAACCATACTAATCTCAATCTTACTCACTTTTTATACATTAACAAACATATATCAATGTATCAATATTATATATACTCTGTTTGTCGTCTCATAAATAAATTCGCACTTCTTATTTTTATTTGTTTCATGAACAAGTTAACACCTAAAAATAAGGAAAAGACACAATTCAATAGTCTGCAAATGCACTTCAATTTTAAAATTTTCATTGATCTTCAATTCATATGACTTACTTCAATATTTATTTAATACTGCTAAACTAATTCTAAAAGTAATTCGAGCCGCAATTTTTTTTAAACTTTACATCTACACCAATTGTAAAATTTATTATTGGATAGAAGGTGTAATTTTCAAACCCTACATAAAAAAAATGGTATTAAAAATAACCCTTTTGAACCGAAATTGGTTATTGTTAAAGGTCAATCTTTAAGTCCGCCTAAGATTAAGAGGAATTCTATTTCTAATTATTAAACACAGTCTAATTGGAAAAAGAGACAATTGGTCGTTTTTAATATGACTCAAAAGTGATTAGGTTGTGTCTTAAGACTATTTAAAATCCCCACTATTTTGTCCTTAGTGCATTTCAAGTGGAAAATAATATTCACATAATTTTTCTTACTTTTCATTTTTATCTTTAGTCAAGTAAGCTATATAACTCAAGAATAAAAATATCACTTTGATTCATTCAATGATTATATCATATTACACTTTAAATTCAAAATTTTCATACATATACCAAATACTTACTTATACGAGATTATTTCACGATAAAACTTTTTTTTTATTTTATCTTGATTTGATCTCATTTTATAGTTCAATGAATAGAATCGCTTTCTTTTTTAAAAAAATTATTAAAAACATTATATATCTATATTATGAATTTCATTTTGTGTTGCAACTTAAAGAAAACTTATTTACACTTTATTTATCATCTAAAAAGATTATACTATTACATAAAATTTATACATAAAACCTCTTCATATGGTGCAATCACACAATAAATTTGCAAACGTAACTGTTGGAATAATATGGAGTAATTTTGAAGGAATTTTCCACTCAAAAATGTGAAGAAAGATTAGTCAAAAATAAAAGTAGTCTCATTCAGTAGGAGTTTTATTTGAATTAGTCAACAAGTCCTTATCTCATACCTAATTTTTAGTCCGGTAACCTGTTCCTTGACACACGACTGCCACATCAACTATTTTCACTTTTTATATTCCCTCCTACAAAAGAAGCGCGTATATTTTAATGGAATGAAGAGAATACCATCTTGATCTAGGCCATTTAATTACTTTTTATAACTTCTTAATTTGATCTAGGACATTTAATTAAGAGTTAATCTCTTATAAATCGGATTTATATCATAAATCCTTGTAAATCTTATGATTCATTTTAATTTAAACACTCTATCAATACATATAATATACTCCCTCCATCCCATGTTAACTTTGATATTTGTTTTTTGCACGGAAATTAAGAGATATAATATATTAATATGTAATGAGATGAGAGAAATAATATTTAATGTAAAGTGTTAGTTGTATTAGTATTGTGTGTGGGCCTGCATGAAATAATTAGTTGTTTTTTGTGGGCCAAACATGACAAAAAAGGAAATGTAAACCTTAACTTGGAACAACCCAAAATAGAAAACGTAAACCTTAACGCAGGTCGGAGGGAATATAGAATTATTGGAAGAATGACCACATGATTTATCATAGACCCAGTTTACACATGTGTTTGTGTTTCTTTAAATTGAGTTTATTTAACTTCGATCATGCATGTTCACTTTGCTTAGGGCCTATATGTTTGGTCACTCATGCCTACATTCACACACCAAATATATATCATCACTGAATAACAGTACACGTTAATTTTAAGTTTATTAGAGTATTCATTTTCAACTCACATTGCTTATTTTGTAATCCAATTTATTTAATATTTAAAAAAAAACATAACTATATAAAAAGTCAATTGAAAAAACTACTCCCAATAAATTTTTCACTCTTTGCTAATTTATCTGTCTTGTTACACTTTTCGTCTTACAAAAATAGTAAAAATTTTAAAACAAATACACTTTCAATATTAATTGTATGGAATATGGATGAGCTCCTATTATATTTATACCGTCCCATGTACTAACCCCAACCCCAAATAGACCAAGAACTAATTAGGTGGATGGGAAGCGTTGGACCAACTTCTGCAGACGTCGTCGGAGAGGTTGGCAAAGCTCCTCCACCGTCGCCGCCCGCCGCCCGCCAGCTTGATGCCGGAGCACAATTTGTTCTTAAATCCAGAGGTTTCTTTATCACTCACACTTGAATACATTAATACATGCATATATATATTTGTTCTTTGAGGCTCTGCAATTATCCTACACATGACTAATTTCATCACACGTGTGTAGGATCCTAAATCCCAAAACAAGAAATAAATAAATGGTGCTGCATAGTGCCTATGTACATGTAGTTTTGGTGAAATCCCTGTTGTAGTATGTATGGATTATACTATTGACATTTTTGTCTTAATATTTTTGCTTTTTTCATTTAGAAATACCCCTCCAACCGTTTTCGCTGTTCCTTTATTTGATGATAATATTGAATGGAATATATAAATTATATTTACAATTTAAATAATAGTTATATTTCTTTTTTATATATGAGAATTATACAAAATAATTAAATATCTCATTTTATAAACAATATTAATATAATTAATCACTATACACTAAAATATTAATATATATTTCTTAATTTTCATGCTATAAGAAAAGAAAACATAATCATTTGGACAGTGTATTCTAAGCCAAGGTAATATTTTTTATTTGTAGATATAAAATGTATTTAGAATTTATTGTTTTCAAAGTACGTAAAAGTGTAATGAAAAGAAAAAATGTTAAACCTAGGAAGTGGGAGTATTTTTAAAGTCAAAGGATGGAATATTAAATAAAATAAAATAAAATAATAAAAGGGTGAATGTAGGGACGGATTCATTGTGGATACCACTTGACGACGTCGATCGTAGCTCCATCGTTGCTGAGCCTTCCATTTGCATTAGCGTCGTTGGGGTGGCCCATCGGAGTTAGCCAGCCTATTCATCGGACCATTCGTCACCTTCTACTCCTACAATCTTCTCTCTCTCGTTCTCGAACACCATCGCCATCTCTGATTTCGTGACATGACCAATCACATTTTAGGTACTTATATCATCTCAAAATGGAAAAAATAATAGGCTCCCCTCCAGGTTTGTCCAAATTACCAGATAAATCTCGTGGTTTGGAAAATTATTAAAAAAATAGTGAAATTTAAAAATACAATGTTAAATATATGGGTCTTGATGTCATTTACATCATTCTTTATTTTAAGAAAAAAATGTATTTTATTAATGTTCAAATAAAAAACAAGTTAAATGGGATAATTGGTAATTTTTCAAATTAAGGGGTTTATTTGGTAGTTTGAACAAATTTCGAGAAAGATTTTGGTAATTTGCCCAAAATAATAAAAGTATCTAATGCAGTAAAAATCACCATTTTATAGTTTATATTGCAATTTAATCTTAATATTTGGAATTTAGCAAAATGAACTATACCTTACATTTTGCAATTCACATTCATCCGGCAGTTAGATACTACGACGTGGTTAATCTATATGAAGTCACCACCATAACTTTTTCTTATTTGCACGAAACACCACCATATTTTTTTAAATTACAATTTAGTCCTAACATTTTTTACCATAAAAAAATTACTCAAATAATGGATTTTGGCAAATCAAACTAATCCAATAATTACCATATGCTACCTTCGTTCGCTGACGTGGCAAATATTTCCTTATCAGCTTTTTTAGAATTAAACCAAGCTTTTATAATTCGTCAATCCGACAAATGCTTTCATAATTAACCTAAGCTTTGATTCTAGCAAGTAGCAATAGGGATGTCAACGGGGCGGGTCTGGGGCGGATATCCAACTACCCGGACCCGACCCGTTTTAAAGGTGCCCGTCCCGGATTCGCACGGGTCTTATTTTTTAGATCCAGACCCAGATTCAAATGGGGCGGGTCCGCCCCGCCTCGTTCTCCTTTTTTAATTTTTTTTATTTTTTTTTATAATTTTATGTGTACTCTTAAATCACTACCTCTCTCATTTCATCATTCTTCATAACTTCAAATAATAATTATGTTAAAAAATAAAAATAAAATATAAATAATAAAAATAATCATAAAATTAGTAGTAAATTAATAGAATTTTAAGTGATTATTAAAATAAAAAAATATTTTTTGTACGGGTCAGGTCCCCGCGGGCCTGGAGTAATACCCGGACTCGGTCCATTTCAAAATAAGTCCGGGGCTGGTCTGCCCCGTTTTCAATTCGGGACGGGTCTGGACCGGCCCAAATTGTGCGGGCCGGGTGGATACCCATGGGCCGGGCCAAATTGACACCCCTAAGTAGCAACCTTCCACCATCTCTCATCTTTCTCCATAATAGGTGATGCTTGCAATATCATTCTATGTGCTCTTGATGAATCGGAATGCTCGTAGGCAACTCTTTCTATCCTATGTGATATAAATGATGTACTTTTTTCTTTATATGAGGTTAAATTGTGTTGGGTGGATCATGTTTTTAATGTGATAGCTCGTGAACTTGCTTTCTTTGTTAGGAACAATATCGATTGTAAATGCTCATGGGACTATCAAGATTGATCTTTGAATTAGTGTCGATTGTTTCTAACTTCAGTAGTGATATTGTTTATTTCTTTAAAAAAATTGTTATTTAAAAAGAACAACTTACACTACATCTTAAAGAATAACACTCAGATAATTTATAAGAATTATACCTACGTTCGAGGAAAAACAATTGATACTAATAAATTAACGGTGGCAGGGGCAAAATGGGGCAAGTATTTGGTAGGAGCAATTCAATTGACGGTGTGCTATGGTAGTGTCATTGGTCTTGTACTCTTAGGAGGACAGTGCATGAAGGTCTAACATATCGTACACTTTATTCTGATATTTTCCTTGTTCAATTTATATCTTCAAAAAGGCATGACAATATTTTGAATTATCAAATGAAAAGTCAATTATAATAATATAACTCAAGAATAAATCATAGCCCTTAAAATTATACCCTTCAAATAAGACTTGAACCACAATATTGTATGTACAATCCTTTATACACAGCCTTTATAACCATGGAATTAGTACATACTTACTCCATACTATAAAAAATTTCACATTTATTTATTTTCTTCGATCCTATAAAAGTTTTTTCATTCTAAAATGGTAAAAAGTCAAAACAATTAATCTCTTCCTTAGACGTTGTTTAGAAAAGGGCAAAAATAAAAAAATGCCCGAATAAAAAAGTGTGAAATCTATTTTGCCCACTTTTAAAAAAAAACATGAAAAAAGCCCATATTTATACCACAATTTCTAGAATACCCTCCTGAGACAGATTCGCAAACTTCTTTAATTTACTGTAACGTTGGTTATTAGAACGAATAGATTAATTTGGGATGAATAGGTAAATTTGGGATGAAAAGACAAAAGTGAAACAAATTAAATTGTTCTATTCAGTCTAGTTATATTCAACCTAAATTTGTCTACTTAGCCTAAAAAAATCTATTCAACTTAAATTTGTCTTTGCTTGAAATTTAACTAACAAATGTACATTAAAATTTTATTTCTTTCTGCTTACATGAATTAATTAACTGTTTAAAATTATATTAAAATCCATTTACTTATTTAAAAACGTGTTCTAATGCGAGAGTAATATAGGAAAACTAATAAAAGTGAGCATTTTTTTTATCTACGATGAATTATTATATTATGAAAGATAGGGAAATTGTAAGCAATCAAATAACAAATAGAAATAAGATTGAAAAGTGAGAAATGATTGGTGGACATAAATTAACAAATTTATATGTAACATAGCAATTTTTCGTAAAGAAAAAAAAGAAGAAGAGGTTATGACAATGAATTTTTCACTTTTTTATATGAATATTTGAATTTAATGGGTCTTTTCTTAATTTCTTCATTAGAATTTCTTTAGTTTCATATTAATTTGCTCACTTATCTTCACTAATGAATTCTCCATTTCAATTTGATGTTACTCATTTTTTGCTTCTTCAATTTTCTCATTTTTCATACTTTACTTTTTCAAGTTTTAAATTAAAGCATGCAGCAATACCTCACTAAAAATTAAAAGTATGTAGCAATTAGCAACAACTCAAAAGCTAATGCCTTTATATTATAATATTGAAAGTTCTAATTTACCGCAAATTAGTCGGTATATTGATAGGATATTATTGCATCAAAAATAATAATGTTGAAAGTTTTGGTTAATTAATTGAGATTGAACCTAAAGATTGTGAATTATTTTAATACACACAATTAACCCTTTAAAAATTTTTGTACAAGTGTTTCAAATTTTAAAGTTAAAAGATCATTGATGTTCACAGTCTTGAGATTTATACTATGCAGGCAATATACTTATTATCAAAGCCAGATGGAAGCATGAAGCTATACCAATTTGTTATAATATGTGGAGGGCTAATGCTAATTTCAACTTGGTTTCCTTGCTACTCTGCCTCACATACAGTGCATGTACCACTGCTGCTTCCATTCATATTGGTAACCATAATTTTTACATTAACATAATTATTACAATTCTTTTATGAAATAATAATAATAATTAATGTTTACAGGAGATTCATCTAAGGGGCCACCAAAAGATTACTCGCTGAGCAGCAACAATGAAACTAAAATCTTTGGCATCTTTAATGCATTGGCCATCATTTCCACCACCTATGGCAATGGGATTATCCCAGAGATCCAGGTTTCATGTCATTCATCTGTTGATGCAATAAAATACGAGATGAAACTAACACAACGTTCGTTTTGCAGGCAACAGTGGCAGCACCAGTGAAAGGTAAGATGTTCAAGGGGTTGTGCCTTTGTTACGCAGTGGTGACGGCTACTTTCTTCAGTGTTGCCACGTCGGGTTATTGGGCCTTCGGTAACCATGTCGACGGCCTTATTCTCACTAACTTCTTGGTTGATGGAACGCCATTAGTCCCTAAATCATTCATTTTGATCACCAATGTTTTCGCCATCCTCCAGTTGTCTGCTGTATCTGTGGTCAATACTTAACTTATCATAGATATATACATGGAGTTTTTTCATATAGGACCCGAAAGATATGTTAACTATCAATCTGCATTTTTCAGGTGTACTTACAGCCCAAAAACGAAGTTTTGGAACGAATGTTTGCAGATCCCAAGAGAGGGGAGTTCTCTGCACAAAACCTTGTCCCTAGAGTGATATTGCGATCACTCTCTGTCATTGCAGCCACCACCGTCGCAGCAATGCTTCCATTCTTCTGGGACATTAACGCGTTGATTGGAGCGTTTGGGTTCATGCCACTCGACTTCGTACTCCCTTTTGTGTTCTACAACTTGACATTCAAACCTTCAAAAAGGAGTTTCATTTTTTGGCTTAACACCGCCATAGCTGTTTTTTTGTGTTAGGGGTTATAGCAGCAGTTGCAGCAGTGAGACAGATTAGTCTTGATGCCAATGTTTGACTATTTACTTTCTAGTGATGTAGAATCACTAAGTTCACTGACAATAGCATAAACGAGTTTTTATCGAGCCGAGCATACTTATTTCCCTAACAAGTTCATAGTTACAAACTTACAACACCACATTCCATCTTTTTCAACTCCTTATCCAAGAGTTGAGAAACTTTCATATTCGAAACAATCCAAAATAATTTCAAATAAAATATCAAGAATTTCAACATCATTGTATTATGGAATTATCCAAATAAGACTTGACGGATTTATAACAATAAAATCAGAAATCATAGCTCCAAATTAGGAGTTCATACAAAAGTATAAAAAGCTGCCCAAGTTATTGCTAAACCTGCACACTATTTTTGGCTTACACTTTACAGAACTGTTCTCTACAATCCACACTACATTTAAAACTAATAGAGTGCCTGGGAAATTACCTTACCTAGGACCATATAATTATTACAAAAGAATGTTACATGTAATCTAACTAAATAGAATCCTCAACCATTTTATAATCATCCATCTCCTTGAAAAATATGGCTGTTTGCGATTTCCATGGCTACCATAGATATAACTCCTTTAGCATTATCTCTAAACATATATGAACCAGGAGCAAGTCAACCGGTATTACCAGGAATCCAGTGACAGGCGAGCCAAGTCTCTGATGTACGCTGATCCTTGAGAAGAAAAATGAGCCTTGCTGTTCCAGGTTTCATACTGTGAGGAATAACTTTCACCAACTCAGTCTAAGTGAAGAGCATTTTAAGTTCTTCTATACGTGCAGTTCGAACTTCTTGGTCAGTTAGAGCACCAGATATCATTCGTTGCTTTCTAGCTTGCACTGCTTCCATTCTTTCCTCAACTGTGCCCTGCCATATGGTAATCTTGGAATAATAAGGCCACATAATCCAAGTCGGGAATGATAAATGTTTGATTTTCGCAACCACTTTTAAAAAAAATGATTAGTTGTAATACATATGCACACGAAGAATATTGAGGTAGGTACTGAAGAACATTACCTTGACGATAAACCGTTTTATAATCACCTTCTTAGTTTGTCCAATGCGATGGATACGCATGACTGCTTGTTCCTCAACCGCTGGATTCCACCAGGGATCCTACACACGATCGAAAGGTAGAACACCAGAATTAGACATATTTGGTAGCAGTTGCAAGATAAGAGATTATTATCAAGCTCAAACCATGTATTCCTTCAACACTGTATATTCCCCCTAACAATCACACCATCATATATAATGCCTTTTTAAACCATTGGGAACACTTCAAATAATTATATAAGCTAGACCTAGATATTTTACTGCATCTAAAACCTAACCATGACAAAAGCACAAGATGCTGCAGTGAGATTTATTCCAACTCCACCAGCCTTCAGTGACATGAGTAACACCTGCAAACAACATAAAAATTATAATAAAAACAAATAAAGAAGTGGTTTTCTTAATTCATTTAACTTGAAAAGGAAAAACACAAAGTGAAAGGAACTTTAAAATAAAAAAACACCATGATATTATCTTCTTCAGAAAATTGTTTTATCACTTTTTCACGCTGTTGCTGGTTTAGTGTTCCATCCATACGAAGGAAAGGAATCCTACTCCTGTAAATGGGAATCAACAATCAGTAATCCATATCGAATTGCCATTATAATTTAACCAGGACAAGAACATTCAGAGATGTGGCTAACTGAAGCAAAAGGGGAAGCCAATCAACTAAATCTAAGAAAAATGAGCAAGCAATAATAACAACACAAAAAAGTTGCACCCCAAGATGCAGATGCAATATTGGAGAAAGAAGTGCACTCATATCCATATCAAAAACTACATTCTGGAACTCCCCAAGAAGTAGGAAAGAAAAGAAAGCATTCACTATTTATATTCAAATCATAATGTCAATTGGTGTAGATAGTTGTGTAATCTGCAGAAGCAACATCGCTATCATTCGTATTGTCAATTGCATAAAGGTAGACCCAGAAAGAATACACGGTTTAGAAGACAGAAAAATTAGAACACCGAATAAGAAATAAGATACCGAGAAAGAGGAATCTGCAACAGATCCAAAAAAGCAGTCCACTGACTGAAGATGATGCTTTTTGAGCCCGCTGACTGCAGATGTTTTAGTTCATGCATAAGAGCAGAAATCTTTGAAGATTCAACCCAGTTGTTTTCAACGTCAACACGAAAGCGACTATCAGTTGGGGCAGTGATAAGCTCCTGCTTGCTAATTGTTTTTCTGTGGAACAGTCAATGGTAGATGTCAATAAATCAGATAAAGTTTCCTTGCAAGTGATTTCCATCCTCAGATAAATCTTCTAAATAAATAGCCATTCTTTGTTCATATTATTTTTCTCTGTGGCTGGGATCTAGAGATGAAAATTGGTATATTTGTGTGAGAAAGAATGACAGTGTTTTGCTACCTACAAACAGGACATAGGCCACTTGTAGAGTTTCTCCAGCTAGCTAAAAGACACTCTCGACATAGTCGATGAGCACAAGGTGTCAAAACTGCATCTTCAAAAGCTTCCAGGCATATAGGGCATTCTCCTTGTTCACCTTTGCGCAACTCATCCATCACTTCTTGAACATAAGCAGATGAAGGTGCCTCCATAGTTTGGCCATCCACATTCTCCAGACCACCTTTAAGGATGCGTCTTGCAAGTTTATTCAAATCAGAGTAATCTTGTGTGTCACCCCGGCTGGAAACAGAAAGAACCACATCACTAGCTGAAACTAAAAAGAATTTGAAAGTAATACAAGTGTGTGCCAGGTTATATAAGAAGATGATCATACACAACAGCATAAGTAGACTATAAATTTCAACTATCAACAAGAAATAAAACTCGAAGATACCAGACTGAAAAAATTTACAGCAAAATCTCTACATCACATGTAGTAGGAATAACAGTGTCCAATGTGACAACAAAATGTATAAATAGGCTGATTTTTGGCAAACGTAGTATGAATGTATGATTTTTTATATCAACATAAAATATAACAGATACTTTGGTAGCTCCATTATTTCTTTCCCCGATGGCTAAATAGGCTGATTATTGGCAAATTCAGTATTACCTCCATCCCATAAGCCAGGTAAATTTTCCACACGGATTAAGAATACATATATATTGTTATTGGTATTGTATATTTACTTTAAATATTCCTATTTCAACCTTTATGCTAAAAAATTAAATGAATGCCTTAAAAAACTAGAAATATTGAATAGGGTCATATAGACAAAATTTACTGTTATTGGTATTTTAAATTTACTTGATATTTTCCTATTTTACCTTTTATGCTAATAATTAAATGAATGTGTTATAAACTAGAAATATTGAATAGGCTCATCATAGACAAACTACAATTAATTAGTGTATTGAAAGATGGAACGAGTATATATTGTTGGAAAGATGAAAATGGAATGCAAGCCTATAATTTTGGGAAGAAGGGAGTATGATTTTTATATCAACATAAAATACAACAAACCCTATGGTTGCACCATTATTTCTTTCCCTAAAATATGAAATGCTTTTTTTTATGAAGGCATTAGGAGAACTAAAAACCATGAGATATAAGATTTGAACTGAAAACTAAGCATGCTTTTAATAGCTTTCATCTTTACTAGTAATAACGAATTTAAGCAAGTACTCTCTATGTCAAGGTAATTGCACACGCAATTTTGCACATAGAGATTAAGGAAATTTTTTTTAGGTGTATAAAGTACAATGAAGAACAGGCATTTTGGGTAATTTAATGAAAAAGTATATAAAGTTACTTGGTCAAGTGTAAAATGTGGCAATTCTGTAGTATTATGATATTATGAAGGTGTTAATAAAAGTGTGCATAAGTTTTGGGATGGACAAGAAAAGAAAGTGTGAAGTAAATAGTAGGGCGAAGGGAGTATATGAAATTTCCTTTCACAATATGAATTTGTAATTCTCAGCAACATCAAAGATGACAGTTAAATACAGATTACGAAAATTTTCAAGTAGGGCACATAAATATATTCACCTCATGACAAGAAAGGGGTGATCACAACATTGGCGAAGACGTAAAAGCAGTTCCAAAATTGAAGCATAGTTATGCAGAACCCGCCCTTGCTCCACAAATTGATTGAACTTCACCTACAGATGCATAATGATATTTTAGCGAAGTACAAATATAAAAAATGTAACTTCCACATGCAGACACCATACAAATTGGTACCTTTGATTTTTTAAATAATGCTTCATAAAAGTCTTTCTCTGCTTCAGTAAGATCACAATATACCACTTGAATATCTGCAGGTGGCAGGACTAAAATTGGCCTGCAGGAAAAATAATAAGAATAGCCCATAAATACAACTGAAGTAACAGACAGACAAAAATTTTCAAAAAAAAATGGTTGCTTATAAATGAACACCTTCCTTCTCGGTCTGTGCTAGTCTTAGTTCTTCTTAGCATGATTGACTTTAAGATAGATTGGACCAACTTTAATCCCCTCTCATCACCCTCCTCATAGGGTCTCTGAACTAACTTATTCCACCTGAATAAATTTATCAAGATCTCATCAGTAGCACAAGCAAAAGAGTCTAATTTAAGGACAATACTATGTACAGTAAAAATATGAGTTAAGAATCTGCAAATGATCCAGGCACTGAATAAGCATAACAGGAACAAATGGACGAGCGGGTTAATGTATTATGTTGTGGTTTATCGGAGGTATTTTATTTTATTATTAGATTTTAAGGATATATCATTGGTAGGAAAGAGATAAAGCTGTATTGGCTGCCTGTCCAAATTACATAAGAATGAACAACGAATGGTTACAAAAGAAACCAAAGGAGATAAATAAAAGAGTCTATGCTACATTATCCAAAGAAACACTAAACAAAAAACAAAAGGGAATAACATCTTACCAAGCCCAGCTTCCCCATGGCTCTATCTTCAAAAATCGAAGAAGACTATAAACATCCTCCAGTTTGTTCTGTAACAAAAAGTTGCAAACACAGGCATAACTACATTAAATCCAAAAAGAACTAAGATAGGATTTAGTAGTATTTAAGCTCACATAGTTAATATCCTAAGTTCCTTAAAATTGCTACAGTTTCTGTAATCCCTTCACAGTTAGTTCACTTGAAAATAAAATTTTCACTAGGTATATATACTACCATATACACTACTAAAAAGAACATAATTAAGCAACTACCATGATAATTACTTCATGCTTGACATAAAAGCAACACAAATGAGCATCACAAATATACTTTGTACATCAGATGGTGTGGGTTTAATAGATCAAACTAGATTTTCATTATTTTTTACATTGGTCGCACATAAATTTCATTAGCAGAAAACTATGTGGCAGCTAAGGGAAAAAACTACCATGCTTGTTAACATTTAGTGGTAAGTTTTACTCACCAAATTTAAAAATAATAATAATAACAATGAAGCTAACAGTTTTGTAATAGCAGAGCAAAATGTTCAACCAGTGACAAATGAAGTCACAAAAAGATATGTCGAAGCTTCAAATCTGAAAACTAACATGGAAAGCAAAAAACCTGGTATGATATTAATATTTCAAAGAAGATATTATATGGAACAAAGCATAAACTAGTATTTCATTTAAATCATTCACAGAACATGTAGCAAAACTGGTGAGAAATAAACAGTTACCTGGATGGGTGTACCAGTAAGGCACCATCGACAATCAGCAGCAAGAGCATTAGCAGCCATAGAAATTTGGCTTTTGGATGATTTTATGGTATGCGCCTCATCGAGAACCACTCTAAACCATCTAACTGAAAATAATCCCCCACTGTCTTCTGAATTCTATTAGAAAGAAGAATAAACAGATATATATCAGCATACTCCACAGGTATAGAGAAGCAATATATATATGTAACAGCAACTAAGAACGTAATTTCCAGAAAAGTATCTGCAATCACACTACTAGAAAGGGGTTATAAGTATATCATCAAGTACCTCAGCTGAAAATTCTGAAGCTAGAACTCCATATGTAGTCAGCACAACATTACTCTGTGCTAGAACTTTCGCATCTTTTGATCTACTTTGTCCATAATGTACATGAAGAGACAAAGCCCCTGGTTGGGAATGAGTTTCTACCTCTGTCTGAAAAGAATAAAATGCAAGCACTCGTGTCTATAAAATCATATGGAAAATGCTTGTTCAACATTCAATCCTACAATGCTCAAAAAAAGAAAGAAAATTTCTACCTTCCACTGGCCTATGAGAGTCATTGGGCATATGATGAGATTGCCACCAATAAAAAGTGCAGTTTTTTGCTTCCTAGACTTCTCGAAACC
Organism: Pogostemon cablin; assembly: GCA_023678885.1. Classification (NCBI taxonomy): domain Eukaryota; kingdom Viridiplantae; phylum Streptophyta; class Magnoliopsida; order Lamiales; family Lamiaceae; genus Pogostemon; species Pogostemon cablin. Next base: position 14,222,863 of record CM042986.1, on the reverse strand, counting down.
ATTAAATTTATTTTTCTTTGGAGGTATTGGAGATTTATCAGAACTAAAACTTGCTTCACAGTTATCACTGGATGAGTGGTTTGTTGTAGATGCACTGCTTGATCTGCCTCTTTCAGAATTACTAAGAAGGAGAGATATAGTCATGATAGTCTTCCCAAGTCCCATAGAATCTGCCAAAATCTGCATTCACATGTTCTATTCATACATGAACACTGTACTAAAGGAACACAAGCACAGACAAAAGATGATTTAGTAAAACACAACATACCCCTCCTCTAGCCATCTGAAGCATGCTTGGGAATTCTATCGTTGCATCACCTGAAAAGGCATTTAGGTATAAAACCAAATTCCTCCTGCAAATAAATAAAACCAATCATCAGTTAAAATTTAACAATTAAACAACAGAATACTTATAAGGCGTTGAAACTTCACACACTTGTCTGCAAGGCAGTAAGCATTCCAACATGGATGCAGAGTAGCTGCAGCCTCATCAGCACTGTGTCCCCTCTCCAGCTGAATCATCCAATTAAGAGCCTGCTTCTGGTACGGGCGAAGATCACACAGCAGGGTACTAGGAGGCTCCATCTCCTAAGAGAGTACAAATTAAATCATGTAACAAATAGAAAAAACAACACATTACAAAAGTAGAGACATTTTAGTTTTCTTTACCTCTAAGTCTGAGCTGTCAGTAACACCAACAATATTGTCAAGGTCGTTGTCAGAAATCATCTCCTCATTTTCACCATTATTTACATCCCCAGAAGATGTACTGTTGGACTTAATTGAATGTTGAAATGATGGAAGTAAAGAAGGGCTGTCCTGTTCATGTAAAATTAATTGCTAAAAGTCATGCTCATTACAATCAAGTATCCAGTAGATTTCCAGATTGTACCTCAGTATTTAGAGGCCTCTTCCTTGTGTACAGATCCCCAGGAGTAAATTCTGCCTACAATTAAGAACAAATATTAGAATACAGGTGAAGCCAGCATTATTACTATATAGGCGAATCAAAAAAAAAAATTCAGTATGAAAATTTTATTCAAAGATTATCCATAATTTAAACTGAAACATGTTTAAAAAATACCTTCTTAAAAGGAACAAGTTCCAGCAATCTGAACAATGTTGGGAGGGGGTGAACAATTGACTCCTCAGCTGAATTACTAGAAGCCTTGAGTGAAGTTTGTTGACTTTTTTGGAACATAGAGCTGTTTATGTAAATACTATGCCACGACAAGAGATTAAAACAAATTCATTACTTCTTAGCATTGTTCAGTACTAAATTGTTGATAATTTCAAATTTTCACAATAAATTACACACAAAAATGTGAACAGGAATAAACCCAGTTAATCAACATACCTGATGTCTAAAATAACAGAATCCATAATACCCAACACAGGAGGAGTAGATTTGCAACACCCTTTAACACAGACTTTCTTATCCCTCACAAGTGGTAAAAGACACCGGGCCCATTCATTTGGAATACGACCAATCTGCACCAATCCATATAAATGTTGGTTGTATCAGGCAACCAGCAAAATAGATATGTCAATCATTGAAACTATGTATAGCGACATTTATTTAGTTTAGATAAACAAGATGTATTCACTGAAGTTGCAAATCAGATTCTAATATTTGGATACATATCCATATCATGTCAATACTTTCTAGCGGTAGAGATTCTTTTCATCTAGTTCAATATTGCAAAGCACTAAAAAAAAGAGGCAAGTGTGACCGATTGCAGCAAAGAAACTGAACTCCAGCCCATAATTCATATGTATCTCCAACCTATCCTCCTAATATCACCTATACTTACTAACCAACAAAAGAGAAGCATACATCCCCTGATTAAATAACACCAAATGTAAAGAATTGAAGCATATAAACACATAAAGCTGATATAGTATCATGGAAGTATTGACATGATACAAAAGTAATTTCATTTTCGGATAAGAAGAATCAAGTACCTCTCCACAAGAATTGGTAGAAAACCTGACAATCTCAGAGCATCCAGCCACCTGCCGGCCTCTTCCTCCAGCTACCTTCCCAGGTGGTGTTGTCAATTTTTTCTCCACCGGAAAAGTGAAATCCACTTCATCCCCCGGCTTCAAAAACCTTCCTTTGCAAGTGGAAATCCCCGCAACCTCAGCACTCTTTACAAACCACCACTCATTCCCCAATTCTTCCGCCGCTTCACTATAAGCATTAGCACTTCCCACACCCTGGTTGTTTTGAGTCCTACCGTTTAAATACCCGTTTGATCTCGAGCAACTATTAGAATTCTCTACCTGACTAACCCTTCCATTAGAATTCTCTACCTGACTAACCCTTATATTAGAATTCTCTACCTGACTATTTACACCAGAATCAATTCTAGGAGGCTCCACATTCAGATTCCGTTTAGAGGGCTCAACCTTCTTGGGTAAATCGGGCTTCTTCAGGACTCTGGGAGTATCAAATATGATATTTATTGCCGCAGTTGGGTCGTTGTTGGCCATGTGGAGAGCTCGAATTATGTCCATGTCGGAAAATTCACCGCCGACAACTGTCCGCACCGTTGAGATTAGTTCTTCCGTGACCTTGTTCCCCATTACTACCGCCAGTAGCTTTAGAAAGAAACTGTAAACTGAATTGAATTGAATTTCAAAAGATTTTGGTTGTATAATCAATTGGACGTCAACCGATTATATTAGGGGTTTAGATTTGAAAATTTTTCAAAACCCTAAAAAAAATGTAAATTTTGCGCCTTTTCCTTTTCTAAGTGGGCGAGTAAAGTGGCGGGTGGGTGTATTGAAGCGTGCGAGAGACGACAGATTTCCCGCCATCTTTTTTTATTTTTTTCACAAAAATTTTAAAACAAGCCAATTGGCAAGGTATTATTTGTATATTTTGGTTAAAAAAAATACTCCATGAATTGTTAATTAAATAATTTAAAAGTACGCTTATCATTTTTTTATTGTGTATCATTTTTTTAACAAAAAAAAAATATTACGTCCATCCAAAATTTATTTTCAACTTTTTCATTTTCTTTTATCCCAAAAATGTTTTCACAATTATAAAATACTACAAAAGTCAGTACAACTAATATCATACACTCTATTTATAAAAAAAGGGAAAATTGAAATAATATACTCTCTCCGTCTCGGGTATTTTTACCCGTTTGTACGGGCATGGAGATTAAGACGTTTTATTTTTTTAATATATAATGTAAGAGAAAGTATGGATAAATTAGTAATTTAAAAAGAAAAAGTGAATAAAGTTATTGAGAATGATGAATAAAGTGTAAAAAAGTAATTAAAGTTGTTGGGATTGTAAAAAGTAGGTAATAAAATATTATGTATTTTTGCCAAAAATGGAATGGGTAAAAATACGTGGGACACCCCAAAATGGAAAGTGGGTAAAAATACGTCGGACGGAGGGAGTACAAAAATTTTAGTGTAAAATTTTTACTAATACATTGTTTTGTTTATTACTCCCTCCGTCCCGAACAAAGGTTCTCATTTGCATTTTGTATGTGGATTAAGAAGTATTATTATTTTGTGTAGTGAGTAGTTGTATTAGTAGTAAATGGTGGGCCATATGTGGGCCCTTTCACTAAAAAGGGAAAATGAGGACATTTTAAGTGTGATGCCCAATATAATAAAATGGGGACCTTTTGGTAAAACGGAGGGAGTATCATTTTTATACAATTATATTTTTTTAGATTTCTTTACCCTTACTATTCAAAACCAATCCCCAATATGTCCTTATGTGGGTCACCCACGCGGATCCACCGATATTGATTCTTGTATAGGTCACGTTGTAGGTCACCCACACTACCGTCGACGACGACAGCGGCAATGGCTGGTCAGCGGAGACAGCCTGGTGGAGACGAAGCTGCAATCGCCTATTTGGAAATATTGGATCTGTTAATTATCGATAAGAAGATTGTCGGTTACAATTAATATTATATATATTGTTTTCTTATAACTGTTGTTTTTAGAACATGTTATAACTGCTGCTCCTAGGATGTGTATGATGCATATTTACGAATTGCTGTAATAGTAAGATTGAATAGAAAAGAAAGAAAGTATTAATGTTAAATTCCTATTTTGCAGTATTCTTGTGTTGAATCAACGTAGATAGAAGGTGTCTTTTTCAATCTCTACGTTATGCTGCATCAGTTGGTATCACGTTGTAAAACAATAATATGTCATGCCACTGAGACGAGAACCAAATTGCGTTGCTGCCTTGCTCTCATATTAAATGAATTGACACAACAATTGGACGTTATTGTCCAATTACTCACGGCGCAGGCCCAATCCCAAGCCCAAGCAGCTCCGACTTCGCCGCTCTCGCAATTGGATTTTATGCCAGATTTTTTAGTGATGATGAAGCGACTCCAAAAAATCCTTTCGCTCCTATGGCGAGACGCGCGATCAATGATGATAGTCGAAAGTGGGAAAGTAGTTTCAAACTTGACTTACTCAAATTTCATTGGAGTTTGGAACCAGACCAGTTTTTGGATTGGTTAATTGCGGTGGAAGAGGTTTTGGATTTTAAGAAGGTTTTACTCAATCGTCGTGTTACTCTTGTTGCTACACGTTTTCGGAGTCACACTACTTTATGGTGGCATCAATTGAAGGCATTGTGTGCTAGATGAGGAAAATCTCGCATTTATACTTGTGACAAGTTCACCAAACATCTACTTAGGGATTTTTACCCTTCAATTTTGCTCACACTCTTTATCAGAAATTACAAAATTTACATCAAGGGCCTCGTTCGGTTGATGTTTATACTGAGGAGTTTTACGAACTATTAGCACATATAGATTTAAATGAAATTGATGATCATTTAATTTCTAGATATGTGGGTGGTTTATGTCTTCAATTTCAAGACATTTTTAACTTATTTGCTCCGGAATCCATATCTGAGGCCCATCAACGAGCTCTCACTTTGGAGAAACAATTTATTCGGCGTCCATTGGGTCCATTTGCGGGTTCACCTATCCGACCACCATTTTCGCCTAGTCCTTAGACACTCGGTCATCTGTTAATCGTGCAATCCTTCCTGCTGTACCCCAATGTCCTCATGGGCCTTCTATATCTTCATCTCAACCCCGTGGACCATATTTTTCTTGTGGGGAATATGGGCACCGTATCATTAATTGCCCAAAAAATGGAACTCAAGCTTTATATGTGAATGACAATGGGGATGACTATTTTGATACTTCTGTGGTTGATGGTGGTGTTGGGGATGATACCATTCCAGAGGAATTTGTTCATAAAGACACCGGCCCAACTTTGATTGTATGTAGGGCATGCTTAGTTCCCCGAACTCTGGTAGAGGACATACAATGACATTCTCTTTTCACTTCTACATGCACTATCAATGGTAAAATTTGTTAATTTATTATTGATTCTGGCTCTTGTAAAAATGTGATTGCGAAAGATGTCATTGATAAATTGTGTCGCAATTTAGAATTGCACCCTTATCCGTATACTTTATCATGGTTACAGAAAGGGAATGTTATTACTGTTGATTGTCGTGTTTTAGTGAAATTTTCTGTGGGGGATAAATATTTTGATTTTGTTTGGTGTGATGCGGTCCCAATGAATGCGTGTCATGTTTTACATGGACGGCCTTAGCAGTATGATCGTAATGTCACCCATGATGGGCACTGCAATACATATAGTTTTATTTTTTCTAGGATTAAAATTATCTTAGTGCCTAACATTCTAGGTCAATCACCCTTAACTGTTGATGCTCAGAATATTTTTTTGGCATATAGTGCGTTTCTTAAAGAGATGTCATGTGCTCATTTTACTATTTTATTTGTCGCTATACTGTTGTTCCACCAGCAGTATGTTCCATTGTTTCTTTGGTTTACAAACTTTGGAGTTACCCAATGGTTTACCACCTCTCCGTGATATTCAATATCAAATTGATTTATACACGGTGCCCTCTACCTAATCGTCCCCATTATCGTATAAGCCCGATAGAGCATGAGGAGATGAGACGTCAATTGGGGGAGCTTTTACAGAAAGGGAGTGTTCGCCAAAGTTTAAGCCAGTGCGCAGTCCCTGCTCCCTTGTTCCCAAGAAAAGTGGTTAGTGGCGTATGTGTGTTGATAGTAGAACTATCAAACAAGATTACTGTTCGTTATAGATTTTCGATTTCTCATTTGGATGACAAGTTGGATCAGTTGTGTGGTGCAGTTATTTTCAGCAAGCTTGATTTGCGTAGTGGATACCATCAGATACGGATTCACCCCGGTGATGAAGGGAAAATGGCTTTTAAGACTCGCGAAGGTCTTTTTAGTGGTTGGCAATGCTTTCTTGGTACTTGTGTTGTGGTTTACTTTGATGAAATATTGATTTATGGCAAATCTGAAGAAGAACATTTGCAACACCTTCGTAAAGTCTTGATGATATTAAGGTCTGAACACTTTTATGCATCTCCATCTAAGTGTACTTTCCTTACTAAGTCTGATATTTTTCTTGGTTATCGTATATCTGGTGATGGTATTAACGTATATAAGTCAAAGACTGCTGCTATTAAAGAATGGCCAACGCCTAAGACTTTGACTAAGGCACGTAGTTTCCATGGATTGGCTTCTTTTTATCACATATTTATTCAGTATTTCAGTTCTATCATGGCTCCAATTACTGATTGCATGCACGACAATCTTTTATATAGACTGCAGCAGCTAACATGACATTCCGTACGATTCAGAGAAAATTGACTAATACAACTATTCTTGTTTTACCAGATTTTCGTCCCCATTTGAGTTACATTTTGATGCTTAAAAAATAGTATTGGTGTAGTTTTGAGTCAGGGTAGTCGTCTTATGGCTTATTTTAGTGAGAAGATGACGGTTGCTCATTCTGTTATTGTACTTATGACATTGAGTTCTATGACGTGGTACAAGCTATTCGACATTGGCGACACTACTTATTCTAGCGAGAGTTATTTTATATTCGGATCATGAAGCTCTCAAACATCTCACGACTCAGGAGTCCCTTTCAGTCCGTCATGCTAAATGGTCAGCTTATCTTCAACAATTTACTTTTGTGGTCCGTCATCAATCTGAGGTCTCAAACTGTGTCGCTAATAAATTGAGCCGCTGTCATACTTTAGTGGTTGACATGCGTGTTGAAGTGGTGGGATTTGACACATTTCGTGATTTATATGTCTCTGATGCTTTCTTCAGTCCCATTATTGGTCTTCTTGAGGATGGTCAATATGAGGATTATTCTCTTGTTGATGGTTTCTTATTTCGAGGAATTTACCTTTGTATTCTTGATTGCAGCCTGCGTCAAAAAAATATTGTAGAGGTGCATGGTGTTGGACATGGTCGTCGTGATTATTCTATTGAGATATTGCAATGTCGGTTTTTTTGGCCTATTGCTCTTCGCGAAGTGGCTAAATTCGTATCTCGTTGTCGTGTGTGCTAGCTTTCAAAAGGAACAACCACCAATGTTGGGCTTTATCGTCCTCTTCCAGTTCCTTCTCGTCCATAGAATTATGCTAGCATGGATTTTGTTTTGGGCCTTCCACGAACCCAAAGGGAAAACGATTCTATTTATATTGTGGTTAGTAGATTTTCTAAGATGGTGCACTTTATTCCCTGTAGGGCTGTTATGTGAATTGAGCAACTTGCCAGCTCGGCTTGACTCATCAAAACTCAAACTCGGCTCTACTCATGACCGCTCGAGCTTGAGTTTGTTAAATGCTCGTTAAGCCATCGAACTGAGCCCGACTCGACTCGGTAAGCTCGCGAGTAGGCTCGATTAATATTAAATAATAATAAATAATATATTATTAATATTTAATATGTATCTAATATCGAATAAAAAATATATTTATATATTAATATACATAATAACATATTTACTTTTAGTAGTAAGTGAACCCTAGTTTCAGTCCAATTTCTACTTTGGAAATCAGCCGCCCGCAAAAGCTCAGTAGACAGTAGGTCACCCTCGTCTCCAAGCTCCATCTGTAATTCGTCTTGACCGCCGCCCGCAATGTTTCAATACTGAATAGTCACAATCCATCTTACCCAATCAAGCCCTAAATTGATCTCTTCAAGTTCATAGTCTTCTATTCCTTTCCAATCTCGATCTGCAATTGCATCGATTTGGAATTCAACCCTCTGATTTGCTTCAGCCATCGTTGGGTGAAGACTGTCTTCTCGTCGGATCTTTTACTGGTTAGATCCATTTTTTCCTTTTTCTTTTTCCTTTTTTGTTCAATCTAAAATAAAGTTAGTAAGGAGAGTAGATATTTTGTCGAAAATCTTTCGAAAAAAGTAAAGAATTTGAGGATGCCCATTTCTTTTTTCAACCATTAATTTTAATCTATAATGTAAAATTTTGTTTATGTTGGGTTACTTCTTCGATCTGAATTGTATAAGGTTTACGGTCTTGTGTGAGCAATATTCTATATCTTTTGATCAGAAATTAAAGCAAAAATCCACTGAACGGTGGCTTCGTATTCCTTTACTACTTCGTAAATATATAATATTATTATGATACATAATATTAGTATATTAATTAATGTTATAATTAGAAAGCAATGAATACCCAATTCCAGCAAAAAAAGGCAAGACCAAACACCATCTCCCATGAATTTATGGTCATGCTGTAAGAATTAATTAAAGGGACATCAATCCTTAATTAAAACCTGTTAATGTTATTATATGATTGTTAATAAAGGATTGTTTAATTACTACCAAATTGTTAATGCATCAGTAGCTAATTAGGGTGTTGCATTTAATTTGGGCATCGATCTCTTTCCCCATCTTTAGAATCAAATAATAGGAGAGTCCAGTCCCCCATATTTAATGAACTTTATTTTTATTGCTATACAGGTATATCCAGTCTTATCTTTATTTCACTTCAAGGTTCATGCTTAAGCGTTGGTATGGATCAAGCCATTGGAGGTGTTGATCAAGTAACCAAAATTGAAAAGGACGTGGATGAGATGAGTGAGGAAGAACTGAGGATAACAAATGAACCTAACGTAGAAGGAGGAGAAAAAGAAGGTGGTGGTGAAGATTAAAAAAACTATTTGAGAAGAAGCCCCGATTGAAAAGGTCGATTGTATAAGACAACATGAAGATTGTGAAGCTAAAGAATGGGAAAAAATGGTGCAATGCAACCATTGCAGGAAATATTTTTCTAAAAATGAAAGTGGAGCTACAACCCAATATAAGCGTCATTTGGAAAAATATGAAAACAAAGAGAGTTGAACTCCGGGGATCGAACATTAACAAAGCAGTAAGTGTTGTTCTTTTCTGATGGTCCATCTGATAGTATAACTTCTATCACAAACTTTTCATATGATCATGCAAAGGTACGTGAGCTTGCTTCTCACATGGTTCTAGTACATGAGTATCTGTTTTCTATGATGGACCATGTGGTGTTCAATAAGTTCATGAAAGCTGCAACCCCACTTTATAAAAAGATTACCTGACAACAAGTCAAAGAAGATTGTTATACATATAATCACGAAAAGAAGAAAATGAAAAATGCATTAAAAAGTGTTAGTAGAGTTAGTATAACTACTGATTTGTGGAAATCTACTCAAAAAATTCAGTATATGGTTGTTACTGCTCATTTTGTTAATTCAGATTGGGTGTTGCAAAAATGTGTGTTAGACTTTTGTAATGTTCCACCTCCACACACTGAAGTCATTATTGATAATGCTTTAAATAAATGTTTTATTGATTGGGGGATTGAGAATAAAATTTCTAGCATGACGGTGGATAATGCTAGTTACAATAATATTTGTGTTAAGAGGCTTAGAGATGATTTTTCATTAAGAAAGACATTGAGTATTGATGGAAATATTTGTGAGATGTTGTGCTCATATACTTAATCTTTTAGTGCAAGATGAGCTTAGTAACCTTGGTGAAGTGATTGGTAATGTGAGAGATGGAATTAAGTACTTGAATAACTCAAAGTCTCGCCTAATTTCATTTGCCAAAATTACAAAAGGGCTTCAGTTACCTTCTAAAAAATTGATTTTAGATTGTCCAATTAGGTAGAATAGCACATATCTCTTGGCTTCAGCTTTAAAATTTAAGAAAGTTTTTCCAAGGTATAAGGATGTTGATTGTGGATTTCATTATGTACCAAATGACTCAGAGTGGTTGAAAGTGGAGGAAGTGTGCAAAATTTTGGGGATATTTCATGAAATTATAAGAGTTGATATCCAGTGCACCCTGGTGTAAGGGTGCACTCATATGTGTATAACTTTTTATAGTGTACACATGTTTCTTAATAATTGTATAATTTTTTCACACTCAATTTTTCATTAAAAATCTAGCATCCACATGTATATAACTTTTTATTCAATAGCGTATACATATTTTTTTAATAATTATATATTTTCTTACACTCAATTTTTTATTAAAAACTAATAAAAATTCACTAACAAAGTGTATACAATTTTATTCATAATTGCATATATTTTTATTCATATTTGTATACGTTTCTGAAAGTGAATGCACCATATCATGAGGTGCACTCAGGTGCAGAGTAGTATTAGCCAAATTACAAACATGATTTCGGGATCCAACTATCCAACTTCTAATATTTTCCTTGTGGAGTTTATAGGATTAAAGAACTTTTAAATGAAAAGGCTCTTGATCCTAATGAGAACATAAAAAGTATGGCACAGAGCATGCCGATGAAATTTGATAAGTATTGGGGAGATAGTAATTTGTTGTTGTCAATGGATGTTATTCTTGATCCAAGGTATAAAATGGAACTCATTGATCATGCTTTTCCAGTTATTTATGGGGAAGTAGAATTTGTGGTTAAAAGTGCAGAAATTAAAACATTTCTTTATGAGCTTTACAAAGAATATGCTAGTGCATTTGTCTTATCTCGTGAGGAAGAATCTTCAAAGGTGCCTTCAAAGGAAAACATAAAGATTTGGATTCTTCTTCACAAATAAATGCAAAGAAGCTTTTCCTCACTGGTAAAGAGATATTTCAAATGCATTTTAATGAAAGTAATAAGCATCCACCAGAAAAATCAGATTTAGATGTGTACTTAGAAGATGGAAGGTATTGTTGTGATGCGTTTGCAAATTTTGATGTCTTGGTTTGGTGGAAAAGAGAAAGGTTGGGTTTCCAATACTTTCAAGAATGACATGTGATATTCTTTCAATTCCAGTTACAACTGTAGCTTCCGAAGCTACTTTTAGCGCTGGTAGTAGAGTAATCGATGATCGTCGAGCTTCCATGTCAGTCGAGACAGTGCGAGTGCTACTTTGTGGCAATGATTGGATTCGTAATCATTATGACTTAAGCACTAGGTCTAATGTAAGTGAACTAAACTTTCAAGTACTCGTATTTTGTTGATTTTTCATATTGATTGATTGTTGATAGGAGTTTTTTACGCACTCCAATTAAATCCCCAAGTGTGAAGGATGTCAATTGTAGCTACAAGCAACTAAGTTAAATTATCGAACTCAAAAGGACAGTTAATTATTTATTTCCTAAAATTACTAAATTAATTAGAATCAAGTAACTGATATCCCGGAGTTGTGAATTTAATTATTATCTAAAGAATAGAAAATTAAATAACTATTAAAATAAATCACAAAAGAAATGATCAACAGTTCTAAGGTAATCTGGTATAGACCAATTAATTTGAATTCCTAGACTTTCAATTATTCATTCATGCAGATTTTATTAAAATACACCACATAACCCTATTTTCCCACCGGATATGATCCGATTTAAAGCTAATAGTATAATTTTGTTTAAATCCTAAGGTGCGTGGATATTACCAAGCCCCCTTCCTAGATACTAATCAACGCAAACAACAATACCTCCGGGTGACAAGTTTGACTAACAAGATATTTTTTGAAAGTACTACAAGGCTTTATTCACTTTCTACTTGAATGTCTAATTGCATTATTCCACTAAACAATTCAAGTATCTGATTTACATGTTCTTAGAATTAACGTGTTTATTACGGAACTACCTTAATTCCCAACAGATAAACAATTCAATTCATGAAGACACACAAGCTAACATAATAAATCAAGCATTATAGCGGATGTCATGAATTTACTATGAAGACGTTACGAAACATGATTGCAAAGTCTCAATACGAATCAAATAAATCAAAAATAATAATTCACATGAATTCACAAAAATAGTCTAGTTCATCAAATCAATTGTCAATTTTTCAAACCTTAAAACTGTAACTAAAATTAGTCCATGGGGTTACAAACGACTCCCATGGCTATCAAATTCATACCAGAAGTCTTGACAAACGAAAATAAAAGAAAGAAATAGAAAAATCCTAGTGTCAGCGTTATTCAATTTTCCTTCTCCGCCTTTCTGATTGACTAATCTCCCTCTTGAATAGCCCTTGAATCTCCTTCAACGTAGATGGATGATGGGATGGATGTGGATGATGGTAGATGATGGATGGGGGTGATCCCCTTGTGGAGGGTGGTGTCTCTCATGAATAATGATGTAAAATATATGTAGGTATGAGAAGGGAATAAGATAAGGAAATTAATTGTGCTCCAAGAAATAGGAAAGATGAGCTAGTTTTCGGAAATTTTTGGAAATTCCCGTCTGCAGCTGCGCGACCTCACCGTTTTGAGTATAACTTCCTTATACGGACTCCGATTTGAGTGATTTTTATGCCAAAACGATCATATCTTCCGTGACTTTTCACCCTATATCACATGATCAATTTGGAATTCAAAAAAATACAGAAAAATTATTCAATGTTGACGTGTGTTTTTCAGTAGTCCTCTACACTTTCCCTCTTCATTCCAACTTTGAACTTTTGATCATATTTTGCCCTTCAAAACTCAACAAAACACCTTAGTATCATCTTAATTATGCAAGATATGAAAACCATGTCATTCTACACAAAATCATGGCCACATTCGATTAAAAACGGTGTAATGTGAGACCTAAAATACGTGAAATTTCAGTCTCAAAAATTGCCCTTAATTAGTTGTTTATAATTATACATAATGAATGTATAATACATTTCTTTCATTTCTGTTTCTGTAGGAAGTATAGGCTGATGAATCAACCACATTTCACGAATTCGATCTACCTCAAGATTAATTCTTAAGCACCTGTTACATGAGAATTTTAGATTTTAAATAATTTATGATGTGTATTTATTTATGTAATTTGGAGTTAATTAGTACCAGACTTGATTCATGGGTGTGAACTTGTTTATGTTAGGTTTGATGTGAAATGTGTGTCAAATATTGGTGGTTTGTATTGGGTTTGTTATAACGATTCGGGTAAACGCAGCGGAATTTAAAATTTTAAAATTAATAAATCATATTTATTAAATACATAAAAAGATTTCACCTCGGATGCTCGGAAACGATTATCAGATCTGGTGTTAAAATATATTGAAAGAAATCTACGTAAAGATTATTCTTACCCTCGTAGACTTTCTTCCAGTTGATGCAAGGATTGAGAGAATCAATTCCCGGATTGTGGCTAAAAGTCTGTTCTTCTCAAGAAGGGATCCAAGTGTATCCCCTCTAAAGTAATCCACCAATTGAATAAACAACACAAATTTTACACTTCGCTAGTAGTGTAAAACTTGTGAATTGGAACAACAAGATGGATTTCAGATAGCGTATGGATAGGCATGTACGGATTAAATGATTACTCTGTCAAAATGGCCACTCGTAACTCATCTTGAATTTTTGTAGTTGATAACAAAAATAATTAGAAAACTTGAAGAAGTATTTTTATTAACGAAAAGCAGATGAAGAAGTGATGAGTGGTTAATATGATTAATAGTGAAACTTGAAGGAAGTTGTGTTTTGATGAAGAATTAGGTGGTATATCGATGGCATCTAATGCCTTCCACGTATTACTCCACAATGCAAAGCAAATGGCATCTAATGCCTTCCACACATTACTCCACAATGCAAAAGCAAATCCATAAGTCCTCAAAGTATCTGCTAACTCCAATACCATTATCTATATTTATTAATTTATTTATTTTTAATTCTAATTAAATAATTAAATTATTTAATTATAATAAATAGTTAACAATTTAATTATTGTTCCAATTGATAAAAGTCGTTCATTCAAATTAAGGTGTGATCATTTAGGTTCACTACTAACTCTAGCAGTAGACTTACAACATTTGTAACTTATAAATAACAATTATTATATTAATTAATCCAATAAATTAATTTACTTGAAATTAACTAATTAATTTCAAGAACCTACTAATCACGGTAACACCTAGCAAGTAGTGTGATCTTCTAGTGTTAGGTGAAATAGCGAGTAAACCTCTAAACTAACGAGTGACATACACGTACAGTCTTTCTAACAATTAATCTCCCGATTGAGTCTAGAGTAGGAATATTAGTCGAAACTCTACTAACTCAATAACTGTGTTTCTATTTCATGTTACAATGATTCATTGTGAATTTTTATTCTCATTGCATTGGCCAAGGTCTTTGAATCATTAACAATGAAATAAATAGGAGATTCTCTTATCTTAGACAAGTGTCAGATTCTATCTTTGCCACACACAAGTATCCATGTACATCAATATAATACCCAACATACCCCCTTTATGATTGCTAAACAATCAGAAGATAAATCTAAGTATTAGAAAAAGTACACAAGACTACCATGGTGCTTCAAGTCTAAAGACTAATCGTGTACTATCGTAATTAGAAAATTCTAATTTCGACATATCTAATAAGAATTTCCTACGGATCATGTTCGATAAACTTATTCTCTAATAAGTATCCACATATATGAATTTGTGTCACAACACTAATATTGATAAAATACAATATTCTCGTCCGACGAGCATTCATCATATGTATGAGTCTTTACTGAATAATTCTTTGTCCCATTTAGAAAAAATCTTGACTCGGAACCATGTTTAAGACCAAAGCTCTATGTATAAATTCCATGATCACCATCATATTCGTAACCATACATTTTAGCTTAAATTGGTCTAGGGACTTTATCTAATAAGTATATGTTATAATGCATAAAATAGATAAATTAAAATAGCCTTTAATAATATAATTTCCAATTAGATTGTTTACATTCAAAATATAAAGAGTCCAATTATCCAATCTAATTGGTACGCTGGGCATACTACTCTAACAGTTTGTTTATGGTGCTAATTTGTATAGGATGTTATTTATGAATTTTATGACTTATTTTTATTAAGCATGATGAATTCATATAAGGTTTAAAATGCTGAAATTATTGAATTGCCGAGTTCAAGTTTGAGCTTTATCGAGCTTAGCTCATTTTTTTACGAGTCGTGCTCGAGTTTACATATATGAAATTTGGGCCGAGCCAAGATTAAAGGTAAACTTGTTATGCTTTTCGAATGAGCTCAAGCCGATTTTGAGTGACTATTACTCGGGCTTGCTCGACTTATGTAGTAGCTCTAATTCCTTGCAAGAAGACTGCTGACGCTGTGAATGTGGCAAATATGTTCTTTCGTGAGATATTTCGTTTGCATGGGCTTCCTATATCTATTATCTTCGATCGGGATTCATGTTTTCTTAGTCATTTTGGTGGACTCTGTGGCGTATGACGAACACATAATTGAACTTTAGTAGCACCTACCATCCGCAAACTGATGGACATATAGAGGTTGTTAATCGATCTTTAGGTAATTTACTTCGTTGTTTGATTGGTGAAAATATGAAATCATGGGATACAAAATTATGTATTGCAGAGTTAGCCCACAATCAAGCTGTAAATCGTAGTACTGGTTTTAGTCCCTTCTTTGTTTTCTATGGTTCAGTGCCATGAACTCCTCTTGATTTGTTATCCCTTCCTGCTGATTACATTCAGAACAACAGATTCACAAGAATACGAAATTACCTCAAAGACGCCAATTGAAAATATAAAACTGCAACAGATTCTCGGTGTCATGATGTTCAATTTGAAGTAGGGAATTTTGTTTAGGCTGTATTAACGAAGGATCAATTTCCACTTCGTGAGTACAATAAATTGGCTTCCCGAAAGATAGGTCCAGTAGAAATACTTTAAAAGATTAACCCAAATGCTTATTGCTTAAATCTTCCTAATCATATTCGGACATTGGATGTCTTCAATGTCAAGCATCTAATTCCTTTTCATGGTGACAATACTGATGGAGATGAAGCTACAATCACCTATTTGGAAAGAGTGGATCCATTAATTGTCGATAAGAAGAATGCCGGTTATGTTGAGAGTGGAATTTCATGTGTTTTAGGTCTAACATTACACCGTTTTTATAGAATGTGGCCATGATTTTATGTAGAATTGTGTGATTTTCATATCTTGCATAATTAAGATGCTAGTAATGTGTTTTGCTGAGTTTTGAAGGGTAAAACAAGATCAAAAGTTCAAAGTTGGAACAAAGAGTGAAAGTGTGAAGGAATGCTGAAAAACACCCGTCCATATTGTGTAATTTTCTATATTTTTTAGAATTCCAAATTAATTATGTGATATATCGTTGGAAAGCCACGAAAGAGAAGATCATTTTGGTATAAAAATTGCTCAAATCAGAGTATGAGGAAGTTATGCTAGAAATAGTGAGATCGCGCAATGCAGTCTGCAGCTCGAGAGTCGTTTGGGTGACAGCTCGAGGCGAGCTAATGTGGCTCGGCAGCCAATTTCAGTCGAGTTGGGTGCCAGAGGGTCCTACGTGACGTGACAAGTCGTTCTGATGTAGTTGGGATGCCGCTCGGCAACATCCAAGACCCAGCTCGATCCGAGCTGGGTGCCGAGCAGGTAATTCTTGGGCCCAGTCGCGGCCTGTTCATTACAGTAGTGTATTTGTGGCTTCCAGATCATGTTTTGGATCAATCTCGACAAGAAAAAAGCCCTACGAATAGTCTAAGACATAAAAGGGGGAATCAACACACAGTTGAGAGAACCCACTCACATCTACACACACCCATCGTGAATTGCTGCCCAAGACAAACACACATTAGATTCACATCTTTCTTTCATCATCCATCCATCTTCAAAGGGGTTCCAAGTGTTAATTGAGGGAGATCGGACGATCAAAGAGACGTAGAAGGAACGCCCAACTACGCTTACGCTTGGATTTCGTGTTTTTAATCTTTTCCTTCCTTTTATCTTGATTTTTTGGTATGAATTGCATAGCTATGAGTGTTGTTTATAACCTCATGGGCTATTTCTTATACAGTTCTAGGGTTTGATTGTTTGATTTGATTGATTTGGGAATCTAGACCAAAGATTGGGATTTTATGCAGTTGATATTCTGATTTTACTTAATTTAATCAGACTTGCTTATCTGCTTCGTAACGTCTTCATAATAATTTCATGACATCCGCTATAATGCTTGATTTATTATGTTAGCTTATGTTCGTTCATGGTTGATATTGTCTATCTGTTAGGGGTTGAAGTAGTACCGCTATAAACACTTTGATTCTATGAATTGGTAAATCAGATACTTGAATTGTTTAGTGGAACAATGCAATTAGACATTCAAGTAGGAAGTGGATAAAATCTTGTAGTAATTCTAAAGAATATCTTGTTAGTCGAACTTACCATCCGGAGATATTGTTGTTTGTTTTGATTAGTATCTAGGAATAAGACTTGGTAATATTCGCGCACCTTAAGGAATAAATTGGGATATACCGTTAGCTTAAAATTTGATCATATCTGGTGGGTTAACATGGTTAAGTGGTGTACTTTCATTGATATTGCATGAATGAGCAATTGGAAGTCTAGGAACCCAAATTAATTGGTCTATACCTGATACCTTAGAATTGTTGTTTATCTCTTGATTAAAACTTGTTTATTTTCATTGCCTTTAATTAATTTAGTTATTTAATATTTCGTTATTTAGATAATTAATTCATAAACTCTTGGAAACTGGTTACGTAATTATTCTTAAATAGTAATTTAGAATAAATAAATAATTAACTATCTCAGTGGGATCGTAATTTAACATGGGTACTTGCTGTTATAATTGACATCCTTATACTTGAGGATTAAATTGGAGTGCGCAAAATACGCTTATCAGGTTACAATTAATATTATTATATATATATATAATGTTTTCTTATAACTGCTGTTTTTAGTACATTTTATAACTTCTGCTCATAGGATGATACAAATTTAAGAATTTTTGTAATAGTAAGATTGTATAGAAAAGAAAGAAAGAATTAATGTCGAATTCCTATTCTCCAGTATTCTTGAGTTGAATCAACGTAGATAGGAGGTGCCTTCTTCAATCTCTACGCTAGCTGCATCACGACCGGCGGCAATGGGGTGTGTGGGTAAGTGAGTACTTAGAATTTTTTATTTTATTTTGGTGGGAAGGGTATAATGGACCTATTAAGGGAGTTTGATTAAAAGAGAAATAATGTATTTGAGCAGTTGATATTTATATTTAGTTTGTGGAGTTGTGTATTTTTGCCTAATGGCACTAAAATAACACCTTTCTCAAAATACTTAATATGTCTAACATATTGTATTATTCATTAAACAATATCAGAATACATGTATAAGTATTTTTTTTTGTGATAAAAAGTGTAAATATAATTGATACCGTGGAACTATCATTTTATAATTTAAAACAAAGATTAATTAAAAGAATAAAAACTTAAATCATCATAGTTTTAGATTAAAAAATTAAAAATTGAAAGAAAAAAAACGTTAAAAGAAAAAGAACCAATGAAATACATGCCGAGGCGAGATTGTCTAATTAATTTCCCATAAATTCCATGGTTACGACTCACGCGCTTTCATTTTAAGATCTGTAGTAGTTTTCTTTTTCAAGCATTCATTTTCTTATTTTTAGTTCGTTACTCATTCATCCATGTAAAAAGTACTACTCTTTCATTTGTCCTTATTTAAAATTTATATTTTACCAATTTGGTTATTCTTAAAGTGGGATTTACAATTTTTTTATATGAATCCACACAAAATAATTAATATATTTTTATATAACTTAATATTAAGATATTATATCAAATATTAAAATACTGCTCCATGTTTTTTTAATTTGTGCAAAATACAAATGTAAATGCATATACATCCGTAGGGAGGAGTATTAAAAGCGGGACCATAGGAAGTTGCGAGGTTTTGAAACAAAAATATTGCGGGAGATTATTCCCGCCAATTATACTCCTTTAAATAATAATAATAAATTGATTAATTGCCCACCTTCTCACAGCTCTCTGAGTCAACTCAATGTCTTTATTTTCGCTGTGAATATATAATTAATACTCTATATGTGATTGCATAACGTCATCTTCAATTGTTCAACACATTTCATGCTTGCACCACTCTTACTAAAAGTTAATGATACAGTTAATATAAAAAACAAAAAAACAAACATGTGGTAAACCGTGTAAGATCTTTCAAATCCTATTATATCTTAAAACTTACGAATTGTTAGGTTGAAATGAATAGGGAACTAGAGCTGTTAAATGAACGGAGCCGCTCAAGAGCTCGGCTTGGCTCGGCTCGTTAAACTTGAGCTCGGCTCGACTCGGTGACTACTCGAGCTCGAGTTCGAGCTCGCCCTTATACTCGTTTCCTTAACGAGTCGAGCTCTGTTCGGCTCGTTTAAGCTCGATAAAAAAATAATTAATAAATAAATAATAATAATAATAAGTATTATTTAATTATATTAAATTAATTATTATTAAATATAATAAAAATTAATTAAATAAAGCTCGAAATAGTTAGAAAAAGCTCGAAAAACTCGACTCGTTTTGCATGACGAGTCGAGCCGAGCTCGAGCTCGACTCGAGAATTACTCGTTCGAGCTCGAGCTCGTAGTATAGCTCATTTTCTAATCGAGCCGAGCTCGAGTATGTGATACTCGAGCTCGCTCGGCTCGTTTAACAGGCCTATAGAGAACCATATAATTTATACAGTAATTCAATTAACAGAAGACTATATTATTAAATAAAAAAATTAATGGACGATTTGTTATGAAAATAAAAAGTTGTATACTATTTTATGATGTACATGTATTTTTGTTAATAGCTTATACTCCCTCTGTCCCACAATTTCCTTCACATTTCTACAATTGTCCGTCCCACAATTTTGTTCACAATCTAAAAATGACAAATTCACTTTATCCAACAACCTTAAAAGTTTTTTTAATTTCAAAATTGCCACTATTTTTTCACACATATCGTTATTTTATACTTTTTTATTACCTAAAAATACTACTTTACCCTCTAAAGTCAACAAATTTTGTCAAAAAGAACGATTTTCTTAAAAAATGTGGTACAGTAAATGTGACTATAATTTTGGGACGGAGGGAGTATATTATTTTTACTTTCTTTAAATTTGCTTCTTACTAAAAAATATAAAAAGTAAAAAAAAGAATCACCATTTCTCAATAGAGTTTATTTAAAAATATAAAAAAATCCCATACGCTTAATATACTTCATTACAACAAAAATTTAAACTATAATACGCTTTAAAATTATCACTTTTCCTAATCTATGTATTGAGAACGAGACATAGTCTAAAAGAAGATGGAGGAAGTAAATAATTTAGTTACCTTGATTTTATAAGAAAAAATTACAATATTTAATAAAAAAATTATATTTTTCATATTTCAATCAACATTTTCAAGCCACACTCTCTTGTAAGATGAGTGTGAGACGAATGTATCCATCATTAAAATATGCTTATTGTATAGATAAAATATTTTTTATTTATAGTTAAAATATATTAATAATAAATTATAATTTAACATGTTAAAATTATATTTAATACATAATCCAATATATTTTAGAAAATATTATTTTATCAACCATTAAACATAGTAATATACTTTATCTAAATAATAAACATATTTTAACACGTTTTACAAACCTGTCTCACATAAATAATGTCTCGACTTTGTTAATTTTCAATAAAAAATAATGCTCTTATTTATTAAAATGTTTTCCGTACCTTTTAAAACAATATTACTCCCTCCGTCCCACATATTTTTACACACTTTCCATTTTGGGGTGTCCCACGTATTTTTACCCATTTCATTTTTTGCAAAAATACATAATATTTTATTACCTACTTTTTACAATCCCAACAACTTTAATTACTTTTTTAAACTTTATTCATCATTCCCAATTACTTTATTCACTTTTTCTTTTTAAATTACTAATTTATCCCTACTTTCTCTTACATTATATATTAAAAAAATAAAACGTTTTATCTCCGTACTCGTACAAATGAATAAAAATACCCTGGATGGAGGGAGTATGTACATTCATGACATAAGAGATCAATTAATTAATATAATAATAATTATGGAAAATAATAGTGGATGGTAAAGTAAGCAAATAATGAAATTGATTAGGAATATAATTTAAATAAACAAAGTCGAAATAGATAAAAATACCCTGGATAAAGGGAGTATGTACATTCATGACATAAGAGATCAATTAATTAATATAATAATAATTATGGAAAAATAATAGTGGATGGTAAAGTAAGCAAATAATGAAATTGATTAGGAATATAATTTAAATAAACAAAGTCGAAATGGTAATTATGTGTGAGACGAGTTGTGATACCCGAGCTTCTCACTACTCATGTGTCAATATAATTTAATTTGTATTATGTGCATTTTATAATTATGTGATAATTATGTGGTAATTATGTGATAATAATGTGACAATTATGTGACAATTATTTCTATATTTTATTTATCGTTACATTTTATTTGAGACATTCGTGATAAAAAAATTGGGACAGTGTGTGAATATATAGGTGTATAAATATTTATGTGCATTAATTTGGATATATGAGTAAATTATTTTATGAGTATAAATACACTTTGCTTAATTATTAAGTATCACACGTGTTCTCGTAATAATAATAGTGGGTAGAAAAATGTACACATATGTGTATTAATTTGTAAATGTATTATATCTTAGCTATTAAGTATTGCACGTAAATTAAGGATGGATAATAATAAAATAAAAAAAAAATAAATAAAAAAAAAGAAAAGGTTGAGGCGGTGGGATAGTCGTATACGACTTCCACCCCACCCCTCTATATATACATGATAATTTTGGTGAGCAGTAGCACCAATTGAAAAAAAAAAAAAAGAGAGAGAGGGAAAGGAGAAAGAGAGGAAGAGGGAGAGAGAGAGAAAGGGAGAGAGATGAGAGAGAGAGGAAGAAGAGAAAGAGAAGAGGGAGCGCGCCGGAACGTGCGTGTCGGAGCAAATTAGTTACAGTTCTTTACGGAGTTTATATTACTGTCAGAATCCAGGTAAGTAGAAGTCCAACTACAATGCGTAAACATGTTGTTTGTGAATTATTTGTAATTAATATGTTATAATTATGTTATGGATTATTTGTAATCAATTTAATTACAACATGAATTATTTGAATTAATTTGTTATACAAGTTGTGGATCTATGTGATTTGAAATAATATTATTGTTCTATATAGATCTGTGTGATTGGAAACTATTGAAAATATATTTGTATGGCTTGAGAAGATATTGGTTATAAGGATATGTGGGATCCAAGATTAAGTTGTTATTCCAAAAAGAGATCCGTGGAATCCAAGGTGAAGTGGTTATTCTATAAATGGATCTATGTGATTGATGTGAAGTTGTTATTTCAGAAGTGGATTTGTGTGAATTGAAATTAATTTGTGGCTTTATTGTGATTAAATGTTGATATTGATATTGTAAATGGTTTATGATGCACATTTAATTGTTTTGGGTGCATACCATGCATAAACATGAAAAGTATTTTTCCTCAAAATTAATAAGATACTAATGGTGTGTGCGGCCACTATATATGCATCTCTGTCAGGGTTCGGAAAAATCGTTCCCGACATTTTTATTAGGGGTTCGGAAAAATCGTCCCCACCACTTTGCCAGAGTTCGGAAAAATCGTTCTCGGCACTATTTTCGGGGTTCGGAAAAATCGTCCACATTGAGCTCATTTGGGGTGCATATCATAAGTGTGTCGTGGGGATCCCGCAACGTGAACAGTTTTCAAAATAAAAGAGATCAATTAGAAAAATTAGGAAATAGGCGATAGAGAACTAAATGCATTTTCATGCACTGACATGTATGATTTCTACTTACTGAGATTTTTATCTCACTAGTTTATGCATTGTAGGTGAGCCTGTTGATGATTGAGTTTGTGATGTGACTGTGCAAGCTGTGGAGCTCCTCCAAGGTTTTGAGCGGATGTACATAGATGACGACCTGTTGGGCTAGGCCGTGGGTTTATTTTGTTTCCGCTGATGTTTTGATTGTGTAATATAATAAATATTATCACATGTTTGGGTGGTTTGAAGTGGTATCAGGAACTAGTCACGTATGTTGAACTGGTGTGATGGTGTTGGTTATAAGCATATTAGGTGAAAAAAAATTATATGCAGTTTTTTTTTATAAAGATGATGTTTATGTTAAATAATATTTAGATTATAAGTTGTGTAAGGTGGGTCGTGTCAGAGTGGTATCAGAGCACGGTTTGGGTCCTGCAGACTGTCTATGTACATGAACTCATTCTTTGGGAGCGCAGCTTTGCAAGTAAGTGTTATTTTCATTCTGTGTTGTTATGTGTCTTATAAATTATATTGGCTATGTGGTGTAGGAAGTGTAGTTTGTAGACAAAATGGTAAGGCTACAGGTGAAAGTTCTGAAGGAGATAGGACTGTTGAGCAAGCAGCACCTCCTGAAGGGAATAATCGTGATGCGGTGATTACTCGACTAATGGAACTGGTTGAGCGCCAGTCCCAACAGATACAACAACTGATTCAGCAGAGAGATGTGGGTGGACAACCCGAGGGTAATGCAAATCAAGATAGACGTCAAATAGAACGTGTGGAAATGGTTTGTTAGAGGTTTCGAAAGCTGAGCCCTCCAATATTTGAGGACGCAGCAGACCCCACAGATGCAGAGGATTGGTTACGCACGGTGGAAAATATGTTTCAATACAGTAGAATTCCAGATGGGGATAGAGTGCTATGTGCTTCTTTCATGTTACGAGGAAGTGCAGGCCACTGGTGGGATACGATTAAAAGTATCGAGGATGTCACGACTATGACATGGGAAAGGTTCAAGGAGCTTTTCAGAAACAAGTACTTTACGGCACCAGTGAGAGCCATGAAGATGAACGAGTTCATACAGTTGAGGCAAGGTGGCATATCAGTCACAGATTACCTTCGTAAGTTTGAGCAGTTGTCGAGGTTTGCTGAACATATGGTGAGTACGGAGGCACTAAAAGTGGAGAGATTTGTGGAAGGCTTAAGGCCTGAACTTTACAGAGATGTGAGTATGGCGGGACTGCATGGAGCAACATATTCACAAGTTGCAGAAAGAGCTCAAATTGCTGAGCAAGCGGAGATGAGGATCAGACAAGCGCAGGCTATCAGACCTCAATTTCAGCAGAAACCAATGCAGCAGTTTGGGAGAGTTGATAAGAGGCCGATGCCATTTCAGAGGCAGAATTCAAATGTTCAAGTGGAGCAAGGACAGAGACGAGGAGAACCTAACAAGCATCCTAAATTCGATCAGGGTAAAGTGCCACCGGCGCCGCCACTACCTATATGTCCTAATTGTCTTAGATCACATGGTGGGGAGTGTCAAATTCCTCCGAGAACGTGTTACACATGCGGGGAGAAAGGACATGTGACTACTACTTGTCCTAAGAAAGGGAAGCAGGCACAACAGGGAATAGCTCCAGCGAGGGTATATACTTTGACGCGAGAGGAGGCAGACGCGAATCCCTCAGTTGTCACGGGTAAGTTCTCTATTTTTGGCACTTCTACATATGTGCTATTTGATTCTGGAGCAACACATTCATTTGTATCCACTGAGTATGTGAAAAAGTTGGGTGGAACACCTAACTTGATAGAAGCTAATTATGAGGTGATGATACCTTCTGGTGAGTCAAAACAAACTAATCAACTTCTTCGAGGTTGTGTTATTCCTATTGAAGGAAGAAGACTCCTCGCTAATTTGATTGTGTTAAGTATGAATGATTATGATATCATATTGGGCATGAATTGGCTGTCAAAATACGGTGCTACAATAGATTGTCAGAAGAAGAGTATCACTTTTCAGCCAGTGAAAGGAGAACCGTTCACTTTTGTTGGAATCAAGAAAAGCTTTCGATTTCCGATGATATCAGCAGCAAAAGCACAGCGGTTGTTGGAAAGTGGTGTGAGGGGTATCTGGTGAGTGTAATGAATGTTGAGGGACAGCAATGTCCAGTTCTTGATAGTGTACCAGTAGTTCGGGAATATCTAGAGGTATTTCCAGATGATCTTCCAGGTTTGCCACCAGAGCGAGAAATAGAGTTTGTTATTGAGTTACAACCAGGAACTGCTCCTACATCTAAAGCGCCATACAGAATGGCACCAACTGAACTGAAGGAATTGAAGATACAGTTACAAGAGTTGCTAGATAAAGGATTCATCCAACCTAGTTTCTCTCCTTGGGGAGCACCAGTTCTGTTTGTTCGAAAGAAGGATGGCACATTGAGGATGTGCATTGATTATCGGGATCTTAACAAAGTTACGGTGAAGAATAAATATCCATTGCCTCGCATTGATGATCTGTTTGATCAGTTACAGGGTGCAGCTATCTTTTCGAAGATTGATTTGCGGTCGGGGTATCATCAGTTAAAAATAAAGAAGGAGGATATTCCAAAGACTGCATTCAGTACAAGGTACGGACACTATGAGTTCTTAGTGATGCCGTTTGGATTAACAAATGCTCCTGCAGCATTTATGGATTTGATGAATAGAGTATTTCGGGAATTTCTCGATAAATTTGTGATTGTGTTTATCGATGACATTCTAATTTACTCTAAGAATAAGGAGGATCATGCACTGCACTTGAGAAAGGTGTTAGAGATTCTGAAGGAGAGGCAGTTGTATGCGAAGTTCAAGAAGTGTGAGTTTTGGTTAGACCGAGTTGTTTTCTTGGGGCACGTGGTATCGGGAGAAGGAATTTCAGTGGATCCAGGTAAAGTTAAAGCAATCCATGATTGGCCACAACCCTCAAATCCCACTGAGGTTCGTAGCTTTCTTGGATTGGCGGGATATTATCGAAGGTTTGTTGAAGGATTTTCTAAGATTGCTTCACCATTAACACAGTTGACCAGGAAGAATGTGAAGTTCACATGGACGGAGGAACGTGAACAGAGTTTCCAAGAATTGAAGAGACGATTGACATCAGCACCTATCTTAACTATTCCTACGGAGACAGGAAACTTCAAGGTTTACAGTGATGCTTCAAAGAATGGTCTTGGGTGTGTATTGATGCAGAATGGAAAAGTGATAGCATATGCATCCAGACAGTTAAGGGAGTATGAGAAAAATTATCCAACTCATGATTTAGAGTTAGCTGCAGTGGTGTTTGCACTCAAGATATGGAGGCATTATCTGTATGGGGAACGTTGTGAAATCTATACAGATCATAAAAGTTTGAAGTACTTTTTCACTCAGAAAGAGTTAAATATGAGGCAAAGAAGATGGTTGGAATTGGTGAAGGATTATGATTGTGTTATCAATTATCATCCGGGAAAAGCCAATGTGGTTGCTGATGCATTGAGCCGAAAGACAATACAGAGTGTAGCTGCTGTGATCGTAAATCAGGAACCAGAGTTGCTTGATTTGCAAATGATGGGTGTGGAGATCATTCAAGAAGGATCGTTGGAAGCAAGGATAGCAGCTCTGACACTTCGACCAACTCTGATGGATAAGATTCAACAGAGCCAACAGGAGGATAAATTGTTTGACAAAATAAAGAATGATATCAGCTCTGGAAAGTCTTCTGACTTCCAATTAGGAGATGATGGCGTGATTCGTTATGGAGGTCGATTGTGTCTACCTGAAGTGAATGACATTCGAAAAGAAGTGATGATAGAAGCTCATTCAACACCCTACTCTGTACATCCAGGAGCTACTAAGATGTATAGAGATTTGAAGGCACATTATTGGTGGCCAGGGATGAAGAGAGATGTTACTCGATATGTGGAGCAATGTTTGACTTGTCAGCAAGTCAAAGCCGAGCATCAGAGACCAGCAGGAACTTTGCAGCCTTTATTTATTCCAGAATGGAAGTGGGAGAATATCACGATGGATTTTGTTATCGGGCTACCGAAGACAGTGAAAGGTCACGATGCCATTTGGGTTATTGTGGATCGATTGACTAAGTCAACTCATTTTCTTCCTATTAGCTCTACGTATTCCATGGATCGTTATGCCCAACTATATATACAAGAGATTGTCAGACTCCATGGAGTACCACTTACCATTGTGTCAGACAGAGATACGAGATTCTTATCTGCTTTCTGGAAGAGTTTACATAAGGCGTTGGGGACACAGTTATCTTTCAGCACAGCATTCCATCCACAGACAGATGGTCAATCAGAGCGTACAATACAAATCTTGGAGGATATGCTCAGAGCGTGTGTGTTGGATTTTCAAGGTCAGTGGAGTAAATTTTTGCCTTTGATAGAGTTCTCGTACAACAATAGTTATCAGTCTACCATCGGGATGGCTCCATATGAAGCATTGTACGGGAGAAAGTGTAGATCTCCAGTACATTGGGATGAAGTTGGAGAGAGGAAACTTTTGGGTCCAGACTTGATTCGTGAAATGTCAGAAGCTGTTACCCATATACGAGAGAAGATGAAAGTTGCTCAAGATCGACAAAAGAGTTATGCAGACAAACGGAGGAGAGAATTGGAATTTGATGTTGGTGATCAGGTATTTTTGAAAGTATCTCCAATGAAGGGGATAATGCGGTTTGGGAGGAAAGGGAAACTCAGTCCAAGATATGTTGGTCCGTTCACTATCATTGAGAGAGTTGGCAGTGTTGCCTATAAATTGGAGTTACCAGCATCGATGTCTAGAGTACATGACGTGTTTCATGTATCTGTGTTAAGGAAGTATGTTCCAAATCCATCTCATGTTCTCAGACAGGAACCAGTTGAGTTGAAAGAAGATTTGAGTTATGAGGAGATACCAGTTGAGATCTTGTGGCGAGAAGTGAAGAAGCTCAGAAATAAAGAAATACCATTAGTAAAAGTATTATGGAGGAACCAACTAGTTGAGGAGGCCACTTGGGAAAGAGAGGATGAGATGATGGCTAAATATCCAGACCTCTTCAGGTAAGTAAATTTCGAGGACGAAATTCTTATAAGTTGGGGAGAATGTGATACCCGAGCTTCTCACTACTCATGTGTCAATATAATTTAATTTGTATTATGTGCATTTTATAATTATGTGATAATTATGTGGTAATTATGTGATAATAATGTGACAATTATGTGACAATTGTTTCTATATTTTATTTATCGTTACATTTTATTTGAGACATTCGTGATAAAAAAATTGGGACAGTGTGTGAATATATAGGTGTATAAATATTTATGTGCATTAATTTGGATATATGAGTAAATTATTTTATGAGTATAAATACACTTTGCTTAATTATTAAGTATCACACGTGTTCTCGTAATAATAATAGTGGGTAGAAAAATGTACACATATGTGTATTAATTTGTAAATGTATTATATCTTAGCTATTAAGTATTGCACGTAAATTAAGGATGGATAATAATAAAATAAAAAAAAATAAATAAAAAAAAAAGAAAAGGTTGAGGCGGTGGGATAGTCGTATACGACTTCCACCCCACCCCTCTATATATACATGATAATTTTGGTGAGCAGTAGCACCAATTGAAAAAAAAAAAAAAAAAAAAGAGAGAGAGGGAAAGGAGAAAGAGAGGAAGAGGGAGAGAGAGAAAGGGAGAGAGAGGAGAGAGAGAGAGGAAGAAGAGAAAGAGAAGAGGGAGCGCGCCGGAACGTGCGTGTCGGAGCAAATTAGTTACAGTTCTTTACGGGGTTTATATTACTGTCAGAATCCAGGTAAGTAGAAATCCAACTACAATGCGTAAACATGTTGTTTGTGAATTATTTGTAATTAATATGTTATAATTATGTTATGGATTATTTGTAATCAATTTAATTACAACATGAATTATTTGAATTAATTTGTTATACAAGTTGTGGATCTATGTGATTTGAAATAATATTATTGTTCTATATAGATCTGTGTGATTGGAAACTATTGAAAATATATTTGTATGGCTTGAGAAGATATTGGTTATAAGGATATGTGAGATCCAAGATTAAGTTGTTATTCCAAAAAGAGATCCGTGGAATCCAAGGTGAAGTGGTTATTCTATAAATGGATCTATGTGATTGATGTGAAGTTGTTATTTCAGAAGTGGATTTGTGTGAATTGAAATTAATTTGTGGCTTTATTGTGATTAAATGTTGATATTGATATTGTAAATGGTTTATGATGCACATTTAATTGTTTTGGGTGCATACCATGCATAAACATGAAAAATATTTTTCCTCAAAATTAATAAGATACTAATGGTGTGTGCGGCCACTATATATGCATCTCTGTCAGGGTTCGGAAAAATCGTTCCCGACATTTTTATTAGGGGTTCGGAAAAATCGTCCCCACCACTTTGCCAGAGTTCGGAAAAATCGTTCTCGGCACTATTTTCGGGGTTCGAAAAAATCGTCCACATTGAGCTCATTTGGGGTGCATATCATAAGTGTGTCGTGGGGATCCCGCAACGTGAACAGTTTTCAAAATAAAAGAGATCAATTAGAAAAATTAGGAAATAGGCGATAGAGAACTAAATGCATTTTCATGCACTGACATGCATGATTTCTACTTACTGAGATTTTTATCTCACTAGTTTATGCATTGTAGGTGAGCCTGTTGATGATTGAGTTTGTGATGTGACTGTGCAAGCTGTGGAGCTCCTCCAAGGTTTTGAGCGGATGTACATAGATGACGACCTGTTGGGCTAGGCCGTGGGTTTATTTTGTTTCCGCTGATGTTTTGATTGTGTAATATAATAAATATTATCACATGTTTGGGTGGTTTGAAGTGGTATCAGGAACTAGTCACGTATGTTGAACTGGTGTGATGGTGTTGGTTATAAGCATATTAGGTGAAAAAAAAATTATATGCAGTTTTTTTTTATAAAGATGATGTTTATGTTAAATAATATTTAGATTATAAGTTGTGTAAGGTGGGTCGTGTCACGAGTCGTCCCAAATATACCCCTTTGTCCCACGGGTAGTTTTTGTTTTTTTTACGTTGATTATAAACCTACTTTTTACTATAATAAACTGTCTATATAAATATTTTAATAATAGATTAACTATTAATCTTATAAGAGAATATTCGATCTAAATATATTATGATTATCATATTAATATATCAAATCAATCAAAAGTCCGATTATTTTAATTTACATGATTGAAAAAAAAAATAAAATCAATTACTGACTCGTTCGAGTCTGTAACCATGTCCAATCCGTGAGGTATTGAGTCACGACTCACTACTCACCAGAGTGGCGAAGGCGTTCAGTTACCTAGGGCTATTTTACCATCATTCAAGCCGTACAACGCTCATTCCTCTGAAGCTTCAATGGCTGCATTCCATTAGGATATCGAGATAAGGTAATTTGATTCATTGTTATCACTTTTTTTTTGGAAAAAAATAAGAATATAGAAAACTGGTTTGTTTTTACTTCCGTAAAAGAGTGCGTGGGTGGCGGCGGAAGCCCTAGTGTTGCTAGGATCGCAATCTGGATTCAGTTCGATTGCGGTTCTCAGCAAACGTATCTTTACTGATTTTTCCCCCTTTATTTTAATGGCCGATATCCAAAACTTATATTTTGGTGTTTGTATATGTTTTCATATGTATTCCATGCTGTTTCTGTTCGCTTAATGTGTTGCATTAGTCCTGCGAATCACATTAACTTAATGTGGTTTGGTTGATTTATGTATTTGCCAGGAAATTGAATCACTGTTACTGATAGAATGGAGAGTCGCCGAGGGAGGAAACGGAAGAGAAATAACGTAGAAACTTTGATGGAGGATGCTGGTGGCAAAAGAAAGATATTGGAGACGAGGCAATCCAAATTAGTTGGTAGGTATGTGCAGAGAAAAATTAAGGCAAAAGGGGTTCTTCTAGGAAGGATTATGCTATATGCATCGGGTTTGTATAGGATAAACTACGAGGATGGACATTGTGAGGATTTGAATGGTATCAAAGTTAATCGGTGTCTGATTGAAGATGGTAAGTTAACAGGTGAATGTCTTTTAAGAAAAGAGAAGCTGGATGAATTATTGGCTGTTAAAGATGTAAATGCAAAAGCTTTGAATGTAGAGGTGGAAAATGCTAGTCCGATTGGTTCGTCATTGTCGAGTGAGATGACCAATTGTAATACTGCTTATAATGTAGTTGAAGTTCAAAATGAGGGTAATGATGATGTTGATGTTGTTTCTTCGGGTGGTTCATGTGAGAGTACCGGAGAGGGGGAGGCTATTCCTGATATGGAAGTGCCTCTTGAGCCACCACCTGAGTTGCCTCCTTCTTCTGGGCATATTGGTATTCCTGAGGAATATGTCTCTTACCTTCTTTCTGTATACAGTTTCCTTCGTTCTTTTAGCGTTCGATTGTTTCTGTATCCTTTTGGATTAGATGATTTTGTGGGGGCACTTAACTGCTCTGTTGCAAATACATTGTTGGACTGTGCCCATTTCACTTTAATGCTTGTACTGAAGCGCCACATTGAGAGACACCTGGCAGATGGTTCTGAGCTTGCATCAAAAATCCTGGGGTAATTTCAAAGTTTTGGCTATTGTCAATTTCTTTTCTGAGTGATATTCGTCATAATGGAAAATTTTTAAACTTTTTTTTTAATGCACAACTCTTAAGTGCAATAATTTTTAATGTTATCGAGTTTATAATTTATTT
The DNA here is from genome assembly GCA_023678885.1 of Pogostemon cablin. Taxonomy (NCBI): domain Eukaryota; kingdom Viridiplantae; phylum Streptophyta; class Magnoliopsida; order Lamiales; family Lamiaceae; genus Pogostemon; species Pogostemon cablin. Next base: position 14,191,052 of record CM042986.1, on the reverse strand, counting down.
GGCATTATCTCTAATTTCATGTTGTTACCTTGTGAAGGTGCCTGGATTGGAGCTTGCTTGACACGTTAACTTGGCCAAATTACCTGGTACACTATCTAATGGTGATGGGTTATAACAATGGAGATGACTGGAAAAAATTCTATACACATTGCTTGGAGAGAGATTATTATACTTTATCAGCAGGTAGGAAGTTAATAGTTTTGCAGATTTTATGTGAGGAAGCTCTGGGTACTGAAGAGCTTAAAACAGAAATGGATATGCGTCAGAGGACAGAGCTTGGAGAAGCCATAGATACAAGTTCAATGGTGGGCATAACTTATGAACCCCGATGCTCTGAAACTTCTCTCTGCAAAAACATAAAAGAAGTTCAAGGTGATGTGGAGTATCATGAGACAAAGTCTTCTCTTCATAACGATTTTGTGGATTCTCAAGTAGGTAGAGGGAACTCCATTCACGAGGATGGTAATGGTGATGAATGCCGCCTTTGTGGCATGGATGGAATTTTGGTATGCTGTGATGGGTGCCCGTCCGCTTACCACTCAAGATGCTTAGGCATGACCAAGATGTATATTCCTGATGGTTCATGGTACTGCCCCGAGTGTAAAATTAATTCAAAAGAACCCAAAATTCTGCGAGGAACATCTTTGAGAGGAGGGATTTTCTTGGGTGTAGATCCATATGAACAAGTATTTGTTGCTTCATGTGATCATTTACTTGTGTAAGTTTCTAATCTACTTTTTTTTTCTTTCTTCCTGTGTTTAGATTCTTTCCTGTGATTGTGTATCCTATATTTCTTTCTACTGGTAATGTCAGTCTGATTGTTCCTGCCAATAATGCAGATTCAAGGCCTCTATAAAGTTCGATAATGGTCTTAGATACTATGATAGGTGTGACATTCCTGGAGTCCTCCATGCCCTTTATTCGAGTGCAGAGCATGCTATTATGTATTCAGAAATATGCAGGGGGATAATGGAGTACTGGGAATTATCCCCAAACATCTTACCTTGCAATAAAAGGTCGGAATTTTGTTTAAAATTGATAAACAATGAGGAGCATGGTCAGTGTAATACTCAATTGGTTGATTTTCTCGACAAGGTTCCAGAGATGACCGAGGTTGAGAATCATCGAAGTTGTGTCACTGGTAGTTCCACTGACATGCCTGCATCACAGCTTATGAACTGTGTTCAGATACCTGTTTTAAGTGAGAATTCTTTGGATACAGTGACCACTTTTGATCAGCATATAGATTCAATAGAACAAAAGTATGATATCATGAAAAGCACAATGACGAAACCTGCCTTATTTAGCAGTGTAATTTGTCACGCTGCTGATCCTTGCCAAACGAACCAAGAGAACACTTCAAATATGACCAATGCAGTTTCTTCAAGAGACAGCGTTATTAAATACAGTAGTCCTCTAAAGGGGAATTTTCAAGAAGACAGAGCATCTCTTATTGCTCAGAAATTTGATAATAGTGTTGATCGAATGTCTAGGGAAAGTTCACATAATCGTTGCTTATACATGGGTTCTTCCTTCAAGGCAACTGTTTATATAAATCACTATTTTCATGGAGATTTTGTTGCATCTGCTGCTGCTAATTTGGCAATTCTTTCATGCGAAGAGGATCAAGTTCAGGAGTCTGGCTCTTCAGATACTCACCGAGAAGTTATGTCTTCCAGAATTGCACTCCAGGTAAAAGCTTTTTCATTAGCAGCTACGCGATTTTTCTGGCCCAATACAGAAAAAAAGCTTGTTGAAGTCCCTAGGGAAAGATGTGGCTGGTGTTTTTCTTGCAAGGCTGCTGTAACAAGCAAGAAAGGGTGCTTGTTAAATGCAGCTGCTCAAAATGCCATCAGAGGGGCTACAAAGGTACTTGCTGGTGTTCGTCCTGTGAATAATGGCGTGGATGGGGGACTTTTTGGCATTGCATTATATATTATGTTTATGGAGGAAAGCTTAAGTGGCCTACTTGGTGGTCCTTTCCTTAATGACACGTTCAGAAAACATTGGCGCAGACAAGTTGAACAGGTCACAACTTGCAATGCAATGAAGATACTTTTACTTCAAGTAAGCATTTTACTTTTTGTAACTTTGTTGTATTCATGTTTCTTCTCGTCAGTTTCTAGGCATTATATACTGTTGAACCTGTTTCCTAGTGATTCTGTTGCCGCATCATTATCTCACGTCTGTTCACCAAAGTTCACTTTTCTGGACAGGCATTTTTTATTTTTCCATGATTTTCTTTGAACTGACGATGCTGCATCTAGGTTTACGAGAATTGAGCCTATTGAGGACATTTTAATATTATTAAACCTTTGTGGATGTTGAAGTTTATTTTCATGTTGCTAATTGCTATTTGTAATGCTCTTTGTGTTTGTTCCGAACTGTATTCTTCAAGTTGAGTAATCATGTTTGTGTTTACAGCTTGAGATGAATATACGCCCAATTGTCCTTTCAAGAGATTGGATGAAGCTTGTCGAAGGTGTATCTACTCAATCTTCCACCTCTCAGATTGCTGCAGCTGCTGTTGTATTGACTCAGAAAAATAGACCAGGCAGGCGCAGGAAACATTCTGTTATGACTGAAGTTGCAAAACCTAGTTTGCTTGATACAGTAAAATTAAATGACTTCACCTGGTGGCGAGGAGATACACTATCAAGGCTTAAATCGCAAAGATGGGCTATTTCATGTTCAATTATCAAAAGATTTGCCCGTCAAGGTAGAACATATTCTCCTTCTCTTGGGTTGCAGGGTAGCTCAATGCTTTATTCACATCTTTGATATTTCTAAAAATTTAAATTAGTTCACTAAAAAATATAAGCATAACAGGTGGTAGAAAAAGGATACCTGGTATGCTCTATCTTGACGGAAATGAGATCCCCAGAAGTAGCAGGCAGCTTTTCTGGCGTTCTGCAGTTGAAATGAGTCGGAACATGTCACAGCTTGCTCTTCAGGTGCCTTTAAGTTCCTATATATTTGTATCTGCACACCAATGCCAATCCTTTGTTCTATGGGGAAAACTTGCTTCTTTCAGATGAGATGCTTTTTGATACTTGAGCGTGCATGTTTTCCTAATACAAACTATTGTGTCTTGCATCAGGTTAGAATACTTGATCATCATGTAAGGTGGTGTGATCTTGTTTGCTCAGAACATACACCATCCAGAAAAGGTCCAGAGGCAGAAGCTTCTGCTTTTAGGAATGCTTTTATTTGTGGCAAGAAAATAGTGGAAAACGAAATTAGATACTGTGTTGCTTTTGGTAGTCAAAAGCACCTACCCTCCCGTGTCATGAAAAATATTAGAGAAAGTGAGCAAATCCTGGATGTTGGGAAGGAAAGACATTGGTTTTCTGAGAGTAATATCCCCTTGTATTTAATCAAGAACTATGAACAAAAAGAGGAGAGTAACAATCCTTTGGATAACTCAGCCAAACTGCCAAGCAGAGAGCTTCATGCTTCTCGTGAAAATATATTCTCTTTCCTATTCTGGAAGCAAGAAAACAGAGACAGGAGGTGTGGCTTATGTCATCAGGATATCTTGTATAGGTACTTTGCTTTACATGCTTTCTAAGTTTTCATTTCTGTTCACTCCTTTCCTGGCTTTTTAAAATTAACTAATACTGTTTTTGTGTTCAGGAATGCTGTAAAGTGCAGTGCATGTCAAGGTAACTTCTATTAAACCATGTTCTTTGTCTGTACATGGAATCCTGTTGAGTTTAATGTTAAAGATTTCCATCATAAATTAATCTCTGTTACATAGAAAACAGAACCGGTTTGAGTACTACTAGGCATTGTATCCTACTTGCTAAAATGTTTATCCCGAATCATTTTCTCATGCACTTATTGGCTAAATCATTTTTTAGTACATGAAGTTGATTCTCTTGTTCTATTGATCTGCAGAAAATACAGTTCTGTCGTCATGTTTGTTTGACTTTTCCAAAAATAAATCTATTTTCTATTCCTCCCAGGATACAAACAAACACATTTTTATTATTTGACGAATTTCTATTTTACACATCACAATTCTATATTTTAATCTACACCTCTCCTTTAGCATTTCTCATCAGTTGATGGTGCAATATGCTTTTGTAATTGGATAAGCTTAGAAAGATTCTCTTGCATTGAGATCAATTTCGGCACCCTTGATTTACTGCCTTTTGTGTTATTTCATTGATTCTGTAATTTCTTCACTGTACTCTCAATCACATTTAAAGTCTACGCATAATCATGATCATTGTCATACACAGTATCGATGATATGGTCTAATTCCTGTATCTCATTATCTGATTATTTTATTGATTACATATCTCAAAGTTTCTGACGACATTTTATACGCTTTTCTATTCAACAGGATTATGTCATATGCAATGCGCCACCAGTTCAGCAGTTAATTTGAGTGATGGAATTGAGTTTGTTGTCATCTGCAAACGATGCTGTAAGTCTCAAGCTGCCACTCAAGTTGGAAGCAACCTTGTAACCTCCACAAGTCCTTTGCTCCACATAGGACTAGACTCTCTGAATCCATCTACTGTAACTAAACCTTTAAAGTTAGCAGACAATAAAGGTCCATCAACATCTCTTGGACTGTCAGAGCATTCTTGTGAAGTGAAATCAACTGAATTTGCAAAATTAGTTGGTGATAATAGGCCATCTGTGTCTTTTAGACCGTCAAGGCTATCTTCTGAAATGAAATTAACTAATTTTGTGAAGTTAGTAGACGGTAAGGGGTCATCAGCATCTCTTGGACTGTCCCAGTTATCTTCTGAAGTGAAATCAACTAATCCTTCTGCAGTTACTAAGAAAAACAGAAAGTCAAATTGGGGTGTGAAATGGCGGAAGAATAACTATGAAGATACAGGCTTTGATTTCAGATTAAAGAACATTCTTATGAAGGGTAACGTGGATAATGGATACATACACCCTCAATGCCGTCTTTGTGGTCAGCCATACAATCCGGATTTAATGTATATTCGCTGTGAAGAATGCAAACGTAAGCGTTTCTTTAAACTATATGCAAAATATTCATTTCAGCTCATTATTTTTCACTGTACTTCATATGTCCATTGCAGATTGGTATCATGCTGATGCTGTAGAGCTGGACGAGTCAAAGATTTTTTCCGTCATGGGATTCAAATGCTGCAGGTGTCGTAGGATCAAATCCCCTGTTTGTCCTTACTTAGATTCCCTGAAAAAGAAGGCATTGGAGAATAAAACAGTGCATCAACGAGCTGCTAATCTCAAAACTTCCACGATGGACTTAGATTGGGGAATAAACCTCTCAAACTCTACCAAGAAAATGCGAAGTACCAGCGGAAGTTTAAATAGAGGTACCAACTTAGATCGTAGCTCAGAAACTAGTTACTTCGGGAGTGATCCATCCAACATTTCGGAAACAAATACTACCTGCTCTATACAAAGGATCACTTCAATGGAGACAGTTAATAATGGTGCTACACTGACCTCTGATTGCATTGCTTCTGATGATGCAGTACTCAATCCTCAGATCACTTTCTCGCTCAACGAGTATCTTGGACCCGATGATGTTGGCCATGTCCATGGCGAATGGAGAATTCCATCCGCGTATGAGGAGAAACAACCCATAATATCTGAAGAAACATGCATCCAAATAGTGGGTTGTAAGTTTTGCTCAAATAGTGAATGTGAACCAGATCTTCATTGCCAGATCTGTGGTATGTGGATTCATCGACGTTGTTCTCCCTGGTTTGAATCGTCATCATCTGCACCTGAGGATGATGACGACTGGAGATGCGGCGGTTGCCGTGACTGGAGATAGCAACATGGCATGAGGCATACACAGGTGAAATTGTTTTTGCTGATTCTAGTTTTGGCAACACAATAGGTGTTACGTTAACTTCTGCTGCTACTGGTAAATAGATTCTTTCAACTTCTGCTACTTATCAATTATCATATATACACACAAATACAAGTCTTCTTTTATTTTTAATTTTTTTTAGTATCATATAAGGACTTAACAAAGCTGAAACAAGCCACAATTTTGTCAGAATTTCTCCCTTCTAAATAAAACATTTTTCAAATTTCTGCTTTGTGATGAAGTGTAAGATTTCTTTTGGAGTTTATTTTAGAATTCTTAATATTTATGTATGTTTTGTATTAAATATATATCTTCATGTAAATGATATAATTGAGCAAATTGTGATTTTGAATTATTGGAAGTATTATTATACTACTATATAGTATAGATGATCACTAGTTAGAACAGAAATAAAAATTATAGCACAAACTCTTTCAAACTAAAGGATCAAACTGGTATAATTATAAATTTGAAGAATTAATAATGGTATAGAGTACAACATTGACTTAGTGGGTATTTTAATACTTTAATTAGATGTTTTAAGCATAATATACACCCATGACTAATATCTAATTATTTTGATTGTGAATCTTCCAAAATAAGAAAAATAATATGAATTGCAATTATTCAACTCGTCCACCAAACTCGTAATCTTCTTATCAGCTTAAATTATGAGGGAAGGCATGCATTAAAAATGTCATACAGAATATATTTTCAAATAATAAATGATACTCTGTCATTCTAAATATTGCCCATTTTACTTTTTCATGGAGATTATGAAAAGTCACATTTCAATCAATGTTATTTACTTACATAAGAGTACTCTGATTTTTTTTTAAGATAAAAGCAAATTTATTGATTGATATTCGGGTGAACAAAATTTCACAAAGATTGAGAAAAGTCAAATTTTGATCAATTTTATTTACTTTCATAATAGTATGTTGTATTTTTATTAAGACAAAAGCAAATTTATTACATGAGCAAATTTATTGAGAAGCCAACCATAAAAACTAGAGGTTGGTTGATTCAATAGTTGGCGCTAGATAGACCGTGAAGTTCGATGATACGTTGTACCAATGCATTGGTAGTACAATGAACAAAATAAAAATTATTTTATAAAAGTCTTTGTTTGTATTAAAAAATAAAATCTCAAAACACGGAAACTTCCATTTGAGCTGAAGAAACTGCATTGAAGACGACTTTAAAATCAATTCAAAAAATAACTTATTGTAGTCTTAACTCCTTAATCCACGACAAGTCTTCATGAAGTCCCATGACCTCCTAACCTCATCCACACGAAAATTCCCTAAAATCAATATCGATTTGCATGCAATAAATGTACCTTCATGATTACAGTAAATATACATACAAATGTAGTGATTAAAAAATAACAGCATTTCAGCAAAAACGCACTCTATTTTGCATGTTCGTTGCAGTCTTGAATGAAGATAATCTATTTTGCAACTCTATGTTGGATTTAAAAATCAAACTCAAATTTTTGTGTAGATGAAAAAGTCACAATTAAAAATTAAGCAAGTTTTGTGTGTGAGATCGATAATTTTACTGTTAGACTATTTATTCTTTCTTCATTAATTATTAGTTGTTATTAAAGTGTTATTATTTTAATTTATTTTATAATTTGTTCATAAAATAATTTTATTGAATGATTGTCATTTTTCATAGATTATATATTATTTTTTATTTGAAATGTTATCACCTCTTTTTCATTTTATGGATTGAGATCCGAGAGATGATATTATGCAAGTTGTTATTCATGTGATGAAACATGTAATCATTAATGTAAAATAAACTTAGGTACACTAAACCATGACTAAAAGAATAATTAGACGGATACGTTGAGATTTATTTGATTGATCAATTTCTTTAAATGTATAAAGTTGTAAATACTAAAATAATATAAGGATGCAAGAATCAAAGGTTTATGACATGCCACGAGATGTCTCTTAGTCCTCTTATATTATTATTATTATTATTATGTCTACATCCCAACTAATTAAGCTTTTAAGTATAATAATTAAGCTTTTAAGTATAATAATCTTGCATCCAATTAAGTTTAATGATACTTAATCAAATAAAGCAAAATGCTAATCATTCTCTCGTTTGTTTTATTGTAACATATATAAATTATTGCTATTATTGGTATATAATTGATTTTTGTCAAACTATACGAATTATATGATGAATCACGTTTGTTTTATCGTAATATATATTCCCTCCCTATTTTCATAAAACCGTTACATTTTGCTTTTTATTTATCTCACAACACTTTCTTCATATATAACACACTAATATATTTTATACTCTAATTTATGTATTATCTTAAAATTCTAAAATGTCCAAAAGTCATTAAAATTGATAAATTTCTTTTTACTAAATGAATACACAATAATATATTTTATACTCTAATTTATGTATTACACACTTATATATTTTATACTCTAATTTATGTATTATCTTAAAATTCTAAAATGTCCAAAATCATTAAAATTGATAAATTTCTTTTTACTAAATGAATCATTATGTACTATTATTAATAATTGAATATTTTCTAATTATACGAATTTCGGACTAATGATTAGACTGCTGAAGTTAGGCAGACAAGATCAAGTGAGGTATATTTCGTATGGCTCAGGTTTAATATTCTTGAATTTAATTTTTAAAAATTAAATTTCAATTTAGACAAAGTTTCTTGTGAGATGGGTCAATCAATTACTAAAGTATATTTATGGTAGAGATAAAACATGTTTAATGATTGTTAAAATATATTTTCTAAAATATGCTGAATTATGCATTAAAGTATGATTTTAACGTGTTAGAGCATCTTCTAAAGGCTCTTCAAAATAAAATTCATGTCCAATAGACTTTTCAAAATAACAAAATTTTTTACATAATGATTTTGATTCTTCAAATTTAGAGAGTCAAAATAACTCTTTAAAATTAATTGCATTAACTATTTCATCATTTTCAACACTTGTTTTTCTTGAAATGTCTACTAAAAATATTAATTAATTCAGATCTATAATAAAATAAATTAGGAGATAATATAATATAATAAAAAGTAATTTATAAATGTTGGGAAAATAAAAAATTAATTAAAATATAAAGAGTGATGGAGAGGATTAAAAATATGACTCTCTAAATTTTAAATACTCTCAATTTTACCCAAAAATACTCTCTAAAGTATACAATTGCTTTTGGAGATGCTCTTATAATATGATTTATTATTATCATATTTTAACTATAAATAAACATACTTTATCTATATAATAAGCTAGCATACTTTAGCAATGAGTCAACCTGTCTCACAAATAACACATCTCAAAAGAGAGTCTTCAATTTAGTCTACTACATCTGGTTAATTATTTTCGATAACTTCCGTTTTGTCTTGGTTTAAAGGGTTTACTATCCATTAACTTTTAATTTTGAAAAAATTAAATTTCAATTTAATAGGAATTAATGATACGAAAACTATAACATTTACTTAAAGCAATTTAATTTCACTATTTGAAACATAATTTAAGGTCTTTTGCGATTCACAATAATCTGCAGCTAGAAACTGCTCGTATAATTTGTGAAATGTCGGCTGTCTCTGTTATTTTTGGGTTAATTAATTATATGAAAATGGCCAATATATTTATTTCAATTATACAAAAAAGAAATAATAATATTTTTAATATAAAAATGATCAAACTTGATCGGAGCTTTCAAATATTGAATTATTTTATAAATAATTTATAAGATAAAAAAATGATAATAATATACTTAAATGCTCTAAACAATATGATAACAGTAGTGGATATATAATTAATTGCTGAAGTCTCACACGATTTTATAACTTCCTAATTTTTTTAAAAAAATAGAGATAGTTAATCATTAGTAGGACAATTAACACTAAGAAGCAAACAAAGATACTGGTTCCTATCAAGTAGGTATGAGAGCATGTCAAATATATATTGACAATATATATATATATACAAATAATTTAAAAGGAATTAAAGGATTTTTTTAATTATGTATGGTCTAACTAAAAAATCATAGAATGGAACGCTCTCTAATATAAGAATGAATAAAGTCTTTAGATAATATTTTCTTCGCCCATCACACGTTTCATTCCTTTATTTGTCTCATACAATTTACACACTAAAAAAATAGTAAAAATTCATAATAAATAAAAGTCTATCAATACTTTATATTAATAAAGAAAAAAAAGTCTCAATTTCAAATACTTTATTATTTACTCCCGTCTAATTTTTTCTTTGTAGTTTATAATGAAAAATCATTCTCTGAATGGAATTATAAATTAATTTAAAATATAAATCGTCTCATTTTTTTTTATTTGAAATGTTTTAAAACAATTAGATCATTTATTTTTATTTTAATCTTTTTAATTTTGTTCTGATTTTGTCCAAAAACAATACTCACTCTGTCCCAACTAACTTTTCACTCTTTCCTCAATAGTTCGTCCCAATACACTTTTCACCACAAAAAAGGAGTAAAAATTCAAAAATAAATAAGTGAAAATGACAAAGAGTAGCCACTATTATTTAAAAGTAATTTTTAGTGGCCACATGTGTTATATACAATTTATTCTAGCCACTTTGAATGGAATTGGGCAAAAACACCCTTGAGAGGGACCCACTGTTTACATGTTTGAGGAATCAGATTCCTCACTTTTTGACCAAAAGTACCAAAAGTACAGTAGAGGAATCCGATTCCTCTCTATTTCTGAAAAAAGTGTCAAAGTACAACTATGTAGGCATGTACTCACCTCATATGCTTACAAAAAATGAGGTATATAGTATACTATATATAATGGTGGTCCAACCATTGTGCTGCATCATACACATATATTCATTTCATTTTTCAAGTTTTTTTCGAGGTTTAATCATTTGGGGAGCAGCTTTTTTTTCTAATTCTTTACAGGTGTGAGAATTTGGAGAGCAGTAAGATATGTTTTTAAACTTGTTTTAAAAGCTATGAATGCATTAATTTGATCATTTTTACATGTCTTATGAGTGTATATTATTTATTCAACGTTTTATAATAGAAATAATAGATTGCCAATGGAGTAAGTGGAGTATAAAATGTTTTCACATTAAATTTTTTTATATTTTTGAATAAGAAACAAGTAGGCTGAATAGAATAGGATTTGTAGGCCGAATATAACAACTTTGTAGACCGAATATCAGAAACGTTGGCCGAATAGGCAAAAAATTATCTCTTATTTTTTAAAAAATAAGTAGGCAGAATAGAACAACATTTGTAGGCCGAATAGACAAACTTTCTTGGCCGAATAGAAGAGACGTCGGCCGAATTAGAGAATAAATGTATATACATGAAATTTTGTCATTTTTTAAAAAAGTATAAGTAGGTCGAATAGAACAAGTATTATAGGCCAAATAAAACAATCTTATGGGCTGAATAGAAGAAACGTAGGCTGAATAGAAAATCTAAAATTTTCACATTTAATTTTTATTTTTAAGAAACATGTAGGCCGAATAGAACAATATTGGTAGGCCGAATAGAACAACCTCATAGGCCGAATAAGATAAACGTAGGCCGAATAGAAGAAAACATACTGAGAAAATATTTTAATATTGCTGTCATTTATATTTTCTTGAAAAAATATGCAAATGAGTTATAAAACAGCTGAGATGAATTGAGGTGGATATTGAGATAGGATACTATACAAAGGTGTACAGCTTTGGTGGTTATACATACGGGATGACAATCTGTATTATACTAGGCTATTAGAAATTCATAACATAGTACAAGCTGGTTTGGATTATTGGGGTTATGAAGTTCATTCTCTAGTTGATTACAATGGCCGTATGTCTAAATATAAGATAAAGAATGATGAACGTGTGTCAGAAGTTTTCAACTGTGTTGATGTAAGAATGGTGTACGTGACACTCCTTCCTGTCGTTGGCAATACATTCGTTCAACATTCTGCACAAGGTTTAGGGCATAGTTTGGATTTAGGGTTGGGTTATAAAGACGCAAGTGCTAGTCCGAGCAATGATCCATGTACGAGGGCACAGTCTAGTGGTAGGCCTGATTTTGATTTGAATGTGGAGTACAGTCCGACCTCAGAGATGCAGCAGTTTGGTTTTAAAGAATCTGTAGATGCTGAAGCTGATGACAACGCTGGTGAGGATGAGGATGATGTACATGCTTATAATGATGATGTTGAGCCCGGGAATAGGACTGTTGAAGAAGAAGATGAAAACAACGAAGATGATATACAACATGATTGTAATCAGTCTTCTAGCGAAAGTGATGATGATGCTGAGGAGAGAAGAATCCAATTGTATGAATAAGTCTGTGATTACAAACGTCAGAGAGACGACCCTAGCTTTCTTGAACTGATTACTCGCGACTTGTCCCGTCCTGAAATGCAGCCATAAGATTTTCATAGTATACGGCCCACCACCCGTCCTTGGTTGATTCCAGGTATGAATACTATGTTTATTTAGAATAGAACTAAAGTAAATTTCTACTTTAAACTAATGCACTTGATACGTTCATAGGCATTCCGGATAAAACTGACAGAGAAGATCAGATGATTGTCCCTTACTTTGATGCGTCTGGCGTTCTTCATGAGAAAAATGTATTTAATACGAAAGAGAAATTGCAGATTGCTGTAGGAATGTATAACTTACGGAAGAGAGTAGAGACCATTATTGAAAGATCTAGCTCGACCAGATATAACGTGGAATGTAAGCTAAAGGGTAAAACAGGTTGTCGATTTGCGATGCACCAAGAATGAGCTATGGGCGTGGGGGGTGGTTAAATTCGTTCAACATCACAGTTGTTAAATTATCCAGACAGGCCCACTCCTACACAGGTGTCATCCAAAGTAATCGGTCAATATTTTGCTGCAAGACAATTTGATAAGATTACTGGACTCCGACCCTAAGGGATGAGAGTAGAGATTTTGAAGGATTTCGGGTTCGACATTAGCATCCTCGGGGCTACCATTAAACGTAACACCTTCAAAATATTTGGCAATCTCTCTTACTAATGGTCTTCTTTGGCGTTGCCCGTAATACGTATCGTAAATCCCACCAGCCGGGATATTATATATCTAGTTCAGATCAAACCCCACTCGATTCCGGAAGCAGAGTCCTATAATCCGCATGAACTCATGCCTACTAAATCTAATGCACACGTTTCCAACCTGAAAGAATCTAGAAGTTCGGTCCTCATCGCTAAGTACAATCTCCCGAGTCATCAGGTCGTGGATATTAGCGTGCGCGTTCCAATTATCGTCAAGGTCCCAAAAATGACCAAACCATGAGCTCCTAAACATACGTTAGACTTTCCCAAGCTGTGTTAACCGTTTATAGATTAATCCCATAATAATCCGGGGTTTGCAGTAATTATGTATTCCACAATTCTGCCCCTGCATACTTGGACCCTTCCACTCACCCTGCACAAGTAACATGTTTTTTTAAATAGTTTGTAAGACACATCATATCTATCTATTCTAAGACAATTTATTATAAGATAATTCTACCGGTCTACCAAATTCAGTAAATACTCATAATTAAAAAAAATTATATAACAATAAGGTCATTTGTTCAATTCGGCCTATAATTACTTCTATTCGGCCTACAGATTATTCTATTCGGCCAACCATATCTTAGACTATTCGGCCCACAGGTTGTTCTATTCGGCCTACAGATTGTTCTATTCGCCCAACACTTGTTCTATTCGGCCAATGTCAGATGATCTATTCATCCAAGGTCTGTTGACACATTATTCCTGTTCCGACAATTTGTTCCATTCGGCCAACGATTGTTCTATTCGGCCAATATTTTTGTTCTATTCGGCCAAAGTCAATTGCTCTATTCGGCCAAGGTCTGTTATCACGTTATTCCTATTCCTACATTTTGTTCTATTCGACCTATACTTCTTCTATTCGACCTACACTTTTGTTATATTCGGCCAACGACATATGCTCTATTCGGCCTACACAGTTTTTTCACATTTTCAAATAAAAAAATACACTCCCACTGCGGTTCGACATTCTAAAATAATATATACACGATTAAGTCACATTCTACACATGTACATTGTCAACATTTTAACATGTAAAAAAAATACAAATATAGGCAAAACATTCAACACAAATAAGTCACATTTTACACAAGTAAATATCCATTATTTACCATGAACAAAAACAAAAATGTAATTAAAGTGTAGGCAAAAAACATGAAAATGACTACAAACCAAAAATTTGTTGAAAAAAATTTAATTTAATTTTATATATACCCAAAAATTCGCCATTGCCGAAGGATAAAGAGGGCCCTAAAATAGGTGACACTGTGTTGTGCTTTGGGACGAAAATAACAGAGAATGAAAGACAGAGGAGATTGGACGAAAAGGAGAGAGATGATAGAGAATATAGGACGAAAGAGAGAGAGAAGATAGAGAATATGAGACGAAAGGGAGAGAGAAGAGAGAGAATATGAGAGAAAAATGACGTTAATAATGCCCCACCCATCCACCCCAATCCAAAATTTAAATTTTAAATGTGCTACCACCCACCCCCATTTAATGCAGTCAAACCTGACATAATCATCCCCCATTATTGTCGTCCTTTATCTGACAGTTATGTGGTTAATTTGGGGAGTCCATTAAAAAATGGCTACTAAAAATTATTTTTAAGGGAGGTGGCTATTTAAAATTGTACTTAATCAATAGTGACTATTTAAAATTTTGGTCCAATAAATAACCTCTTAATACATTATATTTTTAAAGAATGTTACTCTTACTTAACTCACATAACTTACTTTATTTTTTTATTAACTAAAAATACTACATTACCTAAAGTAGGACCAGAAAAACTTTTCTTAAACTATGTATATACAATAGCGATGAAGAATAACTCAGGACGGAGGGAGTATTTCTTTACCAATTTCATCCCATAAGTTTGTAAAAAAATCGATTTAGTCCCATAACTTTGTAAAAGTACCGATTCAATTCCATGATAATAAAAAAATTGAACATTTTAAAATGAAATGAACAATTTTGGTGAGAATTTTAAAGTTATGGAATTATTTCGGAAAATTAAAAATTTTGAGACTATTTTAAATAAAGTAAATTTGTATGAGATAAATTTAATTTTAAACACTGAATGATTCACGTTACTTTAAAAATTTGTTAGAGTTGATCTCTTGTGTACAAGGTGTGTAAGGGTACAACATTTTGTTCTAAAGGGTATACATTTTAATTAATAAAGGTACAACATTTTGTTTTAATGGATATACACTTTTATTAATTTTTTTAATTTTTCAGAAAATAAAAAATACACGTCTGTATATTAAAGGGTATACTATTGACTAAGGGATATATGGGAGGGACACAAATTTTGGCGAATTTATAAAAAAAAAAAGGCCCATAATAACTTTTAAATTCCATAACCACGAAATATGCGAGAGTAATTAATTAAGTAAATACAAGTTCATCGTACCATTAGTTTAATTAGGGGGTTGTATTATTGATTAATTATTGAAGCAAGGCCAATGGTGGTAGCTATTAAAAGTCAAAAGCATAATAATTTGTTTAAATAATAAAAAGCATGTCAAAACCAAACCAAACCAAACCATACCAACACCTTCTTTATATACCTCAGCTAACTAACCTCATATCATTTCTCCATTTCATTCCCAAGTGTTCCTCACATCACAAACCATCCAAAATTATTCATTCTTCATACACTTAACACATAGTGATCTTGTCTGAAAATGGGGCGCAAGAGGGTCGAGAAGACGAAGATGAAGACGAAGCAGAAGAAGGGGCTGTGGGGATATGAAGCTGAAGAACTACATCCACAGCCATGGCCATGCCTGTTGGACCTCTGTTGCTGCCAATGCAGGTCATTTCACTTTGCTTTGCTGCCTTCTCCATTTCTTATATTACTCATATATAACTTGATAACCATGACTTGAGAAATCTGCTAACAACATCAAAATCTACTACTCCCTTTTGTTCCATTAACATAATTCCTTTTATGGGTTAATGGCTGAAAAAAATCACAAACTTTACTACTATTGTAAATTAATTACCACCTTTAAGAAATTGTAAAAAAGAATATCACTTTTAAATATTATTGCAAAACGCACAAAATTTTTTAAAAGTGGGGATTAATTTGTAAAGTTAGTGGCTTTTTTTTTAATTCACCCTTTATTTTTCGCATGAGTATAGAATCCGTAAATTCGAAAGTTTTCCAAACAATTTATTCTCACAACTTTTAATATTACTTCAATTTAGCATGATATCGTAATTTTTGTTGATATTTATTCGATTCCCGCAAAATTTAAACTAAATTGAAGTAATTTTAAAAGTTGTGAGACTAAATTGTATTTTTTAAAATTCTTTTTAAGATCATTTCGAATAAAGTAAAAAATTGTGGGACAATTTTAATACCATATTAATGATACATATTTATTGCCATTGGAATTATAATATTCATCTAATTTAAACTTAGTTTGAAATATTTAATATATATTCTTATATGAATTTTTTTTTTAAAACAAAAATCTTAAAAAGAATCACTTTAATATACTCCATTTACATTCAATTAATTTGATAATTGGGGATCGCTTAGCGGCATGGCTTGAGGTATCATAGGATAAAATTCCTTAAGATTTCAGATTTAAAATTTGCGGCTGCAATCAATAATTTTAAAGCCAAAATCTTTAGGATTTGTATGTGGGGCCGGAATTTTAAAGATTTGTATTTTTATTCGGAATTTAGTGCGACATAGAAAATGTTACACCAAAATAATACATCACATTCGATCCATATGCGGGTTAGAATCTTTAGAATTTGTAATTTTATTCAAAGTATAGTGTCATACAGAAAATGTTATACTAAAATGATATAGGAAATCGATATTGTATTTTAATATCATGTGAATATGCCATAGTCAATCTTAGTTAGTGGATTATGATTAACATGGTAATTAAGTAGTATGTTTGTGGTAATTAACAGTAAGTCAAATTGACTTTATAAATTTAAACAAAAAATTTGAAGAATATATATGAGGCCATGAGGAGATTATATGACTTTGAATAGTCATTCCAATAAAAAAAAATATTTATATAAATTAATGATAATGACAATTTCTCACATTATATAGTTAATTAGTTAATGGTTGTCGGTGCTCGAACCATAGGATGCACTCTACTAGTCAACAACAAAAGAATATATCGTGTGACTTTGTTATCATTTTATTGATGATGTAATATGATATTCTATTCTACACATAAATAAAACATATAATTCGTTCTACTTCTTCCAAAATTTCATTTCATGTAATAGGTTGTGTATTACTTTTGAAGCAAAAGTTTACGAAAGTTACTCTTATGCTGCTATGCATGACAATTATAACCCTACTAAAAATAAATAAGGAAATTATATATAGTTGTTACAATTGTCATACATAAAGGCAACATTTGTTAAAATGTAATACTTCAAATTAGGTTTTCATTGTATAGGTTCTTAAACTTATTTATTTATTATTATTATTAAGATTGATGGTTATTGTTTATATAGGTTTACAAAGGAATGGAAAGAGCTGCAGATTAAGATGGATTAATTATTTAAGGCCTGGATTAAAATGAGGGGCATTTAGCCTACATGAAGAGGACACAATATTGACCCTTCATCAATTATTAGGGAACAAGTAAGCTGTCTAATCTTAACTCGATTCGAATTTTCTGTGTCATTTTAATGTAACATCTCTCATGTTACTATTGAATAGATGACATGTAGGAGAGAGAGAGAAAAATTATAACCTAAAAAAAAGTATAAACCCTAGGAATAATTACGTGTCGATGCACATTTGAAATGATGAACGAAGATAACACCTAGAATCTGTATGATCTGTGTGATCTTAACTTACAAGCCTTCCTTTTCTTCTCAAGGGTCAGCCCTAACTATTGGGTTTCATATAGAGTCCGACAATATTTTATTAATAAGATTAATTGAGTTTCATCATTATGGTACATTATTATCCTTTTAATGTGTTTACCTACTACAAATTTTACCAAAATGGTTGACTGATCTCTTTGATTAAGGTTAGGAGAATTTGGTCATTGACCGACACCTGCCCCCTTATTTTTAATCCCTTGTAGAGTTGAACTAGTCGTGATTCAAACAATGTATTTTATTTCTCAAGTCTTTACATATTGTAATAATTAATAAAGAACAATATTATATGCACAAATTTTCGAGACGCTAAAGCTTATGTAAGACGGGTCTACCTTTTCTTGGAGTGTATCACACTATTCCTTTTGAGAGTTAATTAATACTTACTCCTACTGCCTACCCACATAAAGGTCTTCACTAAATTTCTCATTTAATATCCTCATTTTTCTCTTTTACTAAAAATATCTCGTATATGGCTCATCAATCATTGCTAATACAATTGCACACTACACATAAAATAAGGGTTAATGTCAATAAAATATATGACCTTTTCTTCCCTTTTCAATTTAATCACAAATTATTTTTTTTATCAAAAACATACATGACTTTATCTTTTTGTTTCGATTTAATCACAATATTTCTTTTTACCAATTAAATACACAATCTTTTTGTATTTCAATTTAATCACTAACTTTTCTTTATTCAATTAAATACATGATTATTTATATTTTACAATTTATTCGATTTTTTATGTTAATAAAATATATGATTAATTTACATTTACATTTTTATTTTTGATTTTTTATATTTTCTTAATTTAATCACAAACTTTTTCTAGTCATTTTCAATTAAATGAATGACTTTTTTTTATATATATATTTATGTTTTGCAATTTTAATCGGAATTCTTTATTAATAAAAAAAATGTATGACTAACTTGACTAATACAAATTTAATATTTAAAATATAATAAATAAATTTTAAAAAATTATGAAACAACTCATATATAAATATGATTTATTCACGCATTTTTAATAATTAATACATGTAATATAAATATATAAATTAAAAAATATTATATTTAATATATGATTGGTTTTACGTACGTGTTTTATTGAAAAAATTTAAATAATTCATCTATAAATATTATTTAATCATGTTGTTTTATAAAAAAATATATTTACTATAATTATATGCTATAAATTAATGAATATATGTCAATTTATAAATATTATTTAATCATGAATTTTTGTATATATATAATATATGAATTCTTTACATAATAAATACACAGTATTAAAAATTTGTTTGTATTCGTTCCAAATACGAATTTTGAGTTTGAATAATTAATCAATCAAACACATTTTTAAGGGTATTCGGTTTGAAAGCTCACGAGCACGTTCGTAAATTTTATTACTCACTTCCGGATATTTATGTCAATTTATACGGGCACATATATTAAGAAATATTATTTTTTAAATATATAATGAAGATAAAGTATAGGTAAATTAGTAATTTAAGGAGAAAAATAAATAAAGTGTTATATGAATAAATAAAGCTGTTGAAATTAATAAATAAAGTGTAAAAAATGTAGATAAGATTTACTAGAATGTGCATAAATATTTGAGACACCTCAAAATGAAGAATGTGTATAATACATATAATATTTATGTACTAATATATTAGGAGTATTATTCATTTATTAGTATTTAATAATTAAATATTTATATTAAAAATAAAAAATAAGATAATTATTTAAAAAATTATTTAAATATTTAAAATGTCTTTTTAACTTTTACAATTATCTTTGGTTGGTTTGCTTATTTAATATTTATGAATAACATTAGATATTTATAAATAAAATGTAATCTTAATATATACAAATAAAAATATTTATATGTTTATAAATAAACGTTCATAATTAAAATAACGTATTTGTTCGTGAACACGTTTGCGAGTCTTAACAGATAATTTCATTTCGAGCTTAAGTTCGATTATTTTTTCTAGTTCGAGCTTGATCTTAATTTCGATTATTCTTTTAACACACAACACCCAAATTTAATGTTCCACAGTTCGACTCGAGTTTACTAGATCCCTACAATTATAAGCATAATATTCCCATTAAAAATTTTCACTGATCATTACATCACCAAATTTGTCACATAAATAATCTCACTAGATTTTCATTGATTAATAATATTTAATCAATTTATAAATATTATTTAATCATGAATTTTTGTATATATGTAATATATGAATTCTTTACATAATAAATACACAGTATTAAAAATATTATAATTAAAAAAATCGTCCATAATTATTATTTAATCCCATATTATTTTGTAATAATATATATAATATACGGATTATTTTATATTTTTTAATATTTAATAGGTAATTTATTTATTAATATATTATAAATATTTAATGTGAATTGATTTTTATTAATTAAATTAATCATATATTTTATTAATATAAAAAATCTAATAAAATTGTAAAATAAAACAATCATGTATTTAATTGAATAAAGAAAAATTAGTGATTAAATTGAAAGAATACAAAAATGTTGTGTATTTAATTGGTAAAAAGAATGATTGTGATTAATCATTTATTTTTTTGATAAAAAAAATAGTTTGTGATTAAATTGAAAATGGAAGAAAATGTCATGTATTTTATTGCAATTAACCCCATAAAATAATGATCCCTCCGTCCCATAACAAGAGTGGCGAAACTTTTTTGCCCGTAAATTAAGGGATATAATATTTAATGAGTAATTGAGGGTAGTTGAGGTGAGATAAATAATATTTTAAATAGATGTATTAGTGTGAAGTGTGGGGTTATGGAGAGAGAAAAAGTTAATTTGTGTAGGTCCCTTTTATTAAAAAAGGGAATGCACATCTTGTGTTGGGATGAACGAAAATGGTAAAATGCACTCTTTGTTGTGGAACGAAGGGAGTAGTAATACTTTTTAATCAACGTTAAAAAAGTAAAATCATTTACTTTTAAATCGTAACAAAAGAATAAAATCATTTATTTTTTTGATAAAAAAAATAGTTTGTGATTAAATTGAAAATGGAAGAAAATGTCATGTATTTTATTGCAATTAACCCCATAAAATAATGATCCCTCCGTCCCATAACAAGAGTGACAGAACTTTTTTGCCCGTAAATTAAAGGATATAATATTTAATGAGTAATTGGGGGTAGTTGAGGTGAGAGAAATAATATTTTTAATAGATGTATTAGTGTGAAGTGTGGGGTTATGGAGAAAGAAAAAGTTAATTTGTGTGGGTCCCTTTTATTAAAAAGGGGAATGCACATCTTGTGTTGGGATGAACGAAAATGGTAAAATGCACTCCTTGTTGTGGAACGAAGGGAGTAGTAATACTTTTTAATCCACGTTAAAAAAGTAAACCATCAATTATGCATGCATTAAAAAATCGTATAACTTGCACGAGAATGACCTCCATAGGACACAAAATTAGCTATTTTAGAAAATGTGACAGAATCCCCACAATGTTAAATCAACATTTGCTGCATTTCAAATGTGTTCATAGTTTCATGTGCATTTTATGATCAAATTATTACAAGACGTAACATTGTTGTGTGATCTCCCAGGTGGTCTCGAATAGCACATCATCTACCAGGAAGAACTGATAATGAGATAAAAAAACCACTGGCATTCTCACTTAAAGAAAAGACTAGTGCCAAAAATTGTCAAAACTGAAGCAATTAACAACAAACACTCACCTTCTTTTATAAAATCTACTCACCAAGATTCTAGCCAAGCATCAACACTGGACACAGATCAATCTACCTCCGGAGGCGATCAAACGGGCAGTCTACCGAAGCTTCTTTTTGCTGAGTGGCTCTCCATGGACCAGTTTCAAGGCCACAAGGTGTATGACTTCAACTGCAACAATGTAAATCTTCAAGAATCTTCGCCTGACTGTGGTACACAGCTAAACGAAATGTATCCCGACACTACTAATATTTCAGCTGATGATATGCTCCAATTGCAGTTCAGCCTGGATGATCAGATCTCAGGAAGTGCTTTTTTTCCAGGAGAGTTCAACATCTGTGGTGACATGTATATGTGAATTAATAGCAATTAGTGGTTATATTGTTTATATGGATTGAAATTTATTCCTTTTTTACCCAAATTACTGTAAAGAGAAAAGGGGTCATAATGTAATAAGCTATAATTAGCAAGAGAGATGTTGGTTCATTTAACTTCTCCAAGGAAATAGTATAAACATTTCAAAGCAAGCAATTATCCTCTCATTAATGTCCAAAAACTCTTTTCATACACAAGTATGAGAATAACTCTTAAAGTTGTGAATCAATCAATGAATGAACAAGAAACTAACGTGTGATGCGATGATTTGAAGAAGCAAAGAAAAAAGAATTACATCTGCAGGTTGTTGATGATCAATGTCTCAGGAGATGATTTGAAACATATTCTATATATATAATTAATGTTATTTTCTAAACAAATTTATCATAATATTCTTGAGCCGTTTGTTATTCATTTGCGTGTGGAGTAAAACATAAGATGGATGGATTTGCATATTGTTGGTCACCAACGAGGAATTCCTAGTAGGCGTGAGTCCTCTTCTCACGTTGACTACGTCTTTGCCCTTTGTACACACCGCCCGAATAACATCATAAAGTTTACACCATGAACTCAATTCACGAGAGATTAACTTTACATCTTTAAAGTTTAATGTTTATTCTTAGGGTTTTATTATAATTTCCCAATTGTGATTCATGATATACATCACAATTGTAATTTATAACATAGCTAAGAGTATACTTTTCTTTCCCACTCATGAGTATGGAGAATTTACGTTGTAAGTTGTTTCACAAAAGACTCCCATGTCAGGTGTTTAACAGTATGCTAATTTTAAATCTCTTTCGTGAGGAAAAAAATAAGCAAAATTTCGATTCTCCCAAGTCCCATTATTCATTAGATTTCACCCAAATGTATAACAGAATTAATTAAATTAAAGCTTCAAATTTAATGTTAAAGAATTCCAAACAAAAAAAGGAGGTACTTAAATACATTTGGATGCAATGTAATCCTAAATTAGATATTGGCCATACTTAAACATACAAACGTTTGAATTACTACTAATTATGACTGTAGGGTTGGGAGGATATGAACTAATATGTAGTATTATAAACACAATAAATCAAAACTATATTAACTTTTCCTTTGCTTTACAAACTATACCCCCCATCTTCTTTGCAATGTACACCACTATAACACCATGGATATGAGAAACATAAACCACCTCGTCATGATTTCTGGTCTTCCAACTCTATATTTCACTTCTCGACGGCCAACCGGGAAAAACCCTAGTAGATTGTAGAAGTAGAAACTCGATGCAATCGATGGCGTAAACAAGTTCCCACTGATCTGCTAGACCTTTTTCCCCCAGGCCATTCTGTGATTCAACGCTAAAATGCTTCATCTTCACATAATATGGCACCAGCATTGATAAATATGATCGTATCTGTAGGGAAATCGAGCATTGCCCGCCTGTGCTTCAGTAGCCCTCATTGTGTGTAAGTTTGAAGCAAGAGAGGAGAACTTCTCTACTCAGAGTGATCAAAACAGAGAGGAACTCTTTCGGTGGCTAGGATTTTGCGTGGATGGTCGAGCCTGCTCGACTGATGCACGTGGAGTGGGTCCTGTGCTCTCAATGATATCTTGTTGGGCATCTGAAGCCCGCGGAAGCAGTTTGCATCTGATCCCCTTAGAAAGGAAGCGAGGAGAACTAAGAGAACTGTGTGACTTTCTAACCTTCTTCATCTCTTCCTTAATTTTACTGAATTCTTCTTCTAGTTCTCCAACCCTAGATCTCATCCTTTCCAAATCCACTTTCAGCACCCGGTTCTCACGAACAACGGTCACCCATCCATCACGTTGAACTCTTTGCCCGGAAGCTTCGTTGGGGGCAGGCAGCGAAGCAGCGGGGGCACTTTCAGGATCCAAGACATTGAGGCAACCAGCTAAGGCTGTTCTCAACTGCATCTGCTCAAAGAACAACACTTGTAGTACGACTCTGAGGGGGAGCCTTTCATTTTGAGATGCATGAGCACAGGCATCGATCGACAGTTTCTGAAAATCAATTATGTTGCAAAGCTGCTCCCGCTCCTGCTGCGAGAGCCAGGGATGTGCCTTCATCATATCAACAGATTAGTCAAGAAACAGTCTATTACAGGAAAATAAATCAGAACACAATAAAGGAGGTCATTCAAACCTTGAAATATACATCCAGAGCGCGGTATATCCCATCGTGCAAGGATCTAGAAGATTCAGGTAATGCTTCTGCCAACGAACGAATTATCCCAGGTTTCAAGTTTACATCAGAGGCAACCTCTGCTATATAATTGTCTACCAATTTAGCGGCTCTCTTCAAACGTCCAGATGACGGTGATGTATGTAGGTCAACCGATGATGGAGATATAGAAGTTGCACTTGGCTCAGAAGATACAAAATGATGAATCATCCTTTCAACACAATCACTGTTATATAAAGTATCTGAATCAGAATAACTAGGTATCAATATGCTATCCAGGGTTGCCAAATCTAGCTGTACACCTATTCTCCTTTCTAAAGAATCCTGGCATGTATGGTTAACTCCCAAGATTAACGCTACACGTAAAAGTCCAAGCAAAAAGCGGCAAAAAGATTTACCCTTCTTCTCAGGTAGTAAATTGATAACACTTTTTAGAAGAGCACTCTGATTAACTGATGCAGGTGTCATACTGAAACTAGCAACTGTCCTTGATATACCAGTTTGTCCTCCCTGCCATCGGCCCAATCCCGGAAGATATTTTTTACAGTAGTACATTATGGCACGTGCTAAGTTCTCGGCACTTATCCCTTTGGATTCCAATTTTTGAATTAACCTCTCAAACAACTCAACACAGAGATACGACACGTCCTCA
This sequence comes from Pogostemon cablin, assembly GCA_023678885.1. Classification (NCBI taxonomy): domain Eukaryota; kingdom Viridiplantae; phylum Streptophyta; class Magnoliopsida; order Lamiales; family Lamiaceae; genus Pogostemon; species Pogostemon cablin. The sequence continues at coordinate 14,166,300 of CM042986.1, read as the reverse complement.
AACCACCAATCAGATTCGTTACTATGGATCTTTGCACCAGTGTTTATCCCATTCCACAGGATGCTCCCTCCAGGGCTCTGTAAGCTACCATACATCATCATTGGCCATCCAAATAGAGAGGGATCTGTACAGATCATTACAGACAACGCATCTAGACTTTTACTTATGATTTGAAGTTCATCTGCTCTTGGAATCATGAGTTCACAACTTTGGAGGGCCAATATGCAATCCTTCCAGTTTCTTAGAATTTGCTTGTGGAAGAAGTTTTCTGACTTTGACAGTAAATTATCTTCACCATATTCATTAGTCATTGAAAGATAATCTGATGCACAATACAGCATTACTATGTTCTTAGGTGTAAACTCTACCCTGCCACCATAACAGAATTTAACAATGCTGAAAAACGTATCAGCACCACCGGGAAACTCCTCTAATGTCAATGTTGTTTCCACGGAATCATGAGGTTCCTCAGAGAGGGTTGCTATCTTCCCACATCTTGAAATAAGAGGGAACTGGAGGACATACACTTAAATTAGATTCCAGATATAATAAGAGATGAATGAAAATTGAATTCAAAGTTTTGACTATCGAAAAAATGCTGTTCAGGGAAAAAAAAAAGGTAAAAGATCACCAGAACAAATACACAATAAGGCGTCCATAACATGAAAAAGTCGGGCTACGCCTTATTTCCAAATACTGGGAACTTTTTCACGAAATGTATTCAGAATATAAGATTGAGTAATGGTTGGAGAATGAAAATGCATTGAATGATTTAATTTTTATTAAATGACTAGGTGCATTTATTCATCAGGGACACTATAAATGCATCTGGTTAAAATTTCCTAATTATATTTCCAATTGCAGGTCTTGATAAGGTCGTTTCTTGTGATTCGTTGTGGTATAATAGAATATCTAGTCACTGCAATACAGATTGCCAAGTTTTATTTATTTTTTAATGAAAATTTCATATTCAACGTAATCCTAAAAATCAAACACATGTCCAGAGAACTAAAAGATGAGTTTGAGAAATGCCTAGGTTCTTCAAACAAAGAAAGAGATCACACACGATAAAACCCAATATATATATATATATATATATATATATATATTATATGAAGCAAATAATCATTAACCAGGTCTTTGGTCTCCATTAATTGATTAAGTACTGGCGAAGCATGGAAATGTTTGTCACACAGTTGTTTCAATTTTTCATAGCTAAAAATGTCATAATACCCAGATACTCGATAAGGCGAGGAAGAAATAAAATTCTGAAACTATTTGAGTATCCAACAAGATCATACAATTCATATTGAAGTCTATAAGCTTCAGAACTTTAGCATAAGGACGTATAGTTAAGAAATTCTTTCAGTTTGTTAATCTTACTATTGGGTGGCAGTAAACTAAAGTCTTTGGTTAAATTATCTAGTGTCATAAAAATTTCAACAAGTAGAGCAGAACCCAGTTAAAAACAACTCATATATTCTTGTTAAAATCATATATCATGTATTCAATTATAGACAAAGCAGCACCCATTGCGTTATACGGAACTAAAGAACCAGCATCACCCTCCTACATGGATTATCCACAGAGAATTGTTCAAGTATCAAAGTGTCCACACTCTACATATATGCAGATAACAATAAATTAAAGTGCAATATAAACAAGAATATACACTGTCCACAAGTATTTGTCACTCTCACTGTGTGATTTCCCAGTTTAAAAATTAGTAAAATTAAATATTAAATTAGATAGAGAAACAACAAATACCAAATGAGATACAGAACAGAAGGTGACCCTCCATTCATAAATTTTTCTGGAAAGAGGCTCTTATTCAATTAAGTGCCAATTATATTTATGCACAACTTGAAACGTGAAGATATTCACCAGAAATGCGAGCGTTTTCCAAAAAAAAAAAAAACCAACCAATAAGACTTCAATCAATGAATTTTAAACAATCTGAAGAACAGTTTATTAACATTCAAGCAATTTACATGTAAGATACCTTGTGAAGATGGAAGTTCACACCGTCTACTACCACTGTAATATCGCTTCGCAAACTTGTATCGCAAAACCTGTGATGAATAAATAATTCATATTAAAAATCTCCATAACAACCAATCACATAATTGCTTGTTTTTACTTTAATTTTCAGCACGCTCAATAAGATTTTCCACATTTAAGACTTACCAAATACACTTGGGTTTTTATACATACAAGTACATCAACATGCAACAAGTAAATGCTTAGAGTATTTCCATTCAACGAGGAAAGGATCTGGACAGTATCTGATCTTTTCCCCATATTTTGACTACAGAATAAACCAGTAAATGGCTTTATTTATGCAAAAGAAAATGCTTGGCTATACAATGTAAAGCACTATATTTGCTGAAGATACTAGTATCTTACCTGTGCAAAGCATGTCGGTCGGGAAAACTTATCAAGAGTATTTTAACCTAACTCAGTCCCCCTAAATGATATGTAATTTGAATTGCACAACCCAACCCAGATTGCAAGTCAAGTAGTCAACAAATTAGGTACATGACTTTTTTTTTTCTTTTTTTCTTCTATATGTGGAGTTTGTTGGTCTATTTGCAAACAAGTAAATTTCATAAATTTGAAAATAAGGATTAATCAAATTTTTTAGTATTGCGACCCATGTTCAAGAGGAGTGCTCCTCAGGCACCAACAGCCCTTTATGCCTTGAAATAACTAAGGTCTGAACTGAGTCTATCCTCTATGTACTGAGTACATGCTAAAGTGCCATTCCACATACCCATACTCAAGTCGTGTAACAATTCAAGTTACTAGATTCTACAGAGGGCATGAAAAGGGTAGCAATTAATATCATTATACCCAAAATGAAGTAAAATTTTGTAAGCGAGATATGAAAAAACTCTTCCTTATCATATACGTCCTACAAGATAGGACATTAGTAGTACGCTTCTCTCTCAAAGACAGACTCAAAAACATGAAATTTCCAATATGCCAACTGAACACACAATAAAAGCTCCATTTAAAACCTTTTTCCAACACTGGACAACCTGATACAAAGATGATTGGAGTTATGTTCCAACACACCTTAATATGTGATTGAACATGTACACAAGTGTCAATCAGGCCATGCTTGTTAAGCAGCCATACTTCTCCGGCATATGGATTTGATTTATGTGATTTTTAAAACGGTGATGCATTCGTGATGGTAAGAAAATGCACCAGTGAATACGGTTGACAATAGTAACTTTAGACGAAAACCACCATAGCAATTTTACAATGTTTTCTTAGCATTCAACAATTTTGCATGGCAATCCAATGGCCACGTCAGCTACACCAAATTTCACTGATTACAAAGCAACTAAGACTTACAGCTTCCTAATATTTTTATGCATGTTTTGGAATATTCATGGAGGCTCGAAAAAACTCGAGAGCTTTAACACAATTAAGACTTAGAAGTCTGACTCAAGAAAAGTTTATTAATAGAACACTTGACATAATTGATAATATTGTAAGGAAATTGTTTGTGTAATACGTGGATCTACTCAAGACTAATCAGAGTTTTTTTTTTTCTCGAACTACTGTAAAGACTCCATTAGATCTATAACAGAAAAATCCTAGCACAAGCTTGTCAATGAGGGTAAACATAATTAGACTGAACCAAGTAAATTTACTGCAACCCTTTTGTTTTATCATCGTCTATTTGATGGCACCAATTGTTCTCTTCAATGAAATTACAAATTTAGCACCGATAAAATGTAAATATAATATCCCACCAGATAATGATAGAGGTTATACATTCTAGCTCCAAGACAACTCTCGAGCTGTCTATGTGTAGAGTTAAAAGTTAGGCAGCCATTGGTGATCAAGATCAAATTAAAACACAAAGAAAAAGAAAAGTCTTTCTCACTCACAACGGAGCGGGGGAGGGGAGAGAAGATGTGGTGGGGGGGGGGGGGGGGGGGGGGAGGAGATACCAGTCATCTCCTTCACGATGGAATCCAGAAATTTTCCCAGCAGGAGCCATCACGAGGAAAGTTCCCAAGATACGCTTTTTTCTAACGTCCTTCTCTTCCTGTTCTCCAATAAATGCTCAATTCAATTTAAATTCCCTCTCTTTTCTCTCTCCATCTCCAAAAGCCATGTAAGGTTGCCTTCATTTCAATTCAGTTCAATTCAAACAACAGAGATCCTGATATAATTGTTCTCACAGCTCAGCACTTCATTTATTAAAACACACATTCACTAATAAATAATCCCAAAAATGGGTAGCCCACCAACCATCTCAACCACAGATACTCAATTCTCCTAAAAAAAATCAATAAAATAAAAAAATTAAAGAGGAGAAAGTGAAAAGAAACAAGTGAAATTACGGGCCAGAGTTTACTGAGTCAACTTTTGGTCACACTCATTAAGCATAAACAAACAGCAATTATGACTCATAAAGACTCTCTCTTTACACCATGTTTAAACAGCAATTCTGAGTTGACAATCCATGGAGAAGGGAATTTACCATTTAACATGGCCGAGGAAGAAAATGGGCGAAAGGGGGACAAGAAAACATGGGTGATCATGAGAGAGAAAACTAGAGAATATGTGTTTGAGGCATTTTGTCAAACAGATGGTGGCGGATGAAACCCCAGAGGTCCTGGATCCGAGGAGATTTAAGGCTTCGGGTTTTGTGCGCGAACAGACTTAATTACTACTCTTCCCTCGCATTATTTTGGACCTGGAGTACAGGATCTTCAATTTCCTCAATTTCGCTAAATCTATCAATTAATTCATACTCAATTAATTATATTTATCTATTTATCCATACATATATATCCATACATATATGAGTATATATTGGATGCACCCGGGTGCAAGGGTGCACATATATGTATGTTTTTTTATTCTATTTTGTATATATAACTATTTTGTATACGTGTTTTGTAATAATTGTATATTTTTTTCACATTAAGCTTTCATTAAAAAAAAAACTAACATACATATGTGTATAACTATTTATTGAATATTATATACAAATTTTCATTAAAAAAATTAACAATTAAATTCTATACATTTTTACTCTTAATTGTATATGTTTTTATTTATATTTGTATATGGGTGCACCCGGATGCACACTATAAATTGCCTATATATATATATATATATATATATATATATATATATATATATATATATAACAAACTTAAATTTCTATTTTTATCTTCGATCTCTAAACAATAAAATTTTTAACTTCTAACTAATAAAAAAGGGAAGTGGCAAATTTTGACTCTTAGATACTCCATCCGTCCCAGGAAAAACACCATTAGTATTATTATTTTATGTAAAGTGGGTAGGTATTTAACTTATATAAATTATGGGTCATTCTATGGTACACACCAGCACCTGCCGTTATTAGTGGATTAAAAGTAGGAGTGGGGAGTTTTTTTTTTTAAATAATTTTAATGGTAGAGATCGAATTAAAATATAATTTAATGATTAAGATCGTTCAGGTGTATCAAGTGCACGATAGTCGGACTCAAAATTTTGATAGAATCATACTATCGAGTAATTTATTCTAATCAAATCAATAATTGATTTCAGATTATTTATTCTAAAAGATTATGGATATCAAATCAAATATTAAATGATACCTCCTCATTCTCCTATTTATTTTTACCCGTTTTTGTTAGTCTCACTCATCTTTACTATCATAAAATGAATTTATCAGAATAACTATAACTTTAAAAGTTATTTTAATTTAAAAAAATTTTAATCTCACATGATACATTACTACACGTTTTTGTTAGTCACACGCTCATGGTTACTACAATAAATGAATTTATCAGAATAACCATAACCTTAAAAATTATTTTAATTAAAAAAATATCACCCGCATAATACATTATTACACGTTTTTGTCAAGTCTCATGCTCATGTTTACTACCATAAATGATTTTATCAGATTAACCATATCATTAAAAGTTATTTTAATTTAAAAAATATCAATCTCACATAATACATTACGTTCTTTTTATTTTATTTATTTTTTAAAAAATATCACAATACTTTAAAAAGTCAATAAATTTAATTAATTTTTTTAAACTATGTATCCACAGTGCTGATTGAAGGAAGATAATTACAAGACGTAAAGTGTATGATAAAAGAGATGAAAAAAAGATAGAGAAAAGAAAGAAAAAAATATTAATTGAGTTGAGATAAAGTATGATAGGATTGATGTTTTTATTCAAAATACTGATGATTCTTTCAAATGCGGATATGCTAAGAGCTTCTATGGCACTAACGACTCTGAAATATCTGAATTCTTAGCTATACGCCAAGCTTTGACATTAGCAACCTTCTACCCGTTCTCATCTTGTTCCATCATAGGAGATGCTTGTAATATCATCCTTTGTGCCCTTGGTGAATCAGAATGCTCGTCAGCAGCTCTCCAAATCTTGCGTGATATAAAGGATTTGCTCTGTTCCTTACATGAAGTCAAATTGTATTGGGTGGGTCGTGCTTCTAATATTATAGCTTATGAACTATCTTTCTTTGCTAAAAACAATATTGGTTGTGAACGTTCATGGGACTCTCGTCCAGATTTATCTTGTCACTCAGTGCTGGCTGTTTCCAGCTTCATTTATGACATTGCTTTTCTTTTAAAAAATAATAAACTCAAATCATACACAAGGGAAATATCTTGTGTAATAATTGCTCAAATCCATTTTTTTTTTCATTTTTTAATTTGAATTCTCAATTTGTAAATCGAAAAATAAAAAAGTCACCATCGGTCGAAATATTTTGGTGCCAAATTTTAATTCTTTTTCTATCTATTTTATCAATTTCAGTAATTTTTATCTAATCTTCATTGAAACTCCTGAAAATATATTTGAATATTTCAAATAAATTATATTTATAATAATTATTTAATATTTTTAACAATGTTTAAAATATTGAAATATTAGTTTAAAAATAAAATTCTTAAAATTTCATTAAAATTTATAAAAAATATTTTTTAAAAAATGACATATTTCTAAAATTATAAAATTTATTTAAATAATTTAGCTAGGCGGAAAATCCCCTATCTTAGCCATGAACTTGCTCTACATTTACCACTGTTCCTTGTCCTTGGTGGTTAGAGGTGAAGGGTTCTAACAATGGTGACCATGGAAATCTCTATATTTATTATATATTTAATTTTTTTTAGAAATATAAAGAATTATGAAATGTTAACTATATATATACTCTTAAAAAGTTAAGAGAACAAGAAATGTAGTAAATATTATAAATTCAAAAAATTTATAATTAACAAATTTCAATAAACAACAAAGTAAAAAAGACAATGACTTCTAGTGGCCTACGACAATTTTATAAACAACAAAATAAAAAAGACAATGACTGATGACCTATGACACAATTTTATAAAGATAACACTTTTTCCAGAGGTATCTGGGGTCAACTTGACCAATGCAGCCCTGTGGCTCAACTCTAGTAGCACTTATTGAGGCCATTCCTATTTTGTCCTGATTTATTAGCCATCAGCTGATAAGGATGTAATCTGGATGAGCGGAATATTATAGACTCGAGCTTGGCACATTTAAATCTTTAAGGCTCTAGCTCGATTCGAGTTTGATTCGAATGCTAATATTTTTGTTTGAGCTCGGCTAGTTTGGAGTAGTGAGATCACGAATTGTTCGAGTTCAACTTAATAAAAGTTTGATAATAATAACTTAAGTTCAGGCTCAAGTTCATTAGAGCTTTCGAGTTTGAATTTGAGATCGTTTAATTATGATTCTAAACCTTTATGTGAACATCTTAACAAATATTTTCGCAGACCTGTTCACAAATAGGTTTCCAAGCTGGTTAACAAATAGACTCGCGAGTTTTGGAGCCAAATTCAGGCAGGCTCGAGTTCGTGTCTAAACATGATCCTTTTATGTTTCTAGTTTTTCAGGTATGGCAAAAGGAAGTTCACAGCTTCAAGAAATTTATTGTATCATTTTATGTAGCAGGATTAGATCTTCAAAGCTGCCACTGAGACAGCTGAACAAACTCAACTAGGGATGTAAGCGAACCAAACCGTTCGCGAACTATTCGAGTCTCGGTTCGATAAAATATTCGTTCGAACTCGTTCGTTAAACTTAACGAGCCAAACCAAACTTGAATTTTGAGTTCGGATAGTCTATCAAACCAAACTCAAGGCTAAGGGTGTTCGACTCGAAAGCTCGCAAACATATTCGTTTGTGGGCTTGTTAATGGCTCGCAAACGTGTTCGTAAATTCTATAACTATTCTTTAGTATTATATATTATTATTTATTTATTAATATCCAATAATTAAATATTTTGTATTAAACCACATAAATATGATAATAACTTAAGTTATTATTTAAATATTTAAATATTTTTTTACAGTTTATTATTATATTTTGTTAGTTTGTTTATTTAATATTATAATAACATTAAATGTTTATAAACGAAACATTATTTTAATATCCAAGTACAAAATTATTTAAATGTTCATGAAAAATGTACATGAACAAGTTACTTTATGTGTTCGTGAACACGTTCGTGAGCTTTAACAAACAGTTTGAGTTCGAGCTCGAGTTCGATATTTTTTTCTTGTTGAGTTCGAGCTCGGGCTCGAGTTCGATAATTCCTTAACAAACGATCCTCAAACCTAATAGTATTCGATTCGGCTCGGTTTTATTACATCCCTAAACTCAACTTTGCACATTTATAAAAGGGTTGAGAAGGCTAGACAGGGGGTGGACAACCTATTATGTGTGGCATTCCAAGGGATTAATTATGTGGACAAATTTTAAAATGACTTCTAACAAATCAAAATTCCTTGATTAGGTTGAACTGAGCTTCCTATCTTAGATGATGGAGAATAAGTACATCTCCATGCAGGATAAACCAACTAGATACTTCTATTAGATCATAAAAAGAAAGCTTGCTAGAAACAAGGTGGACCGTGTTTATTGATGAGCGTTTTCTTTGCACGCAAAATTAATCCCCAAATATTAATGATATCAATTGCAACTTAAGCAAACGACCAAGTTAAATATCGAGCCCAAAGGACGGCGTATTATCAATTTAATTATTTACAAAATTAATTAAGAAGAAAGACAATAAAAGTTGGGAGTTAATTATCGATTACTAAACAATTAAAGAAAATAGCAAATAAAATAAATTAAAATACTAGAAGAATACAAAAGTGAATCAAGTATGGAGAATATATAGTTCTAGGGCAATCCAGTTTTACTACTTAACTTTCCTCTCAAGTGCAGGCCGACTCTACCTTATGGACTATGAACGCATCACTAAGCCATGCTAATCTACTCTATAAACACAAGAAGATAAGCGTGTAATACGTGTGAATAATCTTGAAGCAAGAGATATAATTTCACCCCCCTTTTAGGTACATCAATATCAATTATTTCCCACGTCTGGAATCTAATCCGATATGATCTCCTTTTATAGGTACTATAAAATTACCCTCTTTATCCTCCTTACTAACCCGAATTCAATTCAAATTAATGAACATTCACATATGATAGTTCTAATGAAGTTTCGGAATCCCCTCACTTAGAATCATAACATGAAATCCTGTTCAGCGGTGAACGCACTCAATCTACAATCAAGAATATATTCAAACTCTATATACCAATTGAAGAAGTACAAAACGACCGTGAATATGAATTAAAAAGGCACAATCATATATAAAATCAATCCACAAGTAGTGTTGTACAGAGGACACACAAGAGAGTTTAATTAATTTATAAAACCTTCTAAACCCTAGATCTACCAAAACGATTCTAGCCCATGATGTTGCAAAGAACAATCATGGGGGTTAATAGATCTTACCCATATGTCTGGAAAATACAAGATAAATTAGGAAACGAATAAAACCCTAGATGCGGGAGTCGTCGCGTCCTTCTCCGTCTTGAATCCTCCTCTAGGTTCTCCTTTTGATCCACAGACGAATCTTCACAGTGATGAATGGATGGATGAAAGGATGTGGATGATGGTTGGGGGTGATCCCCCTTGTAGGGTGTAGGATGATTGTGTTTCGGTGCCTCCTTGGTGTGATCTGCATCTCCTTTTATGCTGTAAGCTCTCCTTATGGACATTTGATTGGTTTTTCTTGAAAAACACAAAAATACACGCACTGGGGTATAAAATACGGATCGGAGCTGTCCCGCATGGTGGTTCGACCAAAGCCCTAGGTTGAACCAACAACCCCTTGGTCGAACCAGGGTCGAATCAATTTAACACAGTCTCAGACATTTAGTTCGACCATAGTTTGACCTTCATGGATGGTTGAACCATGTCATCGAGGTCGAACCACACTGTAACAAACTTTCAGGTTCTTGGTTCGACCCGAACCAGTGGTCGAACCAAATCAGTGAGGTCGAACCAGTTTGCGTAGTCTCACCTTTTCTCGTATAACTTCCACATCCAAACTCCGATTTGAGTGATTATTACGCTCACACGATCCTCTCTTCCTTGACTTTCTATCCATATAAAGAAATTACAAAAGCTCTAACATTTGAAGGTGTAACAAGTCATACAAAGTGACACAGTCATGCTGAGTAGGAACAGCTTGCGCGGCGCCACCATTTTGATCATAACTTTCTCGTTTAGAATCCGATTGAGATGTTTCTTACGCCAAAACGATCCTCTCTTCTGTGGATTTCCAATCATTTATCACACTTTGAGTTTTGATATCCTCACAAATACAGAAAAAAATTACACAAGTTGGACTTGCGATTTTCAGCATTCTTGCACAAGTTGCAATTTTTCTCCAACTTTGCACTTTTGATCCTTTTTCCACCTAAAACACAATAAAACACCTCAAACGCACTTTTTCTCAAATATATTGAATATAATACACTTGTATTAATATATAACAATAATTCTCATCAAAAGGTGTTAAATTGGATACTAAGACACACTTATTTTCACTCTCATAATTTATAATGCTAATTGCCCATCCACCTCTTATTCTGAATTGATTAAAGAGTTTCTGAATTTTTATTCTGATCTACTAGGTCAAAAGGGACAATTAATGCAGGTGTACATGATCACATTATAATTCATGTTGGGAGTCTTTTAACTGCTAATCTTTCACTGCAACTAATCAGTCCCATTATTTCAAAGGAAGTTAAATTAGTGGTATGGGCTATGTGTAGGGATAAAGCTCTTGGACCTGACGGATTCATAGCTAAATTCTTTCAGTTTGCTTGGAATGTTGTGGGGGATCTAGTTTTTCAAGCTATAGAGGAATTCTTTATCCCAGGGAAGATTTTGAATCAAATTAACACCACCTTTATCACCTTGGTTCCTTAAAAGTCCTTTGAGTCCACTGTCTCAGACTACAGACCTATTTCTTGCTGCAACACTATCTACAAAGTGATCTCTAAGATCCTTGCTACAAGACTTACAACATGCATTCTAGAGTTGGTGGATGCTTTTCACTCCAGATTTGTAAAAGGGAGACAAACGAGGGACAATATATTACTGGCTCAGGAGGTGTTTAGATGCTAGGGATGGGCTTCTGAAAGGATTAGTCCTAGGTTTGCCATGAAAATAGATATAAGGAAGGCTTATGACGCCATTAAGTCCTAGGTTTGCCGTGAAAGTAGATATAAAGAAGGCTTATGACGCCATTAATTGAAAGTTTATGTTTACTTTGCTTAGGAAACTTGGATTTCATGATACTTTTATTGGCTGGATTAAGCAGTGTATTTCTACATCATATTTCTCACTTCTGATTAATGGTAAGCCTGAAGATTTCATTTAGGCATGGAGAGGCCTTAGACAGGGGTCCCTATGTCCTTATTACTCTTTGTTTTTGTGCATAGAATATCAGCAGAATTCTGAATTTCTTATTAGCTGTGGAGGATATAAATTCCATTCTAAATAGTGTGCAAAGCTAGGCATCTCTCATCTGACTTTTGCTGATGATTTGCTTATTTTAGGTCATGGAGATCTGAGCCTGCAGCCACTATTGCAGAAGCCTTGAAAGAGTTTGAGCAGGTAATCTAGTCTTGTTATTAGCCATCATAAAATCAATCTCTTTTCTGCTGGCGTTTCTAAATTGGTGTTTTTCTCTATCATCAGGTTTGAGCTGGGATCTTTGTCAATGAAATATCTTTGGATTCCTCTATGCATGACTAGAATCAGCAAATTAATTATGGTCCTCTAGTCTATAAAATTACTGATTTGGTTGCAACATGGTCTTCAAAATTGATCAGCTTTGCAGGTAGACTAGATCTTATCAAAACTTGCCTGTTTGGAGTCTTAAACTTCTGGTATTCAATGGTGAAATTCCCAGCTGGGGTTATTCTTACTATTGAGAGGTTAATTACATTTCTTAAGAGTTACTAAATAGTACAACTTAGTAGCTTGGAAAAAGGTAATGAAGAGTAAAAGGGAGGGTGAATTGGGAACTAGGTATCTAAGAGAGTGAAATGACTCACTTCTTTGCAAAGCAAAATGAGATGTACATTTATGGGTGAAGTGGATTCATAAGGTCTATATAAAGTCTTCAACTTGCTGGGAGGTGGGAAAGAAAACCCAATCATCATATACATGGAGATCCTTCTAGACATAAGAAAATGCATCAGCAAAACTTGGAAGATCTGCTGCAAACATATTCTAATAACAAGTTATTAGCCGGTAGAGTTTATCACTTGCTAAAGCCACCTGATCAAAACGCTGGGATTTGTGTTTGAAACGTGGAGACCAACAAACACATGTTCTTCACATGCCCATATGCTATGACTACTACGTGGACAGGAACTCAAGATTCACCTCTACTAATGTAATGTTCAAATGGATATATAGAAAATTCACAAGATCATACAACAGATTGCTAGGTTAAATCTCACTTTTACAAGTAATACCCTAGCATACAAAGTTTGTAAATTTGGTGGCGTTGCACTTTTAATCATTGCATAGTATATATACACGTTGTAACTGTTTGTATCCGAAATATGTTTACCATTTTCAGAAGATTTGACATATATTAATTAGGTTTTGGGTTTCCCCTCATCTCCAATAGCACAATAGTATTTATGAACGGATATGTTAGAACATCTTATCAACCACTCATCATAATACTTAGACCAATCAAAAAGGTACGCTAAGTATATAATAATACATATTTATATATTAATGTAAATTAAAAGGTACCATTGACAGATATGTCTGGAATAAAGAAAAAAAGATGTTACAACATGCTCCCTCTAGCAGCCAAACTAAGAATATGCCACTAACAACACCCACCCACCCACCCCCACCCCAAAGAAACAACCTAGCAGCACTTCCTTTGGATGAGGTTTTAGCCAAAAGTTTAGCAGCATATTTGAGGCTTTACATAGGGAGAGATCTTACAAACTTTCTAGGCATACAAGATTATTACATCACAAATTCTAGACCACTAATACACGAGCAAAAGAAAATTGGGACGTATCAGCAAATAAACTTTATAATAATTTAATGAAAGAACCTTGATAAGGGATTCAAGGCCTGCCAGATAACACACCACATTGTGAAAATTGGATTTCTCAGTTTTTCCTTTAACTTGCCAATGATTTCGACGTAGCCTTCTTTACAGCTTCAGCATACGTCCTGTGTTGGTATGTAAGAGTGGATTCAAGCAAGTCCCAAAGCGATGTCTTTGGATTCCATCCTGAAAAATACACAGTTAAATGGTTAAGCGAAGGATATTTTCTCCAGTATGATTACAAGCTAAACTACGTACCATAAACTTGGAAAGAAAAAAAAAACATTTATGAAGTGTTTTTTTTTCAAAATGGTCCTTTATAGTTAAACAGCTCATAAAGGTTAGGATTTTACTTTACAATTACAATCCCCCTTAAAGGTGCAAAGTCTAAAGAAACAAACTTTCATGGGTTTTTATTTTATTAGACAGATAGTTAGGGGTTCAACATGTAACACCCAGGTTCATAATAATGGCAATTTTGTATTTACCGAGTTGTCTGTTGATTATGGTCATATCTGGAATTCTTTTGTCACTATCATCATATCCTTCACCATAGAATTCCTTGGAGCTTATATCGACAATAGGTGTTTGTAGTGGAGGTTCTCCACTAACTTTTGTGTAAACCTGTAAAACATGCAATTAGTGAAAATTAAATACCATAGGAAATTTAACATCTGAAAGAAACGACAATCCAGAATTACCTCAGACATCATTTCAGCAAGTTGTCTGACTGTAACTTCATTGTTAGGGTTGCCAACATTAAATATCTGACCGTTAGCCCTGGCTGGATTTTCCTGAGAAAAGCAGCCAACTTATGTATGACTACAAGTACACGCGTTACTTCCAAATTTAATAATCAAGATAAAATTCAGTCATACAATCATCAAAAGAACAGCTTCAATGGCATCCTTAATGTAAACAAAAGTTCTCTGTGATTCACCACCATCCACAAGCTTCAGTGGCTCGCCCCTTAAGAGATTCTGGACAGTGAAAAGAACCGGCAAAGTGGAAAAGATGAGCAATAAAATTTATACAGGAACAAAATAATGAGTGGAGATGATATTACATTGCTAAAACAGGCAAGAACTCTTGGAACACCCTCACTTGGACCATCAATTCCAGGTATGAAATCCATCCGGGGTCCAATCCAGTTGAAGGGCCTTACAATTGTAAACTCAAGACCATTTTCAGCACCCTCAGCTGTAGCACAAGAATATAAGAATTAAGAACACTACAATATGCATCTCCAATTTCACAATGGTTCGATAACAATAAAACATAGCTCACCGTAAATCAACCTCTCAATTAATTGTTTTGCAAACGCATATGACCATCTCTGTTTCTCAATAGGCCCAAAGATGCAAGGGGAGGAATCTTCTTTTAAAAGATAATATCCAGGATCCTTATGCAAGAAGAGAAAATTCAACAAGCATTCTAACCAAGCCAAACCAGGATAGGTAATAACAACGTGGTAAAAAGTACAAATTAGAAGCAAACCGAGTTGGCTGAATTGCATAGGACTGGTATAATAATGACCATTGCAAGAGATAAAGGTAACATTAAAATTGATCTATTAGGATATTAATTTTCAATTTGAATCTTGTCTTAATAACTAATAATATGTCCAACAAAATGCATCTGAAGCCTCTCACTTTCTGAAAGAGGAACCAATCATTTAACTGTCATAGCAGTTATGGCCATAATCAGTATAATTATGAATTGATATTTGATATGACTATAGCAAATTTCATTTACTCAGTTCTTTTGCGTTTAACCAAAACAAAACAAAAAGACCGTTCCTGACTAACTGAAGAGTTAAAATTTAAAACTTAAAACGACACCAATGGAGCTCCTTTCACGGCAACTAAATTCAGGTCTATTTAGACCTCACTGAAAGGCCCCATTCAATAACCTCAAAAGTCAGCTGATTTCAACAGGAATCATGAAAAACTATAACAATGCACAACCTTATCACTCCAACCACAGCAGACTAAGGACAATTATTACGAAATGAATAAAATATCTCCACTCCAGAACTACGAAGAAGAAAACAAACACTCACCTGCCGCAATGGGCTATCTTTGGGTAAAAAGGAACCAATCGTTTTCCCATATACTTCACAAGTAGAGAAATGTATGAGGGGCTTGCCGTTTTCAGAACAGTATTTAACATAAACCCACATCAATGAATCAACTTTAAAAATTAATTTGATGAATGTGCATCATAATGAGTGTAACGCAAAACAGACTTACCACAGGTAGAGCATCAACAAAATTGCTGAAAATTGTGTCCAGAGGTCGCGTATTATAATCTGCTGGAGTGCATATAGCAGCTAGATTTATGGTCTACAGTCCAGATCAAAGTTCTCAATTAGTACACTCAGTAAATATACACTAAGCAACTAGCAAAGATATTAACAAATGGAAAAATAAAAATAAAAAATCATTGAGCAAGATTTTAGTATAGAAATACTAACAGTGGACAGTGAAATTGAAAAGAAACCTATCTACTATGAAACAACAATTGCAATCTCACTCAATAAGTAAATATCAAATCCACACAAGATCTAATTCAGTAAGAAGAGAAATCCAGTTAAATCATTGAAATCAAAGCAGAGAAACTCCAAAGCAACGCCAATCGCAAACACAACAAAGAAACAACAATCAGCATACAGAATTGAGAAAAGAAAAGAGTTAAAAAGGAAAATTACAAGATCCGCCATACGGATGAGGCCTTCGAGTCTAGAATCATTTTTGATATTGAGGAGGTGGAAGTGGATGCGCTGGGCCCAGGAGGAAGCTTCGAGAAGGTGTTTGATCTAGTCATTGTAGACGTCGACGGCGAGAACAGTGTGCGGCGTCTCGGACATGAGCTTCTCGCAGAGATGCGAGCCGACGGCGCCAATCATGCAAATGGTGATGGGGGTGATGAACAATTTATGTAATATAAATGAAAATTTATAACACAACACTAGCTAAAAGGTGTACAAATGGTATGTACATTGAAGGTTAACAACAAAGGTTAATACTAGCATCCTTGTCGGCCCTTATTTACATAGTAGCAACTGATTACTTTTTTGTTTTCATCGTCCGGAAAATCTAAACAACGAATCATAATTCAAAAGAAACTAAGGTTCCTTCACCACATCAATAACTATCTCTTTCTCCGCTCTATCTGAACAACAACTATCTCTTATGCTCTGGAACCCTGCTCACCGTCGCTTTCTCTATCGCATATACTAAGTACACATAGATAGCGGCAGAAATCCTTCCCCTTCCATAGCTTACAAGTTCATTCTAATTCTAAATCTTCTTTTTAGAACGACAAGGTACTCTTTGTGTGGGATATGACTGATTGAATTTCTAATACGTGAATTTCTTAGTGTAAACCATGTCAAATAGAGTTTAAATTTATTAATTTAGGTGAAACTAGTACAAAACCCACTTAATACGGGTTGATTGAAATAAAATAAATTAAAATATTCAAAAGTAATAAGACATAAATATATCCTAATAATTAAAATTTCATATTGTGTTTAGTTGGGGTATTCGAACAATATATTGTGTGTTTGGTCGGGGTACCCGAATGATGTACTCCGGTTGAAGCAACCGAACAGTCTTTGAGGAATGTTGATATCAAAATGTGAGAATGAAGAATTATTTCCAAATTTACATAAATCTCAACCACTCATATGATGATGGACATGATTATAATACATAAATTCTAGGAATTTACATCATTAAAGAATTAAACATAGATATAAAAGATTTTTCCTAATTAGGGTATCATAACATGTCTTAAAATATATCAATATAAAAATTTATTTTCAATTTAATAAAATTAAAAAAAATTATAATTAAGTTTTAAATTGTTAAAGTATTTAATAGTATTTTTTTTACGGAAAACAGAACATGTATTATCGTTTTTTATAAAAAAAAATTATACTCTTTTTTATCCAGATAAGGGATCAAATTTCGAATTTCAAACCCTTTAGAAGTTATATAGATTATTTATACAATCATATTATATATTTTTAATTATTTTAAATTGGTTTAACTTTTAATTTCATGTTTTAGTATTTATAGGGGTTAGATGAAACAAGTAGTTTTTTAATAGTAATTTTATGGTTTACAAAAAATATATAAAAATTAGAAAAATAATGTTTAAAAAATAATTATTTTTCTCTTCAAATGTGTTAACTCTGTTATCTTTTTAAGAAATAACTACATATTATTTATTTAAATTTATTTAAATAAATGTAAATTCAATAATAATTTGAGTTTATACTATGTTATGTATTGATTATGAATAAATAAATTAATTTTAAAATAACTTTTTAGTTAACAAAAAATAATTTTAATACTATAAAATTATGAAAAATATATTTTTATAAGACATTCTCTAGTAAATGAAATAAATAATTATACGGTAAGTTTTGCGTGAGATCATCTTAATTGAGACTATTTTACAAATTTTAAATTAGTTATCACATTTTTTCTATAAAATATTATCACTTTCGTTATAAAATATTATCACTTTTTATTTATAATATAAATTGTTCGTAAAATAGCATTATAACTTTTCGTTAATTGAGTATCACTTTACATTATACTAAAGTTATCACTTTTTATCCATCTTACTGACAAAAACCCTCATGTGAGAGGATATCACACAAGTCTTTTCATAATATTAAAAGCTATATAAATTAATAAAAATAATTTTATTCATAAAATTTTTCATTTTCATAATATTAAAAATTTTAAATCTAAAAATTTATACAACACGTTAAACTTTTGCAGTGTCTATTAAAAATTTCATAGCATTATATAAATTTATATATAATTTTCAGTATTATATTGCCAATGCAAAATCATATATTTTCGTATATTAAGTTACTCCATCCGTCTCAAATTCAAGTTCACGTTTAATGTAGATACGGAGTTTAAGAAAAGTCACTTTTTGACTTATTTTTTAGGGTAGTATGGTATTTTTGGGTAATAAATAAATAATAAAGTATGTTATGTGTGTTAATAAGATGATGACAAATTTGAAATTAAAGTATATTAGAGGGATATTAGTTTGTTGCTTTTCCTTTTATGGAAGTGTGAAGTTGAATTTGGGACGTACCAAAATGGAAAGTGTAAAGTTAAAGTTGGGACGTAGGGAGTATTATATTATTATATTTAAAATATTACATAAAAGTATTTTTCCATCTCGTACTTAAATTCACAGACATTGTAGATACGTAAGTTAAGAAAAGTTAATTTTTGACCAACTATATTGATTTTTTGGGGTATCGTTGTATTTTAAGTAATAAATAAAGTATAAATTATGTTATGTGTGTTAGGTATGAGTGATATTTTTGAAAAAAAACTTTTGAGGTTATTGGTTGATGTAATTTTTTTGTGGTGAAGATGAATATGAGACGGGACGAAAATGGAGAATGTGAAAATAAGTGTGAGAGAGGGAAATATAATTTTAAGAAAACATAACTATACTTTCTAGTTCAAGGTCCAACCGCTCAGGTAAGAAGTCCAAAGTTTAATGGCATATGATTAGAAGATGTTTGATATCTAGGTGGTTGCATGTTGACTTGACTAATGTATAAGAATAAAGACTTTAATATGACTTGAGAAACACTAAATACTAAACTATTCAAGTTCATGACTAAGATATCCTTCATATTTACCAATGCCTTTTTGTTTATAGAATTCTACTGTTGCCATTTCACACTAGTGCATGTGCTTATGTCGTCTCAATTTGTTTATCACAACTGTTTCTCATGCAATTAAGTAATAGTGGCAATGGGGGAGATATTTGATTAAAATCCATACTTATGGATGTGGGTGCCTCCTCTGTCCTCTACCTCGTGTATTTTACTTGTATTGTGAATTGTGAATTGTGAATTGTGAATTGTGAATTGTGAATTGTGAATTTCATATTTGATTAAGTAAATTGTATTTATATGGATGAGGGTGCCTCCTCAGTCCTCTACCTCGTATATTTCATATTTGATTAAGTAAATTGTATTGTGATGAATAATGTTGTTGAACCATGACAGTTGATTTTCTCTCTGTAATTTTGTATTGTGATGGTAGGTAGGGCTATGGTTGAGTGGTTTTATAAGGACAGAATAAGGTGGGTATTAGGGTTTCGATTGGGCGCCAAAAGTTATCCAATTTCACCACCAAAAATGGATTGTCTTGTAATTTTGATCTCAGTATTTAAGGATTAGTCCAGTAGACCAAAATTGCTAACGGGAAAGAATGAAAAACTTAACGGCGAGACCATTATTGCTGCTGAAAAAAAATATTTGGGACTAAAGTCAAGACTATTGGGATCAACTGAAACGGGACTGTGACGAGTGAAACTGGTTTTGCAATTTTCTCGACGCTCAATATAGTATAATGAGGACCTTTCGGTGGGACGGAAGGAGTGTATTATAAGATAACATTTAAAAAAATATAAGTCAAGATTCTTTAAAAAATTAGAATATATATATATAAACTTTTTACATGTTTAGTTATATGTTACATTATCAAAAGTTAAAAGTTATATTTTATTGTAAATTCTCTACATTGATAAAAGATGTTATTTAGCTATAAAATTACAAAAAAAGAATAAATTTTCGTAATTAATGTTTAATTGTTATATGACACGGATCATTTAAGTATAAAAATAAGAATAATAATTAAATGAGCTCACGTAGTACACGGATTATCAACTTGAACATATATGACAATTTTAAGTGTATGTGATTACATAATTTAAGGGAATCACAATTTACACATTATTAAAATATTTAATTGTATTTTTTTATTGATACGGTGCCCGCGTTCGACGCGGGTTATCATATCTATTATTTATTTATTAATTTTAAATCTAATATAATTTAAATAAAATTTAATCATGTCTATTTGGGATAATTGAAAGTATAATTTTTTTTAGATCATAAAAAGAATACTTTAAAGTGTATAAATTCAACCAAGTGAAAAACATGTATTCTCTATTTATTTCATATTAGTATATTGCAAGTTATCCTTCATTCATACACCTATATATATCTCTATAGATTTAATTATTGAATAATTGTATAGTGCACCGGGTGCACCGGTGCACGTAGAGTTTATAGGTGTAAATTAAGGATTAGTGGGTAGTTATTTATTTTAAAATTTTATTATTATTTTTATTTTTTAATGGTGGAGATTAAATTAAAATTTAATCTAATAATTAAAATTGTCTAAGTGTACTAAGTGCACACCAGTCGAAGTCTTAATTTTTATGATGTAACTAAAATTTATTATATCATTCTATGTACATGATAAAATAAATTTTCTAATAATTCGATATATTCAACTCAAAATTAGAGTGGATAAAATTAAGTTTTGAAAAAAAATTGAACTTAAATTACTTAATAAATTTTATATTGAAATAAATAATTATTCATTCTTAATGTAATTATAACTAAAAAATTGTCATTTAAAGAATACTTAATTCTCTAAAAAAATAAACAAACAAAACAAAAACAAAATGATAAAAATTTGGGTGAGAACGTTTCACAGATCTTATTTCGTGAGACAGATAAGGTCTTGTCCCAATTAACTTGTCTTTTAATTTTTTTACACATCGAATTTCATTAATATGATAGAATTATGCATGTCTGGAGTAAAATATCACTGTAAGTTCGTGGATCGATACCATGAAGAAACTGTCTTTATTTCTTATTAATTTAATTATTTTTATAATCAATCTTAATTTATTAAAACTTGTTACAATTATTAATTTTTGCAACCTCACACTTTTGTAATCTAATTTTGAAGTGTATATATAAATTTTTTTTACATGTTATATTTCATAATAGAATTGATCTATTGTACAATTTTGATGTACACTAAAAATAGGATCCGTACTAAAAGTTGATCAACTATATAATCGTAAAATAATTAAATTGGTCATTAACTATTCACGCTGATCATTCGCTTCTGTCTTCTCTCTCCTCAATCATTCATTCACGCTGCTGGTCTCTCTCCTCTCTCAGTCATTAACGCTGCCTCCTTCGTCTCGTCTACAGTTTCTCAGTTTCTCCTCTTCTCTATCTCTCTCCTCGCTGCTTCTCTCCGTCCATAGTTTCTCCTCCACTTCCTCTTTTCTCTCTCTCCTCTCTCCGTTATTAATGTTGTCTCCCTCCATCCACAGTTTCTCTCACAATCTGTGGCTTTGCCTACGTGCCGCCTCCCTCTGCCGTCACCTTCCACATCCCTGCCTTTTTTCTCTCTTCTCTTGTTATTTGCCTTTCTCTGCGTGTTTCCCTTTGTCTTCTGTGTATTACCCTTTGTCAATTATAAATATTGGTTCGTATAAAATTATTGTATTATAATTAGGTTTAGAATTGAGAATTAGATTTTTAAGTTGATTGGAATCAAGTGTGGTCAGATTTTGACGTTTGAGCTGGTGAGGAATCAAGCGTGGCTGCCGTTTGGGTAGAGGAAGTTGATGTTTGGGTGGAGGATCCAATGAAAGAATTAAACTGATTCTGAATATGTTTGATACGTTTGGGTTGGTGAGGAATCAAGTGTAGCTGCCGGTAGAGAAAGATGATGTTTGGGTGGAGGATCCAGTGGAGGAAGTATGGGTAGAGGAAGATGATGTTTGGATGGAGGATCCAGCAGAGAAGTAAACTGATTCTGAATATAATAATGTATATTGTATAAGTTTTAATTATTTTATGTATATCTTTATTCTCACAAATGTATACTTTATATAAAATAAAATGTGGAATACAAATGTATATTATATAAATTTTAATTGTATATCTTTATTTTAGAAATGTATTCTTTATTAAATGTAAGTTTGTATTCTTTATTAAATGCAAGTATATATACATCTTTATATGTTAATGAATTACAACATATACGTTATTAAATTATAACTTATACACTTGCATATTAAAATATTTATACTTAAATATAAAAATATATACATATGAATGTATTAATCTTATACTAAAATATATAATATAATATACTAACATGTATAACAAATATATTGATGAAAATATTGATAAAATAAATATCTATATTTATTTTTTTTATAAAAAATACATTTATTGAAAACACATCTACACTATTAAATCCCGACTAATACATGTGATTATGAAAATACATATAAAAAATTAATTAAATTTAATTCTAACTTTTCAGTATAAATTTAATGATGATACATTTAAGAGTAAAATATAATACATTTATATGATGAAACATACACATTATCATATTTTCGATTTTTTTTTTGCAATTCTCATCCCTTTCAAAAATTCATATATGTTCCGGTCTTTCCTTTGTTCAGATCCTGAAAATACATCTTTTGCTACCCATCTTTTCTTTGTTCAATATGACTTTCTTTATTCAGATCTGACTGGGGTGAGGACAAATGCCTCTTACTTTGTCCATTGGAATCGAGAAAGGTGATGATTGTTTGAGAGATATTTCTCTCACTGCATTCCATACCTTTTATCATTTCTTTGTTCAGATCTGACTTTCTTTATTCAGATCTGACTGGGGTGAGGACAAATGTCTCTTACTTTGTCCATTGGAATTGAGAAAGGTGATGATTGTTTGAGAGATATTTCTCTCACTGCATTCCATACCTTTTATCACAGATCTCTCTAATAAAAAATTCTTCATCTCCACCAGATTTATAAAATAAAATCCGAAACTGAGACGGCGACATGGAAATAAAGAGCAAGATATAGCGAGATCAGGAGAGAGAGAGTGTGTGAGATCGAAAGCGAAGATGGACAGAGAGACAGCAAAATTAGAAGAGAGAGGGAGTGTGTCTAGATAGAGAGAATCTAGAGAGAGATTGGGGGAGGGAGATGGAAGTAGATAGCAAGATATAGCGAGATATAGCGAGATCAGGAGAGAGAGAGTGTGAGATCGAGAGCGAAGATGGACAGCGAGATCAGGAGAGAGAGTGTGAGATCGAGAGCGAAGATGGACAGAGAGACAGCAAAATAAGAAGAGAGAGAATCTAGAGAGATTGGGGGAGGGAGATGGAAGTAGATAGCAAGATATAGCGAGATCAGGAGAGAGAGAGTGTGAGATCGAGAGCGAAGATGGACAGAGAGACAGCAAAATCAAAAGAGAGAGGGAGCGTGTCTAGATAGAGAGAATCTAGAGAGAGATTGGGGGAGGGAGATAGAGCGTATAGAATGATGGAGTTGAATGACCCATCAAGCCAATTAAAATATAAATATTCTGATCATAGATTAATTTTGATTCAATTGCACCTTAAAAATTGGTGCACAATAGTATTTGCCTTCATAATAATGTACCTATATAATAATATAGTTATTATAATAATTATAGTAATTATTATAATAGATACATATATTTAATAAAATTTCATTAATTAATAATGAATTTCATTACAGTACGATATTACTTTAAAATGGTAATATATAATATGTATAATAATTTAATTTAGATGTTGAGAAAAAATTAATTAATTCATAGCATTAAAATAAATAAACTCAATAAGTTAAAAAATAAATTTAAAAAAATAAAGAATGAATTTATATGAGATTTGGGGAAATAGTAAAAATTATAATTACTTATAATATAATTCGTTAGCCTGATACAAAGTTCTAAAATGAGTATAACAACTCATATTAAAATTAAAAAAAATTATATTTCATCCATATAAAACTGAAAGGAAATTTGGGTGTAGTAAATTTGGGCATATAAAGAGTGTGACAAATATAATAATTTAGTTAAAATTTCAGCTCAACCAAAAAATTAAAACTTCATTCAGTAAAAAGATGTATCTACTGAGATTCTAACTCAACAACTCTTTAAAATCAATTAACGAATAATACTTCACCAACTCACAATTTAAAAAAAATCATAAATACTCTACTAATCTAATTATGCCACCTCACATTTTTTAAATTTAATTTTGGAAGCTTATTTTGCTTTAATATATAAGAAGATTGTATATATATCTTTTTTATTTTATTGTCGATGTATTTTTAAATATATTGTCAATATATTTTTAGATATACTAAATAATGATAATAAAATAATACAATACAGTTAATTAATGTAAAAATAATGAATCGGTATATTTCAAATCAAACATGATCTTAATATAAGTCATGAAAGTATATAACCTTGAAAGTAAACGGCGAGTATGTGGATGGTGAATTGAGAAAGGAGGGGAAAATGAGGAATAGTGGAATAGAATCAGTGGAATGATGATTGGGCGATGTCCTCCAATTCTCAGCCCAATAAAGCAATGGGCCCACCATTGGGCCGATTAGTAAATGAAAATGCACAATGGGTCGCGCAAATTTAAGTTAAAATTTCAGCTTGCACGCCTTTTCGTATTTATCCGTATTCTTTCGTTTTGATTTCGAATCGACCACATTTTTTCTCATGTTTTAATAACTGCATAAACAAGTTCAATTCAATCATAAATCCAATCAATTCCAACAAAAGATTTCTCTTCAAAATTAGGCAATTCGTATTATTGGGTTGGATTTCGTGTCGACACGATAAGGGCAAGCCTGAACACGAAAATTAATGAATTGACACAACACGACATGATAACAACATGATAAGAAAAAAAATACTTACTAAAATTAATCATTTTTTAAGTAAATATATTTTAAAATTATTAATAAGCAGTTACCTAATTTATATTTATATTGAGATGTTAACAGATTAATGAATTATCTGTTAATATTTCTCATTCTTAACGGATTGATACGAACCCAACACAAACACAACACGAATTTTTCGTGTCGTTATTCAAATAATATAATGCAGACAATAGAAATTGAAAATGTTTCCACCTCACTACATGCTATCAGCCCAATAAAGCAATGGGCCCATATTGGGCCATATTATAGCCATTGGGCGGATTAATAAATTAAAATGCACTACGGGTCGCACAAATTTAAGTTAAAATTTCAGCTTGCGCGCCCTTTTCGTTTTTGTTCGTATTTACTCGTTTTAATTTCGAATCGACCCCATTTTTTCTCATGTCTTCGTAATTGTTTAAAGAAGTTCAATTCAAGCATAAATTTCCAACAAAAGATTCCTTCCCACAAAAATTAAAGAATTAAAGAAATTATTAACTAAAACCCAACTTTAATTATATAAAACCTAGCTGAAAATTGACACCCTATTTTCTAGCAATTTCTACGCTCATTAGTTGTCACTTCTATTATAAGATATATCATTTTAAAAAAAGAATTAATCATACATTTAAAATTTTGAAATAAAAATACATAATATACTTTTAACCCATTATAATCTCTAATCTCAAATACTCACAGTCTGACCTCAAGTTACTCTTCTTCAAAAATTTACTAATTATCCCCTTTTACTAATCTCAAAAATATTTAACTTAGGATGGAAAGAGTATTTCTTAATTCTTGTGCAAAAAACAAACATATCCATTAGGACAGGTCAGAGGGATATATTTGAGGTATTTTAGCATATTTGACTAATTGTAAATCAATATACTAATTTACAATCAATATTAAATTGGTATATTTTAATTAAATTAAATTAAATTTAATTTAATTAGGTTTATATTTTATTTTTGTTTTTTATTTGTTTTTGTTAATATTCAACTAATCTATATAAACTATTTAATTATAAAGTTTATATATATTTTCTTTGTTGAATTTATTTTAATTTTAATATATAATTTAAATTTAATTTTTACTTTAAAATACCTGTTACAAACAAACAAATAAAATAAATTTACCAGGTAAATAGATTTAACAACAAACTAATAGAAAAATTTGTTGATAATTTTTCATTAGTAAAGTGGTATTTGAAAAAAAAAATTCCAAAAGAAATTCAAATCTCGTTGATACATATTTTTATTAATTGGTAATCATTTGCTAATAATTATGTTGGCAATTTATATAAATTTTTTGTTGGTATCCGCTGGTAAATAACCATGGATATTATTCTGTTAGTAAAAACATTATAAATTCGTTGGTATTCCATTGCTAAAAGAGAAATGTAAATTTTGTTGGCTGTTCATTAGTACATTCGTTGGTAAAAGTGTATTTTTTGTGTGTTAATTTAATTTAATAAATATATTTTTACCTAAAATATCGTTTCACTTATTTGATCAAATTTCAGTATATTTTTTAATTGTTAACTTTGATCCACAAGTATTAATAAACAAGTTTAAAAACTATCATATTAATTTTTTTAATAGGACGATTTTGGGTTTGACTAGTAGGATATGAGCGAAATATATATATCATAGACAAAGGGTTATGAAATGGTACACATTTGTTCATTAGAAGACTTTGAGATAATGTTCTATATGTTAAAGTACTTACAAATAATAGTGTTGGAGAATTTGTTTGGTACAAGTAGGGATGATAACGACATTTGTATTTTCAAGTACCTAGTCTACGGGTAGTTTAGATGAGTTTTGGGACGTATATGAGTAATTTAAAAAATTCTTTTTTAAGATTTGAGACGAGTACGAATATATGTCTTGAGTTTCGAAGAGTATATATATATATATATATATATATATATATATATATATATATATATAATGAGATAATTTAAATAGTTAATTAATATTTATAAGTTTTATTTAACTTTTTTATAATTATTTAAAAATAATTGAAATTATATTATATTTAATAAATAATAGCATAATTTTTATTAGGGATGATTACTGATAGATACACATTTGTATATCCTAATTATTAATAAATACATTGATTTAATATAATTACTAATAAATACATATGGTTTAATTTATTTTCCAACATTACCTCGTACACTCTTTAATCGCGCTTTTAAGTGAGATTTCAGTAACTACCCTATCTTCTATTTCTCACTCAAAATTGCACGCTAATGTATAGTAAAATAAAAGAATGTATATCATACCCTCTTATGATATTTACCCTCCACATGCACGCCAATGTACATCATCGTCTTCGTTCTTGTAATTTTCACTCCGGAAGCACACCAATGTATATCAACGTATTTAGTGTTAAAGGGATGTTTCCACTTTTGATTTTTTTTGCAAGTTTCCTTTTTGTGATTTAATGAATATTAAATGTATAGTACAGACTGTTCAGTACATTACAGTGCATTACTTTTTGTTGATTAATAATCATAATTAAGAATGATTAACTTCATTGTGCACACGTGTGTATAAATTAAGAATTTTTCATTGTTTCTCTCCAAAAATTATTTATCGCAGACGAATGTACAATGATGTATATTTAAATAAAGAGTATTTTATGTTTTTTTCTCCAAAAATTATTTTTCTCACATGAATACACAGTGATGTATATTCATATCATTACGAATGTACAATAATGTATATTTAAATAAAGAGTATTCTTTGTTTCTCTCTCCGAAAATTATTTTTCTCACATGAATGCACAGTGATGTATATTCATATCAATACTTAATCTCGTTCCTTTTATTCTCTTCGGACGATGCACACTGATGTTCAGTAAGCGTGTGTATTATGGTAAAACAAAATAAAATTTTGTATTTATAAGTAAATTTTTAAAGGGAATGCATGGTTTAATAATATCTAAATACATTTTGTACCTAATATTTATTGACCCTTATAATTATAATATTAATTTAAATATTAAAAAATATAATTATACATAAATAAATTGGGTTGATATTAGGTGCACCCGGATGGAAGGGTGCACCCATATATGTGTAACTTTTTATTCTATTTTGTATATATGTTATTCTATTTTGTATACATGTTTCTTAATGATTGTATAAATTTTTCACACTAAGTTTTACAATCAATTTTTATTAAAAAATTAACAATTAATTTTATATATTTTTGTTCATAATTGTATATGTTTTTGTTTATATTTGTATACATTCTTGAAAGTTGGTACACCTTATTTTAAGGTACACTCCGGTGCACAACATAACTATTCAAATAAATTATTATTAAATGGGTAAGTGTAAGGACTCTAACGAGTGATCATTTTCATCCCGCCGAACAGGCGATTACAGTTGGTATGGGGCCATGACATAATAACTTTAGAAATTGGGAGTTTGAGTACGAAAACTGAAAGTACTTTGGGGATTAGAAGATAATTAAACATAATTAAACAGATTCTTAAAACTTTTGCGTATCTGCGACACAAAATGACTTTCATTAAAGGGTGATACTCACTCTACCCAAGTTTATGTTTTTTTTTTTTTCATTTTGGGTTGTCTCACGCTAAGGTTTACAGTTTTTTTTGTCAACTTGGGTCCACATAAAACAATTATTACATGTAGGAACCACACACAATACTAGTACAATTATTCACTTTACATTAAATATTATTTCTCTTACTTCACTATACATTAAAATAGTATATTTCTTAATGTCCGTACAAAAAACAAATGTTAACGTTAACACAAGATGGAGGAGGTATGTATATTGGAGTTATTATGTGGTGCACCAAGTACACTGGTATACTTAGGATTTATAGGCTATTTTTAAAATATAAAAATTTTCACTTTTTAAATTCTAATTCTTTTATTTTAATCCAAAAGTGGTTATTAAGTACTCCCTCCGTCCCATTGAAACGTAATCGTTTGCTTTTTGCACGTGGATTAAGGAGTATAATAATTTAAAGTGTAGTGGGTAGTTGTATTCACTACAAAAATAAATTGCTTATAAATACATTAAAAAGTGTTGTAATAGGTAATATATTAACACATTTTATTTATAACCACATTCATTTTTTGTGTGGTTCATTCTGCCGTGGGGATAGATAAGAATTATGACATATAATCACACATACTTTTATTAATACATATTAAAGTGTGAAGATAAGTGACTTATTAATACACTTTTAAGTGTCATAATAAAATAGTATTACATAAAATAAAATAAAACGTATCACACATATTAGATCCATATTTCAAGTCAGAAAGCCATTAAATCATAAGTAATTCTTGTAATATTTTATTAAAAATAATATATATACATAGAATACATAATTAAAGTTAATACTGAATTTTATAATATTAATTTTATATTATCAATTTAATAGGTATAATAAAATAAAATAAAAATTATTAATTAAATTATAGTATAAATTTAATTTTTAAGATAAATAATAATAATTTAGAAATATATATAGCTAATTATTTTTAAAATAATTAATTTAAAGTAAAAGATTTTATTATTAAAGTAAAAATAAATTTTATTTTGTTAATCATTAAATTAATTAAAATAATTATTTATTATAAAAAATTAAAAAAATTAATTTAATTTTTTAATAAATAAAATGTTAATATTTTATTATTTTAATAGCGAAACAAAAATTTAAATATTAAATTTTAATAATTTGTAATCTTTCATCATGTGTAGTAATAAAATAGTATATATTTACAAATGTATTCGCAAGTGTCTCTAAACAGTACTTATAATGACACTTTTTTGTATGTTAAAAAGGTGTAGCAAAAATGTTGCTAAAGAGTATATATAAGGACACTTTGTTTTGTGTATTAAAAAAGGTGTAGCAAAAGATAAGTATTCATTTTGAAGTGTGGTGATAGGATACATATTAACACATCATTTTATTAAGTATCTTTATAGCACATATTGACACTCCTAAAAATATAATGTAACAATACAATACTTATTATCACATTGATGCTAAACTGACATTAAAAATCTGTGGTTAAAGACATTTTTTGTTGTAGTGATTAGTGTTGAGTGTGGGCCATGAGAGATCACATCAATCTAAAAAAGAAAATTGATACTTTGTAATGAGACAGACCAAAACATCAAAATAGATACGTATCAAGGGGACGAAGTGAGTAATTGTTTAATCTAATGGATGATATTGACTAGGTGCACCAGAATGCATTGGATGCACCCTAATTTAACTCTTGATAAGAAATGATAACCATCTAATTATAAATAAAAAATAATAATACTTTAAAAATTATATACCATCGCATATAAGCATTGTGTCACAAAATAAATTTTGTCCTTATGAAATTACTCATAAAAAATACTCCCTCCGTCCCATAGAAGTTGACACACTTCCTTTTTGGTTTGTCCCACTAAAGTTGACATATTTTCTTTTTAATACATGAAACCCACACAAAAATAATTAATCTATTTTCATAGGCTCCACATATCACCTCTAATACAACTACCCACTACACATTAAATATTATTTCTCTCACTTCACTTTATATTAAATTATTATACTCTTTAATCTCCGCGCCCAAAAAAAATTATACCAACTTCTACGGGACGTAGGGAATAATAAGTATATCCTTAAATAAATATACCCATCTAATTCATTTAAATATATTCAATCTTTGTCTTTAATCTCATAATTCCACCTCCATTATCTATTAAAAAAGAAAAATAAGAGAGAGGTATATATATATACCCTTACCGTCATTAACTCTACCACCACTATGAGAATATTTTAAATAAGAGAGAAGAGGGCAAAATATTTTACTAAAATATGTATATCATTAATTTTAATGGGTATATTTAGTAATTGAGGTGTGTTTAGTAGAATTGAAGTACAAATAGTTGTTCACTGATTTCTATGCACTAAAAGTCAAATATAAAGAATCAATTGTAATTTAGCGTGTGTCCAAGTCAAATATCAATCCAAAGAATAACTATTACTAATTTTACTACTACAAAAATAATTAAGACCAATAATTTTCTCAAATTTGGGATTAATTTATTAGACTAAAATTTACAAAAAAATAAATGAATAAATAAAATAAAAATATGCAAGTGAAAAATATCATGAGTGTTTCAAAAGAGAAGACAAGATAACTCTAGGAAATAAAATTTAAACCAATCAAATCAAATGACTCGACAATCAGTTATAATTCCAGCAAAAGTTATGATAGCAATCACTTAAATATACTAAATCTCTATTACAAGTAAACATAACACGTAATTTAGTTCAAAATGTCATATGCAAAAGAATAATTCCTACTCTCTTTCTAAGTACTTCATGCTAAATTTCATTAAATGATAGAGCACTAGACTTCTGATGAGAGTGAAAATTCACGTAATTTAAGCTCTGATTTATATGATGATTGTATATGATTTGGTCTTAAATCGAGACGAATCGAGATGTGTAGTAAAAAGTCAAGAATAAGGTGCTATTGAGATCGTTTGAGTTTATTTTGGCAGGAAAACAGGACAGAAGCGCTCAGAATCAAAAAGGGAAGATTTCAGAATGTCGTTTGACCAAGGAAGAGACTGTTCAACCAAGACCTTTTGGTCGAACGGTAAGCTACGGGTCTGTAAGTCGGTGGGTATTCTGTTCGAGGTCTATTCGACTAGATGTGATGTTGTTCTACCAAGACGAGGTGGTCAAACGGGTGTGCGGGACTTCCAGATTCGTACTCTTTTACACTCCAGTATGTGTATGTGCGTGTTTTGCCTTAAAAAGCCCATTAAAGATCCATTGGAAGAGTTTGAAGTACAAAAAGAATACAATTTACATCCAAGAGAGACATCAATTACCCTACACGAGAGCCGTACCCTACCAACTTTCATCCCATCCCATCATCTGCTGGAGATGTGGAGATTCGTCTGTCGAATCAAGTGGAGAATTAAGAGGAGGATTCAAGACGAAGAAGGAAGCGACGACGCTCGCATCTAGGGTTTATTTCGTTTCCTAATTTATCTTGTAATTTTCCAGAACTAAGATAAGATCTATCCAACCCTAATGATTGTTATTCGCTCATGTGCTAGAACATTTTGGTAGTTCTAGGATTATGAAGGTTGTATGAGTTAATTGAACTCTCTTATCTATCATCTGACAACACTACTTGTGGATTTATTTTATATATAATTGTGTCTTTTTTAACTCATATTGACGGTCGTTTTGTGTATCTTCAACCGTTATATAGATTCTGAATATGTATATCTGGTTGTTGATTGAATGCGTCTACCGCTGAACAGGGTTTTACATGATTATAAGTGAGGGGACTCCTAAACTTTATTAGAACACTCATATATGAATCTTTATTAATTGAAATGAATTCGGGTTAATAAGAAGGATAAAGAGGTTAATTTTATAGTACATATAAAGGGAGATAATATCAGGTTAGAGTACCAGGTGCACGAAAAATAATTGATACTAATAGTACCTAGAAAGGAGGGTGAAATTATTCTCTTGCTCCGAGGTGATTCACACGTGTTACACATATGTTTATTTGTGTCTATAGAGTAAATTTGCATGGTTAAATGATGCGTCCAGAGTCCATAAGGCAGAGTCGGACAGTACACTTGAGAGGGATATTAATTAGTAAAACGGATTATCCTAGAGCTACCTATTCTCATACTTGATTCACACTCGTAATTCTTCTATAGCTTTTTTTATTTTCCTTGTTATTTTAATTAATTGTTAGTAGTTGATAATTGAATTCCACAACCTTTATTGCCAAACTAGTCTTAATTAATTCAGTTTATAATTAAATTAATAATATTTTATCCCTTGAGTTCGATATTAAACTTGGTTGCTTATCTAAGCTATAGTTACACCCTTAATATATACTTGGGGATTAATTATGTGTTAAGAAAATGCACAACAAGTTTTTGGCGCTGTTGCCGGGGACGGTAGTTTTTATTAATTTATTTCTAGTTTAATTGTGACTCTCTCATACTTATTTTTATTTTTTAACTTTGAATTTTTCAGGTGTATGCACACTAGATTGAAGGGAGCTACTTTAGAGCCTTTTGATCCAGAGATAGAAGCATCAGTTTAGAGAAGGCAAAGGGAGAAGAGAAAGGATAAGAACTTGGCACAACTGATACTCTTGATCTAGCAGTTGAAGTTAAAGATCAGAATTTGATAGTGACTGAAGCTGTAGCTGAATCTAAGTCATAAACAGAAGCAGTCAACATGGCTGGAAACGAAGCCAATTTGGATAACATTGCAATCCGCGAAGTTTTCAAAGACAATGGAGTTGCAAACTTGGGCTATTAGGATAAGGTGGGATGATGCTGATTTTGAACTTCACCCCGCCTTTATCAGCATGGTAGAAAGGAGCCCCTTTTCTAGGGACCCTTTGAAGATCCTCAGCAACATTTCAATAAGTTTCTTGGCTATGCAAGCACACAGAAAAAGCGCAGAAAACAATGAGAATGCGAGGAAGATTGTTTTGTTAAGTTCTCTCTTATTAATAGAGCGAGAGACTAGTATGACACGCTGAATACTGCAGATTGCACTACATGGGAACAACTGAGGCTGAAATTTTCGGAGAGATACATGCCACCCTCTAAGGTGTTTAGAATGAAACAAGATATCACCTATGACTCAGGGTGAGAAGTTTCATGAGGCGTGGGACATATTTAAGGACATTCTGAGGAAGTGTCGCAACATGGGATTTCAAAACCTAAGTACATTAGTATCTTCTACAACGAGTTGGATTGTGATGCGGGTGTTCTTCTTGGTGCGTCATCAGGTAGAGCATTGTTAGCTAAAACACCCGTGAAGGCCGAAACATTATTCGAGGATATTTCGATGAACTCATGTGATTGGCCTTCTGATAGAATTAGAGGAACTTATGTACTGGCTAAGGCAGCTCAGGTTGAACATCAAGTGGTGAAGTCGAATAGGGATGATGAGATCGTCTCTAGTCTAGCTAACATCAACAAGCTACTAGAGTCTCAGCAGAAGCAGATTACAGAGTTGACTCAAAGAGTACCAGTGATACAACAACAGGATGGTGGTAATGAGAGATCTATCCAATAAGAGTTGGAAGAGACAAACTATGCCATGGGTCAAGTATTCAAGGAAACATGTTTCAGAATCAAGGAAACGGGAATTACCAAGAGAACTTCAACAATCGTGGTCCATAAGGTAACTTTAAAAATCAAAGGAGGCAAGATTTTTCATGGAGTAATCCTAATGCTGCCATACAACCTCCAGTTGTTGTTGATCCTGGTGCTAAGACTGAAGAAGGAAAACCTGGTATTGAGGATGCCTTGAACAGATACATGACTAAGAATGATGCAGGGGTGGATCTTCTAGAGGCTACTATGAAGTCCAACTATGAAGATTTATCTAAGCATACCAAGGACCTTACTTTGATGATGGGTCAAATGGAGGGCAATGTAAATCAGCTAACACAAATGTTGGAGAAAAAAAAGTTTATATCTCAAGGTATAACGAATCCGATATAGTGTAAAGCCATCACGTTGAAGTTTGGAACGCAGTATGATGGTTTGATGATGCCAACAACTGATTTTGGAGTCACAGGGGTCTTGTTCGACCACAGTTCAACCAAGCCTACTAGTCAAAAAGAGGTCAAACAGGCTCCAACGGGTCTATATGATCATGACGTGCAAGCAGGTGTCCTGTTTGACCAAAGTAATGTTCGTTCGACCAAGGGTGCTGGTCAAATGAAGGTCGAAAGGCCTCTGTCGGGTCTGTACAATCACGATACAAAGTCAGGTGTCCCGTTCGACCAAGACATGGTTCGTTCGACCAAAGCTAATGGTCGAATGGAGGTCAAACGACTCCGTTTGGCCTCCACTTCTTTGCCGAACAACATACCTAATACCTAGCAACATCCAAAACCATTACATGAGCATAATCCAAAGCTTACAATTGAAAAGAAGTGGGAGAGAGCTAAGAGGTTGAGAGCCGAGAAGGGAAAACTGAAGGAGGTTGAAAGAGATGAATGAGGAATTCCTAAGACAAAGGTACCTTTTCTATTTCCTTTGATGTTAATGAAGAAGGAATTAGAAGAAAAGTTCAAAAGGTTCCAAGATATCATGAACAAAATCAGTTTGAACATTCCTTTCCCCGAAACAATCATGGAGATGTCGTACTACGCCTGATTCATAAGGATATCATATTGAAGAAGAGGACCTTGAATGGAGTGGAAACAGTAAACTATTCTGAAAACTGCAATTCGTTTATTCAGAAAAAGTTCGATTATTCATCTCATCAAGAATAAAAATACATCATAAACATATCAAAATTTAAAGAGTAATTTTTTTTAGAAATATGATAGTTTATCACTTTAAATAATGATTTTTTTTTTGTGTAACTAAACTACATTCGCATAAATATTTGACATTACACCTAATTGATATAATATTATTTATCAATCATAAAATTGTGGAACGCAATATATTTAGGCGCCTAACCCAAAATAAGGAATGAGGGGATGTGAACCAAGTTACCTGCCCCTGATTGCGGGAATAATTTTGTAATAATCCCCTAAATTTTTGTATTCAATTAATACATTACCAACTGTTTACAAAGATTTTTGCAATATTCCATTCCACATTAAGCATAATGGACAAGAATTGTATGAACTTGTCTCGTGGTGAAACTATATTTTATTCTTATAATCAATTATTACTTTAAAAAAAATATTATTATCTTTTATTTAAAATTTTATCTGTTTTAATTTATACTATAAATTGTTCATGAAATAGTTTACAACATTTTATCACTTTTCATATACTTCTTCTGTTCTGCGTTAAAAAGACATTTACATTTTCAATTTTGATTTGTCGGTTAAGATTAACATTTTCCTTTTTGTCAAGTGAGATCAATACAAAACAACTACTCACTACACATTAAATATTAGGAAAAAAACTCGTGTGAGACTGTCTCAGATAAGGCTAATAAAATGTGATAATGTCATTATCACTTTCATTATAAAATGTTACTACCTTTTATTTATACTATAAATTGTTCATGAAATAGTTCAATGCACCATTATCATTTTTTGATAATGATATTATCACTTTCTATCCGTCACGTGAAAGATCTCACTCAAGAATTGCCCCTTATATCTTTTAATCATCTACCCATTAAAATATTATATCTATTTATTGTACGTGTAAAAAACAAACGTAAACCTTAAGATGTAGAATTAACGGAGAGAGTATTGCTTATTACTTTTTTCGTGAGATTAATTATCTATTGTCCCAATGAATTTTTTTAAAAGCCTCTATTTAGTTACCACTACAAAAAAAAGTATTTTTTAGCAATAAAATTTAGCAACGAAATTCAATCCGTTGGTAATTAGCAATGGATTAACAACAAAAATGACATTTTTATTTTAGCAACGAAATTCCAACGAATTTATTCTCTATTTTAGCAACGGAATTCAATCCGTTGCTAATTACCAACGGATTACCAAGGGAACCATTATATATTACCAATGAAATTATTAACAACGGATTACCAACGAAATTATTTAACAACAAAATTGATTTTTCGTTGCTAAAAATTTAGCAATCACCACTTTACCAAAGGAATTTTACCAACGGATTCCGTTGCTAATCAGTTGGTAAGCCAATTTAACAATGGAATTAAGACTTTTAGCAACAGAATATTTCGTTGTTAAAAAATAGTTTTTTGTAGTGTACTATAAAAATAAAAAATTGAAAAATTAAATATATATTATATTCACTTTTTCTTATTAAGTTTAACTTTTTTTATTTTTTTAATGTAATAATTTAAATTTTGTATTAATTTAATTTATTTTTTAATTTAAATATTATAAATTTATAGAATGTAATAATTTTTATAATGAAAAGTAGTATTCAATTAATAAAAAGTGATAACGTTATTGTAAATTATTTTATGAACACTTTATAATATAAATAAAAAGTGATAAATATTTCAAAAGAAAAGTGATAACATCTTTGATAAAAAATGATAACTAATTACGAAAGTGTATTTCATGAACAATTTATAGAATAGATAAAACGTGGTAATGTTTTTAATAAAAAGTGATTCATAATCAAAGAAAAGTGATATTCATCTAATTAAATTATTTCACAAACAATTCAATAAAATAATAAAAAGTGATAATATTATTAATAAAAAGTAATATATGATAAAAAAATTGATAATCTTTTAATTAAATTATTTGATGATCAATTCGTAAGTTGAATAAAAAATTATAACATTTTTAATATAAAGTGATATCTGATATAGGTAAGTGATAATAGAACAATTGAACTATCTAGTATAAAAATTAATAATAATAAAGGATAATATTACTACAAAAAGTGGTTATTTGATCAATGAAGATTTAGTATATATATATATATATATATATATATATATATATATATATATATATATATATATATATATTAAATAAAAATTAATATCGAATTGTAAAAAAGTTATTATTTATAAATAAAAAATACATTAATTTTAAAATTATGTGAAATAGATATTGTTAAATTAATTAATTAATTGACAACAAACAATAATTATAATTAATAGACAACTAAAAAATATCATTAATTAAGTATATATTTTTTTTATTGAAATATTATATATTACCACCTCTTCTCCGAAAATAGTTGCGGTAAGATATTCAATATTTTGCCTAAAATTAGATAGGTGAACAAACAATTAATTGCGCACACAATGAATGAGTCGTATGAGGAAATATGTGTATATAATATAATGCTACAGTCTTGGCCCAAGATATTAGATTAATTGCTCGCCAATTGTCTATATAAAGGGAGCTGAAATGTCATAACTCACCACTACATCTCTCTCTCAATTCTTTTCACTTTCATTAATTATTTAGAAATGGAAGAAACTAAACTTCTTCAATATTTTGAGGGCAAGACCATATTTATCACTGGAGCAACAGGCTACCTTGCTAAGAGTTCTCTTTCTGATCCTCTCTTCAATATAATGGGTCTTATCGGATCATTTTCTGTGCCACTTATGTCATCTTCTGTGCTGCAATATTAAATGAATGACACGTAGAAATGTTAAACACTAAAAAATAAGAAAGCACAAAGCTTAAGGATAATGGTTGGATTTCTTCTTCTTTCATATGTGTTATTCATGCTATAAGTAGTGCAGGATATGATGCAAAAAGGGCACATGAGATCCCATGTGTAGTTTTATGGGTGTATGAGTATAATGACGATTAGTACTACCTATAATTCATACAGTCTGTCTCATTGATTTCTCATCCTTTGTAATTTGAAACAGTGCTAGTGGAGAAACTACTTCGAGTTCAACCCAATGTCAAGAAACTATATCTCTTGATCAGAAAGCCTGCCAAAATTAGTGTTGAACAACGCTTTCAAGAAGAGGTAAAAAAAAAAACCTACTTTGTGCATGCATGTGTATCTATATATGTACTTTACTCAATATATTTATCAAATTAAACTGTTAATTTTTTTTATATATGATTACTGCATAGACATCAAATTAAATTAAAAGGCAATATCTTACACTTCTTACAATTATTACTCTCTCCGTCCCGGATATTTTTACCCGTTTGTACGGGCACGGAGATTAAAACGTTTTATTTTTTTAATGTATAATGTAAGAGAAAGTAATGATAAATTAGTAATTTAAAAAGAAAAAATGAATAAAGTTATTGGGAATGATGAATAAAGTGTAAAAAAGTAATTAAAATTGTTGGGATTGTAAAAAGTAGGTAATAAAATATTATGTACTTTTGTCAAAAATGAAATGAATAAAAATACGTGGGACACCCTAAAATGAAAAGTAGGTAAAAATACGTGATACAGAGGGAGTATTATTATTTTTTTCAAAACCAAAATGGTTACTTTATTATATAAATTCTATGAAAGGTGAAGATTTTTCTTTTTAAAATTAATTTCACTGTTTCAAAACCAAGATTTTTACAATTTAATTCAAAGTTTCGAAAATTGCAATTTTTGTCATAGCTGTACACAAATGGGATCACCTATTTAATTTTATGTTTCATCTTCTGTTTCATGTTTTAGATTCTCGCCACATATCGTAATCAATGCTCAAATTTTCGCCACATGCCCCAAGGGTTTAATAGTCATTAACTTGTGTATAATTATTTGATAGGAAATAAGTTGTGCAACAGTAAGTGAAATACCAATGTGGAATAGGGGGTTTGGCTTGAGCTGTACACGCCATTTTGCCACTTTGCGTCACATGCATACGCGCGCCACGTGTGCAAATTCGGTGAAAATTTTAATTTCTCGAAAAAAATTGGAGAAAGTTAACTTAATTTTTAAAGCTGTGGAATTAAATTAAATAATTTTTATTTTTTTAAACATTTTAAATAAAGTAAAAAATTTATGTGATTGTTTTGATAATTAACTTGTTGGAGCTCTTTGTAAATGAACTCCCTATACTATCGGTATAATATGTGGATCGACTCATCGACCCTATTCTGTACGTAATATTGATTATTACACGTCTAGATCATATATAAAATTACGTATATTAATTTTCGATATTATAAAATGTACATTAAGACAAAACGTATGGTGACACATTCATCTATAATTAATGTGTGATATCACATTTATAGACATACCGACAAATTGGTGATATATTATATTATCAATAATTAATGTGTGATACCTCATTTTATCATGTATTATATTATTTTTCTCAATTAATTGAAGGTAATATAATTACACAAATTAAAAACCTATACAATTGATGCCCACATTAATAAAATATTACTCTCGCATTACTCATTTACTCTCGTATGTTTATGATATTTTTCATGCTTTTCTTTTCATTCGTTACGCACTGACATACATGGGAGTATTACTCATAAGATAGGTAATCTTAAATTTAGTTGTTCTTTCGTAGAAATTTAATTGCCTAAACACATATATGAACAAAAGGAAAATGAACCTTACCTAGTTATGTGTACGTAATTAACCAAAACGGATGTTATGTTATATTTTGTGAGACTCTTAGATGTGTGATACGTATTAATGCATTTCTTTTCTTTTCTTTTCTTTTTTTAATTTTTTATTAAACATAAATTCATATCTTTATCTATATGTCATTGAAGTGCGTGTCATAGAACAAATCACCTCAAAATTTAATTAAATGTTCGTAGTTCAGATAGATAATAATTCTCTATATTATATTTTGTTACAATTCTTATATTATAGTAATTCTTTTGTAGAAACAGTTATTGAATTTCTATTAATTTTCCATTCCTTAAATTTTTAGGTTGTTGATTGTAAGCTTTTTGAAGTTCTAAGAGAAAAGCATGGAGAAGAATTCCAGTCAATGATGTCATCAAAAGTAGTCCCAATTGCAGGTGACTTGTCCCATGAGGACTTAGGAATTGTTGATTCTGAGTTGAGAGAAGCCATGTGGCAAGAAATAGACATTATTGTCAATTCAGCTGCAACTACAAAATTTGACGAGAGGTAAATATTTATTAATTTTAATCAGACTACCCGATTTCTTTAATTTAAAATATCAAAATTCATTTATTAATGAGATTAAAGCAGATATTGTTGAGCTAACTACAGTTAATATATGTGCCAAAACATACCATTCCTCACAATTATTTGACTTCTGTATGGGACATGTTTCATGTCTAGGGTTAGGTCAACCTGTACATATATTTAAATTGAGCCACCTGCCATATGCATCTTTTTCAAATTCACAAATGAGATTGTTGAAATAAAATATTCCATTGATTTGGTGCTCTTTAATTTATTGTACATCTATCTTATTATTTTAACTTAATGGAATTTAGTATTTATACTTACCTTAAAGGATGTTTAATTGTTTGAGGTTTACTATTATATTGATTGTTATTATAAATAATGATCATATAGATTTGTTTTTTTTATATATTTTTTAGTGTATATGTTTTAATTTTGTTAATGTGAGTGGCCATGTGTAACAATGTGTCAGAGATGAGTATTTAGTGGTGATATGTATTAAATGATGTGATAAATTAAAAGTTACTAGAGATGAGAGAGAAAAAAAAGAAAGAAAGAGTTTTAATTGGTAAATTGAAGATTAATACTACCCCAATCCGATTTAATGTTTATATCTGTTTTTTTTGCACGAGGTTTGTATATATGTTGTAAATGGATTTTTGTTATATTTTTATATTTTTTTCCTTACTTTAATTTGAATCGATGATAAATCGTGTAATATTGTACTAAAACTTTTATGGGTATTACTCTTTCCCACTAATTACTGCACATTTTTCTTTTGATCTGTCTCAACTTTTTAGAAATAAAAAAAATACATTACAATACTTACACATATCCCAACAATTTATACACATTTTTCATTAAATTATTTAAAATATTTAATTTTTATTCATATTTCAATAACTTTACACATCATTATACACAAAAAATAATCTTTTTAATCTCTACGTACAAGAAAACATGCATAATTTAACAGGACGAAGAAAATAATTTTTAGGTGTAGGGTTTACACTTAAAAAAATGTACGGTAAATCTTTAAATAAAACACCAAAAATGATGATATGTAAATTGTATATATAGTGGAACTAACAAATTACTAAAATTTATAGTGAATAAGAAAATAATTTTAGAATCATACAATAGAAAACTTATCAAAGTCCAATTTCCAAAATATATCAAACATGGTCTTAGGGTATATCACGTTCATAATCAAATGATTTAAACTATCAATACCGATATTACTATTTTATCTTTTAATTTATGACTTAGAATTTATCATTCACCATATTATTTATTACATTATTTCCTCAGGAATTATGACGTTTTAAATCATCACTCAAAACAATCTAAGTAGTTATTCTAATTAAAAAAATTTACATTACGATTTTTTTAGCTAATTAAATGATTTTGTGTTTTTATTTTAAATGGGATAGTTTAAAATTCAAAAAAGAAAATTCCAATTACACGATTTATGAACGAAATATAGATGGTACTTTAATATTAAAAATATTAATTTTAAATTAATCATTTCACTAAAATAAATAAATAAATAAAAATAAAAACGATGTGATTTTAAAATTAATCATTTTCACAAGCAAGAAATTTTGTTTGATTTTTGTTTTATGCAGATACGATGTGGCATTCGGAATCAATGCCTTGGGAGCTATGCACATCCGAGACTTCGCCATGAAATGTTCGAAAATAGAGATGCTTCTTCAAGTATCAACCGGTAATCAAGTGATTAGTTATAAGTCAAACTTTTGTTGATACTATGTATGTAGGGATATATTAGATGTGATAAATATTTTAATAAACTAATCATTCTTAAAAGATAAATAAAAAATATGTTAATATAAAAAATTGAGGGCAAAGATTTGTGTGAGATAATCTCTCGTAAGAATTTATGTGAGATGTATAAAAAATGATAACTTTTATAATAAAATATTATACTCAATTAATGAAAAATTATAATAATATTTTATAAACTATTTATAGTATATAAATGAAATGTGATAACATTTTATAGCGAAATTGGTAACTATTTTATAAAGTGTAAAATTATCTTATGTGAAATTTTTTTACCATGAAATCATCTTACATGAGATTTGATCGAATTACAAAACTTAAGATTTTCATAAATTAAGATCATCGATCGTTTTTTC
This sequence comes from Pogostemon cablin, assembly GCA_023678885.1. Taxonomy (NCBI): domain Eukaryota; kingdom Viridiplantae; phylum Streptophyta; class Magnoliopsida; order Lamiales; family Lamiaceae; genus Pogostemon; species Pogostemon cablin. The sequence goes on along the minus strand of CM042986.1, from coordinate 14,123,405 downwards.
CTCCCGTTTATGCGGCGGTAGGTCTATAAAAAGTAGTGTGAAAGAAATTCAAATTAAAAACTAAAAATTTTAAGGAAGATTTTATGTAATTACATATATAAATAGAGTTGTTTTGTGAATACCCGTTACACGGATGTAACAACCTGACCTTACCCATTAATATATTTGCTAAAACAATACATTGTGCTTATCAAAGTGTGGACTCCATGACCTTATAGGAGCTTATCATAACATAAACCGTCTCTTATCTTATTACTTTATTCAAAATAATCTAAAAAACTTAATATCTACGAAAATCTTATAACTTTTAAATTCTCATAAAAATTATCAATTTTTCTTAAGAACGCAAAATTTTGCTAATCCATGAGACTGAACCATGGATAGAATGAATGCTTTTACGAAGGTTATGGAATAAAATTGGTAAATAATTGTTTTGGAATAAAATCAGAGTAAATCTAAAAGGTCTGATACCATTTTGGATAAAGTGAAAAGGTATGAAATGATTTATGTTTTAAACTCTAATATTAGCACATTGACCTTAAGCTATCAACACATATAATTTTATGTGTTACTCCCTCCGTTTCTCTGAAAGAGGTGCGTCTGCTTTTTTTCACGTAAATTAAGAGATTTAATATTTAATTCGATGATAATGAGAGAGATATAATATTTTAATGTATATTGAGTATTTGTATTAGTGTTGCTATGTATGTCGTATGGCACATAGGATATATTAATTTTTTTTATGAGTTTCATTAAAATAAGGAAATGTATACCTTGTATTGAGACAATTTAAAATAACAAAATACACTTATTTCAGATAGATGGAAGGAATATTTTTCAACAAAAGTGTTAGGTAATTAAAGAATATATTGACCTTTCGATCTTAAAATATTAACACATTAACCTTGAAGTATTACGTATCAAGAGTAGTTAGGTAGACGGACATTTAATTGACCCGACGCTCGACCCAAAATCGAGATACACCCTTGGGCCTTGGGTCCAGGCCGCAACGTTTTTCAGAAAATGTAATGTTTTGGGCCTTTTTACCTTTATAGTATAACATGGTCTTAAAATATTAAATATTGATCTTAAAGCATCAACACATAAATCATGTAGTATTAACATACATCTGCCTCTCTAAAAAGAGTTATATATATATATATATATATATATATATATATATATATATTGTTTGCACATAAATTAAGGATTATAATATTTTAATGTATAGTGAATTGAGATATATAATATTTTAATTTTTAGTGATAGTTGTATTAGTGTTGTTTGTAGTTTCATGGAAATATATTTATTATTTTGTGTGGGTCTTATCTATTAAAATGAAAAAATGCAACACTTTTTGTGGGATGCCATAATTAGTAAAATTGTAACTATTTTTGTGGCAGAGAGAGTAAATACATTTCATTTATTTTATTTTAAGGAAAAGTAGCACGTTGATCTAAAATATTAACGTATCAGGTCGATATAAAGCTGGTTAAAAGAGTTACATGGATATTATATCAGTGTAACTGGTGCATAATATCTGTTGATATATAAATTTAACGCAAAGACTTGTGTGAGATCGTCTCATGTAAGGGCTTAAGTGAGACGGCCAGAAAGTGATAATTTTTATATTAGAAAGTGATAATAAATTAATGAAAAGTGATAATGTTATTTCATGAACAATTTATAGTATAAAAAAGTGATAATATTTTATAGCGAAAGTGATAATGATTTATAGCGAAAATGATAACTATTTTAAAAATTGAAAAATGACCCCACGGTCTACGTAAGACCTACCAAAAATTAAATAATTAAGCAATCACAAATATTTGTTTCTTAAATAATTTATTTGCATTTTTGAATTGTTGTCGTTAAAATATTTAAAGTTTTTACTAACACAAATAAATACTAATACATGTAATTAATTAGAATAGCATTTTAATCAAAATAAATTAATAATTTATAAAAAATTGATTGCATATAATATATCGTAAATATAAATGTTATGGCAATTATTGTGATAAAAAAAAAAACCCTATGAAACACACTTTCTTGTAGTGTTATAAATATGGAAAATTTAATTAAATGTGGTGTAAATGTAGCTTTTGTACACGGTACTAAGGCTGGGGTGCTGGAAGAGGAGCCAATACATATGGGCGACACACTCCCCGGAGCTAAAATTACCAATTTAGACATCAACCTCGAGAAGACCATCATTGAGGCGAAATTAAGAGACCTCAAAACTGAGAAGCTAACTGACAAGGAAATTGCTATAGCTATGAAGGTTTTGGGAATGGAAAGGTTAATATCTAAATAATCTCATTTATTAAATATCAAATTATTCATTGTATGGTATATCGCCATTATGATGTTTATTTCCTATATCATATAGTATGATGAGTGACTTGTGTAAAGGAGTTGAATTTATAATTTCAAATGATTGCCAAAGTACAGATTTATAAGTTTCACTCATATCGACAGCGACACAGAAAAATGATATACGTACTAAAAAAAAAATTCGTGTCACACACATTCGTATGATGTATAATTAATTGAAGAAATTTGTGTGACAGATCAACGTTTCATGGATGGCCAAATACGTACGTATTTACCAAGGCAATGGGGGAGATGATTGTGGAGAGGTTCAAGGAGAAGGGTAATGTAGTAATATTACGCCCTACTATTATTACCAGCACTTTTAAAGACCCTTTTCCTGGTTGGATCGAAGGTGTCAAGTAAGAACTATTATTATAATTATTATTTCATTTTCTTCAATCAACGTATATATTGGATAAAAATCCAACTTCTGATTTATTTTGGATACGGAATCAACATGCGGAGGGATAAGCTGGATCAATCAAATTAAAAACCAACACCCTAAGCAAATAAATCCTTAGCCACGTGTATTGTGGATCACCTTTAAAAATCAGACGTTGGGTTTCATATCGTTTTGATTTTGATGTATGTATGTATGTATATATGATAGTACTTTTAATAAAATATAGAACTTTGGATGCGATCTTTGTTTCGTATGGTGAAGGCAAATTGAAATTTTTCGTTGGTGATCCTGACTCAACATTGGACATGGTAAGTTGCATTGCTTCGTATGAGATGATACACCGTTTAATCATTTCTTTTGAATATATGAATATCAATTATCAATCAACATACAAACTCATGCAAAAACTAATGTTGACATGAATTCTTCAAACAACTTTGCAGATTCCAGGTGACATGGTTGTAAACTGTATGGTTGCAGCAATGGCGTTTCATTCCAAGGATAGACGAAAAATGTGGGTGTATCAAGTTGGTTCGTCTCGACAGAACCCGATAACGTATGGTGACATCAAGAGGTTAATGCGTTGTTATCTGTCTCAAAATCCATTGTATGATGCCACAGGGTACCCTGTAAGAGTAGGGACCCCTATAATCATGAAAACCATGGCAAGCTTTCACAAATACATTTCAATCCGCTACTTGCCATTTCTCATGGTCAGTTCTTCGTCTTCTCCTTGTTATTTCTTTACCAAATATTATTTAGTTTATTTCACTATATATAAATGTGTTACTAAGTTATTTTAACATTAGGGTTTGCATGATAGGGGTTGATGGGAGTGGTTAATAATTGTAATGAATTATGTTTATTCTCATTCATAACGTTACCAGAAAGGGGAAAAAAATCCACAATAAATTGCGGATCGAATTCCTGTGTCATTTTCGTATATTATTTTCTGTGTCACAGCTCGAATCGTCGTCATGTAGGAGATGAGAGAAAAAAACTTTCTCATTTAACGCTGTCAGGTGGCCCACTAAGTATGCAAAACTTATTTTTAACAGCGTTATGTGGGGGAGTTAATTTTTTTTTCTCAAACCTCCTATGTGACGACAATCTGAGAGGTGTTACAAAAAATGATATACAAAAATGACACAGAGAATCCGATCTGTATCATTATAAATTTCACTTCTTTGTATTAAAAAAAAGGTAAAACTTGTTAAGGATAAAAAAATCCTCCAATAAGTAACCCTTATTTATTTTGCCCTTCTTGTATGTTAGTATCTCTTCTTCTTTCTTAAGTACTAAAATTCCTTGTCTAATAAAAATAATAATTTTGAAAAAAGAAATCCTTATAAGATTTTGAATTTTATGAATGGATTATACAAATATACTTCCTCCGTCCCAAGAAATATTTATATTTACTTTTTGTACGGGGATTAAAAAATATAATACTTTAATGTGTATTTATGTAAGAGAAATAATATTTTAATGTGTAATAGATAGTTGTATTAGTGTAGTGTTGTGGTTCCATGGAGATATCTAAATGTTTTGTGTGTGTCTCATTTACTCTAAAGAGAAATATAAACCTTTTTATAAGAAGCCAAAATGAAAATGCGTAAACGTTTCTATAGGACGGAGGGAGTATTTAGCAATAAAAGTTAAATTTGCATTTTAGTAAGGCAATACCAAAAACTTTATAATGTTTTTATAAACCAAATAATATTCATTGCTTCCACCGTCCCTTTTACGTTTACTGTTCTACATTTAAAAAAAAGTTATTTTTTGGATTAATTTTATTAACTTTTGAGAGCATTGTAGTATTTTTAACTATTAAAAAAAATATAAAGTAATGGTACGTGTGTGAAAAAATAGTAGCAAATTTTAAATTAAAGTAACTTTTGAGGTTGTTAGATAAATTGATGTTTTTCCCTTTTTGGATGTGAAGGGTTGTTGGACAATACGGAAAATATAAGGATTTTTTGGGATGGATAAAGTATTATTTTTCAATGAATTGCTAACAAAATTATTTTTTAATTATTAGTAATGAATTGCTAACAAATCCAAATTTTTGTTGGATACAAATAAATATCAACCATATTTGTTATTAGTCATTAATTAATTAGTAAATAGTTGAGTTTTTATCAACCAATATTCCTTATGTCAAATGGAATTTTTATTGTTAATTGAGTATTATTTATTATTAGTGAATAAAGTAGACACTAGCCGCAATCTAAATGAAATAACAAAGGAATGAAATGAACTTATGAATGAAATAGTAATGTGAATGAAATAATTAAAAATTATTTTTATCATGATTGATATCATTTAAGAATAACTCAAGTATTTAGAATTTGTATTTCTTAATAATTTCAATTTCATTAAAAGTATTTTTATAATATTACATTTAAAATTAATTTATTTAAAATATTAAATTAACTGAATTTTAATGAAGATTTTATATATTTTATAATTATAGAAAAATATTAAATTTAAATAAAATAAAATATTAATATTTTTAAATATAAATAAAATTTAAAATATAAATAAAAAATTTATATATATTAAAAATATTAAACTATGTATAAAAAATATATTTATATTTATATTACATATATAAATTCAATTTAATTAATAATATTAATTTTTTTATAAATAATTTACTAATTTTTATTTTGAATAAATATTAAAATAATTATATACATTTATATTTAAAAATTTTAAGAATTTAATTTAATTATATATTTTTTACCGATTTAAGTATATAAAAATATTTAATATTTTTATTTAGATTTTAAATGATTTATTATTTTATTTTTTAGTAAATAATTAATACAAATGATTTTAATAAATATTAAATGTTAAGTAGAAAAATTTATAATTATAGAGAGAGGGTGGGGTGGGGGAAGGAGGAAATAGAATAGACAATACCATGGAATGAGAGAAATGCCCATTTCCACGTATAAAGGAATACACATTCCTTTGAAATTGTGATTCATTCTACTAAAAAGAATAGAGTTAGGAATAATGATTCCATTCCCCCCCGTTGTTTAAAACAATTATTTGTGTCAAAAAGGTAATCATTGAACGATATTATTCACTTTTCTTTCACTTTATTTTCTTCAGATATTAAAATTTATAAACAAGTTATTTTGGAATCGGTTTGAAAGTGCATACACCAATGCAAGGCGGAGTGTGAACCAAGCCTTGCGTCTAGCTGATCTTTACAAGCCATATCTCTTTTCGGAAGCAATGTACGTATTCCATTATTATTATTATTATTATTATTATTTTATTTTTAATAAAATTATTGGAAGAAATGTTATAAATGTAAAGAGGATATTTTAAATATGAGATAATTTCAGATTTAGTCCCGTAAGAATTGCTCAATGCCAAAAAGATCCCAAAACTGGCAAATATAGTCCTATAGGAATTTTTCATCTAAATCTGTTAATAGTTGACGAAATATAACCATTAACAAGACCAAAATGAACTATGTCTATTTTGAAAGATAGAAAATAATATAAATCTGGTAATTTATAATAATATAAGTTAATTTGGATGAAAATTTTCGAAAATTATGAATATAATATTCCTATGGGACCAAAACCGCTAGCTATGAGACCAGTATATTCCTACGGGACTATAATTGAATTGAAAGAATTCTTATGGGAATGTGATCATATTTTCCCTATATTCACTTTATATGAATATGAAGCTCTATCCTTTATTTCCATTTGCAGTTTTGATGATTCTAACACAGAGAAGTTGGAAGCTAATGTAATGATCAGTGGAAGAAACACAGAGATTGTGAAGATGCTAAGTTTTGATCCAAAATGCATCGACTGGGATGACTACTTCATCAACACTCATTTTCCAGGACTCGTCAAATATGTCTTGAACTCATGATTTATAGATCACATGCATCTTCAAATTCATGCATCTGCATATTTCCAAGAATGTTGTATTAATATTGTAATTGAATTAATTTTTTTAATGATTATTATTAACAGCGTCAAAATTATGACATTAGTCGATGGTGTTATTATATAACTGTAATTGGTGAGTTTTCATGTTTTTTTTAATTATTATTTCGTACCCCTGACTCAATTTTACTATTCGCACCTCAATTAATACTAAAAATCCCTCAAAATAATATAATAGAGTATATATTCATTGCTAAACACAATTCATTTATGATATTTCTACCTAGTCTAATTTCGACTTGAATTCCATTTGCTCTAATTTAAACAACGTCTAAAATTCACACGGAATAGCCACCCCCATCAACTATTTGTCTTCATTAAGAGATTTAGTTGGGTATGAACACGTTTTTAATTTTTGAATTAAAAAAATATTATATACTCTCTCCATTCCACAAATATTTGCACCCCTCCTCCAGTACAAAGATTAGGAAAAGTGATAACTTTTAGAGGTATTATGATTTTTTTTGTAATAAATAAATGATAAAGTGTATTAGGTAGGTGTGACTTTTTGGTAAATAAAGTGTATGAAGAAGGGTGATTTATTTGATTTTTTTACTTTTTTAGAAGACAAAAACTTGTGTGTCACCGGGGACACACCGTGCCCCCATGGGAACACACCGTACCTCCATGGGAGCACACCGTGCCCCCATGGGAACACAACTGTCCCTCTCCATATTCTATTTAACCCTATGAATTGCTAGAAGTTTAAATTGCAAAGGGACACGGAAATTGCAAAGGGCACGGTGTCCCCCGGGGCACAAGAGCTTCACTCTTTTTAGAAATGTGCAAACTTTTGTGGGACAACGCAAAATGAAAAGTGTATCATCTAAAATGGGATGGAGGGAGTACATGCTTATCAATGGAAAGACATCGATTGACATAGCCAATATCTATAACATGTATCCATAGACATATGCTAAAAGATATCAGTAGGCAATAACCGATATCTATTAGATTAAAAATGATATCTATCAGTAGATATCAGTTAAAATCACTTTTTGTTCTATAACTAAGATAAATTTCGATTTCTGTCCCAAAACAGATAAATATTTTAATTTTGTCTCACAACTCTCGAATTTGTCCAATTTTAGGCCAATTTTGCTAGAAATCCCCAAATTGAAGCATCATGTGCGGCACACATGGGGCTTTCCAGCGAACTTAGAGTTTTTTGGCGAAATTTGGTAAAAAATTGAACAAATCTATGAGACACGTGACTAAATTGAAATGTTTATCTTTTTTGGACAGAAATAGAATTTTATCTTAATTACGGAGCAAAAAGTGAATTTAACTCTTATTGTAATGAAGCATATTTTTTTTGTTATTTTAATTATGGTAATTAAGCTAATCTCTATTGTGTGGTTAGTGACATAATTAGTGCTTAATATTTATTTTATCATGCAAATTAAATGTGTTTTGGACTTGATGGATATTTTCTTCTCATGGGCTTTGTGATGCATGATTGTATGTTGGCATGAACTGTTAATTATGGGTAGAATTTAAATTTAACGGGTTGTTGATTAATTTATTGCTTATGTCAATTATCTATCATCATACTAATTCATGAGGATATTGTTTGTGGTGTACGAAAACGACATTCGTGATCATCTCTAGTATAATACCTATCTCATCTTTTCCTTTTACATGACAAAATGAATCTTAATTAAGGCGCTTTGATTATTTCTAGGTCCATATCTTATCACTTGCCCTTCAACACCAACTCTCCATTTAATTTTGTCCTCTTTTATATTACTTTATTTGATTGAGTTCTTTGCTTATCATCTTATTCGTTCGTTCTTATAAAAATGATAAAAACACGATCTCACGTATTCTTTTAATCTAAACTTTACCACCTTTGGAGTTTGATATTTTTATTACTTGGGTATATTTTTACGACGATTGGGTACACTTACTCGTGAATTTAAAAATATACATACAAACAACACCACACACACTACATCAAAATGTTATTTTATAGAGAAGAAATTGCCATCTTGAAGCTACCTGAGCACTTCTACATCATGTGGGCATTCCGATTTAGTTTTTGTCTCTTTTTGCTCAGATAACAGTATATTTAATAAATCAGATTCTGACGCCAAGTCTAAAAGTTCGTTTCACATTCTATTCTCTTCAAGCACGAACCTAGCTACTTGAAGTTGAGAACAATTTGATGTGTTTGCTTCTCTTGGCTTTGACCATGCATTCCTGTAACAACCCATACAATTTTATACATGAATCCAATTGTGGCCCAACTCTTAGAGGACCAATATAAATATAAATATTGGTCCAACCCAATTGTTTGTCAAATCTTGTTAATAAAGAAGAAACCAACAGATCTTATTCTCTTCCCTCATTAAAAAGAAAAATATCTTCTGTCCAAAAGATCATCAAATCACGTTTATTATGCAAGGGAGTTATTTTCCTGCAATCATTCGCAAGATTTATTCTCAAAATTAAGGAAAGTTTGACTACTCTCAGCATCAATTTCTGGAATTTAAATTCAGCCGTTCAGCGCATAAGTTAGATCTTTCTTGTCCTTCTCACACACCATCTGCAAATTCTTCATCGCTGCTGCACTTGTTCCAAGAGAGAAGGGTAACAGTACCTTCAATCTCATTCTTTTCTCCTTTTGTTGTCATCGATCAAAGTTCTAGCCTATTCCTTTTAATTTTTTTTCCTACCCTCATTCTATTTGAATAATTTCATAAACATATCATGTCATGGGTAGTAACGTATAGTTATATGATTCTAGGTTTCGAGGGATCTTGATCGCGACGTTCATTACTCGAATCCAAGATTTTTACGTGGTTAAAAGGTGGGGATTTCTCTCATCTTGTATATGTGAAATATTTCATGTGTGATAGTTTATTGTAACTGAAATATTATCATCAGCTTGTTGTGATCTGGAATTGGATTATGTGATTCATATGTGTAATACGAGTTGGGACTATTGTGGTGCCTTGCTATTATCACGAGTAACGAATCGATGTATCTTATAAGTCACGGATAAAGGACCAATAAGGTGCCTTATCAATATGTCAGGAATGTTTCGTAAGTGAATTTAAATTATTGTATATGAATTATTTTTACTTGTATAAGCATGAGTAAAAATCTCCACTGAGCTTGTGGTTGCTCATCCCTTCAATTACCTCCCTTTCAGGTTAGTGTGGCGGTAGCGTATGAGCGGGGGCACGTTGGCAAGAGGAGACTTTAAGAATTTTCAATAAAACATAGAGTATTACGTGTTGCATACTTTCAAGTTTGGTTTTGGAAAAATTGTGGGAATTAGATATATTATGTCTTTCATGGTTGGGATTTCGGTATTGGATTTATTTGAAATAATTGTGAACATGTGTTTTTGTATATAATAAATTTCATGCGTAATATGCAAAACTGTCTTTGTTCGTGAGTGGAGTACATGTTAGCAACAATCTCTGTTTGAATTTTATATGGGAAATTGATATAGGGTTAAAGCTACTTATTAAATTATCAAATTTTCACCAAATTAGTATTTTGGTTTACAAGTCAAACTTTGTCTCTAATCTTTTGATAGTATAATGGGTTTCCTTTTGTCTAGCCACGAGTATGTATGTATTGGTTTTGACAAGGAGTTGAATTGTAGTCGAATTGTACCTGGAAGTACCACTCATGTAAGCGAGTCACCTTTTCTAAATTTAATAAGTGATAGGCCGGGAATTGAGTGTGTGCTGGATTCGTGTAACTACTACATTAGTGCAAACCTTGAATTGATTTTCCATCATGCCACATGTTAATGCATAAATATACATGATATTAGGTTAGTAGTAGTCTGCAAGTGTGAGAACATATTTGCTAATGAAGAGGCTAAACCTCAAATATGCATTTAACTTTATTTAGTTTAATGTTGTGGTAACTGATTATGTGTTATCTGGGAGTTTGACGTCAATTTATGTATTTTACTCTGCTCAAAGTCGGGTTAAATCTTTAATAAAGTTAATTACAGTGTGTCTAATATTATAAGTTTAATCCATTCACATTTTCATTTATTTGCTTTAAAAGATTAATATGTATGTTCTGTATGTTTTGTTTTGCAAGTTTGAAATGTTTTGATAATTTTAAATTTCTTGGAAATTTTCAGAATCTTATGGGACTAATCTCTTAATTATCTTCTTTATACTTTGCATTAATTGTTTAAAAGTTGTTTGAAACTTATAGGACTTGTTCCTAATTTAATGTCCTTTATCTTTGCATTATTACTTAATTGATTATTTAAATGTTTTGGTCATGCCCTATTTAAATTATTTAAAAGAATAATGTGGAAATTTATTTATTAAGAAAATTGGGGTGTGACAGATTGATATCAGAGCATGTATGCGGTTCTGCATACTTGTTCGAAATTTTATTTAATTCCGCATAAGCATGAATTAAATGGTTTACATGATATAATTGAATAAAAATTTTAATAAAGTCTCTTGCTGCGCATCCACCGAGTACGACGCCCGCTACAATCAAGGTATGGAAGTATTAAATTTCTTAATTGGATTACATGTGAAATTTAAATGCAAGTCATGATTATATGTGAGTTGTACGGATTATATGAAATTTATGATTTATTATGGGGTTAAAAATTTTTTTTTTTGGAAACAATATGATAAGTAGAAGAATTTTTACGTTAGATGAATGGCCTACAACTACAACAAGCTTATCGGAACTATGATCGTGATGTCCAACACGACTTATCTACCCACATTGCTTACATGCTGCAATTATGGAGACAAGTCAAGGATGTTGGTGAGGGAATTACCGACTACTGGGCCTGCCTGAAGCTGATCGACACGCTGCCTTGGGCTTGGAAGGATATTGCCGACCCAATTTTCCGGAGTGGCTTACGATACACCATTGATTCCCCTGTTCCACAAATAAGCTATGCTCACTTCACCCTACGTTTATTCGAGAAAGTTGTTCGCTTGGTACCACCTGAAGGACCTTTGACACAATGGGGAGAGATAATGCACGAGGACTATTATGCAGAGGTTGGACCTGTACTCAACAATGGAGATTCCGAAGAAGAAGACCCTGAGGAAGATATGGGAGAAGATGATAAATAAGTGAATTATGCGAATGTTGGTTTTGGATATCCCATTTTGAAAATTTTAAATAAATATCCCGTATGTTAGGGATAAAACCTTTAATTTCATTATTTATTAATCGACTTTATGATTTGTGGATTTGAAAATAATTATTCTCTTAGTGATGAATATGAATTTCATTATTTTAAATTATGTGTCTCTATCATGTATTTGTTGCCCGAACAATGTGATGATATGCAATAATACTTTAATTATAAATTGTATCTAATAAAGTACTAAAGAATTATTTACATTGGAAATTAAAGGATGCCTCCCCGAAAAGATGCTCAGAATCCCCAGAATGCACAAAATGCTCCAAATGCCCCAAATGCCGATCCAGATGCTCATACAAAAATAGTCCGTGAGTTCCGTCCAAACCACCCACTTTTCTTCAAGGGTAGTGAAGAACCTGAATACATGGAGGAATTGATTCGATCGCTCGAGAGAACTTTCCGCCTACTAAAATGCAACGATGAACAGCGGGTGCTCTGCGCATCCAACCAAGTGGCTGAGGACGCAGATCATTGGTGGGACGCTTATTGGGCCATGAGGCCAAACGAAAACAGAGAAGAGATCACTTGGGATGAGTTCAAAGCAATCGTGAAAGCAAACTACTACCCTCAAGCTCACCAGGAAAAGATGGAAAATGAGTTTTACAATCTCAAGCAAGGAAGTATGACGGTGATCGAGTATGAGTGGCGGTTCAATCAACTACGCCGATCCGCTCCACAATTGGTAGACACTGAAGAAAAACAGGCAAAGAAGTTCCTCGGTGGACTGCACCAGGACATACAAGAGAAACTGTCCGCATTGCCCGATATGAATTACGCTGATACGTTTATGAGAGAACAAAAGATCGAAGCTTGCATGCAAAGGGGGCGGGACAACAACAAGCAGATGGAGAACCCCAATAAGAGGAAATGAGAAGGTTCTAGCCAAGGAAGGAACAACAACCGCAACAGGCAGACAAGGCCAAACAACAATCCGACTGCAAATGCACCAAGACCAAAGCCGCTTTGCTCACGGTGCGGAAAGAACCACTATGGTGAATGCCTCAGAGGACAGGGTAGATGTTTTTGGTGTTATGAAACTGGTCATAGAGCCCAAGATTGCCCAAAGCCATCGAACTACAGGCCTGACAATAGGGGACCGCCTGCGGTAGGAAACGCGAGGCAAACCACTGGAGGACAAGGAAGAGTGTTCGCTATGGATCAAGCTGAGGGAAGCAAAGACCCTGATGTTATGACATGTACTTTATCAGTGAGTAAATCCCGAGCTTTCACTTTATTTGACACTGGTGCGTCGCATTCTTTTATTTTTGCAAAGTATTGCCATAAGATTACTCGTAAACGAGTCAAGAGCGACGACCCTCTTGAGATAAGTTTACCATCGGGAGAGAGAATCATTACACATTCCTTGATAGAAGGAGTAGAGGTATGCATTGAAGGAGTAGAATTTTGTGTCAAGCCATATGTTTTGGATATGCATGGATTCGATATGATTTTAGGGATGGATTGACTTACTTATCATCAAGCCAACATCAAGTGCAAGGAACGGGAAGTGGTCCTGAGAGAACCAAGATCCGAAAGAGAAATCGTCCACAAGATTAAGAGTGGCGTTATACCAAGAGTTTTGTCGACTGCAAAGGCCGCAAAGATTATAAGGAAAAAGTCTTGCCAAGGGTTTCTAGTCAATATTGTGGACAACAAGACTACGAAGATATCACCTAACAACATACCTGTTGTACGTGACTATCTCGATGTTTCTCCAGAGGATTTACCAGGAGTACCTCCAAACCGTCAAGTTGAATTTTCAATAGATTTGCTACCCGGATCAGTTCCAGTATCCAAAGCTCCATACCGAATGGCGTCTATGGAACTACAAGAATTAAAGGTTCAACTACAAGAGCTCTTACACTTGGGTTTCATCCGTCCAAGTGTATCATCATGGGGAACGCCAGTCCTTTTTGTCAAGAAGAAAGATGGATCAATGAGGATGTGCATTGACTATCGAGAGCTTAATCGCTTAACAGTGAAAAACAAGTATCCTTTGCCCCGAATAGAGGATTTGTTTGATCAACTGGAAGGAGCTAGCACATTCTCCAAGATTGACTTGAGATCCGGATACCATCAATTGAGAGTGAATGAGTCAGATATTTCCAAGACTGCCTTTAGAACTCGCTATGGGCACTAAGAGTTCGTCGTAATGCCTTTTAGGTTGAGTAACGCCCCTGCTGTGTTTATGGATTTGATGAACCGAGTTTTTTATCCATATCTTGATCAATTTGTGATAGTCTTTATTGATGACATTTTGGTGTACTCGAAGGGCGAAGCACAACATGAAGTGCATTTGAGGATAGTGTTCGAGACACTTCGAAAGGAGAAGCTCTACGCAAAGTTTAAGAAGTGCGAATTTTGGTTGAATCAAGTCACATTCCTTGGGCATGTGGTGACCACACGAGGGATTGAAGTAGATCCCTCAAAGATTGAAGCTGTGAATTAATGGAAGACGCCTACAAATGCTCAAGAAGTACGTAGTTTCTTGGGGTTAGCTGACTATTATCGAAGATTTATTGAAGGATTTTCAAAGATAGCCGGTCCGATGACACGTTTGACTCGCAAAGGAGAAAAGTTTGTCTGGTCTGAGAAGTGTGAAGAGAGTTTCCAAAGGTTGAAAAATGACCTGATTACCGCACCAGTCTTAACAATACCTAACCCAAATGAAGAACTCACAATCTACAGTGATGCATCGAAACAAGGGCTCGGATGTGTATTGATGCAACATGGGAAGGTTATCGCTTATGCTTCAAGACAACTAAGACCACATGAGATGAACTATCCTACTCATGACTTGGAATTAGCGGCCGTGGTTCATGCGCTGAAGATTTGGCGACATTATCTTTATGGATGAAGATGTACAATTTTCACGAACCATAAAAGCTTGAAGTATTTTTTACGCAGAAGGAGCTCAACATGAGACAAAGGCGATGGTTAGAATTGGTGAAGGATTATGATTGCTCAATTGAATACCATCCAGGCAAGGCTAATGTGGTAGCCGACGCCTTGAGCCGAAAGACTAAAATGGAGCTAAATAGTTTGCATACCAACCAAGAAGAGTTGATCAATGAATTTGCCAAGATGCAAATTGAGTTGGTGACATCACCTTCCAACACAAGAGCAATTATTGCAGCATTGGAAGTCCAACCGACTCTAAAAATGAAAATAAAGGAAGCTCAAGAGCAAGATCACTTTTTGCGAGGAATGAAGAAGAAGGCATGAGGAGGCGAATACAACGGCTTGAAAGTGGATGATGAGGGAGTGTTGACACTCAATGGAAGAATATGTATTCCAATGGTGGAAGAATTAAGAGAGAAAATTTTAGGCGAAGCGCATGGAGCGCCATACACCGCACTCCCAGGAGGAACAAAGATGCATCAAGACTTGAAAGAAAGATTTTGGTGGAGAAGCATGAAGCGAGACATCGGATACTTTGTTGAAAGATGTTTAACTTGCCAACAAGTTAAGATTGAACATCAGCGGCCAGCCTGAAAGCTTAAACCACTTGAGATTCCCGAGTGGAAATGGAAGCAAATTGCCATGGATTTCGTGGTGGGTTTGCCAAGGTCTTCAAAGGGGAATCATGCCATATGGGTCATTGTTGATCGATTGACTAAGTCGGCTCACTTCTTACCCGTGAAGATGACATTCAAGATGGAACAGTTTGCTCAGGTTTATATTCAAGAGATAGTGAAGCTTCACGGCGTACCAATTTCTATAGTGTCTGATAGAGATACACGTCTCACTTCAAGATTTTGGGAAAGTCTGCACAAGGCCATGGGAACAAGATTAAAATTCAGCACCGCCTATCACCCGCAAACCGATGGACAATCAGAAAGGACGATTCAAATTCTGGAAGATATGCTAAGAGCATGCACACTTGACTTTGATGAGGCATGGGAAAAGTTTCTACCTCTAGTCGAATTTCCCTATAACAATAGCTATCAAGCGATTATCAAGATGGCCCCTTACGAGGCGCTTTATGGGAGGAAGTGTAGATCACCCTTGTATTGGGATGATGTGGGTGAGAGGGCTGTCCTAGGCCCCAAAATGATAATAGAAGCGGTTGACAAGATCAAAATTATTCGAGAAAGAATCAAGTCTGCCCAAGATAGACAAAGGTCTTATGCGGATCAAAGAAGAAGAGACTTGCATTTTGAAGTTGGAGACCATGTGTTTTTCAAAGTGGCTCCCACGAAGGCCGTCATACGATTTGGACGAAGAGAGAAGCTGAGGCCTCGTTTCGTCGAACCTTTTGAAGTTCTTGAGAGGATTGGGGACCTAGCCTACCGTTTAGCTTTGCCACCCAAGTTGTCCTCAGTGCACAATGTTTTCCACATCTCAATGTTGAGGAAATATGTTCATGATCCTAGCCAGGTGGTAAATTTCTCGGCATTGGAAATTGGCAAAGACCTAACATATGAAGAAGAGCCTATGAGGGTCTTGGAGCGAAAGGTCCACATAAATCGAAGTCACGATGTGCCATTCATTAAAATACAATGGAGTCGACACACGGAAGATGAGGCCACCTGGGAAAGAGAAGATGAAATACAAGCAAGATACCCCTCTTTCATTACGGGTAAGACAATTGCACTATGATGGAATTTCGAGGATGAAATTTTTATTAGAAGGGTAGGATGTAACAACCCATACAATTTTATACATGAATCCAATTGTGGCCCAACTCTTAGAGGCCCAATATAAGCATAAATATTGGTCCAGCCCAATTGTTTGTCAAATCTTGTTAATAAAGAAGAAGCCAACAGATCTTATTCTCTTCCCTCATTAAAAAGAAAAATATCTTCTGTCCAAAAGATCATCAAATCACGTTTATTATGCAAGGGAGTTATTTCCTTGCAATCATTCGCAAGATTTATTCTCAAAATTAAGGAAAGTTTGACTAGTCTCAGCATCAATTTCTGGAATTTAAATTCAGCCGTTCAGCGCATAAGTTAGATCTTTCTTGTCCTTCTCACACACCATCAGCAAATTCTTCATCGCTGCTGCACTTGTTCCAAGAGAGAAGGGTAACAGTACCTTCAATCTCCTTCTTTTCTCCTTTTGTTGTCATCGATCAAAGTTCTAGCCTATTCCTTTTAATTTTTTTCCTACCCTCATTCTATTTGAATAATTTCATAAACATATCATGTCATGGGTAGTAGCGTATAGTTATATGATTATAGGTTTCGAGGGATCTTGATCGCGACGTTCATTACTCGAATCCAAGATTTTTACGTGGTTAAAAGGTGGGGATTTCTCTCATCTTGTATATGTGAAATATTTCATGTGTAATTATATATATTGTTTGGATGTATTGTTGATTTATGGAATAATTTTTAAATTCATAATAATTCACCAAATATTTTTATTTTTTAAATTAAAATTTTATTTTTGAAGATTTCATTATACAAAATCTGCAATATATTTTTTCTTATTTTTTGGGTTAGCCTGGGTGGGGTGTGGTTTGCGTGGGTAAATAAAGGATACTAATGAGAGGGTGGCGTCAGGTGGGTTGGGAGTTAATATTAAAAAAAAACATTAATTACTTTTTTACTAATATTAAAATATTTTTATTAATTTACTTATTGTTTAAATTTTTTTTTATTAATTTACTTCCGTATGAATATTAAAATTCGAAGGATTTAAACGACACTATTTGATTAAGAATTGAAAAGATCCTTCTAAAACAACTATAAATATATCAAATTCAACGGTCATTCTCGTTGCACCTGGTGTTGCATCCCACATTAATAGGTTAAAATATGTGATTGGGTAGTTTTTTTAAAAATAATATTAATTATATTATTTTATTTAATGATTAAAAATAAATTTAAAAAGTAATCTAACGATTAAGATCGTTCATGTGCACTGCAGTTGGACTCCAAATTCAATTTAATGATTTTAATTTATTTGTTTAAAATTTTGAATTTATAAATTTATGAAATTAAGGAGTATAAATCCCTTGTAAATTCTCACATCCAAACACATTTTAAATGTCTGCATTCTCTCTGTCATAGTCAAGTTGATTTTTCTTTAATTATTCTCTAAATAATAAATTTAGTTCGATATAACAATTTTCTTAAACATGGAATGGAATATGGAGGTCTGATTGTATAAAACAATTAATTAGGAATGAATTACATCTTTACTGAACATTTTTCATATCTCACTTTTATAAGGGTAAGTGTTACTCATTTTTATAAGGGGAATCAGATTTATCGTTCCTATATTTTGGATTCTCAATTGAGATAATGGTCAAAAATAATCAAAAGTTAAAAATTATTGTCACCCATCAAATAACTTATATAACATTCATATTCAAATGATATTTTTGGAAAAATATTCTTACCATGTCGAAATGCTATGTCGGGATTCCGACACCGAATTCAACAGTATCGGTTGTCGGATTTGATGTCGGAACTCCGAAATAGTATTTCGACAAAGTGAGGGTTTCATCGGATGTCGAAATCCAACATATCATTCTAACATAGTGGGAGTATTTTGTTCAAAAATGAAAAAAGGGTATGAATGTTATATAGTAAGTTATTTGATTACAATGATTTTCATTTCTTAATATTAGTTATTTGAGCTATTTTCCCTTTTCAATTTAATTATTCATGAATATATTAGTAACAGATATTTAATTTATAATCTATTCCATAAATATACATATTTATTAGTATAATATATGCACAAAATATTTATGTGCACATTTATTTCATTGCTGACTAAATAGTTAAATAGTGAATCGAGATACATTCTTAGGTGTGAGTGATTGATACGGTGGAATTAAATAAGAATGGAATTATTATTATTATTTATTTTTATTTCCATGATGGTATTGTTTATGAGGATGAAATCTTAATTCCCATTTGGAATAACTATCTTTTAAAACAAGGAACAATGATTCCTGTATTTTATTCAGGGGCGGATCCAGGAAATTAAAATTGAGGGTACGGTATCTAATTTTAGAAATATTATTTAATATTTAAAATTATTTAGTAAATAAATCAAAATAAAAAATTATAATTACTATTGACACTGTCGACTTTTTTATTTAATAAATAATTTATGAGTACAAATGTGTGAGCAAAATGTAAATGATTCAATGAAACATGAATATTAATATATTGTGTGAATTATGTATGTGAAGAAATAAAGAAACACAAGATTTAAAATAAAATATATATATTAAAAAAATGGTGTAGTATATAATATTAGAAGAAAAACATAATTTATATAAAATAAAATAATTAAAGTATAAAAGAAAATAAGAAAAATGATAAGACTAATATAAATATATATATTTAAAATAGAACAGAGAAAAAATATAAACATATTTAAGGAAAAAAACGGCCACAATTAGGAAGAGATCGAACCCTCAACCTTCTCCCACAAATGTAGTTGCAAACCCACCAAACTATAGACAATTTTCACTAATTATTCCATATATATATAGAGGTTATCTTTTAATTTGGGGGTACAGCTGTAGGCCACATTTTGGGAGCAGAGCATGCAGCAAAATAGAGCAATGGATCTTAGAAGAATTCCACTTTAAAGCACGATTGTTCCACGGTGAATCCGTCCTTGATTTTATTGTGTATTCCCATGCATGTAACAAGTATCACCATATATATATATATATATATATATATATATATATATATATATATATATAAACTTCAAATAAATTAATAATAATTTTAATAACTTTGATTATAAATTATTATAAAAAATAAAATATTAAATAAATAAAAATTTAAATAAAAAATTATTTAATATTAATGAAAGTTTTTTTTTGGTTGTCCCATAAAATAATGTTAAAATATAAATATATTTTTTGGGACAAAATTTAAAATTAAAAAAATTATGAAAAAAAAAATTTAACTCAATTTTTTTGCATCAGCTAAATACATACACAAATCAATTGTTACCCTAGATTTTAAATAAGTGGGTCTTATTGGGGCCATTGAGATATTCAGGGCATGATTGTTACGATAGGTTGGAGTGGGAGTAGATCGTTATTTCTAATTCTATTTTCATTCCTATAATTGGTATGTTATTAATAATAATAATTTCGATTTCAAATAAAATTGTATTCTCTTATTTGTGGGAATGAGCATTCATCTCATCCCATAATATTATATATTCCATTTCCTCGTTCCCACCCTCACCGTCACTCTCTCTCTCCCACACATATATAATTATAAATAATATTCTTTTAATTTATACAATATTTATTTATAAAATTATAAATATGTTACTATTTTTCTACTTAACATGTAATATTTATTAAAATTATTTGTATTAAATTATTTAATAAAAATAAAATAATAAATTATTTAAAATCTAAATAAAAAATTAAATATTTTTATATACTCAACTCGGTAGAAAAATATATAATTAAATTAAATTCTTAAAAATTTTAAATATAAATGTATATAATTATTTAAATATTTATTCAAAATAAAAATTAATAAATTATATATAAAAAATTAATATTATTAATTTGAATATATACATGTAATATAAATATAAATGTATTTTTATACATAGTTTAATATTTTTAAATATACATAAATATTTGGGTAAATATCAAAATTAATCATGTAAATATGTCGTTTTCCAACTTTAGTCATTTTTCTTTTGCAATTCTCAATTTTGGTCATTTTTGTCCACTTTTAGTTCTTTTGGTCTAGTTTTGGTCATTTTTTTTTAAAATTCGGTCCTTTTTTTGTCAACTTTTGATCCTAAATGTATACACATTCGAACCATTTTTGGACTTTTTTTAACATAAAGGACTAAATTTGGACTAAAATGACTAAAATGACTAAAAGTGGATAAAAATACTAAAATTGAGAATTGCAAATGAAAAGGGACTAAAGTTAGAAAACGTCATACTTGCAGGATCAATTTTGATATTTACTCTAGATTTTTTATTTGTATTTTAAATTTTATTTATATTTTAAGAATATTGATATTTTATTTTATTTTTAATTTAATATTTTTCTATAATTATTATAATATGTAAAATCTTCATTAAAATTTTAATTAATTTAATATTTTATATAAATTAAATTTAAAAGTAATATTATAAAAATACAATTAATGAGATTGAAATTAATTAAGGAATGCAAATTCGATTGCTTGAGTTATTTTTGAACGATATCATGATAAAAATAATTTTTAATCATTCCATTTTTATTATTATTCAATTCATAATTTCATTTAATTCCCCTATTATTCAGTTCTTATTTTGTATTCTATTTTTTTAATAACGGTATGCGTTATTGTTGTTTCCTATGCTACTACACGAGTGACCATTCCAGCTAGCGGAAGCTACCTAGTTGTCGACACTACACAAAAAATTTCTTCCGACAAGATGTCACGATAAGAAAATAAGTTGAATCGAAAATGCTAGCCCTCCAATAGTTTTCTATCGATAATTGTTTTTGAATTATCTTAAAAATCGAATAAAAATTGAGAGAGATGTAAATTAAATAATGAATGAAATACATAATAGCATTAAATTTAATTATTTAATTGTTCATTGGCTTAGATACTCCTAATGGAGAGAGAGTACATCAACTTCAAATAAACCATAATAGTATATATAATTAAAAAGGAAATCAGGGATGAGTATTTGGGTTAACGCATTAAGCGAGACAACCCAAATTTCCATTTCCACGAGGAACCGCAATTAGCGAGATAACTCATATTTCCATTTTCAGAGTTAGTATCCTATAAATCGGATTCACGGTATAAATTTTGTAAACTATTTTTAAAATTTATCCGTCTCAAAAAAAATTCTTTACCTTTTTATTTTTTATTACCCCTCACTTAGATCATTTCTTGTTTGATGGAACGGTAGATTCTAATGATTTTTGCATACCAATCATGATAATAGAAATAAAATTAGAAACGTTAATTACTTTGCTAATCGATAAATAGAGGTGAACGTATCTTTCAATTTCAAAAAATAATTGATAATTGATTTGTTTTCAGGAAACATGATAAAACTTGATTATTTATTTTTAGAAAAAAATTTCCTTTTCTTTTTGTCTGCATTTTATATCCCGATAATATTTATTACTAATTAAGAGTAATTGCTCATTGATAAATGCATGCCAATATAATGTTATTATTACGCATATACTCCCTTCTTCGATCCATTTTAATTTTTATATATTTTCAATTTGGTCGTCTCATTTCAATCTTTACATTTTCATATTTCAATTTTTACATATTTTCAATTTGGGCATTTCATTTCAATCTTTATATTTCCCTTTTTAGTAGATGAGACTCACACAAATTAACTTTTTCCTTCTCTATAACCCCACACTTCATATTAATACACCTATCCACTTTACATTAAAATATTATTTCTCTCACCTCACTACACATTAAGATATTACATTCCTTAATCTACGTACAAAAAACAAACGTAAAATTTGAAACGGGACGAATGGAGTACATAATAATAATAATTATATTTTGCTTTTATTTAAAGGAGGGTGATGATTGTCTTCATGCCTTGCAACATAATTTCACTTTTCCCAACCATAATTCCTTGGCAAGTTGTTCCTTTCTGGCGGTGCAAATTAGGAATCGTGTGGACTACCATACCCACGCGCTATGCGTATCAAAGTTTTGATTTTCTCAACTTTATCTTATTTTGATTTTGATTTTAGAAACAACCTTTTCTATCTTATCGTATGCGCAAAAAAAATATCGCGATATTTTTGTGGAAAATATTTTTATCTCGATTTTTTTTAATATTAATCGTTATTCTGAAAATTTAAGATTATTCTATGGTTGATACGATCAATATTTCAAATTATATTTAGAATTTATTTTTATGATCTTTTAATTATTTATTTTATTCATATTTTTTTATTTAAATATTTAGAATCCTTTAAATATGTTGTTATGATTAATATTTGAGATACTAGAAACAAGATATTCTCTACATCTTTATCACTTCTATTAATACTAGCTAACTTATCCGTGCATTGCACGGTATTAATTTCATCAATGTTATTGTTATTTTATTTAATTTAATTTAAAATTATAAATTTTTTAATAATATTTTTTAATATAATTATTTAGAACTATAATTAGTAGAAATTTTTTTCTTAAATCGTAATATTTAGAATTTATATGAAACTATATTTCTTAATCTTATTATTTTTTATGTATCCTCTGAAAGTTGACACACTTTCCTTTTTGGTTTGTCCCATTAAAATTGACACAATTCTTTTTTAATACATGGGACCCACACAAAAACAATTAATCTACATATCACCTCTAATACAACTACCTACTACACATTAAATATTATTTCTCTCACTTCACTTTACTTCACTTTACATTAAATTATTAAACTCCTTAATCTCCGTGCCCAAAAAAATTATATCAACTTCTCTGGAATGGAGGGAGTATATTTTATTGAGTAATGGACTTATGGCGAAAACTCTGAAATAAACATTTTACAATGAGTAATAATTCATCGTAGGGTATCTTGCCAATACACAAATTCTCCACTGCAGTTTTACGCAAACATTGAAAATTCACGTCTCCCTCCACAAAGCGAGCAACAACAAGAGAGAGAGAGAGATAAAGAGAAATTTTTGACAAGCTCAAACAATACAGTAATTTATTCAACTTATGGAACCATTCAGCACTGCCATTATATCACATTATTGTCACATCAGACTCTCATTCCCTTGAAGCTGTTTGGAAGGACAGTGAAGGCAAGTTTCGACTTAAAAGTTTAAACTTACGAATATTTGGAACATCACATATAGCCCTAAATAGGTGATCATCGTCGTTGCCATCATCGTGAGTAAAGCTTATCCGAATTGCTAGAAAATTCTATCTCCAACACAATCAAGAAAGGTTAAATCCTTCAAAAAAGGAAATTCAGACGACAAATCAACATCGACACGGCACAAGATCAAAGACTTCGGCTGATACAGATTCACTGGGACACTAACAAATGATCCCAGAGTGGAGTCATAGGAATAATTTGATCTTCAGTGACACCCATTGAATGTAAAGAAGATTGTCTACGAGTCTAAAGAAAGATCTTGGTCATGGCTCTCATCTAAGTTGTTGGAGTTTCGTAATGTTAATGTTTTGGAGTGGTTAAATTGCCCACGAAATTGTTGTGTATTGGGTTGTAAGGGATGAAACACCCCTTGTGCTTATGTTACACATTTTCATAATTTAATAAACTTTTGCTTTGATAAAAAAAAAAATGATCCCAGAGTGTGCCCTGTTCGTGGTGGCCATATTATAAAATTCTCAATCAAGAGACAACTGGAAACTATATCCCATAGAGCATCACTCTCTATCTCAACATACATCAAAAGGAGATATTTAAGTCCTAAACAACAAACCTTTCTTCCTTCCCAAAAAATCAATTTTGCACCCAGATAAAGATAAAGATAATCTGATTAGGGTTTCGGATGCTTGGTAAAGTAATTGGTGTTACAATACCTATTTTAACACTTTCAATCTTAAGGTTCAATTTTTCGTACCTTTGCATAGTCCTCTCGGTGAATTCCCAAACTCATCCACATTTCGTCCAAAGTCCCAGGGATTGAATTCTTGGAGCGTTGTGCCATGATTTGGATAAGATGCGGGTCTGAGCAGCTTCTTTTACCCGTAGAAAAGATTGAATGTGATGGATCATTTCCTCATTGATCGCTGCAAGTTTCTGCGCTTCTTCATTGGAATGGGCATTTTGGGTACAACTCCAGTGGCTGTAATTGTAAACCCTCTCAATTGTGTACAAAATTCAACCTATACAATGTTAAACGGACGTGTGGCCCGTGTGGGCTTCGGGTCGGATGGTGGCCTTTGACTTAAATGGGTTTACCCGACCCGATTCAATCTTACCGGGCTTCGAACAAAAATATTGGATCTGCACTGCAGTATCTATAATGTTCCCTTCCTGCTTCAGACGCGCACGTCGACAATTCGTTACATAAAATTAGACCATAAATGAACATGCACACATTTTTTCTCTTCTATCTACTTCTATTGTATAATAAAGAGGTCAGTTTGGGATTGCCTGTTTCTCACCCGTTTCGTGTTCCCTTCCTGCCTCAGACGCGTACGTCGACAATTCATTACATAAAATTAGATCAAAATTGAGAATTGCAAATAAAAAAGGAATTAAGTTGGAATCAGTCATACTTACATACCAATTGTTATATTTTCACTTTTAGATATGCAAGAGTAAAATCAACACGAATCCAATATTACATTGTTGAGTTTCATCTACTATTACAATCTACGGATGAACGACACGTGTGCATATCTTCCACTCTGAGAATTAAGAACTTAATTGTGATTATTAACGCGGTTAGACAATAGTTTAGCAAATAAGGAAAGTAAATGATTGATAAAATGTCACTATGGGAATATGCTGCAAAATGACAAAGAAAAGGGTTCTTGATGCAGAATCTCGATGATTAACTATCACTCCCCCCACCCAACTGCAAGAACAACACATGCACTGTATATAATTAATGCATTACATATGGCTTCTACTCATATTTTTACATCGGTACTATTGCTTAAATACAGTTAAAATAATACCATATTACACAAAATCCCCATAATAATGTATTGCATTACAAAATTAACTCTAAAACCTGGGTTACCACTATTGAAATGCCTCACCAACTAGTACAAAAGAAAAATGCCACTAAACGAAATCCCATTTTCTTAATCCACGTCCAAAAACAAAAGCTACCCTTTAAGTAGGGTGGAGTATATGAATATAGAGTGCATGTGAATGGGGTTATGTCACTGGGCTACCGTTGATTCAAGGCTATCAAAAATCAATAAAATAAAAAGAAGTGTGTAAATAAGAATAATTTAATGAATTATAGGACAGATGCAAGATTTGATTATTAGTAAAGCATTAAGTGGATCATTGACGTAAGTTGGTAATTTATTTTATTTTATTTTATTTTTTATTTTAATATTATTATTTTTTAAATTGTAAGTTGGTAAATTTTATAGACTATAAAAGGTGCAAAAATCGTGCTAAATATATTAAATCCAACCAAATAACAAAACCTAAAAAATGCAAGAGAAGCTACTTCTCTAGACTTGAGATATGTTGGGCTAATAATGAATATTCAGAAATCTCACATGCCATGCCATCTCACTTGGATCAAACTAGTTCTCCTCTTCATCTTTTCCTTTGTCTCCATCGAAATCCCATATTCATTCATCGTCTCTTCAGACAACATGGGATACATCAGCTATAGCGTACGGATGTCTCTTACACTATCCTACTTGGCCTTAATCTTCACCCCACAACTTCTCTCTCGTATCTAATATACCCCTTCGTTCTTACAGCAATCACCCCACAACTTCTCTTCTCGTATCTAATTTACCCCTTCGTTCTTACAGCAGTGTAGGATAGCAGCAATGGGAGCTTCTTCATCTGAGTATTAATATAATAATTTTCAATAAGCTAAAAAAATTATATTTTATTTAAATAATAGTAATTTTTATGTAAAGAGTAGGTGTTCCATGAGACCGTCTCACGGATCTCATTTCGTGAGACGAATAATCCACTTAATAAATGTTGTAATAAGAAATAAAAATTAAATAAATTAAGGCGCAAACCGGTCACCTGTGCAAACTAAATTTCTCGCTGAAATGAATATTGAATTCGGTAAGTGTGAAAACTGTGAAATCTGTCTCCTAATCTTATGTGATAAAAAATTAACGATTTTAAATTATTAAAATATAATTAATAATTAAAATATAATGTGATCATTATAAAATAAAAAGTGACAACTAAATTATTAAAATATAAGTAATACTTAAAATATAGTGTGATCATTATAAAATAAAAAGTGACAATTTAAAATTAAAAAAAAATACACCTATTTCATGAAAAATTTATAAATTAGAAAGTGATAAAATTTATAATAAAAAAATAATATTTCAATAAGGATAAATGATATTTGACTGATCAAATTATTTCATAAATAATTGTAAGAAAGACAGAAAGTGATAATATTTTAAATTAAAAGTGATATTTTATTAAGGATAATTGATACACATTCAATTACATTATTTAATGAAAAATTAATATGATGGATAAAAAGTGATAACATATTTAATAAGATGAGATAACATTTTCAATAAAAAGTGATATTTGATTAAGAAAAAGTGATACACATTCTATTATGTTATTTTAATAAAATATTTATAGGACGGAAAAAAAGTAATAACATTTTCCATCAAAAGTGATATTTGATTAAGAAAAAATGATACAAGCCCAATTATACTATTATTTAACAAAAAATTTATAGGACAGATAAATAATGATAACATTTTCAATAAAAAGTGATATTTGATTATAAAAAAGTGATACACATCCAATTATATTATTGAATGAAAATTTTATTGGACGAATAAAAGATATAATACTTTTAATGGAAAATGATATCTGAAAAAAGAAAATTGATAAATGTTCAATTAAATTATTTAATGAATACTCCTATATTATATCATACTAAACAAAAAGTGATAACATTTTTTTATGAAAAGTGGTATATAATAAAGTAAAAGTGATAATTAATTAAATGAACTATTTCATATAACTATTAATATAATAAATAAATAGTGATAATTAATAAATAAATAAAAACTTATCATCCAAATATTTTGTTAATTATATGTAACAGAATTTAAAAAACTATATTGATAAACTATACTATGTCATAAAATATTATATAAAAAACAAAAAAACAAAGTGTAACACAATTAAAAAAATATGTAAAACGGTAAAAAGTAAATCTGAATTAACTAAGTTGAGGTGTGCGTGGAGTATTTGCCGGTAGTGGATTTGTTCGGTTCGTTTTGGATCAGCGAGATTTTTAGTGGATTATATTTGACTCGTATCATGAGATAGAAATAAGGTTATTAATTTTTTTAGTCAGATAAAATTAAAATGTTAACACCACATGAATTGTTTAACATATTTTGTTTTTAATTATCCACATTAAATTTTCCCGAAGACTCACCTTAGATTAGAAGGTTCCACGATGGGGGGAGTTTCAACTAATAATTTCCACAAACCAAAAAAGATTTAAGTAAATTTTTCTGTTTCAGAAAAAATAAAAACAATACCACTGCTCTATATAGATGACATGAAAGATGACATCCAATTAAGATGTTTTTTTCACATTTTTAAGTTGGTCTTCTTCCTCAACTTTGGCATAAACTCGGTAGAAAGTTTCGCCTCCATCGGCCCCGCCTCATCCTTCCCCACTTCCACTTCCAAAATCATGCTTGTCCATTTCCCTACAGTCCGTCCCTGAGAGCTATCGAGGGCATGAGAGACTGAGGAGTCATCGGCTGAGTTTGAGTTTGTTGGTGCTGGTGTAGGGATGGGTGGGTGGGTGTTACTGTGTTAAGGGTATCACTATTCACACCGGATCTCATCCCAACTGGTCTGGTAGTGCAAGGCTTGTTGTTGAAGAGACGGATCGTACAACATCGAGTAGCGGGAGGGCATGAGAGACTGAGGAGTCACCGGCTGAGTTTGTTGGTGCTGTGTAGGGATGGGTGGGTGTTATTGTGTAAAGGGTATCACTATTCACACCGGATATCACCGTGCAAGGCTTGCTGTTGAAGAGACGGATCGTACAACATCGAGGAGCGGGCGGGCATGGGAGCAGGGGGCATGAGAGACTGAGGAGTCATCGGCTGAGTTTGAGTTTGTTGTGTATCACTGTTCACACCGGATTTCAAGCTGCTAGCCGTGCAAGGCTTGGTGTTGAAGAGACGGATCGTACAACATCGAGTAGCGGGCGGGCATGAGAGACTGAGGAGTCACCAGCTGAGTTTGTTTGTGCTGTGTAGGGATGGGTGGGTGTTATTGTGTTAAGGGTATCACTATTCACACCGGATATCATCGTGCAAGTCTTGAAGAGACGGATCGTACAACATCGAGGAGCGGGCGGGCATGGGAGCTGGCGGGCATGAGAGACTGAGGAGTCATCGGCTGAGTTTGAGTTTGTTGGTGAGCTGGCGGGCATGAGAGACTGAGGAGTCATCGGCTGAGTTTGAGTTTGTTGGTGCTGGTGTAGGGATGGGTGGGTGTTACTGTGTTAAGGGTATCACTGTTCATACCGGATTTCATCCCAAGCTGCTAGCCGTGCAAGGCTTGCTGTTGAAGAGACGGATCGTACAACATCGAGGAGCGGGTCATGAGAGACTTAGGAGTCAGGAGCGGGGGCATGAGAGACTTTGGCCGGATTTCATCCCAAGCTGCTAGCCGTGCAAGGCTTGCTGTTGAAGAGACACAACATCGAGGAGCGAGGGGCATGAGAGACTTAGGTGAGAGACTTAGGAGTCAGGAGTCAGGAGCGGGGGCATAAGAGACTTAGGAGTCATCGGCTGAGTGGGGGCATAAGAGACTTAGGAGTCATCGGCTGAGTGGGGGCATAAGAGACTTAGGAGTCATCGGCTGAGTTTGAGTTTGTTGGTGCTGGTGTAGGGATGGGTGGGTGGGTGTTAATGTGTTAAGGGTATAATCCAAGCTGGCCATGCAACGCTTGAGGAGTAATCAGCTGAGTTTGAGTTTGTTGGTGCTGGTGTAGGGATGGGTGGGCATGAGAGACTGAGTAATCAGCTGAGTTTGAGTTTGTTGGTGCTGGTGTAGGGATGGGTGGGTGGGTGTTAATGTGTTAAGGGTATCACTGTTCAAACCGGATCTCATCCCAAGCTGGCCGTGCAAGGCTTGCTGTTGAAGAGACGATCGTACAACATCGAGGAGCAACATCGAGGAGCGGGCGGACTGAGAGTGTTTTAAATCAGCCATGGCAGCAAGATATATCAAGTTTCTTTGAAATCTAGCTAGATACCTACAAATAATTATCAGGAATAATGACATCAAGATTTAGACTAAGAATAAACGTACTAACACCAGAATCAAAACAAAATTTTGGTCTGAAAATGAAGTCAAGATTTAATAAGAAAAGAAAATCAAGAACTCAAAGGTTGGGGAGATGATGAAATCAAGAACCCAAAAATTGCAAGCAAAACCTTTTGCATAATTCAAATCTTGCAATAAATCATCAAGAAACTAGAAATAAAAAACTTATGAAATTAAAACTAATATAAAATTTATATTATTTAAAATCTAAATAAAAATCTATATAATTAAAAATTTATTAAATCATATCATATCTTTATTTAGAGTAATTGTTAAAATTTTAAAAAAATTAAATTTAAATTTTGTTCAAATTTATTTTTATTGAAATAAATACCACGCCCTACTGTTTTTTTCATAACACAAGAATATAGATAGAAAATGAAATGATTAAAAATAATTATTATCATTTTGCATTAAAAGGTATACACTTTTTATTAATATTTTTTTTCTTCAAAAAAATAAGGTTTACACATCCTTATACGAGAGACTATACAATTTAACACAAAATTCGCACAGAGTGTGTCCCCATACGCCCGGGTGCACACAAGTTTTTGCTAAAAAAATAAATACGGTGTCAAAATGGAGGGATTTCCAATTAATACTGGAGCCAAAAAAAATTTGAAATTTCCCACCAAAAATTATTTAATTTCTTCTCTCAAAAATCAAAAAATATTTTAATTCTTCTCTCACAAACAATAAAACTAGTACAGTGGAATTTAAAAGAAATTAATTCAATTGATTCAATTTTGGTTAAAATTAATTTAATAACTAATTATTTTGTAAATTATAACGTTTGAAATAATCTTTGCATTCTCCTTCATCCATGAATTCTAAATTTATTATAGATTTGAATCAACCTTTAGGATGAATATGAATTAATTGATTAATTTTGTTCTTCTTAAAATATCAAGCAAATTTAATAAAATATCAAATTTTTACTTTTTATTTTGATATAAATTTTATATTGATATATTTATTAACTTGAATATCTCTATTGTTAGAGTATTATATTCATAAAATAAAAAAAAATTTAGTTCTAAAAAGTTGTCATTATTTCCTTAAGAATATGAATATAGTCTTAATATTATATTGATATTTTTATTAGCTTCAATATTAATATTGTTGGAGTATTATATTCATATTCATAAAAATAAAAATTTATTAGTTCTACTACTCTCAAATCTATGGACACATATATAATAAGATATACACAGAATAATAAATGGTTGTTAATTATAATTTGTTAGTTCATTAATTTGCTAAACTTTTCACAAATTAAAAATTTTAATTTAGAATGAGTGAATAAATAATATCTTGAGAAATTGCGAAATTATAATTGAACGATACTTTGTTAAGTATCTGCCCAAAATAAGGAAAATTTAAAATGGACTTTTAAAATTAATTTATCTTCTATATAATTTTGCATATATACTTATTTTTTAAATTCAGTATAATGTTTATTTCAAATAATATTTTTTTTACAAAAAAAAAATACTACATGGAGTATAAAAATATTTTTTTACCCATATTATTTATTTAAATATAATATAACAT
The DNA here is from genome assembly GCA_023678885.1 of Pogostemon cablin. Taxonomy (NCBI): domain Eukaryota; kingdom Viridiplantae; phylum Streptophyta; class Magnoliopsida; order Lamiales; family Lamiaceae; genus Pogostemon; species Pogostemon cablin. The sequence goes on along the minus strand of CM042986.1, from coordinate 14,091,954 downwards.
AATAATTAAAATTTGTTTATATAGATATTTATTTATATGAAAATGTGTGAAAAGTGTAAAAGTGATATATAATTGTTACCTATATAAAAATGTTACATAACTGTGTTACTTATGAATAAGTGTGACATGAGAAGTGTAACTTATTTAAAATTAAGTGTTATATACATGTGTTACATAATAGAAAAGTGTTACTCATCTATGTTACTAAATATAAAAAGTGTTACAAATTTGTTACATATTATAATAATTTTGAAAGTGTTACCAATTTGTGTTAGTTAAAATAAAAGTGTTAATCTAACATGTTAATTATTGTCACTTGTAGTGTCTATATAATAACACACAATGCAAATTTTCAATTTTCCCGTTCAGCTTTAGTTTGGAGTTTTTTTACCTTAATACATTGAGTTTACAGGAGAATCTTTCTTGTTAATGAATCATGCAGATGCTTTTGTCGTTGCCTTTAGGGAAGCTCAAGAATTAAGGATTGATCTTCGTAAATATCAAAGTCTTTTAAGATATATTTTCATGTGTTGTCTTGGTTCATAATATTTTTAAAAAATTTATTTTTATGATTCATGCAAGATGCGAGAGGGCATGGCATGAATGGAACTTCAAAAGTATTGCAGGTTTAGTTCATTCTTATTTGGCCCTTTCAAAGGTAAAGGAAGCTATATATACAGCAAAAGAGGCAATGAAGGAAATGCCCCAATCTACGAAGGCTCTAAAATTAGTTGGGGATGTATATGCTAGCAATACCAGTGGCAGAGAAAAGGTATGCATGCAACATGATTCTAGAGTTCTTGATCAAATTTCGATATGGTGCCGAGGTATTTAATGATATTCTACTAATCTGGTTGTTTATCTTTTGTGTGATTATAAATGTTATGTTGGATTTTCTGCTGTGGGCCTGCTTAGTTGTTTGATGCTCTATATACTGGTTTTTTCTTATTTTTGCTGGCTTTTAGGTTTCAAGATTTTTTATTTTATAAGTTTTAATATTTAATATATTTAATTTATTTATAAGTTTTAATATTAATTTTTTTTCTTATTAAAAATTTTGGTAGTATTTTATTTTTTTTCTTATTAAATTTTTTTTATAAGTTTTAATATTTTATTTTTTTATTTTATTTTAAATATTTAATATTTTATATTATTATTTATTAATTAAGATAGTCATATATTTTATTAATAGAAAATTTGTAATTAAACTAAAACACAAAAAAAAATTTAATTTAAAAGAATGAAAATTAAAATTCATGATAAAAATAGAAATTCGTGATTCAATTAAAAAAATAAGAGAAGGTCATGTTATTGGGCAAAAATTGAAATAATACATTAGTTATAGGCTAAAATTGAACCACTTATCTTTTTTAAGGCAAAAATCGAAGTTTTGCTTAGTTACAGAGCAAAAAATGATTAAACTCTAGTGTAAAAAAAAGTCAAAATTGTCATGTCGGATTGACCAGTCGGAAACCCCCAAATTGAAGCATGACGTGGCGGATTCCAGCGAAATTTACATTTTTCAGCGAAAATTGGGTAAAATTAAAAATTTTCGTTAGTTATAAGACAAAATTGAATTACTTGTCCTTTTTAGGGCAAAAATCGAAATTTTGCTTAGTTGTAGGGGAAAAAATGAATTTAACTCTCTTAAATACATCAAATTCTACTTTTTTACAAACATCATCTCTTACTCTTACCTATTAATGTGTGATCCCCATCAAACGTCCAAGTTGAATCCCATATTTCTTTTTTGGTGTTTAATTGGTGTTTCACTAAAAAAAAACTATACCCTACAAATGATCATTAAACCCTTGGGGCATGGATTGAATTTTGGTCATTGATTATGACACATGACAAACATTTTATTTATACAATAGCAGATGAAACACCATTATGAAATAGGTGATCATATTTGTCAAACGTCTGAAATAAACTTTATGAAATAAATAAGATGGGATAATCTAAGATTCTATTCAATAAAATTATTATAAACAATTTGTGTAATACTTAAAATAAATTAATAAAAATAATAATTATCCTATGATGTCATTTAAAATAGACCCATACAAGTAGGGATGACAATGAGACGAGTATTTCTGAATACCCGATCCACCTGAACCCTATGGGTAGGATATGGGTAGTTGTAAATGAATTTGGGATGGGTACACGTAGTTGTAAGAAATACCATTAAGGTTTGGAACAAGTACGGGTAATGCCTCAAAACCCGCGGGTACCCCGATTATATATATATTTTTTTATAAAATTTTATATATACTCCTTTCGTCCCGGGCAAAGAGGTGCATTTAGTTTTTGCACGTAGATTAATGAGTATTATTATTTTATGTAAAGTGGGTAGGTGTATTAGACAGATGTGATGGGTATTGGTGGACACTTTTTACTAAAAGAGGAAAATAGTGCAATTTGGATGAGACGCCCAATATAGTAAAATGATGTTATTTGAGCGGGACGGAGGGAGTATATATAACTTATATATTATAAGATATTTTATATATTTAATTAATCGTTATAAGCTTTATTTAATCATATTTATTAAATATTTATTTAAAATAATTGAATTTATATTATTTTTTTTTATATTTAATTAATAATAATGTAATTTTTATTACTATATTTATTTAGATAATAAAAAATAGGGTAATAAATAGTAGGTACAAAACGTATTTAATAATTACTACGCGATACATTCATTTCAGAAAATTACTGATAAATACAAAATTATATTTTGTTTTTTTTCATTATACCTATACATATCCGTACATTAGTGTGCATTGTTAATATGGAAACAAAATATGTTATTTATACAAATGTACATTATTGTGCATTCTATTGAGAGAAAAACTGAAAATATGCGATTGACTTCATATATTTAAGAGTAATAATATTAAATCAACATATCTATCAGTAGTTAGACTATTAACTCATGTATTTATTTATTAATAATAAAACATAAAAAAAACTCTGAATCTAACTGACAATTTTTGTTTCTATTCAAAACTTAAGATTTAGTGCTTAAACGTATGTTTCGATTCTGTTTTTTATTTAATTCTAATTGTTGTTATGATCTCTTTCTTTTCTAATAGGTGGTAATTAAGGACAAATGTTAGCTATGAGATGTTAAAACTACACAAGAATGAGTTTGAAGCCCATTCTTTTCTCCTCTTTGTCAAAGATAAGTAGCTACCAAATTATTTTAAAGAATGAATTTAAAGACCATTAATTCAACAATGTGAGTAATGCTAATGTGATATTGGGGTAAGTTGACACACTAAAACAATACTGCCCCAGGCCTGTATTCACACATTTCACACTTTCTCATCTCTCAATAAACAATGAGCCAGAGGTACTATTTTACGGGATTAAATTCCCTATTTCACAATTCTTGTTTCATTGAAATTTCATAAACTTAAATAAATTATACCTCCTACAAATGATTATTAAGCAACGTTACTTTGTTAATAATTTAAAAGATGAAGTAAATCATACTGAAATTGGTGATTTTTATACCGTAATTATGGGTACAAAGTGTGTACTTACAAGTAACTTTCCATATAAGTATTAAAATTTTATTTTATTTAAATTAATATTTTACTTAAAAATTTAAAAAATTAATATACTAATTTTTATAGTAAATGATATATAATCAGATCGGATCGGGATGTGTGTGCTGACGTACATCGCCTTCAAGTAATTAAGGATGAACTTCATTCTAACATCCAAAATTTAATTTAATTCTAAAATTAAAATTTAATTTTATTAGGATTTAAATTTAGGACTTAATTGTTGTAACCATCCAAAATTTAACTTAATTCTCATTAAAATTTAAATTAATTCTCATTAAAGTTTAACTTAATTCTCAAATTAGAATTGCGAAAATATCACATTTAGTCACATAAGAACTCCTTCAGTTTAATCATAGACTCGTACGAATACACTGGTCCCACAACTAGCGGTTTTGGTTCCATAAGAATATTATAATCATAATTTTTGAAAATTTTCATTCCAAATTAATTTATATTATTGTAAACTACCAGATTTATATTATTTTATGTCTTTCAAAGTAGACATAGTCTATTTTGGTATTGTTAATGGTTCAAAATATTTCGTTAACTATTAAAAGAAATTGATGAAAAATTCCTATGAAACTAAATGTTCCAATTTTAGAATCTTTTTGGCATTAAGCAATTCTTACGGAACTAAATCCGAAATTATCCCAATTAGAATTTAATTTAATTTCAATTTAAGGCTTAATTTTTTTCATTTAAGGGCTTTATTTTTTTAGGGCTCATTTTCTCCCTCATTTCTTGTTTTGCACATAAATATAAAGATGACACTATTGCAACTCAAAATATATATAAGTGAAGGCATCCAAACTTTCAAATAAAATTATTTGAAAAGACAGTATTGTCCTTAATTTAAATTTATTTAAATTTTAATTTATCTAGTACTTTAAATTTTAATATCTTTCCATTTAAATCTAAATTACTTAATTTCTTTCTAGAAAATGGTGAGTCTTGAGCAAAACCGTTCCACGAATCCCCTTATAATACTTGCAAGCAGTGATTTGAAAATCGGACCAGAAGCCAAACCGATAATCCTAACAGTTCAAATTCCGACATGTCGGATCGGGCGATTCAACCGGAAAATTAAATTTTACATATTTTTTATTATATTTTATAATAAATATTAAAAAAATATTATATAATACAATTAAAAAAAAAAAGGATGGAGGTGTTTGAATGCAAAGCCCAGCCCACTTCAATATTATTCTTAAAAAAACCCTAGCCCACTAAATAAATTAGCTTTGCACATTATTCCCCATCCTCACTAAACAAAAGAAGCCGACGCCTGCTCTCTGCAACAAACCTTACCTCTCTCCAAAGAGTCTCTAACTCTCTAACTTAACTTGTATCTTTCTCTCTCCATACAATCAAGTTTCGCAAGGTTAACCTTTGTAGGAGCCCTACCTTTATATATTCTCCACGTAAGATACTTGACCTTCCCCGGTCTACTGAGCATTACTAACCCATGGTCTACTATCACTACTATTAGCGACCAAAGATCAAAGGTTCCAAAAACACATTACATGATCTCTTCATCACCTCTCTGATCAAACATTTGGTCCAAATTCGCTTCATCATCAACAGGCAACAGCTACAACTTTCTTGGCACTCTTTTCACGAACCATCCTCGAAGAATTGGACAAGATCTCATATGCAATGGCGCCGCATCCTACGTCCTCCCTTTTCAGATCAGCAGGAGGCAATAAACAGTCAGTGGACAGCCCCTTAATGTTGAAGTCCACCTCTTCGATGCTCCAAATCTCTTCCATTCTTGTTCTCATATCACTGTCCGAGTTTTCGCTGAATCTGAAGAGGGAAACGGTTGTTCTCCCAGAGTGGGCTATGTTAACACCCTCAACTGTTCTGTAGTCTTTGATCAATGACTCCATGGTTGTCTTCCAGAGGACACCTTTGATCTTGAGCAAGTGGGAGTCTTCTAGTTGGAGTAGAAGGCCTTTTTTCTGGCTAAAACACCCGCACACTGTGTGTCTGATTATCTCCACGTTGGTGGTGCTTCTTGCACTCAGTATGGGTGGATCGGCTTCGAGTTTTAAGACGAAGCAGTCTTCGTCGTTTATGGTTTTCTCGCCGATGCAGATGGAGTTGGAGAATAGGTCTGCAGTTGATCTTGGATCAAGTCCCTGTTTTTCATCATGGTGAAGACTTGAACAACACATGAAGTTAATTTTGAGACATGTTAGGTTTGTTTGTGGAAATCTATGTCTTGAACATGATTGTGACTTTCTTGAATTGGGTTTCTGGTTGTTTGCAACTAATTATCATGCTTTTGCAATTAGGCATATGGATCCCTCTTAGTGTAACTAAAGGATTACAAAAGGAGATAAAATAGTGTGTTTTAAAACAAAGTGGGAAACTATGGTTTGGGCCCCAAGAAATAGGTGGTAATTAAGGACAAAGGTTAGCTATGAGATGTTAAAACTACACAAGAATGAGTTTGAAGCCCATTCTTTTCTCCTCTTTGTCAAAGATAAGTAGCTACCAAATTATTTTAAAGAATGAGTTTAAAGACTATTAATTCAACAATGAAATCCAATTATTTTATGCATAAGTCATCAATATGTGAGTAATGCTAATGTGATATTGGGGGTAAGTTGACACACTAAAACAATACTCCCCCAGGCCTGTAATTTTCTCATCTATTCGTCTCAATAAACAATGAGCCAGAGGTAGTACTATACGGGATTGAATTCCCTATTTCACAATTCTTGTTTCATTTTTGTTTCATAAATTTAAATAAACTATACCCCACGAATGACTATTAAGCGTTTACTTTGTTAATCATTTAAAAGGTGGAATTACATCATATTGAAATTGGTGATTTCTATACGGTACAAACCTGCAGAGACCTCCGGAGGGGGCATGGAGGGCCGCGAGGGGCATGAGAAGGCTGCCATGGAGTCTGCCTCCAAGCCACCTTACCATCACTACCAGCACTCATTTTAAACCCACAAACCATGAGCTCCAAGCTCCACAAATCTGGACTTTTCCACCACAAGACGAACCCTACCATCTCATCCCCTCTATGCTTCATGTTCTTCATCTTAAAACCCATGGAGGAATCACTAATCATCTCTAATGCTGCCATCTTTACCTTCCCCATGGCGTACATACTCTCGATTGAATTCAGAGCATGCTCTCCCCCTGCTGCCGCCACATACTGTTGTACGATGTACAGCGCCTTCGACCTCACCTACAAAACAAAATTAATTACATACCCTACTCCAAATCTCTTCTGTCATGTATATATGTAAGCAAACTTACGGAGGGTTGGCCTTTGATGATGTCCTTTACTGCAATGCGATCGCATGAACAGATTGGTATGGGGATAACGGGAGCTCCGATCACTCCCAACAGGAACTGAATCTGGGCGGTGCAGCCGCCCAACATGGAGGCGGCTGCGTCTTCGGTGTGCGGCCTTGTCATCCAAGTTTTCAACTCGGTGGACCATGACTTGTGCTTGGTGGAGGCGTAACCTCCTCTGGAATCGGAATCTCGAGGACTGTGTCGAGGCCATTTTCCCGGTCGAGATTGGGACACAGGGTTCTCATAGGACGGTGAGGGAGAGAAAATAGTAGGGAGAAAGAGAGAGGGGAGTGTAATTGAGATGGTATAACCTAATCTGTAGTGTACTGAAAAGCACTCACAAACTCGAGATAGCGAGAGGGACAGAGAAAAGAGAGCGATGTTAGGATGAGAAAGATGAAGAGAATATTTGATTTCCAATCAATCAAAAATCATCCAAGTAATTATGGAAATATAGGTAAGAATAACAAAATAAATAAATCTCTAAACATAGTCTTTCTGCCAATCTGGAATCTTCACGCAACTTTTCAAACCACCTTGTCCGATTAGAATGCAATTTAGTAAACTCATCTGCTGACTCCCAGTTGCATCTCAGTGTGGTGTAGCTTCACCTTCTGCAGGACACCACATATTTGGATGACACGGCAGTGAATTGTGATAAAAAGACCGCCCAAAAATTTTAATTTTGATCTAATTTGTCCTTAAATTGAGAAAATTAAAATATATGTCCTTAAATCGTCAGCCCGAAAACATAGTGTCCTAATTATTGAAATGGGTAAATTTTATTTCAATTCCAATGATTACAATATACCAAAAGTATAAAGCAAAACGAATCACTATCCTTCCACTTCCTTGGCCAAAGGCTCAATGTATACAATTTAATAGATCAAGAAAAGTTGAACTATTTGAGCCAAAATTTTGTCCGCTATGCATGCAGGTGAGAGCATCATTGAGCCAAACATCAAGACGTTCCTTTCCATCCATATGTTGCATATCGTGGAGGCAAAAGGAATGAAAAAGAGTCTTTAACCTTTTTGTTGCTCGATCCAGGCATCTGCATGTATCTTCCTAATTGCATCATTGACTGACCTGAATGTTTTCTCCATCCAATTCCTTTGCTCACGGTGTTCCATATACTCTGGGTATAGGGACAATGAAAGAATAAGTGGGTTTGTGTCTCCACACTCCCCACACAGAAACCACATGTGGGTCACCATTCAAGTTCCAAATTCTATCCTTGGTGTAAACCCATCCCCGATGTAACAGCCACAATCTGAAATTATACTTCCTAACAATCCATTTATGGCAAATTTGTTTATAAATAAACACAGCATCATCAATGTGTTCCTTTCTAAGTTTGTGATACATCAAAGATGGCTTGAATCTCCCTCTCACACATCCTTGCATGATCTCCACCACCATCTCTCCTTCTTCTTCCACTTCGGCTATTCTGTTTCTTAGGTGGATCATAGTCTTCCAACAGTACGAAGCATTCACAGTTGGGTTGACTACTAACCACGCATTGTACCTAAGATATACAGAATGAATCCATCTTTTCCAAAGAGAGGAGGATTCACTCTGGACATCCCACAAGGCAGCTGCCAATAGTGTTGTATTCCATGTGCAGATATCTTTCAAACCCAACCCTCCATTTTGTTTAGGTTGAGTGACATCTCTCCAACTAACTGCACTCGCCTTTGAAACCCAAAGAAACCTTCTAATGAGACTCTCCAGCCTCCTTACCACCACTCCAGGCACTTTCACAATTGCACACCAGAAGGATAATAAACCATATATGCCCGAGGTGATTAATTCCAGTCTGCCTGTAAAAGTAAGTAACTTCGATGACCATTTTGGAATCATGTTATTAACATCATTTAAGAGAGGAGCAAAGTTGTCAATTGCAATCCTCTTACTACAAATCGGAATTCCTAAGTATTTAAAGGGGAAGTCACCTCTTTGATAAGGTAATATTGCAGCTATTCTGTTTATAGCTCGCTCAGCCATCCCTGTTGTAGATATATTTGACTTGGTTGTATTTACCGATAGCCCGGAAACCTTCTCAAATGTCTTCAAAGAACTGCTAATGGTCTTGGCAGTGATAACATCCCCACAACCCGATAATGAGCAAGTCATCAGCGAAAATCAAGTGAGAAATGTCGACTCTCTTGCAAACTCTAGAATGGAACTTGTACGTGTTCTTCCTTATCTCATTTTTTATCAATCTGTTGTAGTACTCCATAAACCGTACAAAAAGGAGAGATGAGATTGGATCCCCTTGCCTCAATCCACGTTCACCTCGAAAGAATTAGTGTCCTAATTAAAATTGCAACCCCCTTAAGTTAGTGTTATTGCAATTTTCCCATACGACTCGATGTATTTCTACTAGTATAATAATACATGTAGCAGTACATATATTATGATGGGCATCACATAGAATGATAGAAACAAAATAAAATTGATCAACATCAGAGGTAAGGAAACAAAGAGGTGTGGATTATTGGAGTTATCTTGGTCGCCGGAGTTGTAAGCCCAGAGGGAGCTTCGGCTGGAATGGCCTATTGGAGAAGCAAAATAGGAATCTGTTTAATTCAACATCAGGGTTACACGAGCAACATTCTTAAAAGTACGACGTCGTTTTTTTTTTTTTGGGTCTGACAGGTGACCAGAAGAAAAGTTGTCACGTCATCTATTAGAAGCGGCAAATGGGTGTCATTGCACAACGTCAAATATTGTTGTTTCTTACAAAATGGTGGACATACAGGATTAAATCACATCAAAATTTGATGTTGTAATGGAGACAAAAGTTGGGAAAAAATCGACTAGTCAAAATTAATTTAATTTGTACACCAAATCCATATAAAAAATTAAGATCATAATCAATTTCAAATAGACAAAGGCAATTAAGTTCTAAATTCAACAAAGCACTTAATTTCTAATTAATCAACATCAACATGAACTGAAAGAAGCTAGTAGTCCTTCAATCAAGCATTAGAAACGTAATTAATTAAAATTAACTAAAAACAAATTCATTCTAAATTCCCCTATGGTTCTTCATCTGATACTGCACAATATCCTCGCGCGCAACAATATCAGTTTGATTCTCCCAGCCAGCGGCGAACGAAAACTGTGGCAGAGGAGGCACAATGTACGACGGCGCCAGTGGAAGCTGCGGAGCATAATAATGCGCCAGTGGTGCGGCAATCCGGTTATCGGTAGCAGTAGACTCGTATATTACTTGGCGCTTAAATGAAGCACATGATGCACCCCCAAACTGATCATCTTCACCGTTCATCAGAAGCATCATCACCGAGTTCCTGTTGACTGAATGGATCGAGAGGTGGTGATCCATCGTGGGGTAGTAGACAGGGATATGCATGTCATGCATGGGTTGCATGAGTGGATGGGGAGGGTAGAATTGACCTTTCACACCGGCATTAGCAAAACCTAGTTTGTTTGATCTCTTCATCACCTCTAACCTGGATTTGGCAAGCTCAGCTATGGAGCTCAGATCTGCTGCGAATTGTCTCAATTGCCCTTCTTTCAAGGTATTCATGAACCCTAACCAAGTGGGGTACCTAGCCTCTAGATTCTTCCTTCGAACCTTGGAGAGCTCGTCCTCTATCTTTTTCTTCCTCTCATCGAAGAAATCACTCAGCCCAAAGCTCTTGTTTCCACCGCTATCCTTCTTCTTTGCTCTATAATTATTGATGATTTGATTGACTTCGTCGCGGTTTTGAGGCCATATGTCAGGCTCAGACGGCCCGGTTTCATGCTTCAGGCCGTACGTTATCATGCATGCACCCACATCACACAGAATGGTGAACTCATGCATTTTTTTTATTTATCCTTCCTTCCTTTTCTTGAATGTTATGCTTCTTGACTTCTCATTGTCAATAAATTCCATGTTCAACTGCGCCCTCCTCATGATTGAATCCAATTCGAATTTCTGTTAGATGAACGACACGTAAAACAATCAACTAATCAAATATAATGAAATATATAAGACTTGAATGATCCCACCACAATCAATGGATTCAAAATTCAAAAAGTTTTAATAATTAACTCATCAGAGACCAATTCTAATTGCTTCTGATAATTTAAACATTAATAAATTATTTAATAAGAAAATAAGTATTGTATTATATAAAATCTCACAAGTCATAAATATTGTAGAGTGCGACTAGGTAGGACCGATCCTACCAAATTTGGTGGAACCGGATCCCCCTTCGGAATCCCACTTCTTCTAGCTGTCTTCCTTAAGTCTCCATAATTCTACTGATGTTCAATTCTCTCTTTCCTCTCTCTCTACAGATACAGATTTACTTTACTTCTTCAAGTTCAGATTTCTCAATCAAAACCTATTAACCTTCTCCCCTCCTTCCGCCGTTCCATTTTCAAATCCCCCCGTCCTCCCAATCGCACAATTCACCAGAAAAACTCTACGCCTCCACTATCTTGGGAGGCGCCGGTCGGCGTCTGCGGCAGCGGAGATTGTCCATCTGGGTGGAGGCATCGGCGGCGGACACGCAGGGGGAGTCTGGCTTGTACACGCTGTACTCGTGAGCGTTGAGGTCGATCGAGCTGCACAACTGGTTCCTCCGCCGCCGTTCGGATTGTCGGTGGTAGTCCGCATCTACGTCGACGATCTGAGACTCCGGTGGCGGCGGCCGCACCGTTTCTAGAACGTGTTTTGCAGACGCTCGGAGCCTTTGAGAACGTTCTCATTGCCATGCGCAGGGTAGATGAAATCGTTCACCGATAAAATTGTGCCACACAAATCCATTTTTGTAGCTTCTGATCGATGAATATTTCCCCTAAAATCAAAATCTCACAAAATTAAAAACAATAAATAAATAAAATTACCACAACTCCCATGGATGGCCTGTCCACCCCAAATTCACTCATAGCCCACTCAACCAAGTTCACCATCTCCCTAGGAAGGGATGAATCAATCACAGGCCTAGCACACACCACTTCTAACAAAACCACACCAAGTGAGTAAACGTCCGATTTCTCTGTCAGTTGTTGCCTTCTGAAGTACTCTGGATCCAGATAACCGAAGCTCCCCTTAACAGCAGTGTTGACGTGGGTTTGATCCAGCTCATGCTCAGTTTCGAAAGCCCAAAATCAGCCACCTTAGCCATCAAGTTCTCATCAAGAAGTATGTTTGGTGATTTCACATCTCTATGCCGCCACCTCCATGATCCACCGCCAGTCTGCTGCAACCCAATGGCGTTGCCTCAACTTCAATCACCCCTTTTCTGTTTTTTTTTTTTATTTCAAAACCCCAACCTCTACTTTCTGTAGTTATATTTATACATAATTAATATTGTAGACAATTTTTATTCACAATATATATGACTTCATTTTAGTTTTAAAGTTTCAAATCAAAGAGTAATCCAATTAATTCAAAGAGTAATCTAATTATTTCTATAGAATTGTGGTGAAAACTACATACTAATGAGTGATCAACATTAGGATGAGTGTGTGTGTGTTTAAAGTTGAAGCTGATGATGATGCATAAGTGAAACGGTTGCAGCAACATCAGCAGAATCAGAAACTCACAAACATAGCAGCAATTCAACACCGGGTGCACCAGTGGTGACCAGGGTGTTTTGTGGCCGATGTACAGGTCGCATTAGAGCGGTTTCTAGAAAGTTCCATACATGAATAGATAACTAGCCATGCAGGGTGTGCGATGGAGTTGGTTATAACCGTCGAGATTCGTTTTAACCACCTGAGAATCCAGCTGAAAGTCGGTTATACAGACTGGTCGTGTAACTTTCTGTGCATGCATGAAGTGCATATAATGGTGTGATTCATGCATATACGTATTGTAATACGTTTTACTCTCTCAATCAATAATAGATCTCTCTCTCACAGTGGATGTAGGCTTGTGTAAACAAGCTGAACCACTATAAACGCATTCTTCTTCATACAATCACACATACACACACAATCTCAATATTGTTATCATATGTGATCAAATTCTTGTGTTCAATCCATTGTTTTGATTGTATATTCAGAGATTAGTTTGAAAATTACTTAGTAATATCTTCATCTACAACAAAGTGGCGCCGTCTATGGGAATCTAGGCCACAAACAACAGCAATCAACAGAAGGAGGAATCAAGAAGCAGTTGGAGGAAGTTGACACCATGGTTGCAACCAAGTTTGATATTGAGAGGTTTACAGAGAAATCTGACTTTGGTTTATGGAAGATCAAGATGAGAGCTATCTTGGTACAACAAGGATTGGCAGAAGCTATCAAGGAGAAACCAGCAGCAATTGCAGAAGCTGCACAAACAGTGTTTGAAGCCACTGCAGAAGCTGATATTCAAGAAAGGGCCTTAAGTGCAATTGTATTGTGTCTTGTTGATAAAGCTTTGAGAGAAGTACAGAGAGAGACATCTGCAAGAGCTGTATGGAAGAAACTTGAAGATCTATACATGGTAAAATCTCTTGTTAACCGTTTATACTTAAAGTAGAAACTATACTCCTTTAAGATGGTTGAGGATAGATCAGTTCTAGTTCAGCTTGATGAGTTTAATAAGGTGTTAGATGATCTAGAAAATGTTAATGTGAAACAGAAGATAAGGCATCAATATTGTTGTCAGCTCTCCCAAAGTCCTTTGAAAGTTTCAAGGACACACTTCTGTTTGGAAATAGAGAAACTATAAGTCTTGATGAGGTTGAAATTGCTCTGAAGACAAAGGAGTTTCAGAAAGTTTCAGAAGATCAAGGAACATCAGGAGAGGGATTAATGATTGAGAGGAATGATCATGGTAAGAGGAACAACAAGAAAGGCAATTCTGATTCAAAGAAACAAGGAAACAAGGCTGATCAGTCAAATTAAGATAAGGATGGAAGGAAGTGTTTTCACTGTCATGAACCAGGCCACTACAAGAAGACTGCTACAAGTATAAAGCAGAAAAGAAAAGGAAAGCAGAAGCTGGTAAAGATGGAAAACAAAGAGTGCAAGCGAATCAGGTGGTAAATAATCAGAATCAGGCCACTGATTATCCTGAGGCACTTCTGGTTGGATCATCAAAAGGATCCATGGATTGGATCCTTGATTCAGGATGTACATTCCATATGTCTCCTATGAAGCATTGGTTTATTGATCTTAGGTTGCAGAATGCTGGATCCGTATTGCTAGGGGATGATCACACATGTCAGATAAGAGGTATTGGATCCATCAGGTTGAGGACTAGGACATTGACAGGTGTGAGGTATATCCAGAACTTAAAAGAAACTTGATTTCTTTAGGAATTTTAGATGCTTTAGGCCATGAGTTTAGATCTAGAGGAGGTGTACTCATTGTTGAGAAATATGAGTATGAAGTGATGAAAGGAATCAGAAAAAATGGATTGTATATTCTTGATGGACATACAATGGTTGGACAGAATCATGTCTCAACAGAAAGTGATGAAATTCACTTATGGCATGGAAGACTAGCTCACATAAGTGAGAAAGGATTAAAAGAACTGTCAAGACAAAATGTAATCAATATCAGATCAACAGATAAGCTGGATCAGTGTGAGGATTGCATCTTTGGTAAAGCTAAAAGGCTGAAGTTTGGCATTGGTGAACATACAAGCAAAGCTAAACTTGATTATATCCATTCAGATCTGTGGGGACCTGCTAGAACTCAAACAAAAGGAGGAGACAGGTATTTTATTTCATTTATTGATGATTACAGTAGGAAGATATGGATATATATACTGAAGTCTAAGGATACAGCTTTTATTACCTTTAAGAATTGGCTAATTGAGGTAGAGAATATTTGTAATAACAAGGTTAAGATATTAAGAACTGATAATGGTCTTGAGTATTGTTCTGATGAGTTCAACAAGTTTTATAAGGAGATGGGGATCATGAGACACAAGACAATACCATGTACACCATAACAAAATGGTGTTGCAGAGAGGCTGAATCAGACCTTACTTGAGAGAGTTAGGTGTATATTAAGTAGTTCTGGTCTTTCTAAAGACTTTTGGGGTGAATTGGTTAGTACAGCAGATTTTCTAATCAATAGGTGTCCATCAACACCTCTTAAATTCAAAACTCCTCAGGAAGTATGGACTGGAAAGGTTGTTAATTACACTAGGCTCAAAGTGATTGGTTGCTTAGCCTATGCACATGTTAAACAGATAAGTTAGCTCCAAGAGCCATCAAATGTGTCATGATTGGATATCCCAGAGGTGTTAAAGCTTACAAACTGTGGAACATTAAACGTAAAAAGATTATGATAAGTAGGGATGTTACCTTTAATGAAACTGTTATGACACTAAAGCCTCAGGATCAAAGCAAGTCTGAAGCTGAGCTTGAGGTGAAGCTTGTGAACAAAATTCAGAGGGATCAGTTTAGAGTTGAAGAAGAGGCAGTACAAGGAGGAACTAGTTCACCAACTACAGATGATCAGATCACATCTAATACTGATAAGCTGCTCAATAGCTATCAGTTGGTAAGAGATAGACAAAGGAGGTCTATTATATTCCAGCTAGGTTTGCAGATGCAGATATTGTGTCTTTTGCACTGTATTCTGCAGAGGATATTGATTCATATGAACCAAGAAACTATCAGGAAGCAATGAATAGTAAGGATAATGCAAAGTGGAGTGCTGCTATACAAGAAGAGTTGCTTTCATTGGAGAAGAATCAGACTTGTAAAATTGTTCTGAAGCCAAAAGATCAGAAGTTAGTGAGCTATAAATGGATTTACAAGAAGAAAGTCTCACCTGAGAGGATTGGTGGTGTTAGATTTAAAGCAAGATTAGTTGCCAGGGGTTTTTCTCAAAGGGAAGACATTGATTATACAGAGATATTCTCTCCAATTGTGAAACATTGTTCCATTAGGATATTGTTAGCATTAGTTACTCAGTTTAATCTGGAATTGCATCAGATGGATGTGACTACAGCCTTTCTTCATGGAAATTTGGAGGAGAAGATCTATATGACAGTTCTAGAAGGAGTTTCAGTTCAAAACTCAACTAATAAGGCTTGTTTACTTCTAAAGTCACTATATGGATTGAAACAAAGTCCTATGAGATGGTATCTGAGATTTGATGAATACATTGTCAAATGTGGTTTTGAAAGAAGCAAGTTTGACAGTTGTGTGTACATCAAACAAGACAGTGACTGGTATATTTTCTTGTTACTGTATGTTGATGACATCTTAATTGCTTGTAAGTCTATGGAAAGGATTACAGCTATGAAGGAAATGTTGAAATCAGAGTTTGATATGAAAGATCTGGGTGAAGTTACTGTTATATTGGGAATGTAAATTAAAAGGGATAGATCAGCTGGTTCTATTGTGTTGTATCAAAGTTTATACTTAGAGGAAGTTCTCAAGAGGTATAATATGGATCAAAGTAAGGCTATTTCTACTCTTGTAAAGCAAGGGTTGGCTCTGTCAGCTAATCAATAAGCTAGAACAAGTGAATAAGTGTCAGAAATGGAAAAGGTCCCTTATGCTAATGCAGTTGGCAGTCTCATGTATGCTATGTGTGCTACATACCAGACTTAGCTCATGCAATGAGTTTGGTGAGCAGATTCATGGGAAATCTAGGAAGAGATCACTGGGAAGCTATTAAGTGGATTCAAAGATATATCAGAGGCAGTTTAACAATAGGTTTGCATTTCAATAAGTTTACTTCTAACATTAATTTTCTTGCAGGTTATGTAGATGCTGATTATGCTGCGAACTTAGACACAAGGAAGTCACTATCAGGCTATGTATTCTACTTGTTTGGTACAACTATCAGTTGGAGATCAACACATCAGTCAGTGGTTGCATTGTCTACAACTGAGGCTGAGTTTATCTCACTCACAGAAGCAGTAGGGCTTGTGGTTGCAGGGAATTTTGTCTGAGTTTGGTGTAGTACAAGAGTCAGTATTGATACATTGTGATAACTCTAGTGCTATACACTTGTCAAGACACCAGGGTTTTCATGAAAGGACAAAGCACATAGATGTAAGGATGTATTTTGTTAGAGACTTAGTTGAAGGAGGAAAAGTTGTGGTTAAGAAGGTTGAAACAGCCAAGAATCCAGCTGATTTCCTCACTAAGGCCTTGCCTAGTTCAAAGTTTGAGCTATGCAAGAGTCTTATCAATATATGCTGAACATATCAGTGAAGAGTTCAGCTGCTCTCTTGAAAAGCAGTGTACAAGTTGGCTGTCTTGATAAAACAGTGGAGTGAAGAAGTGATTGAGTATTGGTTGAGTATGAAGTTTTAGGTGGAGAATTGTGGTGAAAACTACATACTAATGAGTGATCAACATTAGGATGAGTGTGTGTGTGTTTAAAGTTGAAGCTGATGATGATGCATAAGTGAAACGGTTGCAGCAACATCAGCAGAATCAGAAACTCACAAACATAGCAGCAATTCAACACCGGGTGCACCAGTGGTGACCAGGGTGTTTTGTGGCCGATGTACAGGTCGCATTAGAGCGGTTTCTAGAAAGTTCCATACATGAATAGATAACTAGCCATGCAGGGTGTGCGATGGAGTTGGTTATAACCGTCGAGATTCGTTTTAACCACCTGAGAATCCAGCTGAAAGTCGGTTATACAGACTGGTCGTGTAACTTTCTGTGCATGCATGAAGTGCATATAATGGTGTGATTCATGCATATACGTATTGTAATACGTTTTACTCTAAATCAATAATAGATCTCTCTCTCACAGTGGATGTAGGCTTGTGTAAACAAGCTGAACCACTATAAACGCATTTTTCTTCATACAATCACACATACACACACAATCTCAATATTGTTATCATATGTGATCAAATTCTTGTGTTCAATCCATTGTTTTGATTGTGTATTCAGAGATTAGTTTGAAAATTACTTAGTAATATATTCATCTACAACAAGAATGATTCAATTAATTATAAAGAGTAATATAATTATTTACATTGATTGTGATATAATTAATTATGAAGAGTAATATAATTATTTACATAGAGTAATCCAATTAATTGGATGGAGTAATCTAATTTTCTTCTATCTAATTATTTATATTGACCGTGATCTAATTAATTACGAAAAGTAATCTATATATTTCTATAGAGTAATCTAATTATTTCTACAAAGTAATCCAATTAATTTTTTCTTTCACTCGTGATCTAATTAATTAGGAAGATTAATCTAGTTATATATATATATATATATATATATATATATATATATATATATATATATATATATATATATATATATATAAATAAAAGATTAAGAGGTAGCTAGTCATCTCTTCTGATCTTTTTAACAAGTTTAGTTTGTTGAAATTATCTATCTGGGCTGGGCTTGGGTGAATATATATTAGATCATCAATGAATGCTGATTGATCTATCCCGTACCCTTCGCTCCCACCTCTTATTCTCTCTCTCCTTCTATCATTGCTAAATTCAAACACTTGGAAATCAACCACACAAAAGCTGGAATTCAACACATTCTTTACCATTTATTCTGGACCCTCGTTCTCTGTCCACTGAATACAACACAACATAACAAAGAGATAGATACATCATCTTATTTCTTGTGAATCTTAAGCAAGAACTTGGTGAAACACTCAAGAACTCACACACTTGGATGATTGATCACTCACGTTTCACTCTCGAATAATGAACGAAAAAATGAAATGAAAACGATCAAAACAAAGATATATAGTGGTTCGGCGTAAGCCTACATCCACTTTGAAGAAAAATCACTCAGTAAGATGATTACAAATACACTTAAGGAAGATGATGATGAACTTATGCACATAAACCCTAATGTGCTCTCTAATCTTGAAACTGATGTGCTGCTCTCTTAAAATGGATTCAACTGGCTGTTCATAGTGCTTATATGCACACCAGCAATCCAACTGCTATCTGCAGGTTGGCATTTCACGTGGAAAAGCTTTAGTTAGCTCAACTAACTAACAAACTCAACTAACTAACAACCTAACCAACTTGATTCCTCCTTCAATGCACAGCTGCAACGTATGGATGAGATGAGCTCTAATCTTACGGCTCCTATCAACACTTCATCAACCAATCATCATCCTCCACCTGTTATTGGTTGTATAAGATCATACACACACATACAATGAATGCATGCATGTCTATAATACAACAATATTCCCTGGAGTGAATTAATATTACTACTTATCCCTATATTCTTGATTGGAACTAAACAACTCCTACAGTTGAATAGAGGTAGCAGATATCATGGAAGACTATTTCCGAGAAATAGAGGGCAAATCAGGCCACGATCCCTACTACTTGGGGCCGAAGGCTAAATGCATCCTCGGCCGACTCATAGTCGGCTCTGGGCCCTCGGGACTCGCCGCCGCCGCCTGCCTCAAGGAAAAGGGCATCCCTTCATTGGTGCTGGAGAGATCTAACTGCATAGCTTCTCTCTGGCAGCTCAACACCTACGATCGCCTTAAGCTCCACCCCCCAAGCAATTCTGCCAACTCCCTCTCATGCCCTTCCCCACCGAATTCCCAACCTACCCCTCCAAGCAGCATTTCATCCAATACCTGGAAGCCTAAACCAAGCACTTCGAAATTCAATTCGTTTTCAATTAGAAGGTAGTCGGGGCGGAGTTCGACCAGCGAGTGGGGCGTGGCGTGTGAGGACGGCGGATGCGGAGTACGTGAGCCGGTGGCTGATTGTGGCGACGGTGGAGAATGCGGAGGCGGTGGTGCCGGCGATTGAGGGGATGGCAGAGTTTGACGGAGACGTGGTGGTGCACACGAGCGGGTACAAAAGTGGAGGAAAATATGAGGGAAGAAAGTAGTGGTCGTTGGATAGTGGACCTTCTTTTGTAAACAGGTAAAATGTGACGTGTCATTAGTTTTGGGTCCAAAAGGTATATTATGACGTGGAGGTAAGGTTTGTGGAAGGAATCAGATCGAATTTGCGCTTTGACCCGTCTATAAGATCCGGTCCTATCGAATAAAAAAAAAACTGCTCTGCTCTATACAAGTCTTCGCCAATATTGTAACATCATTATTAGTGTCTCCAAACTGTTCTATCTTACATCTTTAATATTTCAGAAAATAAATAAATAAATAAATAAAATATGCTAACAATATCATAACAATTATAGGGTAATAAACCAAAATTTCATATCATTTAAGATATCTGCAACAAGAACTATGCATTCTTTATAAAACATATTAATTGTAGTAATATTATTGAACACAAGATCTGCGAAAATAATCCTACATATAATGAAGTCTTTATAAAACATATTAATTGTAGTATTATTGAACACAATATCTGCGAAAATAATCCTACATAATGATGTTACAGATGATCTGATGGGTGTAATTATTAGGAATTATCAAAACCAGAAACTTATGGAGTACTTAATAAACAAATTCTAATGGAGTGACATAAATTCATCCAAACGTTATTGGATTAATTGGTGTAATTTGGAAAAATCATTAAGAAGAAGAATTTATTGAGAGAAAAATTAAACAGTACATCAGGATTAAAGAAGATAGTATTACCTGGAGATAAGAGAGACAAGGGCTTGTCTGAATTCTTTATTCTCCTTTATCGTTAAAATTTATGTCTGTATATGTGTATATAGATATAGAGAATTAAGACGGTTTATTTCCTATTAAAATAAAGTCAACATATCTTTTCTCGGATATTTTTCCTCTTTCTGCATTCAATGGTTGCCATAATTAACTCTTCAAATTCTTTTATTTTCTCATCTATTATTGGTAGCTAAAATCTTTAATTTTAATATCTTATTCGGAGTAAAATTTGTTCTCTTTCAACCGAGGCGCTACAATGCTGTTCAAAGATACTTTTAAATTTTGTAGTTGTCACCTTTAATTAATAAAATTTTGTTATTAATTTCTTTACAAAAATAAAATAAAAGTATTAAAATTTTATTTTATTGAAGGAGTTAAAATTTAGTTAATTTTGTTACATATTTTGTTAAAATTTTGTTATATACTATTACATTTTATTTTTCAAATTATATATTTAATTTAGTTAATAAAGGTATTAAATTTTTATTTTATTGAAGGAGTTAACATTTCGTTCAAGATATTAATATTTGATGACTTAAAAATTAATTTCTTAAATAAAAAATTAAGATATTAATTTTATTGGAGAAATTATCACAAATGATCCACTAAATATTACTAAACTCACAAAATGGTCCACTAAGTATTACTAAATCTACTATTAGTCCTATATTTTTTTTAAAATTTTAATTTTAGTTACTTCTTATTCAATTTTAGTCTTATTTGATCTATTTTGATCTATTTTCATTAAATTTTAGTCCGAATTAAAAATTACTCTTTCATCACCGTCAGAGCCCAATGTTCTGCCTGCAGCTCTGTCTTGGCAACACAAATAACCCTTTTGCAATGCCTGTTGTTGCTGCTATTGGAATCGGAGATTTCCCCCATTGATTATGGGTGGAATCTGAGAAGAGACTCGGTTCTTCCATTGGTAAGTTGAAAAATCGTACTGAGTATTCAATTAAATCAGCAGCCACATAAATTGGTAAATGATGCCGAACCCTACCCACCCACCATTGTGTCTCTCTTCAAAAATATTTACATTTGTACAATTACATCCAATAATAAATTACCTATTTTTATTCCCAATCACAATTTTAGAACATAACATAAATAAATACAGAAGATACTCCTACATTGTCCATTATGAGGGAATTAAAGGGGTAATAAAATTAGTGAGGCAGCTCCCATCTCATCCAATGAAATCCAGCTATACAAAAAGGAAGCTCCTACTGTGCCCTCTTGTTGTGGATCTCCCAAGTCATCATAAATAATGAAAACATGAGGAAGATAGCAAGCATAAAAATTATTAAGCACCATTGGCAGCCCGTTACAGTCGTATCGCAATTAATTGTAATTGTAGTATATATACATAGAGAGACTCTCTTATGAGACGAATTTTTTGTGAGACGGGTTGATCCATTATTAAAGTATGATTATTATATAAGTAAAGTATGCTTATTTATAATTAAAGTATATGAATAATTAATCATATTATAATGTCCTAAAATCATACTTTAATTTATCATTAATCATACTTTACAAAACATACTTTAACAATCATTAAGCATATTTTGTCTATATAATAGGCATACTTTAACACGTCTTACAAATGGTCTCACATAAATAGCGTCTCACAAGAGACTTTGTCATATATATATATGTAAAAATGTGTATATATAAAAGTTATATATATATATATATATATATATATATATATATATATATATATATATATATATATATATATATATATATATATATATATATATATATATATATATATATATATATATATATATATATATATATATATAATGCTTGTTTTCTTTGCACGCAAAATTAATCCCCAAGTATTAAGAATATCAATTGAGTTTAAGCAAGCGACCAAGTTAAATATCGAACCCAAAGGACGGCGTATTATCAATTTAACTATTTACTAATTAATTAAAATAAGGCAATTAAGGTTGATGGATTTAATTTACAACTACTAAACAATTAAATTAAATAACAAGTAAAATAAATTAAACACTAGAAGAATACGAAAGAGAATCAAGTACGAGAATAGGTAACCCTAGGGAAATTCGGTCTCACTCATTAATTTCCCTTCGTGTATCAATGTCCAACTTTACCTTGTGGAATATGGATGCATCACTAAGCCATGCAAATTTACTCTATAAACATAAGTAAATATGCGTGTAACACTTGTGAATAACTTTGGAGCAAGAGATATAATTTCACCCCCTTTTTAGGTACTATCGGTATCAGTTATTTCCCCCGATGATTGGTACTCTAACCCGATATGATCTCAAAGAGTACTATAAAATTAACCCTCTTTATCCTACTTACTAACTCGAATTCAATTCAATTAATAACTATTTATATAAGTTTCGTAGTCCTCTCACTTAGAATCATAACAATAAACCCTGTTCAGCAGTGAACGCGCTCAATCTACAACCCAGATATATATTCAGACTTTATATAACAGTTGAAGATGCACAAAATGACCGTGATTATGGATTAAGAAAGCACAATCATATATAAAATTAATCCACAAGTAGTGTTGTACGGAGTTTACACACGAAAATTCAATTAATTCGTAAAAACTTTCACAACCCTAGTTCTACCAAAAAGGTTCTAGCCCATAATGTTAAGAAGAACAATCATGGGTGTTGGATAGATCTTACCCGAATGTCTGAAAAATTACAAGATAAATTAGGAAACGAAATAAACCCTAGATGCGGAAATCGTCACGTCCTTCTCCACCTTGAATCCTCCTCTTGGTTCTTCTCTTGATTTACAAACGAATCTTCAAAGTGATGGATGGATGGAGGAAAGGATGTGGATGATGGTTGGGGAGTGATCTCCCTTGTGGGGTGTAGTCTCCCCAATATAATGAATAATGATGTAATCTACATCTCCTTTTATACTTGTAAGCTCTCCTTATGGGTCTTGGATGGAATTTTACTTGAGACACACGTCAAATTTGACAAAAGAAACCCAAAATTACGAAAAATAGCATCAACGCATATTTTGTTCGACCAAACTAATTTTGGTCGAACAAGTCTCCTTTGGTCGAACAACCTTTCTGTAAGAATTTGGACATTTTGTTCGACCAAACTTCATCCGTTTGACCAAGATGATTCTGGTCGAATGGACTCCCACTGGTCGAACAATCTTGCGTCGTCTCACCGTTTCGCACATAACTTCCACATCCGACCTTCAATTTACGTAATTCTTGCACTTACGCGATTCTCTCTTCCTTGGCTTTCTATCAATATAAAGATCTCATAGAAACTCCAATATTTGAAGGAGTAAAAAGTCATGAAAAGTGGAACAGTCGTTCTGTTCGGCACCGCTTGCGCGACGTCACCACTTTGATCATAACTTTCTCATTTGAAATCCGATTGGGGTGTTCTTTACGCCAAAACGACCCTCTATTCTGTGGATTTTTAACCATGTATCATAAATCCACTTAAAATCTCCAGAAGAATACAGAATAATTATATTTTGGACCGTGCGTTTTTCGGCATCCTTGCACAATTTGTACATTTTCTCCAACTTTGCACTTTTGATCCCTTTTTCTACCTAAAATACAATAAAATACCTCAAGTGTACCTTTTTCTAACATATTTGGAATATACCGTACTTGTGCTAATATATGACAACAATTCTCATCACAAAGGTGTTAAATTGGACACTAAAACACGCTTATTTTCAGTTTCAACAATATATATATATATATATATATATATATATATATATATATATATATATATATATATATATATATATATATATATATATATATATATAATTGTAAAATGAAATTTATGAGTATTATAATGTAAATTTTATTCTTCATGCAATACATCCATGGGTGTTGGTCTATTGTAATAAAACTTATTCTGAATTGGCTTATCAGCCCATTTAGTAATGATCTTATTTATCTGATTTTAATATACTTGATGCTTTAACATTAAATGTTAAAACACACGGTTATAATTATATTCCTGGAATAGAAGTTATATGTATCTGTTACATAATATATTATAAACCATTATATATACTAAATCCTCAGTGTAAACGTATTGATAAAATGAAAAATGAAACAATAATCATTTAAACCAATTTTAGTAGGTCTAATATTACTACCAGATTAAATGGGAAGAAATTGACTTTCCAGAAAATTGGATCATTGAACAAGCAGTTCCTGTACAAACACAAGTACAGAATCAGAATAATATTTCTGATATTTTTCAGAATACTGATGGAACGATTAATATACGATTTGAGAATAATAAGTCTCTCCAAAGATATAATTCAATGAGGAATTATATTTCTCCAATAGATTACAAAGTGGAATTACCACGTTCTTCAACTTCTCAGATAAGAGAAGAACTAATTCTGAAATATTTACTCCTGTTACAGATAGATTATATATCAACAGGAATAATATTTTCAGAGAAGCAAATACTCGTAATATAGATGAGTCAGAACCGACAATGTCGGAAATGGATTTTAAAATTTAATTTATGGATTTATATGAAAAAATAGATTTCAGTCCTGGTTCTTCAGCTAGAAAAATTATTTCTGAATAATTTAAAAGTCAAGGTTACACATCTTTCAGAAAATGATTTTTTGAGAATTTTACTCAAAATGAAATTATAAGTTTTCAAGATGAGTTTTATAAAACTTGTGAAGAAAAAAATGTGTTAATATCTTTTGCAGCATGATTTATGAATACCTATGTAAAAAATTATATTTCTATTTTAGAAAGAAATTATAATTTGCAAAATGGTACAGTTGTGACTGATATATATCCTCCACAACAATCTTTTCATATTGAAAAAATGGAAAAAATTATAATTTTCTAGCTTTTTCTAAACTTATAGAAGATACTATACAAATTACTTGCAAACATATTAATACTATGTTTGAAAATCAGAATTATACAAATTTATTTTTGAATGTATTAGGAGAACAAATCCAGTCTATTCATAATAAACTGGATATGATAATATCAGTTATTAATAAAAGTAGTCAACCCATTGTAATAATTACAGAAAAGGAGAAAAAAGATTTACAAAATCTCCAGCCTCTAATAATTACAGAAAAGGGAAAAGAAGCTTTGCCAAGCTTCCAACCACCTCCAGTAATATCTAATTTCAAAATCAAGCCATTATATGAGCTTGAGAAATATCTTGAGGAAAAGTTTAATAAACTTAGTATAAAAACTCTTGATAAAGAGTTATATGACAATATCATAGAAAATCCTAATTATAGGCAGGTTTTTCAAAATCAGATAAATAAGATCAATACTAAATGGGCTGATAAGCCAATTCAGAATAAGTTTTATTACAATAGACCAACACCCATGGATATATTACATGAAGAATATACTAATACTATTGATATTAGTTATTCTGGTAATAAGATATATGAGTGGAATATTGATGGCTATTCTAATAAACAAATTTATAATACAGTACATAGAACGCTTATGTACTCAACTATTTGTAAAAATAGCAATAATTCTGATAAGGTTACTGCAGCAATGATAGTTGCTGGATTTACTGGACAGATTAAAGGCTGGTGGGATAATTATTTATCTCAAAATGATAGAGATAATATTCTCAATATGGTTAAACAAGAATGTAATAATACTACCGAAAATGCAGTTTATACACTTGCAGTTAATATAATTGAACACTTCACTGGAAGGTTCAGTGATAATAGTGATACTATTAGAACACTGCTTCAAACATTGAGGTGCAGAACACTCTCTGATTTTAGGTGGTATAAAGATACTTTCCTAAGCATAGTAATGGAATTACCAGAATGTAATAACATTCAATGGAAGTCAAAATATATTGATGGATTACCAGCTTATTTGCTGAAAGGGTAAGAAAAACCTTAAAACGTAATCATATTACGATTCCATAAGAAAGTTATACTTATGGTACTCTAATAGACACTTGTATTCAGGAAGGATTAGCTTTATGCAATGAAATAAAGCTAAATCAAAAGATTAAAAGGTAAAATCTCGATGAGAAAAAACAATTGGGAGAATTTTGTCAACAATTTGATATGGATAATCTTTCATCCAGTAAAACCAAAATTAATAGAGATAAAAAGGTTTATAAACCTAAACATAGGAGATATTCTCCTAGACAAATTGAGAAAAAGAATAAAAGAAAGAAAGAAAAGTTCCAAAAGAAGTCTTATAGACAAAGATATAATAAGAAAAAAGAAAGATATTGCAAAATATGTGGGAGAAAAGGTCATACTAAAGAATTTTGTTGGACGAAGAAAAAATTAATAATCTTGAGATTCCTGATTATATCAAGGAAATTATAATACAGAATCTTGAAGAAAAATCTGAATTTGAGAAATCAGAATCAGATTTTTCATCTACTTCTGAATCAGAAGAAGAAATCATCAATAATTTAGTTGAAGAAGACATTTCTGAATCAGAAGAATGTGAGCCTTGTAAAGAAGGATTAATATGTCCAAAAGAGATTAATAATCTTGATAATAATCAATCTGAGTTTTATAAGATTATATCTCAATTCTCAGATATGACGATTAATGTTCTAACCTCTGATAATATCTTCGAAGTGCTAAAAATGATTAAAGATCATTTATTAAGGAGTCAAATTATTAATGGGATTGGTAATGAAAATGGAGCTTCCTCTTCTAATAAAGAAGAATAATTGACTCAAGACATTCTTAATAAGAATAAGTCTTATAACATGACAGAAGTCATGAATCAGTTAAGTACCAAATATCAGGTTCAAAGAGATATCTCTACAAGATCTTCATAAAGAGGTTAATAATCTCAGAGAAGAAATAAAATTATTAAAGAATAAGAATCTTATTCAAGAATCTAGAATATCTAGATTGGAGAAATTTTATAAAGAAAAAAATATTTCACATGAGAATATTTCTCAAAATATTGAGGTTAATAAACCTAGTATGTTCAATGACACATTTCTTTCTACTATTGAGATGGTTATATCCCAAAAATGGTATATAAAAATATCATTATTGATTGATAATCATTATACAAAAATATTTACTGCTCTTGTTGATAGTGGTGCAGATTTAAATGTGATACAGGAAGGGTTAATACCTACTAGATATTTTCATAAAACTAGTCATACATTATGGCATGCAGGAGGTGATAAACTCCAGATTAATTATAAGCTCCCTAAAGCTTATGTATGTGTTAATAACAAATGTATTTCACAAAGTTTTATACTTGCAAAAAATATCTCAAACCAAGTTATACTTGGTACTCCATTTTTAAATAATATTTACCCTATAAAAAAGATTGATAATAAAGATATTATTGGTACTTTTAAAGGAGATGATATTTTTCTTGAATTTATTATTGAGCCTTTTACCAAAGTTTTGCATAGTCTTTATGATAATATCAAGGCAAAACAAGATCAAATTAGTTTTTTAAAACAAGATTAATATTATTACTCTTGATGATCAATTGAAAAATCCTAGATTACAGGATAAAATTAGTCTTTTGAAAAATCAATTTTCATTAGAAATTTGCAATGATCATCCTAATACTTTTTGAGATAGGAAAAAATAAATTATTTCTTTACCTTATGAGGATTCTTTCAATGAAAAGAATATTACAACAAAGGCTAGACCTTGTCAAATGAATTCAGAATATTTAGAATTATGTAAAAAAGAGATTGAATCTTTATTACAAAAAAGGACTTATTAGTCATTCTCAATCTTCTTGGTCATGTACTGCATTTTATGTTAATAAACATTCTGAGATTGAAAGAGGTATACCAAGATTGGTTATTATTTACAAACCTCTAAATAAAGTTCTGAA
Organism: Pogostemon cablin; assembly: GCA_023678885.1. NCBI lineage: Eukaryota > Viridiplantae > Streptophyta > Magnoliopsida > Lamiales > Lamiaceae > Pogostemon > Pogostemon cablin. The sequence goes on along the minus strand of CM042986.1, from coordinate 14,063,649 downwards.
ATGGATCAGACATCCAATTCCAAATAAAAAGGATTTATTGGATAGACTTTATAATAGTCTGATATTTTCAAAATTCGATCTTAGGCCAGAATACTGGCAAATTCAGATTAATAAATCTGATAGATACAAGACAGCATTTAATGTTCCAAAAGGACATTATGAATGGAATGTGATGCCATTTGAATTAAAAAATGCTCCTTCAGAAGATTATGAATGATATTTTTACTGCTTATAGTGAATTTATAATTGTTTATATTGATGATATTCTTGTATATTCAAAAACTATTGAAATGCATTTTAAACATTTGCAAATTTTTAAATCATTAATTATTCAGAATGGATTAATAATTTCTAAACTAAAAATGGAATTATTCCAGACTAGAATTAGATTTCTAGGTCATATTATTGAAAAAAGGTAATATTATTCCTATTAATAGAAGCATTGATTTTGCTGATAAATTTCCTGATGAGATAACTGATAAAACTCAGTTACAAAGATTTTTAGGAAGTCTTAATTACATTTCTCCTTATTATCATAATTTGGTTAAGGACACAACTATTTTATATGATAGACTTAAGAAGAATCCTAAACCATGGACTAATAGTCATACTGATGCTGTTAGAAAGATTAAATCCAGAGTTAAAACTCTACCTTGCTTAAGGATTAGCAATCCAAATTGGAAAAAGATTATAGAGACAGATGTCTCTAATATAGGATTTCGTGGTATATTAACCCAGATTAATCCGGATAATAAACAAACATATCTGGTTAGATTTCATTCAGGGAAATTGAATGATTCTCAGAAAAATTATGCTACTATTGCTAAAGAGATTCTTGCAATTGTTAAATGTGTTTTATAATTTCAAGATGATTTATATAATCAAAAATTTACTATTGTAACAGACTGCAATGCAGCTAAATTCATGTTTCAAAAAGATTTTAAACATGATGTTTCTAAGCAAATGTTTGCTAGATGACAGCCTCATTTAACCCCATTTGATTTTGATATTGTGCATAAAAAAGGAGAAGATAATAGTCTTCCAGATTTCTTAACTCGTGAATATTTCAGGTATGAGTACACGAGGCAGAGGATCTTCCTCTTATAGAGGAAGAGGTGGCAGGAGAAAAATGCCTGAGATAATATCTCAACATGACAATAAAAAGCTCGTAGCAATGAATAGAGCTGAAGAAAAAGCATATCAAGAATTTCTTAATAAAAGAAATAAACAGCATAAACCAAATGAAGAAAGTAATACTTCTTCATCATCATATGCTCAAGTGGTTGAGAAAGAATAATATTGGATTCATTCAAAATGAACATAAAGAAATAATATTTCTTTTAGAAGAAAGAGATTTAAAATGGATCAATGATCCTTAGACTCTAATGCAAAGATATATGGATAATAGTTCCATGCAAATGAGGACTTATAAGTCAAGATATCTGTATGAACAGATATTACTTCAAACTGGTTCTTGTGATATTACACATTTTACAGGAACTAGTAATGAAATTTATAATTTCAGTAAAATAATAATTAAAAAGGTAATATCCTTGGAAGATTGGAGAATTTATCCATTGAGAGAAAAAGGTGTTATGAATAATAAAGGAGTTCCAATGAAATATAATTATTGGGACTATTGTGATGCCTTTATAAAGGTACTTAATTATAAAAATGATAAAAAGAAACATACTTGGTTTATCAAGATATGTTCAAATGTCTATAAGGATGATATCCCAAACTGGTTTATACACTGGTTTCATTGTCAATTCAATTATTTTACCAGAAAATATGAAAATTTCATTTGATAGATGGGTGGATATATCCCCACCGCTTTTGAAAAAGCAAGAATTAAAATTATACATTGAGGGTATAGCCTCATGCTACTTTTTTATTGAATTCTCAATATCATGGATATTTAAATGGTCTCTAGAAGTAGATAATATCGAATCAGGAATCCCATGTATATACAGGACATTTTACATTAAATTCTGGGATAAAATGTTATGTATAGATCCCAAGACAAATCAGATTTATGGGATAGAGACAATGGATCTCTTGGAGAAAAAATTGAAATTATATAGTAATACTTATAGAGAAGTTCATTCTCCTTCTCCATTCGATCATATTTTGAGAAAATCCAAAATGAAGTCAGAAAATCTGATAAGAGAACAGATGATAGCTGCCTACAATGAAGAAATGAAGAAGGATTTAATATCTCAATTTGGAGATGATAATAAATCAGAATCTACTATGATTTCTGAACAAATGCAAGATGCACAAGATCCAAATGATGTGGATCTAGATAAAATTTTATGGCAATTCAGGATACTCTGATAGAAAAATTTACACCTGAGAAAGAAGCATCTTCATCATCAATCCATAAAGGAAAATAATATACCTGAAGAAAATGATGTCATTGCTTACGACATCAACAGTAAGCAGCCAGACAGGATACTGTTCATAAACAGTAAAGTAGTCGGACAAATTACTGTTCATCAACAGTAAATTACTGTATACTTTTGACTTACTGTAGCACTTTATACTGTGTAGACCGAAAATTTTGGCTTTTTACTGTTTATTCAAGTGTTTTCTACTGTTGGGACGCGTTTTCTTATTGTATAAATAGGTTAGAAGTTTTTCATTTTGAGGCATCGATCAGAAATCTCTCATTTCTCTCTTCTGATCAAAGTTGTAAGGTCATGTGTTGAGCATCCCCCTCTTTTGTAAAATATAAATTTGTATTAATAAAAGAAGCATTCTGAGTGTATATACTTTGTAAGTATTTATAGTTTTTATTCTTATTGTTTGTTTTTTTTTTAATTATGTTCATGTTTAGCCTAATAGGCTAAATTATTCTTGTGTTGATTCATAACTATAAATTGTGCTAGCATGGAACTTATATAGTTTATGGTTAGAATATTTTGATAAGAATCTAATGGGTTAGATAGAAATTAACTGGCCTTAAAATAAAATTATGCCTTAAATATGTTGCTCCTGTAAGTCCCAGTTTTAACCGTTTGAAAGGCGTTATGATGGACATGTTGGAGGTTTTATTTGGGTATGATTTTATTTAAAGATGCCGATTTTATTTCCATTTTGTAAAATGTCCTCAATGATTTATTATTAGCGATCCTGTCCCTAAATAATGATATAGATTGTTAAAATATCAATAATATAATTAAGTATAATTACAAAAAATATATTAATTTATCAAGTATCTTTAAATTATGAATAGATCGATTAACATTATAATTATTATAACTAACATTAATTTATGGGTTATTCTGTAGTGCACCGGGTACACCAGTGCACTTGAGGTTAATGAATAGTTTTTTAGGGTACAGATATTTTTATTTTTTTTATTTATAATTATTTTATTTGATCTAATGATAGTTATGAAGTATGTTTTTGATCTAATAGTTTATATTAATTAAGTGCACCGTGCCCCGGGTGCATCTTAGTTAAACTCTTAATTTATAAGTAAAATTCAATACATTTAGTTTTGAACAATAAAAAATACTTTTGACAATTTTATTTTTAAGTTCTATTTTTTTTACAAAAAAATAATATATTAGAAAGGATACTGTGTTTGTTTGTTTGATTGATTTCATAATAAAAAAAAAACACATAATGGAAAACCATATAAAATCTTCGTTTGCCGTCTTTTTATGAGAAAAAACTTTTAGCAATGTCCCCCATAAGTTGTGAGAGAATAATTAAGCAGCACACCACATCCAATGTTCATAAAAGAATGGATTAATTACCTGGAAGTGGAGATGAGAGAGACAATGGCTTGTCTGAATTCTTTATTGTCTTTTATCGTTAAAATTTATGTCTGTATATGTGTATATTTATATAGAGAATTAAAATAGTTTATTTCCTATTAAAATAAAGTCAACATATCTTTTCTCTTTATTAATAAAATTTTGTTATTCGCTTACCAAAATAAAATAAAATAAAAGTATTAAAATTTTATTTTATTGAAGGAGTTAAAATTTTGTTATATACGTACTATTAATTACATTTTATTTTTTAAAGTATACAAGTATACATTTAATTCAATTAATAAAAGTATTAAAATTTTATTTTATTGAAGGAGTTAAAATTTCTTTCAGTTAAAATTTCGTTCATGACAATAATATATGATGACTTTAAAATTAATTTTGTAAATTAAAAAATTAAGATGTTAATTTTTATAGTAAATGATATAAAATCAGGTCGGGATTTGTGTTCTGACCTGCATCGCCAGTAATTAAGAAGAATTTCATCCTACCATATATCAAAGACAAATTTAAGGGATATTTACTATTAAATACAAAATATATTGCATATTTACTATTAGATATAATGTTAAATTTAAATCACTTTGAGGTACAAAAATTTACAATATAGAATTCCCATACTACCCCTAACTACAAACGTGAAGCTTCACAAATTAAATTTATATATATTTTTATTATTTGATACATCCTTAGTGTGATTTGTATAATATCTAAGCTAAGATTTATGAACAAATTTAGAACCGTCTACAAACTCATAATGGATTCGTTTATTTTTTTTGGTCAAGCAAATTTATAATAAAGAATAATGGATTCGTTTATTATAAATTTGCCCAACATAATCGTTAAAAGTATTTGGCAAAAACTTGCACAAGACGGGTCAAATATAGTCCATATAACCTGCACGCGGATCTTAGCCGACCAACTACCTGGAATTGGCTTATATCTTCTAAATTAGCACCGCACCTCAACTAAACAAATCGAGTTTAATTCATTTTTGCCCTATAATTAAGTAAAACTTCGATTTTTGCCATAAAAAAGATAAGTGATTCAATTATGCCCTATAACTAATGAATTGTTTCAATTTTTGCCCATTTTCGCCGGAAAATGCAAATTTCGCCGGAATCCGCCATGTCATGCTTCAATTTCGGTTGGTCAATCCGACGTGACAATTTTAACTTTTTTTGAGCCAATAAATCAGCCACATCATATTCCACCTATTTATTTTATTTTATTTTATTTTCATATTCCACCTTTGAGTCAATGTAATGGATCGCTGGAGGGAGACATGTCTATTCACCGAGGCCGGAACGTTCTAGAACCCTCATTTGGAAATCGACGCTCTTGGGATTGTCCTTGAGGATGAGTCTATAATGTTCCATGAAAGTGGAGAAAGGAACGCGGCAGGTGAAGGGTGGTTTATAGCAAGCGTAGTCGACCAGGTAGATGGAGCGGGGTTTGGACATGAAGTAGACGGTGGCGATGAAGACGATGAGAAAGGAGCAGCAGAGGACGTGGAGGAGATCGAGGTGGAGGGATTTCCAGATGTGGAGCATTTCGTCGGGGCTCAATCGAAGAGAGTTTCGATGGCGACGGCGGCTTTATGATGTGGCGGATTCATTTCCTTCCCTCTTCTTTGCTCTCTATCCTCTCACTCTTTCTCCTCCCAAAATAGTGTCTAGAATCTTCTTGCCAGCTCTAATACTCTTCTGCGTTTTTGTAATCACCACCGTGGGTGGTGACGACGGTAGAGGAGGGCGGAGGGAGCTATGTTGCGTGGCGAAGAACAACTCTGGGGATGCTGCTCTTCAATCGTCCCTCGACTGGGCATGCAGGCCGGGTGGAGCGGACTGCGGGTCCATCCAAAAGGGAGGGCCGTGCTACGATGCATCGAACCTCCAGCGTACGGCGTCGTATGCATTCAATGATTACTACCTCAAACATGGCAACTCTGAAGACGCCTGCAATTTCAGCAACACCACTGCTGTTACTCCTCTCAACCTGAGTTAGCACTCTTATTAAGATCAGATTCATAATTTTTCATGAAAATTCAATTAATACTGCTCCATAATTGATGAAATCACTTCTCTGAAACAGGTCGCCCTAATTGCAAATTTCTTTCCAGGTAATTAAACAAGATGAATGAATTCAACATGTTGCTTAAATTTTTCAACACTTCAAAGTACTTAACCTTTTGCAGCTTAAATATGACAATGGAAGCTTCGGCGGGTCGGCCATGGCGGGTGCAGATGATGAAGATCTAAGCAGTCGTGATTCCATGCTCTTCACACGTTGGATTGGAAAATAAAAAAAAAGTAAAAAAAAAGTCAAAATTGCCACGTCGGATTGACCAGCCGGAATTGAAGTATGAAATGGCGGATTCCAGCGAAAATGGGCAAAAATTGAAATAATTCGTTAGTTATAGGACAAAATTGAACCACTTATATTTTTTAGGCAAAAATCAAAGTTTTGCTTAGTTACAAAGCAAAAAAATGAATTTAACTCAAACTAATCCTTTTTTCTTTATGTCGTTATAATTTTTTTTTTAGGATTAATTATTAGGAGACTACTCTCATATACATACTATATAAAATATTATGAGAGGCATCGAACAGTCCCACAGAATTAAAATTTGGGACCGGATCTTTCAGCTAAATGGGCTAATCGATAATTTGTAGATTTTCTGCCTTCTAAACACATAAAGCAAATTCTCCCTCCTCTCTCTCTCCTGTCCGAAAAGAGGAGACGCCCACAAGGCCAATTTCAATCTCAACATCTGCGTTCCTGCTCTGTTCAACGAGAATCGGAAGCCCGGGCCGATGTACGAGAGAAAATTCGGGCTCTTCATGCCCGATGGGTAGCCTGTGTACAATCTGGGGTTCAACGTGTGTCGTGACCTAGTTGGTGAGTAAGAACTCGCCAAGCTCTCGGGGCGGTTCCGCCGTTACGCCGCCGCCGACAGTGATGACACTGAATGGCTACTTGTCCATTACCCCGATGACGCGGTGAGTCCACTCCGTTCATCTATCTAAATATTGAGATCAAACAAAGCAGAAAAAGAAAGGAATTCATAATTAACCTACCGACTCACCAGTGTAAAAATCATGGTGTTTGGTTTACTATGTCTCAGATTTACTACTCCAATGTGACGATGGCGGAGTGGTGGTAGTAGTTTAATAGGTACCCGGCGACAGTGACGACTGTCCAGGCATTTGCGTGAGGCTGAATGTGACGATGGCGGAGTGGTAGATAAGTGATCTGTTTTTTTAGGATTTTTATTGTCCAGTGAATTTTTATCTTCTTCTTTTGTTTCACAGAGATTATATATACAGAGGCCGGTGTACTTGTTCATGATTTGGTTGTTCAGTGTGAAATCATGTTATTTTTTTAGTGGGCTATATAGTCTTTTTCATTTGGTTGCAATTGCGAGTGACATCAATTTTGGATTTACAGCATTTATGCCTTGAATCAAGACCAAAACAACTTATTGGGTCTGTAAGAGATGACAAAATTCAATCCGAAGGGCTTCTTGATTGTATTGTTAAGCATTTATTACATGACATGCTAATTTTCACTTTTTCTTGTAGGTGTTTTGAAGATTGTCATTTCTGCCAACATGATCAGATTTTTGTTGTCAAATTTGGATGGCAGAGCTGAAGTTTATAAATGACTTTGAAACTATAAGTAAAAAGTCTTGTATGCTGACAAACAAACTGATTTAGTAACTCAATTTTGGAGCTAAATGGAGATGAATCATTTGAGCTCTGATTTGAGTGATTTGAGGAAGCTAACACCTATTGTCCTAATTTGTGGAGGCTCTTGTAGTTAACACTCTTGTGGCTACCCAAAATTCCCTCATTTTCTTTTTTATTGGATCCTTGTTTACTGGTGATGGGCTATCAGGCTGGTTTTAATTTAAATTTTGCTAGTTTTTGGTTTGTGGCTGATAATCCGACATTGTAGATATACTACTCTTTATTATAATCTAATGGAAAGAGTGATCTAGTTAATTGTAAAGAGTAATCTAACCACTTACAAATTGTATACAATTTAATTATTTATATTAAACTTTTTTTTTCTAAGTTTTGTACTATTGTGACATACTAATATATGTTGTACTCTTGAATTTTCTTATTCAGTGGAATCCAAATTGACATTATTCAAAAGAAATTTTAATTTTCAGAAAACAAAATTAGAATTTCAAATCAAGAGGTAACTAATTTATTATAAATATTAACTAAAATCATTATAAAGAGTAATCCAATTAGAAAACAACTTTAATTTTCAGAAAACAAAATTAGTTGAAATCAAGAGGTAACCTAATTTATTATAAAGAGTAATTCAATTAATAAAAAACAGAATAACGCAAATATTTAAGAGTAACTCAATTAACAGAAAAGAGTAATCCAATTAATAAAAAAAAGTAACCTAAAAATATTGATCAAGCAGAAAAATATATAAATTCATGATCATGCAATGCAAGTCATGATCATGTTTAATGTATACTCCATTCGATTAATGTTAAAGCTGGTTAAATTTCAACACAACTCAACTTGTTTCCTATTAAACTGTGAAAATGAATGAGAGCAGCTTCTTGGCAAGTGAAACTCCCTCTCTTCAAATCAGGTCTCAGATAATTGATCCATCTTAATCTACAGCTTTTGCCACATCTTTGAAGCCCTGCACACAAACCATATAAGTGTATATTATTATTATTATGAATATATGCATGTACTCTCTCTCTCTACATGTACATATACATGTAGTATATATATGGGAAATGGAGTAAGTAGCAATTATTACCAGCAAGTCTTGGAACCGAGCTCCAACATCCATGACCATGGTTAGAAATGTAGTTGACCAGCTTCTTATCTTCCTCAGGAGACCACAACCCCCTCTTCACTTTTTGCTTGTTGCAACATCAATGATGGCCCATTTTTTATAAATATGCAACTATATAAGTAACCCAATTCATTATAAAGAGTAATTCAATTAATAAAAAATAATAACCTTAATTTTTTGAAAATCAGAGTCTCAAAATAAAGAATAACCCATTCAAATCATGTTAAGGGTAACCCAATTAACATAAAAGAGTAACTCAATTAATAAAATAGAGTAACCTAAAAATGTTGATGAAACAAAACAATATATAAACAAATCGATATAAAGAGTAATTCAAAAAACTAATTTTTAATAACTTAATTTATTCTAAAGAGTAACCTAATTAAAAAAAATGAGTAAGCTTGTGAATAAATAATAAAATTAACAATAAAAGTTAATCCTCAGCGTAGAGCGTTTTGAGTTGTAAGAACCAATGCCAGTTGTCATCAGATTCCACGTCTACAATAGCAAAAGCTAAAGGGAAAGCAGTGGAAGCCAATAAAGAGCTTTGATACTTGTCCAGGAAAAGCAAGGGACGGCAACCTTGTTCAAAGCCATACACAGAGGCGTGAAAGGAAACAAAGAGGTGATGGAAGCTCGAGTTTTCTTTCGTGGTGAAAGTGGCTCCTCGATGATGCTAACAACCTTGTTCAATGTCCTTGGGTTTGTAGTTTGTAAACACTTTCAGTATCTCCTTGATTATGCTAGCAACCCAACTTCCTGTGGCTTGATAACCAATTGCCAGCACTGAACCTTCACACGTATGTGTCGAATTCATTTTCTTTGTGAAGAATAAACCTTATTCAATCATAGTTAAGTTTGCATATGTCTTAGATTACATATGGACATGATGTATAGAAGAATCAGATGCATCATGTTGGTTAAATAATCAAGATGACAGCAAAAGGATACAACCGGTGCATAAGGTGAGCAGGGAAGTTTGAGGAGTTTGTTTGGTGGCTAAACGGATTAGTTAGGAGCGGTTGAGTATATGGCTGGAAAGCTTGACACATAATTTGTTAGCTGGAAGTAGTTTCAGTCAATTTGGTAACCGTTTGATGGATTAAACGGGAGCTCAAAGTTGATGCAGCGGATTGGTCCAGTAACTTTGGTAGTTAGCATATGAGTTGTATATAAGCTCTTCTCTACAGCTTGTTGTATGTGTAATCACCTCCACAATCATGTAGCAATAAAGAAGCTCTCTCCCGTGGACGTAGGAGTTTCATCTCCGAACCACGTAAATCCTCTCGTGTTTTCATTTTCTTTCGTCTATCTCAAATATGTGAGTTCTTGTGCATGTGGTGTAATGAGCCTTGTTTTGAGTTTCTGCCAAAATCTCACGACATTCTTAATACAAATTAGTGGTGTGGTTGACAACCTTGACGCGTGAATCCTCCAGGGACAACCCTCTGCTTTGCACTTTACTGTCACACGATGACTATCATTCTTCTTGTACTTGAAAGCAAATTGATGTGCAATAGCATACTTCCGCAACGCCTCGCGACAGCTGTGAATACAGTACCCTAGGAAGAAAAATCAGAACCAGTGACACCAGGCGGCGGCTGAGCGGCAGATTTGTCGCCAATAAGTCCGAGAGGACTGGCCGACAGCGGCAAGTCCTCTATCATTGCCGTCGTGGAGGAAGGAGCCCTAGACGACTGGAATCGTCAAAGATCAGGGCACTTCAAAGAAGCCTTACCAAATTGATTTTGAATCTTCACCCGGTAAGGAGGAAACCGAGTGAAACATCGAAGCTGCACACCGAAAAAGAATTGGGCGGGCTGTCCGCTTCTACCATGAAATTAAACGAAGGCGGCAATCGGAGAGAATCCGTAAGAGAAGACCCAGAGCGGCCATCGAGGACCGACGCGTCGGAAGATAAGCAGACCAAGCTGCTGCCAAAAATTGGAGAAAGGAACCCGAGGCAGAACAGGGGAACCGCCGCGACCTACTCATTGGCACCACGTGGCGGCCGTCCTAGGGGGAATCACCTATCAGGATTTGTCATTCTCACAGCACACCACGTGTGAGAAGATATTTATTTTCATTGGGCTTATTCTCGCTGAATATTTGACCCGTATATAAAAAAATTAACCATATTTCAACTAAAGGTTCGGTTCTATGAAATATATAAAAAAAAAAAAGACAGTTCCAACATAGTCTTTGTCAAATATTATTATGAGATAAAAAATGTACAATTATATATACCTGATATACTCCTCCATTATAATTTATAATCTTACTTAACATATTTAATAGATTTCCAAAATTATTTTATTATCATTTGGCATACGGATTAATTGCACAAATTCAAACTCATAATTTTCTTTCATTATTTTTCATATATAATTCTTTTTTTATTAGTTAAAGGATTCTACCATCCCACTAATCATAACACTAAATTAAGTGGAATAATGAAGTATGAATTTTTATAAAAATGCAAGAAATATTATTCACATAAAACTAAATTTCACTACAATCATAACTATTGCATTGCTTCGATATTTTTGTTGACCTAATATTTATGTACACAAAGCATTTTTTGTTGCACACAAACTTTTATATTACACATAATATTTTTGTTGCACATAATATTTACGATTCACATAACATTTACATTCATAAAGCACTTTTTTTTGTTCACATGACATTTACACTGCACAGAACGTTAATTATTAAAATAAAAATTACGCTGCACGTGTAACATTATTATTGCATATAATACTTAAGATTCACATAACATTTACGTTCATAAAGCACTTTTTTTATTCACATGACATTTACGCTGCACAGAATGGTAATTATTAAAATAAAAATTATGTTGCACGTGTAACATTTTTGTTGCACATAATATTTACGATTCACATAACATTTATGTTCACAAAGCACTTTTTTTATTCATATGACACTCCGCACAGAATGTTAATTATTCAAATAAAAATTACGCTGCACATAATATTTTTTTTATTCATATACAAACCACCTATTAATATTAACGCTACACAAAATATTAACGATTTACATAACATTTACGCTGCACATATTATTATTTTTATTCACATGATAATTACACTGCACATATTATTATTTTTATTCATATGATAATTACGCCGGTAAATTTATTCACACAAGCTTTTATATTAAAAAAAACATGAACATAATAATTATGCTCCACATACCAAAAGAAGCATTCTGGCAAGATTTGGGGTTGATTGTTGTAGCCTATGAAATAGGGTGAAAAAGTGCTATGTCAGAAATGGTAATTTTTGTGAGTGCATCATGAAATCATCCCCCAATTTGCTCTTTATTTAATTTAGGAGTAAATTTGACTTTCCTGTGAATAAATTTGTAGTTAATAGTAATATTTAATAGCCTATGTATCTCATAATAATTACATAGCGAGTGGAAAGTCTCCCTTTTTTATCACACTTTGTTATTTTTTTTATTTATAAGAACATGTACAATTTTTTTTTAATTATATTTATATTAATATTCATAAATAAAATAAAATAAAGAAAATATTCTTATATACTGTAGAACAGTTAATACATATATCATGTCAATAGTATATTAATTAAGTAATAGTATATTATTAACTAAGTAACTGGACGATGAATTCCCTTTTATTTATTAATTATCACTTTTTATTTATTATAATTTATACTATAATTCATTTCGTTCATTTGAATGATCACATTTTTTCTAAGATGTACTACTTTATATTAAAAATGTTATCACCTTTTATTCGTATGATAAATATATTCATTAAATAATTTAATTGGACACTTATCACTTTTCTTTGATTTGATATCACTTTTTATTAAAAATAATATCACCTTTTATCCACTCTATAAATTTTAATTAAATAATTTAATTGGATGTGCATTACTTTTTTCTTATTCAAGTATAACTCTCGATTAAAAATGTTATCAATTTTTGTTTGTCTTACAAACTACTATTTTTGGAATAATTTTATTAGTGGAGTATCATTTTTTCATGATCAAATATCACTTTTTATATATATATATATATATATATATATATATATATATATATATATATATATATATATATATATATATATATATATATATATATATATATATATAATCACTTTTTAATTTATGAAATTTTCATGAAGGGAAGCTCTTGTGTGAGATCGTTCTACAGCGAGACCATTTTACAGTACTTTAGTAATTAGTTGTTACTTTTTGTTAAAAAATATTATCACTTTTATTTTAAAATGTTATTACTTTTTATATTATAAATTATTCATAAAATAGTCACATGATCACTTTTCATTAATTATGTATCAATTTACTTTATAAATGGTATAACTTTTTATAAATTTTATGAAAATCATTCCGAGACAAGCCTTTCATGAAATAGCTTATTTAATATTAAAGGTGTCACTTTTTTTTAAATATAATAAGTGGACCATCACTTTTTAAATTTTCAAATATCACTTTAAAAAATTTTATTGTTCACTTTATTCTTTAAGTATTAGTTGTAATTTTAATAATTAATAAAATTATTAATTTTATATAATGTATAAGAAAAGGAATAAATATCAGTGATCCTTTTTAATTGGTTGTATACTATACGTAATTTCATGAACATGCGCCTTCAGCGAAATTTGGATGGGCTACCGGCCAAGGCCGCTTCTTTCTTTATTTCGTGTTTTTTTATATTATATTGAATGATTAATGAATAATCCATCTCACACGTAAGATTATGTGAGACGGTCTCACACAAGACTTACCCAAAGTATTTAATGATGCACAACATAAAATTTATATACATATTTTTTTATCTAGTTAGCGCATTAAAGTATAAGAAAAGACTTGGGTGAGACCGTCTCACGATGTGAGACGGATTATCCATTAGCCTATTAAATATATTTTAAAGGGCAGTTTGGTTGTATTCAAATTAGAAAATTGAGAATAATTTAATTAGGTCTTTTTATATTATACTAGTACAAAACCCATGCGGGACATGAAATTATATAATAAAATAAATTATAATAAAATTAATATTTATTAATCAAATTAAAAGAAATTTAAAAAAATAATGAACTAATTAATAAAAAATTAAAAGTAAAAAATTGATATCAAAGAAAATATTATAAAATAAACTAATACTGTATATTTTAATATAAAGAAATAGAAATAGATAAACTTAATTTCCATATTAAAAATTATCAAAATAAAAAATAATTTATAAAAAAGGTAAACGATAAATAAATTATTAAAAAAGAAACATAAAAATTAAAAAGAAGAAAAATTACTGATGAAGAAAAAAATATTATAACGAATTCAATATATGTATATTAAAAGAATAAAAATAAATTTAATATATATTAATTTTTATTAAAAAATTATGACCAAATTAATTTATATTTATATTATTTAACACATGTTATAAATTCGTATTAATAATATCTTAATAATAATAATCATAATTCTTGTATTTTATTTTATTTATTATATAATTTTAAATATTAAATAATATTCTATATTTTTATAATTACATGTCGTACCCTCAAAATTTTTTTTCTGGATCCGCCCCTGTACTTGTGTTTTTTTTCTTTATACTTCTTTATATTAAGTAAATTGTTGTGTTTTTTTCTTTATATTTACACTTATTTTTTAATACATTCTATAATTTTTTTTCTTTTCTTCTTTATATTTATATTATTTAACACATGTTATAAATTCGTATTAATAATATCTTAATAATAATAATCATAATTCTTGTATTTTATTTTATTTATTATATAATTTTAAATATTAAATAATATTCTATATTTTTATAATTACATGTCGTACCCCCAAAATTTTTTTTTGGATCCGCCCCTGTACTCACTGAATGAATATCAACTCAAATAATTATTTATTAAGCAATGCCATAAAAATATATTTTCCATTAATATTAATGATAAATTTCTGCGCATTTTGTTAGCAATTATAAACTTTCTTAAAAATTTGTCTCATATGTGACATCGACTAATATATTTTAAAATTATCTTATATGCAAACACAATATTTTTAAAAGTTAGCCTACATAAAATATATTCCATCAATTATACTAAAATATGAATAAGACAAATTCTCTTTTTATATATATATATATATATATATATATATATATATATATATATATATATATATATATATATATATATATATATATATATATTAGTATAATTAATGGAATATATTTTATGTAGGCTAACTTTTAAAAATATTGTGTTTGCATAAAAGATAATTTTAAAATATATTAGTCGATGTCACATATGAGACAAATTATATATATATATATATATATATATATATATATATATATATATATATATATATATATATATATATATATATAACTCAAATAGGATAACATGAGAAAACATTTAAAATTTTAAAGTAAATATGTAATCCATTAAATAGATTTTTATAAAAAGAAATTTACAAAAATGAAATCAATCAGACGAAATTTGGAAAAATATATAAATTTGACTGCTAAAAAAATAAATTATATGTATATAAAAAATAAATTAAATAAAAATTATAATTAAATTAAATTTTGTAAAATGTAAATTTGTCGACAGAAGAAAACACTATAACAAAATAAAAATATGTATCAAACATGAAAATTTTGAATGCTTTTTGAAAGAAAAAAAACGGAATGTTAAATGTATAAGAAGTAAAAAAAAAGAATGTATATGTATAAAAATATAAAAACGTGAATGTATGAATATTAAAAAAATATATATAACAAAAATATAAATTACATATGAATGTTTAAATTTGAGAGAAAAAATTCAAAATAAATAAATTAAAAAAAATTAAAATATAAAATGAAATTAAATTAAATAAGAAAATAAAATTAAAAAAGATATTGTATATATTTGATTGTTGTAGAAAAAATATAAAGAATTTATGATATGGTTTAGGGAGTTTGTATTTTTCAAAAGTCTTTCGAATTTCTTTAATTAATATGCATATTAAATTTATTTATTATCTATATTTAATTTTTTTGTCAAATTAATGTCACGTTTGTAATTTGTTATTATTTTATTTATTTCTAATAATACATGTACTATTTATTTCTTTAATTAATTTATTTATATTTTTTCAATTTCCTTTGATTACATATAATAATTTCTTTATTATATAACAAAAAACTAAAATAATTAGAAAATGAAATAAGTAAAAGAAATATTGTAATTTACATACTAATAAAAAATTAAGAATTAAAACAAAAAAATTAGAAAAAGAAACGAAAAATAATCAATTATTTTTGACAAATATAAAAGAACAACATTAAATAACTCAATAGAAAAAAAATGGGTATAAGACAATTTTTGTTAATCTTGATGAAAAAATCAGAATTAAAACAAAATAAAAAAATAAAAAAAGAGCAAAAAAATTCGAAAGATTTTTGAAAAATAAAAACGAACTGTTATATTAATACGGAGGGCTATTAAATACACCTTTTTTATTAAAAAGTGATGCTTTTGTGTCCCGGGGACACCGTGCCCTTTGCAATTTAAACATCTAGCAATATATAGGTTTAAATAAAATATAAAGGGAAGTGTTGTATTCACATGGGGACACAGTGTTTACCCGGGGGCGCAAGAGCTTTTGCCTTTATTAAATACGAGAGAGACTATGGTACAACTGGGTATACCAATTGAATTGATACACCCTTAGTCCCCACCCTTCTTAATTAATGTTGTTTTTTATTTTATTTTTAAATTTATTTTGTTTAAATTACTATTATAATCTAAACCCTAAACCCTAGGATAAATTATACCATAAACGACAAGGGTAAAATTACAATTATACCCTAAACCATATGGACAAATTATATCATAAACTACAAAGGTAAAATTACAATTATACCCTAAACACTAGAGATAGTTATATCCTAAACAATAAGGATAAAATTACAATTATACCCTAAACCCTAGGGGATAAATTATGCCCTAAACAACAAGGACAAAATTACAATTATATTACTAAAATTAAATAAATAAAAAACAAACAAAAAAATAGTAACAACAATAGTTAAAAAAAAAGTAAAACACACACTGAAGGTGAAAGAATGAGGTTGTACCGGGGTTGTACCGATTTTGAGGTTGTACAAAAGTTATTATCAATTTGTCATTAAATACACACCCTTTATTGAATATACACCCACTTTTAATTTTTTATTTCTTAAATTTATAATACACACCCCTCAAAATTTAAAAAATACCCTTATAAAATTAAAATGATACACCCCCTCGAAATATGAAAAATAGACATCCAGTTTAATCGATTTATTCAAAAAACCACCCTTCTTGTTCAACCAACTGTCTAATCTTCTAAAATAATATAATAGCAAAGTGAAAAAGTTAAAATTGAGCCAATTTTTAATTTACACCCTTGAATTTGATTACTATAAGTCATTTTGAATCTCATACATTTATCACATTTTTGAATCACATCCATTCATCACAATTATGAGATTAGATCTTGGTCATTAATTTAATACCTTATTTAAAATTTATCTTATTTAATTTTTGTCATAATGATACCATATTTAATTAATTTTAATTTTAAGATTTTAAATTTCCCTCTTATTTATTTCAGCAAGATTTTATTTATTATTTATGGTACTAACAATTAAGTTTATATTATAATTTATTTTTGTAATTATAATTATAATGTATTTTTTGAAACTATAATGTAATTTTAACATTTAATTCATTATTAAATTATTTTCTTCTTTATTAATAATTTTTAATTAATATTATTGGTCCTAACATCTTAACAATTTTAAATGGGTATGTGTAATCAACGGGTACTGATAAATAGGTTTTGAATGGTTTAAATTATTTTCTTCATTATTAATAATTTTGAATTAATATTATTAGTCCTAACATCTTTATAATTTTAAATATGTATGTATGTATAATTAACGGGTATTAATAAACGGGTTTGGAACAGAATTAAATGATTTTATATTTTGTTAATGAAACGGATACGAATATAAACCGATACGAATATCAGTAGTTGGGTATTGATAAACAATTTTTGGGATGGGTAGAGTATCATAATATATTTTTTAATGAAATAATTTAAAAATGTTAATTTTAGATGATATTTATATATACATGAGTACGAATATCATGAAATCAACACGTATCTTACATAATTAATAAACATAATTATTTATTGTTAAAACTACATTATAGTTTCAAAAAATTCATAAAGAAATTTTAATTTGTTAACAATGAATAAACTAATTTAATAATGACTTATAATTGTTAGTACTATATTGTAATTATAATTACAAAAATAAATCATAATATAAATATAGTTGTTAGTATCATAAATAATAAATTAATTTTTTTAAATAAATTAGAGGGAAAATTAAAATGGACATATAAGAAATCATTTTAGGCAAAAACTCATGTGCACCCTGGCACACGGACTACATTCCGTGCACCTTTAGAATTTTGTGTTAAATTGTATAACATTTAGTATACATATGTGTACCATTTATTTTCTAAAGAAAATTATTGTGTGTATCTGGGCGCATGGACAACACTCCGTGCACCTTTAGAATTTTGTGGTAAATTGTATACCCTTTAGTATAAAAATAAATACTCTTTATTTTCTAAAGAAAAAAATATTAATGAAAAGTGTATACCCTTTAGACCAAGACAATATACTCATTTTGTTCTAAAAGGTACATCATTTTGCCTTGGTTTAAAGGGTTACACTTTAATTAATAAAGGTACACCATTTTGTTCTAAAGAGTATACATTTTTTATTAATATTTTTTTCTTTAGGAAATAAAGGGTACACATTTTTATACTAAAGGGTATACAATTTAACACAAAATTCTAAAGGCGTACAGAGTGTTGTCCATGCGGCCAGATACACACAATAATTTTCTTTAGAAAATAAAGGTTACACATCTGTATACTTAAGGATATACAATTTAACACAAATTTCTAAAGGCGCACGGAATGTGGTCCGTGCGCCTAGGTGCACATTAGTTTTTGTTCTAAAGGGTATACACTTTAATTAATAAGGGTACATCATTTTGTTCAAAAGGGTATACACTTTTCATTAATATTTTTTTATTTTTCTTCAGAAAATAAAGGGTACACAACTTATACTAAAGAGTATACAATTTAACACAAAATTCTAAAAGTACACGAAGTGTGCTTCCGTGCGTTCGGGTGCACACAAATTTTTCACCACTCTATTAGTTAATAAAGTTAGTCAAACTCCAAAACTCTATATCTACAGATGCAAAATAATATTTGGAAAATAAAGAATGAATTTAATACTAAATAAGTAAGAGATTAAATTAAATAAAAAATAAAAATAAATAAAATAATAATAAAAATATTGTAAGTAATATATAGTATATTATTTTAGCATAATACGATTTAATAAAAGTGTAAAATTAATTGTTGAATTTGGATTTAGTTTTCTTTTTTATTAAAAAAAATATAATACTATTAACATCTAATAATTTATATATTTGCATAAATTTAAACGAAAAAAGAAATAATCCGCATTTAAAGTAACTAAAGTATATGTTATTGGATAGTTTTCAATTTTGTATAGTATTTTTCAATAACCTTAAAAAGAATTAAAAAAAATTCGAGATCGAATTTTAAAAGTTCAAAATTATAATGTGCTATAAATTATTTATATTAATGAAATAAGTAATTTACCTATAATGAAAATCTATAATTTATGAGTGAGGCTCACAAACACATGTATCTAATTATGTGCGCCGAATCGACCAGGGTCATATATTAATTTAAAAGGAAATTTCAAAACAGATTCTTCACCTTCTAGTGTGTGATATCAGCGCACGGGATAGACGATAATCTGGGCGATTTTTCATCACGCAATTTCAGCGCTGGAGTGTGGAAGACGGAGTGCGGAGGACGGGCGATCAATCTAGGCGATTCTTCATTAAATGCGTGAGATTCTATCTTCGATGCGATCAATCTGGGCAAATCTTTCCTAATCATAACTCACCAAACACGCTAAATCATTTTTTAAGAAGCTGTAAGTTCATCATAACTCACCCTAATCAATTAAGTCATATGCAATTCCATCTAATTTGATCACAATTGACACACATCTTCAATTAATCGTTCAACAGAAGTGTGGTCGCTCTGCTGGGGTGCTAAAATGCGTCCATTTCGTAAAAAAAATGCAGTCCAGATTGGAGAGAAATGACGGTGGCGAAGAGGATGCCGGCGATCGAAGCGAGATTGGTAACACGCAGCGTGGAGTCGTCTGATCTCAAAGGCTAGATTTGCTTTGCCGCAGTTCTAGCGGAGAAGAAAGCCAGAAAAACCTTCGGAATTAATCATCCTCACATCAAATTGCGGCGGCCTCCACGACATGTAGATTGTGAGGATAAGCAATTCATGTTCAATTTGTAGTGTGTTCTCTCTATGTTGCATTGAATGAAATGGGCACCGTTGAAAACAAGAAGTTTACTAATATTGTGCAAATGCTTTGAATTCTAGAAGTATCAAGCTGCTAACTTGTGTGTATTTGGTGTAGTTTAAAGTAGTGGTAAATGCTTCTGATTCTTAGATTAAAAAAAGCAAATTAAAACAAATGGTATTGCAACATGGTATAAAGTGTATATTGTTATTATGTAAAGGGTATATTGTTGTCTTGTGAAGGGTATGAAGTTTCAAAAGGTATATTACTAAATAGTATATGTTTTATTATTGCTGTATAAAGAGTATATTGTGCTCATATAAAGTGTATGGAGTTGCAAAGTGTATATTACTAATGAGTATATGATATATTGTTGATGAGTAAAGGGTACATTTTGTATTAGTAAAAAATACATTGTTTGTCATGTAAGGGTATAATGGTCGTGTAAATTGTATGAAGTTGTGAAGGGAATATTGCGGATGAGTAAATGGTACATTATTGATAAATAAAGGGTACATTGTTGTCATAAAAAGTGTAAGGGTTTAGAATGTTCCAAGTTGTGTATTATGACATGGTACAAATAGTATATTGCAAATGAGTAAAGGGTACATTATTGATGAGTAAATGATACATTGTTTGTCATGCAAAGAATATACTGGTCATGTAAATAATATGAAGTTGTGAAGGGTTGAATGAGAAAATGGTACATTGTTGTCATAAAAAGGGTATAGACATTCCAAGTTTTATGTATTATGGCATGTTGCAAAGAGTATATTGTGGATGAGTAAAGAGTATATTGTTGGTGAGTAATGGGTACATCATATGTTATCTGAAGTACATAAATAAGACTAAAGTTTTATTTTTCTTTTTCTAATTCATCTAGTGCCACAAGTTCCGCAAGAAATGTATAGCAATATTTATGCAACAATACTACATCTATGATTCTCGAAATATAACTACAAAAACTTGGGAATTCTAATAGATTTGCCTCAAAATTGGATAAATGAACTATTAAAAATAGATCAATATCTCTTTTTTAACTCGAAAAATAATATGCTAATTTTCCCTTTTTCTCAAAAGATATTCCACATTTCCCACACATTTAACTATTTAATCATAGACAACATTTACAAAAGCAAAATATATGAATGAGTTTTATTTTTGTCTACATCCAATTACAATGATCTCTAGACTTTAGTATTTTCTCAAAACTCAAACTGGAATAAAGGTATAAACTAAAGGAAACAGCGCAACAAATTATCGTTTTGGGCTTTGAGTACTTGAGATGGACTGCCTTATGTTGCTCTAAAGTGGTAGTCAACCAACATCTTTGCACACTCCATTAGCTGAGTGTAGTGCTTCATAGTCTGGGTTCACAAGGGGTTGCTTTTATAGAAGATACAACAAGCTGCATACATGATCGAAGCAGCAAGCTTTGAAGGGTTGTAGGTATGATGATTGCGTAGTTCATCACTCCAAGTTCAACATAGAAAGATGTCTTGTTTTCTATCTCATCAACCTGAACAGAAGCTGGTTTTATGAATCGAACGAAAAAACATAAGAAGTTGGAACTGTTAGATACCACTCCAACTTCCCAAGTATTATTTTCTCCATTATAAGCATTTTCTCCTCACATGTCTGATTCATGTATCAGATCATTAACCTCATGCGCCCAAATCTCCTTATATTTACAGGCCAAATCTCCTCATATTTGCACGCAATTAGCATAGAGCTAAGGTCAACTAACTGAAAATATTTTCTTGAAACACTTTTCGCTGCAAGAAATCGATCCACTATATTAATTTGTTCCAAAATGATCAAATACAACCTGCACCTCTCAACAACAACACAAATCTCGCAAGGAAAAAATAATACAAATTGATTCCAAACATAAAACATCAGTACCGAATAGCGGAGAGTTAACATGAAGCAAACAACCTACTGCAATGACCTAAATTGAATAAAAGTAGCAAAAACCAATCCTATCAGCGAGCATCAAGAACAACCGAGTAACCTCTATTAAAGACTTAGTCGAGCAGCAGCTAAACAAAATCATATTAAGAGTGATAGTAGATAAATCCAAATAGGAAAAAAGATTCCAGTAGATAACATAAATACCACCAAGAGCAAGTAAAGAAGAGCTAATATCATGAGTGAAGAACAATCACAACAAGTGTACTCAAGTGTTGAAACACAATACACATAATAGAAATAAATAACAGAAATCATACAAGTTAGGAGTTAACAATTAGTTGGAATTTCATGCATCAATATATGAATTTCATCTAACAATTGAGTACAATTATTGTACATGCACATAAGGAGCAGATAATAACTAGTAATAAACTTTTATACTTCACATTACTATCTAATTAGCTACATATCAATTTTTCAATGATTCCACATTCATGAAGAATTATATGATACATCAACTAGAATAATTAACGGAAGAAAGAAAATCACTAATCACAACACAAAACAGACTCAATAACAGAGTAATTACAAAGACAAAAATCTAGGGTTTAAACTTACACGAGAATGATACTTCTGTTATCATTTTCATCGCCGTCGCAGTGTGCGTCTTCACGGAGAATGAAGCCGTCGTAGGGTTAGCATGGAGCGGGTCAGGCGTTGTCGTTGGAAAATGATGCCACCGTTGGGTCTGCCCTTTGCTTGGTTGAGCGGCGGAGAAGAGAAATTGAGAGCGAGGCATGAAAGAAATTGTGATTGGAGCGAGGGATAGAAATTGAGAGCGAGGTGTGAATGGAAATGTGATGGGAGTGGGTCAGATAGTTTAAGTATTTCAGTTTTGACGGTCGGGTCGGGTATGGGTGCACAGATCTAAATCTGTACGCCCTGGGACACAAGATCTTTTGCCATAATTTATATGACATTAATTATTTAATAGTAAAAAACAAAGATTAAAAGATCCTAAATTTCATACTATAATATTAATTATTGTTATACAAAAGAAAAGTTTTTTTTATCGTCATATATTTTTCTTAAAAAATAAAATAAAATATTCAAATGTCAAGTTTTAGTTAATTTAGTTTAGTTTTATTATACATGATGTTTATAGGATTTAACTATTTCAACTTATTATGTTTTCAAATATATACAAATAAAAGATGAAATCTCCATTATTTGACATCTTTTAATGTATTTATATTTATCTACTTATTTTCTTCTTTGCAATACACATATATAATTTATAAATTTTTGGTTAATAGTATATAATTTTATTTAATTATTATACGAAAAATAAGGATTCTAAAATCTCAATACCTACGTTTTTCTTCTTAGAGAGAAATATTGGAAATTTCTATCATATCTTTTACCTTCCATATATTCTATCATTTAATCGGGAGATTGCTATCATATTTTTTACAGTCCATATATCCTATCTTTTACATATATATATCTATGAATCCAAATTCCTAGGATTCATATATCTTTCATTGTTCCCACCGTAAATCTAAATTCCATCACAAAAAATTTCATGGAGTCATATTCCTCATAACGATTCCTCCCTTAAAAGAAATCACCACGAAGCAAGAAGTATTATCAAAGTATTTCCACTCGAGTATAGCGTTTCTACTATAAAGAAGGTATGTAGATTTTGTTTAATTTCCATTTCTCATAAGAGAATTGAATAACGTGATGTTTTTAGAAATTAATATGTTAATTATTACAGGGTTTATTGCATCCTTTGATTATATTGAATTTAAGATTTTATTGATGATTTAATCGGCTTATTGTTTATGATTATATTGTTCCCTTGGCAGGACCATGTTGATTGATTTTTCCTTCTGCGTTTCGAAGTGCACTGGACAAGCTTCGAAGTGATCGATGGTTTTATGCTACTGTTTCTTTGACCACTGGTTGCTACTTAATAGTGTCTAGGCTTAAAATTGTGTAGTTTATAGTCTTTTTACTACTTTTGTAATCTAAATGGTTATTAATGTTTTTTTAGATAGCATATTATTCTTAGTTTCACGGTGGATCTAAATTTTTGGCTTGACATATATTTCTTTATTTTGAATTTAAATTTTTATGAATGATAATTTTAAATTCATTATAATGTTAGATTGAGTATATTGAAATGTTTTGAATGATAAAACAATTTAATTGCTATTTAAATTTTATTTTATATAAAATTATGATATATATATATAATTAACAACTCATAAATTTTGAATTCTATCTAACATAAATTTTTTTACCACACATAATATTGACTTTTACCCACACATAACGTTAATTTTGCCACACATAATTTTCACCATGTGTCAAATATTTGTAGTGCCACATCATCAGCCAGGTTATCGTCTACGTCAATATCCACATCATCATCCACATCATCTTTCACATCATAAATGTGATGTGATCAAAGGAATCTGTCTCATATAAAATAGGTATTTGTTGACACATATAAATGTAGGTAAAGGTCTAAAATTCACTCACTCATTGATAATGTGCAAGTAAAAGTATTTATCAACTCAATTATAGTGACACATGTGAACATTTACAATATGTGTGAGTAAAAGATATTGTTCACACACGTGTAACTAATAACTACATAATACCTAATTTCTTGTAGTGAACAATGCTAGCAGAAAAAAGCATGCCCAAGGTATTCTAGGCAGAAGCAGTCTACACCGCAGTCTACTTGTTGAACAGGTGTCCAACAAAAGCGGTGCAAAATAAAACACCAATTGAAGCCTGGAGTGGACGAAAGCCATCAGCAAAACATCTAAGAGTTTTTGGGAGCATCTGCTATGTGCACATCCCAAAAGAAAAGAGACATAAGCTGGAGGAGAAGACCGAGAAATGCGTATTTATGCCGCAACTACGACGCCTCAGTGAAAGACAAGAAGTTCAAAAAGAAGAACCAAAAACTCCAGAAGAGTATCCACTAACTCAAAGTCCTGAGTTTCCAACACATAAAGCTCAAGAAGGACCGATTCCAGATGAAACACCAAGAAAGGTGAAGACTTTAAGAGAGATCTACGAGACTTGCAACCATCAACTATGGAACTAGAAAAATTTTCAAAGCCATCATCAAGAAAAAACCATAGCGAAAAAAATCAAGGCTCAAGACAAAAAGAGTTCAAAATTATCAGAATAAGCATCAGGGGGAAGTGATAAAAGATGATGCTTATCCTAATAAAATAAAATTTATAATATCCTGAAAAATCTAGAGATAAAGTTAAATTCTCTAGAAAGTGATAAACATGGTAAGGCAGATAGTATTCTAGAATTAAGTAAATAAATGATAGAAGTAGCGGTGATGTTATTTCTAAAAAATCATGACACACTATCACCGCCCATCTTGTACCACTATAAATAGAGGGCATCATGTATATTTGGTAATAACAACTAATAAAACCCATTTTACTAAATCTGTGCTCCTACCAACTCTCTCTCACTACCACACACCCCCCACTATTAATCACACTTCCTCCTCTAGAGTATTCTATATATCTGCCACCCATATACCTTTATCTATTAATTAATTTTTTAAATACCAACATATATCAAACATCTTCTGTTCATTCGTTGCTCAATAGAACTCAACCAATACAGCTTTTCGTAAAAGTAAAAATAGATTATGCTCAAACCCTCTTCGAGAATACGTTTTGGAATGGGCAAACAAAAGCAGATTTAGAGATATTTAAGAGAGTTATTACAATTTACTTCATAAACATATATATACATGGAACATTCTCTTGATTTCAATATCAATAAATCTTGTAATAAAGAAGAGCGGTAGTCTAACGTACGTGACGTGTGGGTGGCCTCTGTAATGAAGCAGAAAAGAGTTACTTCTATGGATCATCCATTCATGGTGTTGCTCGATAATTCGTATAATCAAGGGAGGACCTTCTTCCGCCTACAAGGGTGGGTGTTTCTTTACACAAACATTTTCTCAGAGTCAAAATATCTTATTTTCTAATTGTGAATTTTATTTTAAAAGAAAAAACTGCTATGAAACTTATTGTGGCTGAACGTTTAGTTAAGTCACATTTGTCTTTGCTCAAATTCCTACTTCAAAATGATTCAATTTCATAATTTCATCAGACTAAGGAAAGACGATTGAAATAAAAAAAGAGACAGGAACCACTGGCAAGATTACTGGGGTACAGATTGAAGGCGCAACGAAGAACGTAAAATATTAACAGAGAATGGAGATATTTAGGGTTTATAGAATAAGTAGATAAGGTAAGTATTAAATATGATTTAATTTTAAATGTTTAGGGTGTGTATTAGATAAGTTAAGGATAATTTTGACTTTTTAAAAATATATTTTTTAACCATTTAATAATGAGGGCGTGTATATAATAAAGAGGGTGTATATTTAAAGAGACCCTTGTATATATTTGAATGTTTTACAAAAAATATAAAGAAATTATTGATGCTCTGCAGGACGACAAGCGCAGGGTGATGGCATGGGCGACGGATGGTGGCTGCATGATGGACATGGTGACGCGAGTCACACCGTTGGGCTGCGCATGACCGGTGGGTGGAGGGCAGAGCGCACGCTGCAGCTCGGAAGGCGCGTTCTTGCGCCGCATGAGAAGCGGTGACACGATGGCGAGCACAGCAGTGATACGGCTGAACGACTGGAGGATGCTGCGATATCGCGAACACGATGGTGGGGGTACTCAGCGTTGCACGGCATGGCAGCTTAGGCGTCAATCCATGGCGGGACACGGCTGGGGAGCGGACTGCTTCCAGTCTGACCAGCCGTTGTGCGTGATCGGGAAAACTAAGCTGCACGAGTAGCGGAGGATCAAAGCAGGAGTCACATGGCTGACGGGCACGACCAAAGGGGCACGACCGACGGGACGAAACAAGGCGCTGCGGGTGGCATGAACCAGTGAGGGCCGTCGGCACGACTGTCGATGGCAGGCGATGGACTGGGCTGCGGCGGCAACGTCTTCTGACAAATTTTGGGTTGCAGCAATCCGTGACGATGAATGACTTAGGACACAAGTAATCTTGCTTGTGGCGCAAGGCAGATTTTTGTTGATAATGTTTCTGCAATCAATCTTGCAAAGAATCCTGTGACACATGGAAGAAACAAGCATATTGACACTCGCCATCATTTTTTGAGAGATCAAGTTGCTAAGAAGGAGATAGAGTTGGAGTATTGCAAGTCTGAAGAACAAGTGTCAGATATCCTGACCAAATCATTGAAGCATGAAGCTTTTATCAAGTTAAGGAGTATGATGGGAGTTACTACGGAATCAGAATTAAGGGAGGATATGTTGAAGTGTAATTCTTATATATAGTTAGTTGTTTTAGATAATATGTAGTAGTTATGTATTATGCAGTTATTAGGAGTATTTATTTTAAGAAGTTGTCTTATTTTTCTCTGTTGAAACGTGTGATGTACGACTCTAATATGCAATACAAGTTTACCATATTTTCTCCACTCTAAAATTTTCTCTTGTCGCTGGAGTGTTGGACAAGACATCCTAATTTTGGCAATTTAATTCCTAATATATATAACTTCATAATTGATTTAATTGTCTATTATTGTTATATACTCCATCTGTCCCACCCAAAGGGTTGTTTTTGTTTTTTGGTACGTGAATTAATGAGTATTATTATTTAATATGTAATGGGTAGTTATATTAGTGAGAGTGTGGGCTCCATATTTTAATTGTATTAGAGGGGGTGTATAGGTCCCATATGTTTAAAAAAGGAAAGAGGTCCCTTTGGGTGGGACGACCAAAATGGCAAAAAGGAACCCTTTGGTGGGACGGAGTGAATATATGGATGCATGTTCTATTTGATTTATTCCCATAAATAGAAGCATGCTAGGTTGCTATTTTATTATTAAATATTATATGCATGCAAAAACCCTCGGTGTTAAATAACTAAGTAGGAGAGGAGATTGTTTAATAATTCCCGCGGCCTCCTGATGAGTGATATTTACACCTAGATTTTAGTGTCTTTTTTATGTGTTTTCATATTATTTTATACGTTTTTGTGTACTATTTGGTTGTGTTTTGTATTTTTATGGAGATGTGTGTGAATGAGCTTAAACGTATGATTTTCAGGCAAAAATAGATCCTAGACACGAAAAGGAAGACGTAGGAAAAAATAGATCTCAATTCGGAGTTGAAACGAGGGAGAACGAGCCGAAATAAAATTGTAAAAATATGGGTTGCACCAACACGGTCGACCATTTCAAGTACATGAGCCGTCTCATACTACACGAGCCGTGTACTGCAAACGGGCCTGTAAGAGATGGTCGTGTGACGATATCAGAACGCACAACACGACATCCATTGGCCGTGTTACAGCACACGACCCGTGTTGCTGCAGGATCAGAAACACATCAGAACCCTTCTAGAAGCTTCCCAAGGGGTATAAATACCCAATACTTCAATATTTGACGAAATGTTTTGGTGGTTTTGCCCTGCAGACACACACATCACACATCATTTCCTCCATTTTACACCATCATCTTTATCCATTCTTCATCCTTACCATCTATCATCATCCCACCATCAAAACCTTCATCAAATTGAGGAAAAGAAGCAAGGAAGAGAGGAGAATTGTAAGGGAAGGAAGGAGATCACCATTGAAGCACTTCAAGGGAGTTTTATCCATACTTTGTAATGAAACCTTATTGTTTATCATGTTTTGTAAGGATATTAATGTCTATGTTAATTTTCTTGTTAATATGGTAAGCTAATCTCCCTTGTGAGATTAGCAACATGAGAGTTGTTGGATAATTTTAGGATTTGTATATTTAAATTCATATGTTGATTGGATCTATGATGTTCTATCATTGATTATTAATTGCTTGATTCATATTGTTGATTTGTGTGTTTAGTTGTTCTAAATATGTGATTAGATTGAGAAATCAATTATATACTTAGGATAATTGAGTGAATCATTTCATCAAACACTTCATGTGTATTATAAATTATAAAGAGATTGAGAAATCCTTTAGAATTTAAAACTCTTTGATAGAACATGTGATTGGTTTGATCGAGAGGTTGATTAATTATGTGAAGGGATTCTAATTTCAAGCTTAGTACCTAGTTGGAATTGTTTGAGTGAGAACCAATCCGTTGAGCTAATTGAGATTCATATCCTATCCATCTCGAGAGGGAGTTTAGGTGAATTTAGTGTTGGCCCTTAGTCTTATACCCATGATCATATGAATTTGATGCATTTATCCTAGGATTTTCACTTCTTAATTGATGTTAATCTCACTTTTACTTAACTTGGAAAACCACTCATCCATTTATCTATCTTGTTTGTTTTATCATTTCTTGTTTACTTGCATTGATTACCCTTTAATTACTTGTTTGATCACAAACTCTATTGATGATTCGTCTCTATAAAATTTAAAGAAACGTGGGATCTCTTAACCACTAGTACCTACCTCCCTATGGTTTGATAAATTGTTTTAATTGGTCATCCCCACTATAAAATGGCTAATCAAATGGCGACATTGCCGGGGAGGCAACAGTTGCTAGTAGCTTGAAGAAGGATCGTTTTGAGTAATCTTACTAGAGACATTTTTTTTATTTTATTTATTTACTCATATTTGGTTTGAAAATCTTGTTCTAACTTCTCTCATTTTTGAAGGTATATGCAAACAAGATCCAAGGGGAAACACGTAGAACCTATTGATTGGGAGATTGAGCATACTTTAAGAAGAAGGAGAAAGGATAACAAAACCAAAAATAGTAATTCAATGGAGAATTTTCAAAGAGATGATCATGTGGATATAGAGCATGATGGAGAAGGTGAACAAAATGTGCACGTGCAAGAAAACGTACAAGCACCTCAATTCAATGCCAACCCTCCTCAACATGCCTATCAAAATCATGGAGCTTTCAATTACCAAGCATTGCTTCAACAAATGGTGCAACAAGCTGTACTTCAACAAAGATATCCACAAGCTTTTGCTCCTCCTCAACAAGCATATGTGCCACCATCACCACCTCCGGTGCAACATGGAATTCATAATGATCAAAGGGTGATCCGAGACTTCTTTATGCCAAGGGCGATGCCACATGATGGGACCACCAATCAACACCAATAACTTTGAAATTAAAGCGAGCTTGATTTCTATGGTGAGAGAGCAACAATTTGGTGGAACTCCAAATGAGGATCTGAATGCACACTTAACACAATTCATTTAGATTGCTAATACGATGAAGATGAACAGGGTGAGTAAGGATTGTATAAGAATGAGGTTGTTTCCATTTTCGTTGAGGGACAGAGCTCGAACATGGCTCTCCACTATAACTCCGGGTACGTGCAACACATAGGATGAGTTTGCACAAATGTTCTTGAAGAAGTATTTTCCACCTTTCAAGATGCTTCAAATGAAGAGCTTGATCAATCAATTCAAGCAAATGCCTCAAGAGAGTTTCTACGAAGCATAGAAAAGGTTTAAGGATATGCTTCGCAAGTGTCTACAACATGATTTTCTGGAAAATCAACAAGTTACGTTTTTCTACCAAGGTTTGGTAAATGGTCAAAGAGTGCTTGTTGATGCTTCTGTGGGGGGATCCGTACTTGGTGTGACTCCAGAAAGGGCCATAAGGATATTTGATGAGATAGCTACAAATGTGTACCAATGGCCATCGGAGAGAGTAAGTGGATGCTATGGTTTTGAGAATTTTGATCAAGGGCAACAATTTAGTGTAAAGAGTGCTAGTGTTGATCCAAGTAAGCCAAGCATGGAAAAGATAGTGGCGGAGGTCATGAAACAAATGAGCTTGAACCAAGGTATGAATAATCAAGGAGCAAATATGGTTGAAGGGCTACAAGGTGAGCAAGGTATGCCACCTCCGAATGTTGTGAGTGGGGAACAATGGGCCAACTCTATGCCACGGTGGAAGATGTGTCATACATGCAAGGAAGAAACTACCAAGGGAATTACCAAAATAATTTGCAAGGTAGTTTCAACCAAAGGCAAAGGAACTATCCACCAAGGTAAGGGGGCTTTAATAGTTAAGCTAGTGGAAGCTCTTACCCACAACAACGAAGGTAAGGTAATTTTTCCTACTCCAACCCGAGTAATGAGGTTGCTTATCCTCCGGGATACCATCCGGGGGCTAAGGGACCAAGCAATGAGGGAAGATCATCGATTGATGAGCTACTTGAACAATTGATCGCGTCAAATAAAGCTCAAGAAGCATCTGACAAAGTTCGAGATGAAGCATTGAAAAAGGTAGAAGAAGCAAATGAAAAGAGGCTTAAAGTTTTGGAGTACAATGTTGGACAAATTGCAAGTACTTTGAGTGCTCAACAAAAGGGGAAGTTTCCGGCCACAACCGAGGTTAATCCAAAAGTTCAATATTGGTTTGTTGATACGGAAGAGGGACGAAAGGTTGAAGAAGGGTTGGTGGAAATCAAGGTTGATGAAGAAAATGAAGAGATAGCTAAGAAAGAAGAGAAGGGGTCTAAATGGATATCTAAGTGGAAAAGGGTTCAAGAGTAAAAGAAAGTGAGGGATAAAGTGAAAGAAGAGGAGTACAAGCGTGATTATAAGGGTATTCCGATCACTCCTTTCCCTATTCTCTATCCACAAATATTTGTGAAGGAGGAGAAGAAAAAGGAGTTTGAGGAACATGTAAAAAATCTTTAAAAAAAGTATGAGGAGACAAGGAAAGAAGAGCTACTGATTGGTGTGAAACTCACCTAGAGTTTTGGTCTTAGTTGCATGAATTTAATTGGATTTATTTTGATTTAATTTAATAATTAAGCATGATTTTAATGAAAATATTATTAATTGATTGATTATTTGGAGAGAGGTATTCTTGTTTATTTTATTGAAAAATGGGTGTTTTTGAGCTTGAAAGAGCGATGGAAGAAACGAGAATTAAATTGGGATAAAAACAAGAAAAAAGGGTTGTAGCTGAAAAGACAACATATTTGAAGAGGGCTACGACAACACTTTCTCTGGGTATTAAGAAAAATGAGCATAGACAACAGCTGAAAGCGTTGTTTATTATGAACCTGAAGTGTTCTCTATTGGCAGGAGCAGAGCATGAGAATATTTGATTCTGTAGGAGAAATTCGATCGAGTTTCTAACTGATGAAATAGAACCCGCGACCTCATGCACGCACAAGGGCGCCTCCAACCACTGAGCCAAGACCAGTTCTTGTTTATACATTGTACTGATTTATTCTTATACCAAATTGCTGGAACCTAATTCCCTTCCAAAAATTACTAAAAATTCCATAAGTTTCACCCTTGTCCCACATTGGAAAATTACTTCAATACTCCTCTCAACCCACTACTATAAATACCCTCTCATATGAAGGCCATGGTGACCAATTTTTCCTCCATCCATTAAATTCTCCATTAATTAGTTAAGAGAGCTTTTTAATTAAAGATCTCCATAGTTGAGATCCCTCTCCCTTTTGGGGTGAGGGATCCGTAGTTTTAATATTTTTCTAGATTAGAATTTTATTGTTTTCCAAGAAGGTGGAGACACCAAGGAATGTATAATCTTCATGAATGTAAAACTTCTTTAAGGTGTAATCTAATCCTACTTATTATTTTTCTATTTTCTATGTTTTGGTGGTTGATTGAAGGCATGATTATTGATTAAATTATAAAAATTTCTTGATTGTATTTCCGGTTTTGATTAGGTTTCATTTATGAAATTCACATTCCTTGTAATAATATGGGATTTATGTCTTTGGTATTAGTGTATAGTGATTAGGTTGTGTATTGTGCATCGACATGTCTTGTCGTTGCTTTACCCTTAGTTGCTTTGCATGATTATCATATGTGAGTTTCATCCATTTTTTACATGAGGGTTTAATATAAGGGGAGCCTAGCCAAAGATTCCTTATGTTTAGAACAACGTAAATGAACATTAGTGAGATCACTTGTGTCCGATGATTAAATTAGTGAAGGAAACCCCATCCATACGAACATAATACCTTGAATGGAATTGTAAGTAGGATCGATCCTAGGAGCTTTTTAGGGGTTATGAAAATAATCTACATCTTATTCACCATGGCCATTGGGGATAGGTGGAAATCGTGATCGCCCTTATCATGATTTGCTTAAAAATGGAAAATAATCAAAGATGTTGGATGTTTGATTATATGAGTGCATCCTGATAATTATCATGTCATTGAAAATCCAAAAATATTGTAATTAGATTTATTTTTCCATGAATTTTATTGTCTTTTATTTTTAAACCTCCCTTTTGATCGTCCCTAACTAATCACGATACTATACCTAAAGCCCATGAATCCTAAATTCTCTTGGGTTCAATATTTTGTTGCTTGGTCTCCCGGACTATAATGACCAATCAAACACCAAATAATGAGGGAAGAGCATCGATTGATGAGCTACTTGAATAATTGATCGAGTCAAACAAAGCTCAAGAAGCATCTAACAAAGCTTGAGATGAAGCATTAAAAAAGGTAGAAGAAGCACATGAAAAGAGGCTTAAAGCTTTGAAGTACAATGTTGGACAAATTGCAAGTACTTTGAGTTCTCAACAAAAGGGGAAGTTTTCGGCCACAACCGAGGTTAATTTGAAAGCTCAATATTTATTTGTTGATACGGAAGAGAAACGAAAGGTTGAAGAAGGGATGGTGGAAAGCAAGGTTGGTGAAGAAAATGAAGAGATAGCTAAGAAAGAAAAGAAGGGGCCTAAAGGGATACCTAAGTGGAAAAGGGTGCAAGAGGAAAAGAAAGTAGGAGATAAGGTGAAAGAAGAGGAGTACAAACGTGATTATTGGGGTATTCCGATGACTCCATTCCCTATTTCCTATCCACAAATATTTGTAAAGGATGAGAAGAAAAAGGAGTTTGAGGAACATGTAAAAAATCTTAAGAAAAAGTATGAGGAGACAAGGAAAGAAGAGCTACCCAAAGCGAGTGAGTCGAGGCATATGGAGAGGCCTACAAAAGTTGGTGATCCAGGGAAATTCATCATTCCTTGTGATTTTGAAGGAAAAGGTACTCTTGATGCATTATGTGACTTGGAGGCGAGCGTCGATCTGATGTCTCACGCTACCTTCAAGAGCCTTGAAATTGGAGAGCTAAAGTCTACGACTATCCATCTTGAAATGGTAAATGGTGAGGTTGTGAAGCCATTAGGAATTGTTGAAGACATGGAGGTGAAAGTGAAGGAGCTAGCTTTTCCAGTTGATTTCATGGTGCTAGAAGTGAAGGCGGATCCTCGAGTGCCACTCATTTTGGGAAGGTCATTTCTAACTATAGGAAGAGCTAAAATTTATGTTCAAAAAGAAGAGCTTTCTTTGAGCTCAAATGGAAGAAGTGTCACATTCTTATGCAATAAGGAAAAAGGAGCCAAGTCTCATTTGAAGCCTCCGGATGATCTTGTGGATCATGACTCTATTCTCTTTGATAACTTAAACTCATTTCTTCATGATTATATGAAAATTTCAAATTCTAATAAATATTCTTGTGATGTTGATAGGATGAAAGCATCGGAGCTCGATTGGAAACTAGACAAAAGAGAAAGAGGAAATTCACTAGAAGCTCCTCTTGAAGATGACTTGATGTTTGTGAGCAAGAATGGTGAAGTTAAGTTAGTAGACAAAAAGAAGGCCAAGCAAATATTCAAAGTGAGGATGCGAGGAGAAAGTGTGGTGGATCAACACTTAGTCTAATGATCGTGAAAATTCGTCCGGCTTGAAGACGTTAAACTTAGCGCTAAATGGGAGGCAACCCATTCTTTTTATCTTTTGATGCTTGTTTTCTTGTTTGGTCTTGTAGGTGGATTGTGCTTGTGAGAAAAGACATATTGAAGAAAAGAGAAGTGCTTCATGGATTCGAGTAGGCATGTCGCATCACTTATTGCAAACTTAATTCTTGACTCTTGTCTCGAGTTATGTTTGGGAGGCTAGTGCATGGTGGACATAGATCAATTCGTTGGATGCGTTTACTTCTCCACAAGAAAATCATCAATGGAAACTACAAGGGTAAGTCCCACCACTTTTTGCAAACTTTAGTCTCAACTTATTTCGATTTAAGTTTGGGGGAGAGTGTATGATGTGGCTCACCACTTGAGTGTGATTCTTGTAAAATTGACCCAATTTTAAATTTTTCTCATGAGTTTAGAATGGATTTTAGTTCGATTGGTTTTGTTGATGTGCATGATGATCCATATTTTCAATGAAATTTTTGAGCTAATGGCTTTGTTGAGCATGTATGAAGGGTATTGGAGGAGCTTGGAGCTAACGTCTTCCTTACCAAATGACTATTGAGAGAGTACTCCATACCTTATCACTTCTAGTTGCTTGACATATTTTGATTTGGATTAATGTGATTACCATGTTACTTCATTTGTTATGTTTGTGGGAGGTTTACTTTCGTAATTTAGAATTTCCTTTTCAATCAAAGGTTGGAATGATTATGAGCTTAATTTTCATGGATGATATAGAATGTGTGTTTCATTGTCTATTGATGGGTGATTTTTGTTTTGCATATTATATGTTTTTGTTTTGTTTCTTATTTGTTGAGTCCTTATTTTGTGTTTTGTGTGTTTTCTTATTTTTGTTTAGGGTTGATTTGGTGGTTTATTTTGGGATATTGTGGGTCATTTTTTAATATGAGTGATGACATGTTGTGATAGTAAGTGATGACAAGTTATGATTAAGAATCTCTACACTTTCGAATTGTGACATGTTTTATTTAACTTGTTCAATTTTGAGATGAATGTGGTGTAATAAGTCCCTTAAGGTCCAATGCATAAGCTTGTGAGAATTTGAGCCTCAACCGTGCATACATGATATTTTTTCATGAGTGGATTGATTGTGTTTTATAAGGTAGAACTTGCTCAAGTACTATAGGAACGAGCCTGATTAGTGGAGATTAGTGAAATGATCTAAGGTCATCCTTGTTATTATAGTCATTGCCATATATTTTCCTACCATGAACATCATCCATAGTCAACCACTTTGAACCTTCAAGCCTATTTATTATGATATAAGCACATTACAAGCCTTAATTACCCACGTGAGCCTTATATATTTACCCTTTGGTATGAGTGATTGAGGAGATGGTGGCTAGAAAGGTTTGATAAGAAAGCAAAAGAATAAAGAAAATGGTAAACAAGTAAAAGAAAAGGGATTAAAGAGCAAAAACAAGAGTGAACATGCAACCTCAAAACAAGAAAAATGAGCAAAGCAACACCAAAATGCTCAAGAAAATACAAATTCAAAGAAGGAAACATGATTTATAAAGAAGCTCAATTCAAGGAAGTTGATGATTAGTGCTTTTGATTACCAAAGTTGAGAAGGGAAGAAAGATAAGTAAAAGTATGGAAGAAAGTAGCTACCTCTTCGATTACTTACACTTTATTAGTCACTAATATCCATATTCTTCCTACCCTACCAAAGAGCCTATTATTACACCCTAATTAAAGACCTTTTTTATCATAAATTAAAACTTTGGAGGTTTGTGAATGTAGTCCACGAGCAAGCTTATAGCGAGTCGAGCTAATCGATTGATGAGTATTGTTTTATCACTTTAAAGAGTGTTGAGTGACATTTATAACCTAAGTGAGACTTGGACTCTTTATTCTCTTTTGATTGAACTTGTTAATATTTTTTGCATGTCATGAATCTAATGTTGTAGGATGACTTAACATGATTTGTAGTACGTATTATTATTGATGCGTTATTACTTGTGTTCATTTAGTTTTTTCCTAGGTGAAAATCAGTCCTCTTGGTTTATTATTTTCATTGTGCGGGGATGCACAACACTTTAAGTTTATGGGTGTGATGAGTGATATTTTCACCTAAATTTTTGTGTATTTTTTATGAGTGTTATCGTATTATTTTATCCATTTTTATGTACTATTTCGTTGTATTTTGTGTTTTTATGGAGATGTGTGTGAATGAGCTTAAACATATGATTTTCAGGCAAAAATAGATCCTAAACGCAAAAAAGAAGATGTAGGAAAAAGTAGATCTCAATTCGGAGTTGAAACGAGGGAGAACGAGCCGAAACAAAATTATAAAAATAGGAGTTGCACCAACACGGTTGGCCGTTTCAAGTACACGAGCCGTGTCGTGCTACACGAGCCATGTACTGCAAGCGAGCCTATAAGAGATGGCAATGCGACGACATCAGAACGCACAACACGACCATCCCTTGGCTGTATTGCAGCACACGACCCATGTTGCTGTAGGATTAGAAACATATCAGAACCCTTCTAGAAGCTTCCCAAGGGGTATAAATACCCAATACTTCAATATTTGATGAGATTTTTCGGTGGTTTTGCCCTGCACACACACATCACACACCATTTCCTCTATTGACACCATCATCTTCATCCATTCTTCATCCATACCATCTACCATCATCCCACCATCAAAACCTTTATCAAATTGTGGAAAAGAAGCAAGGAAGATAGGATAATTGCAAGGGATGGAAGGAGATCATCATTGAAGCACTTCAAGGGAGTTTTCATCCATACTTTGTAGTGAAACCTTATTGTTTATCATGTTTTGTAAGGATCTTAATGTCTATGTTAATTTCCTTATTGAGATGGTAGGCTAATCTCCCTTGTGAGATTAGCAACATGAGAGTTGTTGGATAATTTTAGAATTTGTGTATTTGAATTCATATGTTGATTGGATCTATGATTTTCTATCATTGATTATTAATTGCTTGATTTGTATTGTTGATTTGTGTGTTTAGTTGTTCTAAATATGTGATTAGATTGAGAAATCAATTATATAGTTAGGATAATTGAGTGAATCATTTCATCAAACACTTCATGTGTATTATAAATTATAAAGAGCTTGAGAAATCCTTTAGAATTTTGAACCCTTTAATAGAACATATGATTGGTTTGATCAAGAGGTTGATTAATTGTGTGAAGGAACTCTCATTTCAAGCTTAGTACCTAGTTGGAATTGTTTGAGTGAGAACCAATCCATTGAGCTAATTGAGATTCATATCCTATCCATCTCGAGAGGGAGTTTAAGTGAATTTAGTGTTATCCCTTAGTCTTATACCCATGATCATATGAATTTGATGCATTTATCCTAGGATTTCCACTTCTTAATTGCTATTAATCTCACTTTTACTTAACTTGGAAAACCACTCATCCATTTATCTATCTTATTTGTTTGATCATTGCTTGTTTACCTGCATTGATTACTCTTTAATTACTTGTTTGATCACAAACCCCATTGATGATTCTTCTCTGTAAAATTACAAGAAACGTGAGATTGCTTAATCACTAGTACCTACCTCCCTGTGGTTCGAGAAATTATTTTAATTGGTCATCCCTATTACAAAATGGCAATCACTTCAATTATTGGTTTGTAAGTGATGTGAATAAACTTGCGCATTATCTATAGTGCCTTCCTCCCCATCGGATGAGTTTATTCATGGATCGCTGGTACAAACTTCTTTATGATGATTGTAGAAAGTTATCTGAGCGCATGTGATGTTCTCCACCTGAAGGGACACAAGCTTGGACAATGGACTTGGAATCAAATATGGTGAACACTAAAGTGTATATAATAAGTATCTTCCACATCGGAGTCATTGTTGTTATTTGCATGGCTAAAGAGAAACCGACTATTAATTATTTTGTCATAAATTTAATTTGACAAATGATATTAATGGGTAAAATCTTCTCTTGTAAATATTCGGATTTGTATGCGTCCACACTATCATGAAATGTAAATTCACGGTGGTTGAGATGTTGGTGAATTTTATTTTATATGTTTTGAGGGAATCAATATAAATTGGTAAATTCGAAGTGTTTGATTTATTTATTTATGATTCTCAGAATTTTCAAATGGTACTCAACTCACTTTCTGTTATACTTAAAGAACATAAACTTACTGACACAAATTATGTTGATTGGAAACGAAACATGGACATTGTTTTAACTACTGAGAATTATATCTTTGTACTCACCGACGAATGTCCTGAAGTACCTACTGATAACTCTACTGAAGAGGAAAGAGCTGCTAATAATAGGTGGGTTAAAGCTTATAGGATGGCTAAGTGCTATATATTGGCTTCTATGTCAAGTGTGCTTCAGCATCGCATTAAGCTATGAACTCAGCCTATGACATGATGGATAATCTAATAGAACTATTCGGGCACTAGAGTCATCCTACTAGGTCGAAGGGCATAGCTGTACTGATGAACACGAGGGAACATGTTCTTAGGATGGTGGGTTAACTCAATGAATTGGGGGTTCTTGGAGCTGAAATCGATGGGGAAACCCAAGTCGATATGATACTTCAAAGCTTATCTAGGAGTTTTGAGCAGTCTCGTCTTGAATATGGTATGAACAAACGTTTATACACATTGGCGGAGCTTCTGAAAGAACTTGTGGTGGTGGAAGGGCTATTTCGTCGAGTTCCTCAGGTTCACAATGCTGAAATGTTGTTTATCCCAAATCGAGAGGTGGAAGGAATAAGAGGAAGTAAGGAAATTCAGCACCGATGAACCAAGTGAAGGTAAAGTGTAATGCGGTCTAGAAGTCTAAAGGTAAGTGCTTCAAATGCAAGCATCCAGAACATTACAAGGTAGACTGCCCTCTTTTGAAGGGGAACAAGAATGGTAAGTCTTATATACTAGTTGTTGAATCGTGATTAGCAGCTATATCTGCTGACACTTGGTGTGTATATACGGGAGCCACTGACCATATCTGCAATTCTTTGAAAGGGTTCCACCAAATTGGATAGCTTAGTGATGGGGAAATTTCCATACTTATAGGGAATGCTACGAGAGTAGCAACTGTTGTAGAGGAAGACGTTTATTTATTTTTCAATAAGGATAAAACTCTAATTTTGAGGAATTGTTTTTATGTAACTCATTTTAGAAAGAATTTAATTTCAGTTTCTAAATTATTAATTGATGGATATTCTGTTTCTTTTAATGACAAGGTTGTTTTAAGGAAAAATGCAATTATAATCTGTGATGATGCATTGATAGATAATTTATATACTCTTAATCCAATTTCTCTCACAGTGAAACAAATTTAATTTAATGATACATCCACTATAGGAGAAAAGAACCTTCGAAAATGAAAGGAAAAATGACCAAAGGCCTTAGGGGTATAGAGCCAAGGACCAGTAGGAATTGATTTATTCTGATTTATGTGGTCCAATGTCTGTCCAGGTAAGAGGTGATTATATATATTTCGTCACTTTCATCGATGATTATTCTAGATACGGATATATTTATTTGATGCGCTGCAAGTCTGAGTGCTTTGATAAATCCAAAGAATGCAAGGCTGATATGGAGAAGCAACTTGGAAAATGAATCAATATCTACGATCTGATCGTGGTGGCGAATATTTCTCGTAAGAGTTTAGGAATTATTTTTCACATGTCAGAATTGAATCCCAATTGTCTGCAATAGGCATACCCCAGTATAATGGTAGCGGAAAGAAGGAATCGAACTCTTATGGAAATGGTAAGATCAATGATGAGTTATTTGAAATTACCAAATTCATTTTGGGTATACGCCTTAGAGACAACGACTTACATTCTAAATTTGGTACCTTCTAAATCGGTAGCCTACACACCTACCGAATTGTGGGCCGGGCGCAAGCCTAGTCTGAAACACATTCGGATATGGGGTGCTCCCATAAGTTAAAGTCAAGTACTGACGTATGTCTGTCTATAAGATATCCTAGAGGAATGAAATATGGATTGTTTTATAGTCCAAAAAAGATCAAAAGGTGATCGTTAGCACGAACGCCAGATTTTTGGATGAGGATTACATAATGGATCATAAACCCATGAGTAAAAATATTTTAGAAGAAGTAAGAGGGGAAACACCAAATATAATACCAACTACACAAGAGGATATACCACAAGACATTGCACTGCGTGTCACACATGGTACACAATTGCTTGTGGTGCCTCGTCGTAGTGGAAAGGTTGTCAGACAACCAGATAGATTCATAGGATTGGGAGAGTCATCAGAATTAGTCACTGGTAAACATGAAATCGACCCATGGAATAACGATGAAGCACTGCATGATAATATTGCTCAATCTTGGCAAAAGACAATGAAATCTGAGATAGAATCCATGTATTCTAATCAAGTCTAGGAGCTTGTAGAACCACCCAATGGTGTGAAAGCCATTAGATGCAAGTGGGTCTATAAAAGAAAAAGAGGATCTAATGGTAAGGTGGAAACCTTTAAGGCAAGGCTTGTTGCAAAAGGAACTCAGAAAGAAGGGATCGATTATGAGAAAACATTTTCGCCTGTGGCCATGCTTAAGTTAATCCGGATTCTTTTATCTATTTCCGCTCATATGAACTATGACATATGGTAAATGGATATCAAGACACCATTTCCTGAATGGAAGTCTTAAAGAAAACATTTATATGAAGCAACCAGAGAGATTCATTGCAAAGGGCGAAAAATATCTTGTGTGTAAGCTTAATAGGTCCATTTATGGATTGAAACATGCTTCTAGATCATGGAACATCCGTTTTGATGAAGTAATCCAGTCATATGAATTTATTCAATATCCGTATGAATCATGTGTGTACAAGAAGTATGACGGAAACATAGTGGTATTTCTTGTACTCTACGAGGATGATATCATTCTCATTAGAAACAATGTAAATGTATTATCGCGCGTAAGGGTATCGCTATCTATGAAGTTTGAGATGAAGGACTTAGGAGAAGTCGGACACATTCTAGGGATCAAATTGATAAGGGATTG
The DNA here is from genome assembly GCA_023678885.1 of Pogostemon cablin. Lineage (NCBI taxonomy): Eukaryota > Viridiplantae > Streptophyta > Magnoliopsida > Lamiales > Lamiaceae > Pogostemon > Pogostemon cablin. Next base: position 14,021,817 of record CM042986.1, on the reverse strand, counting down.
CAAGAAAAGAATATTTTCTTGTACTAAGCTTTATACATTGATACGATCCTTGCTCGTTTTAGCATGCAAGATTCCAAGAAAGGTTTTCTACCTTTTAGACATGGAATACCTCTATCTAAGGAAATGTGCCCAAAGACAAAAGGAAATAGAGGACATGAAGGCGGTTCCCTATGCTTCAGTAGTAGAAAGTCTCATGTATGCAATGTTATGCACGAGAATGGATATCTGTTATGTCGTGGGCATGGTAAGTAGGTATCAAAGTAATCCAGAACAAGGGCATTGGACTGCGGTAAAACATATTTTGAAGTACCTACGAAGGACTAAGGATTATATTTTAATTTACCGAGCAGATACTTAATTGCCTTTGAGTTACACTGATTCAGATTTTTAGTCAGATAGGGATACTAGTAAATTCACCTCGGGTTATGTGTTTACTCTTGGAGGAGGAGCCATAATATGGAGGAGTGTAAAGAAAAAATGTGTTGCAGACTCCACCATGAAAGCTGAATATGTAGTAGCCTCTAAGGCAGCTAAAGAAGCAGTATGGCTCAGGAGCTTCTTAATGAACTTGGATGTAATTCCTGGTTTGCCCAAAGCATTCACAATTTATTATGATAACAGTGGTGTAATACCAAACTCGAAGGAACCACGAGCCCATAAGGCGAGTAAACAAATTGAGCGCAAGTACCATCTGATACAAGACATTATTAAAAGAAGGGAGGTCGTTGTCGCTAAGATTGCATCGGAGGATAATCTAGTTGATCCTTTTACTAAGAGCCATCTAGCAAAAGCATTTGATGGGCATGTAGAAGGAATTAGGATTAGATGTGTGTCAGCAGATATGGCAGCGTAGTCTTTTAGAATAAGTGAGAGATTGTTAGATTGTATACTAAAAGTCTAGCATTTATATGAACAATATTTTAATGATTTATTTGAAATAAGAATCATATAATCAAACGTTTCGCATATTATAATTTATTGCAAAAGACCACTTACTTTATAATGTAGATAATATTGTGTACGGCGTCGCACAAAAGATCATATTATTAGTTTCCTTATAAAATATAACAGATGCTCACAACCAAGATAGACGGGGGCAATTTATCAGAATGATTGTAGTGTGATTTGGTATTAGTTTGTCTTGACTATAAAATCACATTAGTATGCTTTGTGTATATTGAGCAGGACCGCTCGAGATCGTTCAACTTATACTGACTATATAGGAAAACTTGATCACATTTATTATGGATGTTAATTCTATTAATCCTTATATAATAACCTCGACATGTAAGCCAATATATATCTTTTTGATTCATCAATGGGTGATATTTATTTATTAAATCAATAAACTTGGTGAGTTGGAAAATAGTGCGGTCTCTATAGTGTGCTGTTGATTCTAGAAGGAATCTGTGTCCTATTAAATAGGCTGATGATGTCCTCTTGAGGAGCTCATAAGGATTATCATGTAAACCATGCAGGTGTATTTATTCCGGCATGATAACAAGGTTTAGTGGTACTACTCTCGGATGAGATATTAATTAATGGAGTTATCAATAACTTAATTAATTAATGGGCATTGTATATCTTAAACATGGGGAGACTGTCGTGTTGGCATTCGATCATTTGGTTAACATGAACCGTTAGGGTTCCATAAGTTTCTAATTCAGCGTAAGTAAGAAATCAAATAAACGTATTACCTTTCAATAGGGTATGTTGAAAAAGATGGATTCTCGCCGGCAGCCTGCGCAGTCTCACCATTTTGGGCATAACTCTCTTGTCCGATATTGAATTTGAGTGATCTATGCGCCAAAATGATCCTCTCTTCAGTGGCTTTTCGTCAATATATCATACATCCTATTATGAGGTCTATAAGATTTTCTAAAAATCATAAAATTTGGCAGATAGCAGCAGCAAACGACCTCTTGATCTTCTGTTGTATTCCCAAGTCCAATCTCGACGTCGTGTGGGTGACGATCCTCGAGATCTTCTCAATCTGCTATTCCATCTACCCTCTTCACGTGTTAGGAGTATCTCATCTAGGGTTAGAACAAATGAGATGACTTATATATGGGCTGCAATAGAAAATTAGAGTTGGGCCTCTATTGGCCAAGTATCCAAGCTTAGCCCAAAGCTTATACTTAAGCCTGATAATAATAATATATACCACTAAAATGTTATTACTTCACTACCGTTCTAATCTCATAATTACGTTATGAGCTCCTTCTTATTATGAGCCCGACAGTCTCCCCATATTTAAGATATATGATGCCTATTAATTAATTAAGTTACCAACAACTCAAATTAATTAATATCTCATTTGAGAGTAGTACCACTCAACCTTATTATCATACTGGAATTAATCCACTTGCAAGATTTACATGATAAACCGTATGATCTCCTCAAGGGGACATTATCAACCTATGTCAGATACGAATTCCTTCTACAATCAATAGCACACCATAGAGATAGCACTATTTCCCAACTCACCAAGTTTGTTGATTTAATACATGTAAATATCACCCATTGATGAATCAAAGAAATGCATACTGTCTTATGTGTCAAGATTATTGTATAGGGATTAAGATCACAGACATCCATAATAACTGAGATCAAGTTCTCCTATAAAGTCAGTATAAGTAGAACAATCTCAAGCGGTCCTGCTTAATACACACAAAGTGCACTAATGTGATTCTATAACCAATACAAGCTAATACCAAACCACACTATAATAATCCCAATAGAGAGTCCCCGTCTATCTTGGTTGTGAGCATCTGTTTATACTTTATAAGGAAATCGATAATATGATCTTCCGCATGTTGTCGCACAACATATGATCTACAATATAAAGTAAGTGGACTATTGCATCATGCATATAAATAAATTATAATACGCAATCATTTGATCATATGATTCCCATTTCAAATAAATTGTTATAACATTGTTCACACAAAAAGCTAGACTTTTAGTATGCAATCCAACATGTCGGGCTCATAAGAAGGAGCACATACTGTAGTTTAGGATTAGAGCGGCAGTGCAGTAATAATATTTTAGTGGACTATATTTTTATTATTGGACTTAAGTATAAGTTTTGGACTAAACTTAAATACTTAAGTCCAATGGAGGCTCGAATCTAGGTTCTCCTCCAGGTCCCTATTGTAGCCCATATATAAGTCATCTTAGCCTATCCAAAACCCTAATTCACACGCCTAAAACACGTTTGACAGATGGAGGAAGCAGATTGAGAGGATCTTGAAGATCGTTGCCCACACGACGTCAAGATTGGACTTGTGAATACAGTAGAATATTAAGAGGTTGTTTTCTGCAGCTGTTCTTCTTCAACATACCCTGGTGAAAGGTAATATGCAGCTGTTCTTCTTCAACATACCCTGGTGAAAGGTAATACGTTTTTATTCTTGCTTCCCCTAATTTAGAAACGCATGGAACCCTAACGGTTCACGTTGACCAAACGATTGAACGCTAACATAAACAACATAAAATAAATCAAGTGCTTAATTTACGCTTGTGGGGTGGGATGAATCAATGAATAAAGAGGTATATTTATAGTTAGAGGGGTGATTGGATTATTTTTTAATTTTTTAAAATAAGATTTGATTTTTTATTTTATCTTATCATATCATCACATATATCTTAAAAGAAGATTGAATTTATTTTTTTATTTTATGTTTTTTTAAATATAATTTGATTTTATTTGATCTGAACATATATTTTAAAATAAATTTATGTATTTATCACTAACTTTAATTAAAAATTATTAAATTTAAAATTAATTTTGGTGACGACACATCATCAAAATTAAAATCTACTTTATTATATTAAAGATTAGTTTTTATTCATCCCAAAAATGATAATAAAATAATATAATTAAACAGTTTTCACTTTTTCATTATTATTTATAGCTTTTTATTAAAAATGTAATCATTTATTTAGGTGAAATGTTCGTGAAATAATTCAATAAGACGAATATCAATTTTCTTTCATTACGAATCTTTTTTCTTTTAATAAAAAATATTATCTCATTTTATCCCTTCTATAAATTTTTAGCAAACCTTCATAATTAGTTAATCGCTTGTAATATACTTCATCCGTCTCATCCTAATGGTTACATATTTCCTTTTTGGACATCACATCCTAATGGTTACATTTTCCTTTTGTAACAATAAAATATTGTATTTATAATAAAATAAATACAAATTGAGTACAAAGATAATTTCAGATGGATTCAATTTGAATGATATGTAAGCGGGTTACAATCTCAATCAATCATCCGATTCTTCTCTCGAACTAATTTAGCTTGATTTGACTTTTACTTGACTTGTGTGTGTTGACTTTGACTTTATTGACTGGAGTGTACGCTGACTGTGTTAACAGCGCGTGTGTTGAGCCTGATCTTCAGATGAAGTTTATTCGAACTCGGATGTGTAGTCTTGTAACGTTGATCCGGAGGTGTTGAACCTTTGTTCGGATTGAATGTTGACTGAAGAACTTTCTGCGAAGAAAGAAGAAGAACTTGATGTGAAGAACGCTTGATCTGGGGGGCTTGGCACCTTAATCCCAGATTGGAGGCCGCTCTTGACTTAAAGTTACTTTGAAGATGATCTTAAGCTTTTCTTGACTTGAAGCTTAAAGGTTGAAAGTTGTTCTTGACTTGAAGTTACTTTGAAAATGATCTTGAGCTTTTCTTGACTTTAAGCTTGAAGATCTTGAGCTGCTGGCCACTGATGGATGGTACCGAGGCGGCGATCTTTAGCGACGAAAGCTGTTGCAGTGAGGAATTCCGACAAGAGAGATGGAATCCTCACTTTCGGCTTCGAAGCAAACGGTGGCCCGTGGTGGTTTTCGGTAGCAATTTCAGCGACAAGCAGAGATGGAGCATGGCGGCAAATCCGACGGCAGGGGTTGCTACAGCGGCTATCCATTCCGACGAAACTCTTGGATTTGCGACAATCACTTGTCGATGGAAGGGAAGAGTAGACGTGATGAAGAGACTCCTGCAAGAGGAACGGTTGCAGGACGACCTCGTGTGGTGGAGTCGATGTAGTTGACGGGCTGCGGAGGCAACATGCAGCAACAACAGGCGGTGGTGGCGGCTGTCAGTTCTGACGGACGGTTGGAAGTGGTGAAGAGCAGCGGTTGTTCGCACCCATGGCGGCGTTGAGGCGTGGAAGGCGATCAAGCTCAAATCCGGCAGAGGCGTGGCGAAACTGGAGTGTTGTGGCAGATCCGGCGAACGTTGGTGGTAGGTTCGCGTTTCCGGCAGCTAGAATACGTCGGATCCGATCGATGCTGAGGGAGAGATGGCTCAGCTTGATGCTTGGTCGAGGAACTAGCGGCGGACAGCGGCGCCTTGGCAATAGCTTCTTGCAGCAGTGGTCGCTGTTTGTGGCGGTAGATTCCAACAGACGGAGGCGGGTTCGTGCGATTTAGCATTACGGCGTTGACGCAGGGGCTGAAGTGGAAATTGAAGATTTGGCAGCATTAACTCAGCAGGAGGTATCAAACAGTCAGTCAAATTCAAGAATTAATCTGATTTGACTGGGAAGGAGTAATGGTATATATTTTATATGGTTGGAAAGCTCTTGAAGTCTAGTTTTCAACAAAATTTACGGATCTCAAAAATAATATTCCTACATAAAGTTATAATCGTTTGACTGAAGTGTACATCATACAAAAGGTACTGGATCAATTCACTTTTGATGGTTCGTCTCCTCATTATGGACCTTGGTATCTTCATATTCTTGGTCTTTATTAACCTTTCATTAAGCTTTATATTTATTTAGAGTTAAGTTAATATTTTCAATGTAATGTTCAAGTCTCATTTATGTCTTTCTACTCACTTGGAGGGTTGTTCCAAGTTTTGCCTATATAATGGCTATCCTTTGTAAGTTAGGAGGCAGACAATTTTTGAAATTAAATTTATCTTGAGCTTTCAAGCTTGTTAGAAGATGTTATCTTCTTGTATCCTATTCTAAACTCTTTTGGTGGATTCCTAGAGTGGTGAGTGTTGAGTGTTCTCTTATGGTTCCTCCTTCTTCTCTAATTCCCGGTGTTAGGCGTAAGGCGGTGGTAGCGGCTGACGAGAAATCCGGGCAGCAACGTGCGGCGGGATTTTCCAACGACCGGTGTGAGTCAACCTGTTGTTTTCGAAGTGGATGAGGAGCAGTTTCTTGCTTTATGGAAGGAAGACTATTTCTGGAGAGAGAAATTTCTGGAGAGAGAAATAAACTCCTCAAGTGATATGCCCCCATGTTATTTGTTTGAATAAAAAATTTTTTTATACATCTTTGGTTGTCCATGTAAGTTTTTTAACCACCATGAGTTTTTGGTACTTTTTTTAACCCAAAACATGAAATTGGGTAACCAATGGGGATATCAAATTACCATGTTGTCCCTCTTCAAGTGAACCGGCTCTGCTCCTGAACCGGGTTGTAACCAGCTCAAAATTGGTCGACCAACGAAAGTTTCAAATTCAAATTCCTAATTCCCCCTCCTAAGATTTCCCCAATTAATACTATCATCTTCTCAATCACCCACACAAAGGTATATATAGGCTTGAAACAAAGGTATATATAGGCTTGAGTGAGTAATTAAGGCTTGTAATGTGCTAAATTCACAAAAAATAGGCTTATAGGCTCAAAGTGGTTGACTAGGGATGATGTTTAAGGTAGGAAAATATATGGTATTAACTTCAAATAACAAGGATGACCTTAAATCATATCATTAATCTCCACTAATCGGGCTCGTTCCTATAATCCTTGAGCAAGTTCTAACTTATCAAACATAACCGATCCACTCATGAAGAAATACCATGTATGCATGGTTGAGACTCAAATGCTCACAAGCTTATGCTTGGACCTTAAGGACTTATTATATCACATTCATCTCAAAATTGAACAAGTTAAGTAAAACATGTCACAATTTGAAAGTGTAAAGATTCATAATCATAATTTGTCATCACTTATCACAACATGTCATTACTCACATTCAAAAATGGCTCACGATATCCCAAAACAAACCACCAAACATCCCAAGACAAAATTAAAGATACACACAAAACATAAAAATAAGGACTCAACAAACAAGACACAACAAAAACACATAACATGAAAAATACAAATTACATCCATCCATAGCCAATAAAACACACATTCATATCATCCATGACCAATTAAGCTCACAAACATCCCCATTTTTGATTTAAAATTGAAATCCTAAATTACGAAAGTAAACCTCCCACAAACATAACAAATGAAGTGGCATACTAATCACAACAATCCAAGTCAAAATCAATTCATGTCAAGTAATTAAAAGTTATAAGGTTTAGAGTACTCCTTCAATGGGCATTTGGTAATGAAAAGCGTTAGCTCCGAGCTCCATTCATGTGTCCAATACCCTTCATTCATGTTCAAACACTCAACAACACCATTAGCTCAACGTTTTCATTAAAAATATGGATTATCATGCACTTCAACACCCCCAATCATACCAAAATCAAACCAATACTCATGAGAATTTTTTTAAAATTTGACCCAATTTTACAAGAATCATACTCAAGTGGTGAGTCACACCACACACTCTCCTCCCAAACTTAAATCGAAAAAAGAGTTGAGAATTAAGTTTGCAAAAAGTGGTGAGACTTACCCTTGTAGTTTCCATTGATGATCTTCTTGTGGAGAAGCATATGCATCCAAACGGATTAAGTTATGTCCACCACGCACTAGTCTTCCCTCAAACTTAACACGAGACAAGAGTCGAGAATTAAGTTTGCAACAATTATTGTGATATCCATACTCGAATCCTGAAGCACTTCTCTTTTCTTCAATGTGCATTTTTCTCCATGAGCACAATCAACCTACAAGGTCAAAATGTAAAACAACAACAAAACCACAATCATTATTGAAAACACTAAATAAAGTATTAAAGGTAATAATGGGTTGCCTCCCATTAAGCGCTGCGTTTAACGTCTTCAAGCTAGATGGAGTGCGAGATTATCTTTCAAACAAAGTATCCACAAAGAGGGTCTCCCTTTGTGATGAAACCACGTAGTGCTTCACTCGATGACCATTAACCAAGAACTCTCCCCCATTCTCGTCCATAACTTTTAGAGCTCCCCCATCAAGAACTTCCTTCACCACATAGGGCTCTCTCCATTTGGACTTCAACTTGCCCAGGAAAAGTCTTAGTCGAGAATTAAATATCAACACTTTTTCACCTTTTTCAAAACTTTTCTTCTTCAAACGAGCATCATACCACCTTTTTGTTTTCTCCTTAAAAATCCTTGAATTTTCATAAGCATTTTCTCGAAACTCCTCAAGATTATTCAATTGCAAGAATCTTGCATTCTTCGAAGCTTTCTTGTCAAACTTCAACTTCTTAATGGCCCAATAAGCCTTGTGCTCTAGCTCCACGGGAAGATGGCAAGATTTGCCATAGACAATTTGAAAAGGAGACATGCCAAGAGTAGTCTTGAATGCGGTTCGAAAGGCCCATAAAGCATCATCAAGCTTATTTGACCAATCTTTCCTAGTTACACTCACTGTTTTCTCCAAGACTTGCTTGATTTGTTGGTTAGAAATTTCAGCTTGACCATTCGTTTGAGGGTGATACGGAGTAGACACTCGATGCTTCACTCCATAAGTCTTGAGAATGTTCTCCATGAGCTTATTTATGAAGTGCCTACCCCCATCACTTACCAACACTCTAGGAACTCCAAACCTCGTGAAGATATGTTTCTTTAGAAATCCCATGACCACTCTAGCATCATTTGTTCTTGAAGGTATAGCCTCAACCCACTTCGAAACATAGTCGACCGCCAACAAGATATAGAGAAATCCATTAGATTGAGGAAACAGTCCCATGAAATCGATGCCCCACACATCAAATATCTTTACTTCCTGAAAGCTCTTTAGGGGCATCTCATCCCACTTGGAGATTCCCCCCATCCTTTGACACCGGTCATAACCCTCTACAAATTTCTTACAACTCTTGAACAAGGATGGCTAATACAACCCCGATTGTAAAACTTTTGCAACGGTCTTTTGAGCTCCAAAATGGCCTCCACTAGGTGAAGAGTGGCAAAACTCTAACACACTACTCCGTTCTTCCTCGGGCACACATCTTCTTACAAGAGAATCATTACACATCTTGTACAAGAAAGGATCCTCCCACAAGTAGCTTTTAACATCATGAAAGAACTTCATGGATTGATACTTATTAAGCTCATAAGGCTTCTTTCCACTAGCCAAGTAATTCACATAGTCCGCATACCGCGGGCTTCCTTTTTGCTCCACTAAAACCTCAATTTGATAGCAATCACACCTCAAGATTTCTTCATCGGGGAAAACCTCCTTGATTAACTCATAAGTGCTTTCGCAATGCTCCCTCGACTCTAGCCTTGAAAGATGATCGGCTACCACATTCGCCGTGCCCTTCTTATCTCTTACTTCAATATCAAATTCTTGAAGAAGTAACACCCATCTTATCACCCTTGGCTTTGCATCCTTCTTTGCCATGAGATACTTGATAGTGGAATGGTCGGTGTATACAATAGTCTTCGTTCCTAGCAAATAGGGACTATCTTATCAAATGCATATACCACCGCCAAGAACTCTTTTTCGGTAGTAGTGTAGTTCTGTTGAGCCGCATCAAATGTCTTGCTTGCATAGTTAATGGCTCGGAACCTTTTCTCTCTTAATTGCCCCAAAACTACTCCAAGAGCTATGTTACTTGCATCACACATCAATATAAATGGCTCCTTCCAATCGGGGGTGATCAAGTTGGGCGATGAAATCAAAGCTTCCTTTAGAACCTGAAAAGCATTTAAACAATTTTCTTCAAAATTAAATGGAACATATATTTTTCAAGGAGATGAGAGAGAGGTTTAAAAAATGCAGAAAAATCCTTTATGAACCGACGATAGAACCCGACATGGCCAAGGAACGATCGTACTCCTTTCTCATTTGTTGGTGGTGGAAGTTTCTCAATATCAACAATTTTAGCTCGATCTACTTGCAATCCCTTTGAAGAGATGTGATGTCCAATTACAATGCCATCATTTACCATGAAGTGACACTTCTCCCAATTCAATACTAGATTAGTGTCTTGACATCGCTTCAAAACAATAACAAGATTAGACAAACAAATATCAAAAGAAGAACCAAACACAGAAAAGTCATCCATGAAAACTTCCATGATATTCTCAGTCAAGCCTTCAAAGATTGCCATCATACACCTTTGAAAGGTGGCCGGTGCATTGCAAAGTCCAAATGGCAATCTTCGAAAAGCAAATATTCCATTAGGACAAGTGAAAACGGTCTTTTCTTGGTCTTCGTGTGCTATGAGAATTTGGTTATACCCGGAATACCCATCAAAAAAGCAATAAAACTCATACCCCGCTAAGCTATCCAATATTTGGTCCAAGAAAGGTAAGGGAAAATGGTCTTTGCTAGTGTTCTCATTAAGTTTCCTATAATCAACACATACACGCCACCCCGTCACCTTCTTAGTGGCTATGGTCTCATTTTTCTCGGTCTTCACTATAGTTATACCCCCTTTCTTAGATACTACATGCAACGGACTCACATAGGAGCTATCACTAATAGGAAAGATCATATCGGAGTCTTACCACTTAAGAACCTCTTTTTTTACCACTTCTTGCATGATAGGATTAAGTCTTCTTTGATTTTGAACACAAGCTTTCCCTTCATCCTCAAGCCTTATCTTATGCATGCAAATAGTTGGACTAATCCCCTTCAAATCATCAATACACCAACCAATAGCCGACTTATGTTCTTTAAGGACATTAAGCAATAAATCAAGTTGACTAGAGGTTAACAAAGAGGATACAATTACCAGGTATGTCTCATTTTCACCAAGGTAGGCATAGGCAAGATGATCGGGTAGAGGCTTCAACTCCACCTTCTTTTCTTTTTTCTCTTCTTGATTGAATGGATCTCTAATTGATAAGAACTTTTCATTTCCCCTCGAGATAGCGGTTGCAACTTCTTGAGCTTCACTACAATCACCTAGATCAAGCAAACAATTAATCAATTCATCATTTAAATCAAGAGAAGTATTATAAATATTTGGAAGAGATAGAGAATTGCTCAAGCAAAGTTCAAGTGGATCCTTGGATATAATGGAAGACCAACTCTCCTCGACACTTCCCTCTACAACATCCACACTTTTACACTCTTAATCATTCATTGGATATTGCATGGCCTTGTGTAGAGAGAATACCACATCCTCATCATTAACCCTCAACTTCAATTCTCTCCCAAGAATCAATGGTACATTTTCATCCTTCTCCATATCTAGAACAACAAAGTCCATCGGAAAGACAAGATTATTAAACCTTACCAACACATCTTCAATTACTCCTTTTGGATGTGTCATAGATTGATCCGCCAATTGAAGTGTGATGGAAGTTGGCTTTACTTCACCTAACCCAAGCTTTTTGAATATGGAAAGAGGCATTAGATTAATGCTTGCACCGAGATCACAAAGAGCCTTGTTCTTCTTATTCTTTCCAATTTCACATGGTATAGTGAAACTACCCAGATCCTTCAATTTTTGAAGAAGTTTCCTTTTTATAATGGCACTACACTCTTCGGTTAGATTAACCGTTTCATTTTCCACAAGACTTCTTTTCTTTCCCATGATGTCCTTCAAGAAACGAGTATAATTAGGCATTTGCTCCAAAGCATCGGCGAAAGGGATATTGATTTGAATCTTCTTGAAGATTTCAAGAAACTTTTTGAACCTCTCATCTAAACCCTTCTTCAAGAACCTTTGAGGAAAAGGAACTTGTACTTGAGTCTTGGGTATTCCCCAACTATCTCTTTCAACTTCAACTTCCTTTTCCCTTAAGTCCTTTGCCTTCTTCCACTTTGGAATTCTCTCTATCTTCTCTTCATCTTTCTTTTGCTCAAAATTTTCTTTTTTCTTGCTTACTTCCTCCATTTCAATCTCCTCTTACACCAACCCTTCTTCAACCATTCTTTCCACTTCCCCTTTAACAACAACACTATCCTCTTGAGGCATATGATGCTCCTTATACACTTTTCCACTCCTAAGAGTGATAGCTTTGCAATCTTCTTTAGGATTAGTTACCGTGGTAGATGGAAATTTTCCTTGTTGGTGTTGAGACCCCATAGAAGAAGCTATTTGCCCCATTTGATACTCAAATGCTCTCATCCTATTGTCGGATTTCTTTTCATTTGCCTCCATTCTAGCCTCAAGTTTAGCATCTCTCTTTTCCATATAAGTCCTTGTATCTTTCATGAACGTTAGCAATGTATCTTCCAATGATGATTTACCTTCTCCATTGGGCGGATCCAATCCTTGAGGAAGTGCCACGTCAGCTTGAGCATTGGAGTAGGAAAGATTTTCATGCTTCCTCGGAGCTTTATAACCTCCACTTGATTGATTGAAACTACTCCCCCGAGTATGCCCTTGATATCCTCCTTGAAAATTACATTGGTTAGAAGGATAATTACCTTGAAATTTCCCTTGATATTGGAAATTTCCTTGGTAAATTCTCCTATCTAAATAGCCAACATCCTCTACACTTTGTATCACGTTGCTCTCATCATTAAAATTAGCACTTGTACTTCCACCTTGACTTACCCCTTGAGTGATCAAATTCAATTGCTTTGTTAAAGCATGGATGCCCTCATTAAATTCTTTCATCCTTCACTTTGAAACACATCACTCTTCACTTTATTAACACTCTCCACTTGAGCCACCTTTCCGATGCATAACCTCCCATTACTCTCTCGGAAGGCCATTGATAAGCATTCATTGCAATACTTCAAAATTTTTCATAGCTTTCATAGCATCCACTCCAAATGTAGACCCTCAGGATGAGGCATCTACATGCATCCGATTTTGTTGAATCAACCCTTGATAAAAGAAAGCCACTTGTTGATTCTCATGAAAATCATGTTGAGGACATTTTCGTAGCATCTCTTTGTAGTGTTCTCATGCTTCATAAAAACTCTCATCCGAATAGCATCACCCGACACTCCATTCATCTTGATGGTATTCGCAACTTCCAAGAAAGTAGCTAGATGAGTGTTCAGGTCTTCAAGAGGACCTCCCCCAAACTGATTTGCGTTGACCATGTTGATCAATCCGGACTTAATTTCAAAATTGTTGGCTTGAACTGGAGAAACCATATTGTGCACGGCTCTCAGTTGGAAGTAATCCCGAATTGCTCTAGGCCTTTTGTTGAAGTATCCTTTGAGCTTCTTGATTTGCAAGCAATTACATGTAGTCTTGATTTTGAGCAATGAAATTCCTAAACATCTCCGCTTGATTCTCTTGCACTCCTTATTGTACACCTCTTTGATCTTGTAATGGATCTTGGGGTGGGTTATGATTGATATTATCTCCACGTTGATTCTCCATATTTTCTTTTTTAGCTTTTCTTCTCTCTCGTTTCCTTTGTCATGCGGTCTTTTCTATCTCCAAATTCAAAGGAACAATCAATTGATTTCTCTTTAATCTTGTGATCATAAAACACCTACGAAAATTCAAAGAGTGAGACCACAATCAAAAATAGAAAATAAAATTACAATTAAAAAGTATCATTATCAAGAACAACTAAAACAATAACAGAGTATTCCACTAATCTGTTAAACTCCCCTTTGGTAACGGCGCCAATTTCTTGTTTGACTATTTTTTTAATACTCATGAGAAAGAATACTCGATCATTGTTGAAGTATATCCCAAGAAATAAAATTATCGAACCATAAAGGAGTTAGGTTTGGACTAGTAAAATACGTGAGCTCATGTTTATGTCACTTTTGTAAGGATGATTGGGGGCTTTGAGTATGATTATGAAATAAACAATTAAAGCAAGTTAATAAGAGAACAAAATAGCAAATAGGAGAAATGACAAATAAAGATAGCTAACAATAAACGGGAATAGGTGCTAAAGTTCAAGTAGAAAACAACATGGGATTAGAAACATCCAAGCACATTCAATTCATATTATCATGCAAAAGGAATTCAACTCAATTGATGTAGATTAAGGGTGATCACGATTATATCCTAAGCTCCCTTTCGGGTTACAGAGGTTGTTGATCCACTAAAGACTCCCAAAAGCACTTAAGATCAAAGCTCAACATTAACCTCTTCCATTTTGGTACTAATTAACTCCCAATTCTCCCTTAGAAGGTACTAATTAGAATTAACTCTCCCTTTTGTGTACTAAAGCTAACGAATGGATTGGTTCCCCTCATCTAGTTCAAATATCCTCTCGGTCAAATCCAAACTCGATGTCTATTCATGCATTTCTAATACTTAAAAGGGTCATTTCCGTCTCACTCCAAGCAATATATACATGAACATTATAACAACACTTAATTATTATAAATCATCCATTGATCAATAATCCATTAAACTAATAATCATTCATGAATAACAAACCATGCCATCACAACATCAAACAAGTAAAACCCATGAATAGAAATCAACATCAATTAAGTCAAAAACCAATTTATTCCACATGATAATATAAATCTAATGTACTCTTCATGTCCCTAATCCCACTAGAGGGATTAGCCTAACATGATAATGGTAATAAAACACATGAATGATCTATTACATATACCCATAGTTTCAAATCCAAAAGAAATACAAAATGAATAAGTTCTTCCCTATCAATTTCTTGAAGAGAATCTTCTATTCTTCTTGATCTCCACCTCTATCTCTTGAATTCTTGAGGTTTTTAACACCCAAATGGAAGGGATGAAGAATGGATGAAGATGGATGAAGATGATGGTGTGAAATGAAGGAAATGGTATGTGATCTAGGTGTAGAAATGAAACCCTTGTGTGAAATATCCAATCTCCTTCAAATGTTGAACTTGAAGCTATTTATACCCTCTCCAAGTTGGGCCACGAATTTAATATCAAATGGGCTTTTTACACACACTTACACACATTGGCAGGTGAAAATCTGAATTTTTGGCCCAAAATGACCTTACTCGAGTTGGCATTCCCAACTCGATTTAGCAACACGAGTTGAGTTGCTTGTAATATAACTCGAGCTAACATAGCTCGACTCGTGTTGGCTACTCGTGCACTCGTCTGCTCGGTCGTGTTGCGATGCTCTGAAACTGAAAATCCCACGGAAGGCAGCTTGACTCAAGCTAGCAACTCGAGTTGCACCTTGCAACTCGAGTTAGCTCATTGTACAATTTTTGTTCATTCCCCTGCTCCTAGCTCGACTGGAATTGCAAGTCGAGTTGGACCTTGCAACTAGAGTAAGCTCTCTGGATGATTCTTGGACCTCAACTCGACCTTCTCCCAACTCGAGTTGCAAGTCGAGTTGGACCATGCAGCTCGAGTTGGGTCTCTGAACAATTCTAGACATTTTTCAGACCAAACACTGGTTGTGTTGGCAACTCGAGTTGTACCTTGCAACTCGAGTTGGGTCCCGACAGCCCCGTTTCTTGCTCTTTTCAGCTCCCGTTCCATTTTTAATCCATTTTCTCCTGTTTTAAATACGTTTAAGCTCATTCACACACACTTCCATGAAAATACATAAAATACAGATAAAATAATACGAAAAGACATACAGAAAGATACTAAAATCTAGGTGAAAATAGTGACAATCAAGTGTCTCTAGAACGGTTCTCAGATGTTCTTCATGTTGTTCCAGATCTCTAGAATACACTAAGATGTCATCAATGAACACGATCACGAATTTGTCCAAATATGAGTGGAAAACACGACTCATCAAATCCATGAAAATTGCTGGTGCATTGCTAAGTCCAAAGGGCATCACCATAAACTCATAATGCCCATACGTGTTCTAAAAGCAGTCTTCGAAGTGTCACTTTTCTTGATTCGCATTTGATGATAACCAGACCTCAGATCTATCTTGAAAAATACGCTAGCACAGCCCAGTTGATCAAATAGATCCTCAATCCTTGGCAATGGATACTTATTCTTGATGGTAAGTTTATTCAGTTCTCGATAATCGATACATATCCTAAATGAACAGTCTTTCTTCTTTACGAACAACACTGGTGCTCCCCATGGGGAAACACTGGGTTGGATAAAACACTTGTCCAACAATTCCTGCAATTGCACTTTCAGTTCTTGCAACTCCTTTGGTGCCATTCTATAGGATGCTTTAGATATAGGTGCTTCTGATGGGACTAAATCAATGGTGAATTCCACTTGTCGTTCTAGCGGCAACCTATGTAGATCTTCAGGAAATACATCCTTGTATTCCTTTACGATAGGTATTCCATCAATATCTTCTGATTTATTTGAATTCACAATATTGACCAAATAAGCTTGACAGTTGCCTTTTCTCAGCATTTTAACTACTTTCATAGCTGATATTATTCTTGGCATATACCCGCATTTTGTGCCCCGAAAGGTAAATTCATCGTTGTCGCGCATATGGAAAATGACTTCCTTTTTATGACATTGGATATTCGCATGATTAGCTCTAAGTCAATCCATTCCTAAGATAATATCGAAATCTTTCATTCTTATCACATGTAGGTTTGCTAATACAATCTTGCCATCGAAGTTTAATTTCAAATTTTTACATAACCGTTCAGTTTGTATGGCTTTTCCTGACGGTATGGATACCTCAAGGACATCATTATCTACAGTAATAAACTTGTCCTCTATCTTTTTATAAAGCTCGGAAGATATAAAAGAATGTGTGGCTCCAGTATCAAATAACACGATTACAGTTATACCATAAATTGTTATCATACCTGTCATCATGTTGGGTTCATCTTAGTTTCAGATTTTGTCAGAGCAAAAACACGAGCGGTCCCTGCTGTTTTTCCTTCTCTTGTATTGTTCCTTGGACAGTTCGCAAGAGTGTGCCCAGGTACTTTGCATCGATAGCAAATTCCGAATCCATAAAGACATTCTCCAAAGTGTTTCTTCCCACATTTTGGGCAGTTTAGAGTGATGTTTTGCGTTCTTTAGATTGGATTCTTCCCTACTTTGAATTGCCTTCCTTGATTACTGTTGGTCCCTTTCTTGAAATCTTTTTCTACCCATTTTCTTTTAGCAGACATACTAACACTTTTCTCTTCAGTGGGCATGCGGGATGGATTTCTTAGGCTCTAGCAAAAGTTTCGGCAAATGTTCTTTCTCCTTGTCTGGCAAGAATTGTGCTAATCTCTGGACGTAATCCTTTTTCAAATTGTCTTGCTTTCTTGCATTCGTTTTCGATAAAATGTGGTGTGTACCTTCGAGAGTTGATTAAATTTCCGTTCGTACTCTAGTACCGACATGGATCATTGTTTTAGATAAAGGAACTCATTCTCCTTATGGTCTTGATACGATTGAGGCATGTAGTTTTGGATCAACATCTTCTTAAATTCTCCCCAGGTAAGGTTACTTATCTGATCGGTTGAGTTGATTCTACAGTTGGATTCCCACCAGTAATCAGCTTCATCGACCAGCTGGAACATAGCACAAGAAACCTTCTGGGCATCCCTTAATTCCATGTGGTTAAAAATACGTTCCATGGATCTAATCCATATCTCTGCTTCAGTTGGATCTCCTTAGCCATTAAATGTTGGAGGGTTGAATCGTCTGAATTGTTCTATTACAGTATCATGCCGAGATTCAGGATATTGTGGTGGCAGTGCAGGATTCCTTGTAATGTGTTCAGCTAGAACTCTGAGTACAGCTATTAGATCATCACAGGGTTAGCTTGTGAGTTTTGCGCCCCCTCTTGGGATTGATTATTTCGTGAGGTTCCACGTCTCATGATCTAGCCAAAATATTACTAATATTATATACTAGTATATAAATTTAACACATATAAAAATTCTAAAGTGTAGTCACGTCATAGTCATAGAATAGTTAATCTTAGGATATGGTATAAAATTCTACGTCAGGTAATTGAGCAAGTCTTAGATAGACCGCTCTGATACCACGTCGTAACGCCCTAGGTTACGCTATGGGGTTGGAATGCTACTAGATATACATCTCCCAATATAATAATAGAGGGGTCGAGAATGCACAACGGAAACAATATAAACATCCCCAAAGATAATATAATAAAGTAAATGTGGCATAACGATTATTACATATCAGCGTCTACTCACCCGAATAGAGTGAAATATCCAAAACGAGTACGTTCAGATGATATATCTGAAATAAAGTTCTTAATAAAATATATAAGACATAATATAAAGTTCCCTATGGGCTTGGGACATCTGCAGGGGCCTCTCCATCTTTTAAACCTTGTTCTGAAAATCAATAAGGGGTGAGCGTCTAAAATACACTCAGTGGGTTAACTTTAATGATTGCACAGCTAAAAATAAATATGCATGCCAAATATACCATAAAATTTAACATATTCCAAATTAATAAAAATAATTTGCACATTGTCGTTCGATAACTCATTGAAAATATTTTAGACCGAACCGTCGTCTGATAACTTGTGTTAGTTGGTATATGTGCACCAGGCCGTCACCCCAATATGATGTTAGCACACTTTGAAATATATTTTAGTACTGAACCGAAGTAGCCAGTAGCTTGTGTTAGTTGGTATATGTACACCGAGTTGTCACCCCGTACAAGTGTTAGTAGAAAAATATTTGTCATCGAACTAAAAGCACACACGACACATAACATGACATATAAGTAACACATATCATATCTTAACATAGCAATCATGACATAAAATGTAGCACTCGGTAAAGAGTAAAAGTTACCCCCACCTTAGACTTCTTAGAGATAGTTGGTCGGATTACACTTGCTCGTTAGTCTCAGGTATGCCTGCAAGGGTATACTAAATTGAGTTCTACTTCTAATAATAATTCCTAGTATTTAAACTAAATTTTTAATATAGTATAATTAAAATTACTAATTATTAACTAAAAAAAATATAAATAATTAATCGTTAAATAAAATAAGTTAAAATAAAGTACATATTTAAAATTTAATAATAATAATAAACTATCATAGTTTACAACTTTAGTAATAAATCGTAACATTAAAAATATGGTTACAAATACATTAATTTATTAGAAACGATTATTAAATAAAAATTCTACACTAAAAATAGTATTAACAGTAAAATTATATTTAATACTTAATATAAAATATTAAGTTTAATATATAATTATGATATTAGATAAAATAAATAAATAAATATAAAATAAATAAAAATAATAAAAAAAAGAAACGTAACATGCTACTGCCGTCCATGAATGAGTTTTAAATTCTAAATTTTTTTTAACAAATATTTTGATAAATTGTAATCTAGTCCCTGCATTATATTAAATTCTCATTTGAACTTACCATAAACTTTGACTTTATTACAAAATGACTCAACTTGAGTTATACAACTCCAATTGGAATTCTGAAAATATCGTTGGAGTCCTCGTGAGATGAGGATCACATCAATAATAATTTTGTATCAAAATGTTGAAGTTTTGAAAATATAAAATTTATACCGTGAAGTGGGTTTCTTCCCAACTTCTTCATTTTATGTCAAAACTCAAAACTAATAATACATTTGTGATCCTCGTGAGGTGAGGATCACATCAATACCAATTTTGTATCAAAATATTGAAGTTTTGAAAATATAAAATTTATACCGTGAAGTAGGTTTCTTCCCAACTTCCTCATTTTACGTCAAAACTCAAAACTTATTATACATTTGTGATCCTCGTGAGGAGAGCTTCAAAACAGAGTAAAATATCAAAGCTAACTCATACCGAAATAAATATACCATTAAAGGGGTAAAAACTTTGACTGAGCTTTTCTAACTCATAGCACATCTATTTCATAAAAAGAATTATATATGTGGAATCTACGCTTCGAGACGATCATTTTCGTATATAACATGATAAGGTTTGATAACAAAATCAATAAAAATCAAAAAGGGCAGTGTGTGAGAATTGACATATATATATAAATATTTTATTACTCTCAGATACACACTTTAAGCATATTTACTATTAGATATATGGAATTTAAATAATTACTCTCACATACAAAATATTAAAGTAAAATACTAAATATAACCTTATACTCCATACACTTTTAAACCAACAACCCTACCCCTCACCCACCCACTGACGTTGACTGGTATTGATCGGCCGTTGACCGCCTGCTGTCGGAATTTAAAATGTGCAAACAAAATGTGCAAAATTAAAATTGTGCTGAACAATTGTGCAGAACCAAATTGTGCAGAATCAAATTGTGCAAAACAATTGTGCAAATACTTAGGGGTATTTATGGTATCACAATCATAATTGTGTAGTTATGAGTAATAGTGCTTTCAGTCATATAGTTTATAGCAATTATGCATTTTTTTGTACCTCTTAGTAAGTGACTCATATATATATATATATATATATATATATATATATATATATATATATATATATATATATATATATATGTGTGTGTGTGTGTGTGTGTGTGTGTGTGTGTGTGTGTATGTGTGTGTGAGAGAGAGAGTTATATATATGTGTGTGTGTGAAAACATGTAAAGAGAAGAGTGGAGAATTACCTCTCAATTGATCACTCCTCACACTACTACTAATTGTAAGAGTTAATGCAAAGAGAGGGATATAATAATAATAATAATAATAATAATAATAGTAATAATAATAATAATAATAATAATAATAATAATAATAATAATAATATAATAATAATAATAATAATTGATTGCCTTGATTGATTACCAACTTGGCTCCAAATTCCATTCCTATCAATAATTTTCTTGATTGATTCCCTTTTTTTTATTGTTCTAATAATAATAATAATAATTGTTCTTATCAAACACTTCAAGATGCCTTACATGTGTGTTAACATATGTGTGTCTACCACTTGCAAAAATATGAAGCATATTTATTTATTTAATATTAATAATAATAAAATATAATAATAAAAAAAATATTTGTATATATATACATATATAAGGTGGGTATTACAGCTCCTCACTGGAACAAAATAGTAAAAAAATCAGAGAGTGAAACGGACACATCAACGATCAACAATCAAATAACTCGCACAATGTAATCAAAATTAACAGAAACCAACATTAGAAGCTCCCAGTATCACATGAATAAAAACATAACTGACCTCTCAATGCTCATTTACACCAGAAAGAGAGAGAACCACATATACAGAGGGTTAGATGCTTCTACAACTTACCATTCAATGCCCATTTACACCAAAAAGAGAGAACCACAGATACAAAGGGTTAGATGCTTCTGCAGTTGGTAATGAATAATAATTCTAATTAAAAATAGAATCCTGAAATCCAATACTTCAACTTGTCACAACGAATATAAATCTAGACCCGCTTGCATAAATTACAAATAAGTCATGAATATTTTAATAAGTCACATACATATCACATAATAAAAATGTTTAGCAACTATAATTTCCTTTGAAACTAAAAAAGTGTACCAGTTATATCTAAACAGCTAAACTGTCTCTTAAATGAACATATGTTAAGCGATTTCAAAAGTAAATGATGAACTAATGGCTCTTAAATGAACATCTATGAAGTGATTTCAAAAGTAATGATGAACTAATTTTTTTTTCAACAGAAGATAGATAGCGAGTAAAACTTATGATGCTTAAATAATTGTTTTCGAAAAATAAAAGAAATAGGACTCTCACATTTTCATGAGAAGCTTATATAACTTGTCTTTCATGCTATCTAAAAGAACTTCAACTCAACATAACACAACTTCATCCTCCATCAAATCCTAATTTCTTATGAAGTGAAAATGCAGAAAAATATTTTCTTGAAAAATGCAGTATAGAAAGCCCAAGAAATAAATATGTGGATGCATGCCTATGAAATCAAAATCACATTCATATCACACAATAAAAATGAATAGCAGCTATAATGTTCTTTGAAACAATTTATCGAATACCAGGTAGACAGCATGCACATTTGATACTCGAGGGCAATTGCATGCTAAAACACTGAACATCCGATTGGTAACACATTAAATAAGTAAAGTTGAAAGCAGAACACTTAGAGAGAATACACCAATAAGTAAATAGAAGATACCGCTGAATTGTCGTCTATTGAGAGTGGAGATTCATGTATTTTTTTTATCCGATTTGATACCTCTTTGAGTGTTTAATTGCTATTATTTGCACAAATCTTAATTCTTATTATTGACTAAAAGGTTCTTGAGAGGTATTTTTTGTGTTTTGATAGGAAAAAGGATAAAAAAAATGCAAAGTTGAAATGGAGGGTGAATTTTTGCAACATGCAAAAAACAGATGAATACATTCCTAGTCTTTCTGTATGCGTGTAGAAGTCTAAACTGATCATATGATTTATGGTTAAAAACTACGGAAAAGATGTTAGCGTGGGTGCAAGAATCAGCTCAATCGGAATTTAGATGAAGAAGTTATGCTCATAACCGTAAGGTCGTGTAGCTGTCAGCAAGAATTCCAAAAATTCATGAAAATTACCCTTTATTCCCTATTTTCTTGGTGGCCAAGTTATTTCCTAATCTAATATTCATTCATATCTTCCATAATTATATTTTTCCTCTTTTTTCAAGATCCCACGTCCTTGTACTTCTTATTTTATTTCATTCTCACACATATATACGCTATATTCATCACCACATAAAGGTGTGGAGAACCCACCTAATCTACCACCACCACATCACCTAGGATTTTAAAACCTAATCCACCATATCAGCCTTTCATCTTCTACCCATCATCAGCCATCCACCATCTGTAGAGGAATCAAGAGAGTATTCGTCTACTTAATCGGAGACGGGAATTCTGGAGAGGATGGAGTTGAAGAAGGAGAACCAAACAAATAAGTTTTTTTTCTTTACTTTATTCTTTCTAGTTTTTAGACTCATGGGTAAGTTTCATTCCATAGACATGGTTGTTGCTTCTAACATCATGAGCTAAGTATCTTTTTGGTTATGTTAGGGCTTTACAAAATTTTGAGTATGTGATTTGATTGCCCTAAACTTGGATTTATTATACTGCATAATGTTTATTTCCTTATTGAATTGATGATATTTTGAGACTTCATATTATTGTGTTTTAAGTTTTGATTCCTTTAATTATTCTTGATGATATCACTGATTGATAGTTAATATGATTCTTTATTTCTGCATGATATTTGTTGTTTCCTGTGACGGTCTTAGGAGATTGACCTATAATTTCTAAGAGTGTTAGACAATCAATTTGGAATATTAATTACTTGGTAAAACATCATTATTAGGTAATTGGTAAGAAGACAAAAGAAGTTAATAATCGCGTACCTAAAAAGGGAAGTCGAGTGCTCTAGCCTTTAATAGAATTTAGCATGAAGTACCTATAGAGAGAGAGAGAGTTAATTTCTTATCGATCCTAGGATTTGCAGGTCATTATAAGTGTTAGATTCTACCTAATTAAGAAAGTCTAACTAGATTTAGTGATCCTCTTATAAATATCTGCAGGTAATTAATTTGAGTTTATAATAATCATCATGTGGTTAAGCTAGATTGTCCTTAGCATTATCAGTCTCTTATCTTGGAATACTTAATTATTTTCGCACCAGCATATCTTATTTTATTTATTTATTATTTTCACTTTTCTTGGTTAATAAACTTGAGTTTGTCTTAAATAGAAATAGCCATATTAGATTTATTTGTCATTCTCACATTATCCCGTGGGTTCGATAATTTAACTTGATCACACACACACTACACTTGATCCCTTACACTTGAGGGTGAGATTCATATTTTCTTAAAGAAAATAGTGATCATTGTCTTCTACTTTAAAGAGAGATTCAAGCGAAAATGGCCCCAGAAAAAAAAGGGTGGGAGACGGAGATTAAGAAGTGAGCTGCGGCGTCGGGAACTAGGTTGACGGTGAACGGTGGCGGCGTATTTCAGGATAATTCCTGCAAAAGAAAACATAATATAAATTCGGTGAATTAACATTAGAGACTAAGATTTAACGCAGTGTTGTCTTCTTCTACTTTAGAGAGCGATTCAAGCAAAAATGGCGAACAAAAGAAAAAGGTGGGAGACAGAGATTAAGGAGTGAACTGGTGGGAAGAAAACATGATATGAACTCGGTGAATTTACATTAGAGACGAAGATACATACATAATCACATGAAACAGTGACTTGAAATCCAGCTAAAATTTATTGAACCATACCAATCACTTGAGTAAAAGGAGTCAATAACAATTTATAACACAATAGTCTTACTTTACTATAACCTTCATATAATCTCCATCAAATTATTGCACGGTCGTAAACTCACATGCATTTAGGAATGCCTTGTTAGACCCATATCCTAAAATTCTCATTTTGAATTGAAAGTTGAAACATAAGGGTTAAATTGCCTTTCAGAATTAAAAACATTATTTGATGAAGCAGCTATAAGAATTAGATTCTCGTCAAAGAATAAATTATCTATAGCAAAGAAAAATCACTCATTAGTTATATAAGAGAACTAATATGCATGTCTTTAGATTCACACAGCAGCATATACTCAGGCATATGTCAATGCATTTTAACTATGAAATAAGACTTTGTATAGATTTAAGATAAGATGTTGGTATATGCAAATTATATAAATGTTAGGTAAAGTCGCCCTTAAGTTTGTGAGGTGTTTATTTAGGGTAACTTCATTCACCAAATAAAGCTCGACCAATAATGTTACATCAGTTGCAAACACTCTCATTGTGTTCCAAGATCTCTAGAAATAAGATACGCTTGTTAAAAGTTTAACTTTAATTCAAATGTTAAGAAAGTTCTAGTTTCCTTCTGACCTTTTTCACTTGAGATTCTGTTGTCAATATACATGGAGCTGATCCTACTGACATGAGAAATCTTCCTTCTTGGATTCAGAGGCTTAGAATCTATACAGCAGAAAAGTGGAAACAAATATATATTGTTTAGTACATCAAGACACGAGACACAATGTATAAGAAGGAATAGAAATCCCAAGTATTAGACACTTAATGTTGCAGCAGAACCAATAAGAAAAAAGAACATGAAGTTGCAAGCAGAAGAAGGGCAAAATCATAGTAGTTAAATTGCTATTTGTTAATTTAACAACCTCATATATTTTTTGTCAATCGAAGTAGTGAGATCTAAAGCTACATAGAGGCCCAAACAACATACGAAACCTCACAACTTTATAGCGTATAATCCATACCTTATGTTCATATGTAAATGTAGAATTTAAGAACATGTTCTTTTTTATGCAGGGCAGGGACACACTTTTAGTTATAGTGCTAAATTGAGATTTTAGCAACTTAAAAAACAAATTTATGGAATGATTCAAGGTATGATAACTAACCGCGAAACATTTGAGTTTGGACACTATAAATTCTCTAGCTGTCAGTATTTAATGGAACTATTGACAACTTGATTAGAGAATGGCAACCGGTTCGACTCAAGCTGCATTGTTTGACACTATAAATTATATTGTTATGAGTATTTAATGGAACAGTTGACAAATTTATCGGAGTAGGGCAATCGGAATGTTTCAAATTGTCATTGTGACTTAGAAACCGCAGCCACTAATAAGATTTTATTACTGTTGTGCAGAGAATGTGTAAAAGACCGCTATCCAGAAGTAACAGAAAAGAAGAAAATCAAAGTACTAACAGATCAGGTCCTGATATAAAGACTACCCATGTATAAGTATTCCTCTTCCTCCAGAATTGGCTGCAATTTCTTCACGAATTCTTCCTCGCATTTTCCTCTTCACCATAGCAAGTACGGACAACTCCAAAAAGTTGAGCTAATTTAATAGAGATGCCAAACAATTTAAGGTAAGAAATGATGAAACATAGACTATTAGTTGAATTCATTCATGTGTGTATAAAATGAATCAGTTATCCATAATACTTAGATTAACAAGATGGAATTCATCACATAACATGTCCTCTGACATGTGCTCGTTTTTCTTCCATTAAGAAGAAATAATGTAATTGCACATTTACTCTTCAAACACCTCGCATGTGAGAAGCAATGAGCCCGCCATCCCTATGATGGAGATCCTGAGCTTTTCTGACTGCCAGTAGGGTTCCTTCTCAAGGTTTTCGAACGTGTATGCAGCATAGTTGGCTTCACCAGTATTTTCTATCATGCCATCAGCAATACACAAAGTTTATTACTATTAAAGAAGCTCATATATGAAAAAAAAAAAAAAGTCTTTGTTAAAGAGGAGTATCAAGAACTTTTCTCCTCCCAAATAGAACCCAATTAACCATTCCACCCTCCACTGCCCATCTCACAACAAACATCCTCAAAATCAAGAACCAAGAATCAAGAAACTAAACTGGAACTTAACTTATAAGCCAAAAACCAATAAATCTTTCAAGCTCTTACAAAATATGACGCACAAGACATAGTGGTTCAAGATTCAAGTTAATCAATTATTTGAAAGCAGAATAAAGAACCTTCCATAAAATTACATAAGACATAAAAAAGACAAAAAAATGCAGAAAGAAGAAAACACATATGAAATAATCTTTAAGAAAGAAAAAATAGACAACATTAAAAATTAAAGAAATGAACAATGAATTGTAACTACTATTCTAATCTCATGTAACATCTCCATGTACTCTAAGACATTTAAGATTTTATTAGCCATATCATTCTGTAAAATATTTCACCATTCATGCTTATGGAAGTCCTTGTTTTCATTACAGCTTAATCCCTCCATTACCATATTTTCTTGAAAGTTTGGAAAATTTTATATAGAATTTATGTGTTGAGATATCTCTATCCTCACACACTCAATTTGTTATGTTAATTTATTTAATGCATGTTCAACAAAGAAACCATTTATTATTTAGACTATATCCAAATAAGTCAGGAAAAAGTTCATGCAAAGCAGCAAAACATATCAGTCAAGTGCGTGTGTAAATAAAATAGAGTGCACAGTGAACTTACGGGTATATCCAAAGCCACAGCATTAATTGTGGAAAACAAATGAGAAACCTATTTCAGGAAAACAAAAGGGAAACAGAATTAGTGTTTTCTCGTGAAATTGCTCGCCATCTGTTTGAGAACAGGAGTTACATATGTGAGTAATTGGGTGAGAAAAATAATTAGACATACCTAGGTCTAAATTACGCCTAATTTCGGCGATCCGTGACGCCGAAGACATCATGCAGACTTAAATTTGAGCTCACGGAAGCCCAATAAAACTGGTGTTTGAAAATATTACCGTGAGGAAGGGACAACCAGGATTGTCGCGTTGACTGAATCTCTGTCCATGAAACGGTGGTGGCAGCGTTCGAGTCTTCTCCTGCTTTACCTCCATCGAACACAGAGAGAAAAAAATAGAGTGAAACGTGGGAGAATCCTGCTTCGCCTCCATCGAACACGAAAAAATAGAGAGTGAAACGTGGTAGAAACAAATCACGCCACGTAATGAGGGATCGGTGACCGGCAACGGGCATGAAACTAGCCACCATTCCCTTTTAAGCCCCTTTATAAGTATAGATTTGATATTTTATTTTTATATTTGGTATGTAAGAATAATTTTTTTAAATTAATATATTTCACAGGATACAAATTGTGTACTCTAAGTAATTTTTCTTGATATTATTATAAGCTTATATAAATTAAGGTTAATTATAAAATTATTATAACGTTAAGGAAATAAAAAAAATAGAAAAAAAAAGACAGCACACAAGAATTAAGGAATAGATAGAATATAATAATGTGTTCATGCAATTTATAAAACAAAACTATCTATTATGAGTGAGGCTTGTATGGTCCGGGTGCGCCTTTAAAATTTGGTATTATGGATAAACACACTGAATTTTCTGCGTCATTTTAGAGCATCATCTTTTGTGTCACACGTTAAGTGATTGACACATAAGATGTGGAAATAAATCCAACCATTGCCCCTTAGGGTTTAAGGATTAGGGTATGGTTTGTCGATCATCTAACTGTGTGACACAGGAGATGTGCCAAATGACATAGAGAATTTGAGCCGATGGATAAGAGAACATTATTTTGTTCTAAAGATAGTACACTTTAATTAATAAGGGTACACCATTTTGTTCTAAAGTATATACATTTTTCATTAATATTTTTTTATTTTTCTTCAAAAATTAAAAAATACACATCTTTATATTAAAGGATATACAATTTAACACAAAATTCTAAAGGCGCACGAGTCTGTGCGCCGAGTGAACACAAGTTTTTGCCATCTATTAAAACCGCGATTTTTAATTAGAAAGAGACCCGCGCATTTTAATTGGAATGAGACCCAAGTTTTTCCAGATATTAATAACGTGATTCAAAATTCAATAAATAAATATATATAGAGAGAGGGGAGTAGATTTTGGGTGAGATCGTCTCATGGATTCTTTTATGTGGAATGGATCATTAACTAATCTAAATAAATATATTTTATATTAATTTATAAAAGAATTTTTAAAGAAAAGAAGGGTATAATTAATTAAACCCTTTTAAATCTTCAATTTTTATTTTTATTTTATTAAAAAATAATTTATTATTATTATTAATTGTTCATTAGATAATTATTTATAATATCTCCATTTATTTTCAAAATATAATTTTTGATTAGTTAAAGATAATCTTTGATTTAATTATTTTTAATTATCACACCTCAAACTTAATAAATAGATAATTTTAATAGTGTTTATTTAATTAAGTTTAAAATTTTAAATTAAATGTTTAATAAGGTTAAAACTTGTATGCACCGAGGGCACCGTACACCCAAATATCCTTTTATTTTGTATCCTTAAAGTGTACTATACATTTAAAGTAAAATGTTGTATTCTTACATACTTTGTGCATCTGGACACAAGAGATCAACTCATTTAATAATGTTCATTTAAATTTATTTATAATTAGATGCATAGAGATCGTTTTTTATTTTTCAAATTTATTGATATTTTAAGGTTGAATAGCCCAAATAATCAATTTTAAAAGTTGAAAATTATTGTCACCCAACAAATAACTTATGTAATATTCATACCCATTTGTCCATTTTTTTACCAAAATACCCCCATCATGTCAGAATGCTATGTTGGAATTCCGACACCGATTCTGACATCCCTTGAAATACTCTCACTTGTTAGAATGCTATGTCGGAGTACCGATGCTAAATCCGAAAATTGATGTTGTCGGAGTCGGTGTCGGAATCCCGACACAACATTCCGACATGGTAAGAGTATTTTTATCCAAAAATGATCATTTGGGTATGGATGTTATATAAATTATTTGATGGATGACAATGATTTTTAACTTTCTATTTTTGTTATTTTTTACAATTATCTCATATTTTAATCTAAATACTTTCATTATTAATAAACTATTAAATATTTTTTCTTTTATATAATAAATTAATCAAAGAAAATATAAAATAATACTTTATTTTCTAGTAATTAAGAGTTAATACAAATTAACTTTTAAGAATTAAATAGCTGAAATGGAAAAATAATGATAAAAAATATAATTAAACGACAAGGATTAAAATTTAAAATATAATATATAAATAATATTGAAATTAATAAAAAGAAATAAAAAGTGCATAAAATTGAGTCAAAGACTTGTGTGAGACCGTCTCAGGTAAGGACATACGTGAGACGGCCAGAAAGTGATAATTTTTATGAAGAAAAGTAAAAATCCTCTATCATGAATAATTTACAATATAAATAAAATGTGATAACATTTTTATAGCGAAAATGATAACTATTTTAAAAAGTGAAAAATTGTCTCACGTGAGGCGATCTCACACAAGACTTACCCTAAAATTGAACATGAGAAGGATGATATTGAAATAAAAACGAAAATAAAGAAAGGCGCTAAGTATTTTTTTTTCTAATATAGAGAAATATTAACTATTAAAAATATTTTATTGATTAATAAAAAATTTATCATATTTCTAATATTTATTTATATGATTTATATAGATATCAAATTAAAAATCTTAAAAGAAGAATAATTTAATATAATTTTTATTAATAATAGATTTATAATAAAAAATTATAAACATTTTAATTTTTTTACATAAAGTAAATTTATTAATAAGATAAAATAAAGAGAAATTAGATAATTGGATGCATATTAAGAGAGAGAATTTATACATTTATTATGTTGTTATAGTATAATATGTTATTACTTTTTATGGATTAACTCATATTTTAAAATTTAGATAACTCTTGCGTGATACCGTCTCATGTGAGACCAATTTTTAATTCTTAAAATAGTTATTACTTTTATAATAAAATGTTATCACTTTTTATTTATACTATAAACAATTCACAAAATAGTGTTATCACTTTTTATTAATTTATTATCACTTTTTCTTTATAAAAATTATATGATTTTTTACGGTCTCACGTAAGTAATCTCACATAAGTCTTGCCTTAAAATTTTGCAAGTTAAAAGATTTAAATTTATTATTTATGGTTAATTGTGTTAAAATACACTACATTTTCTTTTTTCTCAATTTAATCATGAACTTTTTTTTCGATAAAAAAATACATGACCTTTATTTTTTTCTCAATTTAATCATGAACTTTCTCTATATCAATTAAATACATGAACTTTTATGTATTTTCTCAATTTAATTATAAATTATTTTTTTAGTTAAATATACCATTTTTAAATTTTGTCATTTAATCTAAATTTTTACTTAAATAAAAAAATCTATTATCCAGTTTTTACGAAATTTTATTAAACTACTTAGGTAATCGGGTTTTTCAATTACTAAGCTATACTTTTTTGAGATACTCTCTTGTGAGATGAGTTTTTTGTGAGACGGTTATAAGACGGGTTGACTCATTATTAAAGTATGTTTATCATATAGGTAAAATATGTTTTTTTATCGTTAAAATATATCAATAATGAATCATATTATAACTAAATAAAATCATATTTTAATTCATAATCCATCATACTTTACCAAACATACTTTAACAATCATTAAACATACTCTATATATATAATAGAAATACTTTAGCACGTCTCACCAACGGTCTCACATAAGTAGCGTCTCACTAGAGACTTTGTCTACTTTTTTAGTCAGCTAATATTAATTAAGAATTACTCCATATTATATATATATATATATATATATATATATATATATATATATATATATATATATTAAATATATATTATATAACCTAATTTTAATTATCCGTACCAGCTTATACATATATTAAAATATTAATGATTTATGTTCTTTAACTATACCAACTCTTTATATATTTTTTATTTAATTATGCATTCAAGTATTATTTTTTTATTTATCAATTATCGCAAATTACGTGTATTTTTATGAGTTGTTTTACCATTTATTTTAAATGTAATTTATATATTTAAATATTTAATGTGCATTGATTTTTTTATTAATAAAAGAATTTTGAACACATGACAAAATATAAAAGATTATAAGGAAAAATTTGTGATTAAATTAAAAAAAAAATACAAATAAGATCATGTATTTAATTGATAAAAAGAAGTTTGTGATTAAATTAAAAAAAAATAAGAAGGTCATGTATTTTTTTGACAATAATAAAAATTGGTAATTAAATTGAAAAGAGAGGAAAAGGTAATGTATTTAACCCTATTATTTATCAATTAACTAATTATTAATTAAGGATAATTTATAGGAATTTATTCATAATTAATTTATTTGACACTATTAATACTTCAATTGAAGAATATTACTCCCTCCGTCCCCGATTTGATTTTGTCATTTTTAGTCCGTACTAATAAAAAGTGTCCATTTTCTTTTTGGGTTGATGTGACACACAATAATATTATTAGACTCAGCGCACTATACATGGGGCTCACACTCAATACTAATACAACTACTCACTAAACATTAAAATATTATTTTTCTCACCTCATTACACTTTAAAATATTATATTCATTGATTCACGTGTAAAAAATGAACGGACACTTGTCAAGGGACGGGATAATATTATTTTTTTATAATTAAATAACTTTAGCCCAGTTGTATATCAGTTTTGGAGGGAGGGGTAAAGGGGTACCACTGCAATTCCAAAACCCCAGAATATATATATATATATATATATATATATATATATATATATATATATATATATATATATATATATATATATATATATATATATATATATAATATCCCTAAATTAATTATAATATAAATTTATATTCAATTTATTAATTTCTTTTTTAAATAATAATAATTATTATAATTTTTTAGTTTTGAGTAATTCATTGTATGAATTTAATTTAAATTCAAATACTCCCTCATTCCTATTAATTACTTCACACTTTTTTTTATCTATTCCAACAATTATATACATTTCTAAAAATGGTAAAAATACATCTCAATAATATCAATTTTTTTACACACATCTCAACAACTTTATATGTATTTTTTCATTATATTATTTAGAATACTCTTTTTTTATACATTTCTTTATACATAAAAATATTTTTTTTAGCAAATTATCCGGTGCATCGTGCACCCATTTTCAGAAGGCAAAGACTTGTGTGACACCATCTCACATAGGCCCTTTTATGAGATGGATAAAAAGTGATATTATCATTATCACTTTCACTATAAAATATTATCAGTCTCACTATAAAATGTTACCACTTTTTATTTATACTATAATAAATTATTAATGAAATGGTTCAGTGGCCATGATCAATTTTGATTGATTGAGTATCATTTTTTGTTAAAGATGTTATCACTTTTTATTTGTCTCATTTAAAGATTTACGTGAGATGGTCTCAAATAAGACTTAACCTTTTCATAAACGTATACGCTTATAAATAAAAACATATACTAATGAATAAAAATGTATTTACTTAATTGGTGAATATGCTTTTAATTGTTTTTAATAAAAAAACTAAATGTAAAAAAGTTATACAATTATTAAATAATATATATACATTATTAAATAAAAATTTATACACATAAATGCAAATGTACACCTATCAATCTTTTTTTTTTTTTAATCTTTCACACACAAAAAATGTACATTAATTATTATAGTAATAGAGAGGGTAATATTTTTATAATTTAATGTAAAAAAAATCAATTATATATCCTGTATAGAATATTTGAGTTGAGGATAAGTGATTTCATTATTTCCATATCACGCGATAAATAGACATTGTATTAGTGGGTGGTTTATAGGATTAAAAGTAGGGTATCGGGGTTTCTGAAAATTGAATTCGGCCCACCGGAACAATTAAATATCGGGTACTCTCAGTCTGAGGAAGGAGAAAATAATCTAATCATAATGGGTAATGTTCCACTGTCTCATCTCCACCAGCCACCGCCACGCGGCCTCCTTGCCGGCGATCCTCAATTAATCGGGGCATATCAACAAGGAAACGAACTTGTAAGATTTTCCTTAAATGTAATTTGTCTTGAGGAATTTGATTACGTTTGGGGTTATACAGAAGACATAATTGTACAATTATGTAGTAAGTGATTACAGATGTATGTATATAGTCGCGTTTTGATTACATGGAATAAGCAGTTTTTCTTCTGATAAATTCACTAGCTATTATTAATGTGTTGGTGCGATGAAATTAAGGTGTTATGTTGGTCAGTTTGATGCAGTACTCTTTAATTTGTGATCCATAACATGTTTAAAGGCAAAAATTGAAAATATTTTGTAGAAATAAGTGATGTAGATTGAAAGAAATAGTATAATTAGAGCCGTTGATGACAGAAACTTAATCTTATGTAGATGACTGGGGGCAGTTATGCATCTAGGAGCCGCTGCTATTATTCTAGGAGTTGCAAAAGGATGAGGCCCAAAAACCTAGTGTCTCTCCCAGATGAGATGTTATTTGAAATTCTTGTTCGTCTCTCTGCTGAAGATGTGTATGAGCTAGCAAGGCCTGTATGTCGAGTGTGGTACCGTTTGATTCATACCCACTCCTTTGTAAATTCACACCTTCATCATGCAACTCCTGGACTTCTTTGCCAAAATACAGATAAGTATGACGATGCAGTGTTTATTTCTTATCGATGTGGCCAAATTGAATTATCCAAGTTTGGTTATTATTTCAACTGCGGTGTTTGGGCTAGTTGTAATGGTTTAATTTTGGTTTATGAAAGCCATGAAAATTGTGTTTATATTGTAAATCCTGCAACCAAGAAACACTTTGTTCTCCCTCCACTACCTTATATATTTGATTGGAGTTCTCTTCCTGGTATGGCTTATGCTGTTGCTTCCATGGAGTTAAAAGTTTTTATAACGGTGTTTCCTGACAAAGCATTAAATATAAAACGGACATGTTATATATTAACTGTCGGAGTGGATGAGGATTGGAGGAAGCTATCTACTCAAAATTTATCTCCTGCAGCTGAGGAACTAATGGACTCTACCCCATACATGACGGAAGGTTATATGCATTGGACTACACCGTTCAGTCACCAAGTTGTGACTTTGAATGTAGAGACTGAGATCCTCACGATGGCTCCTCACCCACTGCCTCAAATTTTTGAAGTGGGAAGTGAAAAAGTATTTTATACGTCTACAGAATGGCATTTATCATTATTGATTGCCACTGGGGAACTTTTTTGGGAGGTTTGGGAGATGAAACCGGAAAGTGGAGAATGGAGAAAGCTGCCTAGCATTGATTTGGAATCTCAGAAAGTCAGGTTTGAACAGTTAGGATATAAAGACAATGGAACCCTGCATCCAGTTGGTTGGTTAGATTACCCACAGGTGTTGGTCTTGGCTATTTCCTACGATGATCCTACATGTTGTTTCTACAATCTTCGTACGCATGTAATCGACTCGATCCAGATACCTTTTAGTAGCACGTGGTATCGCTTTACAGTCCATAAGAGCAGTCTGGTGTGGGTAGATGCATGATTGAGTAGCTGGATGACTTTGAAGGAAAAACAAATGAATTTGTGGAATTCCATGCTTCAAATTTCAATATAGTAGAGATGTAAGAGAGAT
Organism: Pogostemon cablin; assembly: GCA_023678885.1. Lineage (NCBI taxonomy): Eukaryota > Viridiplantae > Streptophyta > Magnoliopsida > Lamiales > Lamiaceae > Pogostemon > Pogostemon cablin. The sequence goes on along the minus strand of CM042986.1, from coordinate 13,986,863 downwards.
GGAAAATGACATACCTTGAAATGAAGATCGAGTCTTGAAGGCATAGAAGAGCGAGAGAGGGTTGAGGGTGTGGCCCTGTGAAGAGAGTTTTGAGTGGCAACTGTGAGAGGGGAGGAAGAAAGAGAGAGAATTTGTTACTTTTTGTATTTGAGAGGGGAGGAGTTTTCTACTTTTGTTTATTAAACTTGTTGCTTGTCTAAACTATGGTATATAGTATAATGGAGTTGCAGTTAACTTATGCATGACTACTTTTTCCCTATCAGTACAACTTCTACTTCTAGGCCTTAGGGTGTGTTTGGGTGGAAGGATTTGAGGAGTAATTTATAAATCCCTCTCTCATGTTTGAGTGGCACTAGAAATCAATAGATTTATAAATCCAAGATTTCAAATTAATAGATTTCAAATCATTGATTTGATTTTGAATTTTTTTTAGTTGTTTTTTAGTGGATTTCAAATCCTTAGTAAAATCGTGTCATTTGAATTTTTTCCGTTGTTGTATAATTAATATATTAATATTAATAAATAAAAATAGTATATAAAATTAATAAATTTATTTTATATATATATATATATATATATATATATATATATATATTAATTTTAAACTCTACCACCCCAACCCCACCCAAAAAAAAAAAATTTTATAAAATTTTGATATTTAAATAATAAAAATATTATTACCCAACTTACCCCCTATCCATCACCCGAACCCTTGACCACTCGCCAAAAAAAATATTTTTTAAAAAAATTTAGATTTTAATAATTAAATAATAAAAATATTATCACTCATCCCCACCCCTACCCATACCCACCCACCCCTTGCCACCACCTCCCACCCAAAAATAAAAATAAAAATTTTATTATTTAAATACTAAAAATATTACCATCCAATCCTACCCACCCCTCCCCAAAAAAAACTTTTTTAAAATATAGATTTTAATATTTAAATAATAAAAATATTACCACTCACTCACATCCTGTCACTACCTCCACGGATGGATGAAGTAAGTGGGTGGTAATATTTTTATTATTAAATATTAAAATCTAAATTATTTTTAAAAAATAAATTTTTGGCAGGAGGGTGGTGTTGAGTGGGGTGGGTGATAGGTGGGATGATAATATTTTTATTATTTAAATATTAAAATCTATAAAATTTTATAAAAAAAAATTGGGGGCTGGGGGTAGTGTTGTGTGGGGGTGGGTAGGGGTAGGAATGAGGGGTAATATTTTTATTATGTAAATATTAAAACCTAAGATTGTGTTTAGATTGAGTCACTTCAAATTCAAAGATTTGAAAATAAATAGATTTACAATTACTTTTAGATTTCAAATCCATTTATTCTAATCTCCTCATTTGGATAAATTATGAATTTACGAAAGGATTTATAAATCAATTGATTTCAAATCCATTGTTTGGACAAATAAAAAATAATTTAAGTTTAAGAGTTACATTCATAATTAATAATTAATAAAATAATACAATTGCATTTTATCATTGTAAAATACAAATATATTAAATATATCAACTTTTAATTATGTGCCAATTATTTTTTTAAAAAGAGATACACAACACCAAATATAATAACATGTGCACACTTATAGTAGAGAATGATATGATTTCACATGAAAAAACTAACTTATCATAAAATTATTAAACAACTATAATAATCTATTGCTTGATATTCCTCGTACATCTCTTGAGCAAGATTATCCCGAAATGCAGTCCATTCAGTTGTAGTTCTAACAACTCTTATTTGCTCCAGAATCATCAGAATCGCTTTGATCAACTAAATCTCGATCAACCTCGACCAACAAAGGATCATTAGGCATTTCACAACATACAAAATTATGCAACATGCAACATGCATTGATTATTCTTATTTGAGTCTTTACATCGTAAAAGCTTGCAGTCCTCAATATAGCCCATCTTCTCTTTAACAAACCAAAAGTTCTTTCTATTGCATTTCTTGCAGAAGAGTGTCGAAGATTGAATAACTCTTTGTAATTTCTGGGAGTATTTCCTCTCCACTCATTTAAATGGTAACGAGTCCCTCTATATGGAGCAAGGGACTCTATATTGAGCAAGAAAAGCCTCACCATTTGTGTAGCCAACATCTACAAGATAATGTTGGTCTACAAAAGAAACACAATACAAAGATCAAATAATGACATTAAAAAATAAACTAATTAATTCAACATATCTATTGAAACTTTTAGCCCATTAGGTTTCTATAAAGCATCACGTAGTACTCTTACATCTGAAGCTGATTCTTCCCAACCGGGTAGTGCATATAGAATTTTCAAGTTAACATTACATGCCCCTAACATATTAGTACTTATAGCACCCTTCCTATTTCTATATCTAGAATTATCACTTGCTGGAACAGTAAGTTCAACAAATGTTCCATCCAATGCTTCAACTGCATCCTATATAATATTACCATAACCATTAATACAAAAATGTGAAATAAGTATTTAATTTAAGCTACGATGAAATATTACTGGAAACCAGCTCCACCTATACATCAACATCTCTTTGATTATATATTTCATTACTTTGTTGCTTGAGATAAAGCTTTCCGAGTTTCAATACTGCATGTAGCACAATATGAAATTGCCTACTTATAGTCTCACCGGACCGAACAAATGTGGTTGTGATCGTACTATTTTTTTGGTCATGTCCAAGGATATGCAAGAAGATTTCCCTAATTTCTTGTAATATCACATTCTTTGAATCAAGTAAACCACCTTCATTGCTTAGTAAATCACACAATTTATTAAATGTAAGCACATTTACTCGTAGTTTCTTGTAACATGTAGGATCATAGTTTAAAGACTCCATCCGAAGTTCCCTTTCATAAGCTCTATAATGATGATTTGTCTGAAGCTCTTTCATTAGATATCTATCATTGTACCAAGAACCAATAATGCTAATTAGGAAGCACAATAAAGAAATAATTATTTCAACCTTTCTTTATCATTTTCCTTATCTTCTCTCAGGCGTTTTTGACTAACATTATCCACCAATGTTGGTGGGGGAAATATGATGAATATTCTACGAAAACTGATATATCAGCACGTAAACCCTGTTAACATAGTTTTCTTTATCAAAATTCATGGACTCAAATACTTCATCAATCATTGAATATAATTAAAATAAGAAAAGAAAGAGGGTCATATAGAATAACAATAATAATAAGCTAATGACTAATTCCAGATTATAACAACACAAATCACTGCAAATTTTCACCCTTTCTTATACTTATATCAAAGTATTTTTATATTTACAAAAGTGGATACCAAGTTAAGATTGTTACTAGTATAGAACACATTACCCATGTATGATCGCTCATGGGGTGAACCCATATAACTATATTTCAAATTCTGTATTTTATTATTATTATACATATTAAATACGCGGCAAAATGACTTAAAAATACAAGAAAGAATAAAAGATCCTATATGAGTTGTTAAAGGGAAATGAAATAGTGACATTATAAAATAGTTTTTCTTATTTAAGCATAGAAACGTGTTTTAAAGTGATGGACATATATGTGTGTCATTTTCTCTCTCTTAATTTTAAAGAACAATAGGGATGCTAGAATCTTTCAACCACAATGTTGTGAAAAAGGTTGCTAAATTAATTTCTTTTCAAAATTTTCCTGAAAATTGAGCTAAATGATCCTAGCTTTTCAAGAAAAAAAAACAAAACAGGTTGCTGATTTTTGGGGTCAAGAGGCAAGAATTGTTGGAGGTTTAATGGAGGGGTTAAAAGATACTATTTTGGGCATTGAATGGGAACTTCCAAAAGAGAAAAAAGACAAGATTGTTGCTGATGAATGGAAATAGTTTTAACAGCAAATAATATAAGAATTATGGTGGAAGCTCTGCTAGAATTTCCAAAATTCATAGTTTTAGAAGTTCTAAATCCTTACATCAGCAGATGAATCAAAACCCAACTCTTCTTTCTAATTTCTCCCTTCCTCTCGCTCTATGCTTTAGATATATACAGGTCTGTGTATATATAGATTTTAATTGATAGGCAATGAGTCAATTGTGGATTACAAAAGCATCCTGACTATACAACAAAGTCTGTTGCTACCCTTCATTAACACTTCTCCTTATTTAAAACTCTCATGCCTAATTTTAGCACTGCTTTGTATGCACTCCCTCTCAACCCACCATACCACCCATGCTTATCTTTAAATCCTACTTCTTATCAATCTTATCTTCACATCTAACATATATAAATCTACTACTTTAATAAATCTTTACATTTCATCATTACAGTTTGTACTATAATTTTTGTTAAAATAACAATTAACTACAACACTACAGATCAAGAAACCATACATCTAAGCATAACACTCAAGTGAAAGACAAATTGTCCATCAATAGCCTTTGTTTTCAAATAATATCCTGACTGGATGTGTAGTCCAAAAGGAACGGATGAATTTTTCAAAAATTTATGTGCTCAAAGTTTCCAAGCCACCTAAATTGAAATACATTGAGAAGAAGATTCAAATACCCTACCCAATTCCTCCACTCAAAGCGTTACCAACATCTCCAACCTTTTCAGCATTTCCAATCTCTCTCATTCACACCATCAACAAAATACACATCACTCATGCAGATAGAAGCCAAAGGCATAACAGAGAGATTATGCCCAGGAAAAAAAGAGTCCAAATCCAAAAATTCAAAGCGCTTCGCAAATCAATATCAGTCAAAGATTCATGAAATTTCGAAAAATAAGAAGTCGCTCCTAATTTCTTATGAAAATAGAAGCAGAAGGACCTCTCAATAACCATATGCCTAACCATGCTGCAGTAAAGTTAGAAATTCACCTGAAATTTTTTTTCACTTGAACCCCACAACTTGTCTACCAGTTTTTTGGCCACCTAAAAATTCATAAATTAGGAGACAAGAGATTGAGTTTCTTCAATTAGTAGAAGTTAGGTGCAGACATGGTTTGGCTGGATGAGAGGTGAGATAGAGAGTGGGAAAACATTCTTACCACCGTGAGATGGTGAATGTTCCGCCGTGACAGAGATGAGAGCGAGAGAGATGACGAGAGAGACTAGAATTTTCGATACGAGAGCCGCGACAGAGATGACAGCTGAGGAAAGACCAAATGTTCATATCATAGCGAGAGATATGGGAAGAGAGACGATGAAGGATTTCAAATGACTAGGTTAGGGTATGGATTTAAAATACTAGAAAAATAGGCTGAAAATTTCTCATTTGAAATCCAGGATTTAAAATGAACGGATTTGAGAAAACAAATTTAAAATAAGCAGATTTGAGGATTCATGATTTGAAATCCCTTGATTTACCATTATATCCAAACATCAACAGTGGATTTCAAATGCGGATTTACAAATCCATTTCAAAATCATCCAATCCAAACATAGCACAAAATCTTATAAAAAAAATTTGGGGGGTTGGAGGGTTGGAGGGTAGATGGGACGTGGGTAGAGGGTAGGTAGGGTGAGTGGTAGAGTTTCCCTCCTAAAAAATTATTTTTAATAAAATTTTTATATTTTATTATTTAATATAATAAAAAATTATTATTTTATTTATTATATATAAAATTCTTTTTTTAAAATTATTTTGAATTATAAATTTGAAATCCTTTTATAAATGCATAATTTATCCAAACAGTGAAATTTAAATGAATTGATTTAAAATCCAATGAATTTATAAATCATTCCCCCAAATCTCTCCTTCATATTTAGATAACACTTGAAATCAACAGATTTATAAATCTAAAATTTTAAATCAATGGATTTCAAATCATGAATTTGATTTTGAATTTTTTGGTGGTTTTTGAATGGATTTCAAATCCTCACTGAAACCGTATCATTTGATATTCTTCCGTTGTTGTGTAATTGATATATTAATATATAAAAATATATAAAATTAATTAATTAATTAAATATATATATATATATTTGAACTCTACCACCCAGCCTACCCCTAGCCACCCCTACCACCCTCCACCCCCATCCAAAAAAAATTATAAAATTTTAGATTTTTAATATTTGAATAATAAAACTATTACCACCCACGACTACCCCCACACACCCCATACAACACCTTCCCCCACCCCAAAAATTTTTTAATAAAATTTTAGATTTTAATATTTAAATAATAAAAATGTTACCACCCAACCTACCCCCTACCTACCTGATGAGAGTGATAATTCACGTATTTTGAGATTCGATTTGTGTGAAAATTGAGTATGATTTGGTCTATTATCAAGATGAATCGGGTTGTTTAGGGAAAATGCACGAATCAACTGTTACTAAGGTTATTTGAGCATATTTTACAGAAAAGCAGGTTAAAATTGCTCGGAATTTGAAAACACATTTTTCGAGAAGCGGTTCGGTCAGAAGGAAGGTTGTTCGATCAGGCTCAGACTGGTCGAACTGAAGAGTTAAGTCGAACGGGAATAATTCAGCGTACATAGTGGTCGTTCGACCAAGACATCCCGTTCAACCAAGTTTTATCAAGTCGAACTGTAGAGGTTGAGTCAAAAGGAAGGAGCTTCAACGTACAGATAGCTTGTTCGACCAGAGGTTCCATTCAATCATGCTTAGTATGGTCGAACGGAGACACATCAACACCGAAACATCGGTATTTTCATCTCCAGTGCGTGCATATGCATGTTTTCTACGAAAAACCCCAGTAAAGGTCCATGTGGAGAAGTTACAAGTATAAAAAGGGGTGCCGATCACATCAAAAAGGGATTTAGATTCCACATCCATCCTACACCATATCCAAACCCTAACTCCATCCGCAGGAGCTGTAGAGAGAGATTCGTACAGCGAATCAAGTGAAGATTCAAGACGAAGCGAGAAGCGACGACGCCCACATCTAGGATTTACTTCGCAAGTTAATCTTTCTTGTAATTTTCAAGACTATGGGTAAGATCTATTCAAACACCATGAACGTTCTTCGAAGCGTCATGAGCTTGAACCGCTTTGGTAGTTCTAGGGTTATGAAGGTTTTGATCTAGTTAGTTGAACTTCCATGTGTATACTCCGTACAACACTACTTGTGGTTTATTTTATATAAGACTATGCGTTTTTAATTCATACTCAGAGTTGTTTTGTGCATCATTAACTATTTTGTAGAGTTTGAATACATATCTTGGCTATTGATTGAGTGCGTTCACTGCTGAGCAGGATTTAATATTATGATTCTAAATGAGGGGACTCGGAAACTTCATTAGAACTATCTTATATAAATACTTCTTAATTGAATTGAATTCGGGTTATTAAGTAGGATAAAGAGTATAATTTTATAGTACCTATAAAGGGAGATCATATTGGGGTTAGAGTATCAATCATAGGGGAAATAATGGATACTGATAGTACCTAGAAAGGGGGGTAAAATTCTACCTCTTGCTCCGAGGTTTTTCACACATGTTACACGCATATTTACTTGTGTCTATAGAGTAGATTTGCATTGCTTAGTGATGCGTCCATATTGCACAAGGTAGAGTCGATATTAACATACGAAAGGAAAATTAACTAGTAAAACTAGATGGTCCGAAGAGCTACCTATCTTCTCACTTGCGCAACTCTCGTATACTTTCTACTGTCTTACTTTTACTTGTTATTTACTTATTTTGTCAATTAGTTTAGTGACAATTCTATTTGATAGATTACATAATATTAGTTTTTGTTAATCTAGTTAATAATAAATTGATAGCAATCGTCCTTTGGGTTCAATATTGATAACTCGATCGCTTACTTAAGCTACAATAATATCCTTCATACTTGGAGATTAACTGTGTTGAGAAAACACCCATCACTACCCCCAACCCCCACCCCAAATTTTTTAAAATAAAATTTTAGATTTTAATATTTAAATAATAAAAATATTACCACCCAATCCAACCCACCCCCTGCCCCGCCCCACCCCACCACAAAAAAATTTAATAAAATTTTAGATTTTATTTTTAAATATAAAAATCTAAAATTTTTTTTAAAAAAAAATTGGAGGGTGGGGGGTGGTTAGTGGGGGTGGGGTGGGGTGGGTTGGGTGGATTGATAGGGTGGTAGGATAAGGTGGTAATATTTTTATTATTTAAATACTAAAATTTAAAGTTTTATAAAAAAAATTGGGGTGAGGGTGGTGTTGGGTGGGGGGGTGGGTAGAGGGGTAGGGTTGGGTGATAATATTTTTATTATTCAAATATTAAAAGTTTAAAATTTTATAAAAAAAATTTTTTTTGGGGGTGAAGGGTGGAGGACGATAGGTTGGTTGGTAGACTTCCCTCCCAAAAAATTATTTTTAATAAAATTTTAGATTTTAATATTTTATATAATTAATTTTTATTTATCATATATAAATTCTATTTTAAAAATAAATTTTAAATTTTAAATCCTTTCAAAGACCCATAATTTATTCAAACGATGGAATTCAAATGAATTGGTTTAAAATCCAAGGAATTTAAACTCTATTCATTTTCAAATCTATTGAAAATCGAATGAGTGGATTGAAAATGAGTGGATTTTAAATTCATTGGATTTTAAATCAATTCATTTGTATTCCACCGTTTTGATAAATTATGGGTGTTTTTGAAAGGATTTCAAATTCATAATTCAAAATTATTTTTAAAATATAATTTATTTATGATAAATAAATGTAATAAAATTTAATTATATTAAATAATAAAATTTAAAATTGTATTAAAAAAAATTGGGAGGGAACTCTACCACCCAACATACCCTCTACCCACCCCCAGCCCCTCAAAAAAATTTCTTTTATAAAATTTTAAATTTTTAATATTTAAATAATAAAAATATTGTCACCAATTCCTACCCTTGTCACCCCCACACCACCCAACCCAAACACCCCAATTTTATTTTTAAAACTTTAGATTTTAATATTTCAATAATAAAATTATTATCATCTAGTCCTACCACTCACCCTATCCATCCATCCACCAACTGACACTCACCACCCCCACCAACCAAAAAATTTTAAAAAAAATTTAGATTTTAATATTTAAAAAATAAAATTTAAAATTTAATTTAAAAAAAAATTACGATTGGGTGGGTTGGGGGTGGGAAGTGGTGGCAGAGTGAGTGGGTAGAATTGGATGATAATATTTTTATTATTTAAATATTAAAAAAAAATTGGCGGTGGCCGACGGTTGGGGTGGGTAGGGGGTAGGGAAAGGTGGTAATATTTTTATTATTAAAATTTAAAGTTTTATAAAAAATATTTTGGGCGGTGGAGGGGTGGGAATGGGTGGGGGTAGGGGGTGGGGCGGGTGGGTGATAGGGGATGGGTGCTAATATTTTTATTATTTAAATATTAAAATTTAAAGTTTTATTAAAAAATATTGGGATATACTGTTAGGGTGTGGGGGTAGGTAGAGATAGGTTGGGTGGTAGAGTTCAAAATTTAAAAAATATCCATATAAATATATTTTTAATTAAATTATTAATTTTATATATTATTTTTATACTTAATATAATCAATTACACAACAGCGGAACAGAAGGATTTCAAATGACACCGATTTGAGTAAGAATTTGAAATTCATTATAAAACAATTAAAAAAATTTAAAATCAAATCCATGACTTCAAATTCATTGATTTAAAATCTTGAATTTATAAATCCATTAATTTCAATTTGCATCCAAACATGATAGATTGATTTGAGGGAGAGATTTATAAATTGGGTAAATATTACAATTGGTCCTGTAAGTATGACCGATTCCAACTTTAGTCCTTTACTTTTTGTCAAATTTTAATCATTTTAGTCCAAATTTAGTCATTTTCTCAAATTTGGTCCTTTTTTTATCCAAAATTAATCCTTTATGTTCAAAAATGGCCAAAATTCGTTCTAAATGTTTAAATTTAGGACCAAAAGTAGACTAAAAAGGACCAAAATTAGACAAATGACCAAAATTGAGAATTGCAGAAAAAATGACTAAAGTTGGAATTGGCCATACTTACAGGACTAATTTTGATATTTACCCTTATAAATCCCTTCTCAAATCCATCTATCCATCCAAACACAGCCTCAGTGTTTTTAAATTTTTATTTTTAAATCAAATTTATATAAAAATTATATCAAATTAATTGTCTTTACATGATCTTTAATTTGACATCCATATTACCAATAATATATGATTGAAGAAATAGATTCTTAAATTTACTAACAATTTCTATATTGTAAAATATTCTTTAATAAAATATATTAATAAATAAAATATTTTTAGAAGAATAAAAAATTATTTAATATATTTAATCTATTTATCCTTAACATTTTTAAGTTTAATAAATTTAGTTAATCATAAAATTCTAAATAAGGAATTCCATGAAAAAAATAAATCTAAGTTTAATATTAATTAATTTTTATAAATTTTTTATCGTTAATTATTTATTTTATATTTATTTTATTATATTTAATAATTTATCCTTAATTATACAATAATTTATAATTGTTATATACATTTATTAATTTATATATTAAATGATAGTTAGGGATGGTAATGAGATGGGCATTTTCAAGTACCTATTCTATCCAAATATTAATAGGTCGTATATGGATAGTTATAAACGGGTTTGAGATGAATACAGATAGTTGTGAAAATCTCATTAGGATTTAAAATGGGTACGGATAATACCTCAATACATATATACACACACACACACAAAATTTAGGCAAAGACTTGTGTCAGACCGTCTCACGTAATGACTTACGTGAGACGGCCAGAAAGTGATAACTTTTATGAAGGAAAGTAATAATAAATTAATGAAAAGTGATAATGCTCGATAAATAAAAAGTGATAACATTTTATAGCGAAAGTGATAACTATTTTAAAAAGTGAAAATTGGTCTCGCGTGAGACGATCTCACGCAAGACCATCCCTAAAATTTAATATATTTATTTAAAATAATAGAATTTAATTTATATTTAATTGATAATAATATAATTTTAAACAATAGAAAAGATATAAATATTTATCTAATAAATTAATATTAAATGGTTGCGGGTACCCACGAGTTTTTATAAACGGATATGAGATGGGTATGGGTATCATAATAAATTATTTAAATAGGATGTATATAGTTAGTTTTTTTGTAAATCGCATAAGAGTACGATTACCCAAAAATAAGCGGATACCCTAATCATGGTCTTCCCTAATAATAGTTTATGTTTAATTATGATTTCTTAAGATTATACATTTTAAATAATAATTTAAATATGATAATATAAGAACTTAATATATAAAAATATATGTTTTCATTGGCAATATAATATTGAAAATTATATATTAATTTTTACTACAATGTTATGAAATTTTTAATAGACATTACAAAAGTTTAACGTGTTGTATAATTTTTTTTGTTTTAAAATTTTAATATTAAAAATATTAAAACTTTTATGAATAAAATTATTTTTATTAATTTATGGAGTAGTTGTTAACATTATGAAAAAGACTTGTGTAAGACCATGACAGGTGAGGATTTACGTCATAAGTATAAAAAGTAATAACTTCTGTAATGGATTACCCCTCTCCACTAAATTTGTGATGTTCAAGGCATATACATTTGCTTCCATTTCAGCAATCATTGCATCACTAAACAACTCATTTTCATTACTGTTAGCATTGATATCCTACATCAGTTAAAGAAATCAATTAATGCCATGTATAGTTGAGGATAAACTTTAAAGATGTTGGACTGAATCTTGCCTCTAAGTTCAAATTCTGTACTGCACTCTTAGATTCGGTAAAGGTAGATAATATTTTCACGTTATCTGTACCTGGGATTCATTTGTTGTTTTTAAGTTATATATGATTTGATTAACACCTTTAATTGTATGGTCCCTTTGAATTGATTCACACAAGTTACATTTCACATTTTTATAAACAAACCAGCTTTGCGCTGTAGAAATTTATGAAAATATTTTGAGAGGTAAGTCATCATTGTAAGATTATTATGGCCTAATGTCATTAATAATTAAATAAATAAGATATTTTTTATAATCAAATATCTTAAATAAAGATATGGTTTAAATAAATACTATATATGAGATAAATAAGGTTATATATATTTATGGATAACAATCACATTGATAGAATGTGATTTGATAAAGATTTAATATCCCGATCTTGCCCTCTCTCCACCTATAAAAAAGAGTCACAGTTTTATGAATTCTCTATCACATAAAGTCTTACGTACTGTGTCATAAAGAAAGGGGTAAGGAGAGAAAATCAGTTCCCGGCGCAATTCGTAGAAATTTATCAAAGGAGGATCATCATTCATGGCGTCTCAAGGTATGACTTCTAATTGTTATTAAGACATGTAAAAATCATGAAGATCTAAGATTCATGTCAATTAATGAATTAATTGCTTATGTTGAATTCATGCTCACATGTGGTATCAGAGCACGATTTTGGATCTCATGATTTTTTATCAAATTATTAATCATATAACTTACATTGATAATACAATGGGTTTTTCATCATTCCGAAATTCATTTAGATTATATATGCTTTATATAAATAATTGACTAATTAATTCATAAAAATTAATCAATCTGCGGGTAAGTTTATTATGTTTCATGAAAGAATTTATATGAATTATGTTTACGTTATTATCTATCTTAATATTTTGATGGTAATATCATGTTAAATAATTATTATTACAGATTATAAAGAATTGTGATTGATTTATGATAATGTCAATTTATGTTAAGTTACACTTATAATTAGTGTTTAATTATGGTAAAAGTTTTATATTTTTGATTGATGAAAATTAAAGTTATTTTGGGGATATATACTAATTTATTGATATTAGAATATCTCACTTATGTTATGTATGTTTTACTATTTATTATGTTAATGTACCAAATATATTAAGATGTCAAATTCATTAGAATACGAATACAAATATACAACATATCTTTATTGTGATATGTATGGATATATTATGTATATTTATAATAATAGTCTTAAGATTTTAATTAATGATATTGACTGTGATTTGTGAATGTTTATGAAATGATGATTGATTATTACTCATTATTGAGTATAATCTATTATGAGAATATAATCTTTGATGTGATTATAATGAATAATTTTATATACAATTTATATTTATTTAATATTGATTTGTTAATCACCAAAGTGGTCTGACCTGAAAGAATTTAAAGATCAATTGTATAATTAAATTTTAATTTCTCATATTTATGTGATACTTGAATAAAGAGAATTTATTATATGGGTTATTAAAAATTTCATAATTATAAGACTTTAAATTCACTTAAAGGTGATTGCTAGTTTATATAATTCATGAATATGAGTGTAATAAATTGATAATTAATAAATTAAGTCAAACTATTTTGTATGTCCAAAGATGAAAAAATAGTTTTAATGGATATATTTAATTGTCAAATTAAGTTAAATTTGCAAGTATCATTATGGTCATGATTGTATATTGTTGTATCGCCCAAAGGAGAACTTAAATATATATTTATTGCTTTCAATCCTGAATATTATTAAATTATTCAAGGTATTTATGGAATAAATTATATTATTTTTATTCTTAAAATACCTATATTCGTTAGTCTCTACTCGCATGTTGCGTCTGTTCCATTATAAAATAGATTAAAGTAATTTAAATAGTGTGGATAAATCTAATTTCACCAAAGTATTTTGGATTTTATTTGTCACTTTAAGATAAATTTCTCCTTTGCTTGTTCTAGCAATAAAAGCTATGTTATCTGACTATAATGCTTGGGTTTGATCAAACAGATTGAGCCTAATGCTTATACGAATAAATGTGACTAAGAAATTAAGTCTATTATATTTAAAGTTAAAAGTGTCAAGGAATTTATGAAATTAGTGATAAATCATTCATAAATTACTAATAAACCTCTTGACGAGATATTAATGGTTATCTTAACCACCATAAAGGTTGATGGTTCTCATGGCATACATAAACTTATCATTAAAGATAATAAAATTGCAGCAAGACTTAAGCCTTCCATAATGAATGTGAATGAAAACTTATTAGTGTAGTTTTTACAAACTCACAACCTTCTAAGTATGATTCGTTCTAACTTCCAAATGAACCATAGCACCATGAAAGACAAATGGATGTGAATAAAATGCACGAAATGCTGAAATGTTTGTTCAAAAGGAAAGGATTAAGAAAGAATTTTAACATTATGTTCGTTAAAAAATAATAAAGTTGAAACTAAACGTGACATTAATGTTGGGGTAACTCTCTAAAAAAAAATTATTCGAAAGATTAATTAAGAATAAAGCCTTTCATGATCTAAACTCTTATTAATCTTGATATTTATGTGAATTGTATTAAAGGAGAGCAAACTAAACACACAAACAATAGAATCAAGCTAACTACACAACTTCTTATAATAGTTTACACCGCTAATTATGGGTCTTATGATAATACCTTTCTTAAAGGAATAAGGGTATTACATCATCTTTAATTTTAAATTTAATTTTCACATTATAATTATATATATCTTACAAGAAAAGTCTCATTCCATAAATGCTTGATAAGCATTTATTAATGAAGTTGAGAAAATTAGATAGAAAAGTGAAAATTTTAAAATTGGGAAGAAGTGATGAATTTCATAGAAAGTATGAGGAATTATCATGCTCAATTACTAAATCACAGAAAAGCTTGCATTTATGCTTATTGCAAAATGTCTCGCACACCACAATCAAAATTATTTTTAAAATATAATTTATTTATGATTAATAAATGTAATAAAATTTAATTATATTAAATAATAAAATTTAAAATTGTATTAAAAAAAATTGGGAGGGAACTCTACCACCCAAAATACCCTCTACCCACCCCCAGCCCCTCAAAAAAATTTCTTTTATAAAATTTTAAATTTTTAATATTTAAATAATAAAAATATTGTCACCAATTCCTACCCTTGTCACCCCCACACCACCCAACCCAAACACCCCAATTTTATTTTTAAAACTTTAGATTTTAATATTTCAATAATAAAATTATTATCATCTAGTCCTACCACTCACCCTATCCATCCATCCACCAACTGACACTCACCACCCCCACCAACCAAAAAATTTTAAAAAAAATTTAGATTTTAATATTTAAAAAATAAAATTTAAAATTTAATTTAAAAAAAAATTACGATGGGGTGGGTTGGGGGTGGGAAGTGGTGGCAGAGTGAGTGGGTAGAATTGGATGATAATATTTTTATTATTTAAATATTAAAAAAAAATTGGCGGTGGCCGACGGTTGGGGTGGGTAGGGGGTAGGGAAAGGTGGTAATATTTTTATTATTAAAATTTAAAGTTTTATAAAAAAATATTTTGGGCGGTGGAGGGGTGGGAATGGGTGGGGGTAGGGGGTGGGGCGGGTGGGGTGATAGGGGATGGGTGCTAATATTTTTATTATTTAAATATTAAAATTTAAAGTTTTATTAAAAAATATTGGGATATACTGTTAGGGTGTGGGGGTAGGTAGAGATAGGTTGGGTGGTAGAGTTCAAAATTTAAAAAATATCCATATAAATATATTTTTAATTAAATTATTAATTTTATATATTATTTTTATACTTAATATAATCAATTACACAACAGCGGAACAGAAGGATTTCAAATGACACCGATTTGAGTAAGAATTTGAAATTCATTATAAAACAATTAAAAAAATTTAAAATCAAATCCATGACTTCAAATTCATTGATTTAAAATCTTGAATTTATAAATCCATTAATTTCAATTTGCATCCAAACATGATAGATTGATTTGAGGGAGAGATTTATAAATTGGGTAAATATTACAATTGGTCCTGTAAGTATGACCGATTCCAACTTTAGTCCTTTACTTTTTGTCAAATTTTAATCATTTTAGTCCAAATTTAGTCATTTTCTCAAATTTGGTCCTTTTTTTATCCAAAATTAATCCTTTATGTTCAAAAATGGCCAAAATTCGTTCTAAATGTTTAAATTTAGGACCAAAAGTAGACTAAAAAGGACCAAAATTAGACAAATGACCAAAATTGAGAATTGCAGAAAAAAATGACTAAAGTTGGAATCGGCCATACTTACAGGACTAATTTTGATATTTACCCTTATAAATCCCTTCTCAAATCCATCTATCCATCTAAACACAGCCTAAGTGTTTTTAAATTTTTATTTTTAAATCAAATTTATATAAAAATTATATAAAATTAATTGTCTTTACATGATCTTTAATTTGACATCCATATTACCAATAATATATGATTGAAGAAATAGATTCTTAAATTTACTAACAATTTCTATATTGTAAAATATTCTTTAATAAAATATATTAATAAATAAAATATTTTTAGAAGAATAAGAAATTATTTAATATATTTAATCTATTTATCCTTAACATTTTTAAGTTTAATAAATTTAGTTAATCATAAAATTCTAAATAAGGAATTCCATGAAAAAAATAAATCTAAGTTTAATATTAATTAATTTTTATAAATTTTTTATCGTTAATTATTTATTTTATATTTATTTTATTATATTTAATAATTTATCCTTAATTATACAATAATTTATAATTGTTATATACATTTATTAATTTATATATTAAATGATAGTTAGGGATGGTAATGAGATGGGCATTTTCAAGTACCTATTCTATCCAAATATTAATAGGTCGTATATGGATAGTTGTAAACGGGTTTGAGATGAATACAGATAGTTGTGAAAATCTCATTAGGATTTAAAATGGGTACGGATAATACCTCAATACATATATACACACACACACACAATTTAGGCAAAGACTTGTGTCAGACCGTCTCACGTAATGACTTACGTGAGACGGCCAGAAAGTGATAACTTTTATGAAGGAAAGTAATAATAAATTAATGAAAAGTGATAATGCTCGATAAATAAAAAGTGATAACATTTTATAGCGAAAGTGATAACTATTTTAAAAAGTGAAAAATGGTCTCGCGTGAGACGATCTCACGCAAGACCATCCCTAAAATTTAATATATTTATTTAAAATAATAGAATTTAATTTATATTTAATTGATAATAATATAATTTTAAACAATAGAAAAGATATAAATATTTATCTAATAAATTAATATTAAATGGTTGCGGGTACCCACGAGTTTTTATAAACGGATATGAGATGGGTATGTGTATCATAATAAATTATTTAAATAGGATGTATATAGTTAGTTTTTTTGTAAATCGCATAAGAGTACGATTACCCAAAAATAAGCGGATACCCTAATCATGGTCTTCCCTAATAATAGTTTATGTTTAATTATGATTTCTTAAGATTATACATTTTAAATAATAATTTAAATATGATAATATAAGAACTTAATATATAAAAATATATGTTTTCATTGGCAATATAATATTGAAAATTATATATTAATTTTTACTACAATGTTATGAAATTTTTAATAGACATTACAAAAGTTTAACGTGTTGTATAATTTTTTTTGTTTTAAAATTTTAATATTAAAAATATTAAAACTTTTATGAATAAAATTATTTTTATTAATTTAT
This sequence comes from Pogostemon cablin, assembly GCA_023678885.1. Lineage (NCBI taxonomy): Eukaryota > Viridiplantae > Streptophyta > Magnoliopsida > Lamiales > Lamiaceae > Pogostemon > Pogostemon cablin. The sequence continues at coordinate 13,969,310 of CM042986.1, read as the reverse complement.
GGAGTAGTTGTTAACATTATGAAAAAGACTTGTGTAAGACCATGACAGGTGAGGATTTACGTCATAAGTATAAAAAGTAATAACTTCTGTAATGGATTACCCCTCTCCACTAAATTTGTGATGTTCAAGGCATATACATTTGCTTCCATTTCAGCAATCATTGCATCACTAAACAACTCATTTTCATTACTGTTAGCATTGATATCCTACATCAGTTAAAGAAATCAATTAATGCCATGTATAGTTGAGGATAAACTTTAAAGATGTTGGACTGAATCTTGCCTCTAAGTTCAAATTCTGTACTGCACTCTTAGATTCGGTAAAGGTAGATAATATTTTCACGTTATCTGTACCTGGGATTCATTTGTTGTTTTTAAGTTATATATGATTTGATTAACACCTTTAATTGTATGGTCCCTTTGAATTGATTCACACAAGTTACATTTCACATTTTTATAAACAAACCAGCTTTGCGCTGTAGAAATTTATGAAAATATTTTTAGAGGTAAGTCATCATTGTAAGATTATTATGGCCTAATGTCATTAATAATTAAATAAATAAGATATTTTTTATAATCAAATATCTTAAATAAAGATATGGTTTAAATAAATACTATATATGAGATAAATAAGGTTATATATATTTATGGATAACAATCACATTGATAGAATGTGATTTGATAAAGATTTAATATCCCGATCTTGCCCTCTCTCCACCTATAAAAAAGAGTCACAGTTTTATGAATTCTCTATCACATAAAGTCTTACGTACTGTGTCATAAAGAAAGGGGTAAGGAGAGAAAATCAGTTCCCGGCGCAATTCGTAGAAATTTATCAAAGGAGGATCATCATTCATGGCGTCTCAAGGTATGACTTCTAATTGTTATTAAGACATGTAAAAATCATGAAGATCTAAGATTCATGTCAATTAATGAATTAATTGCTTATGTTGAATTCATGCTCACATGTGGTATCAGAGCACGATTTTGGATCTCATGATTTTTTATCAAATTATTAATCATATAACTTACATTGATAATACAATGGGTTTTTCATCATTCCGAAATTCATTTAGATTATATATGCTTTATATAAATAATTGACTAATTAATTCATAAAAATTAATCAATCTGCGGGTAAGTTTATTATGTTTCATGAAAGAATTTATATGAATTATGTTTACGTTATTATCTATCTTAATATTTTGATGGTAATATCATGTTAAATAATTATTATTACAGATTATAAAGAATTGTGATTGATTTATGATAATGTCAATTTATGTTAAGTTACACTTATAATTAGTGACATTAATGTTGGGGTAACTCTCTAAAAAAAATTATTCGAAAGATTAATTAAGAATAAAGCCTTTCATGATCTAGACTCTTATTAATCTTGATATTTATGTGAATTGTATTAAAGGAGAGCAAACTAAACACACAAACAATAGAATCAAGCTAACTACACAACTTCTTATAATAGTTTACACCGCTAATTATGGGTCTTATGATAATACCTTTCTTAAAGGAATAAGGGTATTACATCATCTTTAATTTTAAATTTAATTTTCACATTATAATTATATATATCTTACAAGAAAAGTCTCATTCCATAAATGCTTGATAAGCATTTATTAATGAAGTTGAGAAAATTAGATAGAAAAGTGAAAATTTTAAAATTGGGAAGAAGTGATGAATTTCATAAAAAGTATGAGGAATTATCATGCTCAATTACTAAATCACAGAAAAGCTTGCATTTATGCTTATTGCAAAATGTCTCGCACACCACAATTAAATTGGTGTTACAGAATGACGTAATCGTACTTTATTGATTATGGTTAGAAGCATATTGAATGATTAATCTATGCCCATATTTAGTGGGTTTGTGGACTTAAAACTACCACTTACGTGATGGTCGAGTTTCCAGTAAACAGTTTTCAAAACACCTTATGAACTATGAATTGGTAGAAAACTCGATCTTAAACAATTGCATGTTTTGAATTACTCGGCATGGATTATGTATGAAAAGAAATTGGATATAAGAAACTTAAGTTTTTCTTTATAAATTATCAAAGTCTAAATGATATGGATTTTATGGTCTTAACCATAGTACGAAAATTTTAAAACTGGAATATCAAATTCATTAAGAACTGTAAAATCAGTGGGGGTTTCATTATTGAAGAAGTTGGGTGGAGGATTTGAAAAATAAATCTATCTAAAACTTCTTCTAAAAGTTGTTATATAGTTGTTGAATAGGTAAACAACTTTCAAGGACAACATATAAGTTATTCTACTTTCTTAATGGATCTGATTTTACTAAACTGATTATCAATGAGCTTTCATTAGATAAATCACATTAAATAGCATTAAGAATGTCTTAAGGCAATATATCCGCTATTTCTAACGATTGCATATGTGGTATAATAAAATAAACTAAAATTTGACATTATAATAAATGATAAAATTTTAGTTTTAGAACAAGTCATGGAAAGTACTAATTCTATTAAGTGAGTAAATGCTATGAAAGACGAGTTGAAATCAATGGCTCATAATTAAGTTTATATCTGGTAAGAATTGGCAGAAAGTTATAAAAGAATTTGATACGGATGAATCTTTATGATGGCAATATCGAATGATATAAAACTAAAGTTGTTGCTCAATATTTTACTCAAAAAGATAGTATAATTGTAAAAAGATATAACAAGCTGTTTCTATACAAGACTATTAGAATTATTATTATGACTTTGTAACTCATTATGACTTAGAGTTGCACCAAATAAATGTTATGCTTGCTTTTCTATAAGGTGATTTGGTAGATGATCAAGTTAAATAGATCAACTCAAGAGTTTTTCAATTGAAGGAAAAATATTACATGGCATGTAAACTTAAAAAATTAACATACAAACTTAAGCATGCTTTCCTTTCATGATATCTTTTGGATTTAAAGAAAACATTTTAAATCGGTGTACATATCTAAAAGTCAGTGGGAGCACATTAATTCTATATGCAATGATAAACTTGCTTGCAACTGATGATCTGGTTTATTATGTGAAACCAATAAATTTCTCTCGAGGAACATTTGGAATGAAACATATGATGAGACAACTTATGTGATTGAGATAGAATTATTTCTATACATATCATAATAATGTTAAAGATTTCCCCGTTGTATATGTTATTAAAGTTCAATAGAGAGTATGGATGAAAAGGTGTTTGTAAAGCACGTTCCAATCCGGAAGGGAGATTATAAGTTCAACCTTATGTAATGTACAAAAATGAATTAGAACGTACTATAATATTCCTTAATGCATATGTTATTGGTAGCTTAAGATATAAAAAAATGTATAAAGACCAAATATCTGCCTTACTTTTAGAATGTTTGGTCATTATTGAAAGTGATTCATAAATGGATGACCAGAATATTGCATAAGGTAATAATGGTATTTTTGTGTGAAATGAAGCACATGTGGTTACTTATCAAAATTTTAATTACTTAGATGTAATTAAATATAGATTCAGATTAAGATGATTATATAACGCAAGAAAGTTTACTTCGACTTTTATGTTTCTTAGTCGGGGATATTGTGTCATGCAAAATTGTGAAGAAGTTTCTGAAAACTACATTCACTATTAAAATTAATTTGTGGCATGATTTGAGGCTACAATATAAGATAATTGATTGTGGAACTTAATTTCAGGACTTGAAATAAGTTGACATTAATGTCAAGTCGCAGAAAACTTATTATGATTATTCCGCTAAATTGTTCTTCTCTAAAATAGTGAATATTTCAAAGGTGCTAAAACGTATGGTAGTATTTTGTTCTTTAAGAAGAACTTTAGAAACAAAGATGTCATTGAGCATAATGGCACCAATCTTATGATTTCGGATCCGTTACGCAATTGATCTTCTCTAAAACATTCATTGAACGTTACATGTATATGAGATCATTGAAAGGCTGTAATAAATTTATGATGAACAATTGACATTAAGAGCTCATTATGTTTTGTTTCTAATTGATATATTTTGTTTTGTCATTTTAGTATACATAAATATTGACATTAATTAAACAAGAATTTATCTCGAATTGAGATACTTATCTGGACCATTATTGATCCTTAGATTGATGAGTCACGTTTTGTAGAAAGCTAATATCATAGCACATGGAAGGAACTATATCGAGTAATGATATAGAACCGCCATGACTTGTGTTAGTCTATACTTAATATTGACATTATGAGTTGACCAATTACTGTATCTTATATCGCGAACATTATACAAATTATTTAAACCCTTTTGTTTAATGTTTAATTCTGTCACTCGGCCAAGTGGGAGAATGTAAGATTATTATAGCCTAGTGTCATTAATAATTAAATAAATAAGATATTTATTATGATCAAATATCTTAAATAAAGATATGGTTTAAATCAATACTATATATGAGATAAATAAGGTCATATATATTTATGGATAACAATCACATTGATAGAATGTGATTTGATAAAGATTTAATATCTAGAAAATTGGTTTTTGCGCTTCGCGCATCGTTCTATTCTGTTTAAAGTGGTCCTCTCTCTACCTATAAAAAAGAGATACAGTTTTATGAATTCTCTATCACATAAAGTCTTACGTACTGTGCCATAAAGAAAGAGGTGTGAAGAGAGAAATCAGTTCCTGGCGCAATTCGTAGAAATGTATTAAAGGAGGATCATCATTCATGGCGTCTCAAGGTATGACTTCTAATTGTTATTAAAACATGTAAAAATCATAAAGGTCTAAGATTCATGTCAATTAATAATTAATTACTTATGTTGAATTCATGCTTACAACCATCGGCCAGCTCCTCTCTCATTTTGATTTCACGTTTTGATTGTAGGTGCTGTTTGTTCATACTGAAAAAAGAGCATCAACTTCACAATTTAAGATAATTTATATTATATGTGAAAATAAGATAAAAACTTAATATGGGAATGTTCTATTACTGTGATGGGGGTAGTTGTCGGATGGTATCAGTGGCGGACATGAAGAAGGCCCAGTGGGGCCCAGTGGGGACATGAAGATAAAAACTTAATAAGATAATTTCTATTCACTAATAAAAATTAATTAAATTAAAAAATATATTTAATTTATACCCATTTTCCCCTTTCTTTAATTCTGCATCCCCTTCGATCAATCCCACTATCTTTCCTAGTTCTGCATACCCATTCTTCCTCCCACAATCCCACTAATACTCACCCCACTCCCCAATCATTAAGTTCTTAATTTGTTTTCTTCATCTCTCTTCTCTTTTCTAAGGTATTATTTTAAATTGTTAATCTAAATTTATTATGCATTTTTATATGAAATGTGATATTATTATATTAGAAATTAGGGCTTTTATTTCTAATGTATTATTATAAACTTGGAAATTGTTAAATTAAATTTGTTATGCTATTCTTCTATAAAATGTAATACTATTATATTTAGAAATTAGGGTTTTTATTTAGTATAAGGGTTTGGATTAATTTATTTTTTTAGAGAAATTTTATTTAAAGTCAATGTTGTAAATTTTGTTAGATTAAATTTTTTGTATTCTTCTTACATGGAATATATTAGTGTTATATTTAAAAATTAGGACTTTTATTTAGTGGATATTAGAATAATTTATTTTTGTTAAGGGAAATTTATTTAAATTTGAATAGGTTGAGAAATAGTTAGGACTTTAAATTTAAATGGTAAATTAAATAAGAGAATTTAAAGGGAGACTTAGGGCTTATTTTTATGCAATTTTTTCTATTATTTAATTTTTAATGTAATTTTGTTTAATAGATAATGGAGCGATATTATAAGAAGACTACAACTATCGCTGAAACATCATCTTCCACGGTGAATGCTCCAGCTCCTAATGTGCAACCTCAACAACCATCAAGCCAAAATGTCAATATTGTGGTTGATTTGGAAAATCTTCCTAGTGACTCTGGATTACGACCTAAAATAAAGAGTTATCCACCTAATTTGATTGAACAAGTTCGTAGATTTTATCTTTTAAAAGGTCCATGTCAACCACGTCAACATAATTTTCCTCAAGTAATGGATGGAGATAGAAAACGTAAATTTGTTGCCACGTGGTTTGATGAATATGGTGATTGGTTGGAGTATAGTATTGCAAAAGATGCAGTATTTTGCTTGTATTGTTATCTTTTCTCTACGGGTCGTACTGAAAAAGGGCATGATGTTTTTGTAACTGAAGGTTTTAATGCATGGCGTAAGAAAGAAAGAGTAATTTCTCATATTGGGGATAACAATAGTGGTCAGAACAGATGTAAATTTGCTTGTCGTTATCTGATGAATCAATCACAACACATTGAAGTGTCTTTTTCTAAGATTTCTGAACAATCAAAGAATGAGTATCGTTGTAGATTGAATGCATCAATTATTTGCTTGCGTTTTCTTATAATGAAAGGATTAGCCTTTCGAGGGCATGATTAGTCTGAAGAATCAGTGAATCAGGGAAATTTTTTGGAGCTTCTAAAAGTTATTGCTTCATGTAATGAAGAAATAAATAGTGTTGTGCTAAATAATGCTCCCGAAAATCTCAAGCTTACATCTCCTAGAATTCAAAAGGATATTATTAAAGTAGCTGCAGTTGAGACAACTAAGACATATCAATGAAAGAGCAAATGGAATAGTCATACGTTATGTGAATACTAGTGGATATGTTATTGAACTTTTTCTTGGTCTCGTTCATGTTAGTAATACAACTGCAGTTTCACTTGAGGAAGGTATTGAGTCATTGTTCTCTAGGTATGGCTTGAGTGTTTCTAATTTGAGAGGTCAGGGTTATGACGGAGCAAGAAATATGAGGGGTGAATTTAAGGGTTTAAAGAGTTTGATATTGAGGAAAAATTCTACTGCTTATTATGTTCATTGTTTTGCTCATCAACTCCAATTAACACTTGTTGCTGTTGTAAAAAAACATACAAGTGTTGGTTCATTTTTTAATACTATTAATCGTTTGTGTAATGCTGTTGGAGCTTCTTGTAAGCGAAGAGATATCCTTAGAGATAAACAAATAGAAATGGTCATAAAAGGGATTGCAAATGATGAAATCAAGACTGGAAAAGGACTAAATCAAGAAATGGGAATCAAACGACCAGGAGATACACGTTGGAGTTCTCATTATGGTACTCTCATAAACTTGTTGTCTTTATTTGCTTCTGTGGTTTATGTTCTTGAGAATGTTGGGGATAATGGAAATGGTGATTCACAAAGAGCTGAAGCTTTAGATTTGCTAGAGATTGTAACTCAGTTTGAGTTTGTCTTTTTGCTACATCTTATGAAAAAGGTTTTGGGAATTACACATGAATTGTCACAAGTTCTACAAAGAAAAGATCAAGATATTGTCAATGCAATGAATCTTGTGAAAGCATCGAAAGCTCGCTTGCAGACAATAAGAGATGATGGTTGGATGTCTTTGTTACATGATGTTTCAAATTTTTATGGTAAACATGACATACTTTTACTAATCATGGAAGATTTCTATTCTCCTAGAGGAAGATCAAGACGAAGAGTTGAAAAAACAACCAATCTTCATCATTATCAAGTTGAGATATTTTTTACTGTGATAGACATGCAAGCTCAAGAGCTAAATAACCGCTTTGATGAAGTGAACACTGAGTTGCTTTTATGCATGGCGTGCTTTGATCCAAGAGACTCATTTGCTATGTTTGACAAAAGCAAGCTACTTCGTCTTGCAGAATTTTATCCATCTGAGTTTTCTGTTATTGCTCTATATGAACTTGAATGTCAATTTGAGAACTTTGTATTTGATGTTCGTTTGGATGGAAACTTCTCTAAAATCAAGGGAATAGGAGAACTTGCTCAAAAAATGGTCGCTACAAGAAAGCACATTGTTTTTCCATTAGTTTATCTACTAATCAAATTGTCATTGATCTTACCAGTTGCTACTGCCACAGTGGAAAGAGCCTTTTCGGCAATGAAAATCATCAAGAGTTCACTTCGCAATCGAATGAGCGAAGAATTATTGAATGATTTTTTGATAGCATACATAGAAAAAGAGGTATTTCAAAGTATTAGTAATGAAGCAATTATGCTGAGGTTTCAAAATATAAAGAATAGAAGAGAGATGTTGTGATTGTGTTATGTTTTCTATTTCTTATGTTGGGATGTACTGGAATTATTTATTTTGAATATTTTCTTGTTATGATATAATATATTGATTTTGTCAAATTTACTATAATTTATAATATTTTATATTTATTTTTTTGTATAATATTTTCTTTACTGATTGGTCCCCCTGAGTCGAATTCCTGCGTCCGCCACTTGATGGTATGATATGTGGTATATGGTATGTCTTACTTTTGTTGATTGTTGTGGTCCAGAAATTAATTTTTCTTGACATGGATTAGGACTATATATTCCACATTTCCATTATTATAAATTGATTTTCACATCCTTGTCTTTCCAATATGATCTTAAAAAGTGGATAGAGACTAAGTTGTTCTTGTTTACTTTATGGTCTCAGACTTGTATATGTAGTATATATTTAAGAATGCATAAAGTTCATTAATATAAAGAAGTTGCTTAACATCTTCAGTTTTTATAATGTGATCCTAAGTATTGTTAAGATATATTTAATTCTTGACAAAGTTTGTACTATACGGAGTATATAGTTTCCATACATCAACTTGTCAAGTTTGCTGATTTTACTTAGTTGAGGGCAGGCTACAACATGAGCTCTTTACTCTTTTTAACAACATCCCATTCTCAACAAATTATGAACATGAATGCATCCAAGTACCAGTAAGCAATTTTCTACTTAAAAGTTAAATTTATTTTTTACAATTTATAATTATTATTTTGAAGTGCAAGGCTTGACAGCCTCGCATATCACCTGCACTTTACTTACAAAAATCAATTTGGTATATGATGCAGCTTTGCATCTCCATTGTTTGTTGTTGATCCATTTGGTGGTGAGATTGGTCAACTACATGGTAACATTTTGTTCTACTAACTATAATTATAAATATGTGATAATATATTATAATTCTTCACACTTTAAAATGTGGTAATAGGGTACTATCTATCCCATGGCAGAATGAACCACACAAAGTTATAGGTAAAATATATTAATATTACCTACTGCAACACTTTTTAATATATTTTATAAGCAATTTATTTTGTGAATTTTATTATTATATTATGTTGGTGACCAAATAAATAAATAAATTATCTTACTATCCAATTTTAATTATCAAATTACTACATACCACTTTCTTAAATAATTTCACAAATTTTCGAAAATTTATAATAAAAATAATCTTTAGTTATTCATGATATGTAATTCACCTTTTAATTGGATAATATACAATAAAATTTTTTATTAGTTATACAATATTATAAAATTGATAGAATTTAAAGTAATATATAAAAATTAAAATAATCATTAAATGATCTCTTGTAAAAAAATTTTGATTAGTATATAAATTATAAAATTGATAGAATTTAAAATAATGTGTAAAAATAAAAATAATCGCAACCCTACATTTAATTTAATTATAATTTCATTGTAACTTTTTTTTTCAATATAAATGGTGAAAATAAAAAATTAATAAACTAAATTAATTAAAAATATTAAAATAGAACAACAATTAATCAAGAAATAAATAATATTAAAAAATATCATAAATAATAGAAAAAATGAAAATTAGAATGTTGAACCAATAAAATATTAATAAGCAAACTAATTAATGTAAAATAAGAAAATAATTAATTTATATGATAAATGCTTAACCAATGAAATTCTACCACATATAATTTTGATAGAGGAATTTCTCAATATTTTTAAAAAAAATAAAATAAGGAAACTATTTGCAAATTAGATGTATTAAGATTTTAAGTAATTTTTTTATAGGGTAAGTCTTGAGTGAGACCGTCTCACGTGAGATCATTTTATACTTTTTAAAATATTTATCACTTTCACTACAAAATGTTATTACTTTCGCTATAAATATTATCACTTTTTATTTACATTATAAATTGTTCATGAAATTGCATTATCACTTTTCATTAATTTAGTATCAATTTTCGTTATGGATGTTATCGCTTTTAGGTCGTCTCACGTAAGCCTTTATGTGAGACAGTCTCACACAAGTCTTTGGCTTTTTTTATGATGATTTAATTTAATCTAATAAGAATATTTTATGTATTTTTTTAATAAAAACTATTATTTTAATTCTTATAAAAATATTTTTATAAATATGTTTAAAGAGTGTATATTGGGTGCATCAGGGTGCAAGGGTGCACCCACATGTGTATGACTTTTATTCTATTTTGTATACGTGTTTTGTAATAATTGTATAATTTTTTCACACTAAGTTTTTCAATAAAAAAACTAATATCTATATGTGTATAACTTTTTATTCAATAGTATATATATATTTTTTAATAATTGTATATTTTTTACACCCAATTTTTCATTAAAAATTAACAATTAAATTATATACATTTTTACTCATAATTGTATATGTTTTTGTTTATATTTGTATATGGGTGCACTCTATCTTAGGGTGCACCCGGGTGCACACTGTAATTAGCCATATTTAAAAATTTTAATCTTGCAACTAATATTTTATATTAAGTAACTTAACATTTTAACTAATATCTTATTAGGTCCCTCTAATTAATAACTTACAATTAATAATTAAAATAATAAAAAATGATAATAATTTTTAATATATTTTTACATTTAAATATTTTAGTTGGGTTATAAAAAATAAAAGTAAAAGATAAAAAAAATAGTGTGGCTAGATTATTAATTATTTTACCACTAATAATGTTTTGATTGAATTATTCAAAAAAAAATAATTAAAAGATAAAAGGAGAAATATACTTGATTATTAATTAAATTTACAACTATTATTAAGTTTAATATTTTTGTTATATAAAAATGATAAAATAAAAATCTTACTATGGCACATTGCTAACATTTTTTAATATTTTATATATTTTAATGTCTCTAACTGATAGAAAAAATAATTATGCCCGATAGTTTATTCATTTTTCAGGTTTTGGATTTAAAATATTCTATTATGATTACTTCATTTTATATTAATTGAATGTTCATCTTTTTAACATAAAAGTAAAAAGTACATTTAATAGTAATATAAAATGAAAAAAATAAACAATATATATATATATATATATAATAAAATATAATAATATATTTTTAAAATAAAAACATCACACGAATCCGCGTCCTCGGAAGATAAAACTAGTATTAAACATAATATTAAAACATGTAAAAATTTTGTCACATTGTTTCTCAAATGAGGTTTGAGAGATGGATAAAATAATAACAATACATAATAAAAAAATTATATATGAAAAATAATAATGTTTAAGTTAACCATTTAATTAATATTATTTCGATTTAGTTATATATTTTTTTAATTTCTTTTAATATATATATATATATATATATATAATTATTTTTCTTATTTGATACGTTTTGTTATAATGTTTTCTTCACTCGAAAAATTCACATTTTTTAGTTATATTTTTTATGCTTTTTTTTGTTATAATTTTTTTTTTCAAAAATATCCTTAAAAATCCCTTATGAATTAAATCTCATGTATTATAATTTTTCTTTATTTTAACCCTAGACTCTCTATTTAATATTTTTTTTATTTTTTAGTTAATATATTAATTAATTTTTATTTTAATAATGTGTCGCCTTTAAAATATTTTTTAATTTTTTATTATTACTCTCTCCGTCCCGCTAAGCTCTTCACTCCTTCTTTGTAAATTTCTTTTATAATCTACTAATTTTTCATTAAATAATTTAATTATATAATTATTACATTTTCTTTTATATTGTATCACATTTTATTAAAAGTATATTTTTTATTCGTCTTATTAAAAAATTATGAAGTTAATAAATAATAACAAATAATGTAACCCTATTATTATTATTAATTAAATTAAAATGTAAAACACATTATTAATTAAAAAACAAAGATAATTTAGGAAAGCTGGCAACTGTTTTTAAGTTTACTTTTTAAAATAATTAAAAAGAAAGCACATGTCATACTAACTAACAAGCTCGGTAATAAATTAAGACAAGACATTAGTTTTGTAGAAAGATTTGTGAGACGTGTTAAAATATATTTATTATATAAATAAAGTATGTTTAATGGTTGTTAAAGTATATTTTCTAAATTATGATGGATGATGATTTAAAGTATGATTTTAGAATGTTATAATACTCGTCGGATTCTGGCGATAGTTGGCAATTCCGACGAAAATTGAGTCAAAATTAACAAAAGATGATAGTTACGGGACTAATTAGACATAAATATCTATTTTGGGACTAAAATTAAAGAGAAAAAGTTATGGGACCAAACGTATGTATTACGTAGTAATAATTTCATAAAAAATTAATGGTCTTTTTTGTCAAAATCTCAAAGGTTGAGATTAAATTGCAAAATAAGTAAAGGTTGTGGTTTTTCTTGCAATAAACTAAAGCTAGCGTGGCAAAGGTCAACACCACGTCAGCGGTCGGGCAGACTTCAACTGCCCAACAAGTGCGAATTGCACAAACATGAAAAGTCATGGTTTTTTTGCAATTTCATAAAAAAATTAGGATTAATTTGCAATACGTTAAAAGTTTATGATGTCTGAATCGTGTCACAAGAGACGGACATTGAAGTGTAATACACATGAAGAAAGTACCAGCGCCCAAGTATTGGGAAGAGGGCATGAATACGGCAACTCCACAAGCAAAGCTAGGTTTTGTGTCACTGATCGATAAATACAATTTTACGTGTTTATATATATAGATTGTTCCATAATTGATTATTACATGTTTTCCGACAAAAAATTGATATAATTTAACAAATCGTAAAAAATTAAGGAATTTGATACAAATATTATTTTTAGACAAATATTTTTTTTAGGACTTCAAAAGTCTCCGTCGTTGTATGGTTTGATTCTTCGAGCCCATTTGATCATGTTGTTAAAGGAGAAAATGTTCGTTAGGACATCAACTGATCGGTTACATCGAGATGCAGTGGTGCAGTTTGCAGGTGGCGATTGTTGTAAGGATGGAGTTGGGGTTGAAGATGTGGAAGTGTCGGAGGAGGAGATGGAGATGTTCTTGGATTTGCATCCTTTTACAAACACATCTCCCTACACTGTTGTGGAAATGATGTCGTTGTTAAAGGCGTATCGACTTTTCACAGAACTGGGTTTGAGGCACCTACTGGTGAAGCCCAATGTTCCCCAGGTTGGTACTTGTTTAGTTATGTGCATGTAAAATAGACTTTTTAATTGCTCTTTCATGGAGTAATTCTTTTGCCACCTTTCATGACATAAATTTATATATATATATATATATATATATATATATATATATATATATATATATATATATATATATATATATATATATCCAGGCGTAGACTAGATATTAATTAGTGTTATAACTTTTATTTAATATTATTTATATTAATTATTATTTAAACATAATATTTAATGAGTATTAATACATATATTTATTTATTTTAAGATTTGAATATAAATTTAATCAAATCAAAATGATTCTCTATAAATACACCTTTAGACGTACATAAATTATTCTCTAAAAGTTTTCTAAATGTTTTAAGGGATTAATGGTACGTGATTTTTTTTTAGTTTCTTTTGATTCCTTATAAATTTCATTATCCCATTCATCACATTTATTTACGTTTGTTTTTTTAGTTTCTTTTGATTCCTTATAAATTTCATTACTACCTCCATCTCATTTCAATATTTACGTTTGCTTTTTGCATGTTAATTAAGGAGTATACTATTTTAATAGATAATGGGGGAAGATATAATATTTAATGTAAAGTGGGTAGGTGTATTAGGATTGGATGTGGGGACCATGGTGATATATTAATTGTTTTAGGTGGTCTCATATTCAAAAAAAGAAAACATAAACATTGAATGAGACGCCCAAAAAAAAATGTAAATATTGAAATGAGATGGAGGAAGTATATTTTATTAAAATTTTATTTTTTAAAACCATATTTTATTTATTTGTTTATATTAATCAATATATTAAGTTTTTTATTTATTCTTATTAATATTAATATGTATATTGATTTTATTATAATTTTTTATGTTATTTATTGCGTAAATTTTTTTATTATAAATTGTAAAATGTATAATAAATATATTTAAACAATATTTTTTTACCTTTAAATAGAATGGATAAGTAAAAGTGAAGGATCGGTCAGAAAGTGATAATTTTTATAAAGAAAAGTGATAATAAATTAATGAAAGTGATAATACTATTTCTTGAACAATTTATAGTATAAATAAAAAGTGATAATAACATTTTATAGCGAAAGTGAAAATGTTTTATAACGAAAGTGATAACTATTTAAATTGTCTCACATGAGATGGTCTCACGCAAGACCTACATTTTTTTTGAACTAAAAATATATTAGAAATTAAATTCTAAATCTATGAATATAATTATATAAAATTATAAAGAATAAAATTATTATATTAAACTTATAATATTTATTTTCCATATAAAATTAAAAATTTGAATCTCGCATAATACTCGAATTATATATATATATATATATATATATATATATATATATATATATATATATATATATATATATATATATATAATCATAATCATATCATAACATATTAAAGTAGGAAGTCATTTGAGAAACATTTTTTTCCATATTATCCCTACCTATTTTTCATATGGGGCTCTTTAAATACACACCCCTTTTATTAAATACACACACCCCATTAATTTTTAATAAAAAAATATATTTTTAAAAAGTCTAAATTGCCCTTAATTAATTAAATACACACCCCTATATATTTTATATTAATTTAATAAGATCTAAATTGAATAACACGTTGTATACAGTGCATCATTTTGGTTTCAAAATCTTTCTTTGAGAAATTGAAAATAAAAAGGAATCGATATTAAAAAACGTTGATTGGCAGCAAGATAAATAAACGTTATAGACATAAAACAATAAAGTGCAGAAGGTGGTAGTATCCCTTTGCTACTGTTGCCGTAGCTGGTGCCCTTTCAAACTGATCAGACTTCTCAACTAGTGGAAAATAGGTTTCACCACAATCTTGGTGGCAAGATCAGGAGCGATTTGGATTCTAAACGGTCCGTCGTCAGCAATGTTCCATTACCTGTAGAGAGCACAACAATCCATACAAGAAAACTATGCAGCTCCAAAACAAAAAATTGAGATTCAAACCCAAATATATATTTAATCTGTACAACAAGAAATCTCAATACAAGTTTAGGTTACGTTTTAGGGTTCTTGAATACGATCACTCCCCCCAACCTCTCTAAAATGGTGTTCCCTTTCTTCTCTCTTCACTATGAATTAGTTTTTGAATCTGTGAGAGTAAGAGCTGTCTGTAAAATTCAATGCGAAAAGGAAAGAATGGAGGAAAATTGATGCAAGAGAGGGAGAATAGCAATTTTAATTTCAGATTACATTAGTGTATATATTTTTTCTTTGGACAGAATTTATATTAAATATTAAATACATTTAATATTTGTCGCTATTTTGATTTTCTTGTCTTCAGCCTCTTATTTGTGTTCCTGTGACTTCCAAAAAACTTCAGTACAAGGTTACTGCCATCTACACTAAAAAGAGGTGGATGGAAGATTTGGATGGCTTAAAAGGGGTGGAGACGATGTTAGAGTATGTGAAGAAGAAGGTGCAACAATTATTAATTAATCGTAATTTAGGGGTGTATATAATCTTAAAAATGTTATTGAAGATGTGTATAATTTTAAAATTAAAAGGGTAAATTTGGATTTTTAGGGATGTGTATATAATAAATTTAAGATTTAAAAAATTAAAAAGGATATGTATTCGGCAAGGGTGTGCATTCAATAAAAAGGGTGTGAATTTAACAACACTCTTTTCATATTTACATCTTTATCTTTTATCTATTTTAAATTAAGGAAAAAAGGTCATATACGCCCTTAAACTTATATCAAAGGATCAACTAAGCCCCTAATGTTTTTTTTACATTCAAACCCTTTTTCTTTGAAAAATGAATCATTTGAGCCCCTCAAATTATATAATGAGATCAATTAAGCCCCTTAGTTATGTTTCTTCCCATTTAAGCCCATAAACTCATTTAAATTGGGTCAAATGAGCCATTCTTTTTTTTCATCCATAAAAAGAAAATAATTTAATTTCATGACATCTTACTGAAATTGGTAAATTATATTTCAGAACTATCGGTTGCAATGGCTTATGTCATTGCCTTACAATTGAAAAAAAACATCTAATTCCTCCTAGGTGTGATCATCTAGTACTAGAGTTATAATTTAAAAAGAGAAACTTTCATGGCATCTTATTTCCTCTTTGCATCGAACAAAAATTTGAAGTTAGACAAAAACAAAATTTCTCTTAGATTTTGTTTTCGTATTCACTTTTCTATTTAATTAAGGATAATTTAATTATTTGAGTGTTATAATGACTTATCACAACTACAGTCATGATTGGTATGATAGAATAGGGTAGAAATAGAATTATCATTCCTAATTCTATTATCATTTCTGCGATTGATATATTTTTATTAATGGGATTTCCGATTTCAAATGAATGTGTATTCCCTTATTTGTGGGAATGATCATTCTTCCCACTCCCATGGTACTGCAAATTTCATTCCCTACCCACCCACCCCTCTCTTTATATATATATATATATATATATATATATATATATACTCCATCCGTCCCTCATTAAGAGGGTCATTTGCTTTTTGGTACGTAGATTAAGGAGTATTATTTAATGTGTAATGGGTAATTGTATTAGTAAGAGTGTGAGTCCCAATATTTAATTGTATTAGAGAGGGTGTATGAGTCTCATGTGTGTAAAAAAGGAAATGAGACTTTTTGGATGAGACGACCAAAATGGAAAAATGACCTTCTTAGCATGAGACAGAGGGAGTATATATATATATATATATATATATATATATATATATATATATATATATATATATATATATATATATATATATATATATATATATATAATATTCTTTTAATTTATACAACATCTATTTATATAATTATAAAAATTATAAATATATTACTCTCTCTGTCCCGGAGAAGTTGGTATTTTTTTTGGGCACTGAGATTGAGGAGTATAATAATTTAATGTAAAGTGAAGTAAAGTGAAGTGAGAGAAATAATATTTAATGGGTAGTGGGTAGTTGTATTAGAGGTGATATGTGGGGCCCATGAGAATAGATTAATTGTTTTTGTGTGGGTCTCATGTATTAAAAAGAAAATGTACTAACTTTAAAGGACAAATTAAAAAGGAAAGTGTATCAACTTCTATGGGATGGAGGGAGTAATATTTTTCTACTTAACATGTAATATTTATTAAAAAATTTGTATTAAATTATTTAATAAAAATAAAATATTAAATCTTTTAAAATCTAAATTAAAAAATTAAATATTTCTATTTACTCAACTCGATAAAATAATATAAAATTAAATTAAATTTCTTAAAATTTTTAAATATAAATGTATATAATTATTTAATATTTATTCAAAATAAAAATTAGTAAATTAAATATAAAAAATTAATATGATTAATTAAATTGAATATATACATGTAATATAAATATAAATATATTTTTTATACTTAGTTTAATATTTTTAATATATATAAATTTTTTATTTATATTTTAAATTTTTTATTTATATTTTAAAAATATTAATATTTTATTTTATTTTTTAATTTAATATTTTTCTATAATTATTAAAATATATAAAATCTTCATTAAAATTTTTAATTAATTTATATTTTATATAAATTAAATTTTAAATGTAATATTATAAAAATACTATTAATAAAATTATAATTAATTAAGGAATACAAATTCTATTACATGAGTCATTACTGAACGATACCAATCATAATAAAATTAAGTTTTAATAATTCCATTCTCATCACTATTCCATTCATGAGTTTATTTCATTCAGTCATACCAATCTATACAATGGCGGATCCAGAAAATTTTTTCTGGGAGTACGATATGTAATTATAAAAATATTTCTCCTTCCATCCCGATAAATAGTAAACATATTTTTTGTATGTGGAAATTAAAAAAAAATTATGTTTAAAAATATGTAAAGTTGCTAATGTGTATAAAAAATGAATATTTTAGATAATTTAATGAAAATTATGTATAAAGTTGTTGAGATGTATAAAAAGTAGGTATTACTGAGATGCATTTCTACCATTTTAAAAAACCTACAAGGGAATATTTGACATTCAAAATCGTACAATAAATAAATTAATACTCTAAAATTATAATTATTGTTAACATTGTTGAATTTTTATTTGTAAAAAGCAATTTAACACACTATTATTATAAATTTATAGTATAAGTTTATAAAATAGTAATGAATTGAGTATAAATTTGTGTTAATTTAATAATAATATGGGGTACAATATACAAATATTTACATATATATATATATATATATAATTTTTTTCAAAAAAAATATTTTTAATGGGGGTACAGTTGTACCCCTTGTACCCCACTGTCTTTATATAATAGAACAAAAATTAATTTGCAAACGATCCGATCGTTAAAAAATTCAAAATTTATATTAACACAAACCTCTTCTTATGAAATTTTTCTCGATATTTTTATATTTTAAATTTATTAATCATTAATATGTTTTTTTTTCCAACAAATTCATTGGAAAAACACATTTTAATGAACTCTTTTAGGACATACTCACTTTTAACATAAAATTGGTTAATCTATTGATATTGGATTTAAAATCCGAACCATAGATGAAAAATTCATAAGAAAAGGTTTGTTATGATATAAGGTTTGTAAAATTTTAACGGATGCATTAATTGAAAATCAACTTGAAATAAGCTTAAATTGTATAATTATTAAAAATTCCAATGAAATTATGATACAAATAATATACATCTACTAATATAGGATCTAAAGCTCGTGAAGATTCATTTAATTCAAAATGAAGTTTGAAAATTTTTAATGGTCGAATTGCTTGCAAATTGATTTATAAGAAAATTATACATTAATGTTCATATTTTTTGTAGAAGGGTTTGGACGTCCCAATTACAATAGATAAAGGGCTTGGATGTTCACTTTCAAAGTTAAGCAGCATAATTGTTCCATAATATAAAGATAAAAGCCTTATTTGTAAAAAAAAAAAAATACTTTAGGGGTTTATTTGAATACGAGGCAATAGATCAGGGGCATAATTGGACCCCTTGCCTTTTGTCCAACTTATATAACTTATTTTGACAACTTTAAATATACTTTAGTCCAATTGACATTCTTAGCTAATTGAAGTTGAAAGAACATTTTAGCAGTAGTTTTATGTAACTTCGAGTGTATAAAGAGTAATCCTTAAATTTCAGACAATAAATTTTCTAAACTATTTTGGGCACAGTGTAATTTATCCCAACTAAGAGAAACTTAAATTACAATTACTTTAGATAGGACTCGAAATAGAAGTTGAACAAATCAAGTGAAAGAAGGCTTTAGTATCAGTATCTCATACTAGCTGATTTGGCAGCGTGTACTTCATGAAGATATGACCATCTTCATGAAACTTCAAATGAACCAACCCCTTCCATGGAGGCAAAGGCTTCAGATCATTTTTGCTATTGTTAATCAACACCACATCCTAATTTGAGTACTAGTTATTACTAATGGAATTCTGTAGGTCAAGGTTCATTTTGACAACTTAACCTCTACTTAAGCCTAGTTGGTCAGTGGTCACATAACTAATTGAAGTTGAAAGAACATTTTGCGTGTGAATAAACATCTCATTTTAACCTCAACCTGATGATCCTTTTACTTCAACCTAGTTAATCACACTTAACTAAATGATGTTGAAAGAACATTATGCAAATGTGATTCAATACCAAACTCTAAACTAAGCCTCAATGCACCATCTTGAACGTAGACATGATCCACTCATAAGGACCCTTGATATCCCATCTAACTAGACAATATTATAAAAAGACAAATGAAAATAAGAGGGGAACATGGAAAAGGAAAGAAGAGAAAATAAAAAAGTAACAAATGGCTTGTCAAAAAGAGCCAAAAAAGGTGGTGGCTCATGAGGAAAAAATGACATGATTAAAAGTACAGAAATAGGTGAAGCATTTTAGCTCGACTAAAATCATGAGATATGCCAATAAGAGGCACGAAAAAGAACCATAACTAAACTCTGGACTGTGACATGGAGCAAACAGAAGGGCTGATCTCGGCTGAAAGTCCAGGCCATCTTGGGGCGAGAGCTTCGTGATCAGCAGCGGGCTTAAGGTGACAAACATGCCATGGGAAATGTTTTGCCGAGCTGGAGTGAGTAGCCCTACTCCTCCTATATTCACTGTCTGCGCACTAGTACCGAGCTAGTCGAGGTATATATCAAGGCCAAGGCATGAGGATGAGGCAGAAGGAATGCTGTCATAGTGATTCTTATGATAGAGTAAGAGATAGACCCAATGGTTAAGTCCAAAACCACTATACCAAAAGACATGAGATCGAGACGAGTTAAAAAAATAGAGACTAGCTAAGGTAAGACGTGAGCAAAAAGCTTTAGTCTCTATATGAAAGATGCATGGACAATGGATGTAATAGGGTCCGTATGCATTTAAGATGTTATCCACAAAGTGGCTTGAAGGAAAAAGCAGGCGAAAGCTGCTGGTTGGAGAAGGAACTCCAAAGAAAAGATACAAAAGAGGTTGAAAATAGTCTAGAATTTCACTCTCGTCTCTCATGGAGATGCATGGACAAAGGATGTTACATGAAGGACCAGATGCATGCATGTATTGTAAAGAAACATGGGCAACATACATGTGAAGCAAAAAAATGCCTCTACAAGGGGGCCCACAATTGATAAGATAGCATGTGAGATGTCCCCATCACAAATTAATGCTAATTAAGGCCCTAAAAGGAGGAAAGAAAGAAAAGTCAGCAAGGATGCTAGCTAACCTAGGATGGAAAGGGAGTATTGAGCATTGAATGGGGCTGACATAGCAGGGAAAAGATCACAAGAGTGCTGGAAACATCTCCATCCTAATCGGAGAACATGGGCAGAAGACATGGCAGTAGGAGCGCCGGCAGAAGCGAAGCTGGAAATCCGTCTGAGCTACTGAAAAAATCAGTGTATAACACTCGTCGTTGATGAGCCGGAGCTTGCGGACACAGCTACCAGGTTGGACTCCGGTGGTAAGGCAGGTTCCAGGTGGAGCTGAGAAAACCGGAGCTTGAACGGAACGGCTTGGGGCTGCTCCCTGAACTGCTGCAGACCGCCAGAAAGATTCCGGCAGCATGCTCCAAGGTTGCGAACGAAGATCCGGAGCTGAGAACTGAACCAGGAGCAGCTGACGCAGCGATCGACGAAAGAAGAAGCAACCGAATGTGTAGAGCTTTTCGACGAGCGTTGAAACTCGGGTTCCTGAGTAGGGTATAGGCTGTCGTCCATAGATGCCTCGAAAACCGAGATGCGACAGCCTACTGCAACAACCAAGTCGTTGAGAAACCCGAGCTGGAAAATACTTGTCGTCGGACCATCGGAGGTTGAAGATAAGTGAGGACGTCTTGCGGCTTCATATAACCAGTAAGCTATCCTTGATGAACGATCTGAACATCGATTGAAGAATATAAACCAGCAGCGACAGTTGGGTGTAGCGAAATAACAGATCTGGCCGGATGAAAGGGTAAAAGAAAATGACGGGAAAAAAGAAAGGGTGGCAAGGGGGCAGGTATCTACGCCAGAGAATGCAGCCGGCGACGCCGAAAACCTACCCCCTACCAGGCAGAGAAGGCTTAGAGAGAAGGAGAGAGAGATATTATCAAATGCGTAAAATTCAGAAATCAAGAGTTACACCGTTGTCACCATCTTTGCATGGCCCCTTGATATCCCATCACATATTGAAATAAAGAGTTTTTGCAAAAGCTCTATATACACTCGAGTGAAATTGTTTGTCACTTTCCATTTATACTACAAATTATTCATAAATTTATATACTTAACAATTATTACTTTTCAACTATCGAATAACATTTTCTGTTTAAAATGTCATTTTCATTTATCTCACGGAATAAGTTTTGTAAGACCATCACAGAGTGTGAGCCATTTAAAATCAATATAAAAGAAATAAATACAAAATGACAATAAAGCTCCAAGGTATGGGCAAATCATTAAAAAAGTACCCTATTTTAATGATGCATAAACTTTGCCTAAAATTAAAGTTTATAACATGAACTGATAGAAATACACTTTGGGACAAGAGCTAATGGACACAACAAATACTCCCTCGTCCAAGTAATTGCTGAACACTTTCCTTTTTGATCCGTCTCAACACTTATACACATTTCTAAAAATGGATAAAATACATTACAATGCTATTCACTTTTTATACACATCCTAATAACTTTACACACCTTTTTCATTAAATTATCTAAAATACTTCCTTTTTGCACACATTCCAACAACTTTACACATTTTTATACATATAATTTTAACTTTTCTTAATTTTCGCGCATTAGAATACGTGCACAAATTACAGAGACGGAGGGAGTACTTGTTAGAAGACTATCCACTGCTTGTACATAAATATTCCAATAACCGAACGGAAAAGATATAAGATACAAGGGAATGAATATCAAACAATTCCCAATTTTAAAAAATATGGTAGGTGTTAGTTGAAAATGTATTTAATGGACACATAATCAAGGTGATACACATCTTAAATCAGTTCAAATCTGATATTGTTTAACGCAGATACCTCTCCACGACTTCATCAACCAAACTTGATTCATCCCATCAGAACGAGGTAATTTGACATGGTCCTACTCTGCGCTCAATCAGAAACCCATAGAAGTTTCCGAGTTGGAGCTGGAGGAGCTAATCCTGGAATATCCCGAATATCTTTGTTGTTTGGGTTCACAATCTGCAATTTAACCAGATCTATGTCTAAGCATGCAATAACAGATGATAATGAGCTACTTAAAAAGAATAACAAATCATTTTGCATTGCAACAAAATTTTTAGTTGTAGCGTAAGGCGTTTGAGAAAACTAATCAAAAAAGCTGGTGTGCAACGTAGTGCTGCAATCATGATGCAAGACAGTATTATCAAAGTGTAATATCTCCATACATGAGAGATAAATAGAAAAACTAAGACATTAATTGGTGAGTATTTCTGCAGATTTGCATGGCCCATGCCATTTGATGGACAACGACAGATACATAGAGAAGATGGAAGCTCCTGTCTCCATCTTTTATATGATTTCAGATAGCTTAAGTTCCTTTTCCTTATTTCACACTTAATCAAAATCTTCAAACTGAGCCCATCACGGCCTTATTTTACAAGGTTATTTTGGAGCTTTCAAGTTTCACTTCTCAAAAGCAATAGAGGTCAGATCCAAATGTGAGCCCCAACAATTGAAGGCTAGGATGATGGTTCATTTGTCCGGTCTATCTGTTGTCACATATTTTATCCTCCCCCAGTGGTTGGCTCTCAATTGTTATTGTGTTGGGTGTTGCTTTGCATTAGCCGTTAGGCCCGTTACAAATCTGTAATTACTCCTGGGTCTATTCCCTAAGCCTCCAAAAGTTTACAGTTAAAGAATACAGTCTTCTCCAAGTGCATCAAGATTGTTTTACCTTATACGAGTAGCTACAAGCTAAGCTGGATGACCATGTATTCTACATCCCCATCCCACCCCACATCCCCAAAAGAAAAAAAATAAACATCAAATAAATCACAAGAACAGAAAAACTAACAATAGTGATTAGTGCCTGTGTTGCCAACTGCGAGAAAAAATCAGAGAAGCAGCTTATTGAAAACTTATTAAGGAAATGAAGAGAAAACATGCATCTAACCTTCACTATAATGATGGCTATGACACCAATGACGATAAGGAAAAGGAGGGCCATGATACACCTATCAGTTGCAACCTAAATGAAAAATATAGTTAGGAAACCTCGATAATATGATAATAATTAGACATATGAGAAAAGGGAGGTGCTTATTAAAGATATTGACCTGCCTACTGATTTCCTTGACTAGCTGTGAGGCCTTCTTGATAGAAAAATGGATGGAGTCCAACTCGTTAACAACTCTACTCATTTGTTCAGTCTAAAAGTCATAGAGATGGGAAGAATTATTGACATATTTCAGATTAAGAAAATTGAATCCTATACGCCTTGATAAAAACACACCTGAGCTTTGAGAGCCGCCGCAGTCTCAGTTCCAACATCAATGGTGTCGTGGACAACCTACAATATACCTTGTCAGGGACTAAATTGAAGTATACAGCAAATTTCTAATGATGACCAAAGAGTCGGAAAGTGCTTCAAGAAGAGAGTAATATGTGGTTCGAGCATTCAAGAGAGCAGTGAGAAGGAACTGAAAAAGGTTTTCTTACCTAATCAAGGTAAACTTGCTAGCCTAGTGGACTCAAAAACCAACCTTTCACACGTCATATTTTGGCCACAATAGAAGACAAAATCATAGACAACTAAAACAACGGGAAATAGAGAAGTCGAGAACATTCCTTCTTATATATTATCACTAGAATTAGGAAAAGGTATTTGCAAACAGAACTCCTAGAGAAGCGGTGAATTCTCCTACATGGCACAAGGATCTTGATATGCATTTAATTTTACCTTTTTTGCTCGGTCAATTGCTTGATCAGTATCATCCATCATCCAATTGCCATGATCATACAGCTGCTGATTTGTCATGTCTGTAATATCAAATTTGCGCCCAAATGTTTAATGGATAAAGATCAGAAGAAAACAAATGAATTGTATCGTCAATTTTATGTTGTTCAAAATTAATAAATATAAGAACACAAACTAAGGTTATAATGTCACTGAAGCCGGACCAGAGGAGAATAAAAGAGAATGGGATTTTATTATATGCAAACAAAATGCTTAAAATGGCAACTTTATTTTTAAAGATAAAGTGGAGATATCAGGCAAGTTGTAATACTAACACAGAGGAAGACACTAAATAGGCCACGAAACTGAAAAGAAGTGAAAAAGTCACAACTTTAATTTTGTCTAGCATTAAACAATTCTAGGGACGTTAGATACCCCTCAAAAAGTAAGGAAAATCTGGACATTAATACATAAGAATAGATTGTTAGTCACGGGATGGATGTTGCTTACTTGACGCAAGCAGCACATTCTCTTCTGGAAAACCTTCACCAGGGCCCTCAAAGAGATCCACTCGCTTGTTATCGAGATTACTAGCATACCTACAGGGTCACCAAAAAAAACTGTTAAAATTTAATGGAATTGAGTGCCTTGATTTTATTTCATCTTTTGACCATAAGATAACTCTCTCAATTGCATATATTGACTTTACGATAGCTAGCTCACATATATTGGACTTCCCGCCCTTTTTAAATGAATTAAATAATTATAAGCTACAGTGAAACAAAGAATAAACAGGAGTGAAATTATCATGACCATGTCTATATCTGTTAAGAGTATCTCACACACACACACACACATATACATATATTTAATTTGGCGTCTCTATGCCTAATGCTTTCAGCTAATGAGGGCAAAAGTTTAGGTAAAAAGAAACTAGACCAAGTACTATTAATCAACGAGGTAGCACAGTTTAGATTTTGCTCTATCTGAAAGAAATGGCCATGAAAACTCAAACTTTGATCACACCATGCATGATCTGAATTGATACATCTGCAAGTTAGACATAGAAGTGAATATAGAGATGTAAGTAGGAGATGATGTTTGATACATTTTAAATTATAATGTCGGGACCTGCTGGATGTTAACAATATAAAAGAAGGGTGGAGAAATTATTAACAAAGAAAATTGTAGAAAAAGTAAACACGAAGTTGCAAAACATCGGTGCAAAAAAGAAATGTTGAGGCTTTGACGTTTATTTTTGGAACTGAGTATATCATATTTGACGTGGCTCAAAGGAAGGAACAAAGACATCTAGAGATACCACAATATTGGATCCAACATGGCAATGATCCTTCAGTTCTTTTGGTGGAACACTAAGTTCACATGAATTACAATTCATAATGACATCTGTTTGTTGATCCTTCCTTACCAAATCCTTTTGAGTAAAAATATTTCTGATACTCTTGGCACATAATGGATCTTACCAATATGGGGAACATACCTTTATACATTCTATGGGTTATAACTTCAATCACCATAGGGTAACTTACAAAGTTACACCATTGGGCAGCCATAATTTTTTATTTGTGATCGATGAAATATCAAAGTCAAAGAGATATATCTCTACCAGATATTTATAAAGAGATTAATAATTTGAAAGAAGAAATAAAACTTTTTGTCTCATCCAAGTGGGGGAGGGGGTGATATGAAACAAGAAAAATTCACTAATCATTAAATGGTGATGTAAATGGATGTCCACTGTTTACAAATATAACTACAATACACCATCCTCTGGCTAAATTCTGTAACAAAAATATAATAAATAAATCAATAAATAATTCTTTGCAGATAGAAACCCGCCAAGCAATCTTAATTTTACCCTATCCTACAACTCCTCTAATACTTTTCTCAATCCTCAGAGATTCTATTAAAGGAGACCAGCATTAGGCTGGAAAACTACTCCACATTATCAATTTATCATATTCCCTTTACGCACTCGAATTTCTCAATCCAAATGCAAAGCAACATAAATCTTCATTAAGAGCATAACCTCTTTGCAGGTCCAAAAAGATGAGAAGACATGTTCTCACATCTTGATAAATGATAATGTGAAAACATTTGCCATTCAAGTGATTTAAGAATCACTTCCCAAAAGGAATAATAACATGTACACTAGTTGTGTGTTTAATGAGTATCATACCAACAATCTATCCAGGTTCATATGTTAACCTAAAAAAGGGTTTTTGGTAGTGATACTGATGCAAAAGGGGAACAGAAGGTACTTCAATATATGATTATACTATCACACTAATTTATCTACTTAGAATCCAATCTTACTTTCTAGGTTTCCCAGCCATTTCCAAGATATGTAAATTGAAGAAATGTAATATAAAAAAATTGAATATTTTTTAGTAACATATATTCCACTTAGTATTAAAGTAAATATTAGGTAATGGGTTAAAATTAATCACATCAACAGTAAAAAATAGAAACACGGCATAATAAGTTCAAGAACAAAACCTTGTATACTAATCTTTGTCAGGTAACGCTGTCTTAATAATATCAGGTTTATTACTAACACACGTTTCAAAATTAGTTTACTACCTTTGCTTCTAACCAGGTTTTCCTAGAAGCATGCTAAATTTCTTGAAAGTCAAAACATACTTAAATGAGGGTTTTGGATCCTTGTACTTTGCTATATTCTGTTCTTCCTTTTTCCTTTTATCTATATAAAATCAATAACAATTTAACAAAACATAATTAAAAAATGTACTAAGCAACAACTCATTGCTGCAGATTGAATTCTGGTTATTAAATCAAGCTAAAAGCAGATAAAATAAGTTTCAAGGTTAAACTTGGAAGAAGGTGTGTAATCAATTAAACAGTAGCTGGTATAAACAGCTTTCTGAATGTAAAAGACAAATGAATGCACTCCTCTTAAAATTTTTGTTAGAGAAAATGAATTCTCAATGAGTAGAAAAGCCTCTCAAAATTTATCAACACCTGCTTAAATAACCAATTAACATCTTGTTAAAAAAGACATAATTACTAATGATGTAAATAAGCTAAAACATATTCAGATAGCTTATCTACAACGAGAAGAAAAGAAAAAACCAACAACAGCGATGAATTAGGCCAAGGGCGGAGAGTTCAAAATGACTGATGCTATAAAACTACAAAGTTATTCACGTTTCATAATCCATATTCTGATTATTCCTGGGGAACTTACTGTTTCTTGAGAGCAACATAAGAGTTCAACTCTTTGATCTGCAGAAGAAGGAATAGGTTTCAGAGAAATGGAGAAAGGAAAAATTATTTATTGTAAAGTACACATAAGTAAAATTAGATTATACCATTGATTGCTTTTTCTCATTGAACATCTTGTTTGTGTCTGAGTCATTTTTGTAGTCTGAGTCCTTCAACTCTCGGTCAAAGTCTTTTATAAGCCTGGAGCCAAACAGATGTCATCTCAAATTCATTATTTTAGAAGAGTTAATATGTGCTAATATTTTCTCAAAGGAAAAAAGGAGGTTAAGAGGGTGCTACAATGCACTATGTAGTCATTATTCCAGCATGCTAAGAGATAAACAAGTGACCATCAAAGTGGTTATTGACTTTTTATCAGTGAAAACAATTTATTTTTCATTTATATGGCAAAAGGCATCCAAATGCATAGATCCTTACTACATTTTAGATGGGATGATTCTTAAATTCCAATACACAAACCCTCACAACATTAATAGATATGGATCTGTAATTGGATTGGAAGTCAAGTTTTATGAGATGCAATAAAGCATTGCTAGTTCAGCCAAAACAGTTGTACATTTTTTAACTTATCTATGGAAGTGTTCCAAAACTAATAATTGTAAGGTCAACTTATTTAAAACTAATCTATCTTTAATTGTCTACTATGTCAAAAAATTTATACCATCTCAAATATGTTTGGACATCTTCTTTTGATTCAAATGAAAGAAGTGCAAATCTGCCAAATCCCATAAAATGTCACTATTAACTTTAGTTTGTACTTTGTATAAAACTCACATGGGGCCATGGGCAGTAAAAACTTTACAAGAAAAACCCTAATTTGATCTGTTGCACTTCAATTGCATATGATGTCGAAGAAATATTCCAATGTAAGAAGAAATGAGGCTTCATAAATTGAACCAACCATATTATTTCAAAAGCATCAACCCTTTTTAGGTGATAATAATGATATGCAAACAAGAAAAAATACATCCCAAACAACATCAATCCTAATACTCATTAACAGATTACTTATTCTATTAGAAACACATTCAAAATGTGAAAACATTGGTAGTGGTTCCACTATGTTACTGTACCCATTTCATGATCAAATTCCCACACATTGAGTTTTGCTCTATAAACATTGAATGATCTGGCTTGAAAATTCATAATAAGACGTTAACAAACGACATTTCTACCAAGAACTAACTCAGAAACCTCACACGTGCACTCGACAACAACAATAACCACAATACATGTAATGAGCAAATCAAATACCTCTTACATTCGCGCATTTTTTCGGTGAGCTCCTCCAGCTGCCTGCTCTGCCGGCTGGAGTCCTTAATTTTCTCCAATTTTTGAAATCCATTCCTAAACAATGCATTCAACAACAATCAAAAAGTTGCCAACAATTTTCCACTAAGGCGAAAAAACCTATTTTAGGATTTTGTTTACAAGATACATTAGCATAGACTCGCAAAACACAAACAATTGTCAAATACAGATGGATAATCAAACTAGGTAATATATTATAAAAAGGTAAAAGAAAATAAGAAAGGGGGAAAGGAGAAAGAAGTAACGGGAGGCCATCAATTAAAAGTCAAACATGGGAAGGAGAGCCTAAACAAGTGGCTCCGAGAAACAACAGAGAAGAAAAATTTTACATGTTTAATAAAAAAGAAAGCCAAGACAATGTCTAGATAAATGAAATGCATTAAAAAACATGAGAATTGTCACGAACAGATGCTTGAGAAAGAGCATATCCATCAATAAGGGGCTGATCACGGGCAGAATGATCAGCAAACGGGCTTGAGATGGCACATGCTATTGGAAGTGGATTGCAACGCCGGAGTAGATAGCCCTGCTCCCCCATGAAATGCTATCCGCACTAGTACCATGATAGCTATGTCCAGCTCAACAAAAAAATCTTAAGGCGGAATGGCGTGAAAAGAAAAGGGTGTGTAAATGATACATGACTATAATGAACATAATGGAAGCCAAAAATGGCTAAATCAATAAAACCCTGCTATAATCATGAATTTAATCAAGAACCAAGTCTTGAGAGTAATCCCTTGAGAAACAAGGAGTGATGGTCTTGGGAAAGTTGCTGAAGCAAGAAAGCTTAAAGACGATCTAAGATATAGCCAAAGAATGGCCTGAACAGCACCAAAAGGGGATAGAGACCGCTGGTATATGGGCTGAAGAGGTCACCGTTGCATTGCCGGCCAAGATGACAACAAGATGCTCCATGAAATCCAAGGCGTCCGAATGAAAGGACGTGAAGGCATGGCTGGAAATCAGCAAAAGCAACGAAGTGGAGGCAGCATAGGCTGATAGAGAAGAAGTGTAGAAGAAAGGTACAACAATCGACGGCACCGGGAGGGAAGATAACAGCAGGTGCAGAAATGCTGTGGAAGGGATCGCCGGATTCGAAATTGCTGCCACAAAGGTAGCAACCAACTGAACAGCTTTCCGGCGAGAAAAAAGGAAATCAAATCAGATTAAAATGACACGACTTCCGGGCGGCTTCACTGCCATCTGTAGAAACCAGGAAGCAATCCTTGAAGTGAAATAAATGAAATCCAAACCAGCCATGACAGTAGGGAGATGAATCAAAAAAGAAAATCTGGCCGGATGAGAAGGTCAAAAAAAGAAAATGACGGGAAATAAGAAAGTGTGGCAGGGGGTAGGTGTCTATGCCGGAGAGCGTAGCTGTTGATGCCGGAAAACCTGCCCCAACCGGAGAAGGCACACGAAGGAGAAGGGTTAGAGAGAAGGAGGAGAGAAAATTTAGACAGAGAAAGGAGAGAAGGAAACGATAATATACAGATGGATAATCAAACTAGGCAAAAAAATTTTATTAAAGGTAAAAGAAAATAAGGAGGAGAGGATATGCCCAAGCAAAAAGAGATTATCCTAAACAAGGACCAAAAAAGATGGTGGTCAAACAAGTGACCATAAAGAGAAAATGGCTAAACAGGTGCCATAAAATAAAAGGAACTTTATATGTAAACAACACAGGCGCAAGATCATATCAAAACTTGGAGAGTTCCGTCATAGATGCCTGAGTGAGTGGGTTGTGTCCAATTCAACCAAGTGTCGGGCAAAAATCATCAGAAGACAAATCTGCTAAGCAGGCAAAACAAGCAAAGTCTCATTAACATCCAATAGGTCGGGCATAGACAATCAAATCAGGAGCCTTTTACATGAGCAACAAACATCATGTATCAACAAAAACCAAGGATGCATCATCGAAAATCAAAGAAGCAAACTGAAACCACAGATTACCCCTTAGAATCGAAACAAACACAAGCAACTAAGTGCCTTGAAAGACTGACCAAATCTTGGAGGTCCATCAACGAATTAGCCTGAAGATCAAACAAACCAAGACTAACAGAAAGGACTCATTCACATCGAATTTAATCAATAATCGGGAAGAATCCATGGAAAAAAATTCAGAGTTGGAACAACTACTGAAGTCGGAAGAAACGTTGACCAAACTCCGTTCGATTGGACTGAAATCAGAAATCAGAACAGGCCGCCTGTGTGCCTGGGTGAAGTCGGCACGGCAGCCTCAAGACAGAGAGGACCCAAAACAGGGGCTCCGGCATGAGAAGCCGCCTTCAAGACATGGGCGGCGTCGCCTAGGGCAGATTTAGGGCAACCGCAGGGCAAGACAAGGGGTCGGCAACGGACAGATCAAAGCTGATTCTGCCGGCGACGACAACGGTGAAGCAGAGGAGGCCCAGCCGAGTTGAAGGTGACTCATTGGCGACAGCGTCTTGGAAAAAAAAGTGGATCCACGTACGAGGAGGAGAAGAGAAGAAATTTTAAGGAGAAAAAAATAAAACCAGCGCAGGTTAATGGAGGATCCACACATGAGCCGTGGATTAAAAGGCGAGAGGGCCGGTCCGCCTACTCGCCGGAGAAGAGTCATACAGATGGATAATCAAATGGCAAAAGAAAAGAGCTTACGAAAGAGCTCGAAAAATATCTGAAATTTGGCCCTCGATCTCCGAGAGCTCTTCGCTCACCATTCCTCCTACGAGTCAAGAATAGGATTCCAAATCAAAGATCTCACCGGGATAATTTATTTCTTCAATCAATTCAACGTTAAATAACAATCCCAATGGGATTGCAAGCAATGCTGATGATGGATGGATCTGAATCAGATTGAAATTTTCCTAAGATAGAGAGAGGCTCCAATGAGCTGGCGCTCTTATGATTTACGAACATTTCTGTTATTTCTTTTATGTTTCTTTCTTTCATCTAAAATTCATTAACTAATTCATTCATTTTATTATTATTTTTTTTAATTTTACTTATATTTTCTTCACAAGCTATAACACATTAGAGTACCTCATCCACAACCTACAACAATTCAACCCAATAATATAATAGGCGGTACTATTAACACTCAAATTATTACTTAAGGCACCCGTATTGAAGATAAAAGACATGTAAAATATCATTTATATCCCTATCCATTTTAAAAACCTTAACCCATGTGTTAAATAAAATAAAAATTATTTTGCTTCCCACACCCAACGAGACCCACACCTAAAACACTCCCACATTATACACAAAACACACACACACATACAGAATCGAGAAGAAGAACACAAGAAAGGAGGAGAAAGAAGAAATGAAAGGAGAATAGAGAAGAGAAAAGGGACTTTAAGTTTTTGACCACCCAAATCCAATAAATCTTAGTTTTACTTTTCCCACCCAAATCTTTTCACATCTGTCATGAGATGTAATAGGAGAAACCCACCTATGCCTGGAAAGACGTGAACTACGAAGGATAAAAATATGGACAAAGAAAAGTAATGAAAGAATTGAAGAAGGTGAAAATCAGTAAAACACTGAAAGTAATTCCAATTTTAATTCAATTATCACTTAATTCTCAACTTTAGTGTGGGGCCATGACACCATCGGCACGGCGGCGCACACCGCCTCCAGCAGCGAGTTCCAATCGAACCCCCCACCGCTTCGTGATTGAGAACGTGCAACAAAGAGGAAGGTGAAAAACAGTGGATCAGGAGAGAAATTTCGACGGAGAATCCGAGAATAGAGAGAGATGCAATAGGGGGCTCGGCAACCATTAACCGAAAGTTATATAAATTTTCGACAAACCAGTATAGAATCTACAAATGTAAAATTTCAATTATCAAAGCAGTATTCTATATGTCAACATCTCCAAAACAATAAAAACATACCAAAACTAACTAACCAAAACATAAAATTACAAAATATAATTGAAAATTTTGTGTAAATTTAGTCGAGTTAATTTGAAATCATTTATTCAATTTCCTTTCCGTCAATTTCTGGGTATATAGTAGCATTCTTTCTATTCCTTATTTCTCTCTCTATAAGTTCACTTTTTTTTAATTAATTGATATCGTCTCTTAACCTTGCTGTAGAGTTCTTTCTCTTCCTCAATACTCTCTAGATTCCCGTTTGTTTTAAGTTTTTGAGTGTTGTTAAATGATATACTCCATATAATTAAGGATTTGGGTGGGCAAAGTAAAAATGTTTATTTCAAATATAAATTTGAACATGAGGTAATTTTAGTAATTTTAGTATTCCCTCCGTCCCACGTATTTTTACCCACTTTTCATTTTGGGTTGTCCCACGTATTTTTACCCATTTCATTTTTTGTAAGAATAAATAATATTTTATATTTTATTATCTACTTTTTACAATCTCAACAACTTTAATTACTTTTTTTACACTTTATTCATCATTTCCAACAACTTTATTTACTTTTTCTTTTTAAATTACTAATTTATCCCTATTTTTTCTTATATTATATATTAAAAAAATAACACGTCTTAATCTTCGTGCCCATACAAAGGGGTAAAAATACCCGAGACGGAGGCAGTAATTTTTTAAAATTGTCGGGTGCCTTCAGCAAATACTCGGGTGGCAATAGTGCAATCCCAATGTAATATTTATTTCTCTTTCATCCACGTATACAACCTACAACTCAACCTCAATTTTTTCATACTTCATCAACAACCCAACTCAACCTACCTTTATAATAAAATATTCATTTCTCTCTCATCTATATATACATAATTATTATTAAATTATATATTATTATATTATTTTGAATAATTATATTTAAAATTAAAATAATCTTATATTTTAAAAATATTTAATTCCGTAATTATATGAAATTTTTTTTGAAAACACATAAAAAAATAACATAGAACACAATAACAAAATTAAAATTACAATAATTATATAAAAATTACATAATTGAGGTATAAAAATGAAAAAATGCATTAAATATAAATCATAAAAATAAAAGATACAAATTATATAATCAGCTGTCATTACTAAAATTTTGTCATATATACTCAATCAAGTCATTTTTAAGAGCATTATGAACTTCTCTATTGCAAAGTTGGGCCCTATTAGTCATATAAGTGGACAAGCTTGCAATGCGTCTAGTGAAAAATGACAAATCGTGATCATCTTCTTCATGTACTCTCCTTCTTCTTCCTTGTCGGTAGAGTTGTCAATTTGTGTTATTGGGCTGGTTCAGCCCATAACCCATCACAACTCGTCCTTTGGTTGACCCAAATGGGTTGGGTCACCACGGGTTGGCCTATCGTGGGTCGGCCCACCTATGGGTCGGGTTATTGCGGGTCGACCCATTTTTTTTAAATTTAAGATTTAATATTTAAATAATAAAAATATTATCACCCAACCCTACCCCTACCCATCCCCCACAACCCCACCCACCCACCCCCAAATTTTTTTAAAATTTTAGATTTAAATATTTAAATAATGAAAAAGCCAACCTACCCCCTACCCATCCCACCCCCTACCCACCCACCCCCAAAAAAAATTTTTTTAAATTTTTTTAGATTTTAATATTAAATTCTAAAAAAAATTTAAAAAAAATTGGAGGGGGTGGGTGGGGGTGAGTAGGGGATAGTGTTGAGTGATAATATTTTTATAATTTAAATATTAAAATTTAAAAGAAAATATTTTTTTTGGGCTGGGGGGTTAAGGGGAAATTTGGGGGGAGTGGGTGGGGTGGGTAGGGGTAGGGTTGAGTAATAATATTTTTATAATTTAAATATTAATATTAAAAAAAATTTGGGGGGTGGGTAGGGTTGGGTGATAATATTTTTATCATTTAAATATTAAAATTTAAAAAAAAAATTTGGTGGTGGGTGGGGTGGGGGGGTCAGGGGTAGGGTTGGATGACAATATTTTTATTATTTAAATACTCCATGTTAAAATCTAAAAGTTGTATGTTACTTTTTTAAATTTTAATTTATAAAAGTGGGTTGATGTTGGGTTGGTGGGGCGGTGCGGGTTAGCCCACACTCTAGTGGGTTTTAAATACTCCCTACTTGTCGGTTTATAGGCCTATTGATGCGTGTGTTGATGTCTGACTCTACCTTGTAGAATATGAAGACATCACTAAACCATGCATATCTACTCTATAGACACAAGTAAACATGCGTGTAACATGTGTGAATAACCTCAGAGCAAGAGATATAATTCTACCTCCCTTTCTAGGTACTATCAATATCAATTATTTCCCTGGCCAATTGGTACTCTAACCCGATATGATCTCTCTTTATAGGTACTATAAAATTATCCTCTTTATCCTACTTAATAACTCGAATTCAATTCAATTAATAAGTATTCATATATGATAGTTATAATGAAATTCCGGAATCACTTCACTTAGAATTATAACATGTAATCCTGCTCAGCAGTGAACGCACTCAATCAATAACCAAGACATGTATTCAGACTTTACATAACAGTTAATGATGCACAAAATGACTGTGAGTATTAATTAAAAAGGCACAATCTATATAAAATAAACCACAAGTAGTGTTGTACGAAGTTTACACATGGAAATTCAATTAACTCATAAAACTTTCATAACCTTAGAACTATCGGAGCGGTTCTAGTTCATGATTGATCTAGGAACAATCTTGACTAGTTGGTATGATCTTACTTGACTCGCCAGACGAACCTCTCTTCACGACTCCTTCAGATGATAGTAGGGTTTTGGTGATGGATGGATCATGAGTGATGTGTTTTTCCTGCGAAAGCTCTTCCTTTGTACTTGTAAACTCTCCTTACGGGCCTTGGATAGACTTCTTGAGTGAACACACACATTAAAGGTGTAAAAATACGAATATGGTAAATTTTCGTATGTCAGTTCGACCAACAACCCAAGTCGAATCGATTCTCTCTGGTCGAACTCCTGGTCGAATCGACTTATACATCAGTTGCGGGTCTCAGATTGGACTAAAGTCCTGGTCGAATCACAAACTTTCTGGTCGAACTGCACGTGCGTCTCTTTAGGTTTCTGGTTCGACCACGGTTCGACTAAATGGCTTGGTCGAATGGCACAATCATGGTCGAATGACACTTCTTCTCAATGGGTTCTACCACAGGTGTTGGTCGAACGACTTCCTTCTTGGCTGAATCCAACGCCTGCTTGGTCGAATTGTACCCTGGAATCTCCTTTTTTCGGATTCGATCACTTCCAATTTATTTTCTTTCGACAATCAACTCAAATAACCTTGTAGACAACTGATTCATGACTTTCCACCATGTATATCAATTCACATTGAATTACAAGCATTTAACACACTATAAGTACATGAATTCGGGCTCAAAACTAGTGAATTTACACACTCATCAAACCCCCAAACTTACATGTTGCTCGTCCCGAGGCAACGCAATCAAAATCATAGAGTAGTGTAAAATTCACTTGGCTACCACCTTCAATACAATTCATATTCACACATGAAATTTCATCAATCGAAAACAAGTATTACTAGCATCATATATATCATTCATGTAAAACATCACTCAATTATTACGCAATTCAGAGTACTAAGTCATCTAGCTCACAGGATAAGTATTTACTCTCTCTAGTGTAAAAGATATACACTTCAATAGGTTAATATATGCTCATATCAATTCATACTTCCGCGTAACCATAAGCTTGGCAAGAGTCTCAAAAAATCAACTTACAATCAACTCTTTACTAGGATCACAAAGGACTTGCTTTTGGGTTGTAATGTTGGCTCTTTGGCAAGGTAGAAGTATTTAGGTAAAGTGACTAATTTACTAGTAGAGAATTACCTTAGAGTTTTACTTTTCATCATACAGCTTCATCTTTTTCTCAATCTTCTTCTCATAATCTTCATGGTTTGAATTCTCCTTCTTTTCCTTAGCATCAACATCATCCTTCTTCAATGATCAAGGGTACCAATTTCGGGCACTACCCTTCTAAGCAGTCGGGATACCAGTTTCAGGCACTACCTCTAACAAGATTTAACCAACTTCTTCCCTTTTTTTCATGCTTCTCAACCAAGCTTCTACCTTTTTCATTCTTACAAGCACTTATGCACCTCAACTCTCTACTAATGAATAGGATATTCAACAAGGCTTAAGTGAAGGTTTCATAAGGCTTTTTATCAAGGCTTACCAAAGAAAAAGCTTTAAGGCTCAAAAGGGCTTACAATGATACATATATTAACAGGTGAGGTAAAATTTTGGCCAAGTGACTCAAATAACCAATAACGGCCTAAGATCATGTCCTAGCAATTCATCATTCATAACCTTCACACAAGACTCCAAGCTAAGTTCTAGAATACAATAATATGAACGATTCCCTCAAGAATAAACTATCATGAACTAACATGATTTAAATGGCTCAAAATCTCACATGGATAAATAGAATCCTAAGTATTCCTCATAACATATAATCAAGAATAATTTCACAATGAACTCCACATACTTATCAAGTACATGCTTCTCATCAACAAAAAATTAACACATGTAAAATATGAATGCATTATACCAAGATCCCTCATATCATGACAATCCATACAAGTATATCCAACCAATTCCACCCTCAAGTATCAATCATCACTTCTCAATCTAACATCCAATCATACTTCCAATATACATGTCACTCACACCACAAATACCCATCATGTAAAGAGAAAATAGAAGGGAGATGTGATGAAACAGACAAAGAATAAAAACCTGGTGCATCCTACTCCTCCGAAGCATCATCATCGCTCGTACCCTTTTTGTCATCACCATCACTCATCTTCGAGCGCAATTGATCCAAATCTCTATGAAGAGCATTAAGCTTCCTGTCCAACTCACGATCATGATCATACAATCTCCCCAATCTCCTATCCATCTCCATATAATTATTCTACAGCGTGTTGTACTTCCCATCCAGTGATATGTAGTTCGCATTTCCCAATTTCAATTGCCTATTCGTCTTTTGTTGGTTCGCATCCAGTGTAGCGAACTGCTCATGAATCAATCAAAACTGCTCATGAAAATAGGCATTAGGACCAGTCCACTGCTGCTATGGCCATGCTGGAATGGGACGTGGTGGCATCTTCTGCGGCTGCGGATCTTCCATCTCCGGATCTACCTGATTCTCTCCATGCTCATGCTGTTGTGGTTATGGCCGAGGATGTGGCTGAAAATGCCCCTCGTCTACAATCCTCTGAAGCTCCTCCATCATCCCCTCAGCGTACATCTGAGCTACAGTCCTCCAATCACCTTTTGTCAAGCAAGTGATGGAGAGAGCGCCGTGCGCCAGCGTGTTCATCAACTTGTTGCCTTCATTCCAGATAGAAGTAAACTCACTCACATCAAACAGAAACATAAAAGTAAAGGGCTTCAACCCCCTCGTGTAGAACCAATCTCCATCACGAAGATGAGTGAATCCACCCTTCGCACACGTACTCATGACCAAGTCCAGATTCTCAAGAATGGGTGTAATACCAGTGAAGTCCATGTGATAATACTCAGCCACAGTAGTAAGCAAACCTCCTATGTTAACTATTTGAAACGAAGAGCTTCTGAACCTATATAGCTGATGAATAAGATACGATCCCACATTGAATCTCACTCCATTGAGCATACACTAGAGGGCATACAACTCTCCCCTCGAGACACAACTCCCCTCAGACCGAGAAAACAGTGTGTTGCTCAACACCCAGTCCATGTATCAGAGCACCGGATTTTAGATCAATGAAGCACGAGCACTACTTGTCTTGAAATCCATATCCTCCCCAGAAATCTCTCACCAGAAGTTATTAGCATTAAAGAATCCATTCTCATTTCTAGAGATCCCTCTCGGAGTATGAAACAGCTCATTCAACTCCTCAACCGACCACGTCCTCATCTCCCCTCCAAGCTGGAATGTATACTCATATGGGAGATGGCTCAAACCCTTCTTAACAGTAATCAAACAAAGCACCTCAGCAGTCACATGAAAGTATGTCGGCTTCTTCAGCTCCATGAAGCGATGAATCCCTACTTGAGTAAACATCCACATGATATCATCTTGGATTCGCATTGTAACCATCGCTCCATTATCCTGATAACGTGTTCTAGCAATCTTGTCTGATATATCACCCCACTTATCCTTGATATCATCCCAATCATTCATCCACACCTTGAAATTCATAGGTAACCTCCTGAAGCCTTAACTTCTTTGTCACAACATCTTCATGAGAATGTTTAGCTTGTCTCTTTTTGAACGAACCTCGACTTCCTTTCCTTTTCCTGAAAATAATACTTCAAAACCAACAACAAGAAAGGAAAACCAAGCTAAATCATACTTAACTAGCATTCAACTCTACTCAAAACTTCAAGTTTTTCTTTCAATGCATAGTCACACCAAACAAGCATGTTCCATCCTCATGATTAAACAATTCAATTCACATGCTTACTCAACTTTATTCCAACATCAAGTATGCGATAAGATCAATAAAAGATTTCATTAACCATAAGCATGCATTTCTACTCAAATTACTCACATTCCAACATAGATAACTACTCAAACTCAAGCAATTTACTCACAATTCAACATGCTTCATCTCACACTCCTCAATTACTCCCAAATTCACATAAATATCAAGGTTTGACAACAATTAAACAATTAAAACAATTCCCTCAATTGTTCATAAGAATTCGCACATAAAAACTCAAAATACACCATGAATTCCTATAGAAACTCATTCAATCAACCTACCCACATGCAATCGACAATTAGAACTTCAATCCTAGGGTAATAGAGTCGAGAAAACATACCTTTTAAACCGGCCATGGCTAAAGAATGAGCAAGTGTGATAATCCTTCAAAATCGCGACGAACCCTAGTTTTGCAACTAGATTGTTCCAAAAACATGACGAATTGAATGGAAGGAGTGTGGAATGTGGTTTAATCAGAGAAAAATCAGATGGAATAGAAGTTTAGAAGCAAGGCTTTCGATTCAAAGCGAATTTGAGTGAAGGTGGTGTGCAAAGTGATCGAATGGGGTGAAAAATAGGATTAAAAACTGACTTACCTGGTACGATTCGACCTGCTATAGTGGTTGAATTGGATTGATGTGGTCGAACCACATTTCTGGAGACTGAGTTCGACCTCGATTCGATAAAATGCCTTGGTCAAACAACTCTATCGTGGTTGAATTCCTCTGTTAAAAACTTTTAGGTCTGCGATTCGACCATGGTTCAACTTACTCCTTTTGTCGAACAAAACCCTTCTTGGTCGAATCGGCTATACAAACTTTTTGATCACCAGTTCGACCTTCGTCTTGGTCAAAGCCTTGGTTGAACCTCCTCCTCTGTGGTCCAATCGACCTGTAACAAACTCTCTGATTACCAGTTCGACCTTCGTCTTGGTCGAAGCCTTGGTCAAACCTCCTCCTCTGTGGTCGAATTGACTTGTAATGAACTCTCTGATCACTAGTTCGACCTGAGCTCTTCAGTTCGACCTGCACCCTTGGTCGAATCAGACACCTGAAGCTCCAAAGTAAAAATTTCTTCATTCCCTGCACACTTCAAGCTCAAAAATGAACATTAGGTACCAAAACGGAGCAAACTTAGCTCGAGAATTAATCCTAAAACTTAATATATATGTGTAACTCCGCATAACATTAAGCAAATTGAAAAAAATTGACATACTAAAATTGGTTAAAGTTTCAATATGCCACAAAAAATCAACTCCCCTAACAAACGGTACCAAGAAAAGATTATACTCTCGGTGCTTCAATGAGATAAGTATATCACACCCCCCAAACTTAGTAGAAACTATAGTGGGAGCTAAGTTTGCAAAGAGATGTAATTGCCAATAAGTAAGCATACCAAATATAAAAATTTCTTACTCACACAAAAGAAATAAAATAATAATACGAAAGGGAAAGCCCCCAACACGCGCTCTTGTTTAACGTCAGAGAGTCACAACGGTACCAATCTAGTGCAAGGTATTCTCAAAGACGATGCATGCATCATCCGGCGACTTGTAATGCTTCAATCGATGCCCATTCGCCGCTCTGATGTCTCCATCTTTGTCCATAAGCTCAAAACTCCCCCCTACGCAGGCTATATGGATAATGAACGGCCCCATCCACTTCGATTTCAATTTTCCTGCGAAGAGCTTCAAACAAGAGTTAAAAAGTAATACCTCATCACCTTGTTTGAACTCCTTGTATAATCTTTGAATCATGTCATTTCTTCATTCTCTCCTTGTAGATCTCCGAGTTCTTATAGGCTCTATTCCTGAACTCATCCAATTGATTAATATAAGTCATCTTCAACTCCTTTTGATCCTTTAAAGACAAGTTCAAACTTGCCCAAAAAGCTTTGTGATGAATCTCTACGGGTAAGTGGCACGACTTTTCATAGATAATTTGATGCGGTTACATATCCAACACCGTCTCATAAGCAGTCCGGAACCCCCAAAAAATGTCATCGAGCTTCATAGCCCAATCTGACTACCTTCTCCAAAATTTGTTTCACTTGTCGGTTGGAGACTTCAGCTTACCCATTCGCTTGAGGATGATAGGGTGTAGTAACCCTATGCTTGACTCCATAATCCTTAAGCACCTTTTCAAGAAGCTTGTTGACGAAATGAGACCCTCCATCACTCACTAGTGGTCTAGGAACTCCATAACGGGCAAACATATGTTTCTTCAAGAAAGACAACATAGTCCTTGAATCATTCATGCGAGTTGAAATGGCTTCCGCTCACTTAGAAACATAATCCACTGCTAAAAGGATGTAAAGAAATCCATTAGATAGAGGAAAAGGCCCCATAAAATTGATCCCCCATACATCAAAGATCTCAACAACAATGCTTGGCTGAAGTGGCATCTCATCTTATAACGCCCCGGGTTACGCTATGGGGTTGGGACACTACTAGACATACATCTCTCAATATAATAATAGAGGGGTTGAGAATGCACAACGAAAATAATATAAAAATCTCCAAAGCGATAATATACTAAAGTAAAGGTGGCATAACAATTATTACATACCAGCGTCTACTCGCCCGAGTAGAGTGAAATATCCAAAATGAGTACGTTCAGATGATATATCTGAAATAAAGATCTTAATAAAATATATAAGACATAATATAAAGTCCTCTATAGGCTCGGGACATCTGCAGGGACTTCTCCATCTTGTAAACCTTGTTCTGAAAATCAATAAGGGGTGACCGTCTAAAATACACTCAGTGGGTTAACTTTAATGATTGCATAGTTAAAAATAAATATGCTTGCCAAATATACCATAAAATGTAACATATGCCAAATTAATAAAAAAATATTTTGCACATTGTCGTTCGATAACTCATTGAAAATATTTTAGACCAAACCGTCGTCTGATAACTTGTGTTAGTTGGTATATGTGCACCAGGCCGTCACCCCAGTACAATGTCAGCATACTTGAAATATATTTTAGTGCTGAACCGACGTAGCTAGTAACTTGTGTTAGTTGGTATATGTGCACGGAGTCGTCACTCCGTACAAGTGTCAGTAGAAAATATTTGTCATCAAACTAAAAGCACACACGACATATAACATGACATATAAGTAACACATATCACATCTTAACATAGCAATCATAACAAAATGTAGCACTCGGTAAAGAGTGAAAGTTACCCCCACCTTGAACTTATTGGAAATGTGTAAAGTGACTAGGCTTGTCCTTCGCTCTCAGGTGTGCCTGCAAGGGTATATTAAATTGAGTTCTACTTACAATAATAATTCCTATTACTAAAACTAAATTTCTAATATTATTATAAATT
The DNA here is from genome assembly GCA_023678885.1 of Pogostemon cablin. NCBI lineage: Eukaryota > Viridiplantae > Streptophyta > Magnoliopsida > Lamiales > Lamiaceae > Pogostemon > Pogostemon cablin. Next base: position 13,926,210 of record CM042986.1, on the reverse strand, counting down.
ACAATCAAGTCTTTATAATTAATCAAATTCTCATTTAAACTTATCCTAAACTTTAACCTTATTACAAAATGACCCAACTTGAGTTATACAACTCCGTTTGAAAATCCAAAAATACCGTTGGAATCCTCGTGAGGTAAGAATCACATCAATACCAATTTTGTATCAAAATTTTAAAGTTTTGAAAATAAAAAAATATACCATGAAGTGGGTTTCTTCCCAACTTTCTCATTTTACGTCAAAATTCAAAATTAATTATACCTTTGTGATCCTCGTGAGGAGAGCTTCAAAACTCACACTGAAACAAAATATGCCATTAAAGGGGTTGAAACTTTGAATGAGTTTTTCTTACTCATACGAAATCTATTTCACAAAAGAGTTATATATTTGGAATCAACACATCAAGACGATCATTTTCGTATATAACATGATAAGGTTTGATAACAAAATGAATAAAATTAAAAAAGGTAGTGTGTGAGAATTGATATATATATGTATATATATGTGTGTGAGAGTTATATATATATATGTGTGTGTGTGTGTGTGTGTGTGTGTGTGTGTGTGTGTGTGTGTGTGTGTGAAAACATGTAAAGAGAAGATTGGAGAATTACCTCTCAATTGAACACTCCTCACACTACTACTAATTGTAAGAGTTAATGGAAAGAATATGAGTGAAGGGTGAAGGAATTTGGGCAGCAAAATATATATTTGTGTGGCTTAAATGGAGTTAGGTATTTATAGATGTGTGTGATGGAATCAAGAATATATTGGTACATGGCAAGGTGGTTATACATGTGTATTTCCATGTGGGCTAACATGTTTGTATGGCCCCTGTAAACAATTAAAATTTACAGTCCAATTAAATGGCGACACGTGGATTTTGTTGATTAAATATAAATTATTAATTTATTTTGGAATTTAAATAAATTAATTCCTAAAAATAGATTAATAAATAATTGATAATTAATTTAAGCCCAACAAATTAAATGAGGCTTAAATTAAAGGAGGTCTGGTCCAAGTCAAACAAATCCAAGTCAAATGAGACCCGACTTAAGTCAAACCAGCTCATAAATTAAATCAGACCCAAATAAAATAGGCCTGATTACAGCCGAAACAAGTGGAAGCCCAAGCCCGCAGGATATGGACCAAATAGAGTGGACCAATCAGAATGCAAGACATTTATAGGGGAGTCTTCACCTCTCACCTATATAAAGGGGTCTCCTCTCTTCATTTGATAGACACTGAAGCATCCGAAGACAACAACACTCTGAAGAGATTGAAACACAGGCAACACTCTTCAAGATCTTCAAGGCAAGAATGACATACTGCTCGGGATTAAGGTGCTAAGCCCCCCATATCGAGTGTTCTTCATACACAAAGTTCTTCAAGTGTTCTTCAAGGTAAGAACGACATACGGCCTAGGATAAAGGTGCTAAGCCCCCAGATCGAGTGTTTTCCATACACTATGTTCTTCAAGTGTTCTTCAAGGCAAGAACGACATACGACCTGGGATTAAGGTGTTAAGCCCCCCAGATCGAGTGTTTTCCATACACTACATTTTTCAGTGTTCTTCAAGCCAAGAACGGCATACGACCCAGGATTAAGGTGCTAAACCCCCCAGATCGAGTGTTTTTCACAGCAAACACGTTTAATCCGAACAAAGGCTCGATGCCTCTGGGTTAACATTACAAAGCCGCTAACTCGAGTTCGAACAAGCTTCAACTGAAGATCCGACTCAACATACATAGTCAACGCAGTCAATATAGTCAGCACAACACACTCAAGTCAAAGTCAAAGTCCAAATTGGTTCGAGAGAAGAATCAGAGGATAAATAGAGATTGTTTCCTAAATTATCAAGTTCAATCCTTCTAGATTATCATTGTAATTCAACTTTTATTTATTTTATTATAAATACAAAATTTTTTGTTACAAATTTTGGCACGCCCGGTGGGACGATCTCTACCTCTCATCTCTTCTCTCTACAACTTTGAAAACACAAAATGACTCATGTCAAAATCACAATGGGAAGAACTGCTGCTTCCAAGCTCTCCAATTCATTGAATGAATATGTTGCTGTTGTCACAAAGAGTATGTCGAAGAAAGCACTGTCGGAGGCCTCATTTGGATCCAACTCTTCGGTCGAAGTGGCTTCGAGAAAGCAGCCACCTATGAAGGAGGATAGTGATGAGGACTCTGCATGCTCACACCCTCATTCATCCTCAAGCTCTTCATCTAATTCAAGTGCAGCTCCAGTAATGATGGCAGGCACTACAACTATTGAGGAGCAACTAGTAAATATGATGAAAGCTATCGAATGGCTCACAAAACACATAGAGGCCCAAGACACAAAGATCTCCCAGCTGATGGAAAAAAGAGACATCGCAGAGACTAGTCGTGCAAACGGAAAATGAGTTATGGACGAGAGTGAGGTGGAAGAGTTCACAAAATGCCAAATTACTGAAAAAGAGCAAACTGAAAGGGGAGTGCAACTTTCGGCTGATGGAATGCTCCAAGTAGATCAACTGAAGGACAATATACTTGGAACGATAAATGAGAGGTTTGAAGAGACTTTCAAGCCTACCATCACTTATGTCAAGCCATACACAAAAAGAGTAAACAACTTAAAGATGTCAACTGGCTACCAGCCTCTCAAGTTCGAACAATTTGATGGCAAGGGAAATCCTTAGCTTCATTTCCTTCTTCTCCATCAAGATCGTAGAATGATCCGTATACACAATCGTCCTCATGCCAACCAAATACTATCGAAACTTGTTGAATGCATACATCACAGCTAGAAACTCCTTTTCAGTCACCGTATAGTTCTTTTGTGCAGCATCAAAAGTCATACTCGCATAGTAAATGGCGTAGAACTTCTTTTCCCTCAACTGCCCAAGCACCACTCCAAGTGCTAAATCACTCGCATCACACATAAGTACAAACGGCTGAGTCTAATCCTGTGTGATCAAGATAGGTGTAGTAATAAGCGCCTCTTTCAAAACTTGAAAAACCGTTAGACATTCTTCATCAAAAACAAAAGGAACATCATTTTCATGTAAATGAGATTAGGGCTTGGAGTATTTCGAGAAGTCTTTTATGAATCTTCTATAAAAACCGGCATGTCCAAGGAAGGACCGCACTCCATTTTCATTAGTAGGTTGGGAATCTTCTCAATTGCCACCACCTTTGCTCTATCCACCTACAATCCCTTGGCCGAAATATGACTGCCAAGAACAACCCCATCTCTAACCATGAAGTGACACTTCTCCTAATTCAAGACAATATTAGTTTCTTGGCATCTCTTCAAAACAGTAGCAAGGTTAGATAAACAAATATTAAAAGAGAAACCAAACACAAAAAAATCATCCATAAACACATCCATGATCTTTTCTATCAACCCATCAAATATGATCATCATGCAACGCTGAAATGTAGCAGACGCATTACTTAATCCAAAAGGCATCTTTCTAAAGGCAAAAGTACCATAAGGGCAAGTAAAAGTAGTCTTTTCTTAATCTTCGGGTACAATCATGATTTGATTATAACTCGAGTACCCATCCAAGAAACAATAAAACTCATACCCTGCAAGACGATCAATCATTTGATCCATGAAAGGAAGAGGAAAGTGGTCTTTGCATGTATTTTCATTCAGTTTCCTATAATCAGTACACACACGCCATCCGCAGAAATCCTAGTGGTTAGAATCTCTCCATCATTGTCTTTCACTATAGTCATACCTCTCTTCTTAGCTACAACATGCAATGGACTCACATGGGGCTATCACTAATTGGGTAAATAATTCCTGTATCGAGCCACGTCAGGATTTGCTTCCTAATCACTTCTTGAATAGTGGGATTCACCCTCCGCTGATTCTGAATGCTACCCTTGGCCTCATCTAACAATCTTATTCTATGCATGCAATATGAAGGACTATTACCTTTTAAATCATAAAGAGACCAACCAATCGCAGACTTAATACTTTCTAAGCATATCTAACAATTCCTCAAGTTGATCATCATCAAGGGAAGAAGATATAATTACCGGATATTTTTCATTGTCACCTAAATAGGCATACTTCAAGTGCTCCGGTAGCGGTTTCAACTCCTCTTTCTTCTTTTCTTGAGGTGCTCACTCTCTATCTAATGGTAGGTACTTCCTTGTCCACTTGATCTCTTCAACCTTTGTCCTTTCTGATTCATACCTGTCATCACCCAAAGCAAGCAAGTTTTTAAGAAATTCAATACATTCCTCATTGGAGAGTTCATCTAGCTCTGTAGTGGGAAAAGTAAGAGACTCTGCCAAACATGTCTCAAGAGGATCCTTCGACAAGATCAAAGACATGTCTTCCTTCACAATCTCCTCCACTACATCAATATTGTGACATTGCATCTCCATGTGCATCTTCATTTCTTTGTCAAGGTTAAATAAGAGCTCTTCTTTATCTATCCTTAGCCGTAACTCACCCTTCTGCACATCTATCATAGCTCCCGCAGTAGCAAAAAAAGGTCTCCCTAGGATAAGAGGGACGTTATCCTTGTCATCTTCCATCTCAAGAACAAGAAAATCCACAGGAAAGACAAGCTTCTCTACTTTGACAAGAACGTCTTCAATAACACCCTTCGAAAAAGTCATAGACCTATCAGCTAGTTGTAGAGCAACTGTTATGGGAGTTAACTCCCCCAAACCAAGCATTTGAAAAATAGACAAAGGCATCAAATTAATGTTCACCCCAAGATCACACAAGGCTCTACGTGCCGGCCATTTTCCAATCTCATATAAAATCGTGAAGCTTCCTAGATCCTTTAACTTAGCTGTCAGCTTCCTTTGTATGATCAAGCTGGAATTCTCTGACAGATTCACTATTTTAATTCCACTTAAGCTTCTCTTCTTTAAAGGTATATCCTTCAGGAAACGGGCATAATACGACATCTCCAATATCGCTTCAGAGAAAGGAATGTTCAAACTTATCTTGTTTAGATCTCTGAAAATTTCTTGAACTTCTCTTCTTATCCCTTCTTGACTAGCTTGTAGGGAAATAGAGGCGGTATCTTTGTTTTGGGAATCCCCTATTCATCACGTTCAACCTTTCCCGCCTTATCCTTTTCGCCTCTTTCCCACTTCTTTTCTGCTATAATCTTTGTATTCTGCTCTTTGGAAGGTGCTGCAGTAGCATCAACATCATGTGGAGCATTCAACGCAGAAAATGATACAGAATGGTAGGGTTCGACCTGAGTTCAACCTGGGTGGTTGGTCGAACTAGGTGAGTAATGGTCGAACTGAACACCTGAAAGTTCGTTCTCCCCCTTACAGGCCGGTTCGACCACAGTTCAACCAATGGGGTTTGTCGAACCATGGTGATCGTGGTCGAATCGGGCATCAGATAAAATATGATGCTCTAGACAGTGGAGTTCGACCTGAGCTCGACCTAGGTGGCTGGTTGAACTGACCTGTTTTAGGTCGAACTATTTATCAAAAATATCCAGATGTCGGCCAAGTACCTCATTCGACCTCCTCTGCATAGTTCGACCATCAGCGTTGGTCGAATTAGAGTCGAATCGGGCTCCTGGTGCTTCAATTCTTGATTCCGGCCTCATTAGTTCCTTGTACTATGTTCCAGACCTCAATGTAATAGCATGATAAGACTTTGGATTCTCAATACTTTGCGATGGAAAATTCCCTTTCTCAATCATTTGAGTCAACTTGTTCACGTTTCCTGCCATCTCCCCCATTAACAATGTAAGGTCTTTCACTTGCTTAGACATATCCTCATAGTTAGAATCAATATTCTTTTCTAATTTGGCCTCAAGATGGTCTACTCTTGCATCATTCCTCGCCATGTACATGTTCACCATATCCTTGAAACCCTGCTTTCCTTCTTCCACCTTAGCTCCCGGATCAACACCAATAGGAGGTTGCACTGTATTATTCGGATCGCTCTATGAAAACTTTGGCCTCCTTGGCTGTTGTAGTTACTCGGGAGACCACGATTGTTGTAATTCTCCTGATAATTCCAATTTTTTTAATTTGGGTACCTCGTTCCTTGAATACTTTGACCCATGGCATAATTTGCCTCCTCGATCTCCTCTTGGCTAGCTCCATCATAGCCACCATCCTACTGCATCATTGGTAATCTTTGAGATAAATATGTGATTTTCTTTTCCTGAGACTCTAGTAGCTTGCTAATAATAGTCAAGCTAGAGAAGATCTCATCATCTTTTCCCGACTTCACCATAGTATGCTCAACCTGCGCTACTTTTTCAAGGACATAAGTGCCTCTCACTCCATTAGTCAGCCAATCTCTTGAATTCAACGAAATATCCTCAAAAAGCTTCTCGGCCTCATTGGGCGACTTCGTAAGTAGTGCTCCATTAGAAGAAGCATCAAGTAAAACACTAGAATCACAATCCAACCCATTGTAGAAAATACTGATGTATTGAGCTTTAGATAGCTCATACTGTGGACACTTCTGAAGTATGTCATTGAATCTGTCGCAAGCTTCATAAAACTTCTCATTGCCATGGATAGAAAATTGATTGATTTCTTGCTTCATCTTGAACACCTTTGAAGATGACATATATCTCTCCAAGAATTTCACTTTCAACTTCTCCCATGTATCACATTCAGCAGCATCAACATTATCTTACTAATCTCTTGCTTTTTCATTCAGCGAGAACTTAAACAATATGATCTTCCTCGCATCCTCTTGAGCTCCTGCATCTTTTTGTGTATTTGCATACCCAAGGAACTTATTTAGATGTTGATGAGGATCTTCAAATATTCCCCTAGAGAATGGACTCCTTTCAATCATGCTGATAAGAGTAGGGTGTAAATCAAAATCAGCTCCAGTTCCACTTGCTCCTAGCAGCCCAACATTACCAGATCCGTTGTTCTTAAAGACTTCTCGGATGGTAAGTGTATTAGGATTCGCTGCCATGTTGATTGCTTCTACTTCCAAATTAATTTTGGTTGCAACTTCAACCGTTTGCTAATTCAGCACGTCAACTTCAATTCCTAAGTTAAGAGCCTTAGTCGGGTCTACGTTCTTGTTCTTATTGTCCTTCATCTTTTTCTTCCACGACGATGCTCCGATCTCTGGATTATAAGGCGCTAATTCACTTGTCTTTGATCTAATGAGCATAAACCTAAGAAAAATAAGTGTTAGAATTCAAAGACAAGAATAATATAATCTCAATTAAACTAGAAATAATCAACTAATAATTAATGCCATCCCCGACAACGGTGCCAAGAACTTGATGGGCGTTTTCTTTGCATGCAAAATTAATCATCAAGTATTAAGGATATCAATTGCAGCTTAAACAAGTGACTAAGTGAATATCGAACCCAAAGAACGGCGTATTATCAATTTAATTATTTTCTAATCAATTAAGACAAGTGTGGCAATATAGTTTTTGGAATTTAATTATAATCTACTAAACAATTAATTAAAAAAAATAAAAATAAAATATCACTAGAATAATACGAAAGTGGATCAAGTAGGAAAATAGGTAGCTCTAGGATAATCCATTTTCACTCATTAATCTTCCTTTCATATGTTGATGTCTAACTCTGCTTTGTGGAATATGGACACATCACTAAACCATGCATATCTACTCTATAGACACAAGTAAACATGCGTATAACACGTGTAAATAACCTCAGAGCAAGAGATATAATTCCACTCCCCTTTCTAGGTACTATTAGTATCAATTATTTTTCTGGCCAATTGGCACTCTAACCCGATATGATCTCCCTTTATATGTACTATAAAATTATCCTTTTTATCCTACTTAATAATCCGAATTTTATTCAATTAATAAGTATTCATATATGATATTTCTAACGAAGCTTTGGAATCCCTTCACTTAGAATTATAACATGTAATCCTGCTCAGCAGTGAACACACTCAATCAATAACCAAGATATGTATTCAGACTCTACATAACAGTTAATGATGCACAAAACGACTGTGAGTATGAATTAAAAAGGCATAATCTTATATAAAATAAACCACAAGTAGTGATGTACGGAGTTTACATATGGAAATTCAATTAACTCATAAAACTTTCATAACCCTAGAACTACCGGAGCGGTTCTAGCCCATGATTGATTTAGAAACAATCATGGCTAGTTTGTATGATCTTACTTGACTTGCCAGATGAACCTCTATTCACGACTCCTTCGGATGATGGTTGGGTTTTGGTGATGGATAGATGATGAGTGATGTGTTTTTCCTACGAAAGCTCTTTTTCTATACTTGTAAACTCTCCTTACGGGCCTTAGATAGGCTTCTTGAGCAAACACATGCATTGAAAGTGTAAAAATATAAATATGGTAAGTTTTCGTATGTTAGTTTGACCAACAGCCCAGGTCGAATCTATTCCCTCTGGTCGAACTCCTGGTCGAATCGACCTGTATATTAGTTGCAGGTCTCAGATTCGACCAGAGTCGTGGTCGAATCAAAAACTTTTTGGTCGAATTGTAGGTGCGTCTCTTTAGGCTTCTGGTTCGACCACGGTTTGACCAAATGGCTTGGTCGAACGGCACAATCGTGGTCGAACGACACTTCTTCTCAGCGGGTTCGACCACATGTGCTGATTGAACGGCTTCCTCCTTGGTCGAATCCATTGCCTGCTTGGTCGAATTGCACCGTGGAATCTCTTTTTTCCAGATCCGACCACTTCCAACTCATTTTCCTCTAAAAATCAACTCAAATAGCCTTGTAGAGACCTGATTCGTGACTTTCCACCATATATATTGATTCACATCGAATTACAACCATTTAACACACCATAATTACACAAATTTGGGCTCAAAACTAGTAAATTTACACACTCATCACCTATCCGTAATAAACTCGGTGGTATCATAATAGTTTTGATATGTACCTCGCTCATCCTCCACAATCATATTGTGCATGATGATACAAGCCATCATAATTTTACCCATTTGCAGTTTATCCCAAACAAGAATTGTACGTCTAAGAAATGCAAAACGAACTTGTAGAACTCCAAATGCACGCTCTACATCTTTTCTCACAGCCTCTTGGTGTTGAGCAAACAACTTATACTTTTGGAGTTGTGAAATAGAAATTGACTTAACAAATACAGCCCATGAAGGATATATGTCATCAGTAAGATAATATGCTCTATCATATTCATGACTATTCACGATATAATTTATGTTCGGTGCTCGACCTTCCAGCACATCATTAAAAACTGGATAACGATGGAGTAAATTAATATCATTGCACGTACCTGGTGTTCCAAATAATGCATGCCATATCCATAAGTCATATGAAGCAACAACTTTTAAAATGATTGTTGGCTTTCCACTTCTTCCAGCATATTGTCCGGCCTATGTAGTAGGATAATTTTTCCATTCCCAATGCATGCAATCAATACTACCTATCATGCCGGGGAATCCACGTTGTTCTCCGACGTAGAGTGATCTAGTCAAATCTTGTTCATTAGGCCTTCTAAGATACTCATTGTCGAAACAAGAAATAACACCATTAACAAATTTTATGAGAGTATCCCGTGTCACAGTTGCACTCATTCGCAAGTATTCATCAACAGAATCAGTTGATGTGCCATATGCTAACACCCTCATAGCTCCAGTACATTTCTGTAATGCTGAAATCCCTTGTCTTCCTGTGGAATCATGTCGTCGTTGGAAATACTCATCATTGGGGATAAAAAAAAATTTTTCCCCATAAGTTTGACCATGTACAATTTTTGTCCCAAAAAGATAACATTTGGGCATTTGTCCCACTATCTTCATAATTGCGCCAATATTGCTCTGTTTTTGCTGGAATTTGACATTTTCACCGGAATCGATCACGTGCATGTCACGTGATCATCGAATTTGACATTTTCTGGCCGAAAAAAAATATTTTTTTGCCTCGTAGGTTTGGTCATATACAATTTTTGCCCCCAAAAAGACATGATTTGGGCATTTGTCCCAATATCTTTATAATTGCGCCAATGTTGTCCCATTTTTCTTAAAATTTGATATTTTCATTAGAATCGATCACATTCGTATCACGTGATTATCGAATTTGACATTTCTCGATGAATTTACTGACCTGGCGACACAATGGCATCCACATCAATAATAATTAAAATAATATTTTATTAAAAATTTAATTAAAAAAATACCCTCCATCAATGCACTCAATTCTCACGTGCCCTCTATGTGCTTCCACCATCTTCGCAAAATCTCTATTTTTATCAATTAGAGGATCCCTTGCATACCCTCTCACCACCATGGACGGTAGCCGTTGGATCTTCCGCTTGTGCCACCCTATCCACGTCACCAAGCTCTCCATCATCATCTACTTCCACGATGAAGGATTTGTATTTTTGAGCGCCACCACTCCATATTCTTCCATGAGTCATGCAACCGTATAGTTGCTCACGTTACTTCCATCATCGCTTCCATCGAGTAATACCAAGCATCAGAGAATCATCTTCTGAAGACGTACGAAGACCTCATGGATAAAGTGCAATGGGCTAAAACGTAAGCACTCACTGGTAGTGACACCAACCCTTTGATCGAAGAATTCATTGAATTCTCTAGGATTTCCCTAATGGAAAGCAGCGTCGCCGACAACATGGTCTACCACGTAGGGATGCGTGTACTTGATATTGATCTCTAGATCACAATTAAAATTGCGAGACTGATAATGAACCATCCATTTTCCAATGGGATGTGAAGGACTGAATTGAAGCTAAAAAAAGTCCAATGACCTCATCCTCCTATACATGGCTCCGATATCATATGGTTGCTCACACTGTCGGAGGGTACAGATCGAGGTCATGTATACTGTGATCCTTTCATTGGTGGTAGGCCCTTGGAAGAGAAGATCCGACAGTTACAACCCATGATGGTGAGAGGGTACACAGAGGATTCCTGATTGACAAGAAGAGTGAGTTTGCGTAGATGGTGGAAACACAAGGAGGGCACGTGAGAACTGTGTTCATCAATATTGAGGGTATTTTTTAAAAATAAATTACCAATAAAATATTATTATTGTTAATATGGATGCCACTATCGCTAGGTTATGAAATTGTTGGGAAATGCCAAATTCGATAATCACGTGACATGAATGTGATCGATTATAGTGAAATGTCAAATTTCGGGAAAAATGGGGCAACATTGGCGCAACTATAAAGATATATTGGGACAAATGCACAAACCTTATCTTTTTTGGGGCAAAAATTATACATGGCCAAACTTACGGGGCAAAAAAAATATTTATCCCATCGGGAAATGTCAAATCCAATGATCACGTGACATGCACGTGATCGATTCCGATAAAAATGTCAAATTCCGACAAAAATGGGGTAACATTAGCGCAATTATGAAGATAGTGGGACAAATGCCCAAATGTTATCTTTTTTAGGGTAAAAATCGTACACGGTCAAACTTATGGGGCAAAAAAAATTTTATCCCCTCATCATTGGAAGCAACAACCCCCACTATAAGCAGAAACAATGATTTTTGCATGCGAAACCTGCGTCGAAAAATCTCAGGAGGATATGCTAGTGTGTCGATAAAATAGTCATTCATCAAAAACTCCTCACCAAGTTCACGTTCTCTTTCAATATATCTTCGTCTAGCTCTAGGAGTGTGATTTTCCACAATCATATTATGATTGTTTAAGATCACATCCTCAATCATCTTATCAATTTGATGATTGCTTTCAACAACTCGATTTTCCCATTCATCAAATTCTAAAAAATTGATGGAACCAGAACTTGAATCTGAATCAACAAATGAATTTTCATTGAAAGACATTTTTTGCATTTGAGGAAAAAAAGTTGTGTGTAATTTATGAACAATTTCAACAAGTATATATAGAGAAATAATTCAAGGATAGCATGTGAAAGCCATCTTAAAGTAATGTACATGCATGTGAATAAAGCTATCATTGCAGGTTGAGTAATGGCATTTGAACAACCCACATGAATAAAGTAAAAGTAATGTGCATGCATGTGACTAAAGCTATCATTGCAGGTTGAATAATGACATTTGAACAACCCATTTGAACTGATGAGAGTGTAAATTTACGTATTTTGGACGTTGATTTGTGTGGAAATGGAGTATAATTTAGTCTTTTATTGAGACAAATCAGATTGCATACGGAGAAACCATGAATTGGAGGTTGGTAAGGTTGTTTTGAGCATATTTATATAGAAAAATAGGTGTAGAAGACTTAGAATTGGAAGACACGATTTTCGAGGCAAGTTTCGAGTGCCGTTCGATCCCAAGGGCTTGTTCGACCATCATCACTTTGGTCGAACAAGGAGGCCAACTCGAGTAGATGGTGCAGATCCGTCCAGAGAGCTAGCTCAACTTGGAGGTGCTGCTCGATCATAATCATCTTGGTCGAGCAGATAAGCAGAGGTCGAGCAGAATGTGAAAATCATATAGAGAGTTTGTTCGACTTGGAGGTGTTGCTCGACCAACATTTGTTTGGTCGAGCAGAGGAGACTGGTCGAGCAGAATGTGCGAAGTTGTCCAGAGAGCTTGTTTGATCAGTTGCTCAAGTTGGAGACCATGCTCGACCAGTCCAGGCTTGGTCGAACGGAGTGTCACTGCTTCTATTTATAGTAATTCTGAATGTCTTTTACCAAATTTGACGTGTGCTTCAAGCAAAGGCCTTCTTAAGCCCATAAGGAGGTCCCATGAGTATAAAAGAAGAGTTTTCGCAGGAGAAAAAGAACACACATTATTCATCATCCATCTACCATTGAAACCCTACAATCATCTAAGGGGGTCGTGACAGAGGTTCGTTTGGTGCGTAAAGTAAGATCATATCAATCAACCATGATTATTCCTAGATCAATCATGTGCTAGAACCACCCCGATAGTTCTAGGGTTATGAAAGTTTTATGAGTTAATTGAATTTCCCTATGTAAACTCCGTACAACACTACTTGTAGTTTATTTTATATAAGATTGTACCTTTTTAATTCATACTCACGGTCGTTTTGTGCATCATTAACTGTTATGTAGAGTCTGAATACATCTCTTGGTTATTGATAAAGTGTGTTCACCACTGAGCAGGATTATATGTTATAATTCTAAGTGAAGGGATTCCGAAGTCTTATCAGAACTATCTTGTATAGATATTTGCTAATTGAATCTTATTCGGGTTAATAAGTATGATAAAGAGTATAACTCTATAGTACCTAAAAAGGGAGATCAAATCGGGCTAGAGTACTAAGTTCACGGGAAATAATCGATTATGATAGTACCTAGAAAGGGGGATGAAATATATCTCTTGCTCCGAGGATATTCACACGTGTCATACGCTTGCTTGCTTGTGTCTATAGATTAAACTTGCATGGTTTAGTGATGCTTCCATAAACCACAAGGTAGAGTCGGACATCAACACATGAAAAGGAAATTAATAAGTAAAACTGGATGACCTGAAGTACTACTTAATTACTTACTTGATCACAACCGAATTTTCTCTATTGCTTGCTTATTTACTTTGCTATTTCAATTATACGTTAGCTAGTTTCGTAAACAAACCAAATCTAATTTGCCAACATAATCTTAGTTAATTAGAATATAAATAAATTGATAATCATTCAACCTTTGGGTTCGATAATTACTTGGTTGCCTATCGAAACTACAATTGATATCCTTTATACTTGGGAATAATTTTGTGTGTTGAGAAAACGCTCATCAACAACCCACATGAATAAAGTAAGACATATTATGATTGAAATATAAAATTGACAATTGCATGTGAATAAAGGGAGAATACAGAAAAATGAAGGACAAAAGTTGACAACTCAATTACTTGATTAAAATTACATAAATTAATTAAAAAGCTTAAAATACATTTAATGAAAGGACATTAATTAAAATGCGATATTTAAATAAATAATAGTAAGACAGATCTACTATCCAAATACAATTGCCATTAATTTGCATTTCATTTCTTCATCTTCTAGAGATAAGTGATCTTTAGCTAGCAATGTATTCAGTATAAGTTCTTTCATCCTCATTTGATTCCTCTGTAATTTCTCTCTTTCCAATTCAATTTTTTCTTTTCCCAAGTTTTTCATTACTTCAACTTCATTATCTCTAGTGATCCTCAATGCACGAATTTCAGCAGCAACCTCATTCGTAGCAAAAGATTGTGAGACCTTACCTTTTCCCTTTTTTCGCCTTGTCTCTACCACTAGAACGTCAATGGTTGAGCATCTACTACTTGGAGTTTCAGGATTTTCGGGAATAGAATACTCCCAATCCTCACTTGATTTGGCTCTTTTGGAACTCCACCGCTTTCATCATTATCCTCCTCATTTTAAGTATGGAAACGTGTTGAGTCATGATCTAATTTCAGCTCCCATTTTGGATGTTTACACATGACTTCATTAAATACAATTAAATCAGTAAACTTAGTACCACTTACTTCAAAAATTGTATAAGCTTCTTTCTCGATATCTTTCTGGCTCATTTCGCTCATTCTTCGAGTATGTGCTTCCTTGTTTGCTGCAATCCACTTGTTTGCACTTTCATTGATTCGTTTGAAGCGACCTTTCAACATATCCACAGTTCTTTCCTTCATATCTTCATGATTTTCTGCTTGAGTGTCATGAAATATCTGATGAATTTGTTTCCATATTGAAGTAGACTTTAGATTTTTTCCATGCACTCTATCTTCACTAATGAAACAAAAGAGCAATATCTTCCTTCACAAGCCATTTGATATTTGGGGGGGATTTATTTGTTGAATATTATTGAATAAATTTCGAGAAATATTTTGTGATGCTTGAACTTGTTCGGAAATTGAAGTTTGATTGAGATTTGGCGAAAATTGGGAGTTTTGGTAACTTCCAAAATTAATAAAATCATCAAAGTTTGAAAATTTTTGTGAGTTTGGATAAAAATTTGGATTGTTTGGAACCATGAGAAATGATAAAAAAAACTTCAAAAAGAAGAAGAAGATATAATTGGAGATGGAGAGAAAAGAGTGTTTTTGTTTTGTGTCTAAAGCATATCAATATTGTAGTCTATTTATAGAGAAAAAAATTACAAATTTTGATTTTTTTACATAAGTTAAATGTTAGATAATGAAAATCTAAATTCTATCCTAAAAAAAAAACCACCAATGAATGCTTGACAAGTGTCAACATTTGTATTGAATGGTTTAGGTTGGCGCACATTTCATGGAGGTTGTGTCAGAATGTAAACACCAACCGATTGCTGAGTTATTACATATTTTTTATTTTTTTTGTTTTGGCAGGTAGTGCGCGGCCCAGGGTGAGTGTCACCAATGGAGATAGTCTTATAAAATTTTATTTTAATATTTAATTTAATAAATATAAAAATATACACCTCGTACATCATCGTATATATTGAATAAAAATATAAAATTCAAATGTAATATTTAATTTTTTACATCTTTTTAGAGAAGAGTTAACATTAGGTGCACTCATATATGTATAACTTTTTATTCTATGTTTTTTTAATAATTGTATACTTTTTTCACATTAAATTTTTCATTAAAAAACTAGCATCCATATGTGTATAACTTCTTATTTAGTAGTGTATTCATGTTTTTAATAATTATATAATTTTTACACTCAATTTTTCATTAAAAAAACTAACAATTAAATCGTACTCCATATATTTTTATTCATAATTGTATATATATTTTTTACATTTGTATACGTTTTTTAAAGTGGGTGCACCGTAACTTGGGGTGCACCCGGGTGCACAATATAATTAGCCTTTAGAGGAATAATTAAAATTATTATTATTATCTTTTATTCTTGTATCAATAATGTGATTCAAAATTTACTATAAAAGTATATGAATTATTATGATGTTAAATGTATTGATATAATTGAAATAATAATAATTTTATTATATTGTTATTATGTTGGAGACAAAAAAAAAATAAGATAAAGACTTGTGCGTGACCATTTCACATATCTCATTTCGTGAGACATCCACATTCAAACTCATTATTCTGACAAAATCTTATGCGAGACCATCTCACAACCTCATACTGTGAGACGAATCCCATGGTGACCCAAAGGTTGGAGCGCATTTTATATATTTAATTTTTGGCAAAGACTTGTGTGAGACCATCTCACTTAAGGACTTATGTGCGACGGCCAGAAAGTGACAACTTTTATACAGAAAAGTGACAATAAATTAATGAAAAGTGATAATGTTATTTCATAAATAATTTATAATATAAATAAAAAATGATAATATTTTACAGCGAAAGTGATGACGTTTTATAAAGAAAGTTATAACTATTTTAAAAAGTGAAAAATAGTCTCATGTGAGATGGTCTCACGTAAGACCTACCCTTAATTTTTTGCATTTTATGTATTTAATTTTTTCTCATAAATCTCGTTATGTGAGATGAATCTCATAGTATTTAATTTTTTCTGTTTAGTTGAAAGCATTCTAATTGGCCCAAGTTTCTACTTGCTTGAAAACAACATGTGTTCGAATTTTTTGAAGTGTTGCAACTTCTCTTTTTGGCAATGACTTGTGTGACACTGTCTCAAATAAGGGCTTATGTGAGATGGTCAGAAAGTAATAACTTTTATACTGTAAAGTGATACTAAATTAATGAAAAAAGATAATGTGATTTCATGAACAATTTATATTATAAATAAAAAGTGATAACATTTTATAGCGAAAGTGATAATGTTTTATAGTAAAAGTGATAACTATTTTAAAAAGTGTAAAATGATCTCACGTGAGACGGTCTCACGCAAGACCTACCCTCTCTTTTTTCCTTTTTTTATATTAATTTAATTAATAATTTTTATTCTTCTTTCAAAATACTACTTCTATTAATTTAAATTTTCTTTTTAAAATGCCCTGAAACTTTAAAAAATTAATAACATTTTAATTGTAAAGTAACATTTAATAAATAAAAGGTGATAAATGTCTAATTAAATTATTATTTTTTC
This sequence comes from Pogostemon cablin, assembly GCA_023678885.1. Lineage (NCBI taxonomy): Eukaryota > Viridiplantae > Streptophyta > Magnoliopsida > Lamiales > Lamiaceae > Pogostemon > Pogostemon cablin. The sequence goes on along the minus strand of CM042986.1, from coordinate 13,909,256 downwards.
ATTAATAATTAATGTCATGAATAAAAAGTGATACTATTTTCAATAAAAAGTGATATTTATTCAAAAAAAATTGATAGTTATTCAATTAAATTATTTCATTAATAATTTGTATGACAAAAAAAATAGTTAATAACATAAATGATAGAAAACGATTCTCGTACAATTCATATAACAGATAGTAATAATTTTTTTAATAAAAAGTGATATCTGATCAAGGAAATGTGATATTATTTCAATTGAAGCGATTTTATGAACAATTCATACTATAAATAAAAAGTTACAATATGTTTTATAAAATTGGTACGGGATCAAGAAAAAGTGTTGTACCTCCAATTGAATTATTTTATGGATATTTTAAGATGGATAAAAAGTTATAGCATTTTTAATAAAAAGTGATATCAAATTAAAGAAAGGTGATATGGTTTAATTGAGTTATTTTATGAATAGTTTAAAAGGTGTTATTATTTTTAATAGATGTAATAATATTTTTTTTGGCAAAAACTTGTGATCGGGCACAAGAACCCAACTCATTTTTAATAAAAAATAATATTTAATTAAGGAAAAGTGATCAACCAACTAATGCACATTCATGACAATAAATATGACAATTAAAAAGTGATCACATTTTTAATAAAAATTGATAACTAATTAATGAAAAGTGACAACCATCAATTGATTTATTTCATGTATACATAATTCACCCTATTGATGAAAAATGATAACATTTTAAATATTAAATGACTCGTTGATCATGAAAGAGTGATAATCATCCAATTAAATTATTTTATAAATATTAAATAGTAAAAGAGTAAAGAGTGATGTTTTTTTTTTTAACAAAAGTAATACCTAATAAAGAGAAATTACAGCAATCAATTAAACTATTTTATATATTAACAATTTATAAGATGAATAAAAAGTGATAACAATTTTATTACATAGTGATATCCAACCAATGAAAAGTGATATCCGTTTAAGGCAAAAACTTGTGTGTCCCTGGAAATCCCTTGCTCCCAGATACCCTTTAATAATAAATGGTATATCCTTTAGTGTAAGGCAAATAGATGATATCTTTTAGTATATCTTTTAGTATAAGGATGTGTACCATTTATTTTCTTTTAAAATTTTTTTAATGAAAGAATATATCCTTTGTAATAAAATGTTGTACCCTTATTAATTAAAGTGTATACCCTTTAGAACAAAATGTTGTACCCTTACATATTTTGTGTATCTGGGAACATAAGAGACCAACTCTTCAATTAATTAAATTATTTCGTTTAAAATGCAATTAATTTTATTTACTTTAATTTTTATAAAATATTTATATATTTTAATTAAAAATTTTAAACAATATTATATAAAAAAATATCATTATTTGACTTAAATATTTAAAAGAGTAACTCTCTTGAGAGACGGGTTATTTGTGAGACAGGTTGACCAATCACTAAAGTATGTTTATTGTATAGATAAAGTATGTTTATTTGTAGTTAAAGTATGTCAATAATAAATCATGATATAAACACACTAAAATCATACTTTAATGCATGATTCAGCATACCTTAGAAAACATATTTTAACAACTATTAAACATACTTTATCTAAATAATAGACATACTTTAACACGTCCCATAAACCGTCTCAAATAAATAACGCCTCAAGACTTTGTCTATTTAAATTTTAATTAAAATAATTAATATAATTAAAATTTAAAAAGTAAACGAAATTAAGTAAAAAATAATAATAAGAGTAAATGTTTTCGTCATTCACGGTGATGCCTCCCAGGCTCCCAACGAGTGTTTTGGCTTAGACTAATGGGTAGAAAGAGGATCCATCTCACGAAAGAGGATTCGTGAGACGATTTCACCTAAAACTCATCCTTACTCAATCGCATCGATACACACCCACGTGCATGCTCAGGGACCAAATGCGCTGCCTAACCCACGCATGTTTACTTTCATTCTAATTAATTGAATTTAGGGATCTTTATTTAAAAGTCTAGTCAACATTAAATCTTATTTAAAAGGCCTAAGGTCATAAAATTTTGTGTAAATGGCCTCCCTTCTAAAAAATAGGATTTTCACTTAATTATTAATACTTTAGGGACTTTTAAGAAAATACTAAAATTTTGTGACTTTTTTGTAAAATAAAAAATGGGGGATTTTACTAAATTATTAATATTTTATAGATTTATGAAAATTAGCATTTATGCCCATAACGATAACCATTTCGTTATATCGACTTGTATGGGGTTATTCAAAATTCGAGTTATCAGAGGGTCGTTTCAGTCAAAATTTCTCACATTTACCTCATTATACACCATTTGATTTATTTTTTAAGGAATAGTCAATTTAGCATTGTCTGGCTCCATAACAGAATTATTCCGTTATAACGACTTACACGCCGTTATACAAAATTCGATCGATTTGAGGGGCCTTTAATTATCTTGGATCTTCACATACAATGTCAAAACATAATATTCTAATACACTAACAAATTGATGATGATATTCAATCACATATGAAGTATCTCATACATATTAATAAAACAAGTATATAAAGTATATAGTTTGGATGCGAAGCATTACAAATATGAAGTATCCCACTTGAATTTTTGAATGGGCTTGTATAAATATTATAAAATCAAGACCAATATTTAATATGAGGTCCAAACGCACAACTTAATTGTCATGTACAAAAATATGCGTGATTATACTCATAACGGAATCATTCCGTAATGCCCACTTGTATGTCGTTATTCAAAATTTGAGTTATCCTGGGGTCGTCTCAGCAAAAAAGTTTCTCACTTTTACCATCATTGTATGCTATTTGATTGATTTCTATAGTGAATAGTAAATTTAGCATTGTTTGACCCCGTAACGGAATCATTCCGTTATAACGACTTGCACGCCGTTATAAAAATTTCGATCGATTTGAGGGGCCTTTAATTATCTTGGATCTCCACATACAATGTCAAAATGTAATATTCTAATACACTAACAAATTGATGTTGATATTCAGTCACATATGAAGTATCTCATACATGTTAATAAAACAAGTATATAAAGTATACAGTTTGGATGCGAAGCATTACAAATATGAATTATCCCACTTGAATTTTTGAATGAGCTTGTAGAAATATTGTGAAATCAAGACCAATGTTTAATATGAGGTCCAAATGCACAACTTAGTTTTCATGTACGAAAATATGCGTGATTATACTTATAATGGAATCATTCCGTTATGCCCACTTGTATGTCGTTATTCAAAATTCGAGTTATCTCGGGGTCGTCTCAGTAAAAAAGTTTCTCACTTTTACCATCATTATATGCTATTTGATTTATTTCTATAGTAAATAGTAAATTTAGCATTGTTTGACCTCATAACGGAATCATTCCGTTATAACGACTTGCACGTCGTTATAAAAATTCGATCGACTTTAGAGGCCTTTAATTATCTTGGATCTACACATACAATGTCAAAACATAATATTCTAATACAGTAACAAATAGATGTTGATATTCAATCAAATATGAAGTATCTCATACATGTTAAATAAAATAAATATATAAAGTATACAATTTGGATGCGAAACATTACAAATATGAGGTCCAAATGCACAACTTAGTTGTCATGTATGAAAATATGTGTGTTTATACCCATAACATAACCTTTCCGTTATGCCCACTTGTATGTCGTTATTCAAAATTTGAGTTATCTTGAGATCGTCTCAGTAAAAAATTTCCCACTTTTACCATCATTGTATGCCATTTGATTGATTTCTATCGTGAATAGTAAATTTAGCATTGTTTGACCCCATAACGGAATCATTCTGTTATAACGACATGCACGCCGTTATTCGAAATTCGATCGATTTAGGGGCCTTTTATTCGCTTGGATCTCCACATACAATGTCAAAACATACGATTTAAACTTCATTTTACATCATTTGAGTTATTTCTTTAGTGAACAACTGATTTAATATTGTTTTGCCACATAACAGAAACTATTCCGTTATAACGACTTGAACAACGTTATTCTAAATTCGAGTGATTTTAGGGTCCTTATACTTACTCGAATGTCCATTCATAGCTGTAAAGTCTATTATTATCATATGGTAAAAAAAATAATGGTGATATTGACTCACTCATGGAATATCCCATAAATGTTCTAAGTAGCATGTGATAAGTTTGAATGTTAACCATTACAAATAATAATAATAATCCATTTATATTATCTAATGAGCTTGTAGCAATATGATGAAATCAAAGTAGGTATCTAATATGAGGCACAAAATCACTACTTGATTGGTATATACGAAAATATGTGCGTTTATGCCCATAACAGAATCATTTCTATTATAACGACTTACACACCATTATTCAAAATTCGAGTTATCCCCAGGTTCTCTCAGTCAAAATTTCTCACTTTTAACTTCATTTTACATCCTTTGAGTTATTTCTCTAGTGAGTAGCCAATTTAACATTATTTTTTCACATAACGAAAACTATTCTGTTATAACGACTTGAACGACGTTATTCCAAATTTGAGTGATTTTAGGGGCCTTATACTTACTCGAATGTCCATTCGTAGCTGTAAAGCCTATTATTATTATTATTATTATCATATGGTAACAAAATAATGGTGATATTCACTCACTCATGGACTATCCCATAAATTTCTAAGTACATGTGATAAGTTTGAATGTTAACCTTTACAAATAATAAGAATCCACTTGTATTATCTGATGAGCTTGTAGCAATATGATGAAATCAAAGTAGGTATTTGATATGAGGCAGACAATCACTACTTGATTGGTATGTACGAAAATATATGCGTTTATGCCCATAACGGAATCATTTCCGTTATAATGACTTGCGCACCGTTATTAAAAATTCGAGTTATCCCAAGGTTCTCTCAGTCAAAATTTCTCACTTTTAATTTCATTTTACATCATTTGAGTTATTTTTCTAGTGAATAGCCTATTTAACATTGTTTTGCCACATAACGGAAACTATTTCGTTATAACGACTTGAACGACGTTATTCCAAATTCAAGTCATTTTAGGGGCCTTATACTTACTATAATGTCCATTCGTAGCTGTAAAGCCTATTATTATCATATGGTAACAAAATAATGGTGATATTGACTCACTCATGGAATATCCCATAAATGTTCTAAGTAGCATGTGAAAAGTTTGAATGTTAACCGTTACAAATAATAAGAATCCACTGGTATTATCTAATGAGCTTGTAGCAATATGATGAAATCAAAGTAGGTGTTTAAGAAAAGTGTTACAAAATCACTACTTGATTGATATGTACAAAAATATGTCCGTTTATGCCCATAATGGAATCATTTCCGTTATAACGACTTTCACGCCGTTATTCAAAATTCTCTTCCTCCAACAAAACAGCTACCCTGTAGTCTATTTCTCCATCATCTTTTCCCCTAAATATTAAAACAAACAGATTCAATTATAATACTTCAACAAAATATTAACACAAAACTATTTTCCAAAATGTTTGTAAAACTAAAATTACATATGGATCAAAATATTGTTCGTAAATCACTTCTGCTAATTTATCTCTCCAGTCTGACATGTGATCAGGACGAATGAGACTTATATCTTTTCCAGCTAGTAGAAATTCAACATATATTACAGTGAACATACCAAAATCATATCTGCATATGAATTTGAGTATTAGAATTATAAACATATAATTTAAGGAAAAAAACTTAAACTCGGCATCCGACATCTACACTCCTTAAACGTAGCAATTTTTTAAAACATGAGCTCTCAAACTTTTTCTTGTGGTAATCATCTAGATTTTCATAAACATATTTAATAATTGATAATTGATCCGACAACTAATCTCCGTTTTCTTTGCACGCAAAATTAATCCCCAAATATTAAGGATATCGATTGCAGCTTAACCAAGCGACCAAGTGAATAATGAACCCAAAGGACAACGTATTATTAATTTAATTATTTACTAAATTAATTAAGACGAATGACAATAAAAGTTGATATTTAATTATTAAAGTATTAAACAAGTAATTAAAATAGAAAATAAAATAAAATATCACTCGAAGAATATGAAAGTGGATCAAGTAGGAGAATAGGTAGCCCTAGGATAATCCAGTTTCACACATTAATTTTCCTTCCGCGTGTTGATGTCTGACTCTACCTTGTGGAATATGGATGTATCACTAAACCATGCATATCTACTCTATAGACACAAGTAAACATGAATGTAATACGTGTGAATAATCTCGGAGCAAGAGATATAATTCTATCCCCTTTCTAGGTACTATCAGTATCAATTATTTCCCTGGACAATTGGTACTCTAACCCGAAATGATCTCCCTTTATAGGTACTATAAAATTATCCTCTTTATCCTACTTACTAACCCGAATTTAATTCAATTAATAAGTATTCATATATGATAGTTCTAATGAAGCTTCAGAGTCCCCTCACTTAGAATCATAACATGGAATCCTGCTCAGCAGTGAACGCACTCAATCAATAACCAAGATATGTATTCAGACTCCACATAACAGTTAATGATACACATAATGACCGTGAGTATGGATTAAGAAAGCACAATCATATATAAAATAAATCCACAAGTAGTGTTGTACAGAGTTAACACACGAAAGTTCAATTAATTGGTAAAAACCTTCACAACCCTAGTTTTACCAAAAAGGCTCTAGCTCATGATGTTACGAAGAACAATCATGGGTGTTGGATAGATCTTACCAGGGTGTTCAAAAAATACAAGATAAATTAATAAATGAATAAAACCCTAGATGTGGGCGTCGTTGTGTCCTTCTCTGTCATTCCACGAATGAATCTTCAAAGTAATGGATGGATGGAGGAAAGGACGTGGATGATGGTTGGGGGGTGATCTCCCCTTATGGGGTGGTGTATTGTTGTGGCCTCTCTCCAATTCAATCTATTTTAATCTTCCCCAATTTATGAATAATGATGTGAAATATATATAGGTGTGAGAAGGAAATTAAATAAGGAAAGAAATATATATGGGTGAATCATAGAGGATTATGTGATAAGGAGATAAATTAGGTAATTTTCAGAAATTTTCAAAAATTCTCGGAAATTCTCGCTGGTAGCTGCGCAACTTCACGATTATAAGCATAACTTCCTCATCCCATCTCCAATTTTAGTGATTCTTATGCTCACGCGATCCACTTTTCCTTGGATTTCTCTGAATATAAAGATCTCACCAAAAGTACGACATTTGAAGATGGAACAAGTCATGGAAAGTGAAACAGTCGTGCTGAGTAGAAACAGCTTGCGCGACGTCACCATTTTGATCATAACTTTCTCCTTTGGAATCCGATTGGGGTGTTCTTTACGCCAAAACGACCCTCTCTTCTGTGGCTTTCTAACCATGTATCACACTTCCAATTCAGATCTCCACACAAACACAGAAAAATTACACAAGTTGGACGTGCGTTTTTCAGCATTCTTGGACAAATTGCACCTTTTCTCCAACTTTGCACTTTTGATCATTTTTCCACCTAAAACACAATAAAATACCTCAAACACACATTTTTCTCACATATATTAAATATAAGACACTTGTGCTAATATACAACATCAATTCCCATCATAAAGGTGTTAGATTGGACACTATTATACGCTTATTTTCACTCTCAACAGAGCATAATGTACATAACCAATTGTACGCATCCTGATATAGCGTGTTTAGTTAACAAACTGAGTAGGTACAAGAGTAACCCAAGCAATGAGCACTGGAAAGCACTAAGAAGAGTGTTGAGCTATTTGAAATATACTCTTGATGTGGGGCTACACTACTTAAAATATCTAGCAGTACTCGAAGGGTACAGTGATGCAAACTGGATATCTGACACAAAAGACTCGTTCTCCATGAGTGGATACGTATTCACTATTGGAGGCGGAGCAGTGTCTTGGAGGTCAACAAAACAGACCTGTATAGCCCGTTCCACAATGGAATCTGAGTTTATAGCTCTAGATAAAGCCGGGGAAGAAGCAGAATGACTTCGTAATTTCCTTGAGGACATTCCATGTTGGAATAAACCGTTCCCTACGGTGATGGTATATTGTGACAGTCATGCCACAATTGAAGAGCTCTTAATGATATGTACAAAGGAAAGTTTAGACATATCGTTGGCGACACAACACGGTGAGACAATTGATCTTGAGTGGTGTAATGTCAATTGATTACGTGAAGTCAAATGACAACATAGCATATCTGCTTACAAAAGCAGTTAATCGAGATCAAATGAATAAATTGTTAGAAGGAATGGGGCTAAAATCCGCAATGTAATGTGCCAAAATAGTGGAAACCCAACTATGATGACTGGAGATCCCAAGAACTTGGTTTAAAGGAACAACGAAACTGTAGAGGTTCAAGTAAAACTTGGTACATACCATTCCTTAGTAGAGAAATTCTACCAAGTATAGGCCCGTATTGTGGTGAGGTTAAGTCTATGACTTTTAATGATTCCTAAAAGGCCAAGTGATGGCTGGTTGAGTATAACAGGGTAGTGAGTGGCCGCTTCAAAGTAAAACACTTATGAATCCAAAGGGGGTCCATGTCCGAAACGGACCAAAACGTGAGAACAAGGAGAATGCAAGACATTGATGCGTTCGCACTGTTGTCTCAGTATACACTAAGGATGAGTAGTTCAAAGACATCATGTCTACTAAGCCACCGGTATACTCGATAGTGTTGGACTACGGAAGGTTCAAAGTCCCAAGCTACCTATCCGGATACATTAATGTTTCACAAGGACTAGATTGTGTGTCTGAATATTATAGGCGCCGAATTCCACTCATGTGGAGAATTGTTGGGGAATTCAATTGGTTAGTAAGGATTAATTTAATAAATAAATCACCAATTAAATAATAATTAAAGTGAGTGAAATTAGTCTCACATGTGGAATTGATCAAATATTGTAAATTTGATCAAATATGGTAATTGATCAAATATGATAGTGATCACGATCACTACTTAAAATAATAATTGATCATATATGGTAAATTTGATCAAATATGGTAATTGATCAAATATGATGGTGATCACGATCACTACTTAATATAACAATCCTACCATATGAGAGTAGTCTCTGGAACCTATAAATAAGATCATTGTGCATTCATTCGAAACACATTAAAAATACTTTTGACATCTAAAAATACAAAGCATTTGCATACACTTGCATAGTACGTAGTCTAGACGATCTAGTCCTCCATTCTCTCTTAGTTCGCCGGAGTTCCTGCTATAGTGGTGTTGCTTCGCCGAAAACGAGAAGTCATTTCACCTTTGGGGAAGATCCGCCAAGATCGGAGCACTATCGGGGCGTGTTTCTTCTTATGGGAAGAGTTCTGCTCGACTCGGCTTTGCCCATCATCCCGAGACATTCAAGATCCTAAATTCGAGATCCAGATCTATAAGAAAGGTTAGTAATTCTCTGCTTTATTTCAATATTCATTGTAATAGTGATTGATTGGTCTACATATAAACCAACAACTAACTCTTTCTAAAATCATGGTGAGAAGGAGATGAATAATAATTAGTGGGTTCCTTGAATCTCCTATTTTAGTTCTTTATTTTTCTGGTAACTGAAATGATATGTATGTTTTGCAACTTGGATTTCATTTTCTTTGGTATTTTAGCTTGGCGGTAGTTTTAATCTTGGTTGTGTTATATTTTATGGGATTAGGGCCTTACTTAGGTTTTGATTTGGGTAAAATTTTGTTTCATAATTTACCTTTTCTATCTTGTTCTGTTTCTAAAGATTTCTATATCTTGTTTTCTTTTATGTCTATCATGAACTAAATGATTAATGCTTATGAACACTATAGGCTCAACCAAGAAGTTGTTGATTTCTTTAATGGAATTTGTGATATAGGATTGTAGCCAATCATGATCACTTTCTCAACTGTTCAGAAGCGCTGCTAGTATTCAAAATGGTGCAATGTGTAGCAAGATTCATGAAGTTTAGTAAAAAATGTACATGTAATATGTTTGTTGAGACTGCTTTAATGAATATGTACAGTATTATATGAAGCGTTGAGGATGTAGGGAGTATTCAATTAATTGGTCAAGACGTACATCATCTCATGGAGTACTTTTATGCTTGATTCTTATGGCATCCACGGGCATGGTCAACAAGCTCTTGATCTATTTGGAAAAATACTTGAATTGAATTTGCACCAAATGATGCTAGTTTCTTGAATGTGCTTAAGGTTTGAAGCATGCTGGGAACATGGAGAGGAAATGTTATTCTTTGAGATCATGAGGGAGTTAAGCTACAGACAAACAATAATATTACACATTAATATTGGTATACTTAGTGAAGCTATTTTTTTGATCTTGAATTATACGTGCATTTAAAATATACATACACACACACACACACACACACACACATATATATATATATATATATATTATTTGCTAATCTTTTATTTTTGCCATTTAATAGTTGCAATTTTCGCCCAACAAGACAACTAATATCAACTCCATATGTATAGAGATGAAGATGGGTTGGTCGGTCAACACGACGACTAACAACCGATCATCTCGCCGATCACCCCGCCGACCATATTTTCGTGATCATTTCTAATCACTCCTGTAAATTGAAACATATGTATAGTTGAAAATTTTGCAAATAATCCACCTAATATTGACTTCGTATGGGCCACAGAGAAAGATGGGTTGGTCGGTGCTCATGCCAGCTACCAACCTATCACCTCACCAATCACTTCACCGATTATGTTCCCTTGATTATTTCTAATTGCCACTACAAACACAAACACATGTGAACTCATCATTTTACCAGTAAGGCACCTAATATAGACTCTATATTGACCACGGAGAAAGATGGGTTGGTCGGTGCTTATGGCGGCTAACAACCGATCACCTCACCGATCAGCCCACCGAGCCTATTTACTTGATCATCTCTAATGACCGCTGTAAGCCCATACAAAAGTATATTTGAATTTTTTACAGACAAGGCACTTAATATTGACTTTTTATGGGCCACAGAGAAAGATGGGTTGGTCGGTGATTACACCGGTTAACAAACGATCACGTCACCGATCACCCTTCCAATCATATTTTCTTGATCATCTCTAATGACCCTTGTAAATTCAAATACATGTATAGTTGCAATTTTAGCCCAACAAGACACTTAATATCAAATTCATAATGTATACAAATAACAATGGATTGGTCGATGCTCACGACGGGTAACAACCGATCACCCCACTGACCCTGTTTTCTTATAATCTCTAATCACCTCTGTAAACTCAAACAAATGTATAGTTAAAATTTTTGCGAATAAGACACCTGATATCAAATTCGTATGGGCCACGGAGTAAGATGGTTGGTCGGTGCTCATGGCGGCTAACAATTGATAACCTCACCAATCACCCCATTGATTTTGTTTCCTATATCATTTCTAATCGCACTTGAAAATTTAAACACATGTACACTCATCATTTTTTTACCAATAAGGCACCTAATATCGACTCCATACGGTCTATAAAGAAAGATGGGCTGATCGGTGCTCACAAGAGCTAACAACTGATTACCTCACTGATCATTCCTTCGGCCATGTTTCCTTGATAATATTTAATCATATTTATAATCCTAAGTACAAGTGTAGTTGAAAATTTTGTGAATAAGGCACCTAATATCGAATTTGTATAGTCTTTAGAGAATGATGGGGTGGTCGGTGCTCACAGCGGCTAACAACCATTCACCATACTGATCATGTTTCCTTGATCATCTCTTATTAACTCCTGTAAACCCAAAAACATGTATAGTTGAAATTTTTTCGAACAAGGAACCTAATACTGACTTCGTATGGACCCTAGAAAAATATGGGTTAGTCGGAGCTCATAGTGGCTAACAACCGATCACCTCACCGATCATCCTACCGATCCAATTTTTTTATCATCTCTATTCACCCTCGTGAATCCAAACAAATTTATAATTAAATTTTTTGGCAAACAAGGCACCAATAATGACTTTGTATGGGCCCTGGAGAAAGGTGGGTTGGTCGGTGCTCACTACGCCTAATAACCGATCACCTCACTGATTATCCCATCGAGCGATCATCAATCTCCCCATCATTATCTTTTGAGGATAGGAATACATAATATGGTTTATTTTAGGGAAAAAAACAATTTACTGTGATTTATCATGATATGGTGGTCATAGTTGTCCATCACAAGGATAGTCGGTGGGTAGATCGGTTGGTTGATCTGATGATCACCGATTTCTCCATCGTGATTTTTTGAGGGTGAGAATACATAATATAATTTATTTTGGGGGGAAAATTTTGTAGAAATGAATTTAGCATGATACGGTGGTTCTAGTTGTCCAACACAAGGATAGTCGGTGGGTTGATCGGTGGAGTGATCAGTGGGTCGATCGAGCGATCACCGATCTCTCCATCATTATCTTTCGAGAATAGAAATACATAATATGGTTTATTTTTGGAGAAAAACAATTGACAGAAATGGATTTAGCATGATATGGTGGTCCTAGTTGTCCATCACAAGGATAACCGGTGGGTTGATCGGTGGAGTAATCGGTAGGTCAATCGAGCGATCACCGATCTCTCCATTGTTATCTTTTGAGGGCGAGAATACATAATATAATTTATTTTGAGGGAAAAACAATTGTTATGATTGGATTTAGCATGATATGGTTTCCTAGTTGTCCATCATAAGGATAGTAGGTGGGTTGATCGGTGGGTCGATCGAGTGATCACTGATCTCTCCATCGTGACCTTTTGAGTGTGGAAATACACACTATGATTTATTTTGGGAAAAATTCATAGGAATCGATTTAGCATGATATGGTGGTCCTAGTTGTCCATTACAAGGATAGTCGGTGGATTGATCGGTGGAGTGATTAGTGGGTGAATCGAGCCATCAATGATCTCTCCATCGTGATCTTTTGAGGGTGGGAATTAACGTTATGATTTATTTTTTGGAAAAAACAATTGGTAGGAATGGATTGAGCATGATATGGTTGTCTTAGTTATCCTTTACAAGGATAGTCGGTGGGTTGATCGGTGGAGTGATCGATGGGTCGAACGAGTGATCACTGATCTCTCCATCGTGATCTTTTAATGGCTGGTATACATAATATGATTTATTTTGAGGGAAAAACAACTGGTAGGATTGAATTTAGTATGATATGGTGGTCCTAGTGGTCCATCACAAGGATAGTCGATGGCTTGATCGTTAGAGTGATCGATGGGTGAATCGAGCCAGCACCGATCTCTCCATCGTGATATTTTGAGGGTTGGAATACATAATATAATTTATTTTGGAGGGAAAAACAACTGGTAGGAATTGATTTAGCTTGATATGGTGGTACTAGTTGTCTATCACAAGGATAGTTGGTGGGTTGATCGGTGGGTCGATTGAGTGATCATCGATCTCTCCATCTTGATCTTTTGAGGGTGAGAATACATAATATGATTTATTTTGGGAAAAACAACTGGTAGTAATGGATTTGCATGGTATGGTGGTCCTAGTTGTCCATTACAAGGATAGTCGGTGGGTTGATCAGTGGGTGAATCGAGCCATCACCGATCTCTCGATCGTGATCTTTTGAGGGTGGGAATATATATTATGATTTATTTTTGGGGAAAAACAACTGGTAGGAATGTGTTTAGCATGATATGGTGGTTTTAGTTGTCCTTTACAAGGATAGTCGGTGGGTCGATCGAGCGAGCACCGATCTCTCCATCGTGATCTTTTGAGGGAAGGAATACATAATATGATTTATTTTGGTGGGAAAACAACTGGTAGAAATGAATTTAGCATGATATGGTGGTCCTAGTTATCCATTACAAGGATAGTCGGTGGGTTAATCGGTAGAATGATCGGTGGGTTGATCGAGCGATCACCGATCTCTTCATCGTGATCTTTTGAGGGTGGAAAAAAATAATATGATTTATTTTGGTGGAAAAACAACTGGTAGGAATGGATTTAGCATGATGTGGTTGTCCTAGTTGTTCATTACAAGGATAGTCGGTGGGTTGATCGATGGAATGATCGGTGGGTTGATCGAGCGACCACCGATCTCTTCATCGTGATCTTTTGAGGGTGGAAATAAATAATATAATTTATTTTGGGGGAAAAACAACTTGTAGGAATGGGTTTGACATGATATAGTGGTCCTAGTTGTCCATTACAAGGATGGTCGGTGGGTTGATCGATGGGTCAATCGAGTGATCACCGATCTTCTCATCATGTTCTTTTGAGGGTGAAAATACATAATATAATTTATTTTAGGGAAAAACAGCTGGTAGGAATAGATTTTTAGCATGATATGGTGGTCTTAGTTGTCCATCTCAAGGATAGTCGGTGGGTTGATCTGTGGAGCTATCACCGATCTCTCCATTGTGATCTTTCGAGGATGAGAATAAATAATATGGTTTATTTTGAGAAAAATATAACTGGTAGAAATAGATTTAACATGATAGGGTTGTCCTAATTGTGCATCCGGTGGGGCGATCGAGTAATCATTGATCTCTCTATCGTGATCTTTCGATGATGGTGAATACATAATATGGTTTGTTTTTGGGAGGGGGGAGAGAACATGTAGGAATGAATTTAGCATGATAAGGTGGTCTTAGTTGTGCATAACAAGGATGGTTTGTTGGTTAATCGGGGAAGTGATCAGTGGGACAATCGAGCTATCATCGGTCACTTCATCGTGATCTTTTGAGGGTAGAAATTCATAATAGAGTTTATTTAGGAAAAAATCAACTGTTAGGAATGGCATTGGTATGATAGGGTTGTCCTTATTGTGTATCACAAAGATGGTCTGTGGGTTGATCGGTGAGCTGATCGGTGGGGCAATCGAGCTATCACCGATCGCGCCATTGTGATATTTTGAGGGTTGGGTGATCAGTTGGTAGTACACGGGGCGGCCAACTTATTTTTTTATAGCCCATCGAGTTCCTCAAAGTGGGAATAGATGTCTTGTGCGGGCAAAAATGATATTCAGTAAACCCAAACACATGTATAGTGATAAATTTTTGCGAACAAACTAATATGGAATTCGTATGGGCCACAGAGAAATATGGGTCGGTTGATGCTCATGACAACTAACAACTGATTACCTCACTGATCACCGCACCGATCCTATTTTCTTGATCATCTCTAATCACCCAATTAGACCCAAACACATGTACACTCCACATTTTGATCAACAAAGCACCTAATATCGACTCCATATGGACCATAGAGAAAGATAAGTTGGTCGGTGCTCACGGAGACTAACGACCGATCACTTCACCAATCACCCCACCGACCTTTTTTTATAGAGTTTTCAAATATAAATTATATAAATGAGTTAAATCATTCCTTTAGTTCTATAATTTTATCATGTTGAATCATTACAAAATAACCTTAGAATGATGTAGAAGTCAGAAAATAAATTATTTGCTCTTTTGAGTTTTTAGAATATTTTAATTGTTTAAATTAATTTTTAAGAATAATTATATAATATTTTAAAATATTTTATGAAATTTTATTTTTTTAAAAGAATTTTCATATATAAATTGGTCCTATAATGTTTTACTTCTTCAATTTTA
The DNA here is from genome assembly GCA_023678885.1 of Pogostemon cablin. Classification (NCBI taxonomy): domain Eukaryota; kingdom Viridiplantae; phylum Streptophyta; class Magnoliopsida; order Lamiales; family Lamiaceae; genus Pogostemon; species Pogostemon cablin. The sequence continues at coordinate 13,893,620 of CM042986.1, read as the reverse complement.
ATCCCTTAATATCAATTTAGTCTTATAACTTTTTTCTTTTTTTAGTCATTCGACATATTTTTTTGCAAAACTTATAAGACTTGCAAGAATGTATAAGATTGTGCAAGTCTGGTAAGTTTGAATGCTTAATATCATTAGAAAATAATTGTAGAAAAAAATTTGTTATCACCATGTTTGAGAACTCCTTAGTATTATTTACGTTAAAAGTGAAAGTCCTGCAATCTAGCATATTGAGCTTGAAGTTTCCAAGTCGTCGCAACAATTTGCAACTAAACCATACATAGAATTTTAATTGTAATAGGTGAAAAATTAGAAAGTATTTTTTCAATATTATTCTTATTTTAAAGTAGCACTCAAAATGAAAAGGACTTTTGCAATTAATAGAGGAGATAAAAATCACAAGCTGATCTAATCAAATGCACAAGTTCTCATTGTGCCTTTTCTATTTGATCTGAACAATTATCCAAAAAATAAATAATACTAAGATAAGAGTAATGAATAATCAAAATCAAAGAGAGAATTTGATATCGGGAAATTAGAGAAGTAGGAGTAATACAAGCATACACTCGGATACAATTCCTCAGTTATGGAATCTACCAGAAGTTTGGAATAAACTCGTCGCCTTAAGAAATCCACTAAAAGACTAAGAGATACACTCACCACTATAGGAATCCACCAAAAGAGTTTAGGGTAAGTTACAAGAAGATAACATCTTGTAAACAAGCTTAAAAGCTCAAAATATGTTTAATTTCGTAATTCACTTCCTTCAAACTTACAAATGATAGCCATTATAGGCATGACTTTGAACAACCCTTCAAGTGAGTCAAAAGAAATAAATGTGAGTTAAACATTCTCAATACATTGAAAATAATAACTTAGACTCTAAATAAATGTAAAACTTAATGAAAGATAGATAAAAACTAAGAATATGAAGATATCAAGGTCATGAGGAGAGAAATCATAAAAAATCAGCAAACTCGAAATTGGTCCAGTAACTTCCTTATGCTGTTGCAGAATGTCACACTTCAGTCAAACGGCCATAACTTTTTGTAGGAATATTATTTTTGAGATCTGTAAATTTTGTTGTAAACTAGACTCGTAGAGCTTTCCAAATATGTATCGTATAAACCATAACACGTTCCCAATCAAAACAGATTAATTATTGAAGTTGACTGACTGTTGGTGATCTCCATGTTGAGTTGGCATTGCATAGTTTGCCCATTTCGTTCAGAGGTGCTGAGTTTAAGGCCTTCATTGACGGGTAGATATTCAATGTTGGAGACTTCAACTCTTCACTAAAATTTCCCGTGTCAGAATTGAAAATTACACAGTAAAAGATATCAATTTACTTAAACCTTCAAATTAAAAAAGGCAAATAAATACATGCATTAATTTTATCTTGGGCTTAAGATTTTGACTTGAAAATTATGAAAAAAGCACAACAAAACTATGCAATGAATGGGACCTTTCAGAATGAGTAAGAGGTAAGATATTGAAATCATGAATTATCAGAACAACTTCAGATTTATTATCATTAAGCTTCCTCTATTGAAATAAAAAGTAACTAAAAATATTTTGAATTCATATTAAATATAAAACACATAAAAATATCAGATTGAGGAAAACATCAATGATAACACAGAGCATCTTAGACGACCATCGTGAGATATTTAAGCCCACCAGCATCATGTTGTCACCGCAATTGGGGCTCTTGAAGCTCGCGTTCGAAACACATGAGCTCATCGGATATCTTTTTGGTGAAGCTTCCCTCACCAAAGATCAATTTTCAGCTCTAGCTTTGGACAAACTCCTTTGCAGTTCATCCTAATGATCACTTAATCTCTGTAACACATATAAAAAATTACTCAATGGAAAAAACACGTCATTACAAGAAGAATTGTTCTCCAACCCTAAATATAAATTGTTAACTACATATTATTGAAGAGAAACTAAAAGGCATGCCTGCGATTCCCAGGATAATATTTCTTCAACTACTCTCAAGTATAATAAAAGCACATTACAATGGGTGGAATAATCACATTAATGCCAAATCTCCAATGTGATTACAAAAATAAGAGAGACGAATGAATTAAATCGAGTACCTCAGGGGTGTCGTTTCTGCAAAAGGTTGGAGCTGCATCGCCGACGAAAATCGATGACATGGAAGAATAATCCTAGATAGGATATTGCCACCAATTGATACGATGTAGCATTAGCCATAATCAACCTTCGTGATTTCCTTACAATGAAATTAATTGCTGAATTAATTAATGAAACAAGTTTTTACACATGAGCCTCTGTATCCACTCCGAATTGGATATTAATTATTTACAGTACACAAGAAGTTTTGAATATCTGGAATATGAATGACATGAAAAAATGCAGATCATAACCATGAGAGAGAGAAAATGACAGAGGTTTCACGAATCAAAACTTGGGAGACCACCCAACATCAAAATAGGCATCGAAAACTAAATGGATTCGAGCTCTAAGGTGTGTGCTTCCGAGGAGAGGACAACACCATGTTCAAATCCAAAAACATGCTTTAGGGTTGGAGCTTTGATCGACCCCTTGCTCAATCGGCGGCGGCTAGGGTTTGTGCCTCTATGAAAGAATTCAATCCTTAGTGGCAGGGGCAACTAAGTGATCGACCCCTTGAATTTTGGACTTAAATTGCATGAATTTAATTGAATTTATTTGACTTTAATTCAATAATTAAGCATGATTTTAATGAAAATACTATTAATTGGTTGATTAATTGGAGAGAGGTATTTTTGTTTATTATTGCAGAAAAATGGGTGTTTTTGAGATTGAAAGAGAGATGGAAGAGATGAGAATTAAATCGGGAAGAAAATGGGAAAATTTGATTAGCAAGTGAAAAGACAATAGATTTAAAGAGAGCTACGACAACACTTTTTCTGGGTGTTGAGAAAAGTGTACATAGACAACAGCTGAAAGTGTTGTCTATTCTGGCTCATAAATGTTGTTTATTTGCGGAAACAGAGCATAAGCACTATACGTATACTTCGATCAAAGAATTCACCTCGGTCGAATTTTTAAGACATCCGCCACGTCACCTTCTTCTCTGCATGTGCACGCTGATGGGCCCTGCTAATGCACCAGCACACACATGTTGGGCCAAGGCTAAGGGGCCCCTTTAATTAAAAATAAAAAGAATAATTTCCGCGGATCGAATTTTAAGCCCAATTCTCCACTTAAGCCCATAATCAAGTGTAGCTCTAATTCCTTTGAGCCTCCACACATATATATACCCTCCTTCTCATCTTTGGAGCTCCCAATTCCCAATTCACATTCCACCATTTTTGGAGGCTACACCACACCATTCTTCTCCATCCATTAAATTCAATATTGGAGAGAGCTTTTTAAGTAAAGATCTCCATAGTTGAGATCTCTCCCCCTTTTGGGGCGAGGGATCCGTAGTTTTAAGTGTTTTTCTAGACTAGTTTTAAATATTTTTCTAGATTAGGAATTTAATGCTTTTCAAGAGGGTGGGACACCAAGAAAGTGATAAGCTTGGTGGATGTAAAAACTTCATTCGGTGAAATTTAATTCTATTTATTATCTTTTTATTTTCTATGTTTTGGTGGTTGATTGAAGGCATGATTATTGATTAAATTATGAAAATATTTTGATTGGATTTTAGGCATTGATTAGGTTTCATTTATGAAATTCACATGCTTGTAATAATATGGAATTTATGCTTTTGGTATTAGTGTATAGTGATTAGGTTGTGTATTGTGTATCGACATGTCTTGTCATTGCTTTATCCTTAGTTGCTTTGCATGATTATCATATGTGAGTTATTTCCATTTACTACAAGAGGGTTTAATATAAGAGGAGCCTAGACAAGGGGTCCTTATGTTTAGAACAATGTAAATGGACACTAGAAAGGTTAGATCGAGAGGTCAATTAATCTAGTGAGGGGAACCCACCTAGAAAGAGAATATTACATATGATTTAGTACCTTTTAGGGAACTCGTACATGTAATTAGTACCTATAGGGAGGTGTTCACTTTGGTTTCGATCTTATGTGCTATTTTGGGGTCTTTGTAAGGGCCTACATCCTATTCACCATGGCCATTGAGGATAAGTGGAATTCGTGATCGCCCTTATCATGATTTGCTTAAAAATGGAAAATAATTAAAGATGTTGGATGATTGATTATATGAGTGCATCATGAAAACTACCATGTCATTGAAAATTCAAAAATATTGTAATTAGATTTGTTTTTCCATGCATTTTATTTTCTTTTATTTTTAAACCCCCTTTTCGATCGTCCCTAACTAATAACGATGCTATACCTAAAGGCCATGAATCCTAATTCCCTTGGGTTTGATATTTTGTTGCTTGGTCGCCCGCACTATTAACGACCAATCAAATGTATTTGATTGGTCGTTATGGGATGACCAATTAAAGAATCTATCGAATCCAAGGGAGGAACGTACTAGAGTTTAATTGATATCACGTTTATCTTGATTTTATAAGGACGATCGAAAAGGAGGATATATTGCAAATAAATGCAAGTAAATTAATGCAAGAACAATTATAAAATAAATTCTAGAATAAATGAGTTCCAAATGATGCAAGGATTAGATTAGCAACAATCATGGCATAAATAACAAAGGAATTATACAATTAATTATAATCTCTCATGGACATGGCATAGAAGCGATCATTAATTCCACCTAAACACTCTCTCGAGATGGATAAGATGTATGCCCTCAATAAGTCTCCCAAAAATATATGGGATCGAGATCAAAGTGAACACCTCCCACAAGGTACTAATTATTCTACGAGTTCCCTAATAAGGTACTAAATCATATGCAATATTCCCTTTTAAGGTACTATGAATTCATTAGTGGGTTGGGTCTCCTCACCTAATCAACTAATCTCTCGATTAAGCCAATTAAATATTCTATCAAAGGTTTCTAAATCTAGAATGATATCTTTATCTCATTCTAAATTAATGCACATGAAGTGTATGATGAAATGATTCAATGAACTATCCTAAACACGTAATTGATTTCTCAATCTAATCACATTCCATGACAATTAATCACACAAATAATACATATACATCAAGCAATTCATATCAACGATAGAAATAACACAAATGTCCAATTAAGATTAAAATCAAATTGCATAAACCTAAATTATCCAACACCAATCATGAAGATAATCACACAAAGAATATTAGCCTATCATAGTCTCAAGTAAAGCAAAATAATTTGTCTTACAAAAATCCATGATTAAACCCTAAGAAAATTACGAAATAAAATAAATGCTTCCCTTAAATTTCTTCTATGAAAGCTCTATCTTCTCTTGTAATTTTCAACCTCCCTTGCTTCCTTGATCAAATGGAATGGATGATGAAAGGGTTTAGTAAATTAAATGGATGAAATTTTAATGGAGGAGATGGAATTTGAGGAATATAGTGAATAGTGGAGGAGAAAGGGTTCCCCTCTGCAAAGCGTTCGCCTCCTCTGGTTTTTAAGCAAATGTAATCAATTAAATTGATTGGGCCTTCCACTAACTGCCACCTCAACATAAGAATTGAATTGGACTATACCCCACATCATTTTTAATTAACGAATTGTGCACTTCATTGGAAAATCACCCCTATCACATGCTTCATTCCTTTATCCACAAAAATGACATGCAAGTTTTCAATCAAAATGGCCCACATCATGAAATTTAATAGTGTGATAAGTGGGCTTGAGATTTAAAGGAATTGGGCTAAAAAATGGGCTGTGGAAAATGTTTGGGCCGCAGCTGCTATCTTTAAAATTTTAGCTTACGCACTATTTTTATCTTGGCCGGTATTTACTCGTTTTAACACCGAATTGAGCCCCGTTTCTTCCCATGCCTTCGTAATTGAATAGAAGCTCATTTTAAGCATAAATCCTGCAAATTATAACAAAATATTCCTCCCCACAAAAATTAAGGAATTAAAGAAATTAATCATCAAAAGCAAAACTAAATAGAAAATGACCATATTTTCTAGCAATTTCTACGCTCATCACCAACCTCAAGAAAGTTGCTAACAGGGTGAAATGAGTGGTTCCAGTCAAAAGGCTATTCCACCTTGGCTCGGCAGCAGAGAACAGAGCCAGAAAGGGACTAATTGATATAGAGGCCAAGTCGGAGAAGGATTTTTACGCTAGACAGCCGGTCACGTCGGAAACCAGAAGTTGATCATGTCTTCACTCTTGAAAGGTGTGGGAGATGGGGGAATCATCGTCTTCACTCTTGGAGGGTGGGGGTGGGGTGGGGGAATGCATGGGTGAGTGGGTGGGTAGGGTTTGGTATTTTCTATTTTTATTTTTGTTTTGTAGTATTAAGGGTATTTTTGTCCATTCATTATAATTTGGCTATAAATGATAAAAAGTTATTTGTTTGCTGACATTGTTAATTGCTTTATTAAAAATAACTATTTTTGTTAACTTCCCTATTTTGTATTGTATAAAACATAAGTTTCAGTCAAGTACCAATTGACCATTAGTTATTAATCATGTATTTATTTTTAATTATTTTATTTCATTTAATAATTAAAATTAAATAAAACTATAATCTAATAATTTAGATTATTCTCATCAAGTACATTTGACTTCAAAATTTAATATCCAATTCAAGAAACATATATAATTAATAAAACAAAATACGAAAAAAAATTTCAATAAAGATTTAATTTAAAACCATGCAATCGAATTTGAGATCCAATGTATCTAATTTAAAATTATTTCTTTAGCAACATCAAATAATTAATTACGGTGGATTTTAATTTGTTGATAACATTTGACTTTAGAATTAAAACCTACAATTAGGTGGAACACAACATAATGATCTCATCATAATTACTACAACACTAAACTAGGCAGAGGAGGGGAAGAATCCTGGCTTATATCATAAAAAAACAGAAGATATCTCAACATTTGTCAAATACAACCAAGATTTAACTGAATCTAATCCAACAGATAGCATTCTTAAATAAAATTGTCACTGAATAAGTTTAAAAATAAAATTGTCACTAAATAAGTTTAAAGTGTTATAATTTAATAATCAATATGTACATTAGTTGTGAGTCAAGCTTCTCCTTCCCAACCTTCTATGCTGACTCTCAGCATCATTAATTGCTTCTTCTTCTCATATTGGTATAATGTTGCATTTTGGTAAACTATTTTCACATTCTATGATGTATAAAGTAAAAGTTGAGTGTTTATTAATTAAATTGTAAAACTTGCATGTTTCTTGGCGCACTGAGCCTAAATTCAACAATCCCAAAGAATAGTACATTTTGTATTATGGGTAGGTCTTGGGTGACGTGTTTATAGGCACCCTGCGGCTAAATTCAACAATCTCAAAGAATCGTACATTTTGAATTATGGGTAGATCATGTGAGATTGTTTTACACTTTTTAAAATAGTTATTACTTATCACTTTTCATTTATATTAATAATTATTCATAAAATAGTATTGTCACACTATTTACTAATTTAGTATATCATTTCCGTCTCACCTAAGGACTTAAGTGACACGATCTTAAACAAATCTTTGTCTTGTATTATAGTCCCTCTGTCTGCTTTCAATGATATCATTTTCTTTTAGATACGAAAATTAAGGAGTATTATTATTTGATGTGTAGTGGGTAGGTAATGAGTAAGTTTTACCTTTTTACCCCTCCACCTTATTAATATGAGGAGGGGCAAATAGGTAATTTGCAAATATATTTAGGCTGTGTTTGGATTGAGTCATTTCAAATTCAATGGATTTGAAAATGAGTGGATTTTAAATTCTTTGAATTTTAAATCAATTCATTTGAATTCCACTGTTTGGATAAATTATGAATCTTTGGAAGGATTTCAAATCCATGATTCAAAAATTAATTTTAAAATAGAATTTTATATATGATAAATAAAAATAATAAAATTTTATTATATTAAATATTAAAATCTAAAATTTCATTAAAAATATTTTTTTTGGAAGAGAACTCTACCACCCAACCTACCCTCTACCCACCCCCTGCACCCCCACCCAAAATTATTTTTAAAAAATTTTAGATTTTTAATATTTAAATAATAAAAATATTACCACCCAGCCCTACCCCCTACCCACCTCCCTCACCCACCACCACCCCCCACACAAAAAAAAATATATATAAATCTTTTTTTTTTAATATTTAAATAATAAAAATATTATCGCCCAATCCTACTAGTCTATCCATCCACTCACCCCCATCCCCCCACCCACCAATTTTTTAAAAAAATTGATTTTAATATTTAAAAAATAAAATCTAAATTTTTATTTTTAATTTTTTTTGGGGGGAGGGGAGAGGTGGGGTGGGGTGTGGAGAGGGTAGGTTGGGTTTTGGTGGTAATAATTTTATTATTTAAATATTAAAATCTAAAATTTAAAAAAAAAATTGAGTGTTGGTTGGGTGGGTGGGGGTTGGGTAGGGGGTGGGTTTGGTGGTAATATTTTTATTATTTAAATATTCAAATTTATAATTTTATAAATTTTTTTTTGCTTGTGGGTTGGTGTTGGTGGGGGTGAGTGGATAGGGGGTAGGGTTGGGTGGTAATATTTTTATTATTTAAATATTAAAAATTTAAAATTTTATAAATTTTTTTTTGGAGTGGGGGTGGAGGCGGGTGGGGGATGGGGTGGGTAGGGGTAGGCTGGATGATAGAATTTGAAATATAATATATTTATATATATATATACATATATTTATTAATTTATTAATTTTTATACTATTTTTATATAATATAATCAATTACACAACAACAGAAGGATTTCAAATGACACGGTTTGAGTAAGGATTTAAAATTCATTCAAAAATAACTAAAAAAATTCAAAATCAAATCCATGATTTGAAATCTATTGATTTAAAATCTTTAATTATAAATCCGTTGATTTCAAGTAGCATCCAAACATGATGGATGAATTTGAGGGAGAGATTTATAAATCATTCCTCAAATCTATCCATCCAAACACAACCTTAGGGTTAGTAGGAATATTAGTAGTGAGTCCCTCATTGTACATAAATGGAAACGAGACCCTCGGGTACAGACGCCGTAAATGGTAAAATGTAACCCTTGAAAGCGGATGGAGGGAGTATGTTGCACCCTTTAATATACTCTTAAGTTTTTTCGAAAAAAAATATATTTTTACTCAAACATTAATATTATTCATATTTTAATCAACTATTTTATTGAAAAAATAATACTCTTATAAATTAAAATAAATACACTTACAATATATATGAGGGTGTGCCAGATATGCGCCAGTTTTATCTTATAATTAATTAATATTATATAATTGGAGATCTAGTTCACTCATAGTCGCAATAGATAAACTTTAAATTAAATGATCCTCCACAAAACTTCCTGATTAACATTTTTTAATATAATCTGAAGTTAATATTATGAGTTAAACGTTTTTTTATCCCATAACTATTTAAAATTTTAGATTTTATCCCAAAAGGATATTTGTATTGATTTGTCCCATAACTATGAGTTTTATTTCAATTTTGCTCAATTTTCGCCGGAACCCTCAATTTTCGCTTGAAATTGGTCACGTGCAACACACGTGACAAATAAATTTGGGGGTTCCGGCAAAATTGAGGATTCCGACAAAAATTGAGCAAAATCGAAATAAAACTCATAATTATGGGACAAAATCGTTACACATATATTTTTGGGACAAAATTTAAAGTTTAAAAAGTTATGAGATAAAAAAACTTTGGGTTAATTGCTAAAAAAATTCACAACCTTATTGGGGGTTTTCAAATCTATCACGTTCTTTTATTTTTATCAATTCAATACACAATCTATTTAATATTTTCAATTCTTTCACGTACTTTTATTTTTGTCAATTTAATACGCGATCTATTTATTATTTCAATTATATCACAACTTTTATTTTTTTCTAATTGATACACCACTTATTTTATTTTTTCAATTCAATTAAATTCATTATTTTTATTATAATAAAAATAGAACTATGTAGTTATTAATTAATTAATGGAATTAATACTCCATTTAATTTTTTTAAAAATTTAAATTGGTTACTAATTAATTTTTTGCTATAAAATTTTTATTTTTAATAAATAATTTTATTTATATTATATTTTTATTAGAGTTGTGGATTTACTATATAATAATAGTTATAAGTTTGAACAGAAATAAAAAAAAAATAAAAAATAATAATAATAGAATTTAATTGTTATGGTTAAAAATAATTTTACATAAAGGTAGACCAACTAAAATAATTTTTTAATCATATGTTAATTTAATATAATAACAGAAAAAAATTTATGAAATAAATGATCGGCTTGTGTGTTTTAATTAATTTTTAAATAACTTTTATTAATAATTATTATAACACTATAATAATAATAATAATAATAATAATAATAATAATGAATTTAATTGAATTGAAAATTTAAAATAAGTGGGGTACGAAATTCCAAAAATAAAAGTTATGATAGAATTAAAAATATTAAATAGATCGCATATTGAATTGACAAAAATAAAAGGTCGTGATAGAATTAAAAATATTAAATAGATTGTATATTGAATTAACAAAATAAAAGGTCGTGATAGATTTGAAAAATTCCAATAAGGTGATGAATTTTTTAGGAATTAACCCAAAAATTTTAACCTACAAAATCAAAATATCTTTTTTAACTATTTTTAAGAGCTTCATAAATCATAAAGCAAAATATTATTTGTGAGGACAACATTTGCAATGGACTAAAGAATTAAAATAGAGAAATAAACATCACAAGCTAACATCACACATAATTGTGCACAGTTAAAAGTTTATTCATCCATAACTTTTTAAAACTTTAAATTTTGTACCAAAAAAGATATTTATATCAATTTTGTCCCATAACTATAAATTTTATTTCAATTTTGCCCAATTTTTGCCGGAACCCTCAAATTCATCAGTCACATGCAACACACGTGACCAATTTCAGACGAAAATTGAGGGTTTCGGCGAAAATTGATCAAAATTGAAAGAAAACTCATAGTTATGGAACAAAATCGATACAAATATTTTTTTGAGGCAAAATCTAAAATTTTAAATAGTTATGTGACAAAAAAACTATTAACTCTAATATTATTTAAAATCATATAAAATATTGAGATATATTTATAAAAGGCACAAGGTTAATTTGTACTTATTCTAAAGAGATCAAATTGCCCCTCGTGTATAATTTTGTTAATTCAAGCATCCTTCTATTTAAATTGGATAAAATCAACCCTTCATTGAGAAAATTCAAATCAACCCTTCATTAAGAAAATTAAAAGGCAGAGGATCATAAAAGCCCCTCGTCTTATTTATTTAAATCAAATAAGCCTCTCATCTTATTTATATATTTATTTTAAATCAAGAACCTTTATTAATTTCTTATATCAAATGTGAACCTTCATTCCAAATATTAAACAAAAGAGACGTTTTCTTAAAAAAATATTTGAAAAAAAAAAACTGCCACTTGTTTTTAAGAGATACTCATCTTTTTAATCCTTTTCTTTTATTTAATTTATTATGGTATATATTTTAATAGGCAAAATAAAATATACAAAGACTTGTGTGAGACTTCTCACGCAAGCTTACAAAATAAAATAGACAAAGACTTGTGTAAAACCTCTCACGTAAGCTTACATGAGATGGCCAAAGAGTGATAATTTTTATAAAAGAAAGTGATACTAAATTAACAAAAAGTGATAATGTTATTTCACGAACAATTTATAATATAAATAAAAAATATTTTATAGCGTAAGTGATAATGTTTTATGGCAAAAGTGATAAGTATTTTACAAAGTGAAAAATTGTCGCAGGTGAGATGGTCTCACGCAAAACCTATCCAATAAAATATTGATTCTTAATTTTAATCGATTCTAATTATTTATTAATTATCTCTGTTGTTCATTTTTTTCAAAGTATTTAAATTCATAACTAGTATTTTAAAATAAATACATTTAAAATTATTTTGTAAATAGAATAATAAATGTGACGTAAATCATTTTTATCCCATAACTATAAAAAAATTTTGATTCAAACCAAAAAAGATAAAAATTTAAAATTTTGTCCCGTAACTCTTGAAATTAATCAATTTGGTTCTAAAGTCACCGGAATCCCATTTTTCGGCCGGGAATTCTCACGTGGGCCGCACATGACCACCAAAATGGGGGCTTTCCGGCAAGGTAATCTTACGTGGCAAATTAGATTAACATGGACATCTCCCTCCGACGCCCTGCGCAGTGGTCGAACGGCGTTGAACTGGCGTTTTAATCCTGACTCCATTATCAGTTTCAATCAAACTGGCACCATTGATGATTACATCCTGCACAGATGCAAATGAATTGGATTTTCCCAGGCTTCCAATGCTGCAAAATAACCACCATTAAACGAGGCAGCTTAAAACTGGACCAAAAAATTGTAATTACTACCTAATGCCGTGACCAGGACCACAGACGATGTTGTCTATACGAATCCTTGAAGAGTTGCTGACTATGGAGACACATATAAAGATTAAGCCTTCATTCTACATGCTCGGCTATACGGATCTTATTTTCAAGATACATATTCTCGTGTATGTTATACATATAAAGATTTAGAAAAACATATAGTCATTGCCTGCCAACAATTTAGAAAAAAGGTTTCTGACTTTTGAGGTAATATTTGCAGAGTATAATTACAGTGGAAGCTCAGTGAATATGATTTAGCTCAAACATTTAAGCCCATATACTGAGACTGTTTCTTCATAAACAGAATATAATTTCAAAATTGCCGATCGGGGGTATAGGAATTACTCATATCGTCGGAATACAAATTTCTTTTCAAAGAGCAACAAACCTGTGCCAACAAGTACAAGCTGATGAAGATCCAACGCCAGTTCAACGCCGTTCGACCACCGCACAGGGCATCGGAGGGAGCTGTCCATGTTAATCTCATTTGCCACGTAAGATTACCTTATCGGAAAGTTCCAGTTTTGGTGGTCACATGCGGCCCACGTGAGAATTCCCGGCAAAAAAATGGGATTCCGACGACTTTGAGATCAAAATTGGACAATTTCAGAAGTTACGGGACGAAATTGAAATTTTTATCTTTTTTTGGGACATAATCAAAATTTTCTTATAATTATGGTACCAAAAATGATTTTAACTCAACATTTTAAATAAATGTTATAATATATATTCGATAAAAATCAATGTAATTCAAATTATATTTTTTTTATGAAATAGTGCAGTTAAGTGGATGTCGGTGCATTATTATTTCTAACGTTATGTATGTTAAATAATTAAAAATGAAAACAAAAAAAAATAAAACAAGGAAAGAATCAGATCTAACACTAGCTTTTGATAAAAGGATTAGGAAAAAAAGTTCATGAAAATGGGTGTGAAATATTTTTATGTTTAATTTATAGACGTGGAGGGTGTATTCAATCTGGTTATTAGAAAATGAGGATTAAATTTGATTTATTTGAAAAATGAAATTGACTTAGATATAAAAAAATAAGAAAAATAGATTAGGAGTTTTATTGATCCATCAAGGATTCAATCGACCCAAAAATAAAGGGAGATTTGATCAATTTAAAAAGAAGGGGTGCTTGAATGAAAAAATTATAGATAAGGAGTAAATTTGATCTCTTAATAAAATCAAGGTCCAAATTAACCGAAAATTATGTGAAGTATATTTTTTATTTTTAGCTTATAGTGCAAAGAAGGAATAAAAGGATGGGTTGAATGATTGAAAGGATAAGTGGATGGTTTATTTGATCCAATGGGTTTAATGAATTTTTTTCTAAGATGACAAGTTTTATTGTAAAAAAAAAGATGACAAGTTTTATTGTACAAAAAATTACTTTAGGGTTTAATTGATTCGTGAACTAAAATTCAAGTCTATCCTTTGCCCTTTATAAAATATGAATATGGATGTATATACATATCAAAATATATAAATATACATATATTAAAATTATTGAAAATGTTAATTTTTAAAAAAATAAATCATGACTATTCATTTTATATTTTTTGAATTAATTTTTGAATAAAAATCGTTCTTAATATTTTAACAATTTTAGTCAATGTGTTAAAAAAATTACATAAATAATCTTTGAATTAATATAATATTAAAAATATAATAATAAACTGATGGTTTAGAGTAAAAATAAAATAAAATATAAAAATAAATCTAAATCAATAAATTAGATATATCCTGAATTGGCTGACCAATTCTTGGTAAGGCAGTTGTGGTGAGGAGTAACAATGCACACACTAGGAGGTTGTGCCTAATTAGTATGTCACAATATTGTAGAATGGTAAGTATAGACTCCCTCATGAATTGAGATTGGGTGGATTCGTGTGGAATGATTAGGCTAAGATTCAATAAAGTGGGATTGGGTGGATTGCGCGTGGAATGATTAGGGTAAGATTCAATAAAGGCACAATAGTAGAATTGTAAGTATAGATGGATTATCAGATTATCTCGCCTCATTAAAATTAAAAAAAAATATAAAAAAAAATTTAAATCATAAAATATAAAAATAAATTTAAATCAATAAATTACTTGTATCCGGCTGACCAATTCTTGGTAAGGCAGTTGTGCCACGTATAGACCTAACAATTCCTACTATAGCAACAATGAACATGCCCTTGGAGATTGTTCATGAAGCAGTGGTGGAGGTGGATCCTGAAGCCGCGGAAGAGGCGGATCTAACCTATTGCTCAAGTGTCATTTTATTTTTAAGTAAATATCCATATCAAAATGTGTGAGAATAGTGTTTAATACTATTAATATTATTTTAATAATATTAATTGAGAAATTTTAATCTAATTAATTATTTTTAATTAAGAAAAATAAATTTAAAATTCAATAAAATTAAATAAAAACTACAGCATTTAAATTTATTAATTATTACTATTATTATCTTAAATATCTGAATATATGTAAGAATATTTAATAATCTTATTAATATCATTTAGATTATTTCAATCTTATTTATACAAATTATTTGCGAATCAATCACTTAGGAATTTTGAATAAAAAATATTTATTTAACTCATATAGTGTAATTTAAGATAAAATACTAAAAGTATTTATTTAAAAATTTTATCTTTTTAAAACTCAACTTCATATAACATCTATTTATTTAAGAGTTATTTAAGAGTTAAAGTTTTTAATAAATTATAATTTTATCATATTTTATACATTTAAGTAACTTTTAAAAATATTTAATGATAATTTTTTTTTCACCACGTGTGTAGGTTTTTATGCATTTTGAGTAAGTGACAATAATTTAGGTAAGTTTGTCACGCCCCGACCCCAGACAGAACGCGACAACCACCACGTTAACCATAAATTTCGCAGAATGGGTGCACTCCACTCCACAAAGTTTATAGAAAACGTAAGGCTTGCTATCAAGTATCTGTAGAGCTTAACAACTGATAACAACGGGTACAACCCGAGGACATCATCTCAAAAAGTATCAACAAGGATTTACAAAGGTACAAAATACAACGGTGTAACTTAGTTTAAAGAAAATATACATGAACGATATAACATCGCGAAGGTACAAAAAGAACATCAAGGGGGTCACCAAATATAAACTATACAATCTCGCCAATGAATCCGTCAATTTACATAAAAGAGAAAGTACCCAAAATACGGATTGGATGACGAGCAAACGATAGGAAAACCTCCAACCAAAACGATATCAACAGCCTGAAAAGGAAAGAATGATGGGGGTGAGCAAAACCACTAGCTCAGTGAGGTGATAAGCCGGTCACCCCGACCCTTATACGAAGCATGTATTCCACTCGCGGTTCATAACATAAAATCCCACATTTCGTCCCACAATAACTATTTCTCACTCAGTATACATATTAATGAAAATAAAAACCTTAGTGCACATTTACGAATAACACAATTAGTTCAAACAACATGTTATCACATAAAAGACGCGTGGGTAGTCAATATCCTCCTCGAACTGAGCTCTCCGTCGAGAGACAGTCCAAGCCCGTCACCGTTACTCTAGATAAAATGCACATTAATATTCTTTCTCAATACGCCAAGTGCTAAAGTTCACAATTCAATATCGACGTGAATACTTGAAATGATCAAACATATAAACATATATGACATGCATGTCCCACACCGGTGACGTTGACTGAGCCTATAATAGACTGATCCATCTAACGATCACCCTCCAGAGTATCAGTATTTGGCAAATGGACAGGTGCCCCGTTAGATCTAACTCACCCAGGCTTGTCAATCACGGGCAACTTGGTTGTCACTCTAACTCACCCGAACCGCGACAATTCGGGCTACTTAATCAATGTCGCTCCAACTCACCCGAACCGTGACCAATTCGGGCTACTTAACCTTGGTACCAGACATACATATGCATGTGCATCATAAGATGAATAACGACTCAAGTTAGAGTCTTAATTGGCACACAAGAATAACCAGAAATCAATAATACTCATAAAATGGCTAACATGACTCTAACCAGAGCAATCGAGCCAATCAGGCTCTTTACCACATAACATAATACCAAATAATTTTCTTATCAATTAACTAAAACTAAAATAAATGCACATTTATCGAGGGTCCACACTTCCCACAAGAGAAGGCGTTCCCGAATTATCAACTCACAAGGAAGTGATTAACTCTCTCCGAAATCTGAAGTCGGTCCCTTGCCTTTCGACGATGGTTCTTTACCTAGAAAGGAGATGTGCAATTAAAGACAAATTAAATATAACTAACTATTAGCGGTAACATCCCTTTCATTGCTAAAAACAAATCCTAATCGAGTTCGAACGAGTCGATATTAAATAAAAATGGTATGTAACTCCTTAACATCAGTTCCCAATCCCACATAACCCGTTTCAATACATTAACTAAACGAAACGATAGAAAATAAGTTTGAATTCGACATAAAAATTCTGAAATTTTCCAGCTAGCGGCAGTTTACGAGAAAAATCATAACTAATTGTAGAATAATCGGATTGAGGCGTTTCAAGTGGCTACGGAAAGCTAACGAGTTCAGCTACGTACAGAAATTAAGTTTGCAAACTTTTGAGGGCAATAGGTATGTCAAAATCAGTTCGAACAGTCTGCAAATTACCCACATACCAAAAAGAAAAACCCCACAAAATTACAAAATCATGGAACAAGGAAGCTTAATTCACACACCACTTACCTCAAAACCACTTAGAAACCACCTAGGATGAGGGTTGTAAGGGAGAATTTGATCAACAAGGGTTTCTCCTCTTCACTATTTTCTTTCCCCTCTTTTGCTTTTCTTCTCCCGTTCTTCTCTTTTTTTTTTTAACTTTAGCCTTACTAATTATATATCAGGCCATTTAAGTGGGCTGAAACTTTGGGTCACAAAATAAATAAATAAATAAGTTTGGGCTTTCTAAAAAAATCTAGTTGGGCTTAATTGGGCTGGCCTTTTGGGCTATAAAAATAAATAAATAGGTTTTGGGATTTCTAAAAAAAATCTAGTTGAACTAAGATATTATAAAGTATCCCCTCCTCCAAAAAGTTTCGTCCTCGAAACATAAACGTACCTAGAGATGAAAAGAGATTTGGATGGTGTTGACGCATGACTGACTCTGGTTCCCATGTTTCTTCTTCAATTTGATCACTTCTCCATAGAATTCTCACCATAGGAATGGATTTGTTACGAAGCATTTTCTCTCGGCGATCTACAATTTGAACAGGTTGTACTTCGTACGATAGATTTTCCTTTAATACAACTGGGGGATCTTTGAGCACATGCGAAGGATCTGGTTCATATTTTCTAAGCATAGAGACATGGAAGACATCGTGAATCTTCGACAATTCCGATGGTAGCTCAAGTCGATACGCAACACGACCAATCCTTTGCACGATCGTAAACGGGCCAATATACCTTGGACTCAACTTTCCTCGACGGCGGAATCGCAACACGCCCTTCCATGGAGAAACTTTCAGAAAAACTTTGTCTCCTTCATTAAACTCCAAATCGCGCCTCTTATTATCTGCGTAGCTTTTCTGTCGATCTTGCGCTGCCTTAAGTCTCTCTCGAATAAGTTGTATTTTTGCCTTCGCATCTTCGATAAGCTCTACTTGTTCGATTTGTCTCTCGCCAACCTCATCCCAAAAGAGTGGTGTTCGACACTTTCGGCCATAAAGAGCTTCGTACGGGGGCATTCCAATGCTTGAATGATAACTGTTGTTATAAGCGAACTCCACCAAAGTCACGTACTTATCCCAGCTACCTCCCAAATTCAACACCACTGCACGTAACATGTCTTCTAGTGTCTGTATAGTTCTCTCTGACTGTCCATCAGTCTGTGGATGAAACGAGGTACTGAATAGTAATTTTGTACCTAGCGCTTTCTGCAGACTAGGCCAAAAATGGGAAGTGAATCTTGGATCACGGTCAGATATGATTGACACTGGTACTCCGTGCAATCTCACGATCTCATCGACATATAACTTGGCAAGTTTCTCTAAAGATTCGTTGGTATGCACTGGAAGGAAATGTGCCGATTTCGTCAGACGATCGACAATGACCCAAATTGAGTCATGACCCTTTTGGGTTCGAGGTAAACCAGAAACAAAATCCATTGTGACGTTTTCCCATTTCCACTCAGGAATAGGTAGTGGTTGAAGCATGCCGGCTGGTTTTTGGTGTTCCGCTTTAATCTGTTGGCAAGATAAGCACTTTGATACAAATTCAGTAGTGTCCCGTTTCATACCTGGCCACCAATAATGCTCCCGAAGTGTTCTATACATTTTGGTACTACCAGGATGCATAGCATAGGCTGAAGAATGGGCTTCCTCAAGAATAGCTCTACGAACATCAAGTTCTGATAGAACACAAACACGATTTTTAAAAGTAAGAAGTCCATCATCCCGAATTTGATATTCTGTTTCTTTTCCTTGATTTAGCTTCGCCATCTTCTGTTGTAAATAAACATCGTGTGATTGTCTTTCTCGAATTTTCTCGAACAAGGTAGGTCTAACCTCGAATTTGGCGATTAAAGCAGAATCATTAGACTTTTCACAATCGAGCGAAATGTGTAAAGATTTAAATTGCTCCAACATAGGAAGATAAAAAGATTGAATTGAAGCAAGTGAGGTAGAAGACTTTCTACTCAGAGCATCTGCAACAACGTTCGCCTTGCCAGGATGATAATCGATGACTAAGTCATAGTCACTAATCAACTCCATCCATCGCCTTTGCCTGAGGTTGAGCTCCTTTTGCGTGGTGATATACTTTAAGCTCTTGTGATCAGTGAAAACCCGACAAGTTGCACCATACAGATAGTGCCTCCAGATCTTCAATGCAAAGACGATTGCAGCTAACTCTAAATCATGTGTAGGATAATTTTCTTCGTTCTTCTTCAATTGCCTTGAAGCGTAGGCAATAACCTTTCCTTCTTGAATGAGAACGCATCCTAATCCTTGTCTCGAGGCGTCGCTATAAATGGTAAATTCTCCAATCGCTGGGTCTGGCAAAGCAAGAATAGGAGCTGAAACGAGTCGTCTTTTCAATTCTTGAAATGCTTCGTCGCATTCTTCACTCCATTCAAATTTTACCCTTTTTCGAGTCAATTTAGTCAAAGATGAAGCCAATAACGAAAAGTCTTTGACAAACCGTCGATAATATCCAGCTAATCCCAAAAAACTACGAATCTCTGTCACGTTCTTTGGACGCTCCCAATCTAGTATAGCTTGAATCTTCACTGGATCGACGTAGATTCCTTCTTTAGAAATGTGATGACCCAAAAAGCTTACCTCGTGAAGCCAAAATTCACACTTCGAGAATTTAGCATAAAGCTGATTTTCTCTGAGAATGTTCAGAGCAATTCTTAGATGATGAGAATGCTCGTCGTCCGATTTAGAATAAATAAGAATGTCATCAATGAAGATGATGACAAACTTATCTAAGTACGGCCGAAAGACCCGATTCATAAGATCCATAAAAGCTGCAGGAGCATTTGTGAGTCCAAAAGGCATAACACAGAATTCAAAATGACCGTATCTGGTTCGAAAAGCAGACTTAGGGATATCAGATTCCCTAATCTTGAGTTGGTGATAACCGGATCGCAAATCAATTTTTGAGAACACAGTTGCTCCTTGCAATTGATCAAACAGATCATCGATTCTTGGAAGAGGATATTTGTTCTTGATTGTCACCTTGTTCAATTGACGGTAGTCGACACATAGACGAAGTGATCCATCTTTCTTCTTGACAAAAAGAACTGGAGCACCCCATGGAGATGTGCTAGGTCGTATGAAACCCTTCTCCAATAATTCCCCAAGTTGTGTCTGGAGTTCCTTAAGCTCAGCAGGCGACATTCGATATGGAGTAATCGATATAGGTGTGATTCCAGGAAGTACGTCAATGAAAAAATCAATCTCTCGATTCAGAGGTTGTCCTGGTAAGTCTTCGGGAAAGAAATCAGGAAATTCATTCACGATTGGGATGTCATCTAGTTTAGTTTCAGAAAGAGAAGTATCGATGACAAATGCCAAGAATGCCTCACAACCCTTACGCATTAATTTATGCGCAGTCAACATTGAAATAAAAGAGAGGGATCTCGTTTGAAGTTTACCCTCAAAAACAAGTTCTTAGAATCCTGGTCTACGAAAAATAACAAGCTTCTCGTGGCAATCGAGAATTGCATGATGAGAAGAAAGCCAATCCATGCCAAGAATAACATCAAGATCAATCAAAGGCAATGGTATCAATTCAGCCTCTAAAATGACATCTTTGATCTTCAATGGACAACCAAGGAATACCGAATCACGAATTAGACGCTCTCCAAGAGGGGTATGAACGATGATTCCAGGTGACAAATGAGAGATAGGATAATCTAAGATCGCAGTAAGATCATCTCGGATATAAGACCTATCAGAACCTGGGTCAAATAAAGCGTAGACCTGATGGTCTCCCACAAACACATGGCCTAAAGAAGCAATATTAGGTGAGATTGTGATTAAAAAATTTGAAAAGATAGAATTTCTTACGAATGTTTTATTCGTAATCAAGTGGCATAACAAGGCGGGGTTAGATTTAGCATGTGAAAATACTCAAATTATAAATTACCTGTCACAACCTCCGGGTCTGAGCGAGCCTCTTCTTGGGAAATATGAAATACTCTAGTTTGCTTCCTTCCTTGCATAGGTGATTGAGTACTAGGGCCGCTTGAGGCATCGGGCACTCTGGTAACTGCAGATCGAGTATCTCTGGGTGTAGAATATGTTACTTTACCACGAAGCTGTCCAGAACCCTGACTGCTCGTTCCCATAAGCTGAGGACAAGAACTTCGCATATGCCCCGACTGTCGACACTGAAAACATACTTGAGGAGCCTTACAGGGGCCGTCATGATATTTTAGGCAATTCTGGCACTTGCGATTTTCACCAACCGATCCCGAGACATTGCTCCCGCCTCTACTAAACTGCTCCCGAGGTTGAGGAAAACTAATAGATACCGAACTTGGTGCGCCACGCGAAGATCCCACACCCCTATACACCTTCGATGCATTTCCTGGAAATGCGCTCCCTTGCCTTTTCTTTTGAGATCGTTCTGCAAGCTTATGTCTCGCCTGAACTAAACCTTCTACCCTCAGGGCTTCTTCTACGAGATCGTCAAGACTCTCGTACTTGTCTCCGGACTTGATGCGATCTCGAATATTTAAATTAAGACCATCTTCAAATCTCTTGCATAAGTCTCTCGTCGTATATGACTCAGGAGCGAATTCTCGCAATTCCAGAAATTTGCTTTCGTACTCAACGACTGACATAATGCCTTGAAAGAGGTTGAAGAACTCATTTCTCTTCTGATCCTTGATGTACTGAGAGAAGTATCGATCTTTGAATCGTTCCACAAAGATAGCCCACGTAATAGTAACCGAAGATGTCTCTTTTAGACTCTGCCACCATCGTCGTGCATCTGGGCCTAACAGCTTGATCGCAATGACCACACGATAACATTCTTCAATCATCAAGGTGTCAAAGGTCTCTGTAATCTCCTTTAACCATGCCCCCGCTTTAGAAGCATCTCTTGCACCGTCAAATTTCGAAGTCCCCATGTTTTCAACTGCTTTCACCAAATCAGGTATAAAAAGTGCACCTCGAGAAGCAGAACCTCCTAAAGCCATTTCTGGAGTAAAAACTGGTACATTAGATGTAGGTCGAATCGATTCATTAGCACGAAGAACCTCTTCAGTGACAGTCGTAGTTGTATGAGCCGTTGTAGGTGGTGGAACACCATGTATTCGAATGTGATCATAATACAATTGGTACTGCTCGGGTGTCATCATGTGCTCAACCCGCAACTGGGCCCGTGGTTGCTCTACCTAGGAAAGTGGCACCCTATGATCAGAATCGATAGGGTCTGTAACCGTCGAAGGAATGACATGATCAGAAGAAACATGTCCTCGAGGTCCACGAGGAACAGAAGAGAGTAGAGGACTTGGAGGATCACGAGGAGCGTGTCCTCGACCTCGACCTCGACGACGAACTGGAGGTGCCATAATGACTGAAAGGAAGAAAGGAAAGAAAATGCAAGGTCAACGTCAAGGCAATACGATACCTTAGGATGACATAGAAACAAAGTTGGACTCATTGGCTTGACACAAAAAGAATGAGAATCATAAAACCAGGCTCTGATACCAAGAAAGTTGTCACGCCCGGACCCCAGACAGAACGCGACAACCGCCACGTTAACCATAAATTTCGCAGAATGGGTGCACTCCACTCCACAAAGTTTATAGAAAACGTAAGGCTTGCTATCAAGTACCTGTAGAGCTTAACAACTGATAACAACGGGTACAACCCGAGGACATCATCTCAAAAAGTATCAACAAGGATTTACAAAGGTACAAAATACAACGGTGTAACTTAGTTTAAAGAAAATATACATGAACGATATAACATCGCGAAGGTACAAAAAGAACATCAAGGGGGTCACCAAATATAAACTATACAATCTCGCCAATGAATCCGTCAATTTACATAAAAGAGAAAGTACCCAAAACACGGATTGGATGACGAGCAAACGATAGGAAAACCTCCAACCAAAACGATATCAACAGCCTGAAAAGGAAAGAATGATGGGGGTGAGCAAAACCACTAGCTCAGTGAGGTGATAAGCTGGTCACCCCGACCCTTATACGAAGCATGTATTCCACTCGCGGTTCATAACATAAAATCCCACATTTCGTCCCACAATAACTATTTCTCACTCAGTATACATATTAATGAAAATAAAAACCTTAGTGCACATTTACGAATAACACAATTAGTTCAAACAACATGTTATCACATAAAAGACGCGTGGGTAGTCAATATCCTCCTCGAACTGAGCTCTCCGTCGAGAGACAGTCCAAGCCCGTCACCGTTACTCTAGATAAAATGCACTTAATATTTTTTCTCAATACGCCAAGTGCTAAAGTTCACAATTCAATATCGACGTGAATACTTGAAATGATCAAACATATAAACATATATGACATGCATGTCCCACACCGGTGACGTTGACTGAGCCTATAATAGACTGATCCATCTAACGATCACCCTCCAGAGTATCAGTATTTGGCAAATGGACAGGTGCCCCGTCAGATCTAACTCACCCAGGTTTGCCAATCACGGGCAACTTGGTTGTCACTCTAACTCACCCGAACCGCGACAATTCGGGCTACTTAATCAATGTCGCTCCAACTCACCCGAACCGTGACCAATTCGGGCTACTTAACCTTGGTACCAGGCATACATATGCATGTGCATCATAAGATGAATAACGACTCAAGTTAGAGTCTTAATTGGCACACAAGAATAACCTGAAATTAATAATACTCATAAAATGGCTAACATGACTCTAACTAGAGCAATCGAGCCAATCAGGCTCTTTACCACATAACATAATACCAAATAATTTTCTTATCAATTAACTAAAACTAAAATAAATGCACATTTATCGAGGGTCCACACTTCTCACAAGAGAAGGCGTTCCCGAATTATCAACTCACAAGGAAGTGATTAACTCTCTCCGAAATCTGAAGTCGGTCCCTTGCCCTTCGTCGATGGTTCTTTACCTAGAAAGGAGATGAGCAATTAAAGACAAATTAAATATAACTAACTATTAGCGGTAACATCCCTTTCATTGCTAAAAACAAATCCTAATCGAGTTCGAACGAGTCGATATTAAATAAAAATGGTATGTAACTCCTTAACATCAGTTCCCAATCCCACATAACCCGTTTCAATACATTAACTAAACGAAATGATAGAAAATAAGTTTGAATTCGACATAAAAATTCTGAAATTTTCCAGCTAGCGGCAGTTTACGAGAAAAATCATAACTAATTGTAGAATAATCGGATTGAGGCGTTTCAAGTGGCTACGGAAAGCTAACGAGTTCAGCTACGTATGAAATTAAGTTTGCAAACTTTCGAGGGCAATAGATATGTCAAAATCAGTACGAACAGTCTGCAAATTACCCACATACCAAAAAGAAAAACCCCACAAAATTACAAAATCATGGAACAAGGAAGCTTAATTCACACACCACTTACCTCAAAACCACTTAGAAACCACCTAGGATGAGGGTTGTAAGGGAGAATTTGATCAACAAGGGTTTCTCCTCTTCACTCTTTTCTTTCCCCTCTTTTGCTTTTCTTCTCCCGTTCTTCTCTCTCTTTTTTTTTTTTAACTTTAGCCTTACTAATTATATATCAGGACATTTAAGTGGGCTGAAACTTTGGGCCACAAAATAAATAAATAAATAAGTTTGGGCTTTCTAAAAAAATCTAGTTGGGCTTAATTGGGCTGGCCTTTTGGGCTATAAAAATAAATAAATAGGTTTTGGGCTTTCTAAAAAAAATCTAGTTGAACTAAGATATTATAAAGTTATTATGTGTCTTTAGTTAATGTGTTTTTTTTTAGAAAAAAAACTTACATAAATAATATTTGAATTAATATAAGAATTTATTACTAGCTAGTACAAATTATACTCTTATATTACTGTTAGATACATACGGTGAAAATATTACAAATATATACAATGTATAAAGATAAGATACCCAATATATCTATCCGTAACAACTTTAATCATGGACACCAATATCTTTCTCCTTTTTTTCTTCGATTTGTATTTCCTTTTTTTCTTTAAAACCCTAGTTGTGTGTGCTCAGAATATAAAAGGGAAATCACCTAGTTGTGTGTTTTCAAAATATAAAAGGAAAATCAAAAGGTAGAATATCAACCACAGGTTTTCACCCATCCTTCCGTATACTTCAATTCATTTTTACTTTGAGGATTGCATTTCATGGCTGCAACGGATTTGGGGGCGGAGGAGATATTGGAGGTGGAGGAGATATAAGTTCAATGGGCAATGAGCATCAGCCTTATATTCATGTATGGCACACTCAAGTGGGAATTCTATATCTACAGGCTGATTGAGGATCTGGTTCAAATAGTGATGCCGCCTAATTTGCCCCATCGTCACCACTAAAGTTTCCCCCTAATTGCTAGGTATTGCCTCAAAATATATATTTAAAACCCAATGCTTGGGATAAAAGTTGAGATTATTGAGATTCAAACATCATGAATTGGAGCTTTTACTTTGATGATGATGATTAAAAAAGGAAATTTTATATGTAATTTACTGTTGGAGGTTTCATACCACTTACTTCGCATAATAATTCTGTATAATATATTGTTAATAAGTTACGAACTATCTTGAGTTTAGATTTATTTTTTTATAATTAGAATGTATTCAATATATTTTAGATTTATTCATTATTTTTTTAATTCAAAATTAATAAATATTCAGAATATTTAATGTTCAATAACTATGTATTTAAAAATGCTTTCTCAATATTCCACGAAATATTTAAAATGTATTCAAAAATATTTACTCAATGTTCCACGAAGTATTTAGAATGTATTCAATATATTTCAAACTCATTTATTTTCTCAATATTCCATGAATTATTCATAATGATTATATAAAATTCAGATTTATTCCTTGAGATACTTTTGCATTCAGAATTAGAAGTATTCAAAATATTTAATGTTCAATAACGATATATTCAGAAAATTTTGGGTCAATATTCATAATGATATTCAGATTGGGTATTCCACGAATTATTCATAATGGTATTCAGATTGGCTTGGGTCAATATTAATAATGCTATTCAAAATAATATTCAGAAGTTATTAAAATTCCGTATGCACATTTTTTAAATAAATAAATTGAAAACGAATTATTCATAATGGTATTCAGAAGGAGTATTCAATTTATTTCATAATTATATCGGTATTATATTTTTTTATGTTTGACTATCTCCAACTTATTTTCTATTTTCAAAGAGAGATTAATGGGTAAATTAATTTCTGCATACAATTAAATTTAAAATAGGGTTAAAAGTGGTATTTGATGTGTTTAATTTGTAGTGCATAGTAATATAATTTGCCTATTGTATCTAGTAGTAATATAGATACATAAAATATACCTATAAGTAATAGACCCTTAATATAATATTAAAATATAATAATGAACAGATAGTTCAAGGTAAAAATATACAATTTCTAGACTTCTGTGTGAAATGAGTCAATAGAATAAGGAGGCATTAAAGATAAAAGTTGAAAAATATTAACTTGGAAGAACAATTGGGGAGGAGACTTTGGCTAATTAAATAAAGTTTGCGCAGAACACAGATACAGGTGACATGAGTATGGCCATCAAAATCTTGGCCAAAGTACCATTCCCAAACACAAAATGGTTGATGAAGTAATATTTTATAGCAAAAATGATAATGATGTTATCACTTTTTATTGTTTTATGTAAGGGTGAGACTGTCTCACACAAGTCTTTGTCAAAAATTAAAGTGTACTGTGTATTTCATAAAAATGATGTATTTTATAAAAGATCATATATAAATTCAAATAAAAATATAAAACAAATTTTAAATTTTGTACGACTGATATAAACATATAAACATAAACAAGGTAAATATCAAAATTAGTCCTGTAAGTATGACATTTTCCAAATTTAGTCCTTTATTATTTGCAATTCTCAATTTTGATCCTTTTTCGTCCACTTTTAGTCCTTTTGATCCAGTTTTGGTCTTTTTTTTCAAAATTTGGTCATTTTCTGGTCTATTTTGGTCCTAAATATATACACTTTCGGATCATTTTTTGACTTTTTTAATATAAAGAACTAATTTTGGACAAAAAAGACTAAATTTGGATAGAAATGACTAAAAGTGGACAAAAAATGACCAAAATTGAGAATTGCAAATGATAAAGGACTAAAGTTGGAAAATGTCATACTTAGAGGACCAATTTTGATATTTACCCAACTTAAACATATAAGATACTCACTCCGTCCGGTTCAAAGGTGTCTGTTTGCTTTTTGCACGTGGATTAAGGAGTATTAATATTATTATATGTAAAGTGGGTGGTTGTATTAGAGGGGAGTGGTGGGCTATATTGTGAACTTTTTTACTAAATATGAGAAATAAATACCTTTGAACGGGACGAAAAAGATAATAAAATGGATACCTTAAAAGCTGAGGGAGTAGTTGTTTTACATTCTCTTCCTAGCAACACATGGATCAGATAAAAGCAAGTTGATTAAAAAGTAAAATAATAATGACAATATTTTACCATATTCAATTGCATACAAAACATTGTCATTCAAATTATTCTATGTACATCTCAAACTCTCACACAAGTGATGTGGTGTGATGTACAGAAGTGATGCGGTGTATTTTGTAACTGTTTAAAACTTTGTTAAACTAGCGATAGATGAACCTTCTCTTCTCGAATTGCTCTTGAATCTATTTATTATTGTGTTCTATTAGTGTTGTGAAGAACACACAAAACCTCACAAACACTCGAGAATCAAAAACACATAAAATGATAAATTTGAAATGAAATGTAATCTTGCACAAAGATGTATAGTGGTTCGGTTTTGAATAACCTACATCCACTTTGAGGAGAAGAACTCTTATTATTACTCAATGCTTACACACCACATTGGATTGATCTCAATCTGTAACAAGAAGAATGAAAACGAAGCAACAGAAACTGTAAACACTCAAATGCAAAATTGCTGTGATCAAGCTATTTTGAGCCCTTATATCTTGCTACTTCCTTAACCTATTGATCAGGTTAAACCTCCACTAGATAGTCCTTACTTAGTAGTTGAGATGCAGCCATCTAGCCGGTTCCAAGTAGCTCAACAACCTGCTCAAAAACCACTCAAAAGTCGGCTGCACGCACACTGCACCAGATGGCAGTTTTGACAGTTGGAGTTTGTTGGCTTGTTTCAACTGCCTAGCTTGCTTCCAGCTTGCATGTAATACGTTATGATTGTTATTCAGTTGTCAATGAACAATCTCCACGTGTGAAACTCCCTCATGCATGCATCTATTGTCATCAATCTCCACCTTAGATGTATGCATGATCAAACTTGAATTCTCCTCCTCATCTTGCTGCTTTTAAGGAGCAGCAACCTCTAACTTAGAAACCATACCAACTAAAGTCTTGCACAACTCAAACTTGGTTGCTGGCAAAGCTTTAGTAAGTCCATCTGCTGGATTTACAGATGTATCAATCTTCCTCACTTTAGCAGATCCACTATCTACCATATCCCTTACAAAATATAGCTTGACATCAATATGTTTGATCCTCTCATGATATCCCTAATGCTTAGCCAAGTGTATTGCACTTTGATTGTCATAATATACCACTACAGCATCCTGATATTCTCCTAATTCCTTCAGCAAACCAACAAGCCATATTCCTTCCTTAATTGCTTCTGTCAAAGCAATGAATTCAGCTTCTGTAGTTGATAATGCCACCACAGACTGAAGGCTAGCCTTCCAGCTTACAGATGTTCCATACATATTAAACGTATATCCTGTAAGAGACTTCCTTCAATCTAAGTTTGCTTCAAAATCAGCATCAACATATCCAATGATAACTTCTGATTTGGCTTCCTTCTTCTGAAATTTTAGACCAAGTTGTTTAGTTCCCTTGACATATCTTAATGCCCGTTTGACTGCCTCCCAATATTGTTTACCTGGACAACTTAAGAATCTACTAATCAAGCTCATTACATAAGCAAGATCAGGCCTACTGCAAACCATAGCATACATGAGACTGCCCACTGAACTTGCATATGGAATTCTACTCATTTCAGCTACTTCTTTGTCTGTTTTAGCTCCACTAAGTAGAGATGACTTAATCCTTGTTTAACAAGTGTTGTAATAGGTTTGCACTGATCCATATTGTACCTTTTGAGTACTTTAATCAGATAAGACTGCTGTTTCAACACAAGTATTCCAGCTGATCTGTCTCTGCTTATTTCCATACCTAGTATCATCTTGGCTTAACCAAGATCCTTTATCTCAAACTCTACTTTGAGTAATTTCTTTACTACATCAATGCCTTGAGAGCTCTTGCAAGCAATTAAAATATCATCCACATAGAGTAGTAAGTATGTATAACAGTTGTTTTCTTCCTTGATGTATACACAACTGTCATATAGACTTCTCTGAAATCCATTAGCAATTATATATTCATCAAACCTTAAGTACCACTGCATAGGACTTTGTTTAAGTCCATACAGAGATTTAAGTAGTAAACAGGCCTTAGTGTCAGCCCTCTCAACTGTAATACCTTCTGGTATCTTCATGTAGATGCTTTCTTCCAACTTACCATGTAGAAAAGCAGTAGTTACATCCATCTGATGAAGCTCTAGATCATATTGGGTCACTAGTGCTAGTAATACTCTAATTGAACAATGTTTAACCACAGGTGAGAAGATCTCATTGTAATCCACACCTTCCTTCTGTGAAAAACCTCTAGCTACTAGTCTAGCTTTGTATCTGACTCCTCCTTCAGCTGCAGATGCTGGTTTTCTTTTGAAAATCCACTTACATCCAACTAGCTTCTGAGATTTTGGTTTGTCAACAATTCTCCATGTTCCATTCTTATTCAGAGACAGTAATTCTTCCTCCATGGCTATACCACTTATTACTATCTTGACTTGCCAATGCCTCAGTGTAGTTTCTTGGTTCATAAGCTTCAATTTCAGTTGCTGTATATAGTGCAAATGATACTATATCAGCTTCCACATACCTTGCAGGAGGCACTATAGTCATTTTCTGTCTGTCCCTTGCAAGTTGATAGGTATTAGGTTGTTCTTTAACTCTTGATACTTCATCTGTATCTCTATTAGTGAAGTTCTCTTCACTTTCACCTAACCTGTTCATATTTTGAGGCTCCATCTCAAGATCAGACTCTCTTCTTTGATCATTTTTGATCAAAGGCATCTTATCTTCAATGAAAATAACATCTCTACTGACCAAGAGCCTGTTTTCTTCATAACACCACAGTTTATACCCCTTTATACCTTTTGGATAACCAATCATACACATTTAAGTGCTCTAGGTTCCAATTTATCTTGTTTCACATGGTGATAAGCTTGACAGCCTATAACTCTAAGATGAGAATAGGTTGGAACCTTACCTGACCATACTTCTTCTGGAGTTCTAAAATTCAAAGCTGTAGCAGGACATAACTTGATCAAGTAAGCTGCAGATGCAGCCAATTCTCCCCAAAACATCTTACTTAAGCCTGTACTGCTCAACATGCATCTAATTCTTTGCAAAAGTGTCTGATTCATTCTCTCTGTAATTCCATTTTGCTGTGGAGTTCCAGGAACAGTTTTATGCCTCTTGATTCCCTTTTCGTTGCAGTATGAATTGAATTCTTCAGACACAAGCTCCAAACCATTGTTTGTTCTCAAATACTTCAAATTACTCCCAGTGTTATTTTATGTTTTTTTTAACCAGACCTTGAGTAATCATCAATGATGGTCATTATGTATCTTCCTCCACCTCTGGTTATGGTCTTTGATGGTCCCTAGATGTCTGAATGAATATAATCCATCCTTCCTTTGGTTGTATGTTCTGATTCACCAAACTTAAGTCTCTTGGACTTACCAAGAATGGAATGCTCACACTGTCTGATCTGATCATTAGCATTAAACTTGATCAGCTGTTGTTTAGCCAGTTTTTGCATCCCTCTTTCACTAACATGTCCCAATCTACCATGCCATAACTTGGCATCATCTTGCTGATCAGTGTTGTGTATATGTCCTACAACAACACTCCCATCCAGGAAGTACAAGTCAAATTTCCTAGTTCCCTTCAAGACTATTCTATCATCCTTAGTCACTGTGAGAACTCCCTTCCTCAGGTTTGAATCATACCCTTGAGTATCTAGCATCCCAAGGGAGATGAGGTTCCTTCTTAATCTAGGAACATATCTAACATTCCTCAGAAGCCTCTGAACTCCATCAAACATGAGCAGTCTGATGGATCCCACCCCCTTTATTTCACAAGAATGATCATCACCTAATAATACTGATCCTCCTTCTTGATGCTTGAATTCCTCAAACCAATGCTTCATAGGTGTCATATGGAATGTACACCCTGAATCAAGTACCAACTCAACAGACACATATGATGATGTGATAGCCAGAGTTTCAATACCTTCCATACCAGCATCATTTTGAGATTCACCAACCTGATTGACTTTATTCTTCTGGTTTCCTGTAGTTGCATCAACCCTTTTGGACTTGTTAGCTTTCCATTTTGCACATTGTTTCTTGAAATGCCCAGGTTCATGACAGAAATAACACTTCTTTCCAGTTAACTGACCTGATGCACTCTTCTTTTGATCCTGGAGAACAGCATCCTTGAAGTGCCTTTGTGATCCTGGTAATGCTGATAGCAACATGATAGCCTTGTCTTCACTGGACAGCTTGAAATCCACACTTTCCAGATCATCTGTGATCTTGCAAAATTCATCAGCTTGCTCCATTAGTGACTTTTCATCAGTCATCTTGAATGCATAAAGCCTTTGCCTCAGATGCATTTCGTTGGCAGATGATTTAACCATAAACAAGGCTTCCAGTTTGTTCCATACCCCAATAGCTGTTGTCTCCTTTGATACTTCTCTGAGTATTTTATCATTAAGACATAAAATTATTGTAGAGTATGCCTTTTGAAGTACCTGATCATCCACCTGTACTCTTACAGGTCCTGCTGCAGCTTGAGGATATTTGATGATTTCAGTCTTCACTGGTGGAGGAGGCTTGAGAGCATCCATCAAACCTTGCTGCATTAGGACTGCCTTCATCTTGATCTTCCATAGATTGAAATATGATTTCTCTGAGAGCTTTTTAACATCAAATCTTGTAGTATTCCTCTTGAATGCTTGCAGTATATCTGGATTTCCCACAGACGGCGCCAATTGTTGTGAAGAACACACAAAACCTCACAAACACTCAAGAATCAAAAATACATTTCATTTCAAATTTATCATTTTATGTGTTTTTGATTCTTGAGTGTTTGTGAGGTTTTGTGTGTTCTTCACAAAAATTAGTTAATTTGAAAACCACCCATATTATTATTAAGAGACAGACCCTTCTCTATACTTACATCGATTAGGTTACCTCTCTTCACAACGACAACGAGACGAGCCCTTCTCTCGACTTACATCAACCTTTACAAGCTCAACAGAGCAGCATTTGGCTATGGGGTCCGACTTTGCCCTTGCCATAGTGGATAGAAACAAGATGGAGATTTATAAGAAAAACAAGATTTTCTGCATCCAAGATTGCATTTTGTTATATTAATGGGATTAGAATTTAGAATTTACATGTCCTTCTAAGCTGCAAAAACTGTGTGATGGTTCTCTACATGATTTTACACTTCACAATTTTGTAATCCTTCTTTTTTAATCATTACACCCAAATGACGGTGTATTATCAATATAATTATTAATTAAATTAATTAAGACAAGACAATAAAATTGAGGATATTTAATCTAATAACTAATATGTTGAAAATCAATAACAATTAAAACAAAATAAACGCTAGAAGAATACGAATGTGATTCAAGAATGGAGAATAATTAGCTCTAATAAGTAAACATTAAATTCTAAAACTTAAAAATGAATGTCACACAATATTTCACCTTATTCGATTGCACACATCATTTAAATTATTCCATTTTATGTCCATCTAAGTTTTCAGAAAACACATCTGTAACACCCCAGATTTTATATTTGGCCCAATTCTCAAAAAATCCAAATAATTATTTATTAATTTATTTTCCTTTTATGATTAAAAGTCCAAATTTGCCTTCCTAAACGTGTTTCCCCAGATTAGAGATTTTTCCCTACACAAGATCGCTGCCAAAATTTTTCAACAAAGAAAGTCTTCCTTACCAATTTCTATTCTAAATTTGCTCTTGTAATTAGAGAAAGTAAGAAATCTTTTCTGTTCCAAAAATCAAATCATATCTGCTATTCTACGAAGAATATGTATTCCTGCAAATCAGTTCAATCATACTAGGATTTGCCAAAAATTAGTTTATATATGCACATTGTTATTCTTCTCCCCTCACCAAGTTTCACACGTCGACAACCAAAACTTCGGGAAAGGGAGGAATAACAATTCCTATTCTCATTTTGTCGCTTCCACGTGAATTCTCTTTTTATTCAAATCTTAGTTTGCTATCTCTTTTGATACTACGGCACTCCACCACTATATTAAACTCTAGAAAAATTTCCCCATGGTCTAGATAAGGCTTCAGGGGGACTTAAATTGAGACGCTTAGGGTTTAAATTATCCTTCAAGGTTTAAGGTGGGGAATTTCTCATCTTATGTATGTTGAATTATTTCATATGTGAAAGTTGAAATTAATTGGAAATTGTTATCACGTTGTGATCATATTTGAAGTATATGAAATCGTAAATTACACGGGTATGGGCTGTAATGGTGCCTTACTACTACACGGGTATGGGTTGTAATGGTGCCTTACTATTACACGGGCATAGGCTGTAATGACGCCTTACTATTACACGGGTATGGGCCGTAATGGTGCCTACTATTATACGGGTATGAGCCGTAATGGTGCCTTACTAACGAATCACGATATCGTAACATTATACGAATAATGGGCCGAAAGGTGCCTTATTGACACGACAAGATTGTATTGTAAGTGAAATTTAATTCTCGCACATGAATTACTTGACTTATGTAAGCATGATTAAGTCGTCACTGAGCTTGTGATTGCTCACCCCGATAATTATTTTATCTCAAATTAAGCGTGGAGAAAGCATACGAGTGGGGGCGCGTAGGTGAGGAGATAAAATAAAATGTTTTGATAAACAACAACTTATATGCTGCGTACATTCATATTCTCTTCAGTTTAGAAATCATGTTCAATGGAATGTTTATTGTTGATGGTTGGGATAATTGCTACCGAATTTATTTGGAAATGACTGTGCATCTTGTTGCTTTTGGTATTGAATAATTTATCGAGTGTGGTCTGTTGATTTTACTCATTGCTTTTGGAGTGAGTCCAAGGTCAGTTGTTGTGTCAACGCTATGAATCTTTGTATTTCAAAACTGGAGTAATTGTCTGACGGTTTGCTTGTGAGAACAAATGGGTTAGTAGATATTTTATATTGATAAATCATATTTGTTATTAAATCCCAAGCAAGCATGCAAAGCTCTTGAGTTTAAATTGGTGTGTGGAAACAATAAACGTGTGAGATGATTAGGAGTTGTTAAATGAAATTGAATGCTAACATGCCATCTGTACAGTAATTGGAGTATATGAGGCAGAGAGGGTAGTGGGGTGTCTGAGAAGGCCAAGTGAGACTATTACTCTTATTTTAATTATTTATTTAATGGGAGGATTAACTAGTGGATTGAATGTTTAATTATAACTTACGATACAAACCACTGCAGTCCCTTATTCTTTTAAAGCTCCACCTTATTTCCTCTTTGTTAGGTCACTTGATTATTTATTTATAAAGAGTATGTTTGGTTTTATTTATTAACTTTTGACAGGTCCTGTGGTCATGAATTTGTAGACTTAAACCTATTGTCCTTCCTTTAAAGTTCTGCATAATTTCTGTAAATACTAAATTTTAAATAAAGTGGCAGAACTTAGAGGACCTATCCCTTATTTAACCTTGAATTATATGCTTAAAGTTTGCTGAAACTTATAGGACATATGCCTTATTTAATTTTTCTTTATATTATTAATGGGTTATTTGTTTAAGTGTTTGGTCATTCCCCTTTTTAAAGAACTTTTATTAAAGAATTTTACGCATTAATCTTATTTATTAAAATTGGGGTGAGACATCATCTCAGACATGATTCAAGATTATACTTTTTATTTGATTAAATGACACAAGATTTATTTAAAATTTGTAAACCCCGTGATCCCCCTTAATTTATACATCTTTGCAATACATATGATATATGGGAGAATTGGAAAAGTGGACCAACCTTGAACCCGATTTACACAAGTGTTTGTGAATCTAAAGAGGTGCATAAACTCATTCCATGTACCCTCTCCAATATAATACATTGGACACCTGCAGATGAGCAATTCCTTGCTCTTTTCAGAAGGTATAAACAAAACGCTAACTCGTTTTCCGTCCCATTGAATCCACTCATTTTCTTCAACTCCAACAGAAATATATCATCCTCTCCCACTCTTGCCCCATCATTCGAGACATCACACCGCTTGATCAACACACACACACAGACACCACTACTTTAGTATTATGAATAGTATGCATGTGCAACTAGAAAATGAATATATATTCATCACTCAGATCCACATGAAGCTCCTCAAGAAGGGGGCAACTTTGCAGAATCGGAGCGACTGTAAGCAGATTGGTTGAGTACATCGCAAGTCGCCTATGGTTTCTCAATCTCATCGCCATAACTATGTTGGCCGAGCTCCACTGAATCTGATGACACACAATTAATAATCAGTACTTGAATTGCAGAAAGTTTAGCAGTTACATTTGAGCTGATAAAGATTCCATGTATAGTTAACAGTTAGGAATTTTAACTGAGGCATATCATTAGCAAGTGTTCCAAACAAACGAGACATTCTATTTGTTTCTCTATATGAGTCAACAAACACAGTTTGCAGTTTAGGTGCATGAGCAAATATATAGTTGATCTCATACATACCACCATTCCCATTCATATAACAGTAACACTCGAGATTGCTGGCATAGATCTCTACATCCTTAAAGCCATGACATTTATTAATTATGAGTTTCTTCAATTGGAGATCGGGGGACATTGGCAACTAGAAATGCTTAATGAATTGAGCCCCAAACAATTCAAGAGCACACACTCTAAAGAATCAGGGAGGAGTGTAACACAGAAGAGATTCAGTGATTGAAGGGAGGAGTTCCTAAATTGGCTTAGCATTTATCCAAATTTAAGGAGGGTAGTCTAGGTAACATGTTACAAGGCATGGAATAACCACCAGTAAAGTAGAATTCCTGAAAATAATAAAAGAAATGCTCCAGTTTGTTCAAGAAAGAGAAGCATGATGTACAAGAACAGAAATTCAACGTGATAACTGGAATCTTATAACCGGAATATATAGAGACTTAAGAATGTCGAGCATGCAATGATAAGTCAGATTGATGGAAGGAATGAATTTATAGAGATGACAAAACAAAACACTCATGCGTACACCCATTAATGTACGATGATTAGTATAATTCGGAGAGATATGTGAGATTTTTGAAAGAATGAAGTCCTTTTTCTCAGCTACCTGTATATATAAATATAAACAAGAGTCATTCAAAAAAATATATATATATATATAACCAGGAGACTTACTAAAAAAAGGTACTGAATATAAATCTTGAATTCCAATAAAAGATGCATACATTACGAAGATAGATTTTTGCAGATGATATTGCAAAAGCGAGAAAGAGAAGGTATAAGCACATTAGAAGAGATCATGGCTAGCTCCTGAAACAAATAAACAGAACATGTTACCGGAAAATTAGTCAACATATATTATATCTATAGCCATTCACCAGATTAAAACATCTCCACATGAAATTGGCATATCCAAATTCACAAAATACTCAGTATACTTAATCCACCATTGTGATAAAATCCTTCTCTTTTACCCAGTGGCGGACGCAGGAATTTTGAACAGAGGGGTCCGATTTTTTAATGTGTCATAAAGTTTGTCTTCCATAAAAACACAATGTGCGTAAACCCTCCTTACTTGTGAATTTTAGCAATAATTATACACTTAAATATTATAAACTCTAAAAATAAAAATTAAATCTTAAGAATAATGGGATATAAACAATTGAAGTGCATGTAATTAGTTATATAAACCTTTTGGAAAAAACACTTTTAAAATATAGTAATATATTGAATAAGAAAAATACTACAAGAATCACTATTGAAAATAAAATTAATAATTTAACAAAAGAATAGGAATAAGTAAATTTATAATAAAATACATATGAGATAAAATTTAAAATATAACACTATAAATATTATTGGAACTAGTGGAAAAGGAAAAAAAAAACAAAGATGAAAGAGAGAGGAGAAAAAGAACTAGAAAAACAAAAAAAATATATTGTAAATGTAAAGAAAGAAAAGGTTAAAACAAAGAGGAAAGATAGAGGAGAAAAAGAACTAGAAAAAAAATATTGTAAATGTAAAAGAAAGAAAAGGTTAAGACTGGGAATCGCACCCCATGCCAATTTAATAGGCAGATGCATAGTGCTACCATTGTGACAAGATCATATTTTAGAAAATACTATCACATATATGATAAATAAATTCAATTTCTCAGGGGGCCAGTGTCCCCTTGTCCGACCCTGATTTTACCATTTTTACTCAAAAACCAAGCTAAATAATTTATCAGAGAACAAATCGGAAAATAGTAATGAGACACGTGAGGCTGAAATCAATAAATAAATCTATATGAAGATCGACGGATCAGCAATGGAGAAATCGAAAACGACGATTTTGAAATCATGGAGCATCAATTTATATAATATTTTAGTATATTAAATATTTCTACTTAATATAAATGATAATTAATTCTTTTAATAAAGGTTAAATATTTACTCTCACATACTAAATTTTAATTAGTAATTAATAAAATGTCTTATTTATAAATGGTGTGGATTTTGATATTAATGTTCATAAATAAGATTTAATTTTTATTTGTAATATCCACAATAATAATTATATATATATATATATATATATATATATATATATATATATATATATATATCCATAATTGAATATATATAATATTATATACTAGAGGCTTATCCAGTTTGGGTTGTTGTGGAGATAAACTTGAAAGCAAGTTGATAGATATGATTAGTACCAAATTATCTTTCATATATATATATATATATATATATATATATATATATATATATAAATACCTTATTCCACTGATAGTTACAGGTGATTTATGGGAGAAAGTAAGGTGAGTTCTTACATACATAAGTATATATATGTATGTGTGTAAATATATGATCTCACGCTCACACACTGACACACACAAATACATACACATAAATAAGCACACAACTCACAAACATATATACGCAAACTTATGTTTGTGAAATGTTCAATTCTTTGTCAAATCTTATCATGTTATATACGAAAATGATCGCCTCGATACGTAGATTCCAAATATATAACTCTTTTGTGAAATAGGTTTTGTATGAGTGAGAAAAATCCTGTCGAAGTTTTTAACCCTATTATATTGTATTTTGTATCGTTGGGACATAACTTTGATATTATAGGCCTGATTGGTATTATTTTCACCTAAATTTTAGTGTATTTTTATTATGTATTTTCTTTTATTTTTATTCTTCTTGTATATCTTTTGGTGGTGTTTTATGTTCATATGAGATTTGTGCTTTGAAATGATAAATGTGTGATTTGCATGATTAAGTGCCTTAAATTGCGTGATATTTGTAAATATTTAGAGAATTGATACTTTGGTTTATTTTTATAATTTTCAGGCATAAATGAATTGTAAAAGTGAAGAGAAAGATTTAGAAAAAAGCGAAACTCAATTCGGAGTTAAAACGAGAGAGAACGAGCCAAACAGTGAAGCCAGCGCGAAACAGTCACAAAAATTCAACCTTACACAAAAAATTCGGTCGAATTTTTGTGAATTTTTAGGGAAAATCAGGGGCGAAACAGAGCATTGGAAGCTGAGCACACTGACAGAAAAATCCAACCATGCTCATGAAAATTCGGTCAAATTTTTCTGCTGAATTGCAAAAAAATTCGACGTCCCTCACAAAAATTCGGTCGATTTTTTGTGAAAATAGCCACCTATCCAGAAAATCAATTTTTATTCCCATTTTGACTGTTTTTCTCCAAGTTTGGATTGGAAAATCAACCCTAGCCTCTATTTTCGTGAAAGACACACTCCACCCCATTTTCCACACACACTACCATCTCCATCTATTTTTCATTTCATTTTCTACCATTTTTTCACTATTTTTCACACTTTCACCCATCAATCTTCATGCTTTTCACTCATTCATAACATATCTAAAGGAGATTGAGGCACAAGAAGGAAGAATTTCATCTTGAAGGAGAGTTTCAAACCAAAGTTCCAATATAGGGGAGATCTCACCTTTACTTTGCATTTTCTTAGTTTTAATTGTAATTATGGATGTTGTTAAGCATTGTAATGATGTTTTGATGATGTTTGTTGTTGGCTAGACCTCTTGTGAGGCTAGCCACATGATGGATTAGAGATCTATGGATTTGTTGAATGTTTAATGGTTTAATTGATGTGATTTTGGAATTTCTTACATGATTTTTAGATTTACTTTATTTGTATTATGATGTGTGTGGTTGAATTCCCTATTTATTGTATTAGGAGGGCCAATCTAATATTATGATTAGGGGGTTTGATTGAATCATGTTATAATGTAGATTTTGTGTGTTAGTGTATGAAGTATGTGGTTGCATCTTTATATGCTTAGAACATTCATGTGAGAATACTTAATTGATTTATCATATTTGGTCTATTGATTGAGTGAGAAGACTAATTTTGCCATCATAGTACCTTAAGGGAATTGAAAGTGAAATTCAATCTTATGCGCTTAAAACTTGTAATAAGTTTAGAATCTAATTTCCTTGGCCTAGAGATTAGGGGATTATTTGCGATTGCTTCTATTCCAATGGTCCTTTATATTTGCCATTTGAGTTTAACAAGTCATGTTGTATCCTTGATCTTGAATGTGATTTGCCTTGCTATTCTTTAGACTGTTACTCATCCATCTCATTTAATTTGGTTACTTATTACTTTATTTGATCATCTTAATTGTCAATTGCTTTTATTTGGTTTTTGCTTAGATAATTGGTAGTTTAATTGCTCTTTTCAATTTTTAAAACTCAAAATTCGATCACTCCTCTAAAGCATGGTTGAACACAAATACGGATACACTCTTGATTTAAATCTCCATTTGTTTGATATTTAAACTTGGTCACTCACTACAAACAATAAGGTTCGCTTACCTTAATCAATTTTAACCAAAATTGAGTCTAAGTTCA
This sequence comes from Pogostemon cablin, assembly GCA_023678885.1. Lineage (NCBI taxonomy): Eukaryota > Viridiplantae > Streptophyta > Magnoliopsida > Lamiales > Lamiaceae > Pogostemon > Pogostemon cablin. The sequence goes on along the minus strand of CM042986.1, from coordinate 13,853,097 downwards.
TGGCGCCGTTGCGACGGGAGAGATTAAATCTTGAGAGTAACAAGTTTGCGTTTAATTAGCTTTACTAGGAGTACTTTTACTTTCTTTCTTTTTATTTGCCTTTATTTTAGTTCTTTGTGATTTAACTTGGTAAATCTTGTAGGTGTATGCACACTCTTTCAAGGTCTCAATCTATCGAGCCTTTGGATTTGGAGTTAGAGGCTACCTTACGAAGAAGAATGAGAGAGTTGTTATATCCAACGGAGGAAGAAATGGATCACAGATTGGAAGAAGTTAATGGCAATGGTGTTATTGAAGAGGGGAATGGACAAAATTTCTGGCATGGTGTGGAAAATGCTCAAGGTGTTTAAGTGAATCTGGAGCTTATGCAACAAGCAAATTTCCACCAAGTGCACTTGTATAATCAACAGTTGCAAGCCATTATTCAACAACTGCTAGCACAACAAGAGGCTAGAAATATTCCACAAGCTCCTCCGGTAGTGCAACAACTTCAAGTTCAAAGGCATAATGGAGTTAGCGTGAATGTTAGAGATCGTTTCCTACCACAAGTGGAAAATTATGTTGTGGGACGCCATTGAATGTCAACAATTTTGATATCAAAACGGGATTGATTAACATGGTTCAAGCAAATCAGTTTGGGGGTGGTGCTATGGAAGACCCTAATGCTCACATATCTCAGTTCACAGAGTAGGCTAGTACCATTACGATCAACGGAATGAGTGAAGATGTTATCAAGATGAAGCTCTTTTCTTTCTCACTAAGGGATCGAGCTAAGGCTTGGTACAATACTATAACTCCGGGATCTTGCACTACATGGAGAGAGTTAGCTCAGAGGTTCTTGAACAAGTTCTTTCCACCATCAAAAATGTTTCATCTGAAGGGTTTAATCATACAGTTCAAGCAGTAGCCTCTTGAAACCTTTAGTGAGGCATGAGATCGCTTTAAGGAGATGCTTCGGATGTGTCCACAGCATGGGTTCCCCTGGATCAGCAAGTAAGATTCTTCTATGCAGGATTAAATGAAGGCTCGAGGATACTTGTTGATGCTTCGTCGGGAGGATCCATATTGGGGCAAACATCGGAGAGGGCTATAGCTATTTGTTAGAAAATTGCTTTGAATGCAGGACAGTGGCCTTTGGATCGTTCTTCAGGAATGTATGAGATGGAAAAAATAGCAGAGATGGAAGAAGTGTGCATGAAACAAGTGGAAGCACCGAAAGAGGATGTCACTCAAAAGGCTATCTCAGAGATACTCAAGAGGATGAATGCTAATTTTCAAGTTTCTCAGAGTTGTATGCCTGTGCCCATCATGAGTCAACCGTTTCCAAGTTCAAATGTTCAGTTGCCTACATCTCAAATGTCTCACCAAGGTATGACCTCCAATAAGGGATTTTAAGAATCTTGGGGACAACCCGAGATGTCACTCGTGGAAGTTGCCTTGATGCAAGGAAGGAACTTTCAAGAGAATTATAGAGGAAATTTTGGACACCAAGGAGGAGGATACCCACCTAGGTAAGGTGGATTTGGTCAAGGGAATTTCGGTGGCAACTTTCAACAAGCTAGGAGGTTCGATAACTTGTTATATAGAAATTAAAGCAATGCTCTTACTATTCCACTGGGGATCGATCCGGGAGCTAAGGCTCAAAATAATGAAGGGAAGCCTACGGTTGAGGATCAAATGGCAAAGATGTTTGAGCTTTTGAAGCATGAAAGGGATAAGAGGTTTATAGTGAAAGAAGATAGGAAGCTTGAAAAAGAGGAAATAAGGCAAGAAAAAGAAGTGAGTGATAGGAGATTTAAGTTCCTCCTTATCCGAACAAGGTGAAATGCATCGTAAGGGTAAGTTTCCCTCTACTACTATCACTAATCCTAAGGAACAATGTTTGTATGTTACCGTGTGTAATATGAAAAGTAAGGTAGAAAAAGGGCTGGTGGAAACATCAAATAGAGTTTCAAGGGTTGAAGAAGTAGCTTGTGATGAAGTCGTGTCCAAAGTGGAGGAGGAAGTTGCCATTGATGATGATTTGTCTTTTGATGAGGAGAGGATTATTTGTGAATTTTTTTCTTCGTGTGATGGTGAAAGTAATTGTGAGGAAGAGGTGGTGTTGAAACAAGATCATAAAATTGTTGAAGTTGATGCTTCGTTGAAGGTTGAGGACCCCGGAAAATTTATTCTTACTTGTAAAATTGGAAACGAGAAATATTTTAATGATATATGTGATCTTGGTTCAAGCATTAATGTGATGCCATTGGAGATTTTTGAAAAACTTGGCATTGGGAGGTTAAAAGAAACGAATGTGGAAATTAAAATAATGGATGGCTCAATGATAAACCCCCATGGAGTTGTGGAGGATATGCTTGTGAAAATAGAAGATTTTATCTTTCTGGTGGATTTTATGTTGGTTGAAAAGCAAGCGGATCCTTTAATTCTATTGATTCTTGGAAGACCGTTTTTGGAAACTGGAAGAGCAAAACTTGATATGGATAAGGAGGAACTCACTCTCCGATCAAATGAAAGAGAATTGGTGTTATCAAGCAAGAATTTAAAAGGGGGAGATCTTCATTTGAAGCCACCCATTAAGCCCCCGGATGATCGAGATCGTGTGATAAGTGAGATTCTAAAAGATGAGGAATTGATTAATTTTTTACTTGAATTTGCAGGAAATTATTCTCCAAAGAAGAATAAGTTTTGGAAAAATTGACATGTTGATTGGAAGATCGATAAAGGACCCCAAGGATTTGAAAAAGAAAGAAAAAGGAGGCAATGAATCGAATTCAAGTAGTAGAGGAGCAAGAAATGTAGATAAGAAGGTTGTTAAAGAGATGTTCAAAGTGAAGATGGGGCCCGATTGGATCTTGGATTTCTCCAATTGCTAAATAGCCTATATGTGTCTAGCTCGATGACATTAAATTGAGTGCTGGATGGGAGGTAACCCATTATTTTTCTTTATTGCTTTATTTAGTGCTTTCAATAAGGATTGTGGATTTGATATTGTTTTGTAATTTTGGTATGTAGGTTGATTGTTCTTGTGAGAAAATGCACATTGAAGAAAAGAGAAGTGCTTCATGGATTCAAGTTGACATGTCTCACCACTTGTTGCAAACTTAATTCTCGACTCTTGTCTCGAGTTAAGTTTGGGGGTACTAGTGCGTGGTGGATATAACTTGATTTGTTTGGATACATATGGTTCTCTACAAGAAGATCATTGATGAAGACTACAAGGGTAAGTCCCACCACTTTTTGCGAACTTAATTCTCAATTCTTGTTTCGATTTAAGTTTGGGGAGAGAGTGCGTGGTGTGACTCACCACTTGAGTGTGCTTATTATGTTGATTGAGAGATCTTGTAAAATTGGGTTAATTTAAAAAATTTAAAATTTTTCTCATGAGTTTGGGTATGATTTTGGCATGATTGGTTGTGTTGAAGTGCATGATAATCCATATTTTTAATGAAAATGTTGAGTAATGATATTTGGTGAGTTTTTGAGCATGAATGAAGGGTATTGAATGCATGAATGGAGCTTGTAGCTAACGTTTTACACTATCAAATGCCTATTGAGGGAGTACTCTACACCTTATCACTTTTAATTGCTTGACATATTTGATTTTGATTTGGGTTGATGTGATTAGCATGCTACTTTATGTGTTATGTTTATGGGAGGTTTACTTTCGTAATCTAGGATTTCATTTTCAATCAAGGATTGGATAATTGTGAGCTGAACTGATTATGGATGATATGAATGTGTACTTCATTTTCTATTGATAGTGGTAATTGTTGTTTTTGCATGTTATGTTTTTTGTGTTGTTTCTTGTTAGATGTGTCTTTCTTATATGTTTTGTGTGTATTTTCATTTTTGTCTTGGGATGTTTGGTGGTTTATTTTTTGGATGTTGTGAGTCATTTTTGAATGTTAGTAATAACATGTTGTTATGATAAGTGATAACAAATTATGATTAAGAATCTCTACACTTTAAAATTGTGAGATGTTTTGCTTAACTTGTTCAATTTTGAGATGAATGTGGTGTAATAAGTTTCTTAAGGTCCGAGCATAAGCTTGTAAGCATTTGAGCCTCAACCATGCATACATGGTAATTTTTTTTATGAGTGGATCGGTTGTGTTAGTGGAGATTAATGACATGATTTAAGGCCATCCTTGTTATGTGAAGTCATTGCCATATATTTTCTTACCTTGTACATCATCCCTAATCAACCACTTTGAGCCTATAAGCCTATTTCTTGTGAATTCAGAACATTACAAAGCCTTGATTACCCACATGAGCCTTATATATTTACCCTTTTGTGTGAGTAATTGAGGAGATAGTGGCTAGAAAGGATTGAATAGATAGAAAAAGAAGAAAAAAAATGATAAACAAGCAAGAAAAAAGATGAAAAGAGTAAAAACAAGAATGCATATGCAACCTTAAAACTTGAGAATGAGCAAAGCAACATCAAGATGCTCAAGGCAAACAAAAGTCAAAAGAAGGAATCATGCATCAAAAGAAGCTCAATCTAAGGAAAGTTAATGAATAGTGCTTGAGATTTCCAAAGATAAGAAAGGAAGAAGGAAAAGTGAAGAAGCTGAAGAAATTAGCTACCTCTTCGATTACTTACACGTGATTAGTCATTATTAACCATATTCTTCCTAGCATACCAAAGAGCCTATCATTACATCCCTAATTAAAGACCTTTTTTTGATCATTGATTGAAACTTTAGAGGATTGTAAATATAGTCCACGAGCTAGCTTATAGTGAGTCAAGCGGTTGATGAGTGTTGTTTTACCTAAATTATAAAGTGTTGAGTGAAATTGATATTCGATGTAAGGCTTGGATCAAAAAGAGACTAAATTACACTTTATTCTCTTGTGATTGAACTTGTTAATATTTTTTGCATGTTATAAGTTTAATGTTGTAGGATGACTTAGCATAAGTTGTGGTTCTTATTGCTATCGATGTGTTATTGCTTATGTTCGTTAGGTTTTCTCTAGGTGAAAATTCCCCCTCTCGTTTTTCTATTTTCGTTGCTCGAGGACGAGCAACACTTTAAGTTTGGGGAGTTGATTGGTATCATTTTCACCTAGATTTAGTGTCTTTTTATTATGTATTTTTTTTATTTTTATTCTTCTTGTAAATCTTTTGGTGGTGCTTTATGTTCATATGAGATTTGTGCTTTGAAAAGATAAATGTGTGATTTGCATGATTAATTGCCTAAAATTGCGCGATAATTGTAAATATTTAGAGAATTGGTACTTTGGTTTATTTTGTATAATTTTCAGACATAAATGGATTGTAGAGTGAAGAGGAAGATGTTGGAAAAAGCGGAACTCAATTCGGAGTTAAAACGAGGGAGAACGAGCCAAAACAGTGACGCAACGTGAAACTGTCATAAAAATTCGACCTTGCACAAAAATTCGATTGAATTTTTGTGAATTTTTAGGGAAAATTAGGAGAGAAACAGAGCATCGGAGGCTAAGCACACTGACAAAAAAATTCGACCATGCTCATGAAAATTTGGTCTAATTTTTCTGCTGAATTATAAAAAAATTCGACGTTCCTCACAAAAATTCGATCGAATTTTTATGAAAATAGCCATCTGTCCAGAAAATTAGTTTTTATTCCCATTTTGGCTGTTTTTCTCCAAGTTTAGATTGGAGAATCAACCCTAGCCTCCATTTTCATGAAAGACACAATCCACCCTATTTTCCACACACGCTACCATCTCCATCCATTTTTCACTTCATTTTCTACCATTTTTCACACTTTCACCCATCAATCTTCATGATTTTCACTCATTCATCACATATCTAAAGGAGATTGAGGCACAAGAAGGAAGGATTGCATCTTGAAGGAGAGTTTCAAACCAAAGTTCCAATATAGGGGAGATCTCACCTTTACTTTGCATTTTTTTAGTTTTAATTGCAAATGTGGATATTGTTAAGCATTGTAATGGTGTTTTGATTATGTTTGTTGTTGGCTAGACCTCTTGTGAGGCTAGCCACATGATGGATTAGGGATCTATGAATTTGTTGAATGTTTAATGTTTTAATTGATGTGATTTTGGTATTTCTTACATGAATTTTGGATTTACTTTATTTGTATTATGAAGTGTATGGTTGATTTCCCTATTTATGGTATTAGGAGGGCTAATACAATATTATGATTAGAGGTTTGATTGAATCTTGTTATAATGTGGATTTTGTGTGTTAGTGTATGAAGTATGTGGTTGCATCTTTATATGTTAGAACATTCATATGAGAACACTTAATTGGTTTATCATATTTGGTCTATTAATTGAGTGAGAAGACTAATTTTGCCATCATAGTACCTTAAGGGAATTGAAAGTGAAATTCAATCTTATGTGCTTAAAACTTGTAATGAGTTTAGAACCTAATTTCCTTGGTCTAGGGATTAGGGGATTATTTGTGATTGCTTCTATTTCAATGATCATTAATATTTGCCATTTGAGTTTAACAAGCCATGTTGTATCCTTGATCTTGAATGTGGTTAGCCTTGCTCTTCTTTAGATTGTTACTCATCCCTCTCATTTAATTTGGTTACTTGATACTTTATTTGATCATCTTAATTGTTAATTGCTTTTATTTGGTTCTTGCTTAGATAATTGGCAGTTTAATTGCTCTTTTTAATTTTCAAAACTCAAAATCTGATCACTCATCTAAAGCATGGTTGAACACAAATACAGTTACACTCTTGATTTAAATCTCCCTTTGTTCGATATTTAAACTTGGTCACTCATTACAAACGATAAAGTTCGCTTACCTTAATCAATTTTAACCAAATTGAGTAAGTTCAAGGCCATTTTGAAGCCCTCCTCACGAGGATCACAAATATATAATTAGTTTTGAGTTTGGACGTGAAATGGAGAAGATAGGAATAGACCCATTTCGTGTGAAAATATTGTCCCCTTTAAACTTCGTTATTTTCATGAAAAATTGGTATGCATGTGATCCTCACCTTGCGAGGACTCCATACGCACTTTCGGATTTTCAAACGGAGTTGTATAACTCAAGTTGGATCATTTTGTAATAAGGGTAAAGTTTAGGGTAAGTTTAGATAAAAATTTAATATAATGTAGGGACTTGATTGTAATTTATAAAAATATATATAAAAAAATAAACTTCAGAATTTAAAAGCTGTGGACAGCAGTAGCAGCAGGGGTTATGAACTTATGTTTTTTTTTATTCTATTTATTTACTTTATTTAATATCATAATTATATATTGACAAAGACTTGTGTGAGACTGTCTCATTTAAGGGCTTACGTGAGACGGCAAAAAGTGATAATTATTATGAAGGAAAGTGATAATAAATTAATGAAAAATGATAATGCTCTTTCGTGAAAAATTTATAGTACAAATAGAAAGTGATAATATTTTATAGCGAAAGTGATAATGATTTATAGCAAAAGTGATAACTATTTTAATAAGTGAAAAATGGTCTCATGTGAGACGGTCTCACGCAAGACCTACCCTTATATATTTAACTTAATATTTTTATATTAAGTATTATTATTATTTTATAGTGTACTTAACATTTCATTTATAATTATAACTTGACTGATATAATTTTTATATTAAATATTAATTATATTTTTACCATCTATATTATTTTAGGTATAAAATCTTTATTTAATATTCATTTTTAATAAAATTAATGTCATTTGTATTCATATTTTTAATGTTATGATTTATTACTAAATTTGTAAACTATGATCGTTAAATTGTTATTTTTAAAATTTTAAAGTATGTATTTCTATTTATTAATTTATTGAGTGTATATTGGGTGCACCCGGGTGCAAGGGTGCACCCATATATATATGACTTTTTATTTTATTTTGTATACATTTTATTCTATTTTGTATACTTGTTTTGTAATAATTATATACTTTTATCACACTAAGTTTTTCATTAAAAAAATTAACATCCATATGTATATAACTTTTTATTCAATAGTGCATACATATTTTTTTAATTATTGTATATTTTTTACACATAATTTTTCATTAAAAAAACTAACAAATAAATTGTATACATTATTGCTTATAATTGTACATGTTTTTGTTATATTTGTATATGGGTGCACCCTATCTTAGGGTACACCCAGGTGTACACTATAATTAGCCTAATTTATTTAACGATTAATTATTTATATATTTTTAAGTTAATAATTAGTTTATTTTAATTATATGATAATGTTAGAAATTTAGTTTTAGTATAAGAATTATTATTAGAAATAGAACTCAATTTAGTATATCTTTGCAGACATACCTGAGACCCAAGAACAAGTGTAGTCCATTTTACTATTTACTAGAAAGTTCAAGGTGGGGCCAATAAATGATATTATTATAATAGAAATGAAAAGATACTGAGAAGCAAAAAGATGTTTGAAAGTAAAAAAGACTATCTAAATCTATATTAGTCTTGATTCAGGTCTGTGAACAGTATCCTTTCAATGGGTGCCGATAGATTGTGATACTAGGTGTATGACCCCCAATAGATGATAAAGCATCTGCAGTTGAGTTTCCTTCTCTGAAAATATGCGAGATATGAGATGTCATTTTCTGTACTAAATCTTTTGCCTTGCGCCAACTTGCCAGCCACCTCCATGGGATGATTGGTTTTCTTGTAATGAAAGCATGAACAACATACATAGAATCTGTTTTAAGCCAATGCCTTTTCCATCCTTTCTCAAAAGCCATTTCAATGGCTAAGCACGCTGTCCTTACCTCTGCTTCGAAAACAAAACCTTGCCCAAATCCACACGAGAAACCCCCCATTGCAAATCCTCTACTATTTTTGTATAATCCTCCACCAGAAATGCATCCTGGAGCACCATTTGCATGGATATCCATGTTAACTTTTATCCAGCCAGCTGCTGGAGTTGCCAACGAACAGCCTTCACCGTAGTAGCCTTTCTTGGAACCTCTAAAATCTCAAAATATTTCAGAGTACATAGATCTTCCACAGCATTGTCCATCACTCCTAGATCAAAACTATTGCCCTCCTTGATAAGCGAGAGCAAAGCTGCTATAACTCCCGATGTCCTAACTCTCCTGTCGAACCATCATCCTTGTATCCATCTGCCATCATGTTGTTTCTCTCCTGCCAGATTATTCATATGTATGAAACCATGGCCAACCTCCACAAAGATGTAATCTGCTTACTCCCATGAATTCCTATAGCTTGGATAAGAAATCCTATAAATGGCTGATCAACCTGCATGCTTCCTCCAAAATCAAAACCTGCAAGAATTTTTTTGAGCACGACTGAAGATATAAGGCATGTAAGAAACAAGTACTCTAAACTTTCTTCTCCCTCCTTGCACAAATAACATCGAGAGGGATATTTAATCCACGATGAACCATGAGATCCCTAGTGGTAAGAATACCATGAACCACTTTCCATGCTGTGATGGACCTCCTTGGTGGTATAAAATCTGCCCAAAGCCAAGCTTCCCAGTTGGTTTTTAAAAATGTTGCACGATTGTAAGCATAAGCCACACTCGATAAAACATTGCCATGCAAAGATTTGCTCAAGAATCTGCCATCCTCCATATTCTCCGACATTCGGACTGTCAAAATAGCTTGCACTATATCAGGGAACTTAGATGTGAAGATCTCCATGAAGTGCCAATTGCCCTCGAATAAGTAATCCCCAATAACATCATCGTATAGATGACGAAATTCATGAGACATTTCCACCAAGTCAGCAATAGTGATTCCTATCCAATTATCAAGCCAAAAGCGGACTTTGGAGTTATATCCAGCAACCCATACCTCCTCATTTTTAATCTTTTGATGTGGAACACGCATGCCTTTCGAATAAACAATACCAGATAATTTTCCTTGAGATCCTCTCCATAAAACCATCTTCCTTTGATCATAGAAAATGGTCATTTGCCCTGTAGAATATCCCAAGAGAGCTTCATAATGTATGCCTCATTTGCAGTCCTAATTGATCGAATCCCAAGTCCTCCTTCCAAAGTTGGACAACAAACTCTTTTCCAACTAACTGTGAATTTCTGTTGCCTATGAACGTCTCCTGTCCATAAAAAGTTCTGACATGCCACATCTATCTTTTTCAGCAACGATCTAGGCCATATATAAATCATCATTACATGAACTATCGATGCAATAACAACTGAATTAACCAAACAAATTCTCTCCACCATCGAGAGCGTATTGCCTTTCCAACATTGAAATTTACTCAATACGCTGTCCGTCGCTTGTTGAAAAAATTCTCCCTTTGGTGATCCTATAAAAATGGGCGCTCCAAGATAAGTAAATGGGAACTTACCTTCCTGAATCCCAATATCATTCAGTACCCTTCGTTTCACCACCGAATTAATATGTGAGCCAAAGAAAACCTTTGATTTTCTAGGGTTAAAGGCTTGCCTAGAGACCCTTGCATAATCTTCCAAGACCATTCGTAACGTATCCATAGACTGTACATCTCCCTGGTAAAATAATAAACACCGGCCCAAAACAATAAACAATAAACAATAAATATGGTGGCATCATAGTAAACCTGGATGCTTTTACTTGTAAAATATCTCCTGAGAGGATCCGAGATTCAATCCATCTACCCAAAACCTCCTCAGCAATGCAAAATAGAAGGGGAGACAGTGGATCTTACTGTCGAACACCCCTTCCACAGCCAAAAAAAACCGAGTGCCTTTCATTAATCAATATAGACACCCTTGCTGAATTAAAAATGACACGAATCTAGCCAATAAAAACATAATCAAAACCCATTTTCTGCAAGACATAAAGTATAAAGTCCCACCGAAGAGTATCAAATGCTTTTCTTATATCAATTTTGAAATCCACAGAGCCTCGAGTAGATCTGTTCAAGCTATTAAAATACTCTGAAGCCACCACAATACAATTATGTATGCTCCCCCTGGGATAAAACCAAATTGATTTCCACTAAGATGATCACTCAGCACCGGCCCAACTCTAGTAGCAAGAATTTTTGTAATGACCTTGAAAAGGTAATTACAAAGATTAATTGGCATGTACTCCTCCACCCTCGAAGCGCCGACCACTTTAGGAATGAGGACAATGAATTTGCAGTTAATTCCATGCGGAATAACAGAAGATCAAAAAAATGTTGCACTGCGTTGCATAAGTCCGTCTCAATGATATGCCAACATTTCTGGAAGAAGGATCCTCCAAAACCATCAGGTCCAAGAGCACTATCTGGAGATTATCCCATAACAGCATCCCTAATTTCCTCCATCAAGGGAATCTCCGATAGAATTGCATTCTGATCGGCAGTAACAAAGTTGTTAAGAAAATCAATGTGTGAGAAATCTGCCTCCTCATTCGGCTGCTCAAATAAGTTAGTGTAGTATTGCACCACGTGCTGTGAAATAGCTTGGGGATCGTCCGTTAGGGTTCCATTAATGTCCATGTAGCTTATACTGGCCTTTGTTCGTTGAACTCTTTTGTATTAATGAAAAAACTCTGAATTTCTGTCTCCATCTTTTAACCATGACAATCTATTCTTCTTGGATAAGAACTAATTTTTCTCTATCAATTTCTTGTTAAGCTCCACATGAGCATCAATCTCATCCAAGAAAAGCTCTTACTATCCCCTCCTAGCCCAATTCGAATATGTATATCATCAAGAGTTTTCATAGCCCCAGCCACTCCTTCAAAAATGTCCCCATAAGCACTGCTGTTCCAAGATTTTAATATCAGTTTCAAATGCTTGAGCTTTGCTGCAAATGAGGCAATTGGATTATCAACCTCAATTGCCTCCCTCCAAGATGTCTCTATCATGATGTAAAATCCAGTGTCAAGTAACCACATTGATTGAAATCTAAATGGTCTCGGCATTTGATTTCTTTGTTTACAAGAGAGTAAAATCGGTGAATTATCTGATCCATGTCTTGCAAGAGCAGTAGCTAAACAGGAATCCCAATCATCAATAAATTCGTCATCAGCTATAACTCTATCAATTTTGGATGCCCTCATTCCTCTAGTGGCTGAGCGACATACCGAAGTGAACTCTGCGTCATTCATGTCAAAATCCTGTAATCATGTAGTATCCAGAAATTCCTTGAATTCCAAATGCTCCAAATTATCCCTACCTGTGCTATGCAATCTTTCATGTGAACCAAAAGTAGCATTGAAATCACCTATCACCATCATCTTGCTGCTAAGATGCATAGTAATATCCTCCCAAAGCTCTCTACAGATTATGTAATCCATGTGAGCATGTACAAATCCAAATCGATAATTCGAAGCATTATAAATGAAGTCAAATATCATGATTTGAGAAGATGAATATACAACCTGAACCTACGTAGCCCAGGCAGTATTGTAGAAAACCCATATATTAGGTCTAAGTCCCTCCCTTTCGTTATGACCTGCAAACTGATACCACATGCTAGTCCAAGTGTACTCTGGAATTGTATTAAAATTGATCTTTGGCTCCACAATAGCTAGCCAAACCGGCTTGTGTATCTGACATAGCTCTTTAAGAGCCATTTTGGTTGAGTCACGCCCAAACCCTCTCACATTCCAGAATAAGTTCTTCATTTACTACGTCCATTTTTACCATGCTTCGGTGGTTTTCTTGTTCCCCACTCTTGTGTTGTAGAAGCGTGCATGTTCTTGGAATATTTCATATCTGGCAAAACATGTACTACTCCAGGAGCTTCAGGCGTGCGAGACCTTGTAAGTGGTGGTGAGGATCGGTTATAATGCATTGCACTGTTAGAAGTCCCTTTTACTGAAGCTTTCTGATTCTTATCTTGAACAAACTCTACTATCTTTGTTCTGAATTGTCTTGCTCCATAGTCCTCTCAGGACTATGCACATCCAAAGGAATAGGTTCTGTAACCAAAGAAAGTGCCAGACCCATCCTTTCAGCACTAGGTGTTTCATTCTAATTTGCATAATCATGGGTAGTTTCTTCCCCCTTCTGCTCAATCTCCTTATCTGAGGACGACTCACCTTTCTCCTGATGATCATGTTTCTCATCCTCAATGTCCAAGCCATGATCCAACATGTTTCCTGATTCTTTATTCTTATCATCCTCGTGTTCATGGTCCACTCCTTCCTCCATATCCTTCCCCAGACTTTGAAATTTATTATGCTGCTCAACAGGTGTTTGAGAGGTTTGCTTTTCCTTCTAGGTCTTCCTAGGAAATTGATAACCTTCTGTATTTTCCTTCCTACCTTTTTCATTTCGAGATTCTGCTTTCTTTTTCATTTGAGGCACTCTGCAGCTGCATGACCTAGAGTATTGCATGCTTTGCAATAATTTGAAATGTTCTCATAACTGAAAAAGATCCGGATGATATTCCTAGAGGTATCAATATGTAAATCATTGGGAATATCCTCTAGAAAATCTATATCAATAAGGAGGTGGGCAAAATTCCCCGTGGAGCCATCTACCGTTTTATGATCAATCCGCACAAGATTCCCAACAGGCCCAGCAATATGCTTAAGTACCTCCTCATGCCAAAGCTCCAAATGAAGCTCATAAACTCGTACCCAAATAAATACAATGAAAGATTTAATTTTGTAGGGATTAAAAGTAGAAGACCATTGATGTACACGGACTTGATATTTGCCAATATCGAATGCCCTTTTCTTGAGAATTTGATTGCGTATCACATCATCCAAAATAAAAACCGTGAAATAACCCCTTCCAAGAGGTATGGTTAGAATATCAGTGATCATGAAGGCCTTTTTGATCAGTAGGTCCGATTCCTGTTTGGATAATGGCTTCGATCCCCTCGGAAGTAGAATCTTTGCAATAAAAAATTTTGAAGAAAAGAGATTTATGGTATCACCTAGTTTTATAAGCGGACCCACCACGGGACCATGGGTTGGTCCTTTGTATATGGCCCCACGGATGCGAGAGTAAAGATCATTGGCATCCGTATTGACCCTAGCCGTGAATGATCTAGGATCAGAAGAATCACATATTGGATTCAATATGGGTATACTGCCTTGGATAGAGGTAGTATTATTACGAGATACAAGATCATCCCTTTCAGAAATCCTAGGGCAATCGACACCAGGGTTTGTTGCATGGGAGTTATTATTCTTGATTGATGATTTCGATCCAATATTAAAATGATCAGAATCAGTTTGAGGAACCTCCGTGGCACCTGCAAATGCCTTATTTTTTTCCAGAAGATCCTCGAAAGTTAGAAGACCAGATTTCTTGATCAGCACTGAAGGTTGTTGAGACATAGCAGTAGAGTTGTGAGATTTAACGAGCAAATCCATTAGCCATGGATAACGCTCGCAGGCAGCATCCAGTTCCGGGAATTGCATAAACAGATTAGAAGGGGTTTGAGCATCGACGGAGGGACCATCAGATGACGGTGGTGCCTCCATGACAATGACGAAGATGGAAAACCTAGAAAAGTTAGAGAGAGGGCAGAGAGAATTTTCTAGAGAGAGAAATAACATCTTTTCTTGTAGCATTAGAAAGTTCAAGATGGGGTAACTTTCACTCTTTACCGAGTGCTATATTTTATGTCATGATTGCTATGTTAAGATGTGATATGTGTTATTAATATGTCATGTTATGTGTCATGTGTGCTTTTAGTTCGATGACAAATATTTTTCTATTAACACTTGTAAGGGGTGACGACTCGGTGCACATATACCAACTAACATAAGTTACTGGCTACGTCGGTTCAGTACTAAAATATATTCCAAAGCATGTTAATATCGTACTGGAGTGACGGCCCGATACACATATACCAACTAACACAAGTTATCGGATGACGGTTCGGTCTAAAATATTTTCATTTAGTTATCGAACGACAATATACAAAATTATTTTATTAAATTGACATATGTTACATTTTATGATATGTTTGACATGCATATTTATTTTAAACTATGCAATCATTTAAGTTAACCCACTGAGTGTATTTTTAGACACTCACCCTTATTGATTTTCAGAACAATGTTTAGAAGATGAAGAGGCTCATGCAGATATCTCAATCCCTTAGAAAACTCTATATTATGACTTAAATTTTAGTATTTTGTAAGTACTTTATTTCAGATATATCATCTGAACATATTTATTTTGAATATTACACTCTACTCGGGAGAGTAGATAATATTATATAAAAGAATATCTAGACTTTTACTTTTTATACTATCGCTTTGGAGATTTTTACATTATTTTCGCTGTGCATTCTCGACCCCCTTTATTATTATAATATTGGGAATTGTATATCTAGTAGTCTCCCAACCCCTTAGCGTAACCCGGGGCGTTACATTAATTTTATTAGTATCTTAAAATAAATTTATGTATCTATCAATAAAATTTTATTAGTAATTTTTAAATAATATGTATTTATCATTAATTTTTAATTAATAATTATTTTATTTATCACTAAATTTTAATTAATAATTATTAAATTTGAGATTATAATTTGGGGTGATGACATCTCATCAAAATTAATCTCTATATTATATACTCCCTTAGTAGCATTTCAAATACAGACTTTCCATATTTGGTTGTCCCACAAAAAAAGTTTGTACATTTTCAAAAAGTCAAGTACAATCACCTACCCTATACAGTTTACTTAAAAAAAACTAAACATACCTAACACACTTAATATACTTTATCATTTATTTATTAAAAAAAATACTATAATACCTTTCTTAATCTGACCGAAAGAAGGGTGCAGACTTTCCAGAACAGAGGGAGTATATATATATATATATATATATATTTAAATTTTTTTAAATTACTTTTCTCACTTTTCTTAATATTCTTAGTTTTTTTCTTTTTCTTTTCTATCCCACTATTTACTCATTCTATCACATCAATTTAAATTGATGTAACTTTATTTCTTTTTGTCCTACTACAATCGAGACATTTAAAAATAAAAAAAAATACACTCATATAATTAATTTCTTAATACATTTTATTTTAAAATATATCACTTTTCCAACACACATAACATATTTTATATTTTATTTA
Organism: Pogostemon cablin; assembly: GCA_023678885.1. Taxonomy (NCBI): domain Eukaryota; kingdom Viridiplantae; phylum Streptophyta; class Magnoliopsida; order Lamiales; family Lamiaceae; genus Pogostemon; species Pogostemon cablin. Next base: position 13,837,114 of record CM042986.1, on the reverse strand, counting down.
TTACAAATAAATACTTCCTCCGTCCGCTTTCAAGGGTATCATTTTTTCATTTTGGGCGTATGCTCCATGGGCCTCATTTCATTTTTTAAACATATGGGACCCAAAAACCCACTAATACAACTAAAAAAATGGGACCCACACCCCACTAATACAACTACCCATTACACATTATATAATAATACTCCTTAATCCACGTGCAAAAAACAAATGTCACCTTTAAAGATGGACGAATGGAGTAATCTATTCGCCCCAACTTCAATTTCATACTTTCTATATTATTTTATTCTAATAACTTAAACTTCATACTTCCAAATTCCAATAAAGAAAAAAAACACAAAACTACTATCCATACAACAAACTTTAATTTCAAAATTATTATCCCTCCTATCCATATATAACATACATTATATTTTATTTTTACCTACAAACATCACATTGCCCTCAAAAAACGACTTCTCTAAATTTGCGCATCTACAATATATGAAAAAAAAATGGGACAAAGCTTAGTAAAGACGCATCTCATTTGTTGAGGTGCTAGCCCTATAAGGTTGAAGTCACATGTACCAATTAATAAGAAAGTGATTAAATCTTTCTCTCTCTCTGCTTTTAAGGGTTCCATTTGCTTTTTACACGTAAATTAAGGAGTATTATTATTTAATGTGTAGTGGGTAACTATATTAGTAGATGTGTAGTTCACATTTTTTAGTTGTATTAGTGGGTGTGTGTGGGTCTCATATGTATAAAAAAAGAAATGAGACCCTTGGGGGCGGACGCCCAAAATGAAAAAATGATACCCTTTAAAGTGGATGGAGGGAGTATGTACATGGATTATAAAAGAATGCGAGCATTCAAAATAAACATACTTAGACTTGTATGTGATGTGTATACACCCAAAAGTCTTGTATCATTGTTATGTTGTAAATACATGTGCAAAAGGATATTAAGGACTTTCTTAAATGTACCAGCAAAAAAATGTAGGGCTTTCGGTATTATGTGTTGCATATCCAACAACAGCCTCATCACTACTGGTGCTGCTGCTTGTGCTTGTGGCAAAGGTGGCCCAATCACAGGACGCCATGTCCTTCACCTTCAACTTCTTCGTCCCAAACCCTACGGACCTAACCTACCAAGGTGACGCCCACATTCCATCCGGGTCATAGGCCCTGCGCCTGACCCGAACCATCGCTGCGGGTAACCCTGCTACTAACAGCGTGAGCAGAGTGTTGTACTCGAGGCCTGTACAGTTTGGGACGCAAACAGGCAGGCCACCTTCGAGACCACCATCGAATTCAACATCAGAGCCACCGACAACAATCCCGCCGACGGAATCACCTTCTTCATCGCCCCCGTCAACTCCATCATCCCCTCCGGCTCCACCGGAGGGAACCTCGGGTCTTCCGGGAAGGCCTCCTCCTTCTTCGCGGTTGAATTCGACAACTACGTGGGATCTACAATTCCGCCACGTGGGTATCGACATCAGAACACGACGAGGTTCGATGCGCTGGGGACGGTGATGTTGAAGAATGGTGTGTAAATCCTAATCCATCATGTGAGTTTGGAGTGTTGCTGTGAAGCTAAGGGTCTGAAGTACTTAATGGACGTGGTGCATGAGTTATACACGTGATGTTGAGTCGAATAGATTAGCTACAACACAATGCACCAGCTTGTGATCACATGTGGAGCATGCTTCAGTTTGTTAGGTTGTTGAGGCGGTTACTTGGTTAGTTGTGAGCATGTGATCCTTTTCTGTTGGATAGCTAAGAAGCACGTGAGTTGTGATCATCCATTGGTGCACATGGCAGTCAGTTATGAGAAGGGAATCGATATATAAAGCTCACACACTACACCTGCAGAAGTGATCATCTTCATCAGTTTACATTTCTTCTTCTTCATTTATTTTGCAGCTGTTGTAAAGCTGATTCTGTAGTTTTCGAATCAGTTGTTCTTCTTGTATTACATCTATCAATAAGAAGGTTATCTTTCCCTCACAGTGGATATAGATCAAGAAGATCGAACCACTATAATTCTCTTGTGTATTCTTCCTCTTTCATTTTGGGGTTTTGCTGGTTTCTTATTGTGTGTGTGTTGATCAACACTTTGACGTGCAACCATCAAGTGTGATCATCGTGTGTGATTAATTATCTTGTGGAGAATCAAGATAATCTGTTAGCATCACAACAAGTGGCGCCGCCTGTGGGAAGCAAACCATCAAACAACAGCTGATCACAAGAAGATGAACACCACACGGTTTGATATTGAGAAGCTCTCTGAAAATATAGATTTCAGTCTCTGGAAACTCAAGATGAAGGCGATCTTGACACAGCAAGGGCTCATTGATGCATTGAAGCCACCTCAACCTATCAAGATAGAGATCATCAAAGATCCATCAGCTGCTGGACCTCCAAAAGTACAAGTAGATGATGAGGTACTTCGTAAAGCTCATTCTACAATCATTCTATGTTTGGGGGATAAGGCACTACGGGAAGTAGCTAGGGAGACTACTGCAATTGGAGTCTGGGAAAGGTTAGAATCTATGTTTATGGTCAAGACTTTGGCAAATCGACTTCACATTAGGCAGAAACTGAATGCATATAAAATGACTGATGAAAAGCCTATTTTGGATCAAGTTGATGAGTTTGTCAAAATCATGGATGATTTTGAAACTGTTGATTCAAAAATATCAGAGGAAGAGAAGGTTCTCATGTTGATGACAGCTCTTCCAAGATCTTTTCAAAGCATCAAAGATACCTTGTTATATGGTAATCAGAGCTCCATCAAGTTTGATAATGTTTTACTAGCACTTTAGTCTAGAGAATTACAATTAGTAACTGATAATACTAGAGTTCTGGAGGAGAAGGTTTGGTTGTCAAGAAGAACAATCAAGCTAAAAGAAATAACAAGAAGAAAAGGGGTTCAGAAGGAAATAAACAAGACAGAAAAGAAGGAAAGCATGCTAAAGAAGTTGAAGTAAGGAAATGCTATCACTGTAACCAACCTGGCCATATGAGAAGAAATTGCTACAAGTGTAAAGTTAGCAAAGGTAAAGGCATTGAAAAGGGGAAAGAAACTGATCAACAAAACCAAGTAAATCAAACTGCTCATGCACAAGAAGATAATACAAAATTTGTTGAAGTATTGACAGTCACTGCATCTGAAGTCTCCTCTGAATGGGTGATTGATTCTGGCTGTACTTTCCATATGACATCAGTCAAGCATTGGTTGATAGGATTTAAACATCAGAATGAAGGCTCTTTACTTCTTGGAAACAATCAAATATGTAAGATCATGGGAAGAGGATCTGTCAAGCTTGAAATGTCTGATGGTACAGTAAGAATGCTTCATGATGTAAGGTATGTCCCTGATCTAAGAAGAAATCTTATTTCACTTGGTAATATTGATTCAATGGGATATAGTTTCCAGTCAACAGATGGTTGTTTGACTGTCACAAAGGGAAATGATGTGTTTTTGAAAGGTATAAGGAAACATGATCTATATTTCTTGTGTGGAAATACTGTCACTGCTCAAGCTTGTAGTACTAGTAAAATAGACAATTTTATCCTATGGCATGGAAGGTTAGGTCATATAAGTGAGAGGGGTCTGCAAGAATTGGCTAACAGAAGTTATTATGTGGCCACACTTCCATTACTTTGAACCAGTGTGAGCATTGTATGATGGGGAAGGCAAAGAGGTTGAAATTTGGAATTGGAGAACATAATTCCTCATCTGTGTTGGATTATGTTCATTCTGACCTGTGGGGACCTGACAAGAACATCACAAAGGGGGGTGGAAAATATTTCATCTCCTTCATAGATGACTATTCAAGAAAAGTATGTATTCATATATTGAAATCCAAGGATGAAGCCTTCACTAAGTTCAAAGAGTGGTTGGTTGAGGTTGAAAACCAAACTGATAAGAGATTGAAGTGTTTAAGGACTGATAATTGATTGGAATATTTGTCAGATGAATTTAATCAGTTTTGTAAGGATAGAAGAATTAAAAGACAAAAGAATGTTCAATTAACTCCACAACAAAATGGAATAGCAGAAAGGATGAATCAGACCATTCTGGAAAGAGTTAGGTGTATGATGAGTAGTGGAGGATTTTCAAAGAGTTTTTGGGGGGAATTAGCCACTACAGCAGGATTTCTTATAAATAGATGTCCATCATCACCACAAAACTTCAAAACTCCAGAGGAAGTGTGGAGTGGTAAACCTGCAGATTACAGTAGTCTGAAGGTAATATGATGTCTTGCTTATGCTCATATAAAGCAAGGAAAGCTGGAACCAAGAGCTTTGAAATGTGTACTAGTTGGTTATCTATCTGGAGTAAAGGGTTATAAATTGTGGTGTCCAGAACAACAGAAGATTCTAATCAGCAGGGATGTTTCCTTTGATGAAGAAAAAATGCCACTTTTTGAAAAGGTCAAAACTACAGCAAGTTCTGATCAAGATGTTGAGTCTCAGGTGGAGTCTTGCAAGTCAGTTAGTGGTGGTTACAGCATTTTGGAAGATCAAAACACCTATCATCTTGCCAGAGATAGACAAAGAAGAGAAATTATACCACCTGCAAGATACATCCAAGCTGATCTTGTCTCCTATGCTTTGTATACTGCTTCTGAAGTTGAATTACTTGAACCTAGGAATTACAAGGAAGCTATAAATAGTGTTGATAGTGATCAATGGATAATGGCTATACAAGAAGAGCTCTTATCTTTGGATAAGAATCACACATGGGATATAGTGGAGAAGCCAAAACAGCAGAAGTTAGTAAGTTGTAAATGGATTTTCAGAAAGAAACCATCTACAGTTGAAGGAGGAAAACCTAGATTCAAGGCAAGATTAGTAGCAAGAGGATTTTCACAGAAGGAAGATATTGACTACAATGAGATATTCTCACCTGTAGTTAAATATTGTTCTATAAGGATCATTCTCTCATTAGTCACTCAATGGAATCTTGAGCTTCATCAAATGGATGTTACTACAACTTTTCTACATGAAGAGTTAGAAGAGCAGATATACATGACCATACCAGAAGGCATTGAACTTCAGAGCTCAAGTTCCAAAGTTTGTTTGCTTAAAAGATCACTCTATGGTCTTAAGCAAAGTCCAAGACAATGGTACTTGAGATTTGATGAGTATATAGTCAAGTGTGGATTCCAGAGAAGTCTACATGACAGTTGTGTATACTATATGGAGGAAAGTGGTCTATTTACATACATTTTATTGTATGTTGATGATATGCTGTTGACTAGTCATACAATGGATGGTATTCTGAAAGTGAAAAGAATGTTGGAAGCTGAATTTGACATGAAGGATCTTGGAGAAGCCAAGATGATCCTAGGAATGTCAATTGATAGAAACAGGATCAGTGGAACTTTAGTGCTGAACCAGAAGGCTTATATGTTAAAGGTCATTAAAAGTTATAATATGGATGAGTGTAAGAGAGTCACTACCCCATTTAAGCAAGGTGTAAAGTTGACTCTTCAGCAGGGACCAAAGACTACAACAAAAGTTATGGATATGGACAAGACTCCCTATGCTAGTGCAGTAGGAAATCTAATGTATTGTATAGTCTGCTGTAGGCCAGACATGGCTTTTACACTCAGTGTCTTAAGTAGATTCATGGGATCTCCTGGTAAACCACATTGGGAAGCAGCAAAGTGGGCTATGAAGTATATAAAAGGTACTGTCAATAGGGGAAGTTTCAGAAAATCAATCAAGACAGTGAAGTTTTGTGTGGATATGTTGATGAAGATTTTGCTGCAAACATGGATACTAGAAAGTCTTTAACAGGTTATATCTTCACTCTTTATGGAACTGCTATAAGTTGGAAGACTAGTCATCAATCTATACTAGCTTTGTCCACAACTGAAGCTGAATTTGTGGCATTGACTGAAGCTATTAGGGAAGGTATATGGATTAGTGGTATGGTTGAAGAGCTTGGTGTGAAGCAAGAAACAGTGAAACTGTTCTGTGACAATCAGAGTGCTATTCATTTAGCAAAACATCAAGGCTATAAACAAAGCACATTGATGTCAAGATGTATTTTGTGAGGGATCTTGTTGAAAGTGGAACTGTTAAGGTGTGTAAGATTGACACCTCTGTCAATCCTGCTGATTGTCTAACTAAGGCCTTGCCTAGTTCTAAATTTGAACTAAGCTTAGGCTTAGTTGGTATGTGTAATGAAGTCTGAAGTACTGCTCAATAAGAGCAGTAAAAGGAGGGAAGATAGCAATCTTAGTTGAAGATGGATACTTGATTTAAGGTGGAGTATGTTGAAGAATGGTATGTAAATCCTGATCCATCATGTGAGTTTGGAGTGTTGCTGTGAAGCTAAGGGTCTGAAGTACTTAATGGACGTAGTGCATGAGTTATACACGTGATGTTGAGTCGAATAGATCAGCTACAACACAATGCACCAGCTTGTGATCACATGTGGAGCATGCTTCAGTTTGTTAGGTTGTTGAGGCAGTTACTTGGTTAGTTGTGAGCATGTGATCCTTTTCTGTTGGATAGCCAAGAAGCACGTGAGTTGTGATCATCCATTGGTGCACATGGCAGTCAGTTATGAGAAGGGAATCGATATATAAAGCTCACACACTACACCTGCAGAAGTGATCATCTTCATCAGTTTACATTTCTTCTTCTTCATCTGTTTTGCAGCTGTTGTAGAGCTGATTCTGTAGTTTTCGAATCAGTTGTTCATCTTGTATTACATCTATCAATAAGAAGATTATCTTTCCCTCACAGTGGACGTAGATCAAGAAGATCGAACCACTATAATTCTCTTGTGTATTCTTCCTCTTTCATTTTGGGGTTTTGCTGGTTTCTTATTGTGTGTGTGTGTGTTGATCAACACTTCAACGTGCAACCATCAAGTGTGATCATCGTGTGTGATCAATTATCTTGTGGAGAATCAAGATAATCTGTTAGCATCACAACAGGTGACTTCCCGAATAAACTACAATTCGAACATGAGAAACGTGACGGTCACGGCCAGGTCAAACACCGGGAACGTGACGATAAGCCACGTGGTGAATCTGAAGAACGTTCTGCCCTAGCAGGTGAAGGTAGGCGTAGGGCTGTCGGGTTCCACAGGGGTGCAGGTTGCGATTCATGACATCCGCTCATGGTACCTCTCCTCCACTCTTGTCTGGGACTGGGATGGAGCCAACCAGCTCGAAGAAGAACAGCCCTACCTTGCCCTTAACTACCCGCTCTCCTCTGTATAATCACTAGCTACCCAACTGCATGTACCCTATCTAACTACGTATATGCATATGTGTAATAAAGGCTAGTGATCTTCTACTTTCTTCAATTAGTCAACTATGTTTCGTCTCCAATTTTCGCCATTAATTGTCCAACCTTATAAGTGCATGCGTGCTCTATTGCATAATTAACTTTGGGGTTTATGGATAACTTAATTTTCTTTTCTTTCCTTTCCAAACAAAAGAGAGCTTACAAGTTTAAAATATGGGCAGTTATTTGCACCCTTGAAAATACTAAACGTACCTGTTTATTAAATACATCCCAATATATTTTAAATTTTGTATGCATATTGCTAAATATACCCCAAATTAAGACCATTATACCCTTTTATAATTAAAAATTAATTCATGGAGTATTGTTATCTGTAAATCAAAATTCCATATTTTAGAACTACTCTGTGGAAGAAGATAAACAGAACCATGTAAAAGTTGATTGGAAGAAGATAAACAGAACCATGATGAAAAAAGACGAGCAATTCCACCATTGAAAGAACCATGCTACATTGGATCCAACTGGAGGTGGGATTTGATGGAGGAGAATATGTCAATGGGGCCAACCCGATTGCTTTCGGAATGGCTGCAATCGCTGGAGAAGATGATTTCGTCGAGACATTGGGCTGAAATGAGTACGATGAAGGGACAACTCAGAATTTCTTGGGTGGCTTCCCACAGAGTTTTGCCTTTTTGGCATAAGACTCGGTTTTCTGATTGGACAGCCCGCAGGGAGTTCGCCGGAGAGATCGTTGAAGGAGAGATCGACGGTGGCCTTTTTCGGATTCTCCTCAAATAACTTCCACCTCCTGTCGGATTCCTTGCGAAATAATTAATGAAAAAACATCAGCGGGACTGAGCTCTTTAAGAGATTCCAAAAAATCAGCAAATTCATTCGAGGGGGATCGATATTTGGAATTTTCAGAAATTGAAGGCGGCGGAGTCGTCGCCTTGTCAAAGCAAGCAGCGGTAGACAGCTTCTAGGAGAAGCCGAGGAGGCTGAGGTCGCGCGGCCTAACGACGGAGAGTGTGCAGATGGTCGCTCACCACGAACTGCATCTGTGTAAGAACAGAAGGCGACGAATGAGTGCCCAGGACATGGTGAGGCGTATAATCCATTGCCGGCGGCTAGGACAACAATTTGGGGGAGAAAGTTTCTTAGAAAGAGTAAATTTCTTTAGAAAGAAACATCCTTTTTAGGCTTGCGAAATAATTAGGAATGAGAAGATTTATTCACTATCTGAACGAAGATTGAAAATGATGAAAGTGGGACTTGCCAGAATAAGAAGAACAAATATGAATTTTCGGTTCTTCCTTTTTTAATTAATGAAAAATAATAAATATATCATGTAACTTAAGGAAAAATATATTTGATATATTTAATTTAAAAGTTGAACTAGGGTGCACATGGGTCACCGATGCACCTAGTTAATAAAAACCATTAGATCATAAAACCACCTCATAACCACTATTAGATCAAACAAAATAAATAAAAATTTAAAAAATAAAAATAACTCTACACTAAAAAATTACCCATTAACCCAAGTGCACCAGTGTACCAGGTGCACTAGAGAATAACCCTTAATTTAAAGGTTATAATAGTCTTATCCACTATAAATATTTTAGTCTAACTTTTTATGGGGTAAATCTAGTATTTTCGGGGGTGCGAATAGCTGCCCCCAAAAATATAAACCATCCCGTATCATTTTACTTCTATCGAAAAGGTTCCGAAATGAATAAAACATTTGTTTTCGTCTTAAACTTTCAATTTTGCTTCGATTTCGTCCCAAAACAATATTCTTTTACCAATTTCGTTCCATACCTTTGTAAAAGCACCGATTCAGTCTCATCTCATGGACTTTTAAGTAAAAATGACCATTTTTGGAGAGAATTTAAAGTTATAAGATTATTTCGGATAAATTAAATTTTTGTGACTATTTCGAAAAAATAAATTTGTGTGGGAGGATTTTGATTTTATTAAATTAAAGAGCTGACCGATAAACCAATTAGTAAAATATAAACCACCACGTTGAATGCTTAAAATGAAAAGAGAAAATATCAAAATTGGTCCCGTAAATACATATTTTAATTTTGGCCCTTTTTCATTTGTAATTCCCAATTTTGGTTCTTTTTTTGTTTAATTTTAATCCTTTTGGTCCAAATTTAGTCATTTTCAAAAATTTAGTTTTTTTTTAAAATCCAAATTTAGTCCTTTATATTCAAAAAGTCCAAATTTGGTCCGAAAGTGTATAAATTTTGGACCAAAAGTGGACAAAAAAGAATCAAATTTTGAAAAAATGACCAAAATTGGACAAAAAAGACTAAAAATAAACAAAAAATGATCGAAACTGAGAATTACAAAAAAAATAGAATAAGTTGGAATCGGTCAAACTTACATGACTAATTTGGATATTTACCCAAAAAATTACTACTAATTTTGATTAAATCCATCTCGCAAATAATGAATATTAATGGCACTACTTCGTGATGCAAAAATCTGAAATACTTTCGTGATAACCATTCCTGGATGTAGATACGGAGTAACTTTTACTAAACCATATATTTGCAACTGAGTATTTTTCAGGTCAACATATCCAAAAAAATGGCTAACTAGCAATTCATGATCTTAATTATAAATAAATAAATATATATATATATATATATATATATATATATATATATATATATATATATATATATATATATATATATATATATATCAATTTAGGGTCTCAAATCATAAAATTATCTAAGTTTATTAATTGTATGATAATCATATAAATTAGCTACATATCAAATTGTCATTTTAATTCTAGCTAATAAATTATTTTAAAATATCGTAAAAAACACATCAAATATGTGAAGTATAACATAATTGTATTTTTTACAATGTTTTTATGATATTCAGGACCTAAATTTCTATAGTTTTATATATTTCAAGAATTTAATTAATAGAAAAAATAATAAAATCTCGAATTGATAATTTACTCATTTTCAAGCCTTAGAATTAAAAAAAAAAACTCCTTATTTTAACAATATACACTCCTTATTCCATTAAATTCATTAGATTTACGCACTTAAAAAAAAAAGAATGCTAACTCTATCAAATTATTTCAAAATATACTAAAATTTCAAATTGGTCATCTCAACTTAACACAAATAGTATACTCTTAAAAGAATTGAATAATTTGGAATAAAGATGAATGTTGCCCTAGAATTAGTAGAGTTTTGAATCAATTATCTATATATTTCCTTACAACATGTCCAAAGAACCTACATCAAAATCAAATACAAAAACTTTTTTTTTATCAATGATTTGCAAGCTACAAGTGAAAGGAGAGTTCAAACAATAAACAAGCTTATGGTTAAGCATGCACTTGAACTAAATCTGAGAGCATGCGCATGACCCTATCATTGTACACATTATACACCTTGAGTGTGAGAGTAATGCATTATCTTGTTAGTATAGGTAAACTGACCACTTGAATTGGTAGAGTAATTATCTTAACTTGCATATTTTGAATGAATTGATGCTTCTGAAATTGAAGTTATGTGAATCGAGTTAAAATTGATTTAATTTTGGAGGCCTAGAATTCTTTGATCTTATCTTGTTTGTCAAGAATTTTCTACTCACTAGTCTTTCAAATTTTCTACTCATTGTTCTTTCTCTTGTTTTGTATTTCTCATTGTTTCGAGACGAACAACACTTAAGTATGAGGGGTTTGATGAGTGTGGAAATTCATGTGTTTTTAGGGCCGAGTTTGATTGTCATATTTAGCATTAAAATTCTTACTTTGCATATAATTGTGAAAAATGTGCATTTGAGATATTTTATCATGTTTTGAACAGAAAACAATAGATAAAGAGATCATAGATGGAAGATGGAATTTGTGCCACCCGAAAGCAAAATGCTCGATCGGTGGTTACCGAGCAAAGATGCTCATTATCAAGCAAGACATGAGGAGGCGAATAAAGGTACGATAATTTGCACAGTGGGTACCGAGCAGATCTGCTCGGTACTATGCGGAGTCTCTGGAAGAATTGCAGAGTTGAGATGTTTGCTCAGTGGATACCGAGCACTGCCATCTGGTACCGAGCCCAATGAGAGAAGATCTCTAGGTAGCCATTGCTCGGTGTTGCACGTGATCTGATATGAGGCTAGTGGAAGAAGAGCAAAACATGCTGAACAAAGTGTTTGGCCATCATGGAGCGCACTTACTCAATGCCGAGCGGTCACATTCAGTGGTTTTTTCAATGATCTTTACATGGTTAGGTATATTAGATAGTAAACTTAATTTTGAATGTGAGATGAAGAGAAATCTAGAAAAATTGAAAAGTTGTGAATATTCTAGATTGATGGAGATGTAAGTAAAACTAAAAACTTCTAGCATTTGAGTTCATGGATAGTTAAAGAATAATCTAGATTAATGTAGAGATATAATTAACTAGAAGAAAACATGTGATTAAATAGAAGAAATGTCTAAATGGAGCTAGAGTAGAATTAAATTATCTACAGTATTTGAGATTATACTCTTGATTAGTATAAATAGGTGATGTGTGTACCATTTTAATGTAGAAGAAATACAACCAATAAAGTTGAAAGTTTATCCCAAACCTTATTCTCTTCCCCAAACTCCTTCTATCACATTTTGTTTACTCAACTGACAAATTCCTACTCTCGTTCACAAATACCTACACATATTCCTCCAACCTTTTATTCCTTCAAAGTGGTATCCGAGCCATAAGATCCTCCTATGAGAGATGGCTAACAACCTTCAATCCTTTCAAGTCCCGTTGCTCAATAAGAGCAACTTTGATAATTGGAATATCAAGATGAAGGCACTCCTAGGTGCTCATGATGTTTGGGAGATTGTAGAGAAAGGGTACGAGCAACTGAAAGATGAGGCGACACTATCTCAACAACTAAAGGATAAGTTTTGAGATTCAAGAAAGAGGGTCAAGAAGGCTCTCTCTCTCATCTACCAAGCATTGGGAGATGATGACTTTGAGAAAATCTCGAGTGCAACCACCGCCAAGTAAGCATGGGACAAACTCCAAGTGTCATGCAAGGAGCCGATCAAGTTAAAAAGGTACGCCTTCAAACTTTAAGAGGTAAATTTGAGTCCCTACATATGAAGGAGTCCGAATCTATTTCGAATTATTTTACAAGAGTTTTGGCTGTCTCTAATCAAATGAAAAGAAATGGTAAAAAATTGGAGGATGTTAGAATAATGGAGAAAATATTACGTTCGTTGACTCCTAAATTTGAGCATATTGTGGTTATTATTGAGGAGACTAAAAATTTGAAGGAGATTGATAAGAGTGAAAATAAGCACGTTTTAGTGTACAATTTAATACTTTTTTATGGGAATTATTGTTATATATTTGTTGGATTGTGTACTAAAAGTCTAGCTTTTTGTATTAACAATGTTATAACAATTTATTTGAAATGAGAATCATATGATCAAATGATTGCGTCTTATAATTTATTTATATGTTCGATGCAATAGTCCTCTTACTTTATACTGTAGATAATATGTTGTGCGAAAATACGTGGATGATCATATTATCAATTTCCTTATAAAGTATAAACAGAGGCTCACAACCGAGATAAGACGTGAACTCTCTATCAGGATGGTTGTAGTGTGGTTTGATATTAGCTTGTCTTGGCTATAGAATCACATTAGTGCACTTTGTGTGTATTAGGCAGGACCTCTTGAGATCATTCGACTTATACTAACCTATACAATAACTTGATCTCTGTTATTATGGATATTCGTGCTCTTAATCCCTTGATGAGAGTAGTAACTCATGTATTTTCGGGTCCAATATTATGCCTCTTTGAGTGCATATTTGATATTATTTATATAAATATTAGTACTTTGAGTTGTTGTTGACTAAAAGGTGCATAAGATGTTTTTTTTTTTGTTTTGATATAAAAACAATCAAGAACGCAAAGATGGAAAGAAGGATGAATTCGTGCTCTTTGCAATCAAACAGATGTCTAACTTCCATAATTTTTATGTATTGGTATGGAGATCCAAATTGGTCATTTGATATATAGTTGGAAAACCACAGAGGAGACGAACTTATGGCCGTAAGAAATGCCTCAATTGGATTTTAAACGAGGAAGTTATGATCAAAACGGTGACGTCGCGCAAGCTGCTCCTGCTTAGCATGATGGTGCCATTTTTAAATCTTTTTATACCTTCAAATGTTAGAGTTTTTGTATGTTATTTATATAAATAGAAGGCCAATGAAGATATAATCACTTGTGCGTAAGAATCACTCAATTTGGAGCCCGTATGAAGAAGTTATGCTCAAAATCGTGGAGTCGCGCAACTGAAGACAGCGCGCGCGGCGGCGCACGAGGTACGCACGGGCAGGGGCATGCGTGAACCAAAGTTTACACTTTTTACATCGTGTGAGGATGCCGTGCATGGCTTTTCAGAGGCCGTGTGAGACTTCTTAGCAGCCGTGTATGGGATCTTGTCATACGGTTGATACCGTGTGACAACACACGAAGCCGTGCGAGGTAGGGGAAGATCGTAGCTGCCAAGAACGAGAGTCACGATGCTGTGCATGGAGATCTTGAAGCAGTGTGAGGAGAACTCGCGCACGGGTGATGCCGTGCGAGGAATAAATGTGCCGCACGATGGCAAGTCCTGAAGCACGGTGTCGTGTATCCACCGTGCGAGTGTCGTGCATGTGCCGTGCATGGTCCAATTTATGACCCACTTCTATTTTAGGTATAATTTTGGCTCAGCCCAATACTTCATGTATAAAAGTTGAACTCAACCTACAGATCCCCACTCACACAACCATCAGCGGCACACAGTGCCCTAATTCCACCATTATTTACCACCTTCCATCCATCCACCAGAGAGACTATCAGAGCTACTACTTTGATCGAAGATGGAGATTCCGACGGAGATCGTGATTGAAGAGACGGAGTCCTCCAAAAAGGGTTATTTATCTTTAATTATTTATCTTTGTTATATTAGCACAATGGTTAGGGTTAATTATATCTTTGCGATTTGCCCTCGTAAATCCATTGTCTAAGCTTCTTTGTTGGTAATATTAGGGCGCTAAAACAGATTTGACTATATGATTTGATTGCCCTAGACTTGGATTTATTATTCTGCAGATTGTTTATTTTCTTATTGAAGAGGATATTTTGAGACTTCATATTATTGTGTTTATGAGTTTTGATTCCTTTAATTATTCTTGACGGTATCACTGATTGATAGTTAATAGGATTCTTTAATTCATCATAATAATCGTTGTTTCCTGTGACAGTCTTAGACTATTGGCCTATAATACCTAAGAGTGTTAGACAATCAATTTGAAATATTAATTACTTGGTAAAATATCATTATTAGGTAATTGTTAAGGAGACTAAAGGGGTTAACAATCGCGTACCTAGAAAGGGAAATCTAGTGCTCTAGCCTTTAATGGAATTTAGCATGTAGTTCCTATACAGAGAGAAGGAGTTAATTTCTTATTGATCCTAGGATTTTCAACTCATTATAAGTGTTAGATCCTACCCGATCAAGGTGATTTAACTAGATTTAGTGATCATATTATAAACGTTTGCATGTAATTAACTTGGATCTAGATAAATTAGTCACATAGTTAAGTTGTTTGTCAAAGCATTACCAATTCTCCATTCTAGAATTCCAAATCGTTTTCTCTGCGTGATTTATTTTATTTGTTTAGTTTAATTATTTTTAATTCAGTTTTATTAGTTTAATTAATAATCCTAAAAATCCCCAAATTTGTCTTGCAATTGAATTATCATTAATAGAATTATTTGTTAAATTTATAACTATCTCGTAGGAACGATATTCACTTGGTAATGCGTACTATAATCGGTCCCTTACACTTGAAGGTGAAAGAAAATAGAGATCAAGTTCTTGGCGCCGCCTGCCGTAGATAGTTTATAGATTTAAATTTAATTTTATTGTGATTTATTTTCTTGTAGGGCGTTATACTTTACTTGCTTTATTTTATTTTATTTGTGATCCAAACAATTCTGAACTTCAGCGTGATCACAGATATAAGCAGCAAAGATGGCTGATGATCAGCAAGCTCCGACACCTATGAGGGACCAATACAAATTGAAGCACACCACTAATGCTGGGATGAATGGACCTGCGATCACCACAGAGAGTTTGAGTTGCCTTTCGGATTGATCCGAATGGTAGAGAGACTACAGTTTAGTGGAAGTCCTTTGGAGAATCCTAGTGTGCATCTGCAGATGTTTGACGAGTATGCAAGGACGCAGAAGCACAGGAATGTTCCGAAGGATGCTATCAGGATGCGGCTTTTCCTATTCTCAGTTACGGGGAAAGCCAAAGAGTGGTACAACAACCTTACTCAAGGATGTTGTACTTTCCTCCATCCAAGAGTTTCTTGATAAAGAAAAGGATCACATAATTCAAACAAGGATCCTTGGAGAGTTTCTACGAGGCATGGGAGAGGTTCAAAGAGTTGTTGCGAAGCTATCCCAAACACGGATTTTCAAAAGATGCTTAATTAGGTTTTTTCTATCAAGGCCTAAGAAGAGATTCAAGAGTGTTAGTGGACGCAACAGTAGGTGGATCTATATTTATACAGTCTGCAGAGGCAGTGAAGAGATATTTGAGGAGATGGCTGCAAACACATATGATTGGCCTGCAGAAAGAGCAGATGGAGATGCTTCTTTTGATAAAGTAGCGAAAATAGAGATACAAGTCAGAAATAGTGAAGTGTCAGCTCTCCATGATCGACTCGATGAACTGAATAATAAGCTAGATCGCTTCACCAAAGTGAACAGAGAGGAAGTAACAAAAGCTTGAGATGAAGAGCAATTCAAGGATACATACTAAGCTATGGGACAGAATTTTCAACGGGAACACAGAAATAGACAGAATTTTAATCCTAACAATCAGTTTGGGAGGAGGAACAACCAAGGGAACAACCGTCAATTTCAGTAAGGTTGGAACCAAGGAAATTCAAACTTCAACAATCAAAGAAGGGATGCGAATCTGTCATACTCAAATCCTAATAGCGCAGTTGCACCACCTCCTGGATTTGAGCCATCTTAGAAACCTGCTGAAGGGAAACCATCAATGGAATATAAGCTTGATTTGATGCTTAAGATGATGGTCACAAATAAAGAAACAGCTGAAGCAAGATACAAGGAAGCATAAAGGAAACAAAAAGAGATAGATCTTGCTATCAGTCAATTGAATTCTATAGTGGGTAAGTTGCTACAGCAAGGAAAATTTCCTACTCAGACAGAGTTGAATCTGAGAGAGAACTGCGTGACTATTAGTTTGAGAAGTAGCATACAGTATGAATGGCGTAGGCTGCTAGATACAGAATATAATAGAAATTGGCCTCGGAACACGAACGGGGACAGTCGTGCGCACCTGCACGTCGCAGAGTGGACACCCAGCCAGAACCGTGCGAGATCACAGACCTCCGAGAGTGAGGAGTTGGTACCGGCCAGAACCTTGCAAGAATGCCCATTGCCGAATATTAGAGTATAGTACACAAAAACTGCCGGGTGCCATCACCAACACGGCCCCTCGCACGGCAGTAATGAAGATGTATCCAGGGGCTCACATGGCTAGCACCGTGTGACATCATTCGAGCCAGGCACATTGCATGGCAGTTCGTATGGCACCATGCGTGCGATGGGAAATGTTGATCGTTCAATGCTGTGTGATACTGATTCTTCTCTATTTGACTTTGTTCCTTAATATAGTAATACCGTAGACTCTAAGAAAGAGAGATAGTAACCTCCAATCATGGAAAAGAAGTGGCAAAGAGCAAAAAGGAAAAAAAAAGAAAGAGAGAAGGGTAAAGAATATGAGTGCAATTACTGGGAAATTCCTATTACTTCTTATACTCTTCCTTTTCCACAACAATTTGTGAAAGAAGAGAAGAAAGAAGAGTCAAGCAGTACATTGAGTTTTTAAGATCAAAGTATGAGGCATGGAAGAAGAAGAAAGAGTCTGAAAAGCCCTGTGAAAAGTTGAGTGATCCGGGGGAATTCATAATCCCTTGTGAGATTGAAGGGAAGAAGGAAATGAATGCACTGTGTGATTTGGGATCTACAGTGAACATCATGCCTAATGCAATTTTTGAGAAGCTTGAAGGAGGAGAGTTGAAACCAACATCTAGGTAATTTCATACTGCAAGTGGTGATATAATAAAATCCTTAGGGGTTGTTGAGGATGTTGTGGTGGGAGTTGAGAAGATGGCTTTCCCGACTGATTTTACGGTGATTAAAAAAATGGTGGACCATGCAGTTCCACTAATTTTAGGAAGACCATTCCTAGCGACGGGAAGAGCTAAGATTGACTTGCAAGAAGGAACAATCTCGTTGAACTCTGAAGTGAAAGTTGTTGCATTTAAATGTGGCAAAGGAAAGAGAGATGATCCTTATCTGAAAATTCCACCAGTCCTTCCGGATATATTTAACTCTCATCTTTATACCTATCATGATACTAACTCTTATCTTTCTCATTATCTTGTTTTTTATAGGAAAGATGCATATGAAGATGGAGATCCAAATGAGCTGATCCTTGTGAATATGAAAGGAGAGATAATGTGGATGGATCGAAAGAGGGTGAAACAACACTTCAAAGTGAAGATGAAACATGAAAAAGAAGTGTTGATGCATGAGTTCAAAAATCTCTGAGTCAGCATTCGGTCGAGCTCCTCGACGTTAAACAAGTGCGCTTGGTGGGAGGAAACCCACTTTTTTTGTTGCTTTTATTTTGTTTTGTTGTGTTTTATGTTAGGTGAATTATACTTAAAATGCGTGCTTACTTAAGGTAATAGCATCCTTTTAAACTTAGATTCAACTCACGTTTTCATCTAAGTTTGGAGGGTGTGATGTTCTTCCCTTGTTCCATCTGCACTATGTATGTTTACTCTGCATTGTTTAGTGCCTGTGTACTTGGAAGTCGATTTTTTTTAGAATCCTTATACAATAACCTCGACACGTAAGACGGTATGTATTTCTTTGATTCATCAATAGATGAGATTTACATGTAATTAAATCAACAAACTCGGTGAGTTAAAAAATAGTGTTGTCTCTATGGTGTGCTATTGATTGTAGAAGGAATCCGTGTGCATCATAGGTTGATGATGTCCCCTTGAGGTGCTCATAAGGATTATTATGCAAACCCTGCAGGTGGATTTATTCCGACATGATAATGAGGTTGAGTGGTACTACTCATGGATGAGATATTAATTAATGGAGTTGTCAATAACTTAATTAATTAATGGATAGTTTATATCTTTAACATGGGGAGACTAACGGGCTCATAATAAAAATTAGCCCATAACGTAATTATGGGATTAGAACGGTAGTGCAGTAATAATATTTTAGTGTTATATATTATTATTATTTGATTTAAGTATAAGCTTTGGGCTAAGCTTGGATACTTAAGCCCAGTGGAGGCTCAACTCTAATTTCTCCTCTTGGTCCCTGCTATAGCCTATATAAGTCATCTCAGCTGTCCAAAAACCTTAATCAACTGATAATTCACATCTAACACTGTGAAGGGGGTTAGGAAACAATAGATTGAGAAGATCTCGAGGATCGTCGCCCACACGGCGTCGAGATTGGACTTGGGAATACAACAGAAGATCAAGAGGTCGTTTGCTACTGCTGTCTGCTAATTTATATGATATTTATAAAATTTTACCGACTTCAGAAAAGGACGTGTGATATATTGACTGAAAGCCACGGAAGAGAGGATCGTTTTGGCATGTAGATCACTCAAATCGGAGATCAGATTAGGGAGTTATGCCCAAAACGGTGATACTGCGCAGGCTGGTGGCGAGAATCCGTCTTCTTCAACATACCCTGGTGAAAGGTAATACGTCTATTATTTACTTGCTTCCGCTACTTGTTAGAAACGTATGAAACCCTAATGGGTCACGTTAACCAAACGATCGAATGCTAATATTGCATTAGCACAAATGTCTTATACTCAATATATGTGAGAAAACCGTGTGTTTGAGGTGTTTTATTATGTTTTAGGTGGAAAAAGGATCAAAAGTGCAAAGTTGGAGAAAAAGTGCAACTTGTGCAAGAATGCTTAAAAAATGAACATCCAATTTATGTAATTTTTTCTATATTATTATGGAGCTAAAAAATGGAAGTGTAATACATATTTGGAAAGCCACAGAAGAGAGGATCATTTTAGCGTAAGAAACACCTCAATCGGAGTCCAAACGAGAAAGTTATGATCAAATGGTGACATCGCACAAGTTGTTCTTTCTTAGCACGACTATGTCACTTTGCATGATTTTTTTGAGCAATTCTTTCTTAGCACGACTATGTCACTTTGCATGATTTTTTTGAGCATGTAGTTCGACCGTAGTTCGACCAAGCCATTTTTGGTCGAACTACAACAGTCAAGTCTAACTGGACCAGAAGACAAAATTTCAGTTTACAAACATGCAGTTCAAGCAAGGTCTATCCAGTTTGACCAGAACCACTTTGGTTGAACTGGGTCGCGAATTTTCAGATCTGTGCTGTTTTTACACTCCCAGTGAGTGTATTTTTATTTTTTCCAAGAAAAAGCTCATTCAAGGTCCATTAGGAGAGCTTTAAAATATAAAAGGAGATGCAAATCACACCAAGGGGTAACAAAACACAATCATCATACACCCCACAAGGCCATCATCCACATCTTTTCCTCCATCCATCCATCACTATGAAGATTCGTCTGTGGAATCAAGAGGAGAATCAAGAGGAGTATTAAAGGCGGAGAAGGACGTGATGTCTTCCGCATCTATAGTTTTATTCATTTCCTAATTTATCTTATATTTTCCAGACATATGAGTAAGATCTATCCAACCCCCATGATTATTCTTCGCAACATCATGGGCTAGAACCGTTTTGGTAGATCTAGGGTTTTGAAGGTTTTATGAATTAATTAAGCTCTCTTGTGTGTCCTCCGTACAACAATACTTGTGTATTTATTTTATATATGATTGCACATTTTTAACTCATATTCACGGTCGTTTTATGCATCTTCAACTATTATATAGAGTCTGAATATATATCTTGGTTGTTGATTGAGCGCATTCACTGCTGAACAGGGTTTTACGTTATAATTCTAAGTGAGGGGACTCTGAAGCTTCATTAGAACTGTCATATATGAATGTTTATTAATTGAATTGAATTCGAGTTAGTAAGAAGGATAAGGAGGGTAATTTTATAGTACTTATAAAGGGAGGGGTTAGATTCCAGACGTTGAAAATAATTGATGCTGATAGTACCTAGAAAGATGAGTGAAATTACGCCTCTTGCTCTGAGATTATTCACACGTGTTACACTCATATTTACTTGTATCTATAGAGTAGATTTGTATGGTATAGTGATGTGTCCATAGTCCACAAAGCAGAGCCGGCCTACACTTGAGAGGGAAGTTAAGTAGTAAAACTGAATTACCTTAGAGCTACCTATTCTCCATTATTGAGACACATTTGTATTCTTCCAGCGTTATTTTATTTTAATTGTTATTTAATTTTCAGCATATTATTTATTAGATTAAAATCCTCAATCTTTATTGTCACTTGTCTTAATTAATTTAGTTTATAATTTAATTGATAATACGTCGTCCTTTGGGTTTCATATTTAACTTGGTCGCTTGATTAAATTGTAATTGATATCCTTAATACTTGGAGATTAATTGTGTGTTTAGAAAACGTTCATCAAAGATGACAATTGATCTCTTAATGGGGTCGCTACAAGTGATGAGTGTGTAAATTCATGTGTTTTGAGCCTTGATTCGTGTGATAATGATGTAAGATTTGATCTTAAGTCAAGATAAATCGTGTAGTATAGTGTAAAGTCATGAATCAGGTGTGTTTAAGTCCGTTTGAGTGGATTTTCAAAGAAAAATGGGATACAAGTGATTGAAACCCGAGAAAGGGTGCTAAAGATGCCAGGTTAGACCAAGCAAGGAATTGGTTCGACCAAGCAAAGAGCGGTTCGACCAGCATCTCTGGTCGAACCATGCGTTGGAAAATTGACAGAAGTGTGGTTCAACCATGACAGTGTGGTTCGACCAAGCCATTTGATTGAACCATGGTTGAACTAGAAGCATAAGTTTTCGCAGTTGTAGTTCGACCACGAAGTTCTAGTTCGATGTGCCATTCAAGTCGAATATTCTACCTACTAGTAATTTAAAGGTCAATTCGACCTGTGGTTTGACCAGCTGTGATTGGTTCGACCAAGGCCTTTGGTCAAACCGATGCACTGGACACGTCTGGATCCATATTTTTACATCTTCAGTGCATGTTTTCGCTAAAAAAGTCCATTCTAAATTCATAAGGAGAGCTAACAAGTATAAAAGGAAGACCCTATGCAAGGGAAAAGTGGGCATTCACCAACTAGATTCTACACGACATCCAAAACCCTACCACCATCCATGGAGCTATGGAAAGAGATTCGTCTGTCGAATCAAGTGAGAACCAAGTGAAGATTCAAGATAGAGAGACACGATGGCGGCCACATCTAGGGGTTACTTCGCATCTTAATTTATCTTGTAATTTTCAAGACTATGGGTAAGATCTATCCAACCACCATGATTATTCTTTGATCAATCATGGGCTAGAACAGCTTCGATAGTTCTAGGGTTTATGAAGGTTTTATAAGTTAATTGAACTTCCGTGTGTATACTCTGTACAACATTACTTCTGGTTTATTTTATATAAGATTATGCATTTTTAATTCATACTCAAAGTTATTTTGTGCATCATTAATTATTATGTAGAGTCTGAATACATATCTTGATTATTGATTGAGTACGTTCACTGCTGAGCAGGATTTTATGTTATGATTCTAAGTGAATGGATTTCGAAATCTCATTAGAACTATCTTATATAAATACTTGTTAATTGAATCTTATTCGGGTTAATAAGTAGGATAAAAAGTATAACTTCATAGTACCTATAAAGGGATATAATATTGGGTTAGATTACTAAGTGCACGGGAAATAATTGATACTGATAGTACCCAGAAAGGGGGGTAATTTATATCTCTTGCTCCAAAGATATTCACATGTATCACACACTTATTTACTTGTGCTCCAAGGATTTGCATGGTATAGTGATACTTCCATATTCCACAAGACAGAGTCCGACATTGATACACAAAAGGAAAATTAATGAGTAAAACTGGATGGCCCGAATGACTACCTATCTTCTCACTTGTTCACTTTCGTTCAATCTCTACTGCTTATTTATTTTAAGTGTACTTTTAATTATTTAGTTATTGGTTACTTAATCACACAACAATTTTACCATAGTAGTCTTAATACATTAGAATATAATTAAATTGATAATAATGCGTCCTTTGGGTTCGATAATCACTTGGTTGCTTATCAAAGCTACAATAGCATCCTTCATACTTGGAGATTAATATTGTGTGTTGAGAAAATGCTCATCAAGTTCTTGGCGCCGTTGCTGGGGACGACATTAATTATTAATTTATTATTTCGAGTTTAATTGAGATTATATTATTCTTGTCTTTAATTTCTAATGCTTATTTTTCTTAGGTGTATGCTTACTAGATCAAAGGTAGGAGATTTACAACCTTACAATCCGGAGATTGGAGCATTGTCAAGGAAGAAGAAGGGGAAGAAAAAGAAGAATAAGAACGTAGAACCAACAGAGGCTCTTAATTTAGGGGTTGAAGTTGACGAGCTGAATCCGTAAGCAACTGAAGCTACAATCAAATTTAACTTTGAAGTAGAAGCTGTCAACATGGCAGCGAATCTGGATAATCTTGCCATCTGTGAGGTCTTAAAAAACAACGAAGGAGGCAATGCAGGGCTGTTATGAGAAATAGGGATCGGAGCTGATTTTGATCTATACCCTGCTCTTATCAGCATGATTGAAAGGAGTCCTTACTCTGGGGGAACCTTTAAAGATCCTCAGCAACATCTGAATAAGTTCCTTAGTTATGCAAGTACATAAAAGGATGGAGGAGCTCATGAAGATGCAAGGAGGATCATCTTATTTAAGTTTTCGCTGAATGAAAAGGCGAGAGATTGGTACGATAATCTTAATGTTGTTGAATGCGATACCTAGGAGAAATTAAAATTGAAATTCTTGGAGCGTTACATGCCACCTTCAAAGGTTTTTAAGATGAAACAAAAAATCAATCAATTTGCTATTCATGGTAATGAGAAGTTTCATGAGGCTTGGGACAGATTCAAGGACATACTTCGAAAGTGTCCACATCATGGGCTTTCTAAAGCTCAATACATCAGTATTTTCTATAATGAATTGGACTTTGATTCTTGAGTTTTATTAGATGCTTCTTCTAATAGAGCATTACTTACAAAGTCATCCGTAGAGGCCGAAAAGCTCTTTGAGGATATTTCGATGAATTCAAGGGATTGGCCAACTAATAGAGTAAGAGGCACTTATGTTTTTGGAATAGTAGCACAAGTTGAGCATATGATGGTGAAGTCAAGTAGGGAAGATAAGATCGTCTCTAGTTTGGCTAAAAGCAGATTACTGACATAGCTCATCGAGTACCAATTATGCAACAGGATGTGTGTAATGAAGGAGCTAGCCAAGAGGAGATGGAAGAGGCGAACTATGCCATGGGTCAAAGTATTCAAGGAATGAGGTTTTGAAATCAAAGAAACCGGATTATTTTGAGAACTACAACAATTGTTGTCCCCTAGGTAATTATCAACAACCAAGGAAGATGGAGTTTTCATGAAGAGATCCTAATACAATAGTACAACCTCCTGTTGGTGTTGACCCGGGTTCTAAGGTCAAATAAGGAAAACTTGGTTTTGAGGATATGGTGAACATGTACATGGCAAGGAATGATGCAAGAGTAGATCGTCTCGAGGCCAATCTTGAAAAGAAAATTGATGCAAATCATGAGGATATTTCTAAGGAAATGAAGGACTTGACATTGTTGATGGGAGAGATGGTCGAGAATGTTAACCAATCGACACAAAATGTATAGAAGGGTAAGTACTCATTGCAAAGTATAACGAATTCAAAGCAGTGCCATGTCATCACATTAAGATATGGAACACATTATGAGGGACCAATGATGCCGGAAATGAGATCTGAAGCTCTAGGAGCCAGATTTGACTGCGATTCGACTAACACAGATGGTTGAACTGCACTGAGGAGGTCGAACCATACACCTAGACAACTTCTAGAGATTTAAACCGAGCGGTTCGACCACAACCAATTTGGTTCGACCAAACCTGTTGGTCGAACCATGGTCGAACCAGCCTGGTCAGGGGAGAACACACTGTCTGATACACGGTTCGACCATTACTCGCCTATTTCGGCCAGCACCCCTGGTCGAACTATTTTGGTCGGCACTATTTTTCGCGTCGAATGCTTTTCTTGATGTTGATGCTACTCCAGTGCCATCCAAAGAGCAAAATACTGAGCTTATAGTAGAAAAGAAATGGGAAAGAGCAAAGAGATTGAGAGCCAAAAAGGATAAAGCGGAGAAGGTTGAACGTTATACATCCTTCGTTTCCTTTCAAGCTAGTAAAGAAGGGATTAGAAGAAAAGTTCAAGAAGTTTCCAGATATCATAAACAAGATAAGCTTGAGCAATCCTTTCTCTGAAGCACTCTAAGAGATGCCATATTATGCCCGCTTCCTAAAGGATATACTTTTGAAGAAGAGAAGTTTGAACGGAATTGAGAAAGTTAATTTATCTGAGAACTGCAGCTCAATCATACAGAGGAAATTGCCAGCAAAGTTAAAGGATCTGGGAAGCTTCAATATTCTATGTGAGATTGGGAAGGAGCCGGCACAACGAGCCTTGTGCGATCTTGGGGCAAGAATCAATTTAATGCCCTTGTCGATATTTCAAAGGCTTGGTTTGGGGGAGTAATTCCCACAACGGTTGCTCTACAATTGGCGGATAGGTTTATGACTTTTCCAAAAGGAATGATTGAAGACGTTCTAGTGAAAGTAGAGAAAATAGTCTTTCCTATGGACTTTCTTGTACTTGAGATGAAGGATGACAAGGATAATGTTCCACTTATCTTAGGGAGACCATTCCTTGCTATGGCTGGAGCTATGATTGATTTTCATAAGGGTGAGCTAAGACTACGTATGGATAAAGAAGAGGTGTTGTTCAACCTTGATAAAGCAATGAAGATGCCGATGAAGACGACGTGTCACAGCATCGATGTGGTGGAGGAGATTGTGAAGGAAGATATGTCCTTGATCCTTTCTAAGGATCCATTGGAGATATGCATAGCATAGTCTCTTACTTTTCCCACCACCGAGCTAGATGAGCTTTCCAATGAAGTATGTATTGATTTTCTGGAAAACCTACTTGCTTTGGGTGATGACAGGTATGAATCACAAAGGATCAAGTTTGAGGAGCTGAAGTGGACTACAAAATACTTGCCTTTGGATAGAGAAAGCACAGCAAAAAAAGAAAAGAAGGAAGAGTTGAAACAGCTACCGGAGCACGTGAAGTATGCCTATCTAGGTGACTATGAAACACATTCGGTTCTTTATCTTCGTCTCTATCTAATGATCAACTCGATGAGTTATTAGATGTGCTTAGGAAGTATAAGTCTGCAATTGGTTGGTCTCTTGATGATTTGAAAGGTATTAGTCCATCATATTGTATGCATAAGATAAGATTGTTAGATGAAGCCAAGAGTGGCATTCAAAATCAGCGGAGAGTTAATCCCGCTATGCAAGAAGTGATTAGGGAGCAAATCCTAACATGGCTAGATGTAGGAATTACTTATCCCATTAGTAATAGTCCCCATGTGAGTCCATTGCATGTTGTAGCTAAAAAGGGGGACATGACTATTGTGAAAACTAAAGATGGAGAGACTCTAGCCACTAGGATTCCTACGAGATGACGTGTATGTAACGATTATAGGAAATTGAATGAAAATACATGCAAAGACCATTTCCCTCTCCCTTTATAGATCAAATGTTTGATCGTCTTGCGGGGTATGAATTTTATTAATTCTTGAATGGGTACTCGGGGTATAATCAAATCATTATTGCACCTGAGGACCAGGAAAAGACTACTTTTACTTGCCCTTATAGAACTTTTGCCTTTAGAAAGATACCTTTTGGATTGTGTAATGCACCGGCTACATTTCAGTGTTGCATGATGACCATATTTGATGGGTTGATAGAAAAGATCATGGAGGTGTTTATGAATGATTTTTCTGTATTTGGTTCCTCCTTTGATATTTGTTTGTATAACTGATGAGTGTGTAAATTCACGTGTTTTGAGCTCTGATTCGTGGGATAATAATGTAGGATTTGATATTATGTCAAGATAAATCGTGTGGTATAGTGTAAAGTCATGAATCAAGTGTGTTTGAGTCCGTTTGAGTGGATTTTTGAAGAAAAATGGACTAGAAGTGATCAAAATGGAGAAAGAGTGCTTAAGAAGATTGGTTCGACCAAGCAAGAGACTGGTTCGACCAAGCAAAAAGCAGTTCGATTGGCAACCCTGGTCCAACCAGGCATCGGTGATGAATGTATTAATTCATGAATCTTGCACTGGATTTGTGCTATTATGGAGTGTTTGAAGGATGAAATCAGTTGTAAACCAATATATATTGTATGAAGTCACGAATCAGGTGTTGTTGGAGCTATTTGAGTGGTTTTTCGAAGGATATCGGAGTGGAAGTAATGGATACTGTAGAAAGGAAGTCGAAGCCATTCGTTTGGGCGAAGCAAGAGTTCGATTCGACCTGAAGGAGGTCAATTTGACTATCCCTTCAGGTCGAATTGGCAACACAACTTGTACAGAAGGCGAATTCGACCACGACAGGGAGATTCGACCTGGGCATCAGGTCGAATCGATTGGCTGGGATGCTGATTCGACCTCGTCACGTTGATTTGACCAGGGCAATTGGTCGAATCTAATACTTGGGACATACAGTAGGCTGATTCGACTTCCGATTCGACTTGTGGTGGTCAATTTGACCTATTGTTGAGGTTGAATCGATGCTCAGGAACTTACCATATTTGTATTTTTACACCGTCAATGAATGTGATCACTTAAAAAGCTTATTCCAAGCCCAGGAGACGTAATTACAAGTATAAAAGAAGGCTTATGCAGCAGTAGAGACATCATCTATTATACAAGAGGTGAGAAGAGAGGCCACAACAATACTACACCCCACAAGGGGGATCACCCACCAACCATCATCCTTTCCTCCATCCATCCATCACTTTGAAGATTTGTTTGTGGAATCAAGGGGAGAACTAAGAGGAGAATTTAAGAGTGAGAAGGACGCGATGACACCACATCTAGGGTTTATTTGTTTCCTAATTTATCTTGTATTTTCCAGACATCCGGGTAAGATCTATCCAACACCCATGATTGTTCTTCGCAACATCATGGGCTAGAGCCTTTTTGGTAGAACTAGGGTTGTGAAGGTTTTATCAAGTTAATTACACTTTCGTTTGTAAACTCCGTACAACACTACTTGTGGATTCATTTTATATATGATTGTGCCTTTTTAATTCATACTCACAGTCGTTTTGTGCATCATTAACTGTTATGTATAGTCTGAATACATATCTTGGTTATTGATTGAGTGCGTTCACTGCTGAGCAGGATTCCATGTTATGATTCTAAATGAGAGGACACCGAAGCTTCATTAGAACTGTCATATATGATTACTTATTAATTGAATTGAATTCGGGTTAATAAGTAGGATAAAGAGGTTAATTTTATAGTATCTATAAAGGGAGATCATATCGGGTTAGAGTACCAATCCTAGGTGGAAATAATTGATACTGATAGTACCTAGGAAAGGGGTGAAATTATATCTCTTGCTCCGAGGTTATTCACACGTGTTACATGCATGTTTACTTGTGTCTATAGAGTGGATATGCATGGTTTAGTGATGCGCCATATTCTACAAGGCAGAGTCGGACACCGTCACACGAAATGAAAGTTAAGTAGTAAAACTGGATTACACTAGATCTACCTATTCTCCTACTTAATCCACTTTCATATTCTTCAAGTGCTTTTATTTTATTTGTTATTTCAATTAATTGTTTAATAGATTAATAATTTATAACTATTCAAACGTAATTGTCTTGTCTTAATTAATTTAGATAATAATTAAATTAATAATACGCCGTCTCTTGGGTTCGATATTCACTTGGTCACCTTTCGAAACTACAATTGATATCCTTCATACTTGGGAATTATTTGTGTATTGAGAAAACACTCATCAGTCGGGAAGTCGTCAGGAGTGTGGTTCGACCACGACATTGTGGTTCGACCAAGCTATTTGGTCGACCCTTGGTCGAACCAGAAGCATAAGTTTTTGCA
Organism: Pogostemon cablin; assembly: GCA_023678885.1. Taxonomy (NCBI): domain Eukaryota; kingdom Viridiplantae; phylum Streptophyta; class Magnoliopsida; order Lamiales; family Lamiaceae; genus Pogostemon; species Pogostemon cablin. The sequence continues at coordinate 13,808,508 of CM042986.1, read as the reverse complement.
GTTGTAATTCGACCAGAAAACTTCTGATTCGACCGGCCATTCATGTCAAATTGGCGACCTGCCAGTGTGTTACAGGCCAATTCGACCTATGGTTCGACCAGTTGTGATCAGTTTGACCAAGGCCTTTGGTCGAACTGATGAGCTGGAAACATCTGAATCCATATTTTTACAACTTCAATGCGTGTTTTTTCTCAAAAAGCCGATCATAGGTCCGTAAGAAGAGCTCACAGGTATAAAAGGAAGATCCTACATAAGGGGAAAAAGGGTCATTCAGCTCCTTCATTCTACACAACATCCGATATCCTACCACCATCCACGGAGCTCTGGAGAGGGATTTGTCTGTCGAATCAAGTGAGAACCAAGAAAAGATTCAAGACCGAGAGAGACGCGACGGAGCCCGCATCTAGGGTTCACTTCGCATCTTAATTTATCTTGTAATTTTCAAGACTATGGGTAAGATCTATCCAAGCACCATGATTGTTCTTCGATCAATCATGGGCTAGAACCGCTTCAGTAGTTATAGGGTTTATGAAGGTTTTATTAAATTGATTGAACTTCCGTGTTTATACTCTGTACAACACTACTTGTGCTTTATTTTATATAATATTATGCGTTTTAAATTCACACTCAGAGTTGTTTTGTGCATCATTAATTTTTATGTAGAGTTTGAATACAAATCTTAATTTTTGATTGAGTGCATTCATTGCTGAGTAAGATTATATGTTATGATTCTAAGTGAAGGAATTCCAAAGTTTCATTAGAACTATCTTATATGAATACTTGTTAATTGAATCTTATTCGGGTTAATAAGTAGGATAACGTCATAGTACCTATAAAGGGAGATCATATCGGGTTAGAGTACTATGTGCATAGGAAATAATAGATATTGATAGTACCTATAAAGGGGATGAATTATATCTCTTGCTTCGAGGATATTCACACGTGTCACACGCTTATTTACTTGTGCCTATAGAGTAGATTTGCATAGCATAGTGATACGTCCATACTCCACAAGGTACAGTCGGACATTGATACACAGAAGGGAAATTAATGAGTAAAATTGGATGGCCCGAATGACTACCTATCTTCTCACTTATTCACTTTCGTTCGATCCCGACTGTTATTTATTTTAATTGTTCTTTTTATTATTAGTAATTAGTTACTTAATCATACAACTATTCGCCCATAGTAGTCTTATACGTTAGAATATAATTAGATTAATAATAATACGTCATTTGGGTTCGATAATCACTTGGTCGCTTATCAAAGCTACAATAGCATCCTTAACAATTGGGAATTAATATTGTGTGTTGAGAAAATGCTCATCAAGTTCTTGACGCCTTTGCCGGGGACGACATTAATTATTAGTTTATTATTTCTAGTTTAATTGAGACTATATTATTCTTGTCTTTAATTTCTAACGCTTATTTTTCTTAGGTGTATGCTTATTAGATCACAGGTAGGAGATTTACAACCTTACGATCCAGAGATTGGAGCATCATCGAGGAAGAAAAAGAAGAAGAAGAAGAAGAAGAAGAAGAAGAAGAAGAAGAAGAAGAAGAAGAAGAAGAAGAAGAAGAATGTAGAAACAATTGAGGCTCTAAATTTAGGAGTTGAAGTTGAAGAGTTTAATCCGCAAACAGCTGAAGCTGCAATCGAATTTAACTTGGAAGCAGAAGCAGTCAACATGGCGGCGAATCCAGATAATCTTGCCATTCGTGAAGTCTTTAAAAACAACGGAGGAGGCAATGCTGGGCTATTAGGAGCAAGAAGGGCCAGAGCAAATTTTGATCTACACCCGCTCTTATCAGCATGATTTAAAGAAATTCCTTCTCCTGGGAACCTTTGAAGATTCTCAGCAACATCTGAATAAGTTCTTTGGTTATGTAAGTACACAAAAAGATGCTGAAGCTCATGAAGATGCGAGGAGGATCATCTTGTTTAAGTTCTCGCTGAATGAAAAAGCAAGAGATTGGTACGATAATCTCAACGCTGCTGAATACGAGACCTGGGAGACATTGAAATTGAAATTCTTGGAGTGTTACATGCCACCTTCAAAGGTGTTTAAGATGAAATAAGAAATCAATCAATTTGCTATCCATGGTAATGAGAAGTTTCATGAGGCTTGGGACATATTCAAGGACATGCTTTGAAAGTGTCCACAACATGGGCTTTCTAAAGTTCAATACATTAGTATTTTCTACAATGGATTGGACTGTGATTCACGAGTTTTACTAGATGCTTCTTCTAATGGAGCATTGCTTACAAAGTTATCTGTTGAAGCCAAAAAGCTCTTTGAGGATATTTCGATGAATTCGAGGGATTGGCCAACTAATAGAGTAAGAGGCACTTATATTTTTGGAATAGTGGCACAAGTTGAGCACACGATGGTGAAGTCAAGTAGAGATGATGAGATCATGTCTAGCTTTGCTAATATCAACAAGTTACTAGAGTCTCAGCAAAAGCAGATTACTGACATAGCTCAGCGAGTACCTATTATACAGCAGAATGTGTGTAATGAAGGAGCTAGCCAAGAGGAGATGGAAGAGGCGAACTATGCTATGGGTCAAAGTATTCAAGGAACGAGGTTCCAAAATTAAGAAAACCGAAATTACCAAGGAAATTACAATAATCGTGGTCCCCCGAGTAATTATCAACAACCAAGGAGGCCAGAATTTTCATGGAGAGATCCTAATACAGCAATACAACCTTATTAGTGTTGATCCGGGTGCTAAGGTCGAAGAAGGAAAATTTAGTTTTGAAGATTCGGTGAACAGATACATGACAAAGAATGATGCAAGAGTAGATCGTCTCGAGGCCAAGCTTGAGAAAAAAATTGATGCAAATCATGAGGATATTTCTAAGCAATGATGGACTTGATGTTGTTGATGGGGGAGATGGCCGGGAATATTAACCAATTGACGCAAACCGTGGAGAAAGGTAAGTTCCCATCGCAAAATATACATTTATTTAAAAATATTTGAGACTTGAAATTTAATATTTTAGGTTAAAAAAATAATAATAAATTTGACGGGTTCGGGTACCCGCGGGTAGGAACAATCGGGTATGGGATGGATACAAGTATTACAAGTAGTATTTTAAACAATAATGGGACAGATACAAATAATAATATTTTATCAGATACGAATAATAATATTTTATCAGAAGATAATCCGAAGCAGTGCCATGTCATCATGTTAAGATCTGGAATACCGTATGAGGGATTGATGATGCCGGAAATGAGTTCTGAAGCTCCAGAAGCTTGATTCAATCTCGATTCGACCAACAAAGATGGTCGAACCACACTGAGGAGGTCGAACCAGACACCTGGGCAACTACCGGAGATCCCAGCTGAGCGATTCGACCAAGACCGATTTGGTTCGACCAAGCCTATGGTCGAACCATGGTCCACTACAAGAAACTTGTCCTATAATGACTATAATTCCTGTATCCTGTCATTAAAGGCTTATAATAATTGGAATTTCCCTGTCATAAACCTGTCATTATAGTCTCTCTAGATAAAGATCATTAATGACAGGATACATGTCATGTCATTAATATACAACATATATAATAAGAGGATTTCCTTTCATTATTAATCATCCAAATGGTTATAGAATCCCTGTCCTTATTACTATTTTTTCTTCATTATTAATCATCCAAAATGATTATAGAATCCCTGTCCTTATTACTATTTTTTTCTCTCATTAAAATGTTATTCATTAGCAATTATATTGTCTTTTATTATAAATAAATTAATTTCATTATAAAAACAAATAAAATTTAAACACTATATAGAACATAACATTAACTGAAAACAAAAAACACATAAATTAAATAAACATTTGTATTGCAATTTGCAAAATGTACACCTTGATTATTTGTACAGAGTGTGAACCCTAACTAAATGTAAAAATTGTCTCCATGTACAAAAATAAGTTGAGCAAAGCCACTAAATTGTCCTTTAAAATCTCATCTTGCTTGATTTCTGGATGGCCTACAAAATTTTCATAAACTATGTTAGTAACATAAAATAAAATTTGACAATGATAAGAATCTTTAGCACAACGAATATAAACTGAATAATAAGTATGTTTCCACTTAGGTCATGATCAACTTTGAAGCAAAAATGTGGTAATTAAAAGAGTTTTCCATTATACACTAACACATGGTTCACAGCTCAAAAAGGCAATTATTTTGATATATATTCCACCCAAGCTATGCTCGATGAAGACTAAATCGCTTAAGGAGTTAAACAAATCATCTCATCGTGCTTACAAACTTATCAAGCTTCAAACTTAGCAAACTTACACAAACAGCTATTAATTCTATCACATAAAAGCATTTACATATCTTTCTTATCAATATTTATGATACTTGAAAAGAAGAAAAAAGAAGATGATGGCTTGCCATTCCTTATGGTGTGAGAACCTTTACAACTTCATAGACTAGGATATTACCAACTTCATGGGTTGATGTCATTAACTTATAGCTCATAAACGAAAACAAATTCATTTCTTAATACAAAAACAAAACGAACACAACTTCATTTCTTAATAACAACTCATCCAAACAATATTTTATTAGAAACTTCAACAATTCAACTAGACTTATAAGATGTTTTGAGAAATTTAATAGAACTGAAGTATTCATGTATGCCTAGGGGTGAGGGCAGAGGAGTGTTCTATAATTAGCATACCTTTAACACAGCATCAATGCATAATTGAACAGCTTCCCTCACACCAGGTCAGCAAGGCTCCTATCAAATGTTTGTTTAACTCTCATTAACAAAGAGTTATAAAAGCAATTGTAAATACGCAACTATCAAGCTTACCTTGATACCAACAATCGCTAACAGAAATAGGCCTTTCTTAGGTAAGTGCCAAATGTTCAGCCCCTTATCAATATCCTATCAAAAACTATAAATTAAAAAACACAGAAGTTAACTTGAAGGTGTTCCACCAAATCCACCAGCACCACGACCAAAATCGGGACGTCCACCACCACCACCACTCTGCAAGGTAGCAAGGCCAAGGATTATGAAAAAAGAAAGACAAGCTGAAATATTACAAAAGCATGGGATTAGCATTTCAACATATAAATATGTTAGCGATGTAGCAGAATATACACGCCATGCAGCATCAGGCAACATTAGTATATAGAGGTGCTACTAGAAAAGCAAATATTACAAGTTAATTACATTTTCTTAAGAAAATATGAGAAATTAACCACGAACTGTGGTAAAAAAGAACACAATCTAGAATGTCTTCCTTTGGGGTCCTTAATCCATCATGAATATACCAAAGCATAAACAGAAAAAAGACAGAGTGGAAAACAAACAATATCAACTTTGCAAACTTAAAAGGATGTCAGCAAGCCAAGATCAACCGGAATGCAGGTTTGTAATCAGCAGGTGCACCGTCCTTTTCTCTCCAGCCCCTCATCTTCGTTAAACAAAACAAAATCGAGGTACACTATACAGGCTACTATAAAAACAAGAGTTATCTTGCATTAAAGTTAAGAAGGTGATCAAGTAAAGAAAGTTATATAGAAGTTAAAATCTGAGTTAACCTTATCTTCATCTATTGGCACCACACTAATATAACCGGAGCATGAACAGAGTACTATTTCAGCAGCCCCTTTTGAGTGCACATGAAATTCAGATTCAAACGGCCAAAACGGCCATTATTAATACATAAAAGAGAATGCACATCACATAACATACATTATTCTAAAATTAAGCAAAGAAGTCATATGAAACAAAACTAATAATACCAACCAAATAAATTTCAGAAATTACCAGTTTTAATGTAACACCGGCACGCTTTTACTCTGAGTTAAATCGATAAGTATGAATTATTGCTGATTCTGATTGAACAGCATCAAAAGCCATTTCAAGGTCAATAGTAACATAACAAGAAACTTTTATTAACAATAAAATGTTGTTCAACAGTTACATTCAATTCAAACTTTGCCTTTTCTATTTGTGATCCAAACACCCCCTGTGCTCCACCACCCTATTAAGAACCCAGTTAAAGAATGAATCGTATGCCAAATATTAAAACGAGACAAAGATATTGTATAACAACCAATATTGTGGGAATCTAATAAGGTGTAGAAAATATAATGCTTTACATGATTCACTATAACTTAGATAAAATACAAACGTTCGAACATCCTTCATAACATAAGTTCATGGGTCTAGAACAAAACCTTTGTAATTAAATGATTAATTAGAAAAAAAGAACTAAATATGACTCAATAAAAAATATAATTATCTTAAATCTGATGAAAAGGTGATAAAGTAGAAACAAAATTACAAAAATGAAATAAAAGGATAAGGGGCACTTTTTGAACAAAATTTCAAGTAGTCTACCACACTATGGAAATTTGGTCATAACTTTTCACTTTGACAAGCATTGCAAGAACAACAAAAGTTAAAAGTTGAAGTAACTAGATGTAAGACAGTTAAGATGGAGATGAAGAAGAAACAAAATAGAAGTTGTATCAGATTCTAATTTGAACAAGATGGAACCAATCTTGAAATGACAAACTCTTGATTTACTAAAGAATCAAAGAATATGAAGACCTCCATGGTATGTAAGAGAAAAAAAGAGGATTAACATCATCTAATAAAGCATTTACAAAAAACAAAATATTAACAATTGAATTCAATGGATGGTATCCTTACTGTAAAAAGTTATAATGTATTAAGAGAAAGATAATTGAATCAGTTAAAAGGGTTCATGATCTTCAGTTTTTTTTCCAGCCTTTTGTTAGTTTTATAATACAATTAATAGATGCCAGCAACACAGTAGTACCAAATGACAACGATTCATGTAATCATGTTTAACGTAAGACACAGAATGAGATAAATTGAATTCGAACATTTAGTACTAAAATGTGCTTGTTCTTTTTTTTTATCTTAAAACTTCGAAATAATCTGCCCAATACACTACGAAAACACCCAGGCATGAATATTAAGTCAAGGAATTAAGGCATCAAGTAGAAGTATTTAAAGTACCTTAGCATCTCTAAGCCAAAGCTAAGATGAGCTCCTTTCGTTGCCAAAAGAGGACGAGCGATGACTGCCTCTTCTCCACCTAAAACCCTCGAGCAGGTGCCCTCTTCACTATGCATCTCGCTAGCGATTCTGTGAAATTGTGAATGTTACAGGGGAAAGCCCTAATTGCAAGGAGAGCCAAAAATATCGCTGCTGCAGGAGGACATCAATCACGGTATCGTTTAGAGCAAGAGAGGTTCGTCGAATGAATTCACGACAGGCTCTCACCAGTAAAACTAGTGGCAACTGCGAGCGGATGACGGATGCACCCGGCGCAAGCAGGCAGCGGTGCAGGCTGGCGCTACTAGGGTTCGTCTGCGATTTGGGGAAGTTTTGGTTATGTTTCGGGAAATTTGTGTGTCAATTTTAAGGATGGAGCTATGGATCACTATTTTATTTATTATTAATTAATATTATTAAAAAATTAGTGGAAAATTTTTACCTCTTAAACTCTTCTATCAATAATGAGAGGGCAGCTCAAATGGATACTTTTAATGAGTGGATTAGTAATAATAATGAGGGGAAATAAAGTCCCTCATTAATTATATTCTCTTTTCTTATTCTTTCATTAAAATAATTTTTAATGACAAAATTTTGTTCTCTCATTAAATTTCTGTCATTATTGCCCTTTTTTTAGTGCTTGAACCGGCTTGTCCAGAGCACTCTGTTTTTTTAGAAGTGCGGTTCGACCACGATCATCATGATTCGACCAACCCTGTTGATCGAACCATGGTCGAACCAGCCAGTCTGGGGAAGAACAAACTTGCAGAAGCGTGATTCGCCCCGGCCTCCCTAGTTTTGGAGTTTTTCCGGTCTCTTTAATCGCATGGTTCGACCAGTATGCCTAGTCGAACCCTGGTCGAACCACGTCGTTCGACACCGTTTTTCACGTCGGACGTTTTACTAGATGTTGATGCTACTCCAGTCCCACCTAAAGAGTAGAATACTGAGCTTATAGCAAAAAAGAAATGGGAAAGATCAAAGAGATTGAGAGCCAAAAAAGATAAGGCGGAAAAGGTTGAACGTGATGAATGGGGGATTCCCAAAACTAAGATACCTCATTCGTTTCTTTCAAGCTAGTGAAGAAGGGATTGAAAGAAAAGTTCAAGAAGTTTTCAGATATTATAAACAAGATAAGCTTGAGCATTTCCTTCTCTGAAGCACTCTTGGAAAAGCCATATTATGCCCGCTTCTTAAAAGACATGCTTTTGAAGAAGAGAAGCTTGAATGGAATAGAGATAGTGACTTTGTCTAAGAACTGCAGCTCGTCATATAGAGGAAACTGCCAGCAAAGTTAAAGGATTCGGGAAGCTTCACTATTCGATGTGAGATTGGGAAGGGGTCGGCACGATGAGCCTTGTGCGATCTTAGGGCAAGCATCAATCTGATGCCCTTGTCGATATTTCAAAGGCTTAGTTTGGAGGAGTTAACTCCCACAATGGTTGCTCTACAACTAGCGGATCGGTCTATTACTTTTTCGAAGGGGATGATTGAAGACGTTCTAGTGAAAGTAGAGAAACTAGTCTTTCCCGTGGACTTTCTTGTACTCGTGATGGAGGATGACTAGGATAATGTTCCCCTTATCTTAGGGAGACCATTCCTTGCTATAGCTGGAGCTATGATTGATGTACAAAAGGGTAAGCTAAGGCTGAGCATGGATAAAGAAGAGGTTATGTATAACCTCGAAAAAGCAATGAAGATGTCAATAGAGACGCAATGTCACAGCATTGTGAAGGAGATCGTGAAGGAATATATGTCCTTGATCCTTTCTAAGGATCCCTTGGGGACATGCATAGCGGAGTCTCTTACTTTTCCCACCATCGAGCTAGATGAGCTCTCCAATGAGGTATATATTGATTTTCTGGAAAACCTACCTGGTTTGGGTGATGACAGGTATGAATAAAAAAGGACCAAGTTTGAAGAGCTGAAGTGGACTAGAAAATACTTGCCATTAGATAGAGAAAGCACAATCAAAGATAAAAAGAATGAGGAGTTGAAACCGCTACTGGAGCACTTGAAGTATGCCTATTTAGGTGACAATGAAACATACCCGGTAATTGTATCTTCTTCTCTAACTAATAATCAACTCGATGAGTTATTAGATGTGCTTAGGGAGTATAAGTCAGCAATTAGTTGGTTTCTTGATAATTTGAAAGGTATTACTCCATCATATTGCATGCATACGATAGATTAAGGATCTTCGGGCAAACCCGTGGTTAGATGAGGCAAAGAGTAGCATTCAGAATCATCGGAGAGTTAGTCCCATTATTCAAGAAGTGATTAGGAAGCAAATCCTAACATGGCTAGACACAGGAATTATTTACCCAATTAGTGATAGTCCCCATGCGAGTCCATTGCATGTTGTAGCTAAGAAGATGGGCATAACTATAGTGAAAGACAATGATGGAGAGACTCTAACCACTAGGATTTCTACGGATGGCGTGTGTGTACTGATTATAGGAAACTGAATGCAAATACATGCAAAGACCACTTCCCTTTTCCTTTCATGGATCAAATGCTTGATCCTTTTGCAGGGTATGAGTTTTATTGTTTCTTTGATGGGTACTCGGGGTATAATCAAATCATGATTGCACCGGAGGACCAAGAAAAGACTAATTTTACTTGCCCTTATGGAACTTTTGCCTTTAGAAATATGCCTTTTGGATCGTGTAATGCACCTGCCACATTTCAGCGTTGTATGATGGCCATATTTGATGGTTTGATAGAAAAGATCATGGAGGTGTTTATGGATGATTTTTCTTTGTTTGGTTCCTCCTTTGATATTTGTTTCCCTACTTATCCACTATTTTGAAGAGATGTCAAGAAACTAATCTTGTCTTGAATTGGGAGAAGTGTCACTTCATGGTAAGAGATGAGATTGTTCTTGGACACCATATTTCAGCTAAGGGATTGCAGGTTGATAGAGCAAAGATGGTGGCGATTGAGAAGCTTCCACCACCTACTATGAAAAGGGAGTGCGGCCCTTCCTTGGACACATGATTTTATAGGAGATTCATAAAAGACTTCTCGAAATACTCCAAACCCCTCTCTCATTTACCTGAAAAGGATATTCCTTTTGTTTTTGATAAAGAATGTCTAATAGCTTTTCAGGTTTTGAAGGAGGCGCTTATTACTGCACCTATCTTGATCACACTGGATTGGACTCAACTGTTTGTACTTATGTGTGATGCAAGTGATCAAGCACTTGGAGTGGTGCTTAGGCAGATGAATGAGAAAAAATTCTATGTCGTATACTATGCGAGTAACACTTTTGATGCAGTACAAAAGAACTATACTGTGACTGAAAAGAAGTTTCTAGCTGTTGTGTATACATTCAATAAATTTTGACAGTATTTAGTTGGCATGAAGACCATTGTGTATACGGATCATTCTGCGATCTGGTACTTAATGGAGAAGAAGGAAGCAAAGCCAAGGATCATTAGATGGGTCCTTCTTCTGTAGGAATTTGATATAAAGATCCGAGATAAGAAAGGAACGGAGAATGTTTTGGCGGATCACCTATCAAGGTTGGAGACAAGGGAGCATTGTGATGATTCTTTTGAATTCATTAAGGAGATGTTTCCTGATGAGAAGATCATGGCGGTGTTTGCTGAAGGAGTGGAAAGAGTGTGTAGTTACTGGTCAAGGAATGGATCCATGGTATGCGGATTATGTCAACTACATTGCTGTGGGAGAAATTCCAAGAGATCTCAACCGGTATCAACTTACTAAGTTTAAGAGGATTGTTGAGACTTTCATATGGTATGATCCTACAAAATCTGTACGGATTCTATAGTCCGTAGGTGTGTGCTCGAGATGCAGATGGAGAGTGTTCTTGACTTTTGCCATGCACAACCTAACGGGGGGCACTTCGGGGTTCAAAAGACGGTAGCTAAGGTACTTCATTATGCTCTTTATTGGCCTACTTTGTTTAAAGATTGTGAATCCTATGTAGCGACATGCGATAGATGTCAACGGATTAGAAACATAAGTAGAAGAGATGAGATGCCACTTCAGCCGAGCAGTGTTGTAGAGATCTTTGATGTGCGGGGGATCGATTTTATGGGGCCTTTTCCCCCATCTAATGGATTCCTATACATCCTTCTTGTTGTGGATTATGTTTCTAAGTGGGTAAAGGCCATTTCTACTCACTTGAATGATTCAAAGACCGTGTTGTCATTCTTGAAGAGATATATCTTTGCCCGATTTGGAGTCCCTAGATCACTAGTAAGTGATGGAGTTTCTCACTTTGTCAACAAGCTCCTTGAGAGAGTGATCAAGGATTACGGTGTGAAGCATAAGATTACTACACCCTATCACCCTCAAGCAAATGGGCAAGCTGAGGTCTCCAACCGACAAGTTAAGCAAATTTTGGAGAAAGTAGTCGGAACTAATAGAAGGACTTGGCTATGAAGCTCGATGATATTTTATGGGGGTTTCGAACTATGTACTAGACGGTGTTTGATATGCCACCTTATCAAATAGTCTATTGGAAGCCGTGCCACTTACCCATGGAGATTCAGCATAAAGCTTTTTGGGCTTTCAGAAGCTTGAACTTATGTCTTAAGGATCAAAAGGAGTTGAGGATGACATAAATCAATCATCTAGACGAGTTTAGAAATCAAGCTTATAAGAATTCGGTGTTCTACAAAGAAAGAATGAAGAAATGACATGATTTGAAGATCACTTACAAGGAATTCAAGCAAGGTGATGAGGTATTACTTTTTAACTTTCGTTTGAAGCTCTTTGAAAGAAAGTTGAAATCAAAGTGGACGGGACCATTCATTATCTATAGAGCCTGTGGAGGGGGAGTTTTGACATCATAGACAAAGATAGAGACATCATAGCGGCGAATGAGCATCGATTAAAGCACTATAAGTCGCCGGATGATGCTTGCATCGTCTTTGAGGATACCTTTGATTGATTTGGTACCGTCGTGACTCTCCGACATTAAACAAGAGCGCTTGTTGGGGGCTTTCCCTCTTGTTTTATTATTTTATTTCTTTAGTGTGAGTAAAAAAAATTTATATTTGACGTGCTTACTTATCGGAAATTACGTCTTTTTCAAACTTAGTTTCGACTATAGTTTCAACTAAGTTTGAGGGGGTGATGTACTTATCTCATCGTAGCACGGAGAGTATAATCTTTTTTTTATAACGTCTGTTAGGGGAGTTGATTTTTTGTGGCATATTGAAACTTTAATCGGTTTTGACGTGTCAATTTTTTTTGCAATTTACCTAATGTTTAGTGGTGTTTTATTTATTGAGTCGTATGCAGATATATACACAACAATTGTAGAGACTTTTAAGTGGTTCTCTAGCTTAGTTTTGCTCATTGTTGGTACATAATGTTTGTTTTTGAACTTAAAATATGTAGGGGACGAAGAATAGTGGATTTCGAAGGAACAAGAGCTCGATTCGACCAAGGTGGGTGGTTGAACCAAGCATCCCAAGTTGAACCGTGAACCTAAAAGTTCATTACAGGTCGATTCGACCATACACGAGGTGGTTCGACCAGGCTTTGACCAATGGTAGAGGTCGAATCAGCGATCAAAGATTTTGTTACAGGTCGATTCGACCACGACAGTGTGATTCGACTTGCTGATCGGGTCGAACAAGCCACCTAAAGGTTTATAATAGGCCGGTTTGACCACGAAGGTGTGATTCAACCAGCCGTTTGGGTTGAACCAGATGCAAAAAACTGACCAGAAGTACGATTCGACCACGATGAGGTCGTGCGACCACCCATTCGGGTCGAATTGCATAGGTAAGTTGTGAATTTAAGTGGATTTTCAACCCTGTTTTGATCACTTTGCACACTACCCGTACTCGAATCCTCTCCGAACCAAGAATTTCTATATTCCAAACTTTGATTTTGCTCCGATTAAACCATATTTCACACTCCCTACACTAGATTCGTCTCGAATTTGGAGTGTTCTAGTTGCAAAACTAGGATCTTTTATGAATTTAAGGATTTTTTACACTTGTTCATATTAAGCCATGGTCGGATCAAAAGGTATGTTCTCTTAACACTATTCCTAGGATTGAAGTTTTATTGTTTAATTTTGGAGTGGGTAAGTTGATTGAACTCGTTTTCATGAATTCCAAGGTGCAAATTGAATTATTGTTTGAAATTCATATGAATAAGTGATGGGTCAGATTTTGATTGTTGATTTGATGATAGACCTTGATGTTTATGTAAAATTGATAAACAATTTGAGTGGTTAAGTAAAGCATATTGAATTTTGAGTTGAATGGTGTTAGTTGTTGAATGCATGCGTAAGAAAGTGAAGTGGTTGATGATATTGTTCATAGTTTCTATTGAAAAGTTGAAATTGAAGTGGAATTGAGTTAGCATGTGAATGTCTTGATTGTTGAATTCATAAGGAGTATAAGCATGCTTGTTTGAAGATGATAATGCATGAAAACTAGAAGTCTTGAGTAGAGTTTCATGTATAGTCAGGTCTTAAATTGAATTTAGTTTGCTTTGCTTGTATCCATTGGTATTGAAATATTATTTTGTAGGAAAAGGAAAGGAGATTGAAGCTCGATCAAAGAAGAGGCAAGACAGACCACCCCATTGAGGATGAAGTTACCAAGATGCTAAGGCTGAAGGAGAGGCTGCCTAGGGATTTCAAAATTCAAATGGAAAATTAGGATGAGATCAAGGAGTGATGGGGTGATATGTCTGACAAGATAGCTGGAACGAGGTACCAGGATGATGGAGCTATAATTACAATTTGCATCCGAGATGACATTATGTGGATGTTTTATTAAGTAGGGATATGTCACTTCATGGAGCTGAAGAAGCCAATGCATTTCCATGTGACTGCAGAGGTGCTGTGTTTGATTATTATCAAGAAAGGTTCTACTCTACTCCCTTATGAGTGTTCGTTTCAGCTGGGGGACGAGATGAGAAAATGGTCAGCAGAGGATTTCAATGCGCTTTTCGAGACTCCGAGGGGGATCTCCAGAAATTAGAATGGGTATTTCAAGGCGAATGACTTTTGGAGAGCCATTTCTGGAGAGGACATAGATTTTAAGACCAAGGATGCTCGCACTTCGTTGATTAGAAACCCCGTGATTTGATATATGGATCGAGTAATGGGCAACACATTGTTCGCCCGATCTCAAGGGAGTTGTGTATCGAGAAGTGAGTTGTATGTTCTATGGTGCATTTTGAATAGAGTGAGGTTCAATGTGGGGTCGTACCTACTTCAGAAACTTTACAAGTTTAGGAGTTTTACATTCCAACTGGTGAATATTGGACGATTGCTGACTTCTGTGGCCGAGCATTACCACATGGACTTTACTGGCATTACACTCATCCATGAGGATCTGGATCTAGTTATGAGCGCGTGCGTGAAAGCTAGTTTTGCTCATCATCATGATGGAGAATGGTTTTACACGAGGGGATCGAAGATTTTCTCTTTTATGTTTCCCTTCGATGTAAGTGAGTTGACTGCGATCCAGAATGAGGGTAACAAGTTGATGAACACATTGGGGCATGAGGTTATTTCAATCACGTGCTTGAGGAAAGGTGGTCGGAGGACTGTGGCTTAGATGTACACTGCAAGGATGTACCAAGAGCTACAGAGAATTGTCGATGAGGGGCAGTTTCAGCCATAGCCATAGCCACAGCAGCAGCATGAGGAGCATGCTATGCATGGAGCGGATCTGATTCATCCTAAGATGGATGTTCCGCAGCAGCACGAGATACTACCACGACCTATTCCAGCAGTGCCACAACAGTAGTATTGGGGCGGTCCTGAGGAGTACTTGAGGGAGCAGTTCAAGTTGATGAATGAGAAGTTAACCAACCTGAACAATAATCAGTAGGAGACGAACCGCCAGCTAGGCTTGCTTGCCACTAGTTATGCAGCGCTTGACATGAGATATACCGCATTACATACCAACTATGTGGAGATGGATAAGAGATTCGGAAAGATACAAGCTGATGAGCGTGAGCTAGATAGAAAGCTGAATAATCTCCATAGGGATTTTGACCATTGGCGCACGGAGATGAGTGATGATGATGATGAGGATGATGCTCCGGAGGAGTAGGTTGCGCCATGTTTTTCCCTTTTTCTGCTTCATATCTTCCTCTTTCTCCTTTTCTTTTTACAGAATGAGTATTTGTGGTGTGAGTGACATGTACGTATGATATTGATTTGAGAATTGATGGATGTGTGATGCTTCATATTTGTTGATGAATTGGTTTGAGGCACATTTTTTGGATTGTTATGATGGGTTCTTTGCTAAGTATGTTGCATTCATAGTTTGCATGTGTCAATTTTGTTAATGAGAAACATGTATTACTTGTTAAATATGTAGAGTTCATAACGAATTGATCTTGATTATATGCTATGAGGAGTATTAGGATTCTATTTACCCATGTGATAATTTGAGCCTTATGAAATTATGTTATATGCATGATAGTTTATTCTTGTGAGAATCGTTCATATGACTGTATTCTAGAACTTGGCTTGGAGTCTTGTTTGAGACGTATGATTAATGAATTATTAGGACAAGATATTAAGTCATTATTGTTTATTTAAGTCACTTAGCCATACCTCCCATATATTATATAAATCATTGCGAGCCCTCTTGAGCCTTTATAAGCTTTTTCTTTGGCCTTTATTATTTACTTGAGCCTTTTTGAATACCCTACTCACTAGTAGAGGGTTGAAAAAAATAAATGTTAGCTTGAGTTTGAAGAAGAAAGGAAGAAAATTTGGGATGAGTAGCTTGATTTTATAGAAAAGAAAAATGGTTAAATTTTGTTAGGGGTATTGATTGAAACTGGTACCTCGACTACTTAGAAGGGTAGTGACCACAGTTGATACCCTTGTACTTTGAAGACCGATGATGTTGATGCCAAGAAAAAGAAGGAAAAATGAATCGCGGAGATCATGAGAATAAAGAGGAGAGAAGAAGTTGTTTGATGAAAAGTAAAATTCCAAGGTAATTCTTTATTAGTGAATTAGTCACTTTATCTAAATTTTCCTACCTTCACCAAAGAGCCAACATTACAACCCAAAAGCAAGTCCTTTGTGATTCTAGTAACGAAGTGATTATAAGTTGATTTTTGAGACCTTTGCCAAGCTTATGGTTACGCGGAAATATGGATTGAAGTGAGCGTATATACTAACCTGTTAAAGTGTACATATTTTATACTTGAGTGCGAGAGTAAACACTTATCTTGTGAGCTAGATGAATTAGTACTCCGAATTGTGTTATAATTGAGTGATGTTTGCATGAATAAAATATATTATGCGAGTGATACTTGTTTTAAGTTGATAGAGTTGCATGTGTAGGTATGACTTGTATATGACTAGATGGACATGTGAAATTTACACTACTCCTATGTTTTGATTGTGTTGCCTCGGGACGAGCAACATGTAAGTTTGGGGGTTTGATGAGTGTGTAAATTCACGTATTTTAAGCTCTAATTCGTGGGATAATGATGTGAGATTTGGTCTTAAGTCAAGATAAATAGTGTGGTATAGTGTAAAGTTATGAATAAGGTGCGTTTGAGTAGGTCTGAGAAGATTTTGGAAGGAAAATAGACTAGAAGTGATTGAAACTGGAGAAAGGGTGCTAAAGAAGATCAGTTCGACCAAACAGAAGACTGGTTCGATCAAGTAGAAAGCAGTTCGACCAGCATCCCTAGTCAAACCAGGCATCGGGAAGTCATCAGGAGTGTGGTTCAACCACGACACTGTGGTTTGACCAAGCCATCGGTCGAACATGGTCGAACCAGAATCATAAGTTTTCGCAGTTGCAGTTCGACCAGAAAACTTCTGATTTGACCGGCCATTTAGGTCGAATTGGCGACCTGACACTGTGTTACAGGCAGATTAGACATGTGGTTTGACCAACTGTGATTGGTTTGACCAAGGCTTTTGGTCAAACTGATGAGCTGGAAACATCCAGATCTGTATTTTTACACCTTCAGTGCATATTTTCACTCAAAAAACCCATCCTAGGTCCGTAAGAAGAGCTCATAAGTATAAAAGGAAGACCCTACATAAGGGGAAAAGAGGGCCATTCACCACCTTCATTCTACAAAACATCTGATAACCTACCACCATCCATGGAGCTGTGGAGAGAGATTCGTCTGTCGAACAAGTGAGAACCAAGTGAAGATTCAAGATGGAGAGAGACACGACGGCGTCCGCATCTAGGGTTCACATCATAATTTATCTTGTAGTTTTCAAGACTATGGGTAAGATCTATCCAAGCACCATGATTGTTCCTCGATCAATCATGGGCTTGAACCACTTCGATAATTCTAGGGTTTATGAAGGTTTTATAAATTGATTGAACTTCAATGTGTATACTCCGTACAACACTACATGTAGTTTATTTTATATAAGATTATGTGTTATTAATTCATACTCAGAGTTGTTTTGTGCATCATTAATTATTATGTAGAGTCTGAATACATATCTTGATTATTAATTCAGTGCGTTCACTGCTGAGCATGATTATTTGTTATGATTCTAAGTGAAGGGATTCCGAAGTCTCATTAGAAATATCTTATATGAATACTTGTTAATTGAATCTTATTTGGGTCAATAAGTAGGACAAAGAGTATAACGTCATAGTACCTATAAAGAGATATCATATCAGATTAGAGTACTAAGTGCACGGGAAATAATTGATACTGATAATACCTAGAAAGCGGGGTGAATTATATCTTTTGCTCCCAGGATATTCACACATGTCACAAGCTTATTTACTTGTGTCTATAGAGTAGATTTGCATGGCTTAGTGATGCGTCCATACTCCACAAGGCAGAGTCAGAAATTGATATACAGAAGGGAAATTAATGAGTAAAATTGGATGGCCCAAAGGTCTACCTATCTTCTCACTTATTCACTTCCATTCGATCTCTACTGTTATTTATTTTAATTGTTCTTTTAATTATATAGTAATTAGTTACTTAATTATACAACTATTTTGCCATACTATCTACTGTCTTGAAGAGATGTCAAGAAACTAATCTTGTCTTGAATTGGGAGAAGTGCCACTTCATGGTGAGAGATGAGATTGTTCCTGGACACCATATTTCGGATAAAGAATTGCAGGTGGATAGATCAAAGGTGGTGGTGATTGAGAAGCTTCCACCACCCTAAGGAAAAGGGAGTGCGATCCTTCCTTGGACACGTTTGATTCTATATGTGATTCATCAAAGACTTCTCAAAATACTCCAAACCTCTCTCTCATTTACTTGAAAAGGATGTTCCTTTTGTTTTTGATGATGAATGCCTAAGAGTTTTTCAGGTTTTGAAGGAGGCACTAATTACTGCACCTATCTTGATCACACCGAATTGGACTCAACCGTTTGTACTTATGTGTGATGCAAGTGATCAAGCACTTGGAATGGTTCTTGGGACGATGAATGAGAAGAAGTTCTGCGCTATTTACTATGCGAGTAAGACTTTGGATGCAACACAAAAGAACTACACTGTTACTGAAAAAGATTTTTTAGCTGTTGTTTATGCATTCAATAAGTTTCGACAGTATTTGGTTGGCATGAAAGCCATTGTGTATACGGATCATTCTGCGATTCGATATTTAATTGAGAAGAAGGAAGCTATGCCAAGTATCATTAGATGGATCCTTCTTCTGCAAGAATTTGATATGGAGATCAGAGATAAGAAAAGAACGGAGAATGTTTGGCGGATCACCTAATAAGGTTGGAGACAATGGAGCATTGTGATGATTCTTTTGAATACAAATGTTTCCTGATGAGAAGATCATGGCAGTGTTTGCTGAAGGAGCGGAAAGAGCTTGTGTAGATTCTGCTCAAGGAGTGGATCCATGTTTTGCGGATTATGTCAACTACATTACCGTAGGAGAAATTCCAAGAGATCTCAACAGATATCAACTTGCGAAGTTTAAGATGGATGTTGATACATTCATATGGTATGATCTATTCATCTACAAGATTTGTACGGATTCTATAATCCGTAGGTGTGTGCTCAACATAGAGATGGAAAGTGTTCTTGATTTTTTCCATGCACAGGGGGAACTTAAGAGCTCAAAAGACGGCGGCTAAGGTACTTCAATCTACTCTTTATTGGCCTACTTTATTTAAAGACTGTGAATCCTATGTAGCGACATGCAATAGATGTCAACGGATGGGAAACATAAGTAGAAGAGATGAGATGCCACTTCAGCCGAGCATTGTTGTAGAAATCTTCGATGTATGGGGGATCAATTTTATGGGGCCTTTTCCTCCCATCAAATGGATTTCTCTGCATTCTTCTTGCTGTGGATTATGTTTTTAAGTGGGTGGAGGTCATTCCTACTAGCTTGAATGATTTAGAGACGGTGTTGTCTTTCTTGAAGAAATATATCTTTGCCCACTATAGAGTCCCTAGAGCACTTGTAAATGATGGAGGTTCTCACTTTGTTAATAAGCTTCTAGAGAGAGTGCTCAAGGATTACGGTGTGAAGCATAGAATTACTACACCCTATCACTCTCAAGCGAATGGGCAAGCCAAGGTCTCCAACTGATAAGTGAAGTAAATTTTAAAAAAAGTAGTTGGAACCAATAGGAAGGATTGGGTTATGAACTCGATGATGTGCTGTGGGGGTTCCGAACGGCGTACAAGACAGTGCTTGATATATCACCGTATCAAATCGTCTTTGGGAAGCCATGTCATTTACCCGTGGAGATTCAACATAAAGCTTTTAGGGCATTGAGAAGCTTGAACTTATGTCTTAAGGATCAAAAGGAGTTGAGGATGACTCAAATTAATCAATTAGACGAGTTCAGGGAAAATTCAGTGATCTACAAGGAAAGAATGAAAAAATGGCATGATTCAAAGATCACTTACAAGGAATTCAAGCAAGGTGATAACGTATTACTTTTTAACTCTCGTTTGAAGCTCTTTGCAGGAAAATTGAAATCAAAGTGGATGGGACCGTTCATTATCCATAGAGCCTGCGGAGGGGGGGAGTTTTGAAATCATGGACAAAGATGGAGACATCATAGCGGCAAATGGGCATCGATTGAAGCACTATAAGTCATCGGATGATGCTTGCGTCGTCTTTGACGATACATTACATTGATATGGTACCATCGTGACTCTCCGACGTTAAACAAAAATGCTTGTTGGGGGCTTTTCCTCCTGTTTATTGTTTTATTTCTTTAGTGTGAGTAAGAAATTTTTATATTTGACGTGCTTACTAATCAGAAATTACATCTTTTTGCAAACTTAGTTTCTACTATATTTTCTACTAAGTTTGGAAAGGTGTGATGTACTTACCTCATCGTAGCTCGGAGATTATAATCTTTTCTTTGTAATGTCTGTTAGGGGAGTTAATTTTTTGCGGTATATTAAAACTTTAACCAATTTTGATGTGTCAATTTTTTGCAATTTGTCTAATGTTTAGTGGGTTTTTATTTATGAAGTCGTATGCAGAGTATATACACAAAAGTTTAGAGTCTTAATAGTGGTTCTCTAGCATAGTTTTTGCTCTGTTTGGTACCTAATGTTTGTTTTTGAGCTTAAAGTGTGAAGGAGACGAAGAATAGTGGATTTTGAAGGAACAGGAGCTCGATTCGACCACGATTCGACCAAGGATAGTGGTCAAACCGAGTAGCCCAAGTCGAACCATGAACTTGAGAGTTCATTACAGGTCAATTCGACCAAACATAATGTGGTTCGACCAGGCTTTTACCAGCGGTTGAGGTCGAATCAATGATTAGAGATTTTGCTATAAGTCGATTCGACCAGGCAGGTGTGATTCGACTAAGAGTTCGGATCAAACCAACCACCTGAAAGTTTGTAACAAGCGGGTTCGACCACAACACTCTAGTTTGACCAACAATTCGAGTTGAACCAAATGCTGAAAATTATCCAGAACGATTCGAATACTACGAGGTGGTTCGACCACCAGTTCTGGTCGCACAAGTAAGTCGCGAATTTAAGTATATTTTTGACCTGTTTCTATCACTTTGCACACCACCCACACTCGAATCTTTTCCGAACCAAAAACCCTTTCTTCCAAACTGCGATTTTGCTTGATTCTACTCCAATTAAACCACTTTCTATCATTCCTTCACTCGATTTCTCATGGATTTGAAGCAATTTGGTTGAAACACTAGGGTTCTTCATCCAATTTGGGGATTTTCATAATTGGTTCATATAAGCCATGGTTGGATCGAAAGGTATGTTCTCTTGACTCTATTACCCTAGAATTGAAGTTCTATTACTTGATTTTGAAGTGGGTAAGTTGATTGAACTCATGTTTATGTGAATCCATGGTGCAAATTGAATTTTTATTTGAATTTTCATATGAACAAGTGATGGGTCCAATTTTAATTGTTGAATTGTTGTTATACCTTGATATTTACGTGAAATTGATGAGTAATTTGAGAATTGAAGTGAAGCATGTTGAATTTTGAGTTGATTATTTGAAGTTGATGACTGCATGCTTAAGGAAGTAAGTGGTTGTTGAAATTGTTGATAGTTTAAGAATTGAAGATGAAGTGAAATTGAAATAGTATGTGTATGACTCATTGTTGTGAAGCTTTTGACACATTGAGTTTGGAAGCATGCTTGTTTGAATTGATTATACTTGTTAAACTTGAAGACCTGAGTAGAGTTTCATGTATGGTTAGTTGTGCATTGGATTTAGTTTGCTTTTCTTATATCCATTTGGTATTAAAGAATTGTTTTCTAGGAAAAGGAAAGAAGACTGAAGCTCTATCGAAGAAGAGGCGAGATAGGCCATCTCGTGAGGATGAAGTCACAAAGAAGCTAAGGCTTAAGGAGAGGCTGCCTAAAGATTTCAAGATTCGGATGGAGAATTGAGAGGAGATAAAGGATTGTTGGGATGACATGTCTGATAAGATGTCTCGAACGAGGTATCAGGATGATAGGACCATGATTACAATGCGCATCAGAGATGACATTATGTGGATATTTGATCAAGTACGTATACGTCACATCATGGAGCTGAAGAAGCCAATATACTTCCATGTGACTGCTGAGGTGTTATGCTCAATCACCGTCAAGAATGGTGCGAGTCCTCTCCCGTATGAGTGTTCACTTCAGCTGGGAGGCGAGATGAGAAAATGGTCAGTGGAGGATTTCAATGTGCTTTTTGAGACTCCGAGGGGCATCTCCAGTAATGAGAATAGGTATTTCAAGGTGAATGACTTCTAGAGAGCTATTTTTGGAAAGGATATGGATTTCAAGACCAAGGATGCTTGCGCTTCTTTGATTCGCAATCCTGTGATTCGATATATGGATAGAGTTTTGGAGAAAACAGTGTTCGTCCATTCTGAAGAAAGTTGCGTGTCGAGAGGAAAGTTGTATGCTCTCTTGTGTATGTTGAACAGAGTAAGGTTCTATGTGGGGTCGTATTTGATTCAGCAACTTTACTAACTCAGGAGCTCCACGTTTCAGAGAGTGAATATTGGTGGATTGCTCACTACTGTGGCTGAATCGTACTACATAAATTTCTCTGGCATTACACCCATTCTTGAGGATCCGGATCTAGTCATGAGTGCGTGCGTAAAAGCTGGATTTGCTCATCATCGCGATAGAGATTGGTTCTACACTAGGGATCTAAGCTCTCTTCTTACATGTTTCCATTCGATGTGAGTGATCTGACTACGATCCGGAATGAGGATAACAAATTGATGAACACGTTGGCGCATGAGGCTATTTTAATCACGTGTTTGAGGAAAAGTGATTGGAGGACTATGGCTCAGATGTACACTGCAGGGAAGTACCAAGAGTTGCAGAGAATTCTTGATGAAGGGCAGTTCGAGCCACTGCCATAGCAGCAGCATGGAGCAGATCAGGTTTATCCTGAGATGGATATTCCGCAGTAGCACGAGATGCCACCACGATCTATTCTGGCAGTGCCACAGCAGTAATATAGAGGCGGTCCTGATGAGTACTTAAGGGAGCAGTTCAGGTTGATGAACGAGCATTTGGCTAACCTGAACAACAATCAGAAAGAGATGAACCTCCAGCTGGACTTGCTTACCACGAGTTATGCAGTTCTTGATATGAGATACACCGCACTGTATACGAATTACGTGGAGATGGATAGGAGATTGGAAAAGATGCAAAATGATAAGTGTGAGCTAGATAGGAAGTTGAATAATCTCCATAGGGATTTTGACCGTTGGCGCACGGAGATGAGTCATGATGATTATGAGGATGATGCTCCGGAGGAGTAGGTTGCGCCAGGTTTTTTCTCTTTATCTACTTCATCTCAT
This sequence comes from Pogostemon cablin, assembly GCA_023678885.1. NCBI lineage: Eukaryota > Viridiplantae > Streptophyta > Magnoliopsida > Lamiales > Lamiaceae > Pogostemon > Pogostemon cablin. The sequence continues at coordinate 13,785,191 of CM042986.1, read as the reverse complement.
CCCCCTTCTCTTTTTCTCTTTACAGGATGGGTATTTGTGGTGTGAGTGGCATGTATGTCTATTTATATTCTGATTTGATATTGGATTGAGGTGTGATGATACTTGAGGATGGAGTGGTTGTATATACTTGATTTAGATTGTTATGATGGTTTCTTTGCTAAGGATGTCGCATTCGTATTTTGCATGTATTGATATCGTTGATGAGAAGCATGTATAACTTGTTAAATATGTAGAGTTCATTGCGAATTGTTCTTGATTATATGATATGAGGAGTGCTTAGGATTCTATTTACCCATGTGAGAATTTGAGCCTTATGAAATTATGTTATATGCATGATAATTTATTCTTGTGAGAATCATTCATATGACCATATTCTAAAACTTGTCTTGGAGTCTTGTTTGAGACTTATGATTGATTAGTTACTAGGACATGATCTTAGGCCATTATTGTTATTTGAGCCACTTAGCCAAATTTTACTTTCCCATGTAATGAATAAATCATTGCGAGCCCTTTTGAGTCTTTAAAAGCTTTTTCTTTGGCAAGTCTTGATAAAAAAGCCTTTATTTATCCTTTATTTGAGCCTTGTTGAATACCCTATTCATTAGTAGAGAGTAGAGGTGAATAAATGCTAGCTTGAACGTGAAGGAAGGAAGATAATTTGGGTTGAGTGATATGATATAGACATGCACCAAAAAACTGAAACCGGCGGTTCAAACCGGGGAACCGCCGGTTTTAACCGGAACTAGAATCGAGAGAAACAAAACTGAAACTGATAGAACACGATTCGGTTTCGGTTCCAGCCGCGCACGAACCAGAACAGCCGGTTCAAACCGGAACTGCCGATTTGCCAGTTCATGGTTAAAATCGGCGGTTCACCCTTTTTTTGGGCGGTATTTTTTTAATTTTGAAAATTCAAACGTGCGGCCGAGATCGTGTGACCGTTGAAGATCAACGGTTGAGATGGCTGGCAGAACCGACGGTTCCGGTTTGAATCGGCAGTTCCGGTGAACCGGCAGTTCTGCCCGTTTTTTTTTTTTAAATTCAAGGGTTGAGATTTTTTTGTGTTTAAAATTTGAAATGGATGGATGAGATCACTTCCAATCCTCTATAAATACCCCCCAAGTGTGATCAATTTGGGCACACAATAATACAACATTCACATTCAATCTACTACTTCTACTACTACACTCTCTTCTCTACACTACTTCTTCTATTCACATTCTTGATTAATTCTACATTTCTACTAAACTACTCAAGTTCTCAATCTCATCTCATCTCAACTCTCAAGTCTCAAGTTTATTTTTTTATTTCAATTCTCTTATTATCACTTTCATTTCAATTCTCTCATTATCATTTTCTATTCTTTCCCACACATATACTACTAATTAGTATACTTCTACTTCTAGTCTCTTAGTTTTAGTTCATAAATCTTATATATTCATCCTTTTTTCAATCTAAAAAAAATGCCTAGAAGAGGTTCTTCTTCATCCGGTGCCTCACCTTCTTCTTCTAGAGGAAAATCCATACACAACCCCTTAAATTGTCCTCCACCACCTCCACGCCAACTTCCACCAACTCTAGAAAATATTGAACTTGAAAATATTCCTTCGGATGAAGAAATCTCCCCTCATTTGTTCAACTTGAATGTTAGGGAGATACTTGGAGATGATTTCCCCTCCGACGACGACAACAATAATATTCAAGGTCAATCACAACAAAGGGCGAGTGGAAGTCAACCAACCTCGGGTGGTACGGGTACCGGAGACGGAGCTGGAGGATCTTGCAGAGGCAGAGGATCGACTCGAAGTTCCCCACAAGTGTTACGTTCTGATATATTTTCCATTCATTTCAAGAAGGAGGCGATTGAGAATTCGAATGAATTCAAAGTTATTTGCAACTATTGTGGCACGAAGTATAAATTCAAGCATGGCGGAGGATATGGAACGTTCATCAAGTACATCAACTCGAAGCATCCGGAAAAGATTGGCATCTCAACCGGTCAAACACAAATAGGATGAGGGTTCACGGCCTCTTCCGGAGGAGAAGGTTCATCGGCGTCGGGTAACACTCTTTTTAAATTTGATGAATCTAATTATTTGAGATTATACCTTAAACTTATGTGCACCAAACATTTGCCATTTAACTTTGCTGAAAATGTTTTTTTTCAAGATTGGGTAAATCTCACTTTAAATCCTCAAGCCCCACCTTGCATCGTAATAAATGTAAACTTGGTGTTGCTAAAGTTGTTAAAGAGTATGGTTTGATTTTAAAACAAATTTTGCAGGAATTACCTCATAAAGTGTCAATATGTTCGGATATTTGGAGCAATTTTTGGCAAAAAGAGAATTATATGGGTATTACTTGTCATTGGATTGATAGTTCATGGAATTTACAAAAAAGATTAATTGCTTATAGATCATTTGATGTTCCTCATACCGCCGTTAATATTGCTCACAAAATTAGTACTATTTTGCAAGAATATGGTTTAGTTACAAGGATTTTTACAATCTCATTTGATAATGCTAGTGCTAATACGGCTAGTTTAGAAAGTCTTATTGATATTTGCAAACCCTCAATTGGTGGTAGATTTTTTCATGTTAGATGTATTTGTCATATATTGAATTTATGTGTTCAAGATGGTATAAGTGCTTTGAAAGCACACATTCAACCTATTAAAAGTGTTATATGGTATATAATGAGAAACCCTTCCGTTACTAAAAGGTGGAAAAGATATTGTCACTCTGTGAACATTCACCCAAAAAAATTTCCTTTAGATGTTTCAACTCGTTGGAATTCGACGTATAAAATATTGCATGACTCTTTTGATTATAAAGATCATATTTGTGCTTTTTACTCACAAGATGCGGGTGGCCAAATCTTGTTTGCTAATCAATGGGACACATGTTATACTCTATGTGATGTTTTGCAAATTTTTAATGATGCTACGGAAGAACTATCCAGTGTTTATTATCCTACTTTAAATTTAGTTGTTGATAATTGTGTTAAAATTGCTATGATTTTTAGTGCTAATGAAGCACACCCGTTGTTGTCAAATGCTATTCTTTCCATGAAATCTAAGTGGTTAAAATATTTTTTTCAAATCCCAGACTTGTGTTTAGTTGCTAAATTGTTGGACCCACGTATTAGAACGGATGGTTTAGAAGAATTGTTAACGTTTTACTATGATTCATTGTATGCTAATTGTGATTCTCCTACTAGACAACAAGCTCCTAATCCTAAAGACATAGTTGCAACTACTTATAATCTACTAAAGGATCTTTTTAAGAAGTATAAAGAACAAAATGGTACGAATGATGATCAATCTAGTGGTGATGATAGTAGTGATAGTGTTGATAATTCTATGAAATATGATGCTCTTCAAAAATTTATAGTTTTTATGATGCTAGATCTCAAAAACGTGCACGGGTTATATCTAATCCTTTTCAAGAACCTGATTCTTATTTTACTAACACTTTTGAGTTTGAAACAAGCGGAACTAGTTTTGAAATTTTGAAGTGGTGGTCAAGGAGAACAAAGTCATTTCCTATTTTATCATTGATTGTAAAAGAGGTTTTTGCATCTCCCGCCTCTACAATTGCCGTCGAACAAGCATTTAGTCTTGGTAATCTCACTTTGGATCCGACACGATCTAATTTAAGTGTAACAAATTTAGAAAATTTGTGTTTGCTTGATAATTGGTCAAAGGCGGAAAGACGGATTCAAAATCAAATTGAAGAAGACCGATCGGATGATGAAATTACGAAATATGGAAGCGAGTTAGATTGGTAGAGTAAACAAAAAAGGTCATCACCATTCACCTCCACCGAGCCAAAGGGGTAAGTTGAGGTAAGTTAAGAGAACTACGTGGGCTTTGATTCCTTTCGAGGATACGTAGGCAACTTAAATCTAAGTTGAATTTGAATTTTCAAGTTTAACCCTAGATTTAAGCTCAAGTCCTCCCCCCCCCCCCCCCCTCTATTATGTTGTTGTATTTTATCTTATAAAGTTTGTATTTTTTAAATTTTTGAAGTGTAACAATAAAGTAGTTGACATGGAAGTAAACTTGTAGTGTTCTCTACACTTCTACGTTTGTAAATTGTAATGGTTTAGACTTTAATAATTAAATTTTTTATGTGATCACATTAATTAATATTGTATGATTATTATGAATTTAATATCAACTTTGAAATTTTTACTTACATTATTGAATATTGTATAGTGCATTAGTGCATACATTATGTTTTCAATTTTAATGATATTATTATTACATTAATTCAAATTCAATATTTCAATTTTCAATTACACATGTTTCACTTATTTAATAAATAAATTACACATAATAACTGATAACACATGAATGATGTATAAATATAATAACATAAAGAACAAAAAAAAACCAAAAAATCAGCGGTTCCGAACCGGAACCGCCGGTTCACTAATCGAAACCCCTATCCCCCAGTTCGGTTCTGGTTCTCCCTCCGTTGGAACTGGAACCGGCGATTTCGAACCGGAGTGCATGTCTAGTATGATATGTAAAAAGAAATATGGTTAAATATTGTTAAGTGGTAGTGCCTGAAACCGGTACCCCGACTGCTTAGAAGGGTAGTGCCCGAAATTGGTACCCTTGTACTTTGAAAAAAAAGATGATGTTGATGCCAAGAAAAAGAAGGAAAAGTGAATCGCGGAGATCATGAGAATAAGAAGGAGAGAAGAAACTGTTTGATGAAAAGCAAAATTCCAAGGTAATTCTCTACTAGTAAATTATTCACTTTATCTATACTTTCCTACATTTACCAAAGAGCCAACATTACAATCCAAAAGCAAGTCCTTTGTGATCCTATGAATCGAAGTGAGCGTATATACTAACCCGTTAAAGTGTACATCTCTTACACTTGAGTGCGAAAGTAAACACTTATCTTGTGAGCTAGATGAATTAGTGCTCCGAATTGCATTATAATTGAGTGATGTTTTGCATGAATGAAATATATGATGCGAGTGATACTTATTTTAAGTTGATAGAGTTGCATGTGTAGGTATGACTTGTATTTGACTAGATGGACTTGTGAATTAGTGATCCTATGTTTTGATTGCGTTACCTTGGGATGAACAACATGTTAGTTTAGAGGTTTGATGAGTGTGTAAATTCATGTGTTTTGAGCCTTGATCCGTATGATAATGATGTGAGATTTAATCTTAAGACACCCGATTCGACCAAGCAGGGAATCAGTTTGACCAAGCAGAGAGCAGTTCAACCAGCATCTCTGGTCGAACCATGCATCAGAAGATTGGCAGAAGCGTGGTTCGACCACGACAGTGTGGTTCGACCAAGCCATTTGGTCGAACCATGGTCGAACCAAAAGCATAAGTTTTTGCAATTATAGTTTGACCACGACGTTCCAGTTCAAGGTGCCATTCTAGTCGAATCGCCTACCTACCAGTAATTTACAGGATTCGACCTGTGGTTCGACCAGCTGTGATTGGTTCGACCAAGGCCTTTTGTCATACTGATGCGCTGGACACATCCGAATCTATATTTTTACACCTTCAGTGCATGTTTTCACTTAAAAAGTCCATCCTAGGTCCGTAAGGAGAGCCACAAGTATAAAAGGAAGACCATACGCGAGGGAAAAGAGGACATTCACCACCTTCATTTTACACGACATCCAAAACCCTACCACCATCCATGGAGGTGTGGAGAGAGATTAATCTGTCGAATCAAGTGAGAACCAAGTGAAGATTTAAGATGGAGAGAGATGCGACGACGCCCACATCTAGAAGGATTATATATTGAGTTTGAGACAACTCTTAGAGAAAGGTTACGACATTCACTATAAGGATTATAACCTTTCATTAATAGATAAGGAAAATAATTTAATAGCGAAGGTGCCAATGTCAAAGAATATAATGTTTCTACTACATATTCGGAATGATGTGGCAAAATGACTTAAAGCTCGCTTTAAGGATAAGTCTTGGTTATGGAACCTACGGTTTGGGCACTTAAATTTTGGAGGATTAGAGTTGTTATCAAGGAAGGAAATGGTAAGAGGATTACCATCTATCAAGGATCCCGACCAACTATGCGAAGGATTTATACTTGAGAAGCAAGCTAGAAAGTCATTCCCAAAGGAGTAAACCTCGCGTGTAAAGAAGCTGTTGGAGTTGATCCAGCCGACGTGTGTGAGCCAATCAAACTAAGCTCTCTTCGTAACAACAATTATTTGTTGGTCTTCATTGATGATTTTTTTAGAAAAACATGGGTGTATTTCTTGAAGCAGAAACAAGAAGTATTTGAAGCCTTCAAGAAATTTAAAGTTGCCGTTGAAAAGTGGAACGAGCTAGAAATCAAATCAATAAGAACTGATCGAAGTGGTGAATTCACATCCAAGGAATTCATGGTGTATTGTAAAGCAAACGGGATCCAAATGCCTCTTACTATTCCAAGATCTCCTCAATAAAATGGTGTGGTAGAGAGAAAGAATATAACCATAGTGGAGATGGCGCGCATCATGTTGAAGATAAAGAATCTTCCAAAAGAATTTTGGACAGAAGCAGTGGCGTGCGCGGTGTACCTGTCCAATCGTTCTTGGAATTGATCTAAGAACAATTATGGTTAGTTGGACTGATCTTACTTCAATCTCTAGCAAAACTCTCTCTTACAGCCTTCCGGATGATGGATAATCTCTCTAAGGTTGGTACTCCTTCTCTTGATCGATTCTCCTCCAACTCTCTCTATACTGCTGCATAAGCCTTCTTTAATACTTGTAATCGCACCTCCCGGGCCTGGAATGGGCCTTTTAAGTGATCACATGCATTGAGGGTGTAAAAATACGAATATGGTAAGTTTCTGAGGCTCAATTCAATCAACACAACAGGTTGAATTCACCCCTCCAGGTCGAATTGGAAGTCGAATTGGCCTACTGTAAGTCCCAGATGCTTAATTTGACCAGAGGCCCTGGTCGAATTTACATGATTTGGTCGAATTTACAATGCCACTGATCAATTCGACCAGGATTCGACCAGATGCCCTGGTCAAATTCACCTGTCGTGGTCGAATCCTCTTCCTGTTATAAATTTCTGCATCTAATTTGACCAGCAGACGTGGTTGAATTCTCCTCCAACAGGTCGAATTGACCTCCTGCTTCGCCTAAACATATGGCTACGACTTCCTTTCTTCAGTTTCCAACACTTCCACTCTGATTTTATTCTAAAAACCACTCAAATGGCTTCAATAACACCTGATTCGTGACTTAACACAATATATATCGGTTTACCATCAATTACAACCTTCAAACACCTCATAATAGCACAAACCCAGGTGCAAGATTCATGAATTTACACACTCATCACCATACACCTTTGAAATGTGGCAGGTACGTTGCAAAGCCGAAAGGTAACCGATGACATGCAAAAGTCCCAAAGAGGCATGTGAAGGTTGTTTTCTCCTAATCTTCGGGAGCATTTGCAATCTGAAAATAACCAGAAAAACCATCAAGAAAACAATAATAAGAATAACCTGCGAGCTTTTCTAGTAGCTGATCAATAAAGGGCAAAGGAAAATGATCCGTTCTAGTCATATTATTAATCTTGCGGTAGTCCATACATACTCTCTAACCCGTTTACAAATGAGTCGGAACCATATCACTCTTGTCATTCTCGACCACAGTCACTCCTAATTCCTTTGGTACCACTTGTGTTGGACTAACTCACTTACTATCTGAGATTGGATAAATGATCCCCACTCAGAAGTTTCAACACTTCCTTCTTTACCACCTCCATCATGGGTGGATTTAACCGGCGCCGAGCTTCTCGAGACGGCTTTGCATCATCCTCAAGCAGAATACTGTGCATATAAATTGCGGGACTGATACCCTTCAAATTCGCTACCGTCCATCCAATAGCAGTCTTATGCCTCTTCAACACATCAAGCAATAACCTCTCCTGCTCGTTCATCAGCTTGGACGAGATGATCACCGGTAAAGTGGAATCCGACCCTAAGTACGCGTATTTCAAGTGTTCAGGAAGTGCCTTTAACTCCAGCTTCGGAGCCTGCATTATAGATGGAAGAATTTTGGAAAAATGTCAGGCAGTTTAACAGAAGCTACATCTACGATGTTCGATCTCTGAGAAGAAATATGCAAAGCATTGACATAGTGATTCAGCATCCCCCTTCATGATTCCATGATCAATTACTGTGTCTAATGCATCCCTACTCGTGAGTTCAAAGTGTTCCTGGACAATAGGCTCAATAGTACTCTCAACAGAAAGCAGGTTAGCATCACAGGGTATTTCATAGCATCATATATGTTAAATTTAATGATCTGCCCATCAAATTCCATCGTGAGGTATCTTCACTAGCATCTATCTTAGTGCGTGAAGTGTTGAGGAATGTTCTCCCTAACAAAATCAGAGTGGAATTTGATGGGTGGTCATTCATTTCTAACACATAAAAATCAACAAGGAATACGAGTTTGTTTACCTGAACATGAACGTCCTCAATGACTCCATCTGGGTATGCCTGGCTTCGGTCACCAAGCTGGATGACAACTCCAGTCTTTTTCAACTCTTCCACACCCAGTTTTTCATACACTAATCGAGGCATCACATTGATGGAATCTCCAAGATCAAACATGGTTCTTTCCACCATAAAACAGCCGATCTTACAAGGAACCACAAACATGCCAGGATCCTTGCGCTTCTGAGGTAACATTTGTTGGAAGACAGCTGAAATGTTTTCTCCCATCACCACTCTTTCATCACCTTTCAATTTCTTTTTGTTAGTGCACAACTCCTTCAAGAATTTGGCGTATCTCGGAATCTACTTAATCGCCTCAATGAGAGGTAAATTGATCTCTACTTTTCGAAATACTTCAAGTATCTGCTTATCCTTTTCAGTGGTGTCCGGCTTCCTAAACCTGCTTGGAAAAGGCAAATGGTTAATATTAAAAGGAATAGGGTCAGAATTTTTAACCTGATTTTTTCGGACTTCTGACACTGAAGGGTTCAGTGTCAGTGTTACGTTTCTTAACATCATATTTTTCAGTCCCAAACTGATCGGTCTGATCGTCCACTGTTCTAGTAGGTTCTACATTATTTTTTCCCTCGTCTTGGTAAAAACTTTTGGGCGGTATAACCTCCTCCAACTATTTTTCACTTCGCAGTGTAATGGCACTCACATTCTTAGGATTAACCTCTATTTGTGAAGGCAACTTTCCACTATTATAAGCCTGCATCTTGATGAGTGTGTAAATTCACGAATCTTGCACCTGGATTTGTGCTATTTTGAGGTGTTTGAAGGTTGTAATCAGTTGTAAACCGATATATATTGTGAAAAGGCACGAATCAGGTATTATTGAAGCCGTTTGAGTGGTTTTTCGAAGGAAATCAGAATGGAAGTGTTGAAATCTGAAGAAAGAAAGTCGAAGCCATCTGTTTGGGCGAAACAGGAGTGCAATTTGACCAGAAGGAGGTTAATTCAACCAGCCCTTTTGGTTGAATTGGTAGCATAACACGAGCATAAGGTGGATTCGACCACGACAGAGGAATTCGACCTGGGCATCAGGTCGAATCGAGGTCGAATTGATTGGCGAATATGCCAATTCGACCTCGTCACTTCAATTCGACCAAGGCATCTGGTCGAATCAAGCACCTGGGACTTACAATAGGTTAATTCGACCTCCAATTCGACCTGGAAGGGTGAATTCGACTTGTTGATGAAGTCAAATTGAGCCTCAAAAACTTACCATATCCGTATTTTTACACCCTCAATGCATGTGATCACTTAAAAAGCCCATTCCAGGCCCGAGAGGCGCGATTACACGTATAAAAGAAGGCTTGTGCAGCAATATATCACATCACGCGATCAAGAGGACGAGACATAGAGAGTAAAGAGGAGAACGATCATCCATCATCAGGAGAGGCTGCAAGAGAGGTTCTGCTGGAGATTCAAGTAAGATCGGTTCAACTAACCATGATTGTTCTTAGATCAATCATGGGCTAGAGCCGTTTCGGTAGTTCTAGTGTTATGAAGGTTTCATGAGTTATTTTATCTTTCGTGTGTAAACTTCATATAACACTACTTGTGGTTTATTTTGTATAAGATTGTACGTTTTTAATCCATACTCATGGTCATTTTGTGCATCAATAATTATTGTGTAGAGTCTGAATACATAACTTAGTTATTGGTTGAGTGCGTTCACTGCTGAGCAGGGCTTTATGTTATAATTCTAAGTGAAGGAATTCCGAAGTCTTATTAGAACTATCTTATATGAATACTTATTAATTGAATCATATTCGGGTTAATAAGTAGGATAAAGAGTATAATTTCATAGTACCTATAGAGAGAGATCATATCGGGTAAGAGTACTGAGTGCACAGAAAATAATTGATATTGATAGTATCTAGAAAGAGGGGTGAATTATATCTCTTGCTCTGAGGATATTCACACGTGTCATATGCATATTTACTTGTGTCAATAAAGTGAATTTGTATGGTTTAGTGATGCGTCCATAAACCACACGGCAGAGTCGGACACCGTCACACGAAAGATGAATTAATAAGTGGAACTGGATTACCTGAAGAACTACCTACTATCTTACTTGATTACAACTTACTTATCTATTCTTCTTGTTATATTTACTTGTTATTTTAATTAATAGTTGTTACTTAATCTCAATATCACAACCATTATAATTTCCAACATAGTCTTAATGTACTAGAATATAATTAAATTGATAATTATCAGTCCCTTGGGTTCGATATTCACTTGGTTACCTTTCGAAACTACAATTGATATCCTTCATACTTGAGGATTAATTGTGTGTTGAGAAAACGCTCATCACATCTGGCCTACAGTTGTGGCCAATTGGGTTACTTGATTTTCTAAGTTCCGGATTGACGATTGGGTTGTCATTTTCAAGTCTTGAATGGATGAATGAGTCATCTCTTGGAATATCAGATTGTTGGCAGCTATTTCTTTCATCATTTCCTCAAATGAAACTCTGGAGCTTGCCCCACCTTGTTGGCGATTTACACCATCTTGAGGGTGATCTTGTTGCCTGTTCACTACTCTCTGCTCTTGAAACTGCTATTGCCCCTATTTCCTACTTGTCCACTACCATACCTGAGATTAGGATGATCTCTCCAACCCTGATTGTAGGTTTGAGAGAAGGGGTCATGAAGTTGCCCCATGGCGTTTCCTTGCTCCTTTATGAGTGATATTTTCACCTAGATTTTAGTGTCTTTTTATATCTATTTTTGTATTATTTTATCTGTATTTATGTATTATTTAGTTGTGTTTTGTATTTTTATTGAATAAGAAAGATGTAGGAAAAAGCGGATCTCAATTCGTAGTTGAAACGAAGGAGAACGAGCCAAAACAAAATGTGAAAACAGGGGCATGCACCAACACAGGCCGTGTACGGAACACGGCCCTGTAAGAGGTGGCCGTGTGCCATCATTAATTCATCCAACACGACCACCCTGTGCCCGTGTTACAGCACACGAGTCGTGTTGTAACACACGAGTCGTGTTGTGTAACACGGGCCTGTAAGGAGAGGCCGTGCGGCAGCGTCAATTCATCCAACTCGGCCACCTTATGGTGGTGTTGTAGAGCACGACTCATGTTGCGTGAAATTCTGTTAAAAATTAGAATCCTTCTAGAAGATTCCCATGGGGTATAAATACCCAATACTTCAATATTTTAGAGAGAGATCCGAAATTCACAGCCCTGCACATACCTCACACACCATTTCTTCCATTCGACACCATCATCTTCATCCATTCTTCATCCTTTGGACCTACCATGATCCCACCATCAATTTCTACATCCAAGTGAAGAAAAATGACCAAGGAAGAGAGGAAAGTGCAAAGAAGGGAAGAAGATCACCATTGAAGATAGATCAATGGAGTTTTCATTCAATCTTTGTATTAAACCTCATAGTTTTGTCATGATTTGTAAGGATTTAATTGTCTATGTTAATTTCTTTGTGAATATGGTATGCTAATCTTCCTTGTGAGATTAGCAACATAAGAGTTGTTGGATAATTTTGGGATTTGTGTATTTGAATTCATATGTTGATTGGACCTATGGTTTTCTATCATTGATTATTAATTGCTTGATTTGTATTGATGATTTGTGTGTTTAGTTGTTCTAAATATGTGATTAGATTGAGAAATTAATTATGTGCTTAGGATAATTCAGTGAATCATTTCATCAAACACTTCATGTGCATTATAAATTGTAAAGATATTGAGAAATCCTTTAGAGTTTAAAACTCTTTGATAGAACATATGATTGGTTTGATCGAGAGTTTGATTAATCGTGTGAAGGGACTCTCATTTCAAGCTTAGTACCTAGTTGAAATTGTTTGAGTGAGAATCAATCCGTTGAGGTAATGAGATTCATATCCTATCCATCTCGAGAGGGAGCTTAGGTGAACTTAGTGTTGGCCCTTAGTCTTATACCCATGATTCATGTGAATTCGATGCATTTATCCTAGGATTTCTACTTCTTAATTATTGTTAATCTCACTTTTACTTAATTTGGAAAACCACTTTTCATCCATCTATCTTGTTTGCTAATCATTGCTTGCTTGACTGCTTTGGTTATTGTTATTTATTTGTTTACAACCAATCCCTTTGATGATTCGTCTCTATAAAATTAGGATAAACGTGATCTCGCTCAAGCTCTAGCACCAACCTCCTTGTGGTTCGATAAATTCTTAAATTGGTCAACCCGACTACAAGTTATGGCTAATCACTCCTCACTAGGTGTAACCCTGCAATCAAGAGTAGAATGATCATTAGTTAAATAATATTGACAGGATGAAGGGTTTACCCCTCTTCCTTTAGCAAGATTCTCCACAGCAACTGTCATATTATTCAAAGTTTCCTCCAACTTAGAATCATGGACCTCCTTTACTTCTCTAACTGATGGATCACATGTGCCAAACTGTTGGGTATTAGCAGCTATGCTAGCAAATAAGTCTCTAGCAGCAGTAGGTGTTTTCATCATAAAAGCTCCACTACTAGCTGCATCAAGCATGTTTCGATCCATGATCGACAACCCTTCATAGAAGTACTACAATAGCAGTTGGTCGCTTATTTGATATTGGGGACATGCTGATGTGAGGCATTTAAACCTCTCCCAATACTCATGTAAACTCTCCCCTTGCATCTGACGAGCTCCAGATATCTCCTTATGTAAAATAGCAACTCTAGTGGCCGGAAAATAAGTTTGGAGAAAAAGTTTCTCCATCTCGGCCCACGTATTTATCGATCCAGAGGGGAGATAATACAACCAATCCTTTGCCATGTTTTTCAATGCAAAGGGGAATACCCTAAGCTTGATTTGTTCCTCCGTCACTCCGTTTGATTTCATGTTCATGCACACAACCGAGAACTCTTTCAAGAAGTTGTGAGGATTTTCACCTGAAAGACCATGGAAAGCAAGAAGTAAGTGAATTAATCCCGATTTCAATTCAAATACGGTATTATCAGTAATCGCAGGAAAGTTAATGCATAGTGGCTGATGGACTACGTCCGAATTTGCCAATTCATTAAAAGTTTTTTATTATTTCCAACCATGTTTTCCTCTTCCGACTTAGATCCTACAGTCTCTTCCTCCTCTAAATTAGAAAAATCAGAATTATCCTCTCCAAGTTGAAGTGGATCAGCTGCAAGTTCGGATTCGGTAAGGTTTTCTGCGGTTTCGCTAATGGACGAACTTGTTTCCTTCTTCTTCCGGGCCTCCTTTCTCAACCTCCGGGCAGTTCTCTCGATTTTTGGTATGTATTCAAGCTGTTTTTTACCTGAAGATTGAGTAATCATTCACAGAAAAAAATTTCAAAAATAGAGGACTTCTGACACTGAAGGGTTCAGTGTCAGTGTAACTGGAAAATTCAAAAATTCCAGAAAAATTCAAAAAAATTCCAGAACCTGTAAAAATACAGAAAAATATTAGAAACCAAAAATTTAACAAAATTCAATTTTACTCCCCGGCAACGGTGCCAAATTTGATAGGTTGTCGCCGGCCTACCAAAATATAATTTATTTCTGACTTACCACATTACTTAGTATAATGGCAAGTACGGGTCGAACCCAAGAGAGAATAATGAATTTTAATTAAATTAAAGTGTTGAAAAAATAAAATAAGTAAAAAAAATCGATAAAAACTCAAGAAATAATTCAACTCAATTTTTAAATAACAAAGTAGATGAAAATTAATTATAAAATTAAACAAATGATAAAAGCCTAGATAAGGATGACGATCACCTCCAGTTTACTAAATTATTTAATTACAGGAATTAAACATTTAACTTAATGCGCAAACTCAAATCCCTAGATTGACTGTACGACTAATCAACCCAAATGTTCTTATGTTTATCAACTAGGGTACGACCACTAAATTGAACTATCTATGAGTGACCCTATGAATTCAAACTCATAAACGCATTAAAACTCTAAACATAGGATTACTGAGCTACAAAATCCGACTATGTATCATACAACCTAGATCCTATTACACCTAGAGGAAATAATCTCTATTTGTTACTTAATCTAATTCCTATAACAATTACGGATTATAGTTCATAGAATAACATTCAGCGGTAAAATAATTAAATAGTTATCAGGCTAAAATAATTATCAAACAACCATTAAGAACATCAAAGCATGTAATAGAATAAACTTGCACAAAAGATTCAATGTAAAACCCTTAAAAATTAACTAACATTCAACGGGAAGTTCTCGAAATCCTAAACTAGAAGGGGATTAGCCCCACATGTTCATGACAAAAAATAGAGTTAAAAATCATAAAAAGCAGGATGTCGAATTATTCTTCGTTGAAATCTGCCTTGGAGTCGAAAGTGCCGCTCCTCTTCTTCTCTCGGAATTCATGAGTAATCTGCCATAGGAAAATCACGTGTTGATTGTGTATCTTCTGTCCTCAAAAATAAATAAATATCTCTCATAAATATCTATGTCTTGATCCCCAAATAATCTTGTTTGATCTTTTTCCTTATCTGTTCTCTTCCAAAAATATCTCCAGATCTCTTTCTTATCTTTTTTTCTTTTGATCAATCATGCCACAGATTTGGAGAGATCCGATCCCAATAATATGTTGGTTGATTTATTTCCTTATTTATTTCTTTAATAACATGTTTCCACATCAATTTAAATAATTAAAGTAATTATCTCCCAAAAATAATATAAGTCAATATTAGCACATAAATATCATATAATTAAATCAATAGACTCGAATTTCCACTAAATAAGGATGCTAATATATGACTTATCACTGGTGGAATGCGAAACTAAACTATCCAAGCGTGAAGAAGGATTATGGAGAATTCAACCACAACGCACTTGAAGGCGACGAAAAGAATTCTTCAATATCTTAAAGGTACGCTCAACTATGGCCTACTTTATTCAAATACTAATAAATATGAGCTTGTGGGCTATAGTGATAGCGACTAGGCTGGACATAGTGATGATCAAAATAGTACAAGTGAATTTGTATTCTTCATGGGAGACACCGCTTTCACTTGGATGTCGAAGAAGTAACCAATTGTCACATTGTCTACGTGTGAAGCCGAGTATGTAGCCACCACATTCAGTGTTTACCATGCTATATGGCTTAGAAAACTATTACAAGAGCTCGGATGGACACAAGAGAATCATACGAGGATTTGTGTGGACAATAAGTCGGCAATTGCATTGGCGAAGAATACGGTGTTTAATAATCGGAGAAAGCACATAGACAATCGCTTCCACTACATTAGAGAATGTATTTCGAAGAGAGAAGTTCAAGTGGAGTACGTGAAATCACAAGGCCAAGTAGCCGATATTTTCACGAAGCCACTCAAGTACGAAGAGCTTGCAAGACTCCGAACTTAAGAGGGGGTGTTGGATAGTAAACTTAATTTTGCATGTAATATGAAGAGGAATCTAGAAAAAATGAGAAGTTGTGAATATTTTAGATTAATGGAGATGTAAGTAAAACTAGAAACTTCTAGCATTTGAGCACATGGATAGTTAAAGAATAATATAGATTAATATAGAGATAGAATTAACTAGAAGAACATGTGATTAAATAGAAGAAATGTCTAGATGGAGCTAGTGTAGAATTATCTAGAGTATTTGAGATTGTGCTCTTGATTAGTATAAATAAGTGATGTGATGTACCATTTTGAAGTAGAAGAAATACAACCAATAAAGTGGAAAGTTTATCCCAAACCTGTTCTCTTCCCCAAACTCCTTCTATCACATTTTGTTCACCCAACTCACAAATTCCTACACTCGTCCATAATATACCTACACATATCCCTCCAACCTTCTACTCCTTCAAGGTAGTCACGGAAGAGAGAGTCGTTTTAGCGTGAGAATCACCTAGATCAGATTTCAGATAAAAATATTAAGCTCAAAACTGTGAGGTCATGCAATCCACTGACGAGAATTCTGAAAATATCTGAAAATTACCCTTTTTTCTAATTACTTAAAGAACCTGCAATGGGAGGTGCAAATCAAGGTGTCCAAAATTTGTAACTAAAATATGAGTTACAATTCCGTTGGAAGTTGGAGGTACAAATTAAATTCTTTTTATATATGCAGGTAACAAATTGAAAATTGAAAAAAGCAATATAAATGTCTAATTTGGCAGGTCATTACATTTGATCTTTTTTATTTAACTCCAAAATAATTTTAATGGAACAATTTATATACTGAGTACTCTTCAAAAAGACCATTTTTTTCAAAAAAAAATTCAAAATAAATATATAATTGGAATAGTATTCTTTTTTCAAGATAAGTGTTATAGTTATCGTGTTACACTTCAAATATTCCAACTTATATAAAATATTTAAATGTTAATTTATAGTAAATAATTTTATGTTTAGGTATTAATTTCAAATAATTATATTAAATTATTTTGTATTTATGTGAAAAAAATATTATATTAGTATTTAATAAATTTATAATGTGTATAAATTATATTTAGTGGTGAGATCCTAAAATAGTATTAGTTGTACCTAAACTGATTGGAACGTACAAGTACAAATGTGAAGAATTTAAACTTTTGATGTGACAATTACATGACAGTGATGTGGCAATAATTTGTATTTGAATTGAGGTACATGGCTGGAGATGTCTTTAGAGCCTAAGTAATTTCCTTATCACATGTATTTACACCAAACTCACCCTATCAATGCACTCAAAATTTTAACCAATACACCCATTCCCATATTAAAAAATTATTATTTTAAATACACATATATTAAAAAGATAATAATATCCTTGAACCATACACCTACCCATTTTAAACTTGACAAATCTCACTTGTTGCAGCCCACAACCACCGACGACTTACACTCAAATACAAAAATGAAAAAAAAACTCCAGAGCATACGAACATACTGGAGAGAAGAGGAGAAGAAGGAGATCTATGATCGGTGTTATTTTCACCTAAATTTTAGTATCTTTTTATTATGTATTTTTGTGTGTTTTTATTCATTTTGTATATCTTTTGGGGGTGTTTTATGTTTATATGGAGATTTGTGCTTTGAAATAATAAATGTATGATTTTCATCATTAAGTGCCTTAAATTACGCAATATTTGTAAATATTTAGAGAATTAGTACTTTGATGGAATTTGTTTAACTTTTAGGTAAAAATAGATTCTAGATGTGACAAGGAAGACGTGAAAAAAACGTAGCTCAATTCGGAGTTGAAATGAGAGAGAACGAGCCAAAATAAAATTGCTGAAAACTGTACCAACTCAACCCGACGTCCGAGCATGACCCAAGCTTTGTTTCGGAGCTCGACCCGAGTACCGAACTCAACCTAAGTTCACTCCAAAGTCAGTTTTATGATGTGTGCATGTTCTAGATGATTCTAGAGGGTATAAATACCTATTTTGAGTGTAAAATACGAGATGAATCATTCTGAATCAATTTCCACACGCATTAGACACTTAAATTCACACACACTCATCTCTATCTCTTTCATCCTTCACTTCATCCATCCAATCCACTTGATCTCCTCAAATCCATTTACTATTCAATCAATCCACCAATCTAAGAAGGGGAATTCATCATTAGTTGAAGATTGGAGCATGTTGAAGGAAGGAAAGACCTACTTCAAAAGGGAAGCCAATATACCTTTGATTTGTTATTTCTTCATTATTTGGCTCAAATAGAGCATGCCATGAATTGTATAATATTTAACATGATTTGTAGTGACTAGTCCTCATGTGAGGCTAGCAATATTATTGGTTAGAGATTATGTAGATTTTGCACATCACATGTTTGATTAAATGATTGTTGAATATTTTCTATCATGAATGCTTATTCTCATTTCATGTATGATCTGTATGGTAAATTCTCTATAGTGTTAGGATGGCAATTCCAATATTATGTTTAGTGGTTTAATTGAGTCATTGATTGTATGAGGTGACTATATTAGTATGTGGGGAGATTGGCCATAACCATCATGTGCTCAGAATCTCATGATAGAATATTATTGATAATTATTTGTGAAAATGTTAGAAATGATGAGGGGACCCAAGCCAAGATTCACTTGACCTTAGAAAGGGAACACTAGGAAAACGTCCCTGCCTACTAGAGAAAATTTTTCGTGATAATATCTCTATATTGGTATATCAATATCCATAAGTACATATAGGAAGAGTGAGGATTGGAGACGCTCTTCATGAGTTCCCTTAATATCATAGCATGATAACCTTCAATGCATTTCTGTGTATGAGTCTACATGAGCCTTTTTCATGATGTTGCTTGCGTTACATACTTCTTAGATTGTTCACCTTCATCCATCTTCCATCACATATGTACATTTTCGATCTTTGATTGCTTTCTTAGTTGTTAGTTTTTAGTGTTAAAAACCCTCTCTTTATTGATTGGTCCTTCTAAAGTGAAACATTTCTCAAATACAGATACATTCACTTTCACGATTGGATTCGATATTCTAAATTTTGCACTTGCTCACTACGGTCTACTACACGATAGAGTAAGCTTGCTCTAATCAATTTATACCAAAATTGAAACTAAGTTCAATCTACAACCACCATCGCTTTACATATAAGTACAGAAATGAAAAGAAAAAAAAAGACCACCAGGTGATTATCATGAAAATTTAGTAGATTTTAGAGTCGTGTTCGTGTGAATTTAAATATTATTATACTCCCTTCGTCCCATGAAAAGAGTTACATTTACTGTTTGCACAGAGATTAAGAAATATAATATTTTAATGTGTAGTGGGTTGAGAGATATAATAATTTAATGTATAGTGGGTAGTTGTATTAGTATTGTGTGTGGGCCCAATAAAGATAAAGTGATTCATTTATTTGGGTCTCATCTACTAAAAAAGAAAATATAACTCTTGTAGTGAGACGCTCTAATTAGTAAAATGTAACCCTTGTTGCGGGACGGAGGGAGTATTATTTTTAGTATTTTTTATTTTATGTTGCTTTTATTTCTGGAGTAAAGTGTGTGAATGATGTTATTTTTCATGTAGGGATGAGGTGTATTTGAGAAAAAAATAAAAAAGGTGGAAACGAGAAATAAATCGAATGAAAAGAAGAAAAAAGAGCTGCAGTTGAAAAGACAACAGATTTAGAAGACGATACGACAACACTTTTATTGAGTGTAGAGAAATGACAGAGTAAACAACGGCTGAAAGTGTTATCTATTGTATGAAACAAAGAAAATATTGAAAGTCCACCGTAAGAGAAACTCGCTCGATTTTTCGCTTCCTCGGTCGAATTTTTGGCCCAAGAAAGGTGCGGATCCTCTACATCGCAGAATGGTGAGCCTGCCCTCTTCTGCCATTAGTTATAAATATTGCAACAATGCGGGTTTGAACCAACGACCTCTCCTTGGAGAAGAGCGCATGCAATAGGCTACAAACTAGTTTGGTAATAAAATCGTATAGAAATATACTTAAAGTGGTTTTTTGGAATCAATTTTTAAGGAAAAGCCCATTTTCTCCACTTAATCCCATTACCCATTTTTTGTACTAATCCTTCACACTTATAAATACCCTCATTTTACAAAATTTTTTTTTTGGGGTGGGGGGGATTTTTCCATTCCTCCTCTTGGAGGCACAAACACTCCAACACCATTTTCCACACACACTACCATCTCCATCCAAATTCCACTCCATTTTCCACCATTTTCACACCTTCACCCATGAATATTCACATTTCTCATCTACTCATCACAAGTCTATGGATGATTGAGACTTGAGGAGTGAGAATTGCATCTTAAAGAGAAGAATCAACCTAAATTCCAAATAGGGGAGAAATTTACCTTTATTTTTGTATTTTCTTTGTTTTATTTGCAACAATGGATGTTTGTAAGCATTGTAATGATGTTTTCATGATATTTGTTGTTGGCTAGACCTCTTGTGAGGCTAGTCATATGATGGATTGAGACTATTCTAGATATGTAGGATTTTTAATGGTTTAATTGAATTGATTTTGAAATTTATCTCATGATCTATGATTTCTTAATTCATGTTATGAATTGTGTGATTAAATTCTTTATTCATAGTGTTAGGATGGTCATTCCAATATTGTGTCTAGGGTCTTAATTGAATCATTTTATTATATGATCATGTATGTTAGAATCATTTTATTATATGATCATGTATGTTAGTGTAGGGAGAGGTAAGTCATACCCTTCTTGTACTTGGGATATTCATGAGAAAACACTTCGTTAATTGATCTTAATTGGTTGTAAATTGAATGAGAAGAACTAAATTATGATCATAGTATCTTATAAAGGAATTGAGAGTAAGAACCAATCTTAGGGGCTTGCAAACTTGTAAAAAGTTTAGAACCTAATTGCCTTGGCCATAGGGATTAGGGGAACATATATGATTGCTTCTATTTCATTTTCAATGATGTTTACCATTAGAAACTTGCATGTTTAGATGATGTGTAGATCTTGATTGTGGTTAAGCCTTGCATATTTACTTCCTCTATTTTAATTTTCATGAACAGAGAAGATATTTTGACCACGATCGGACGGCCATCTTCATATGTGTTTGTCCATCTGTTGTCGTTCGACCATGAACGGATGAGCAATATGTTCATCCATTGATAGTCGAACACAGTAACTATGGTCGTTCATCTATTACCGAACATATCTACAATTTTCGGCTTTGGTTTGCCAATTTTTTGGGAGTTTCAATTGGTGGATGGGTAGCCATCAGATTCATAGTAGATTATCCAGTAAACATATGTATCAAACAATCAAACCTAATTACAATCCATCAATTCAAAATCTAATTTTTTTTATGATAAATTCAAATTTCTACTAGATTGCTTCATGCATTGCCATCTGGAAGTCCACACAAACGGTGGATAATGGAAAGGGAAAAACGAATTTCTATTGCCACCTCCTAAAGATTTGCTCAAATGTTGAATTGGAAGAACAGATTTCCTATTTTTGGATTTTGAGATTTGAATATGGAGAGACATTTCAAGGGATCGAAGAAAGAAGAAAGAGGTGTAGAGAGTGTATCGATGTTTGTGAGATGGTGCATGTATTTCTTGAGAAAAGAATTTGCAGGATGTGCTGTATATTGATTTTAGAACAAAGGTTATTAATGTCTTTTAATATTTTGGTTTTTAAAAAATTATGTAAAAGTGGGTTTATTGTATAAAAAATTGAGTGTAGATATTCGCGCTCTTATAAAAATTGTATTTTCTGCTACATATTAATATTGAAATTTCATATATATATTTCAATGTTTTTACCGTGTTACATTATATAATATATTAATAAATGGTCAGCCCTAAAATAAGTATCATTGTGTTACACTACACATTATGAGTAACTTCATGAAGTTAAGAGTTGAATAAAGTAATTTAAATCTAATTCACTTTATTTCTCTATTGTATTTATGATATATAGGTTGGTCCAAGAAAATTTTAAATAAAAAAATAGAGATTTATTTAGGATTGATTACATAAAAAATCACGAACTTTATTCAAATTTCAAATTAATCTTTAATTTTGAGAAATTGTAAGAAATACACTATATTTAAGTATTGTTACAAAATGCACAAAAAAACCATACTTTTAGTCACAAATTGATTCACGTACGGTACACGTGGGGCTTTCTGGCGAAATTAGTGTTTTCATTAAAATTGATTAAAAATTGAACAAATTCGTTAGGTATGGTATGAAATGAACCATTTTTTTTGGAATAAAAATATAATTTTATCTTAGTTACGGGGGCAAAAGTGAATTTAGGCCTTTATCTCTTTAAAGAGTTTTTTTTTGTAAGTCTTGCGTGAGACCGTGTCGCGTGATATCATTTTACACTTTTTTAAATAGTTATCATATACGCTATAAAATGTTATTACTTTCATAATAAAATATTATCACTTTTTATTTATACTATAAATTGTTCATGAAATAACATTCTCACTTTTCTTTTAATTGAGTATCACTTTTTATTATAGAATTTATCACTTTTTTACCCGTCTCATGTAAGCCCTTACATAACACAGAGTCTCATATAAGTATTTGCCTTTTTTATATAAAAAAAGTAATTTCAACCATTAAGGTGTAAGATGAGTATGGCTATATGAATATTAACCTATGTTTTAATTGTAAAAGATAAGGATGAACTTAGATAAAATAGAAAAATGATATCATTTCGAAAATTGTGTTGATTAGCACATGATGTATTAATAATTTAATTAAGACAAATTATACATTGAACAATTTAGCCTTTCAACGTAGATATAATTAAGTTCGTATGTTTAAGGTTTCCCGTTCATCTAGATAATAATTACTCCCTCCATCCCATAAAAGTTTTGCATAGATTTTCCGACACGGAAATGAAGAAAAGTGATAAATTATAAAGTATGTTAGGTGTGTTAGGTATGGATGATTTTTTTGTAAATAAAATGTATGGGGAAAGGATGATTGTGTTTAATTTTTTACTTTTTTAGGAATGTGTAAACTTTTGTGGAACAATCCAAAATGAAAAGGGTGTCATCTAAAATTGAAATGGGAGAGAGTGAGTATTTATTAAATTGATAAAATGTTTAAGGTTTCCCGTTCATCGGACAGGGTGCATTTCTAGATAATAATTAATAAGATTAATGTTTAGATTTTGCAGGATAGAAATATATACTATATTGTATAGGCTAGCTCATTTTGAAAATACTCCAATTTTTCGATCAGGGGAAAAGTTGACCAACTTATGGTTTTGGAGAAATGAGCTTATTTTTATATTTTGTGTTGGAGTATTCATTGAACCAGATTTAGGTGTAATCCCATAACTTTTTACTAATAAAAATAATTATATTATTAAAATGTTTAAGAATTAAACACAAATAACCTAAAGAATTAATTAGTCTTATGAGATTCAGGTGCTCAAGCTGTATAAAAATATGAGTGAGGTTCTGTGCACCCGGGCGCAAGGAGAATGTTCCGTGCGCATTTGTAATTTTCATGCCCCTTTTCAATTTAAACCCCTAACAATATATAGGTTTAAATAGAATTGGAGGGGATATATATTAATAATGTTTCGAGTGTATTGAGCATAAGCAGGTAGTAGAATAGCACTCTAATTATTTTCTTTAATCTGTCAGCATATTTTGTATGAATCAAAAATTTTACGTAACTTAATTAAGAGCATATAAATATAAATAATATCAATTATTTTCTTTTTGTTGTGTAGAATAGGAGTTTATGTTCTCTTTGTCATCACAGAAACTAGACAATAGCAACGAAGATTGTGTGATTTGTAGTGACAATAGCAAATCCCGTCTGAAAGAAAGAAGAATGTGAGTGGGTTTTGACTATTGAATTGGGGGCAACCCCTTTATACTTGGGCCCATTACTGGCTTTCTTAAACCATATTTCTTCTGTTCGTTTTTGCGTTAAGCCACTTATATGGTCCTTTGTACATGGACAAATTATTTTGGTTCCCCTAGCCCATTAACTTGGGTTTGTCATTGTATCAGGCTAATTAAATAGTTTTTTGGGCCAAATATTTGGGCTTCCCATCAGCCCAAAATAATTACTTTGGGTTATTAGGCTCATCACGTGGGTTTTAGCCCATCTTTAGGTCCCTTGGGTCAAATATATTTTGATCTCGTTTAGCCCATTTATTTTGGGTCCAATTTGAGTCAAATATTTCGACTTCGTTTAAGGTTCACTTTAATTAGTGGGGTTTACTTTAATTTATGTATTAAGCTTAAAAACCTGAATTAATCTTGGGTTTAGTCATGCAACTTAATTGCTTGTCTCACCACTCCAATTCCAATCATTATGAATTTTTTATGAGTTTTAATTTAATTCTTGGGGCATTCAATTAATTTCCATAGTCTTAAATTTTCATACCCATTATCTTATCACAAACACTAGTATAAACCGGTTAATGGTGTAAACATTGTCGTTCCCTTCAAATCTTATATATCCTATTTATTGCTAGAGTGTTTAAATTAAGAGAGAGCATAGAATTTACAAGAGTTTATTTATGATATAAACCTGATTTATAAGAGACTGAACTCTTTCTTATATCTTCTAATATTCCTTTGAAAGGCGTTTTGGGAAATTTTGGCTTGTGCCTCTTGAGGGATGTAGCTACGGCTTCATGAGACCTAGCCAATGAGGTTGCTTTATGCTATATCTTTTCCTCTTTCAACATCAGCATACATATTCTTTTTCGGACTTTAGTTATCACTTCGGGTTTTGATGGGAGCGACGAATCTAACGTCGAGGTAGATATGGTTCCGAAATCGCGTCCTGAAAGTGAAAATTCACATGTTTTTAGTTTTGATTTTATTAATATTTGAGGGATATTGGTCTTAATTTGGAATATATCTATTGTTTAGGAAATAACCAAGAATAATGGTCATTTGTTATACTCACTCTTTCCCACTGAAATGTCTCATTTTATTATATTTGGACGTTCCAATCAAAGCTTTCATTTTCCTCTTATAGTAAAAGCACCCCATATATGGCTCACCATTCAGTACTAATATAATCATTTACTACACATAAAATAATAATACACCTTAATCTACGTGCAAAAATTAAATGGGGACCTTTGCCCGGTACGAAAGGATGTTTTTTTAAGGAAAACAATGTAAAAGTGTTCAAAGTCGAAAAAGAGAATTTTCGAAAATCCGTTTGACTCCGTTCGACTTGATTGACTACTTTGTTCTGGTCGAATAAGGTCCCTGAATGTTCCAGTATGTGAATTTGATCGTCGAAGTCCGGTTCCACCTCCGTTTTACCAAGTTGGCCAAGTAGAACAGCTTGTTCGACCTTCGTTCGACCGTGTGTTCGAGCCGAATAGGGTCCCATTTTCTGCCCAAATCCCTATTTTACATAACCCAAGTCCATACTTGAGAATTTTAGATAGCTTTGGATGTATCCACAGCATTACTTAAGGAAATTACATAATTTTAGCTCGAATCAAGGAACATCATGTAGATAATTTTTGTCCGTGTTGAGGAGCTGTGCATTTTAGTTACTCAACAGTCCATTATCCCTTATTTTGGGATGTGCTACTTTCTTTTGTTTGAATTTCATTTCCTTGAATCTTTATAGACGACACAATCTTTAGTTGTGATTCCTTTTACAATAGCTCATCGAAGGACATGTCTTCAAACTTATAAAGGGTCTTTAATAGAGAGCCATTCTTCCCGTTATTATTATTTTTTTAAATTATATCCACATTTTAAGAGTAAGTTTAAAAATGTCTAAAATAATGGAAAAATCATTGACTTAGTTTCGACATGATAATGTGTATCGTGTCATCTTTCTAAACTTTGGAAAACATAATTATCAAGTTAATTTTTTTGACTCGATACAAATTTGTATCGAGTCAACATTTTTTTAGAGTATCAAGTCAAATTATAAAAGTTGACTTGATAATTTTCCATAAATATTTCGAACATTTTACACTTTTCATTAAAGTGTGGGTAGAAAAGAATTTAAAAAAAAACTGTGGGTACTATCCTTCAATAAAATATTAAAGGGAGGCTTGTGATTTGGGGGTAGTCATCCAAGTTGGAACAACTTTTTTCTCATCCTCTCTCTCTCTTTCTTTCTTTGATCTTTCTCTGTTCCACAACTACTCCAACTTAGCTTAATCAGCTCTCAAGTAAAAGGGAAAAAACCAACCATGATATCATGTTTGTTGCTCTTAATTTCAACATCATCATCATTACCTTTTAATAGGTGCTGAACTTGTTGACTAATTTCTATTAATTTTTGCTGTAATTATTATTTGTTACGCGCATTCCTCAATCCACATCACATACATTGCACGGGACTTATTAATTAAATAATTCATCAACTGGAATAATACGTATATAATATAATTGCTTTTAAGACTACTTAAGATGAGTGATCATACCTAGCTAGGGTTTTATGTTATTAAGCTAATTTATTTAACTAACCACTAAGAATGTTGCACGTATTTTATTCAGGATTTTATTTATGATATGTGTGTGTAGAGCATATGAGTTTGTGCAGAGAAAATAGAGACCGGATGATCTAATCTTGCACTTCTTTAATTGTAAAAAAATTATCAGTTTCATAGAAAGTTGTCGTAATTCCATTTCACTTTTGATCAGAGAT
The DNA here is from genome assembly GCA_023678885.1 of Pogostemon cablin. Lineage (NCBI taxonomy): Eukaryota > Viridiplantae > Streptophyta > Magnoliopsida > Lamiales > Lamiaceae > Pogostemon > Pogostemon cablin. The sequence continues at coordinate 13,758,565 of CM042986.1, read as the reverse complement.
AGTTAATACGGCAAAAGATTACTATTAATTTAATCTCTTTACAAAGATTGTTAATATTAGTGTTTGTAAAATGGCTAACACTTAGCGTGACACCCATAGGTGAGATCGTTTAAACATTTTTTTAAATAATTAAAAAAAATTATGGAAGATATCGTCACATTTCATTAAAAATATTATAACTACGTATTATCATTAGATAATTTACTATACTACTATCACTTTTCATAAATTTTTATTAAAATGTTATATAACATTTTATTTGTCCTACGAAAATCTTCTCTTGAGACAAATTAAATTCACACAAGTGTTTTTGCCCCGTAATATGTATTACTCTCCCGAGAGGGAGTAAGGTTTTTTTTCCGAAAAAAATCTACACCACCGGTTCCATTAAACTCTGCCCTTTTTTTTTATTTTTGTTCAGATTCTTTACATAAAAAATTAATAATAATAATAAATAAATAAAACCTTAAATTTATCAAGGCATATAGGAGTATCAAATCAAATTAATTAATTGAACCTCAATCCAAGCTTGAATCAAATTTATCATCCTCATCTAACTTATAACATAATTTATTTTTTATTAAAAAAAGGACTATACTACTCCCAAAACATAAAATACTAATATTTTAAACTACTAAAAAAAAGTGAAGTGTTTTATGGATTGAGGTAGCATGTTGTGAGAGAGAATGTGTTTAAAAAAAATCACGTGTGAGATTTAAAAAAAAATAAAATGAAATAATAAATCCTAGAGAGTTTAATGATAATTTAGCCTCGCTTAAACACAACTAAATAGGCATAGCTATTCGGTAATTATGATCCTCCAGCTATGTGATAAAACTAATTAATTAGATTTTCACTTAAATAAAATGGTAAGGAGACGTTGCTTTATATCGATCAGCAAGCTCTTAGAAACTCAACACATACATAACCAAAAAAGAGGGTACAAATTAATTAAACAAGATTAGATTTTGAAGCTGACAAATTTTCTTCCATTGTCAAAGCATTAATCTCCCACACGACACCCCAATGAACCCTAAATCACTCAGAAGAAAATTAATCAGCTTCACAACTCATACATAATCTCTTTATTCTAAAACAAGACACATAATCATCAACACAAGGCAAATTAAACACCATATATAAGTCCACTCACCACCTCTAGCTAGTGCTCCGTAGAAAACCGCTCCCATGCACGTCTGCAAATCATACGATCAGAGAGCGTTTTGCTGCGGAGCACTTGCATGGGCGAGTCCATGCATATAAAAAGAAACAAACACACAAAAACTACGTAAGAACGATCATGTTAACGAGGTCTAGATTTCATCCTCAGAGCAGGCGGCGACGCTCTCTATGTCGTCATAATTAAAAGTGCAATCAAGAGGAGAATGGCCGTTGCCAAAAGAACTTATGTGGTCCTTGAGAGATCTCTTGTGCTTGAAATCGGAGCCACACCTGCAGTACCAGAGCTTACCACAGTTCTTCTCATGAGTCCTCCAATCCCCCTTCACTGCAAACGATTTGCCACATGATTTTCTACAGACGAAGGGCTTGGCGCCGTGCTTGCGTTTGTAGTGAGTTTGAAGGGTCCGGAAATCCTTGAGGGGTTTTGCACGGGGATGGTTGACATTGTTCTTGCATCCCTGCGCGCAGCAGTAGCATGGTAGCCTTAGCATTGCTGCCGGCTGCGCCCCTCTCAAGGATTCCGGACCCTTCCGGAATTCAGAGCCGTGGCCCCACATGTGCATCTGCATGTATATATACTCCATCATCATTAATGTGTATGGATATTTCAACTTAATATATACTATATCATACTGATTAGGGTATTACTGTCTTATCACAGTGTTACATCGATCTCTTTATCTAACGTAGGAAAGTGGTTTAAACATTCTAGGCATAGAGTCAAAGCATAATGTGTAACACGACATTCATTGTGGCTGGCTAGTTGGTCAAAATGTCAAATAGATTATTCTTAAAATTACAAAGTTTACTTGTAATTCTGAAATATATATTAACTCGTTTTTTATTCGATTCCAAAAGGGTATCTTCTTAGTTTTACCTAACAGGTGGATGTATACAGAAAACACACACGTTCCAAGTAATGCAGCAAATGAATTCAAGATTTGGGTTTAAAATGTTTAAGAATCCTTGAATAATGAGGGGCACACTCTTAAAAATCTGTCTAAATTAACGAAATTAATTCATTTTCCAAGAATAAGTGATTTTCTTATTTTCTCTTTTTTCTTTTTTGGGTAAAAATAAAAAGTAAAGTATTCATATATGGTTAGACTACGTTTGCCATATTTTGATTGTTTTATTCAGAAATTAATCAAGCTGATTGAGTATATATAATTTATATTTTATCTTGATTACCTGATCTCTAAGCCTAAGATTTTATTGATTTGGTGAAGGAACTTACATTACAGCAAACAGATAGCTAGATTCATATATAATTCTAGGATTCATATATATTCTAACATTAATTTGGTATAATTGGCTACTATAACTCACTCCAAATTAGAATATAATTATCAATGATGGATCATAACAAAAAGCTTTATCAATTTTGCCATAGCGTATAACAAAAAGCTTTACCAAAACGTATAATGGAGTTATCATGAGCCAAAGGAAAACTCTCATTTCTCTAGAAAATTATATACAATATTAAAAAATTTAAAATTAAAGCAGCTGATCTTCATGTACGCGGTGTGCATACTTTTCATTATGCCAAAAAAGAGAAATTTCTACTTATTTAATTAACACTAAACCGGTTTATATTTTCTCTTTACTGCTTATCTTGTTCATGTATAGATGAAATTGAGTATAAAATATAAAATAGCATAATTAAGGAAATTTTGAAACAAATTAGCTACTAGAAATACGTATATAGTACTATAACCCTTTGAGAGCTAAATTTTATTAAAAATAAATTTCTGCAGTGATCCATATTCTTGAAATTTAATCAAAGCAAGATCATATACATGTGTATACAGGGCGGAATAAAAGGGATCTCCATGGTTCGAACTCTCAACCTCAACTACTGCACTACAGGTGCTAACCACTAAACTACTATGTATATTAGTTGTTATATCCAATATATATATAGGTATTATTTTTCATTTTGGGGTACAGCTGTACTCCATGTACCTATACTGGATCCGCCCCCTGTATGTATATAATCCAAATGAAACGAAATGAAATTGAATGAAATCAGACTATCTAACTAATTTACCTGCATGTTATTGTACCTATTGAAGGTTTTGCTGCAAATATTGCAAGAAAACTGCATGGGCCCCACAAGAATCTGTGCTGGTGTTGGAATCCAAAATCTCCTCTCACCATTAAAATTGCAGCTGTTAGTCTTAACATCAGTCTTCTTCTTCACATAATTATCTTTTTCTTCCTCAAAATTGTAACCATCTTGCTGATTTATCACCCCAGTAATATCAGGCAACCCTATGTGTAGAGCCACAGTTACATTCTCTCTCATCTTCTCATCATCATTCTCTCTCTCATCATCCTCCAATTCTTCCTTAACCACCTCCCTTTTGTCAGTTAACTTACTCAGGAGAGGCAAGCATTGGATCGTCTCGTAGAAGTACTTTTGTCCCTCCTCGTCGCGGGGGAACTTGAAGAAACTCATGGGAACGAATCGAGACGACGAAGACGATGACGTAGAATGAGGGTTGAAGATGGCTTGAGCCATGAAATTGGAGGTTCAAGGCACCGGTTTGTGAGTATATATATGGCTATCATACATGGTGGTTAATTACTTGTTGGTGAGAGAATTCTTCTGAGTTGTGTCCTAAAATGGGATTATTACAGTTGGACTTTGTGTGGGAATGCTTGTACAAAAGATTGATTTTTGTGAACATTGGTTTGGTTTGTCTTTTTGGAACTTTTTTTCTTAAAAAATATTATGTTTGGTTTCTCGACTGTGACTTCCACTCGACATCTTTTATTTTCGACCATATTTTACGCTGGTATTTTGATTTATACTACACGTTAACACATGAGGGGTTTTTTTTTTTTCTAATTTTAGTGTATCATCGGCACGAATCATCTATTCCAATATGGTGTTTCATTTTATATTATACTCTCTCCGTTCCAAATTTATCTTCACGATTACTGTAAATACAGAGTTTATAAAAATCACTTTTTGACTTACTATTGAAGGTAATATGGTATTTTTGAGTAATAAATAAATGATAAAGTGTGTTATGTGTGTTAGAAAATGTGATAGAAAATTTGAAATTAAAGTTGGTAGAGGGATATTAGTTAGCTATTTTTTCCTTTTATGGAAGTGCGAAGTTGAATTTGGGACGGATCAAAACAGAAACTAGTGTGAAGTTGATTTGGAATGGAGGGAGTACCTTTTAAATAATTGACATATATTATAATTATTTTCCAAATTAACGTCACATGCTCCAAGAGTTTAATAGTTCTCTGTAAGATATATTTTTTTTATGTTATGAAACATCACTAAAATTGATGAGTGTAGAAATCTCATGAATTTAGGGTCCATTTATAGCATGTTTTCATACAATTATATTTGCTTTGAGTGTTTAAGTGTCCTACATTGCTCGATATATGTAAATATTTGGAGAATTTGTACTTTAGTGTAATGTGTGTGATTTTCAAGTATAAATGAATTTTAGAAGTGAAGAGGAAGATGTAGGAAAATACAGATCTCAATTCGGAGTTAAAACGATGGAGAACAAGCCAAAACAGTGAAGCAGGGCGAAACTGTCACAAAAATTCGATATCGCACAAAAATTTGAGCGAATTTTGTGTATTTTTAGGAAAAAACAGGGGTGAAACAGAACATTGGAGGTTGAGCACACTGACATAAAAATTCGACCAAATGCATAAAAATTCGATCGAATTTTTCTGCAGCTTTACAGAAAAATTCGACATCCATCACAAACATTCAGTCGAATTTTCGTGAATTTTGCCACCTGTCCAGAAAATCAATTTTAATTCTCATTTTGGTTACTTTTTCCCCAAGTTTGATTGAAGGAGAATTGAAGGAGACCCAAAATCGCCCACACACACACATTCACTATTTTTCTCACACATTACCATCTCCAATCCATTTTTCACCCAATTTTCACTCAGTTACTCTTCAATTTCTATGGATTACCACACCTTCCATCTACCCATCACATATCTATGGAGGATTGAGGCTCAAGGAGAGAGGATTACATCTTGAAGGGGAGAATCAACCCAAATTCCAAATAAGGGAGAACTTGCCTTTAATTTGTATTTTCTTAATTTTAATTGCAACAATGGATGTTTGTAAGCATTGTATTGATGTTTTCATGATGTTTGTTGTTAGTTATACCTCTTATGAGGCTAGCCACTTGATGGATTAGGGATCTATGGATTTGTTGGATTTTTAATGGTTTAATTAATGTGATTTTGGAATTCCTTACATGATCTATGATTTACTTGATTTGTATTATGATGTGAGTGATTAAATTCTCCATTTATGATATTAGGATGGTCATTCCAATTGTGTTTAGAGATTTAATTGAATCATGTTATAATATGAATTTTGTATGTTAGTATGTGAAGTATGTTGTAATATCTTTATATACTTAGAACATTCATGTTGGAACACTTAATTGGTTTATCATATTTGATTGATTAATTGAGTGAGGAGACAGATCTTGTTATCATAGTACCTTAAGGTTGTTGTGTTTGGATGGAAGGATTTGAGGAGGGATTTATAAATCCTTCCCTCAAATCCCTCCATCATGTTTGAATAACATTGAAATCAATGGATTTATAAATCCAAGATTTTAAATCAATGGATTTCAAATCAATAGATTTGATTTTGAATTTTTTTAATTGTTTTTTTAATGGATTTCAAATCCACACTAAAACCATGTCATTTGAAATCCTTCAGTTGTTGTGTAATTGATATATTAATATATAAAAATAATATATAAAATTAATAAATTAATTAAAAAATATATTTTTTTTTTATGTTTTAAACTCTACACCCAGCTTACCCCTACCCACCCCACCCCCAAATTTTTTTTAAAATTTTAGAATTTTAATATTTGAATAATATAAATATTATAGCCTTGCCCTACCCCCACCCCACCCCACCCCACCCACCAACACCACTCCCCACCCAAAAAAAATTTAAAAATTTTAAATTTTAATATTTTAATAAATAATAAAAATATTATCACCCAACCTACCCCTACCCACTCCACCTCCACCCACCACCCCCAAAAAAATTTTTTTTATAAAATTTTAAATTTTATTTATAAAATAAAAATATTACCACCCAACCCAACTCATCCCCCCTCCCCCTCCACCACCCCCACCCAATCCCACCCCACCCCACCCCACCCCACCCCACCCCACCAAAAAAATAATAAAATTTTAAATTTTATTTTTTAAATATTAAAATCTAATTTTTTTTTAAAAAAATTGGTGGGTTAGGGGGTGGTGAGACCACGTGGGGATGGGGTGGGTGGATGGATAGAGTGGTAATATTTTTATTATTTAAATATTAAATTCTAAAATTTTATATGGATTAGGGGGTGGCTAGGTGGGTAGGGGGTAGGGTTGGGTGGTAGTATTTTTATTATTTAAATATTAAAAATCTAAAATTTTATAAAAAAAAAATTTTTTGGGGTGGGTGTGGGTAGGGGATAGGTTGGGTGGTAGAGTCCCCTCAAAAAAAATTATTTTTAATAAAATTTTAGATTTTAGTATTTAATATAATAAAATTTTATTATTTTTATTTATTATATATAAAATTCTATTTAAAAAAAATTGAATTATGGATTTGAAATCCTTTTAAAGATCTATAATTTATCCAAACAGTGAAATTTAAATGAATTGATTTAAAATCCAAGGAATTTAAAATTCACTCATTTTCAAATCCATTGGATTTGGAATGACTCAATCCAAACACAGCCTAAGGGAATTGAGAGTGAGATTCAATCTTATGTGCTTAAAACTTGTAATGAGTTGAGAACCTAATTGCTTTGGCCTAGGGATTATATGTGATTGCTTTTATTTGATACTTGCCATTTAAATTTAACAAGCCATGTTGTGTCCTTGATCTTGAATGTGGTTAGCCTTGCTCTTCTTTAGATTGTCCTACATCCATTTCATTTTCATTTTGGTTATTTGATACTTTTCTTGATCATCTTTAGTTATTAATTGCTTTTATTTGCTACTTGCTTAGTTAATTGGTAGTCTAATTGCTCTTTTCAATTTTCAAAACCCAAAATCCGATCACTCTTATAAAGTATGATTGAAAACAAATACGGATACAATCTTAATTTAAATCTCCCTTTGTTCGATATTTAAACTGGGTCACTCACTACAAACGATAAGATACGCTTACCTTGATTAATTTTATACCAAAATTGAATCAAAGTTCAAAAATACAAATTGTAAAATTGAGAATTCAATCCCTATACCATCACCTCAAATTATTTTATTACTTGTTTTGTAGTTACTCTTTCCTAATTTATTACTTATATTGACTCTCTTTCCTTTTAAATTTTGCATATTTATATTTTCTTGAAGATTATAAAAATTTACTTTATGATCAATTTTATTAATTATTGTTAAAATAATATAATATTTTAAATAATAAATAAAATATAAAAATATGTTATGTGTATTTAGTAAGGATAATCATTTGAATGCAAAGCATATCAAGAAGTTATTATTGTGTTGAATATTTTTACTATGTATAATAGATTAATTATTCATATTTTAATTGAAAAAAATGAAGAAAATATTTTTTTTACAATTTAAAGAGACTAATGAGTAATATTTTTTATTACTAATTGTACTATTGGTAAAGTGGTAGTTAGTAAAATTTACTAGCGAATATCTAATTCCATTGGAAAATACAGAATTCAATCCATTTGATAAATTTCATTGGTAAAAAAATAAATTTATTTTTTCAGTTGTATATATTTTAAATTACTCGTGTGTACTCCCTCTGTCCTGGTCAAAGTGTACCATTTATTTTTCACACGTAGATTAGGAGTATTATTATTTAATGTAAAGTGAGTAGATGTATTAGAAAGATGTGATGGGTATTGGTGGACCCTTTTTACTAAAAGAGAAAAATAGTGCAGTTTGGATGAGACGTACAATATAGTAAAATGGTGATATTTGAGCGGGACAAAGGGAGTATAGTTTAGGTAAATAGATCCTAGTGTGCAACCGAGTGTATGGTGCTGCCTTCCAGGAAATATTACTTTTTAGAATTATTATGTGTTGCTCTTTAAAATATATAGGTTACTCTACTCGAAAGAGTTCATGCACAATAGTAACTTTTTACCAGTGAAAATCCTATTTCGTTGATAAATATTTCAGCTGGTAGTCCGTTGTCAATAATTCTATTGAAAATTTATATGATAATTCGTTAATAATTCGTTGGTAATAACAAAATAAAATATCAAAATTGGTCCCGTAAACATGACATATTCCAACTTTAGTTCTTTTTCATTTACAATTCTCAATATTGGTCATTTTTTGTCCACTTTTTAGTCATTTTTGTCTAAATTTAGTCTTTTTTAAAATTTAATTATTCTTTTGTCCAAATTTAGTCATTTATGTTTTAAAAATCCAAAATTGGTTCGAAATTATATAAATTTTGGACCAATAGTGGATAAAAAAGGACCAGATTTTGAAAAAATTACTAAAAGTGGACAAAAAAGGATCAAAATTAAGAATTACAGAAAAATGACTAAAATTGGAATCAGGTCATATTTACATGATCGATTTTGATATTTAACCTAATAACAATGAATATTATTATGTTGGTATATAAAACATTATAAATTTGTTGATATTTTATTGTTAAAAGACAAATTTTTTTTTGTTGATAATTCGGTAGTGTCTACCATAAGATTTCAATCTATTTGGTAAATTACGTTAGTAAAAAAGAGTTTTTTTAGTATATATATATATATAGTCGTGTGTAAATTTTAGGAAAAATAGATCTTATTGTGCAATCGGGTGTATGGTGCAGCCTTTCAGAAAGTTTTACTTTTTAGAATATCAAATGTTGCTATTTAAAATACACATGTTACTCTAATCGAAAGAATTCATGAACAATAGTAATATTACTCTTTATACGGAAGAATATGGTCTCTAATTATATAAAAGAGTAACATTTCATTGTACTAAAGTGTATCAATGGATTCAATTAACTGCACACATGTATTTTTCTTAATTTGAGTTTATATCTGGTGCACCAGATACAAGGAGTTGATTAAATTTCATGCACTAAATTTGTGTTAGTCCAGGTTCCCCATGCACCGTGAAATTCATATAGTAAAAAAAAATTACTTTTTAATTAAAGTTCTTAAATATTAATTTTTAAGTATGTATTACGCGTAGTCAAAATTTTCATATACTGCAATTTTATATATATATATATATATATATATATATATATATATATATATATATATATATATTTTTTTTTTTTTTTTTTTTTTTTTTTTTTTGAGAAATGTAATTCTCTTACCTATCATTACTCTAAACAATAATTTTCCACGTAACAGGTTCAATCAGGTGGGGTTATAAGGATTCGATTTCCATAGAACGCATTAGGAGAGGGGTTATAAGGAGATTCTCTCTACAGGTGTCATTAACTATACTAACATTTACCGAATATTTATAGGAGATTCTCTCCACGGATGCCATTAATTACGTGAGACGAACGGATAAAAAGTGATAATATTATTAACGAAAAGTAATAATTCATGAACAATTTATAATAGTTTTTTAACCAGTTTCATAAAACTCATTGGATGAGAACATCGATCTCACATAAAATTTTGCATAAAAATTTAAAAAATACGAATATATTTAACAATTACCCTTGACATTAAAACTTATCCTTTATGATAATGTTTTTCCTATTCTCCTTCATGGCAGCAGTGCGACATGAAATGATAATCCGGACCAATTTTATGTAAAGAAAAGTAAATTAGTATTATATTTTACATATAATATGTGAAAAATATATATAAAATTAAAATAGGATGAAGTGAAATGAAACTCAACCCCACACCCACCCTTCAGAAATGAATTATCCCGAGAAGAAAATGAGTGGTGGGGTTTAAGGAAAGGACATGCGACTCTCGGGAATCCTAGATATTCAATAGTCCAAAGTCTAAACACATGCCAACTTAAATTGCTTTATTATAATTTTTATTATTATTATTATTTTATGATCATTATCGTTTTCTTTAATCATAACCATACAAATTTTCTTCAATTTTATTTTGATGGAGTTAATTAATCTCATATGTATCAGGGTTTAAGATGAATTTTTTTCTTATTTATTGGTTATCCACTTATTTATTTATGAGTTGAAAATATAATTATATTCTCAACATTTCAAATTCTAAGTTTAAATACTAAATCTTAAAAATACAATATTAAAACGAGAGATGATTTCGATACAAGAAATACTTTTGCCTTATTCGTGTCATTTTTAAGGTGATATTGAGTAATGGGATCTTCTATTTGTACTAGACCTTTTCTTTCTTTTACTAACCTCATGTTTTGATTCTATTTTTAAAGTTGATTACTTTTGAATTATTCTTTTAATTTCTTGTATTTCTATACTCTTTTATTTTTTCCACTTTATAATATCATCTATTTGCTAGACACATCACCCTTCTCAAAATTTAAAGCATAAAAAGTTTTTGAGACATAATATCATCTATTTGCTAGACACATCACCCTTCTCAAAATTTAAAGCGTAAAAAGTTTTTGATATGTCTCTTCTAATGGAATACTAAATGGAACATTTGTGTGGAAATTTGAAGCGTAAAAAGTTTTGATACGTCTGTCATGCCTTGGAATACTAAATGAAACATAGTAGAACAGTAAATCTGCGTATGTCCAACATGATAATATATCCGTCATTAGATACATTTCAATCATTTGTAATATTCGTTTCATTTCGTTTACCCCATAAATTCGTTCACATTCATATTATTTATTTGTCTCATATCACAAAATTATCGCAAACTAGTTAAAATATAAAAAATATACTATAATTTCATAATTATCATATTACAGTTGTAACACGCGTAACACACTTTATTTGTTGACAATGACTTGTATATAATCTCCATTATAGCACAATCTTAGTACAACCTCATTTTTTCACCTTCAGCGTGTGTTTTTCTCTTTTTTTTTTAAACTGTTGTTCTTACTTTTTTTTTTAATTTTAGGGATATAATTGCAATTTACCCTTGTGATTTAGGGTATAATTTATCCCCTAGGATTTAGGTATAATTGTAATTTGGTTTAGGGTTTAGAATATAATTATAATTTTACCCTTGTGGTTTAGGGTAAAATTTATCTCAAGGGTTTAGGGTTTAGGATATACTCCCTCCGTCTCACATGAATGCTTATGCTTCCTTTGTAACAAATGAAGCATAAGCATTGGTGTGGGACGGAGGGAGTAATTGTAATTTTACCCTTGTAGTTTATGGTATAATTTATTCCTATGGTTTAAGGTATAATTGTAATTTTACTCTTGTGGTTTAGGGTATAATTTATCCCTGGGATTTAGGGTATAATACTCATTTAAATAAAATAAATTTAAAATATAATAAAAAACAACATTAATGAAGGAGCATGAATTAATTAAAAAGGGTGGGGCCAAGGGTATATCAATTCAATTAGTACACCCCGTTGTACCCTAGTCTCTCTCTTATTCTTTAATGTCAAAAATTTGTGTGCATCCGGGCACAAGGGGCACACTCCGTGCACCTTTAAAATTTAGTGTTAAATTGTATAAACTTTATTATAAAGATATGCACCTTTTATTTTCTGAACAAAATAAAAAAATATTAATGAAAAGTATATACCTTTTAGAACAAAATGATATACCGGTATTAATTAAAGTGTATACTCTTTAGAACAAAACAATAAAGTGTATATTCTTTAGAACAAAACAATGTATCCTTACCCACAATACTAAAGTCTAAAACGCACGGTGTATCCCAGGGCACGCAAGACCAACTCTTCTTTAATTAATATAAAAAAGTAAATATCAAAGTATTTTTAAAAGGTTAAAAAAGTTAATAAAAAAATAATTTGTTAAATAACATGCATGTAAACGAATTGGCATAATGAACGAGTAAATAATTTTCGTTAAATTATTTTTAACGAAGTTACGATTAATTATAGACCATGTTTCAATAGTAACTTTAAATCTTTCTCGTCTCGAATTAATACTTAGAAAAAGAAAAAAAAAACTTGCATATCCTAAATGAGTAATTGCATTTTTTCTCTCATATTAACAGACACATTTAAAAAAATGTATCATAATTTCAAGTTGACACTAAAAGTTGAATTTTTTTTTCATCCAAAAAATTCCCTCTGTTCATTCTTTAACGTATCTATTTTAATATTTTGAGCTTCCATTCTTAATGTATTTATTTTCTTTTTTAAATATATGTGCAACCTACCCACATCATTAATACAATTAAAATTTAAAACCTATATTTTCATTAATACAACTACATATTATGTATATAATATTAATACTCTTTAAAATAAGCACACATTTACAATTTTTCTCTTTTCTAAATAGATATATTTGATATACTTTTAGGTTTTGACTAAACAAAATTACATGATACTCCCTCCATCCCAAGAATGCATTCATTCTTTCCATTTTGGTCCGTTCAAAAAATACATGTACCCCCTAAAAATGGAAACAATACACAATATCATTAACCTTACAATACTACAATATTATAAAAATATCACATTCTTTTTACATACAATTTAATCAAAGTTAACTATATCATACATTTTATTCCACTCAATTATCCAAAATACCCATTCTCTTTCTTACATCACACCACCAAAAAGTTATTTTTCTTAAATTCCGTGCCCAAGAATATACAAATGTGTTCTTGGAACGGAGGGAGTAGTATAATCATGTACTATCTTTGTCACCGAATAATGTGCTCATTTTATATTTTCGCATATATCCTACAATATTGTGCATCATGTAAAAATAAATAAATAAAAATAAAAATAATATTAATAGTATTACATTATTAATTTAATAATTTCAGAATATATATATATATATATATATATATATATATATATATATATATATATATATATATATATATATATATATATATATATTAAAATAAACACTCACCCAACATACAATATACTTTAATTACACTTTATTTATTATTTAAATAGTTTACAGTATCCTTAATCAATAAATTTAATTATAAAAAACAATGAACAATACTTGTGTAAGAGTACCGTTTCACAATGAGACAGCTATACTTTTTCTTAATTAATTACATTTTTTAATAAAGATATTAATTCCTCTATCCTAAAAAGGAAATAACATCAAATCAGTAATCTTACAATACAATTATATTTTAAAATTAACATCAACACTTTACATATAAAACATAATTAACAATTTTATTATTAGTCAAAAATAATTATCTTGAAAGTAAGTCAAAAAATAAATTTTTTAAATATCCGTAAAAGTCAAATTATCAACTTTAGCTGTGAATGTAGTGAGTATCACTTTTTATTAAAAATATTATCAGTTTTTATTTATTTAATAAATGTTTGTTATTTTTCTATTATTATATACTATATCAATTAGATATTAATTTTTATTAAAATTTGTCCGCTATGATAAAACAGTGTCACATAAATGTTTTAAAAAACATTAGTATTTGTATTAAACTTTGTCTGAAGTAAATTAGATGAACATTTTCTCCGATGGAAGGAGTATGTGTTTTCAGATCTGGTTCAACTATACGAATTTGTACAACCAGAATGTTACTCACTAATGATATACTCCCTCCATCTCCAGCAAAAATTTACGTTTTGCGATTTTAATTTGTCCCAATGTATAATTTACATTTATGTTTTTGATAAATAAGAATTACATAAAATAATTAATATTTTTATTAAGAACCATACAATACTATAAACTAAAATATTACATCTCTCCCCGTAAAAAAAATAATTTAGTGAAAAAGGTGACGAAAGGGTGTACATGAATAGTGGGATCTATTCTCAAGTCAAGTAATGTCACAAATCATTTAGGATATTGTTTATTAAAAAGGTTGCATGTTATTGAGTGAATCGCGTCAACACTTCATTCAGCAAATTCTTAATACTGATAAAATCTATGTATATTCATAGAATATACTTTTTTTTAAAAAAAATTATTTTATTTATTAAGAGTTCATCTTTTGTGCACATAATTGCGTGGATGCTACATTCACGAAAATGGTTCGATGTGAAATTCGAACAATATTTTAGTTTGAATCTCCTATTTCTTAATATATATTCAATTTCGTATTTTATAACTTTTTTTTATTAAAATATTATATTTTAATTAATGATTATTAAACTTTGTCTACGTGTCGATAATTTAAGCATTAATTAATTATAATATATGACAATTATCTTACAAGTAAAATAAAAATTAGATGAATTAGCTCACTTAATTACTGAGCTTCTCACTAAAGTAAGTGACGTAAGTTTCGAATTAAAGTAGTGCCTATAAGAAGGCTTGGAAAAAAATCTTAAAATAACCGATAAAAAATTAATAATAAAATAAAACCTACCAAGAAAAATAAAAGATGAAACACGGAATAAGTAATCCCACTTGCTGGTCCAATACTTATTATATTCAGAATTTGTGTGAAAACTATTTTATTTATTCTTAATTTATTTTATTTTATAAAAATTTAATTACGTAATTTCCATTTATACTAGCTCATATATATTTACGATTACGTTCTCATATACAAGTATTGGTCCATTTAAGGACAATCACGCAAATCGTTTTTATTTTGTTAAGCATAGTTTTTACATTTTTATCAAAGACAATATTATTAATTTTCATTAAAAATGTTATCATTTTTCTTTATAATATGAATTGTTTATAAAATAATTCACTATATCACTTTCACTTTTTATTAATTTATTTTTTATTAAAATATCATTACTTTTATTTGTTTAACGAAAATCTTTATATATGTGAGAAAATATTATGTAAATTTTTATTTATATGTAATGCAGAAAAGATTAATTATACCTATAATTCAATGAAAGAGAGAGAGAGTTAGATTTTCTAGGATGGAGTAGTTTATTATTATGGAATTTCGCCCAATATGAAATTAGACCTCGAACAGTCAGGTCAATCCAACTAGAAGTTAAATTAGCAACATCATAATCGGGAAATGGATTGAGATAGTGGAGACCAAAAGGTTGAATTATTCATAGTGTTGGAATTCTTCATTCTTCAATAAAAAAAAAATAAAAAATAAAAATCATAGAACTAGCTATTGGCACACACAAATTTATTAAATATATCTCAAAACTAAAACATTTCTAATTAAAAAAATATAAATAATCTAGTGAAAATTGTATATTACGTATCTCCGATCAGTCCAAAAGTATTCATTTTACTATTTGGGTGCGACTACTTCAAATATATCCATTTTCTTTTTTTAGTAAAAGGCCTCACCTTATAGTCCACTGTTTTCCTTTAATACAAGTACTCACTACACATATAATAACATACATACTCCTTAATCTACGCATAAAAAGAAAATGAATAATTTTTAAGTGGTCGGAGAGATCGAGTAATTAAAATTCCAACATATTTGCTCATTCCAACCAAACAATACACTACCTTCGCTCAGTCCAACTGAACATAGTGTATCTGTTCGCTCCGTATAACCAAATGGATTGAACTTTATACTAATGAAGTACATCATGATCATTATCATCGATAGATGAAATTGAACGAGTACATGGCAGCAAGAGCAACCGTGGGTGCAACTTATGCAACATTCTTATTTTTTAGACATGTGGAAGGTGATCAAAATTTCCTGGAGAAAGAATGTCATAGGTGAAACTAACTCAATATTCTTAGACTAGGGGAAGGTGATCAAAGTTTCCTAGAAGAAGAATTAATTAATGTCGAAAGCTACAATGCTGGTGTATTTGCTGAAATATTTAAAAGATATGGTGAGGTAGAAAATATCTTCATCAGGAACAAATCAAACATTATATATGTTCAGTTGGAATGAGCAAACAAAGCGTATTTGTACGATTGGAGTGGGCGATTGAAGAGCGTTTTATATGCACTCCAATTAAATCCTCAAATGAGAATGATATTAATTGTAGTGGTAAGCGATCTAATTAAATTATCGATCCCAAAAGGACAGCTAACTATTTAATTTCTAATTATTACTAGTTTTATCATAATAGGGTAACCAATCTAAGGAGTTGTGAATTAGTTATCTATAAAATTAAATAACTGAATAAATAAAACAAAAAAGAATAATCAGGATTAAATCAAGAGAGAATCAACAATTCTAAGATATTAGGCATATACCAATTACTTCGGATTCCTAGACTTCTAATTGTTCATTCATGCAGCTTCTATGAAAATACACCACATAGCCCTGTTAACCCACCAGATATGACCTAATTTTAAGCTGACAATATGTTCTGATTTATTTCCTAAGGTGCGTGAATATTACCAAGCCCCTTTCCTAGATACTAATCAACGCAAACAACAATACCTCCGGATAGCAAGTTTGACTAACAAGATATTCTCTGAAAATATTACAAGGCTCTATTCACTTTCTATTTGAATTTCTAATTGCATTGTTCCACTAAAAAATTCATATATTTGATTTACTAGTTCTTGTAATTAAAGTGTTAATGGGCAGACTACTCTAATTCCTAACATATAGATAATACCAATTATGAACGAACACAAGCTAACATATTAAACCAAGCATCACGGGCAATGACATGAATTTAGTATAAAGATATTACGAAGCAGAAAAACAGTCTCAATAAATCAAGTAAAATCAAAATAGAAACTACATAAAATCACAAAATTTGGTATAAGTCTCTAAATCAATTGAATCTATCCTTCGAACCCTATAACTGTAATGGGAATTAGCCCATGAGGTTACAATCAACACTCATGGCTATGAAATTCATAACAATAATCAAAACAAAAGAAGAAGAAAGATAAAAAACACGAAACCTTAGCATAGGCGTAGCTCTGCTTTCTTTCTCCGTCTCTTCAATTGTCCGATCTCTTTCAACTTGCCCTTAGATCTCCTTCGAAATTGATGGATGATGGGATGGATGGATGGAAATCTGATGTGTGTGGGTGGATGATGAGGCTTGGTGGATGAATGATCGATCTCCCCATTTCTTGTGTGTTTGAATCTCCTTTTATACCTTTTACTTCGAATCTGACTAAAGTAGGCCGTTTTAGATGTTTTCACTCGCTGAAAGCTGTAAAACCCGATTTCTGGCCCAAAAGACTCAATATGACTTGGCTCTATACAATACGACTTGGCAACACGACCAGTGTTGCATGTAGTGTAACTCGTGTAAAGCTAACACGATTATTGCATGTTTAGTCGAGTAGCGATGCTATGAAAGTGGATTGCTTCCAGACCTCAGCACTGGTCGTGTTGACAAGTCGTGTTGGGTCCTGAAACTCGTGTTAGGTCATTTTAAGCCTGTTTTCAGCCCGTCTTCGATTATGCTCTGTTTTTCCCTGTATTAGACCTTCAAAACTCACAAAACACCTTAATATCCTCAAAATCGTGTAAATACTCAAATATATACAATTCTATGTAAAAACAATGAATTTCCTAAGTAAAATGGTGTAATGTGCACACATAAAATGCGTGAAATTCCACTCTCAACATCGATTAAAGCGTATTGTTCGATTGGAGTAAGCTATAATTTTCATAAGGTTATTTATATCTTTTTAATTAGAGGTTTTTCTAATTGTGGGGTATGCTTAGTAAATTCAGGGGTACGAACTACCAGCGCCAAATTCATATTATAGCATAAGGTTTACATATTACCATTTTGACATCCCACCTAAACGTTTACATTTCTTTTTATAGTAAGTGTGAATCCTACACTTAAAAACTAATAACCTTAAAAGCTTTACAATATTACAATATTGGCAAAAGCTTGTATATAATCGTCTCATGGGAAAACTTCAGTGAGATGAATAAGAAGTGATAACATTTAATAAAAGTGATACCCGAATTAATGAAAGTGAGATATTTCATAAACAATTTGTACTATAAATAAAAAGTGACAATATTTTTAGTGAAAAATGATAAAATCTTAGACAAAAAATGAAAACTATTTAAAAAAAACATAAAAATGATCTTATGTAAAACGGTGTCATGTAAGTGTTGCTCTACAATGTTAACCGTCAATTCAAATTAAAATTTAAGGTGACAAAGTAAAATAACAATTAAATTTCACCAATTACACATTAAAATATTATATTATTAATTTTCGTGCAAAAATAAATATAAATATTAGAGCGGAACGAAGGGAATACTTATTTTTTATTATTTATTACCTAGCTAAAAAATCAAATTATATATAAAAAAAAGTCAATATATAAAGTTGGTCATTTTTTTTAATTAAAATTGAAAATGTGAAGGGTGTTATTGGATGGTGGGAGTATTACATAAAAGTATAGTATATCATTCATTTCGTCCTCAACTCAACTTCACACTTTCTATTATCGTCCATTCTTAACTCATCATCTTCACACCTCATAACAAGAAATAACATCAAACCCAATAATAATTTATAATACAATTTAATATCAAATTTATCATGCATAACATGCTTTACAATTTATTTATTACCCCAAAATACCAAGTTACCAAAAAAGTAAATCAAATATATAGAAAATTTTCTTAATATTTGTTTAACTCAAAGTATGAAAGATGAGTTGGGGACAGAGGAAGTATATATTATTTAATAATATAATACAAATCAGGGGCGGATCCCGAAATTTTTTCTGGGGGTATGACGCGAAATTAAAAAAATATACTCCTAATTTAAAATCATACGATAAAAATTAAAAAATTATAATTACTTTAACATCGTTGAATTTTAATTTGTAAAAAGTAATTTAAGATATTATTATTACAAATTTATAGCATAAATTTAGAAAAATAAAAATAAATTGAATGTAAACTTGTGTTGCAATTAATAACTTGGAGGTAAAAATGAATGAGGAAAATGCGAAGAAGTTTAAATTTTAAAATGAAAATAAATAATTAATAGAAAAGTGTAGAATACATTATTATTCAAGTTAAAAAACAGAAGGAAGAAATAAAATGAAAAGGATACAAAATTTAAGCAAGCTTACATATTCGATTATAGTTAAAAAAATAGAGACAAAAAATAAAAAAAATAAAAAAAAAATTAAGCAAGCTAACAGATGCGAACACTAACCTCAAACACATTTCCTATTGAATAACCACTACGCTATTGACTTATCTAACTATATATTTGTTACTTATTTCTAATTTTAGGGGTACAGCTGTACCCCATGCCCCATTCTAAATCCGCCCCTGATACAAACGTGCTAATATTGTAAGACAAATGTGTTGGTAATTTATTGGGCTTAAAACATAAACTATTTCATATATTTTTTACTTTATTCAAACCAATCCTATCATGACATTCAATTTCATCCCAAATCTTTCATCTCTAATTTCGTCTCAAAATAATATAATTTTACAAAATTCGTCTCATAAATTTGTAAAAGCACCAAATTAGTCACATCCCTTGGAAATAGAAAAATTGGACATTTTTGAGTAAAATGGCCATTTTGGTGATGATTTAAAGTTATGAGACTATTTCAGAAAAATTAAATTTTTGGCAAAATCTCCTGTACTCCCGGGAACACGGGGACACAGTCCGTGTCCCCATGTGAACACAACAATTTCCCTCCCTATTTTATTTAAACCTATGTATTACTAGGGAGTTTAAATTGTAAAGGGGCATGAAAATTGCAAAGAGGCACGAATTTAAATCCGTGTGCCCAGACGCACAAGAAACTCACTCTAAATTTTTTGAAGATATTTTAAATAGAGTTAGTTTCTTGTGACCGAGTTTACGATGTAAACCATATTTTCTCCCTTTAATTTAAATCCCTAACAATACATAAAATATAATAAAATTGGAAGGGGAAGGCTTACGGTGAGAAAAAATTAGAGTTCACATAATAAATTATATAAACTGAGTGTATAAGAGAGTATGTACTTTAAATAAAGTAAATTTATATGGGATAATTTTAATTTTAAACTCATACGTACACTTCATAACTAATGTGTTAATGGTAAGGTACTCGGACCCAGTTGTATACTCCCTCCGTTCCCTGAAATACTTCACGTGCGCGGAGTTTAAGAAAAAAATATTATTTTATATATAAAGTAAGAAAGAGAAGAAGTATTTTAATTAATTTAATGAAAAGGGTGTGTAAAGTTATTGAAATGTGTGAAAAAATGAGTATTATTTTGAGATATGTGTAAAAAAATAGGTATTGTTATGTGTATTTTTTTTATAATTTTTAATAAAAGTAAAGTATGAAATATTTTGTGAGATGGATGAAAAAGGAAAGTGTGAAATATTTGAGAATGGTGGGAGTAGGTTTTATGTCTGTATAATTTGTACGCACACTACAACTCACATACGCACATATATGAAAAAACACAACACACATTAGACTTTCATAGGATTTCATATGCTCCCTCCTTCCGTCTCATTAGGCATTTTTTTAGGTTGTTTATATTTTCTTATTTGTATATCCCAATAAACTATTCACATTAAAAATTAGTAGTTTAAATACAAATTTCATTTCTATATAATATTATTTTCAAAATTTTCACTCAACTAATACGCAAAATTTACTCTTATCATTTATTAATTACTAAGTAACTAGAAAAAATATCACAATTGAAAGTATAACGATTTTAACTTTATTATTACAATACATTTTTATTTGAAGTTCTCACTCCTGATAATTTTTTATCCGGTGTGGTCATTTGTCCAATTTATTCAAAACACGAATTATTTATTTTTAAATAGTTTGATATACAAAATTTAGATCGAAGTTAGACAAAAAAATGTCTAATTTAAAAAAAAAATAGTACTCCCTTCGTCCCGAGCAAAGGTGGCTATTTGCTTTTTGTATGTGAATTAGGAAGTATTATTATTTTATGTGTATTTGGTAGTTGTATTGGAGGGATGTGATGTGTAGTTGTGGGTCATTTTTACCAAAATTAGGAAAATGAGAATATTTGAATGGTACACCCAATATAGTAAAATATGATCTTTCAGCGGAATGAAAGGAGTACTAAAATTGAAAAAAATTTTTGGACAAACAAAGATCAAAATTAAGAAATACAAATTAAAAAAGATTAAAGTTGAAGTACCCCAGATAAAATAATAAGAATTGTGATATTAAAAAAATAATAATAATAAATTGCTTTCCCTTATAAAAATCAATAAAATTAATAACAAAAACGCTTCTCTTACCCAAGGTAAAATAATAAGTAAAATAATAAGGTAATTGAATGCAAAAGAACTGTGTGAATCACGTAATGATTTATGTAAGATAGATAAAAAATTATAAATTTTTTAATGAAAAGAGATACTACTCAAATTAATGAAAAGTAATAATACTATTTCGTGAACAATTTATAGTATAAATGGAAAAGTAATAAT
The DNA here is from genome assembly GCA_023678885.1 of Pogostemon cablin. Lineage (NCBI taxonomy): Eukaryota > Viridiplantae > Streptophyta > Magnoliopsida > Lamiales > Lamiaceae > Pogostemon > Pogostemon cablin. Next base: position 13,736,944 of record CM042986.1, on the reverse strand, counting down.
ATTTTATAGCGAAAGTGATAACATTTTATAGAGAAAATGATAGCTAATTACTAAAGCGCGCGTAAAATGATCTTACCGTGAGACGGTCTCACACAATATTTGCCAAAAAAAAATATATCAACACTAAAAATAAAGGTTCTAATTTTTCTTTACGTGCATGTCACTTATCTATTATTCCCTCCGTCTGTTCAAAAAAATCTCATTTTTCCATTTTGGATGTTCGCTCACAAGGATATCATTTCTATTTTTACACATATGGAGTTTACACGCATCCACTAATACAATATGAGATTCACATATCTACTAATACAATTACCTACTACATATTAAATAATAATATATTTTTTAATTCACGTGAGAAAAAACAAATAAAACTTTTTGAGACGGATGGAAGTTGAAACAAAAATATAACATTATATCCTATTCTGATCATGATTAAACCAAGAGAGAGGAAGTATAATTATTGCAAACTATAATACTCGTATCCACATCGAATCCTCTTTACCATATTCGTATATCATTTTCAGTGCTACACTTTATAATATAATTTTTTTCTCTCTCCGTATCATCTTTTCCATGGTACTGCTCGGTATCATTCATCAAAAATAATTATATAAATTAAGGCAAAGTACATTGTTATTTAGTGATGTCCTCAAATAATACAAAACTTGTCACTAACCTTCAAGTGGATTAGCCCACTTAATTATTCTATAATTAAAATTACTACATTAATTTGATAGAATAAAATTAGGACATCAATAATTAAACATCCATTAATCACTTCTTTAGAGTGATTCATATCATTGGTAAAGGCTAATAAATAGATGCAATTATAGTTTGGTTCGTGTTAGCAATAAAATAATCCGACAAGACATCATGTAACCGGATTTTCAGGATATTAAGAACAACGACTTCTCTTTTTTTCTGCCCAAACTTTTCAACTTTTTGTTGTTGGGTATTATTTGAACTGTGCATGATTCTCTGCTATGCCCCTTTTCCCACTGCTTTCAACCTCATGTCACCTTTACCCTTGAACTCGAACAATATCCTCCTATTTATTTTCTTTGTTATATAACTTTCATACTTGTAGGCGCGGTGGATTCAAACGCAAAATCTTGAGTGCTCCAATTATATTGATACTCCCTCCATCCTGAGTATTTTTATCCAATAGTATAAGTACTAATTAAAATTAAGAATGATCGTTTTTTAATATGTAATGTAAGAAAAATATGAATAAATTGTTAATTTAAAGAGAAAAAGTAAATAAAATCATCAAGAATAATGAATAAAGTGTAAAAAAAAGTTATTGAGGTTGATGAATAATAATGTGCAAATGAAAGATAGGATGAATAGTGTATTTTTACAATTAATGAAAACATGTAAAAATATGTGGAATAACTCAAAATGGAAACGGGTAAAAGTACTTAAAACAAAGGGAGTATAATATTTGTGTAATTATTAACAAAATGATTATAAAATATCAATGTGTATAAAATAAAATATATTTTGTGCAATTGTGAATTTGAATTTTAGAATAAAGTACTCCCTCCGTCGGATTCTAAAGTATCCATTTGCTTTTTTTACGTGGATTAAGGAGTATTATTATTATTATATGTAAAGTGGGTAGTTGTATTGGAGGGAAGTGGTGGGTCATATTATGTATTTTTTTTACTAAATAGGAAAAATGGAAACATTTGAAGCGGATGCCAAAAAGAATAAAATGAATACTTTAGAAGCGGATGAAGGGAGTATTACTTTCCAAAGCTACGGAACATAAATTATATTAAAGAGAGAATAAAATACTCCCATAGTAAGAATTGCATTTGCTTTTTTCACGTAAATTAAGATATATAATATTTAATGTGTAGATTAGAGAGATAATATTTTATTAAGTGTTAATAGACAAATCTATCCAAAATGTACCCAGACAAAATCAATGCAAACAAACAACAATTTCTATCAAATTTATCCAAATACACTCTAGAAGGACTAAATTAACCTCAATGCCTTTAATCCCACACCAACACCGCTCTCACCACAGCCCCACCAGTCGGCGCACCGATATGATAACCAATACGGGATCCAAACCGACATCAAAAATCGACATCTAAACTGACATAAGACCCATACCGATATCGAAATCGACATTTATACTAACATCGAAACCAACACACACCCCTAGCTACACACTCACCCATAGGACACATTGGGTATTATAAGTTGAATAGTAAGGGTATTAACGTCCAAAAAGTGGCATTTGGTTAAAATTGATATAAAAATTGGTTGTTGTTGGTAATAATATTTAAGATAAATAAATGTGTATTTTATAAATTCTCCCATATTTTAATGTATAGTGAATAATTGTATTAGTATTGTGTGTAGGCCCCATGTAGATATATTAATTATTTTGTGTAAGTCTCGTTTTACAAAAAAAGAGAAATGTAATCTTGTATTGGACGAATTAAAATAATAAAATGCATCTCTTTTAGAGGGATGGATTATGCAGTTTTAAAGTTTTCAGGAATTGGGTAAAGAACCAACATGAATAAGAAATTTGTATATTATGGCATAGTACCTCCTTCCGCTTCAAAGGGGTCCATATCTTTTTTACACGTTGACTAAATAATATTACTACTCCCTCCATCCGATTCTAAGGTGTTCGTTTACTTTTTGCACGTGAATTAAGAAGTATTATTATATGTAAAGTGGGTAGTTGTATTAGAAGGAAGTAGTGAGGTATATTGTGTACTTTTTTACTAAATATGAGAAATTGATACCTTTGATCAGACGCCAAAAATAATAAAATGGACACCTTAGAAGCGGACGGAAGGAATATTTTTTAATTAGTAGTGAGTATTTATATTAGGAGATGTGTGCGTCCAATATTATAGTTGTATTAGTAATTGAGCGTGGATTCCATGAACGTAAAAAAGATAAATGAGACTCTTGAAGAGAACGATCAAAATAGAAAAAATAGACCTTTTGAATTTTGAGGTAGACGGGGGAGTAATTAAATATGCTACTCAAATTTTAAAAAATATATTGACAATTTTTTTTATGTATTTAATAGAAAATAAGCAAATTAATACAAATTTTGCTAAGAAAAAAAAAAGTAAAATAAAAGTTATGATGGGCTTTGAATATCCTTAAAATCTTAAAGCAATTTGTGATGGCAGAAACTTGATTAACGATACTGCAGAATGGTTTCGTGTGATATAACATCAATTTGATTTATCATGTATTATCATTATTATTCATATTACAAAATTGTTTATGGAATTGCATGTTTTATGAGATCATTATCAAATTTTTTTAATAGAATATTACTTCTAGAGAAAGGAAAAAAAAAACTAACTCGATCCTTATTCATGAGTACCATTTAGAAACACATCCTTCAATGGTAGGAAATAAATTAATAGATCCTAATCTTTAAACCCTATTATGATTAAATAAGATCCAAAATGTAAAGTGGAAGCGTACCTGATACACTGAGTCCTCTAGGCGGAACATGAACTCGGGATCAGTGATTATATGGCCTTCCTCAACTAAGCTTTCTAATTTCTTTATGGGGACCGTAATAATCCCTCCCGATGGAGAGAAGGGAAGACCATGTGAAACATAGTGTATTAAGAATCATGTAGTATTGAGAATATACTCAATTAGCCTATATTATTATTATTATAGCTCATGAACTTTTACATTAATTGATCATTTGGTTTAGCCCAATATAATAATTGATTAGCTAATATAATTGAATATGATTACATATGGAATTAAAATTTCCTAACATCAATTTCTTTGATTTAAATTTTATTTATATTTTTTCATTAAAATAACAGTAAATAATTATTTTTTTACAATAAGAACTTAATATTAAGCTAGCACACATATAGAGTAAGTTAAACTTTTAGTTAGATGAAGCATCATGACTATATATAACTTGAAACATATTATTAATCGTCTAACTATACCATCCAGCTAAAACGTTCAAAACATGTATTTTAGTACCCTCTAATTTTAAGGTAAGAATGACGAAACAACTTTAAATTCAGAAATTAGGTTTTAAGGTTTAGCACCCGATTTAGGATTTTTAATGATGGGTTACTCTCCTATGAACTAAGTTCATAGTTTAAATCTTGTGGTTCTCTTTGATTTAAACCCTAATTAAATATAAAATATAATAAGATAGAAAGGAGATCACATAATTTACAATGCAAACCTAATTCACATAAATGTCTATATTTAATGATAGTCCCACCATGATTGACAGTTTTGATGAAGGTTTAGGTTGCGGATGATTGTGGCATAAGGTGATGGCATGAGTGGGATAGATTGTGAATATGAATAGGTATATGTTTTTTACATACTCTGGTGCTTACGGTTTGATGACAATCATTTTTAACATATAACGACTCACATCTTGTGATAGTAGCACTACAAATTACAAGTTACGGTGAACTATCACGCCCCAGTTTTCAATAAATAAAAAGAAAGGGAGATTTATTCGCAATTATTTGATAATATTAACCTTCAATGGGGCGTGAACAATTTGATAAAATGATACAAATATTACAAATATCATTTGGGATTGTATAAAAAGATTTCTCGTAGCGCATGATTAAAAAGCTTTCACGCAATGCATCTGTCTCGGTACACCGTCGCAGCCTCAACCTGAAGAGAGTTTGAAGTGGAAAAGGGGTGAGCATTTGAAATACGCTCAGTGAGATAACTTAAATGATTGCACAGCTAAAAATAAATATGTATGTCAAATATACCATAAGATGTAACATATGTCAATTTTAATAAAATAAAATTGTACATCGTCGTTCGATAACTCATTAAAAATATTTTAGACCGAACTGTCGTTCGATAACTTGTGTTAGTTGGTTTATGCGCACCGGGTCGTCACTCATTATATATTAGAATACTTTGAAATACATTTTAGTACTGAGCTGATGTAGCCAATAATTTGTTTTACTTGGTCTGTGCGCACTGAATCGTCACTCAGTACGATGTTAGTAGAAAAATATTTGTCATCGAACTAAAATCACACATGACACATAACATGACATATAAGTAATACATATCACATCTTAACATATCAATCATGACTTAAAATGTAGTTACCCCAACTTGAAGCTATCTTGAAAATTATAGAGTGAACTAAGCTTGCTCTTCGACCTCAGAAATTCTTAAAAATATATATACTGATATTATTACAAATATAAAATAAAGTTTTTCTCTTAAAATAATAATAGGGATAAAATTATAATAATAATACTATTTAATGAAAAAGTAAAAATTATAATTATAAATGAAAAGTAAGATAATAATAATAATATTTAAATTAAGAAGTTAAGTTAATATGTGAAAAATTAAATAAAATAAATATAATACATACGTACCTACGAATACGAAAGCCATATTTCTTTCAAAACTCAAAATTTATTTATTTATTATTATATGTAATAAACTTTTTATAAATTGCAATCAAGTCCTTGTATTATATTAAATTCTAATTTATACATACTTTAAACTTTAAATTTATTACAAAATGACCCAACTTGAATTATACAACTCCGATTGAAAATCTGAAAATACTTTTGGAATCCTCACAAGGTGAGGATCACATAAATATCAATTTTTCATTTAAAAAAAATGAAGTTTGAAACGATGCAATTTTAAAAGTGAAATGGGTTTCTTCATAACTCTTTTGTTTAACATCAAAACTCAAAACTAATTATACCTTTGTGATTCTCGTGAGGAGAGCTTCAAAATAACCTATAATATCAAAGCTAACTCACACAGAAACAAAATATGCCTTTAAATGGTTAAAAACATCGACAGAGCTTTTCTAACTCAAATGACATCTATTTTATAAAAGAGTTGTATATTTGAAATCTACACTTCGAAATGAACATTTTTAAATATAACATGATAAGAATAAACCGCAAAATGAATGGATTAGAAGAGAAGCATTGTGCGTGCGCATTTGATATATAATAATAATAATAATAATAATAATAATAATAATAATAATAATAATAATAATAATAATAATAATAATAATAATCCCTCCGTCAAGGTAATTACTGCACACTTTCCTTTTTGGTCCATCCCAACACTTATGCACATTTCTATAAATGGATAAAATACATTATAATACACGTTGAAACGAACATTTTCATATATAATATGATAAGAATATATCGCAAAAAGAATGGATTAGAAGATAAGCGCACACACACACACACAAACATATATATATATATATATATATATATATATATATATATATATATATATATATATATATATATGATCAATTATGTGTGATGAAATGAGGGGTAATGTATATTTATACTCGTTCCGTCCGATTCTAAGGTATCCATTTGCTTTTCGCACGTGTCTGGTTCTATAATATCCATTTGGTTTTTGCAAGTGGATTAAGGGGTATTATTATATATGTAAAGTGGGTAGTTGTATTAGAGGGAAGTGGTGGGCCATATTGTGTATTTTTTTACTAAATAGGGGAAATAAATACCTTTGAAGCGAACGCTAGAAATAGTAAAATGGATACCTTAGAAGCAGACAGAGAGAGTATTACTTAGAAAACTTGGTGCCTAGTATAACAAAAAACATTATTTATTTATTTTCTAAAACTTGGATGCTACTCTATTGATTCTTATCCATCAAACATATGCACACATTGATGCGCGTCCCCAAGTATTAAGGATATCAATTGCAGTTTAAGCAAATGACCAAGTTAAATATCGAACCCAAAGGACAGCGTATTATCAATTTAATTATTTACTAAATTAATTAAGACGAAAGGTGGCAATAAAGTTGAGGTTTTAAATTATTAACTACTAAATAATTAACTAAAATAATAAATAAAATAAATTCAATATTAGAAGAATAAAAAATTAAATCAAGTAGGAGAATAAGTAGCTCTAGGGTAATTCGATTTCACTCATTAATTTCCTTTTCGTGGATCAATGTCTGACTCCGCCTTGTGGCATATGGACGCATCACTAAACTATGCAAATCTACTCTATAGATACAAGAAAATATGCGTGTAACACGTGTGAATAATCTTGGAGCAAGAGATATAATTTCACCTCCCCTTTCTAGGTACTATTAATATCAATTATTTTCCTGGCCAATTGGTACTCTAACCCGATATGATCTTCATTTATAGGTACTATAAAATTACCCTCTTTGTTCTACTTATCAAACCAAATCAAATTCAATTAATAAGTATTCATATAAGATAGTTCTAATGAAGTTTCGGAGTCCCCTCACATAGAATCATAACATGGACTCCTGCTCAGCAGTGAACGCACTCAATCAATAACTAAGATATGTATTCAAACTCTACATAATAGTTAATGATGCACAAAACAACTCTGAGTATGAATTAAAACACATAGTCTTATATAAAATAAATCCACAAGCAGTGTTGTACGAGGTTTACACACGAAAGTTCAATTAATTCATAAAAAGCATCAAAACCCTAGATCTACCAAAAAGGTTCTAGCCCATGATGTTGCAAAGAACAATAATGGAGGTTTGATAGATCTTACCATATGTCCAAAAAATATAAATAAATTAGAAAACGTATAAAACCCTAGATGTGGGTCGTCGCGTCTTTCTACGTCTTGAATCCTCCTTTTGGTTCTCCTCTTGATTCCACATATAAATCTTCAAAGTGATGAATGGATGGAAGAAAGGATGTGGATGATGGTTGGGGGGTAATCCCCTCTTGTGGGGTGTAGGATGATTGTGTTGTGGTTCTCTCCAATGAATAACGATGTGATCTGCATCCCCTTTTATACTTGTAAGCTCTCATTATTAACCTTGTGATGAGCATTTTCTCAACACACAAAATAATCCCCAAGTATGAAGGATATCAATTGTAGTTTCGATTGGCGACCAAGTGATTATCGAACCCAAGGGACGGATTATTATCAATTTAATTATATTCTAATTAACTAAGACTATGTTGGAAAATTAGTTTGGAATAGTACGGAACTAAATAGCAAATAACTTAAATAGCAAATTAAGTAGACAAGCACTAGAGAAAATACGACTGTGATCAAGTGAGAAATTCAGTAGTTCTTCGCGCCATTCAGTTTTACTTATTAATTTTCTTTCAATGCGTTGATGTCCGACTCTGCCTTTTGGTCTATGGACGCATTACTAAATCATGTTAGTTTACTCTATAGACACAAGCAAATAAACGTATGACACATGTGAATATTCTTGGAACAAGTGATATAATTCACCCCCCTTTTTAGGTACTATCAGTATCAATTATTTCTTGTGCACTTAGTACTCTAACCCGATATGATCTTCTTTTTTAGGTACTGTGAAGTTATACTCTTTATCCTACTTATTAACCCAAATAATATTCAATTAACAAGTATTTATATAAGATAGTTCTAATAAGAGTTCAGAATTCCTTCACTTAGAATTATAACATGTAATCTTGCTCAGCAGTGAACGCACTCAATCAATAACCAAGATATGTATTCAAACTCTACATAACAGTTAATGATACACAAAACGACTGTGAGTATGAATTTAAAAAGCACAATCTTATATAAAATAAACCACAAGTAGTGTTGTACGGAGTTTACACATGGAAATTCAATTAACTCATAAAATTTTCACAACCCTAGAACTGCCGGAGCGACTTTAGCCCATGATTGATCTAGGAACAATCATGGTTAATTGGTATGATCTTACTTGACTCGCCAGATGAACCTCTCTTCATGACTCCTAGGATGATGGTATGGTTCTGGTGGTGGATGGATGATGAGTTGTGTTGTGCTCATGCGAAAGCTCTTCTTTTATACTTGTAAACTCTCCTTACGGGCCTTGGATGGGCTTCTTGAGCGAACACACGCATTGAAAGTGTAAAAATATAAATATTGTAAGTTTCCATGCATCAGTTCGACCAACAGGCCAGGTCGAATCGTCCTCCACTGGTCGAACTCCAAGTCGAATAGACCTGTAAATTGGTTGCGGGTCTCGCATCGACCAGTATCCTGGTCAAATCGCATACTCCCTAGTCGAACTGCAACTGCTTCCCTTTAGGCTTCCGGTTCGACCACGGTTCGACCAAATGGCTTGGTCGAACCACAACGTCGTGGTTGAACGGCACTCCCAGCGCTTCTTCGCAATCGGTTCTACCATAGGTGCTGGTCAAACCATCTCCTTTATGGTCAAACTCCTCGCCTGCTTGGTTGATCGAGTCCCTGAACCTCCTTTTTCTGGATCCGATCACTTCTAAATCGTTTTCCTTCAAAAATCAACTCAAATAGCCTTCAAGACACCTGATTCGTGACTTTCCACCATATATATCGATTCATATCGAATTACCACCATCTAACACACCATTATTATACGAATTCGGGCTCAAAACACGTGAATTTATACACTTATCAAATCCCCAAACTTATATGTTGCTCGTCCCGAGGCAACAAAATCAAAAACCATAGAGCAGTGTAAAATTCACTCAGCTACCACATTCAATACAATTCATATTCACACATGCAATTCCATCAATCAAAACAAGTATCACTAGCATCATATATATCATCCATGCAAAACATCACTCAATTATAATACAATTCGAAGTATAAAGTCATCTAGCTCACATGATAAGTATTTACTCTCACTCTCTAGTGTAAAAGATATACACTTCAATAGGTTAATATACACTCATATTCAATTCATACTTTCGCATAACCATAAGCTTGGCAAGGGTCTCAAAAATCAACTTACAATCAATTCATTACTAGGATCACAAAGGACTTGGTTTTGGGTTGTAATGTTGGCTCTTTGGTAAAGGTAGGAAAATTTAGGTAAAGTGACTAATTCACTAGTAGAGAATAACCTTTGAATTTTGCTTTTCATCATATAGCTTCATCTTTTTCTCCAATTACTTCTCATGCTCTTCATGGTTTGAATTCTCCTTATTTTCCTTACCATCAACATCAACTTTCTTCAATGAGTAAGGGTACCAATTTCGGGCACTACCCTTCTAAGCAGTCGGGGTACCAATTTCAAGCACTACCCCTAAACAAGATTTAACCATACTTCATCTTTTTCATGCTTCTCAACCAATCTTCTACCTTCTTCATTCTTGCTTGTACTTATCCACCTAAACTCTCTACTAATGAATAGGGTATTAAACAAGGCTCAAGTAAAATGAATCTCTGACGTTAATTGAATAAGATTCACAAATCCTGCTGCATGAAATTAAACTACACTTTTCCGTCGTGACTCTCCGACGTTAAACAAGAGTGCCTATTGGGAGCTTTTCCTCCCGTTTTATTGTTTTATTTCATTCGTGTGAGTAAGAAATTTTTATATTTGAAGTGCTTACTTATCGGCAATTACATCTCTTTGTAAACTTAGTTTCGACTATATAGTTTCTACTAAGTTTGGAGGGTGTGATGTACTTATCTCAATACGCACCGATAGTATAATCTTTTTTTTGTGATGTTTGTTAGGGGAGTTAATTTTTTGTGGCATATTAAAACATTAACCGGTTTTTATGTGTCGATTTTTTGTAACTTGCCTAATGTTTAGTGGTGTTTTGTTCTGTGTTTTGAGTTGTTTACGGAGTTACTCATGAATGTTAAGTTTTAAGATTGATTCTTGATAAAGTTATGCTCTATTTTGGTACCTAATATTCATTTTTAAGCTTGACGTATGTAGGGGATGAAAAAAACTAGATTTTGGAGCATCAGTGAGCCAATTCAACCAGGGAGTATGGTTGAATCCAAACATTTAAGTCGAATCGAGGGGAAAAAATTATCCAGTAGCCCAATTCGACCTAAGGCATGGCAATTCGACCAGAGTCCCAGGTCGTATCAACGTCGAATCGGATTGTGCAAACTTCCATTGAAAAATTCGACCACGACTGTTTCAATTCGACCAGCAGCTCAGGTCTAATTGAGGTCGAATTGAGGACCTGAAACTTACAGTGTGTGGATTCGATCTGAGGCATGTCAATTCAACCAGGGGACCAAGTCAAATCGATATCGAATTAGGCCAGGTAAGTGTATTTTTAACCCCGATTTTCATACCCATTCGATGGGGTACCAATTTTAGGCACTACTCCTAAACAAGATTTAACCATACACTTCTTTTAATTTACTCAACCACATTCTATCTTCCTTCTTCTTCTTGCAATATTTATTCACCTCAACTCTCTACCAATGAATAGGGGTATTCAAACAAAGCTCAAGTAAAAGTTAAATAAGGCTCTTTTATTCGGCTTGTCAAAGAAAAAACTTTTTAAGGCTCAAACGGGGCTATCAAAGATATACATAAAAGCTTGAGAAAGGATATTCTACTAATCATACGGTGCCTAAGAAAGGTAAGGTGGTAAGTGTGGATGATAAGAGGGGAGAAAGTATTGGAAGGTAGAGATGAAAGAAGATCGCCCTCTTAGTCAGTAGTCTACATATTCTGCATTCCATCATGACTCTCCGACGTTAAATAAGACCGCCTGTTGGGGGCTTTCCCTCCCGTTTTATTGCTTTATTTCATTCGTGTGAGTAAGAAATTTTTATATTTGAAGTGCTTACTTATCGGCAATTATATCTCTTTGCAAACTTAGTTTCGACTATATAGCTTCTACTAAGTTTGGGGGTGTGTGATGTACTTACCTCAATAAACACCGATAGTATAATCTTTTTTTTGTAACGTTTGTTAGGGGAGTTGATTTTTGTGGCATATTTAAAACTTTAATCGGTTTTGTGTGTCATTTTTTTTAATTTACCTAATGTTTAGTGGTGTTTTGTTCTATGTTTTGTGTCGTTTGCGGAGTTACTCATGAATTTTAAGTTTTAGGATTGATTCTTGATGAAGTTATGCTCTATTTTGGTACCTAATATTTGTTTTTAAGCTTGAAGTGCATAGGGAATGAAGAAAACTCAATTTTGGAGCATCAGTGAGCCAATTCGACCATGGAGTATGGTTGAATCCAAGCATTCAGGTCAAATCAAGGGGCAAAAATCATTCAGTAACCCAATTCGACCTGAGGCATGACAATTCGACCAGAGGATCAGGTCGAATTAAGGTCGAATCGAAGTGTGCAAACTTCCAGTGAGCTAATTCGACCACGACTATTTCAATTCGACCAGAAGCCCAGGTCAAATTGAGGTTGAATTGAGGACCTGAAATCTTACAGTGTGTGGATTTGACCTGAGGCATGGCTATTCGACCAGGGGACCTGGTCGAATTGATGTCGAATTGAAGGAAAAAGTTTTCCAGAATGTCAATTTGACCACGACGAAGTGATCTGCACCGGGTTGTAGAGCAATGGCTTGATGAGATAAGTGATGGTGATGATGGTTGGATGTGTCTTGTATGTTGGCATGTACTATATATTGTCATATTTGATCATCTCGAATGTGAATTGTGAGGAGTGACTATGATGCATGAGTTGGATTGTTTGAGACACTTGTATGATTGACTATGATGTATGGGTTCATGGATTTTGTGCATTCATATGTTCATATGTTAATTTTCATTAATGAGAAGCATGTATAATTTGATAAGTATGTAGAGTTCTTGTGAAATTGATCTTGATTATGTGCTATGAGGATTACTTAGGATTCTATTTACCCATGTGAGGATTTGAGCCTTTTAATCATGCTTGATCATGATAGTTTATTTTTGAGAGAATCATTCATATGAACGTATTCTAGAACTTGGCTTGGAGTCTTGTGTGAGATTTACAATTGGTCAATTGCTAGGATATGATCTTAGGCCATTCTTGATTACTTGAGTTACCTTCCCATTGATTATGTATATCTTTGGTAGCACATTTGAACCTTAAAAAACTTTTTCTTTGGCAAATCTAATAAAAGAGCCTTATTTAACCTTTACTTGAGCTTTGTTTAAATACCCTATTCATTGGTAGAGAGTTGAGGTGAATAAGTGTTGCAAGAAGAAGAAGGAAGATAGTATGTGGTTGAGTAAATTAAGAGAAGTGTGTGGTTAAATCTTGTTTAGGGGTAGTGCCTGAAACTGGTACCCCGATTACTGTTAAAAAGAGTAGTCCCTACAACTGGTTCCCGAGTTATCAAAAGAAGAATAATGTTGATGCAAGAAAGAGAAGGAAAATTCAAAAATTGCAAGTGCAAGAGAAGAAATTGGAGGAGGATATATAGCCGAATGAAGAAAGCAAGAACTTCCAAGGTAAATCTCTACTAGTGTTTGAGTCACTTTATCTAAATTTTCCTACCCTTTCCAAAGAGTCAACATTAAAACCCAAAAACAAGTCCTTTGTGATCCTAGTCATGAGTTGATTGTGTGATTATTGAGACCCTTGACAAGCTTATGTTTACGCGTGAGTATTGATTGAGTATGAGCATATATATTAACCGTATAAATTCAATTAGCACTTGAGTGAGAGAGTGAACACTTATCTTGTAAGCTAGATAACTTAGTACTCCGAATGGTAATATGATTAGGTGATGTTTTGCATGAATGATATATATGATGCAGGAAATACTTGTTTTTAATTGATAAAATTGCATGTGTAATATGTGTTGTACTTGGTGATCTCGTGAATTATACATGACTCCTTGATTTGATTGCGTTGCCTTGGGACAAGCAACATGTAAGTTTGGGGGTTTGATGAGTGTGTAATTCATGAATCTTGCGCCTGTATTTATGCTATTATGAAGTGTTTGAAGGTTGTAATCAGTTATAAACCGATATATATTGTGAAAAGGCACGGATCAGGTGTTGTTGAAGCCATTTGAGTGGTTTTTTTGAAGGAAATCGAAATGGAAGTGTTGAAATTTGAAGAAAGGAAGTCGAACCCATCCGTTTGGGTTAAGTAGGAGTGCAATTCGACCATAAGGAGGTCAATTTGACCAGCCCTTTTGGTCGAATTGGTAGCATAACACGAGCATAAGGTGGATTCGACCACGACAAGGGGATTCGACCTGCACATCAGGTCAAATTGAGGTCGAATTGATTGGCGAAGATGCCAATACAACCTCATCACTTTGATTCGACCAGGGCCGTTGGTCGAATCGAGTACCTGGGACTTACAGTAGGCAAATTCGACCTTCAATTCGACTTGTGGTGGTTAATTCTACCTATTGCTGAAGAATTGAGGCTCGGGAACTTACCATATCCGTACTTTTATACCGTCAATGCGTGTGATCACTTAAAAAGTCCATTCCAGGCCTTGGAGACGTGATAACAAGTATAAAAAAAGCCTTATGTAGCATCATAAGGGCATTCATAGAATCAATCGATCAAAAAGATGAGAAAATGTAGAGTTGAGAGGAGAGCGATTATCCATCATCCGGAGGGGCTGTGATAGAGGTTCCGCTGGAGATTCAAGAAAGATTGGTCCAACTAACCATGATTGTTCCTAGATCAATCATGGGCTAGAGCCGCTTCGGTAGTTCTAGGGTTTGAAGGTTTCATGAGTTATTTTATCTTTTGTGTGTAAACTCCGTACAACACTACTTGTAGTTTATTTTATATAAGATTACGCGTTTTTAATTCATACTCACGGTCGTTTTGTGCATCAATAATTATTGTGTAGAGTCTGAATACATAACTTGGTTATTAGTTGAGTGCGTTCACTGTTGAGCAGAGTTTTATGTTATAATTCTAAGTGAAGGGTTTCTGAAGTCATATTAGAACTATCTTATATGAATACTTGTTAATTAAATCATATTCGGGTTAATAAGTATGATAAAGAGTATAATTTCATAGTACCTATAAAGGGAGATCATATCAGGTTAGAGTACTAAGTGCACGGGAAATAATTGATACTGATAGTACCTAGAAAGAGGGGTGAATTATATCTATTGCTCCGAGAATATTCACATGTGTCATACGCATATTTACTTGTGTCTATAGAGTAAATTTGCATGGTTTAGTGATGCGTGCATAAACCACAACGTAGAGTCGGACACCGTCACATGGAAGATGAATTAATAAATGGAACTGGATTACCTGAAGGACTACCTACTATCTTACTTGATCACAACTCACCTATCTCTTATTCTTGTTATTTTTACTTGCTATTTCAATTAATATTTGTTACTTAATTTTAATACCACAACTATTATATTTTCCAACATAGTCATAATTTACTAGAACATAATTAAATTAATATTTATCCGTTCCTTGGGTTCGATATATAATTTAGTCACCTTCGAAACTACAATTGATATCTTTTATACTTGAGGGTTAATTGTGTGTTGAGAAAATGCTTATCACACTTTGGGGATAAAAAAGGCTTTTCTATCAAGGCTTGCCAAAGAAAAAGCTTTTAAGACTCAAAAGGGCTTCCAATGATACATATATTATAAGGTAAGGTAAAATTTGGCTAAGTGACTCAAATAATAATGGCCTAAGATCATGTCCTAGCAACTCATTAATCATAAGTCTTACACAAGACTCCAAGCCAAGTTCTAGAATACTGCCATATAATAGATTCTCTCAAGAATAAACTATCATGAACTAGCATGATTCAAATGACTCAAATTCTCACATGGGTAAATATAATCCTAAGTACTCCTCATAGCATATAATCAAGATCAATTTCATAATGAACTCCACATCTCATCAATAAAAATTAACACATGTAAAATATGAATACAACATACCTATGCCAAGAGCCCACATATCATGACAATCCATACAAGTATCTCCAACCAATTCCACCCTCAAGTATCAATCTTCACCTCTCAATCTAACTTCAAATCATACTTCCAAAATACGTATATGCCACACACACCACAAATACCCATCCTATAAAGATAAAAAGAGAAGGAAGATGAGATAAAACAGACAAAGAACAAAAACCTGATGCAACCTACTCCTCCGGAGCATCATCATTGGTCACATCCTCTTCGTCATCACCATCACTCATCTCCGAGCGCAATCGATCCAAATCTCTATGAAGACTATTAAACTTCCTATCCAATTAGCGCTCATCAGTATGCATTTTCCCTAATCTCTTATCCATCTCCACATAGTTATTCTGAAGTGTGTTGTACCTCGCATCCAGTGCTACAGAGTTCGCATTTGCCAATGCCAGCTGCCTATTTGTCTCATGCTGGTTCGCATTCAGTGTGGCGAAATGCTCATGAATCAAGAAAAACTGCTCCTGATAATAAGCATCAGGATCAGCCCACTGCTGCTGTGGCAGCACTGGAATGAGATGTGGTGGCATCTCGTGCGACTATAGAACTTCCATCTCTGGATCCACCTGATCCGCTCCATGCTCCTGCTGCTGCTGTGGCTGTAGCCAAGGCTGAAATTGCCCTTCGTCTACAATCCTCTGAAGCTCCTCATTCATCCCCTCAACATTCATTTGAGCTATAGTCCTCCAATCACCTTTAGTCAAATAAGTGATGGAAAGAGCATCATGCGCCAATGTGTTCATCAACTTGTTACCCTCAGTCCGGATAGTAGTCAGCTCACTCACATCAAATGAAAACATGAAAGTAAAGGCTTAGATCCCCTCATGTAGAACCAATCTCCATCGTGAAGATGAGCAAATCCACCCTTCACACATGCACTCATAACCAAGTCTAGATCCTTAAGGATGGGTGTAATACCGGTGAAATCCATGTACTCGACCATAGTAGTAAGCAAACCTCCTATATTAACTCTCTAAAACGGAGAACTTCTGAACCTATATAGATGATGAATAAGATATGATCCCACATTGAACATCACCTCATTGAGCATGCACTAGAGAGCATATAACTTACCCCTCGACACACAGCTCTCCTCAGATCGAGCAAACAGTGTGTTGCTCAACACTCAATCCATATATCGGAGCACAGGATTTGGAATCAATGAAGCACGAGCACTACTACTCTTAAAATCCACATCCTCTCCAGAAGTTATTTGCATTGAAAAATCCATTCTCATTTCTTGAGATCCCTCTCGGAGTCTGAAACAGCGCATTAAACTCCTTAGCCGACCACATCCTCATCTCAACTCCAAGCTGGAACGTACACTCATACGGGAGATGGCTTGAACCTTTCTTAAAAGTCATCGAACATAGCACCTCAACAGTCAAATGGAAGTATGTCGGCTTCTTCAATTCCATGAAGCGACGAATCCCCACTTGATAAAATATCCATAGAATATCATCTCGTATACGCATTGTAATCATTGCCTCATCATCCTGATACCTCGTTCTAGCAATCTTATCTGATATATCACTGTTGGATTGTATACTAAAAGTCTAGCTTTAGTATGAACAATGTTATAACAATTTATTTGAAATGAGAATCATATGATCAAATGATTGCATCTTATAATTTATTTATATGCACAATGCAATAGTCTACTTGCTTTATACTGTAGATAATATGTTGTGCGACAATACGCGGAAGATCATATTATCGGTTTCCTTATAAAGTATAAACATATGCTCACAATCAAGATAGACGTGGACTCTCTAACGGGATGGTTGTAGTGTGGTTTGGTATTGGCTTGTCTTGGCTATAGAATCACATTAGTGCACTTTGTGTGTATTAAGCAGGACCACTTGAGATCGTTCGACTTATACTGACTTATAGAAGAACTTGATCTCAGTTATTATGGATGTTCGTGCTCTTAATCTCTATACGATAACCTCGACACGTAAGGAAGTATGTATTTCTTTGGTTTATCAATGGGTGAGATTTACATGTAATTAAATCAACAAACTCGGTGAGTTAGGAAGTAGTACTGTCTCTATGGTATGCTGTTGATTGTAGAAGGAATCCGTGTCCGTTATAAGTTGATGATGTCCCCTTGAGGAGCTCATAAGGATTATCATATAAACCCTGCAGGTGTATTTATTCCGGCATGATAATGAGGTTGAGTGGTACTACTCTTGTATGAGATATTAATTAATGGAGTTGTCAGTAACTTAATTAATTAATGGACGTTGTATATCTTAAACATGGAGAGACTAACGAGCTCATAATAAGAAGGAGCCCATAACGTAATTATGAGATTAGAACGGTAGTACAGTAATAATATTTTAGTGGTATATATTATTATTATTGGACTTAAGTATAAGCTTTGGGCTAAGCTTGGATACTTAAGCCCAATGAAGGACCAACTCGAATTTCTCCTATTGGTCCCTGCTGTAGCCCATATATAGGTCATCTCAACTATCCAGAAACCCTAATCTGAGAGATTAATCATGCTTAACATTGTGAGGAGGGTGAGGGAACTACAGATTAAGAAGATCTCGAGGATCGTCGCCCACAATACGTCGAGATTGGACTTGGGAATACAGCAGAAGACTGGAAGGTTGTTTGCTGCTACTGTGTGCCAATTTCTACGATTTTTATAAAATAGTACAGACTTTAGAACAAGATGTATGATATAATTTTGGAAAGCTAAGGAAAAGAGGATCGTTTTGGCGCGTAGATCACTCAAATCTATTATCGAATGAGAAAGTTATGCCAAAAATGGTGAGGCTGCGTAGTCTGCCAATGAGAATCCATCTTCTTCAACATACCCTGGTGAAAGGTAATTCATTTCTTGTTTTCGTTCTTCCGCTGATTGTTAGAAACGTATAGAACCCTAACTGTTCATGTCAACCAAATGATCAAACACCAACAATTGGTATCAGAGCTTTGGTTTTGTGGTAAAGCGTGAAACGTTAGGCTAGGTTTGTGTGCATATGTGATTTATTTTGTAATTGAATCGTATGTGGCTAGTTGGGGTTTTGGTTTTATGAATTGAATCCATAGATAACCCTATGAGAATCCTTTCTTGTATTATCGGTGTATGGTTGTGAGTCTTCATCAATTCTTGTTCCTTGTTCTTCACGATTGGGTGGTGAAAGAAAATATTAAGTTGAATTCACGGATTAACCCCGATGAACATAGGCTACCGTGTTGAACATCGATAAATTTGAACGGCATCTGTGAAAGCCTATGACTATACATGATGATGGACTATAGCGGTGATGAACGGTGCAAAGGAGGATTTTCGACGCCGCCAGTAGGGCTACTCTTGATAATACGTGATTGATGGATATGTTGTTAGCCGGCTGCATAGCATTGATCGTACATGAGACAGCTGTGTTTCAGTGAAACTCTCATGGCGGGTTTGTATTGTTGGAGGCTCGATGAGGATGATGGGGAACCTAGTAAAGATGTGGTTACATTGGAGCAAAGGCTGAAAACTGCTGGGCAGTTATGGATCATGGCGAGATAGTGAAAGATCCCGGCAGGAGATCATTTCAGACGGCATCAGAAGTAGGTATGCGGATTATCCGATGAAGTCTGATTGTGATTCCATCAAGTCTGCGGATTATCTCATCAGGGCTGGAAAGTGTTCAGGGCGAGTCCCAAGGAATTTCGAGTGAGTCAATCGCTGACCAGCACATCAGAGTTCAAAGACTAGCTGTCGAATGGGACTACAGGAACATGCACTTGCGGCGTCCTATGGCATGCAGTTCGGTAGCTATCGTTGATGGTGGAACTCCGATGAAAGCATGGCCGGATGCGTGAGGCTGGTTGCTGTGTTCCGCGGTGTTGATGAACCAGCACTTTCGGGCGCATCTAGAACCAGCAGCGGTGATCAGTTTTGTGATGCTATGTTCTTCTGTCGGCGATGATCTGAATTGAAATGGAGGCGAGATCATGTGGGTCTGGTGATTCGTGGCTGCTTGGAGAAGGGCCTGCCGGTAGCTGCTAACCGGAAAGTAATTAATTCCCAACACCTCCATTATTGGTTTGTAAGTGATGTGAGTAAACTTGCGTGTTGGCAATAGGCCTTCCTCCCTAACGGATGAGTTTATTCACGGATCACTGGTACAGACTTCATTAAATAATTATTTTTGTAATGTGGCACATAAACTTGCATGTTGGCATATACCTTCCTCCCTAACGGATGAGTTTATGTGCGGTTCACTGGTACAAATATATAATCGATGATTATAGAAAGTTATCCGAGCGCGAGTGTACTTCTCCAACTATAAGACACATAAGCTTGGGCCGCGAACTTGGGATCAAATAATAGTGTACATTTAGGTGCAAATAATTAGTATCTTCCCCAACAGAATCACTGCTATTATTTGTATGGCTAAAGAAGAACCGACTATTAATTATTTTATCATGAGGTTAGGTTGAAGAATGAAATTAATGATAAAACCTACTCTTGTAAATGTTTGGATTTGTAAAGTCCACATTAACATGGCTTGCAGACTCACGATGCTTTAGATGTCGGTGAATTTTAATTTTATATTGGTTTGAGGGAATTAATATAAATGGATAAAATTTAAAAATTTGATCAGTTTATTTATTTGTGATTCTCTAAATTTCAAATGGTTTTATCTCACTTATTGTTTACTAAAAAAAATTATATTTACTGGTCTAAAATTAGATGATTAGAAAAAAAATATTGATTTTGAATTTTACTGCTTAAGAAAACATAAATATGTGTTCTTACTAAGGATGCCCCATGATGCCTATTAAAGTCTCTAGTGGAGAGGTGAGAGGTTCATAGAAATATGATGGTCTCATGCGACTCTTCATATACTTGAGTAAGTAGAAAGGCAAGAGGTCATGGATAAGTTGATGAATGAATTGGAAATGCTTGGAATAGAAATTAAAAGGGAAACCTAGATAAATTTATTTTTCATAATTTGTCTGGATGTTTTGAGCAAGTTCTACCTGAAATACGAGAGGTTGTATATGGTGGGAAACTTCTGACTAAACATGTGGCAAAGGAAATTCAATTTCATTAAGATGTGAACAAGGTTAATATCTCATTCACTAGTTGTTGAAGCATGATTAGTGATTACATTTACTGGCACGTTGTGTGTAAATACCGGAATCACTAAAAGCCTATAACTAAGTGATGATGAGATTATAATATACATGGGCAATACTATGAGAGGAGTGACTATTGCAGTGGGTGTTGTTTATTTATCTCACGATATGAATAAACATTTGGTTTTGAGAAATTGTTTTTACGTACGTTTTTCATAGAAATAATTTGATTTCAGTTTCTATGCATTTACGGATGGATACTCCATTTCATTTAAATGACATGCTCATAGCAATGAAGGATGAAACTATAATCTATTGTTGTACGTTGGCGACAATTTGTAAACTCTTAAATCATGTTTATCCTACGGATGCAACAAATAGTAATTAATAACGCGTCTTCAAATTTTAATAACAGAAAGACTCTTATGGAAATGGTTAGATAGATGATGAGTTATTTGGAATTATTAAATTCATTTTATGGATATTCCCTAGAAACAGTAATTCGTATGAATGTTTGTCTGTTTGTGGGATATCCTAGGAAAATGAAGGGTGATTTATTTAGTCCAAAAGATCGAAGGGTGATTGTTAACACCAACACTAGATTTTGGAAAAGGACTATGTATTAAATCATAAACCCATGTGTTAATTATTCTAAAGGAAGTGAGAGGGAAAAACACAAAGTATTAATACCAAGTGTACAAGACGTCTGATACACAATTGTATGTAGTGCCTTAACGTAGTGGGATGGTTGTTCGACAACCTATAAGATATATGTTTTGGGAGAGTCATGAGACTTGGTCCCTAGTAAACATGGAATGGACCCACGGATACAATGAGGCACTACAAGATAGAAATACGGAATCTTAGCAAAGTGCAATGAATGTTGAAATAGAATCGATGAATTCTAAATTAGATATGGCTGCTTGTAGAACCACAGATGGTGAGAAAGCCATTGGAAGTGGCTCTGTAAAATAAAAGAGGAAGCAAAGCTTGTTGCGAAAAGGTATACTCAGAAAGAAAGAGTTCGATTATGAGAAAACCTAATTCGCTGGTAGTTATGCCTTTGTCGATCCAGATTCTTTTATCTGTTGCTACTCATATGAAATATGAGGGATAACAAATAGTTGTCAAGATAACTTTTCTGATTGAAAGTCTTGAGGAAAACATCTATGTGAAGCAACCAGAGTGATTCATTGCAAAGGGCTAAGAGCATTGTGATAGTAAGCTTAAAAGTGTCCAACGATGGACTAAAGCAATCTTCAAGATCATGAAACATCTGTTTGATGAGAAAAACCAGTCATATGGATTTATTCAATGCACGGATGTGTTTTGTGTATAGAAAAGAGTGATGTAAACGTGGTGATATTTTTTGTACTTTACGTAGATGATATATTGCTCATTGTATACAATGAAAGAGTATTGTCGTGCGTATGGGTATGATTAATAAAGCGGTATGAGATGAAGGACTTAACAAAAGCAAAAATACTCTTTTGATCTCGGTAATACGGATCACAAGAAAGGATGTTATGCTTGTCTCAAGCTTCATGAATTGGTACGATCCTTACTTGTTTTAGCATGTGACTTTATCTAAGGAAATGTGTCTTGAGACACAAAAATAAAGGTGATGAAAGCGGTTCCTTATGCTTCGGCGAATAAGGAAGCTTTCTAAGGAATGCTATGCACGAGTATAGGTGCCTGTTTTGCTGAACGCATAGACAATGGGTATCAAAGGTAACCCAAAATAAGAATGTTGAACTGAGGTAACACATAATTTTGAAGTACCTAAAAAGGAATAGAAATTATATGTGGACTTACCGGACATATTAACTGCTTCTTGCGAGTTACATATATTTAGATTTTTCAAATCAGATAGGGATGACAGTAAATCCACATCAAAGGTTATGTGTTTAATTTTAGGAAGTAAAGTCATAATGTGGAGGAGTGTTATATAGAAATATATTTAAGACTCCGGACTCCATTATGGAAAGATGATAAATTGGAGCTTATGGGGCAGCCAAAGTATTTGTACGACTCTAGAAACTTCATGATGGACTACTAATTGATTCTAAGTTTGCCCAAGGTTATCAAAATTTATTTTGGTGATAATGGTGCAGTTGCAAACTTAAAGGAATCACGAGCCCATAATACAATTAAACACATGGAGCGCGAGTACCACTTGTTACGAGAAATCATATGATGAGGGGAAGATTATTTTTGCCTAGATTGCATCGGATGATAACCAAGTAAATCTATTTATAAGGACCTTAAGGCGAGAGCTTTCGATGGTCGTGTAGTGGGAGTGAGAATTAGATGTATGGCAGAAGACATGACAGCATAGTCTTTTAGTATAAGTGGGAGATTGTTGGATTGTATACTAAAAGTCTAGCTTTAGTATGAACAATGTTATAAAAATTTATTTGAAATGAGAATCATTTGATCAAATGTTTGCGTCTTATAATTTATTTATATACACGATGCAATAGTCCACTTACTTTATACTGTAGATAATATGTTGTTCGACAACACGCGGAAGATCATATTATTAGTTTTCTTATAAAGTATAAACATATGCTCAGAATCGAGATAGATGGGGATTCTCTATTGGGATGGCTGTAGTGTGGTTTGGTATTAGCTTGTCTTTGTTATAGAATCACATTAGTGCACTTTGTATGTATTAAGTGGGACCGCTTGAGATCATTCGACTTATACTGACTTATAGGAGAACTTGATCTCAGTTATTATGGATGTTCGTACTCTTAATCCCTATATAATAACCTCGACACGTAAGGTAGTATATATTTCTTTGATTCACCAATGGGTGAGATTTACATGTAATTCAATCAACAAACTCGGTGAGTTGGGAAGTAGTGCTGTCTCTATGGTGTGCTGTTGATTGTAGAAGGAATCCGTGTCCATTATAGGTTGATTATGTCCCCATGAGGAGCTCATAAGGATTATCATGTAAACCCTACAGGTGGAT
Source organism: Pogostemon cablin (assembly GCA_023678885.1). Taxonomy (NCBI): domain Eukaryota; kingdom Viridiplantae; phylum Streptophyta; class Magnoliopsida; order Lamiales; family Lamiaceae; genus Pogostemon; species Pogostemon cablin. The sequence goes on along the minus strand of CM042986.1, from coordinate 13,713,169 downwards.
TTATTCTGACATAATAATGAGGTTGAGTGGTACTACTCTTGGATGAGATATTAATTAATGGAGTTGTCAGTAACTTAATTAATTAATGGACGTTGTATATCTTAAACATGGGGAAACTAACGAGCTCATAATAAGAAGGAGCCCATAACATAATTATGGGATTAGAACGGTAGTGTAGCAATAATATTTTAGTGGTATATATTATTATTATTGGACTTAAGTATAAGTTTTGGGCTATGCTTGGATACTTAAGCCCAATGGAGGCCCAACTCTAATTTCTCCTCCTGGTCCCTGCTGTAGCCCATATATAAGTCATCTTAGCCGTCCGAAAACCCTAATTTGAGAGATTAATCATGCCTAAAATTATGAGGAGGATGAGGGAATAGCAGATTGAGAAGATCTCGAGGATCGTCGCCCACATGACGTCGAGATTGGACTTGGGAATACAGCAGAAGATTGGAAGGTTGTTTGCTGCTGCTGCTCGCCAATTTCTACGATTTTTATAAAATCGTATAGACTTAGAAAAAGACATGTGATATACTTTCAGAAAGCAACGGAAGAGAGGATCATTTTGGCTCATAGGTCACTCAAATCCGATATCGGATGAAAGAGTTATGCCCAAAACGGTGAGGCTATGCAGTCTGCCGGCGAGAATCCATCTTCTTCAACATACCCTGGTGAAAGGTAATACGTTTCTTATTTTCATGCTTCCTCTGACTATTAGAAACGTATGGAACCCTAACGGTTCACATTAACCAAACGATCAAATGCCAACAGTCTCCCCATTTGTCCTTTATGTCTTCCCAATCATTCATCCGAATCTTAAAATTCATAGGCAACCTTTCCTGAAGCCTTAGCTTCTTTGTCACTGCATCTTCACGAGACGGTCTATCTTTCCTCTTTTGGAAATGAACCTCGACATCTTTTCCATTTCCTGAAAACAATACTTCAATACTAACAGACAAGAAAAGCAAACCAATCTAATTCATAATCAACTAGCAGTCAACTCTACTTAAGACTTCAACTTTTTCAATGCATAACCACTCCAACAAGCATATTCCATCCTCATGATTCAATAATTCAAGCCTTACCCTTACTCAATTCCATTCCAACATCAAGTATTCAATAAGAACAACCAACGATGCTACCAACCACTAGCATGCTTAACAATTCAAACAATTCACTCAAAATCCAACATGCTTCATCTCACACTACTCAAATTACTCCTAACTTCATGTAAACATCAAGGTTTGATGACAATTTATCAATCAAAATTGAACCCATCAATTGTTCATATGAAATTTTACACAAAGATTCAAATTACAACATGAATTCATATATAAACTAGTTCAATCAACATACCCACTTATAATCAACAATTAGAACTTCAATCCTAGGGTAATAGAGTCGAGAAAACATACATTTTGAACTGGCCATGGCTTAAGATGAACAAGTGTGACAAACTCTCAAATTCGCTTCAAAACCCTAGTTTTGCAACTAGATCATTCCAAAATCACGAAAAATTGAGTGTAATGAGTGTGGAGTGTGGTTTAATCAAGGCAAAATCGAGTAGAATCAAAGATTAGAAGGAAGGGTTTCTGATTCGGGATGAATTTGAGTGAAGGTGGTGTGCAAAGTGATCGAATGGGGGTGAAGAACACGCTTAAAAATGGACTTACCTGATATGATTCGACTTACTTGAGTGGTCGAACGGAATTGACGTGGTTGAACCGCGTTTCTGGAGGCTTTCAGCATCTCAGTTCGACCATAGTTCGACCAAATGCCTTGGTCGAACAACATGATCGTGGTCGAACTCCTCTGTTCAAACTTTTAGGTCTACGATTCGACCTCGATTCGACTTACACTTCGGTCGAACCAAACCCATCTTGGTCGAATTGGCTTATACAAAATTCTCCGATCTTTAGTTCAACCTTCACCTAGGTCGAAGCCTTGGTCGAACCACCACTTGTGTGGTTGAATCGACATGTAACGGAGTCTCTGATCACCAGTTCGACCTGCACCCTTGGTTAAATCGAACACCTGATGCTCCAAAGTTGAATTTTCTTCATCCCCTGCACACTTTAAGCTCAAAAATGAACATTAGGTACCAAACAGAGCAAAATTTAGCTCGAGAATCAATCTTAAACTCAATATTTATGTGTAACTCCGTATACAACACTCAAAAACAACACAAAACACCACTAAACATTAGGCAAATTGCAAAAAAATTGATTCACTGAAACTGGTTAAAGTTTCAATATGCCGCAAAAAATCAACTCCTCTAACAACTTTACAAAGAAAATATTATACTCTCAGTGCTTCAATGAGGTAAGAACATCACACCCCCCAAACTTAGTCAAAATTATAGTAGAAACTAAGTTTACAAAGAGATGTAACTGCCGATGTAAGCACTTCAAATATAAAAATTTCTTACTCACACGAAAGAAATAAAGAAATAAAACGGAAGGGAAAGCCCCCAACAGATGCTCTTGTTTAACGTCGGAGAGTCACGACGGTACCAATCTAGTGCAAGGTATCCTCAAAGATGATGCAAGAATCATTCGGCGACCTATAATGCTTCAATCAATGCCCATTCGCCGCTATGATATCTCCATCTTTGTCCATAAGCTCAAGACTCTCCCCTCCGCAGGCTCTATGGATAATGAACGGCCCCGTCCACTTCGATTTCAATTTCCCTGCGAAAATCTTCAAACGAGAGTTAAAAACTAATACCTCATCACCTTGCTTGAGCTCCTTATAAGAGATCTTTGAATCATGCCATTTCTTTATTCTCTCCTAGTAGATCTCCGAGTTCTTGTAAGCTCAATTTCTGAACTCATCCAATTGATTGATATGAGTCATCCTCAACTCCTTTTGATCCTTTAAAGACAAGTTCAGACTCCTCAATGCCCAAAAAGCTTTGTGATGAATCTCTACGGGTAAGTGGCACGGTTTTCCATAGATAATTTGATACGATGACATATCCAACACCGTCTTATAAGCATGCTGAAACCCCCACAAAACATCATCGAGCTTCATAGCCTAATCCTTCATATTGGTTCCGACTACTTTCTCTAATATTTGTTTCACTTGTCAGTTGGAGACTTCAGCTTGCCCATTCACTTCAGGGTGATAGGGTGCAGTAACCCTATGCTTGACACCGTAATCCTTAAGCACCTTTTCAAGAAATTTATTGACGAAGTGTGTCCCTCCATTACTCACTAGTGTTATAGGAACTCCATAGTGGGCAAAGATATGTTTTTTCAAAAAAGACAACACAGTCCTTGAATCATTCACGTGAGTGGGAATAACTTCCCCCACTTAGAAACATAATCCACTGCTAAAAGGATGTAGAGAAATCCATTAGATGGGGGAAAAGGCCCCATAAAATCGATCTCCAATACATCAAAGATCTCAACAACAATGTTTGGCTGAAGTGGCATCTCATCTCTCATACTTATGCTCCCTATCCTTTGTTATCTATCGCATGTTGCCACATAGGTTTCACAATCTTTAAACAAAGTATGCCAATAAAGAGCAGATTGAAGTACCTTTGCTGCCATCTTTTGAGCTCCGAAGTGCCCCCCGTAGGTTGTGCATGGCAAAAATAAAGAATGCTCTCCATCTCCATCTCGGGCACACACCTACGGACTATGGAATCCCTACAAATTTTGTAGACAAACGGATCATACCATATAAAAGTCTCAACATCCTGCTTGAATTTTGCAAGTTGATATCGGTTGAGATCTCTTGGAATTTCTCCTACGGCAATGTAATTCACATAATTCGCATAACATGGATCCATTCCTTGGGCAGCCACTACACATGCTCTTTTCGCTCTTTCAACAAACACCGCCATGATCTTCTCATCAGGGAACATCTCTTCTATGTAATCGAAAGAATCATCACAGAGCTCCCTTGTCTCCAACTTTGATAGGTGATCCGCCAAAACATTCTCAGTACCCTTTTTATCTCGGATCTCCATATCAAATCCCTATAGAAGAAGGATCCAACTAATGATCATTGGCTTCATTTCCTTCTTCTCCATCAAGTACCGAATCGCAGAATGATCCATGTACACTATAGTCTTCATGCCAACCAAATATTGTCGAAACTTATTGAATGCATTCATCACAACTAGAAACTTCTTTTAGTCACCATGTAGTTCTTTTGTGCAGCATCAAAAGTTTTACTCGCATAGTAAATGGCGCAAAACTTCTTTTCCTCAACCGCCCAAGCACCATTCCAAGTGCTAAGTCACTTGCATCGCACATAAGTACAAACGGCTGAGTCCAGTCCGGTGTGATCAAGATAGGTGCAGTAATAAGTGTCTCTTTCAAAACCTAAAAAACTGTTAGACACTCTTCATGAAAAATAAAAGGAACATCCTTTTCAAATAAATGAAATAAGGGCTTAGAGTATTTAGAGAAGTCTTTTATGAATCTTCTATAAGAATCGACGTGTCCAAGGAAGGACCGCACTCCCTTTTCATTAGTAGGTGGTGGAAGCTTCTCAATTGCCACCACTTTTGCTCTATCCACCTGCAATCCCTTGGCTGAAATTTGATGACCAAAAATAATCTCATCCCTTACCATGAAGTGGCACTTCTCCCAATTCAAGACAAGATTAGTTTCTTGGCATCTCTTCAAAACAGTATCAAGGTTAGATAAACAAATATCAAAAGAGGAACCATACACAAAAAAATCATCCATAAACACCTCCATGATCTTTTCTATCAACCCATCAAATATGGCCATCATGCAATGCTGAAATGTTGCAGGCGCATTACATAATCCAAAAGGCATCTTTCTAAAGGCAAAAGTTCCATAAGGGCAAGTGAAAGTAGTATTTTCTTGATCCTCGGGTGCCCTCATAATCTGATTATAGCCCAAGTACCCATCCAAGAAACAATAAAACTCATATCCTACATGATGATAAATCATTTGATCCATGAAAAGAAGGGAAAAATGGTCTTTGCATGTATTTTCATTTAGTTTCCTGCAATCCGTACACACACGCCATCCCGTAAGAATCCTAGTGGCTAATGACTCTTCATCCTCGGCTTTCATAATAGTCATGCCCCCTTCTTAGCTACAACATGCAATGGACTCACATTGGGACTATCACTAATGAGATATATAATTCCTGCATCATGCCACGTCAAGATTTGCTTCCTAATCACTTTTTGAATAGTAGGATTCACCTTCCGCTGATTCTGAATACTACTCTTGGCCTCACCTAACAATTTTATTTTATGCATGCAATATGAAGGATTAATGTCCTTTAAATCATCAAGTGACCAACCAATGACAGACTTATACTTCCTAAGCACATCTAACAATTCCTCAAGTTGATCATCATCAAGGGAAGAAGATACAATTATGAGATATTTTTCATTGTCACCTAGGTAGGAATACTTCAAGTGCTTCGGTAGCAGTTTCAACCCCTCTTTCTTCTCTTCTTGAGGTGCGCTCCCTCTATCCAATGGTAAGTACTTCCTAGTTCACTTGACCTCTTCAACATTTGTCCTTCTCGACTCATACCTGTCATCACCCAAAGCAAGCAAGTTTTCAAGAAATTTAATACCTACCTCGTTGGAGAGTTCATCTAGCTCCACAGTGGGAAAAGTAAAAGATTCCGCCAAGCATGTCTCAAGAGGATCCTTTGACAGGATCAAAGACATGTCTTCCTTCACAATCTCCTCCATCACGTCTATACTATGGCATTGTGTCTCCATCGGTATCTTCATTGCTTTGTCAAGGTTGAATAAAACTTCTTCTTTATCCATCCGTAACCGTAACTCACCCTTCTGCACCTCTATCATAGCTCCCATAGTAGCAAGGAAAGGTCTTCCTAAGATAAGAGGGACATTATCCTTGTCATCTTCCATCTCCAGCACAAGAAAATCCAAAGGAAAGAATAGCTTCTCTACTTTTACAAGAACATCTTCAATAACACCCTTCGGAAAAGTCATAGACATATCCGCTATTTGTACAGTAACTGTTGTGGGAGTTAACTCCCCAAACCAAGCCTTTAAAAATAGACAAAGGAATCAAATTGATGCTTGCCCCTAGATCACACAAGGCTCGACGTGCCGACCCCTTTCCAGTCTTACATAAGATCGTGAAGCTTCCTGGATCCTTTAACTTAGCTGGCAGCTTCCTCTGGACGATCAAGCTGCAATTCTCAGACAAATTCAATGTTTCAATTCCGTTCAAGCTTCACTTCTTCAAAAGTATATCCTTCAGAAAATGGGCATAATACGACATCTCCAATATTGTTTCCGAAAAATGAATGTTCAAGCTTATTTTGTTAATGATCTCTGAAAACTTCTTGTACTTCTCTTCCAATCCTTTCTTGACTGCTTGTAAGGAAATGATGGAGGTATCTTTATTTTGGATAGCTGATCGAACTGGGTGAATAATGGTCGAACTGAGCACCTGAAAGTTCGTTCTCCCCCTTACAGGCCAGTTCGACCACCGTTCGACCAACAAAGTTGGTCGAACCATAGCGATCATAGTCAAATCTGGCTTCAGTTAAAGCAAAGTGTTCTGGACAGTGTGGTTCGACCTGAGTTCGACTAGAGCTTTTGGTCGAACTGACCTGATTTTGGTCATACTGTTCTTCTACAACTTCTGGATGTCACCCTGGTGCCTGGTTCGACCTCTCATGTATAGTTCGACCATCTGTTGGTCTAATTGGAGTCGAATCAGGCTTATGTCATTTTAAATTTCAATTCCAGCCTCATTGGTCCCTCATACTGTGTTCCAGACCCCAATGTGATGGCATGACAAGACTTTGGATTCTCAATACTTTGAGATGGAAACTTCCTTTTCTCAATAGTTTTAGTAAATTTGTTTATGTTTCTTGCCATCTCCCCTATCAACAATGTAAGGTCCTTCACTTGTTTAAATAAATACTCATGATTGGCATCAATCTTCTTTTCTAATTTGGCCTCAAGACGATCTACTCTTGCATCGTTCCTCACCATGTACCTGTTCACCGTATCCTCAAAATCCAATTTTCCTTCTTTCACTTTAGCTCCCGGATCAACACCGATAGGAGGTTGTACTGCATTATTCGGATTACTCCGTGAAAACTCCAGCCTCCTTGGTTGTTGGTAACTACCCGGGGGTCCAAGATTGTTGTAATTCCCATGATAATTCTGGGTTTCTTGATTTTGGTAGCTAGTTCCTTGAATACTTTGACCCATGGCGTAATTTGTCTCCTTGATCTCCTCTTGGCTAGCTCCTTCATAGCCACTATCCTGCTGCATCATTGGTACTCTTTAAGATATATCTGTAATATGCTTTTGCTGAGACTCGAGTAACTTGTTGATATTAGCCAAGTTAGAGACGATCTCATCATCTCTTCTCGACTTCACCATAGTATGCTCAACCTGTGTTACTTTACCAAGAACATAAGTGCCTCTCATTCTATCAGTCGGCCAATCTCTTGAATTCATCGAAATATCCTCAAAAAGCTTCTCGGCCTCAATGGGTGACTTTGTAAGCAATGCTCCATTAGATAAAGCATCAAGTAACACAAGAGAATCACAATCTAACCCATTGTAGAAAATACTGATATATTGAGCTTTAGGTAGCCCATGCTTTGGACACTTTCAAAGCATGTCATTGAATCTATCCCAAGCTTCATGAAACTTCTCATTACCATGGATAACTAATTGATTGATCTCTTGCTTCATCTTGAACACCTTTGAAGGTGGCATGTATCGCTCCAAAAATTTCACTTTCAACTTCTCCCATGTATCACGTTCAACAGCATTAAGATTATCGTACTAATCTCTCACTTTTTCATTCAACGAGAACTTAAACAAGATGATCTTACTCGCATCCTCATGAGCTCATGCATCTTTTTGTGTACTTGCATACCCGAGGAACTTATTTAGATATTGCTGAGGATCTTCAAAGGTTTCCCCAGAGAAGGGACTCCTTTCAATCATGTTGTTAAGAGCATGGTGTAGATCAAAATCGGCTACGGCCCCTCTTGTTCCTAACAGCCCTGCATTGCCTCCTCCCTTAAAGACTTCATGGATGGCAAGTGTATCAGGATTCGCAGCCATGTTGACTGTTTCTGCTTCCAAGTTAACTTCGGTTGCAGCTTCAATCGTTTGCAAATTCAGCACGTCAACTTCAACTCCTAAATTAAGAGCCTCCGTTGGGTCTATGTTCTTGTTCTTGTTCTTCTTTTTCTTCCTCGACGATGCTCCAATCTCCAGATTATAAGGCTCTAATTCACCTGTCTTCGATCTAGTGAGCATATATCTAAGAAAATAAGTGTTAGAAATTAAAGACAAGAATTATATAATCTCAATTAAACTAGAAATAATAAACTAATAATTAATGTCATCCCCAGCAACGGCGCCAAGAGTTTGATGAACATTTTCTCAATACACAAAATTATCCCCAAGTATGAAGGGTATCAATTGTAGTTTCGATCGGCGACCAAATGATTATGGAACCCAATGGACGGATTATTATCAATTTAATTATATTCTAATTAACTAAGACTATGTTGGCAAATTAGTTTGGAATAGTTACGAAACTAAATAGCAAATAACTTAAATAGCAAATTAAGTAGACAAGCAATAGAGAAAATACGACTGTGATCAAGTGAGAAATTAGGAAGTTCTTCGGGTCATCCACTTTTACTTACTTATTTTCTTTCCATGCGTTGATGTCCGACTCTGCCTTGTGGTCTATGGACGCATCAATAAACCATGCTAGTTTACTCTATAGACACAAGCAAACAAGCGTATGACACGTGTGAATATCCTTGTAGCAAGAGATATAATTCACCCTCCTTTCTAGGTACTATCAGTATCAATTATTTCCCGTGCACTTAGTACTCTAACCCGATATGATCTCCGTTTTTAGGTACTATGAAGTTATACTCTTTATCCTACTTATTAACCCGAATAATATTCAATTAACAAGTATTTATATAAGATAGTTCTAATAAGACTTCGAAATCTCTTCACTTAGAATTATAACATGTAATCCTACTCAGCAGTGAACACACTCAATCAATAACCAAGATATGTATTCAGACTCTACATAATAGTTAATGATGCACAAAACGACTGTGAGTATGAATTTAAAATGCACAATCTTATATAAAATAAACCACAAGTAGTGTTGTACAAAGTTTACACATGGAAATTCAATTAACTCATAAAACTTTCATAACCCTAGAACTACCGGAGCGGCTCTAGCCCATGATTGATTTAGGAACAATCATGGTTAATTGATATGATCTTACTTGACTCGCCAGACGAACCTCTCTTCACGACTCCTTCGGATGATGGTAGGGTTTCTGTGGTGGATGAATGATGAGTTGTGTCGTGCTTCTGCGAAAGCTCTTCTTTTATATTTCTAAACTTTCCTTATGGGCCTTGGATGGGCTTCTTGAGCAAACACACACATTGAAAGTGTAAAAATATGAATATGGTAAGTTTCTGCGTGTCAGTTTGACCAACAGGCCAGGTCGACTCGTCCTCCACTGGTCAAACTCTAGGTCGAATCGACCTGTAAATTGGTTGTGGGTTCCAGATTCGACTAGTATCCTGGTCGAACCACATACTCCCTGGTAGAACTGCAATTGCTTCTCTTTAGTCATCCGATTCGACCACGGTTTGACCAAATATCTTGGTCGAACTACAACATCATGGTCAAACAGCACTCTCGGCACTTCTTCGCAATCAGGTTGACCACAGGTTCTCTCCTTCATGGTCGAACTCCTTGCATGCTTGGTCGAATCGAGCCCCTAAACTTCCTTTTTCCGAATCCGATCACTTCTAATTCATTTTTCTTCGAAAATCAACTCAAATAGCCTTCAAGACACTTGATTCGTGACTTTCCACCACATATATCGATTCATATCGAATTACCACCATCTAACACACCATTATTACACGAATCTGGGCAAGAAACACGTGAATTTACATACTCATCACCTTTGATGGGCTATTTCTTGGAAAACACAAAAATACACACTACTGGAGGTACGAAATTACCAAAAATAGGATTCCAAATAGCTCCTGGTCAAGCGGGGTCAACTCTGGTCGAGCGGCAGTGCGCGGTCTCACCATTTCGTGCATAAATTCCACATCTGAGCTCCGATTTGAATGATTCTTATGCTCACGCGATCCTCTTTTCCTTAGATTTCTATAAATATAAAAAACTCATAGAATCCCCAACATTGTAATGTATAGCAAGTCATGCAAAGTGGCACAGTCGTGCTGAGTAGAAACAGCTTGTGCGACGTCACCATTTTAATCATAACTTTCTCGTTTAGAATCTGATTGAGGAGTTCCTTACGCCAAAACGATCATCTCTTCTGTGGACTTCCAACTATGTACCAAAATTCTAGTTCAGATCTCCATAAGAATACAGAAAAATTACAAAATTTGGACGTGCATTTTTTAGCATTCCTACACAAGTTGCACCTTTTCTCCAACTTTACACTTTTGATCTTTTTTCTACCTAAAACACAATAAAACACCTCAAGTGCATCTTTTTCTCATATATATTGAATAGAAGACACTTGTGTTAATATATGACAACAATATCCATCAAAAAGATGTTAAATTGGACACTAAACACGCTTATTTTCACTCTTATTAATCCCCCAAACTTACCTATTGCTCGTCCCGAGGCAACAAAATAAAAATAAAGAGAAAGAGAGAGAAAAATAAGCTTGGGAAACAAAGACAATGATTCATACCCCCATTCACAATATAATTGTCCTTAATTTAAGTCATTCAACTCTTATTACATGTAATAATCAATTCATAGCATACAAGATAAGACAATCACCACCTATTCAAATGCTCTATTGACATGTTCTCACGGGAAGTATATATCACTCGCACTCAAGTGTAAATGATGTACACTTATGGGTTAAGGTGTTTACGCTCAGATTCAATTCAAGTGCATGCATAACCATAAGCTTGCAAAAAGTCTCAAACTCTCCACTACTAAAAGTATGATTCGATAATAGGATCAAAAAGGACTTTTCTTTTGGATGTAATGTTGGCTCTTTGGTTAAGGCAGGAAATATATATGGATAAGTAACTCAAAACTCGGATCAATCAAGTGCGCATTCCATCATGATCTTTGATTTTTCTTACTCACTTCAATTTAGCACAACATCCTCCTCAACTCTTTTACTTTTCTTTTTCACAACATTTTTTTCCTTCTCTTTTTTTTTCTTTTTTGTCCTTGCGGTACCAGTTTCGGGCACTACCTCTCGCATTCTCCATAAGATACTAGATTTAAGCACTACCCTAGGGTTTTTGATTCTATGGAGTACTAGATTTAAGCACTACTCCATGATTTTCCTTAAATACATTTTCAAGCTCAATCACTTTTTCAACACCAATTTCATTCCTTCCCAAACTGTTATCAAACTCCATCAACACACTATGAAAAATCATTAATTATCGTCATGATAGAATCAAGGTTAAAAAAATCAGATTCTTAAAGTTGTTATTAATTTCTCGTAAGCTGCCAAAGAATGAGGTTTTTTAGGCTCAATGGGGCTAACTACGGATAAACATCATTAGGTAGGAAATTATTTGGCTAAGTGACTCATAAATTCAAGGATGACCTAAAATCTCCAATCATCTAACACACATGTAGTTTCAAGTAAGATAAGAAACAAATTCTAGAATACACACACAGGAATGATACTCACCAGAAATAAATATCATGTGATTATGTAACATGATCAACAAGGCTCAAAATCTCACATGGGTTTTTTAACAAGTAACAGAGCACTTTTAATAGTAAGCAATATCCCACTATATAGAACTTCATATCACAATATAACTCAAGTACAATTCCTTCATCAATTTCAAGAGCATATGAATATCAGGTACAATTTAAACAATATAAGCTCACATGTGGATAACCAATAACATAAACTCAACCCTTTCACTCCATGAATTTAAAGCACACATAAAAATTAGAAAAAGGAAATGAGGGCACCTGATTTCTTTCATTCAAAACATTCACGAGCTTCTCGATTTGTTCCACTCGATCCGGTCAAAGCCTCAATTTACCTGTTTCTATCATCAAAGCTCGACACACCTCATCATCACATGATTCATAAATAATAATATAGGAGAACTATAAGAAAGACTCAATTGACTATCTAATCGAATCCACACACTCGAAACACCAACTAAACACACTAAACATTAGGTAAGTTTCAAAAAATCAACATACCAACACAGGTTAAAATATTAATATGCCGCAAAAACAATCCCCTAAAAACAAACAACCAACAAAAGAAAAAAATTATACCCTCAGTGCTCATAAGATAAAGTAAGTACATCACACCCCCAAACTTAGTAAAATGTAAGTCGAAACTAAGTTTAAAAGAGATGTAATTGGCGAAGCGTGAGCACCCAAAATATAATAACTCCTCACTCACACGAAAGAAATAATAAAAGCAATAAAACGGAAGGGACAAGCCCCCAACAGACGCTCATGTTTTAACATCGGAGAGTCACGACTGATGTAACCTTTTGAACTACTAGATCAGAGTACGATCTTCTCGCATCCTCACCTTCAAATACTTTCTTTTCCTCTTCTTGTCTACACTCAACTCCTCACCTTTCTTGGTTACAAAAATATGATCCTCGAAATCACCTTCCTCCCATGACTATTTAGACATCTATGCTCTTGCATGATTGAGTCTCCATGGGCATCTTCATTGCTCTATCAAGAGAGAAAACAACATCTTCACTATCCATATGCCGTCTAAGCTTTCCTTCATGAACATTTTGAATATTAGGTATAGTGTTTTGTATTAAAACAAGAGTCGAACGACACCGCTCGACCTCCGCGCGACCTGATTGATCTGGTTGAGCAGGGTGAAAATGGTCGAGCGGGGCACTTGTAAACTGGTTCTGGATGTTCAGATCCACAAATGTCCGTTCGACCTAGATGGTTTGGTCGAGCGGATGTGATGCGCCTTTTCTTTGTACACAAAATTAATTCCCAAGTAATAAGGATATTAGTTGCAGCTTAAGCAAGTGACCAAGTGAATTATCGAACCCAAAGGACGGTGTATTATAAATTTAATTATTTACTAAATTAATTAAGACTAGGCAATTAAGTGTGAGGATTTAATCTAACAACTAAAAGACTTAAATTAAATAACAAATAAAATAAGGGCACTTAGAAGAATACGAAAGTGAATCAAGTAAGAGAATAGGTAGCTCTAGGAAAATCCAATTTCACTCATTAATTTTCCTTCCGTGTGTTGATGTCTAATCTTATCACTAAACCATGCATATCTACTCTATAGACACAAGTAAACATGCGTGTAACATGTGTGAATAACCTCGGAGCAAGAGATATAATTTCACCCCCTTTCTAGGTACAATCAGTAACAATTATTTCCCTGGCCAATTGGTATTTTAACCCGATATGACCTCCCTATATAGGTACTATAAAATTATCCTCTTTATCCTACTTAATAACGCGAATTCAATTCAATTAATAAGTATTCATATATGATAGTTCTAATGAAGTTTCAAAGTCCCCTCACTTAGAATCATAACATGGAATCCTGTTCAGCGATGAACGCACTCAATCTACAATCAAGATATATATTCAGACCCTATATACCAATTTAAGATACAACAAAATGACCGTGAATATGGATTAAGAAAGCACAATTATATATTAAATAAACTCACAAGTAGTGTTGTACGGAGTTTACACACGAAAGTTCAATTAATTCGTAAAAACCTTCACAACCCTATTTCTACCAAAAAGGCTCTAGCCCATGATGTTACGAAGAACATTCATGGGTATTGGATAGATCTTACCCGGATGTCTGGAAAATTACAAGATAAATTAGGAAACGAATAAACCCTAGATGCGGGAGTCATCGCGTCCTTCTCCATCTTGAATCCTCCTCTTGGTTCTCCTTTTGATTCCACAAATAAATCTTCAAAGTGATGGATGGATGGAGGAAAGGATGTGAATGATGGTTGGGGGGTGATCCCCCCTTGTGGGGTGTAGTATTGTTGTGGCCTCTCTCCAATTCAATATGATTAATCTTCCCAATATGATGTGCTCTACATCCCTTTCTATACTTGTAAAGTTCTCCTTACGGACCATGGATAGGTTTTTACTTGAGACATATGCCAAATTTGGTAAAAAAAAACCCAAAACTACTAAAAATTGCATCATGGATATTTTGTTAGACAAAACATTCTTGGTCGAACAAGTCCCCTTAGGTCGAGCAATGGTCAAGAAAAACTTTTGTAAGAATTTGGTCATTTTGCTCGACCACACTTCATCCATTTGACCAAGATGATTCTGGTCGAACGGATCTCCTCTGGTCGAGCAAGCTTGCACAGTCTCACCGTTTCATGCATAACTTCCACATCCGACCTCCGATTTGAGTAATTCTTGTACTCACGTGATCCTCTCTTCGTTGGTATTTTATTCATATAAAAAATCATAGAGAATCAAATATTTGAATTTGTAACAAGTCATGCACAATGGCATAGCCGTTCTGTTCGGTACAGCTTGCGCGACGTAACCACTTTGATCATAACTTTCTCGTTTGGAATACGATTGGGGAGTTCTTTATGCCAGAATGACTCTCTCTTCTGTGGCTTTCCAACATGTATCATATTTCCAATTCAGATTTCCATATGAACACAGAAAAATTACACAAGTTGGACATTCATTTTAGAGCATCCTTGCACAAATTGCACATTTTCTCTAGCTTGGCATTTTTGATCCATTTTTCCACCTAAAACACAATAACACACCTCAAGTGTATATTTTTCTCAAATATATTGAATATAAGACACTTGTACTAATATATAATGTTGGGTGCCAAATGGTGCAAAGTGTGTTTTTGGTACGATGTTGTCCTAAGTGTGGTGACATTTTGAACAACACTATATGTATCAGAAGTAACTTGGCTAAGTATAGAACAAGTTGTAAATCAGCAAAAGACTTAACACATAGATTACTCAATCTTTCCATAAACTTTTGCATGTTTGTGGCTTCCTCATGGCACAAATATCACTATTGGAAAATGTGATTACAAAAATAGACTCTTAGGTGTGGAAACAATCTTCCACCCTTCGAATACAAAATCGGATCTAAAATCCAAACACGTTCCCAAATGGCAGAACTTAGACTTGTTAGAATCTAAGCCTACTTCACATGTGGGCTTCCACTTCCTGTGAACAATGCAAACAAAACGTATGGGAATAACAGTAGACAACTGATGTTGAACCAAGTGTTACAACACCAGTACAAACACTATGACAGAAACCTATCTTGGATCTTTTACACTGTATAGTGGGATTGCCTTTTCATTTACTTGACTTGGCAACTAGCAGCTTCTATTTATAGATGGCTGCAGGCTCCAAATGATGAGTGATCCACATAGGAGATGTAGATTGCATCCATGCAGACTCAAATAACCGCCCACTAAGAGAGGTAGTTATTTTCGCCTTATAGAGCTTCCGGATCTTTCCAGTTTGCTCCAGGGTCTTCAAGGTCTACGTTTGACTTGGTTTTTACATCCAACATGTTCAGCACTTCAACCTCAATAACCCTGAAAGCAACATTAAGCACAAAACCAGTCGAAACAACAAAACAAAGTTAGTGTTAATAAAACAACTAGTGGAGGACATGTGTGATTCTAGATGTGATGACACTGGTCTCAACACTTCACATCAACAATCTCCCCCAATCATGTCAATCCGCAACCACATAACCTGGTGCAAGAAAATGATGCAGAGCAAGATATCCAAGTAATACATCAGATGTTAGTTCGACAGTTGTGCAAAAATAACTAAGCATTCTAAAGCATAATTACCAAAGTGATTAAAGATAACCACTTAAGTACATATAAGTCCAGAGCTTAGATCAGAGTTTAAACAGAAAATAAAATAAATTATCCAGTCACCATCAGAAAATTAATATCAGTTTAACATCCCATTATCAAATAGTTAGAAAAGTTAGTGAGGCAGCAACAACTTTCAGTCATCAGCAACAACAAGCAAGAACACTTTGATCTCTTTGTTGATCTTCCCCTCACCATGTGAACTCCCCCCAAGTTGCAGGATTACCAGCAACATCACCAGCAGCATTACCTGCATCAAGAATATTTCCAACAACATTTCCTTCTTCTAACTCATTAGTGATGTCCTCAATCACAATTCCTCCAGAGCCAGAGCTTTCAACTGCAGCAGGTATATCTCCCCCTGTGGGTGTGGATAGCAGCTTACTCCAGAACTGAGCTCTTTGTTCTAGAATGTTTGCTTGTATGTTCATAGCATTGGCTTGGAGTCTGAGATTCGAGACATGGCGTGCCAAGGCAGCAGCTTATTGCTCAATGTATTTGCGGTTCAGAGTAACAGAGATAACTTCTACAGCTTGTGCAGAAGTATCAGTGCAAACTGAAGTGTTGATAGTATCAGGATCAACATTTTGAGTTTCAGCAGTAGTAGGGGCAAGAGCAGGGTTCACATTGTTGAATTGTATACTAAAAGTCTAGCTTTTTGTATGAACAATGTTTAGATATTATTTGAAATGAGAATCATGTGATCAAACATTTGCAATTAAGTTATTGCAAAAGTCCATTTAATTTATACAGTATATAATGTGGTGTGCGGCGTCACACGGAAGATCATATTATCAGTTCTTTATAAAGTATAAATAGATATTCAAAACCGAGATAGAAGGGGATTACCTATCAGTATGGTTCTAGTGTGATTTGGCATTAGACGGTCTTGACTATAAAATCGAACTAATCCGCTATGCGTGTATTGAATAGGACTGTCGTTGAGATTGATCGGTTTATACTGACTATATAATAGAACTTGATCTCTGTTATTATGGATGTTCGTACTCTTAATTCCTATACAATAACCTCGACACATAAGCTAGTATTTATTTCTTTAATTCATCAATGGGTGAGATTTAATATTTAAATCAATATGCTCGGTGAGTTGAGAGATTGTGTTGTCTCTATGGTGTGCTGTTGATTGTAGAAGGAATCTGTATCCTAACGAAATTGATTGATGATGTCCCCTTGAGGAGCTTATAATGATTATCATGTAAACCCTGCAGGTGAATTTATTCCGGTATGATAATAAGATTGAGTGGTACTACTCTTGGTAATTATATTAATTAATTGCATTATCAGTAACTTAATTAATTAATGGGCATTGAATCTTAAACACGTGGAGATTAACGGACACATAATAAGAAGGAGCCCATAAACATAATTTGGGATTAGGGTGGCAGTGCAATAATATTTCTTTAGTGGAATGATTTATTATTATTAGATTTAAATATAATTTTTGGGCTAAACTTGGATGCTTAAGCCCAATGGGAGGCCCAAACCCTAATTTCTCCTCCTGGTCCCTATTGTAGCCTATATAATAGCCAATCTCAGCAGTCCGGATATCTTAATTCACATGATAAAAACTGTGAGAGAGAGATTGACTGCAGATTGAGATCGTCTCGTAGATCATTGCTCACACAACGTCGAGACATGGCTTAAGAATACAGCAGAAGACGGAAGGTCATTTGCGGTTTCTGGCTGTTAACTTCATTGATTTTTATAAAATATTTTAGATGTTCAAACTAGACGTATGATATACTGGTGGGAAGCCATGGAAGAGAGGATCATTTTGGCGCATAGATCACTCCGATCGGAGATCAGATGAGGGAGCTATGGCCAAAACCGTGACGCTGCGCAGACTGCCGGCGAGAATTCAACCTCTACATCAACCCTGGTGAAAGGTAATTTGATTCTACACTTATGCTTCCGCTACTGTAGAATTGCATGGAACCCTAATGGTTCACGTTAACTAAAAGATCCAAACACCAACAATTGGTATCAGAGCATAGGTTCTAAGGCTAAACGTGACACGTTGGGCTAGGGTTTATGTGAATTATGTGTTTTTATTTGGAATAGAATCACATGAATATTAGGGTTGGTTTTATGAATCCATGGAAATCCCTATTTGAAACCCTACGTGTATTTATCGGATGGTGAACATTGTCAAAACCAATTTTACCTGAAAGGGCTTATGGTTGATGAACACTCTAAACTTCACACGGCACACTTTGCACCATGGACATGATCGACGACGGGATTGAGCGGTGGTGTGAAAGGATGAAAGGCTGGATGGTTCGTGCTTCTCACGGGCTTGGGCAAGAAGAACCTTGATTGTTGGCGGAACCTATTTGTGGCTGATATGTACATGGCAAGGGCTGTATCATCACGGGAGTGGCATGTGAAGTGCAGATTTTATTGCTGTAGCAGATGAGGCAGATTGCGCCTGGTGGAACATGCGGAGGGCAGCGACTTAGCGTACACGACACACAGACGTGCTAGTCGCTTGGGACTGCATCACTGGTGGGAGATGCTGATGGCGAGCAATCAACATCAGCGGCTGTGTCAAGCGGGGAGATGAAGGCTGGGGTGCATCAGATGTTGTTCCGGGCAAGTCAAAGCCATGTCCCGAGTGGGTCAGGGTAGGATTCCAAACTAGTCCCACTCTTTCCGACCAGGTCTGGAGGAGTTTCGTATGGGTTTGCAGTAGCCTGATGGTGGATCGCTACAGCGAGGCTGGGCAGGCGACGGTCGGAGGAACCGGGGATGAAACATGGTTGGCGACAGGATCCGGCGTCGCTGGGGAGTGAACTGTTAATCAGTCCGACCAATAGAGGGGATGTTTCCCGGCCGCCACATTTTTTTGACGATTTGAAGTTGTCCGACGGGCAGCTGCGTGGAAGGCAGTTTCACGTTGGAAGCTCGCTGGGCATGCCGTGAATCATGAAGTTGAAGAGGATACCGGTGGTGATTCGGTAGAACGATGATTGGTGTCGTTATTCCGGCGGATCATGTTTTTCCGGCACACGATCAGAAATTAGGCTGGAGTTGCGCTGGGATAGGGAACAGGTTCTGGCTGTTCATTTTCGTGTGAAAGATTTCTTACTAACAAGATATGCCTACTTGTTGTCTAAGTCATCCTCTAATTGTTTGTTTGTTGGCAAAGTCAACACCTTTTATTTGGTCATTTATTTTATTCCTTATATATAATTGTTATAATTTTATAATTTGTCAATTATCATTATATATTTGGAATTTAAGTGCTATTTGATTTACTGCCTAATTTGCCGTAATAATAGTATGTTTATTTAAATAATTATATCTGTTATATTGTATGTATGCAAAAACCCTCATGTTAAATAACTAAGTGGGAGAGAGATTGATCATGATCTCGCGGCCTCTATTGTTGATTTATTAAGTGATGCAAGTAAGCTTATGAGTTGGTTTTAGTGTCTTCCTCCCCAACGGATGAGTTTTATTTACGGATAACTGGAATAAATTTCATGAAATAATTATTATTTGTAATGTGATGCAAGTAAGCTTATGAGTCAGTTATAGTTGCTTCCTAACCAACAGATGAGTTTTATTTGCGGATCACTGTACAAATTAATAATTGATCGTTATAGTAAATTATTTAACCGTGTGTGGACTTCTCCAACTGTAAGACACATAAGCTTGGGTAACGTACTTAGTATCAAATAATGGTATACACTTAGATGCAATTAATACGTATTCTCCCCAACGGAGTCTCTGCTATTAAATTGCATGGCTAAAGGACAACCCACTATTAATCATTGATTCATAAGGTTAATTATGACGTATGGAATTAATGAGTAAAATCTTCTCTTGATAATGTTTGGGTTTGTATACGTCCACACTAATGTGGCATGCAAATTCACGGTACTTGAGATGTCGGTGGATTTATTTTATATTGTTTATTGAGGGAATCAATATAAAATTTAAATTCCAAGAGTTTGATCGTCGTATGTATTTATTTATTTGATTCTCTGAATTTTTGAATAATTTATTTCACTTATTGATTAACTGAAAGAAATCATATTTACTTGTCCAAAATAAATAATTAGAAAAGAATCTTGGTTTTAATTCTTATTGCTTAGGGAAATTAAATATGTGTTCTCACTAAGAATTCCTTCTAATGCCTATTTATCTCTTTAGTGAAAAGATGAGAAGTTCATAGAAATATGATGGTCTCGTAAGACTCTTCGGATACTTGAGTAAGTTAGAAAGGCAAAAGGTCATGGTTAACTTGATGAATGAATTGGAAGTACTTGAAATAGAAATTGAAGGGCAAAACTGGCTCAATTTATTTTCATAGTTTGCCTTAACATTTTAAGCAAGTTTCACCTGAATTACAAGAGGTTGTATATGGTGGGCAACTTCTGACAAAACGTGTGGCGAAGGAAAGTCATTTTCATCAAGATTTGAACAAATGATAGCATTTTATTCACTAGTTGTTGAAACATGATTAATGATGGCGTCCACTGACACGTTGTGTGTAAATACCGAAATCATTAAATGTTTTAAACATAGTGATGATAAGATAATTTAATACATGGGTAAACCACGAAAGTAGTGGTTGTTGCGGTGGGAGTTGTTAGTTTATCTTAAGATAGGAATAAACGTTTGATTAAGAGAAATTAACTTTACGTACATTCTCATAGAAAGAATTTCATTTCAGTTTTTATGCATTTACAGATTAATACTCTATTTTATTTAAATGACATGGTCATTATAATAAAGGATGGAGTTATAATCTGTTATGGTATGATAGTGGCAATTTGTACACTCTAAAGTCATGTTTATCTCACGAATGCAATAAATAATAATTAATAATGCATATTCTAATCTTAGTAAGAGAAAGGAACCTTCGGAGATGAACTAAACATACTTTTGACATCTAAGACTAGATTATTTTACTTAAGTACGATTTGAAAGTTGATAGCCGATGTACCATTATGTTTATTGAAAGTGGAAACTATCGAACTAGTGAGTCTTACTTGGTAGTGAATATGATTAATTTCCTATACAAGGCAAGGGGTATAGAGCCATGAAAATATATGTTGGAAATGGTTCATTCTGATTTGAGCGATCCTAAGATTATCCTGTTGAGAGGTAGTTATGAATATTCGATGATTATTCTAGAAACAAGATATATTTATTTGATGTACTGCAAGTCTGAGTACTATGATTTAAATCAAGAAATGCATAGTTGATGCAATGAGGCGTCATGGAAAATATATCGAGTCATTACGGCTTATTCATGGTGGCGAATGCTCCTTAGGATAGATAGGAGATATTAATCAGAGGTTGGGATTGAATCTCAAATAGTCTGCACCGGGCAAACCTCAGCGGAATGGTGTGACGGTAAGAAGGAATATGACTCTTATGGAAAAGGTTAGATACGTGATGAATTATTTGGAATTACAAAAGATCAGAAAGTGATTGTTAACATGAACACTAGATTTTTGAAGAAGAACTATGATATAAATCACAAAATCATGTATAAAATGTTCTAAACGTTGTGAGAAAGGAAATACAAGATTTAGTACCAAGATTACAAGAGGACATACCACAAGTAAACTGCATCGCGTATCACGTCTGATATAAAATTGCATGTTATGCCTTATCGTAGTGGGAGGGTTGTTGAACCAAAAAGATTTATGTTTTGGGAGAGTCGTGAGACTTGGTACCTAGTAAACATGAAATCGGCCCATGGACACTACAAAGCACTACAAGATCAAAATGCGGAATCTTAGCAAGTTGCAATAGATTAAAAATCATCTCTGGGAGCTTGTAGAACCATCAAATGGTGTAAAAGACATTAGGATGTAAGTGGCTCTACGATGAAGCATCCAGAGTGATTCATTGCATAGTGCTAAGAGCATTTTGAGTGTAAGCTTAAAAGTGTCCATCCATGCACTAAAGCAAGCTTTAAGATCATGGAACAATCATTTTGATAAGGAAATCTAGTCGTATGGATTTAATCAATGCTCGAATTGTTCTTGTGTATTGAAAAGAGTGACAGAAATATGATGGTATTTTTGTATGTACGTAGATAGTATCTTGGTCATTGGAGACAATGAAAGAGTATTGTTGGGCGTATGGGTATGATTCATAAAGAATTATGAAATGAAGGACTTAAGAGAAGTAAAATATATCCTTGTGATCATGGAAATAAAGATTCAAAAGATAGGATATTGTGCTTATCTCAAGCTTTAAAGAATGATACAATCCTTACTCGTTTTAACATGTGATTTTATATAAGGATAAAGACGGTTCCCTATGCTTCTGCAATAAGTAAGCTTAACCTATGGAATGCTATGCATGAGATTGGATATATGTATTGCCAATGGCAAAGTCAGTGAGTATCAAGGTAACCCGCAACAAGAATATTGAATTATGGTAAGACATATTTGAAGTACCTGAAGAGGACTGGAAATTATATGTAAGCTTACAGAATAATTCATTACTTCTTGATGTTTACTTAGATTCGGGTTTTTCAAATCATAGGGACGGCAGTAAATCCACATCAAGGTTATGTGTTTAATGGAAGTAGATCCATAGCATGGAGGAGTGTTATATAGAAATATATTTCGGACTCCACCATGGAAAATTGATAATATTGGAGCCTTGCGGCAGCCAAAGTATTTGTATTGTTCTAGAAATTTCGTAATAGGCTTAGATGTAATTCTGAGTTTGCCCATGGTTATCACAATTTATTGTGATAATAATGGTGCAGTTGCAAACTTGAAGAAATTATAAGTCCATAAAGAAATTAAACACATAGATAACTAGTACTACATGATACGAGAAATCGTATAATGAGGGGTAGGTTGTTGTCACCTAGATTGCATCGGATGATAACTTAGTAATCCTTTTACAAGGATCTTAAGGCGAAAGCTTTTAATGATCAAGTAGTGAAAGTGGTAATCAGATGTATGGCAGAAGATATGACAGCATAATCTTTTAGTATAAGTGGGAGATTGTTGGATTGTATACTAAAAGTTTAGCTTTTTGTATGAACAATGTTTAGATAATATTTGAAATGACAATTACGTGATTAAATGTTTGCAATTAAGTTATTTAAAAAGTCTATTTACTTTATACTGTAGATAATGTGGTGTGCTGTGTTACACGAAAGATCATATTATCGGCTCCTTATAAAGTATAAACAAATATTCACAATAGATATTGAAGGGGACTATCTATCGGTATGGTTGTAGTGTGATTTGGCATTAGTCGGTCTTGATTATAAAATTGCACTAGTGCCCTTTGTGTGTATTGAATAGGACCGCCGTTGAGATACTGACTATATAATAGAACTTGATCTCTATTTTTATGGATGTTCGTACTCTTAATCCCTATACAATAATCTCGACACGTAAGCCAGTATTTATTTCTTTAATTCATCAATGGGTGAGATTTAATAGTTAAATCAATATGCTCTGTGAGTTGGGAGATGGTGTTGTCTCTATGGTGTGCTGTTGATTATAGAAGGAATCCGTGTCCTAAAAGAATTGGTTGATGATGTCCCCTTGAGGAGCCCATAATGATTAACAATTAAACCCTGCAGGTGGATTTATTCCGACATGATAATAAGGTTGAGTAGTACTACTCTTGGTAATTATATTAATTAATTGAGTTGTCAGTAACTTAATTAATTAATGGGCATTGAATCTTAAACACGGGGAGATTAACAGGCTCATAATAAGAAGAAGCCCATAAACGTAATTTGGGAATAGGGTGGCAGTGCAATAATATTTCTTTAGTGGAATGATTTATTATTATTGGACTTAAGAATAAGTTTTGAGCTAAACTTGGATGCTTAAGCACAATGGGAGGCCCAAACCCTAATTTCTCCTCCTGGTCCCTGTTGTAGCCTATATAATAGCCAATCTCAGCAATTCGAATATCTTAATTCACAAGACAAAAACCGTGAGAGATAGATTGACTGCAGATTGAGATTGTCTCGTAGATCGTTGCCCACACAACGTCGAGATGTGGCTTAGGAATACAACAGAAGACCGGAAGGTCATTTGCTATTTCTGGCTATTAACTTTACCGATTTTTATAAAATCGTGTAGAAGTTCTAACTAGACTTATGATATACTGGTGGAAAATCATGGAAGAGAGGATCGTTTTGGCGCATAGATCATTCCAATCGGAGATCAGATGAGGGAGTTATGGCCAAAATCGTTACGGCGCATAGGCTGCCGGTTAGAATTCAACCTCTACATCAACCCTGGTGAAAGGTGATTTGATTCTACACTTATACTTCTGCTGCTATAGAATTGCATGGAACCCTAACGGTTCACGTTAACCAAAAGATTCAAACGCCAACACACATAGGGTAGATCAACTACACGGTTGCCTTCAAGCAGTGGTTTAGCAATACCAAGAACTAGAGCACTTGAGGAAAGAAAATCACCTTTACCTTTCCTAGTACCTTGACTACTTAACTGACAGTGAATCAAAGCAGAATAAGGTAACTTACCAACTTTGGAGATATTTCCACCATAAGTGAGTAGGAGTAAATCTGACGAATTATGGAAATGAAGGGTTTATAGATTTTAAAGTGTTTTTATGTGAATTGATGCAACCATTGGATTTAATTTTGGAATTCAAATTCAATTGTTTTTCACGAAAAGACATAATTTTTTCAAAAAATACACCCTTTGATCTCACTTCTTCACAGACATACTTCAATATATTAGATATCTTTTTAAGGTTACTTTTTTGTTTACCTTAATTTTCCAATGTAGAGATTAAAAAAGTATATTTTTGTGTATATGGTATAAAATAAAAGGGAAAATATCAAAATTCATGTGAATATGGTCGATTTTAACTTTAGTCATTTTTTATTTGTAGTTCTTAAATTTGAATTTTTTTGTCCGAATTTGGTCCTTAGATCAAATTTATGATTTTTTGTCAAAATTTTGTACCAAAATTGTACATATTCTGACATAAAAGATTAATTTGGACAAAAAATAACTAAATTTGATAAAAAAAAGACCAAAATTGAGCAAAGAAAAACAAAAATTGCAAATTGCAAATAAAAAAAACTAAAATTAGAATCAGTCATACTTACCGAAACTTGAGTGACAATATTGGATTCTACAATGTAGATGATAGTAACTATCTCTTTTAAAAAATGGACATATGCAGTACTCCCTCCGTCCCACAAATGTTTGCACCTCTCTTCCGGTACGGAGATTAAGAAAAGTTATAACTTTTAGGGTATTATAGTATTTTATGGTAAAAAATAAATAATAACGTATGTTAGGTGTGTTAGGTAAGTGTGATTTTTTTGTAAATAAAGTGTATGTGGAAGAATGATTATGTTTGGCTTTTTATTTTTATAGAAATGTGCAAACTTTTGTTGAACAACCCAAAATAGAAAATGTATTATCTAAAATGGGACGGAGGGAGTAGATGGGATATACTCAAATAGAAAATTAAAAAAAAAATACTCCTTCCGTCCCTCACTAAGTGGGTCTTTTATTTTTTGGCACGTGGATTAAGGAGTATTATTATTTAATGTGTAGTGTGTAGTTGTATTAGTGGTAGTGTGGGTCCCTGATGAGTGATATTTTCACCTAGTTTTTAGTATCTTTTAATATCCATTTTTGTAGTATTTTATCCGTTTTTATGTATCATTTGGTTGTGTTATGTGTTTTTATGGAAATGTGTGAGAAGGAGCTTAAACATGTTAAAAACAGGAGAAAATGGAGCAAAAACAGAGTCGGAAATCAAAATGGAAGAAGAAGGAAAGAAGCAGCACAAACACAGCCCATGTTCAGTACATGAGCCTTGTTCAGCACTCGAGCCGTGTACTAAACACGGGCCTATCCAGAGCAGTCGTGATTCAACACCGGAACATCCTACTCACCTACTCTGAAGTCGTGTTCCGCGCACGAGCCGTGTGTTGTCTTTAGCGAGAGTTGACCAAGAAGCCTTCATACGACTCGGGCCGTGTGCAAGCACACGAAACGTGTAGGCGTAAAAATATTAGAAAATTTATAGATTTTTCTAGAAGCTCGTATAAATACCTAATTGTTCAACATTTTATCACTATCTCCATGGATTATCAGCTGCTCACACACATCACACACATTTCCTTCCATTTTTCACCATTCATTTCATCCATTCACCATCCATTCCATCTATCTTTATCCCACCATCAAAATTATCATCCATTTGAGGAAAAAAAGTAAGGAAGAGAGGAGAATTGCAAGGGGAAGAAAAAGATCACCATTGGCCACCCAAGGGAATTTTCATGCATCCAAACTTTGTATTGAAACCTTATTGTTTATCATGGTTTGTAAGGATTTTAATGTCTATGTCGATTTTCTTGTGAATATGGTAGACTAATTTCCCTTGTGAGATTAGCAACATGAGAGTTGTTGGATAATTTTGAGATTTATATATTAAAATTTATATGTTGATTGGGTTTATTGATTTTCTATTATTGATACTTTAGATCTTGATATTTGTGATGATTTGTGTGGTTTGTTTTTTTAAACATGTGATTAGATTGAGAAGTAAATTACATATTTAGGATAATTAATTGAATCATTTTGTCATACTCCTTATGTGCACTATACATCTTAAAGAGATAGAAATGTCTTTTAGGATTTCGAACCCTTTGATAGGACATCTGATTGGTTAGATCGAGTGGTTGATTAATCGTGTGAAGAGACTCTCATTTCAAGCTTAGTACCTACTTGGAATTGATTGAGTGAGAACCAATGTTTTGAGCTATTTTGGGATTCTTAAACAGATCTATATCGTATTCATCTCGAGAAGGAGTTTAGGTGAACTTAATGTTGGCCCTTAGTCTTGTACCATTGGTTCATATGAATTTGATGCATTTATCCTAGGATTTCCACTTCTTAATTATTGTTAATTTCACTTCTACTTAATTTGGAAAATCACTCTTCATTTATCTATCTTGTTTGTTGATTATTACTTGCTTGCTTGTTTTGATTGATTTTATTTACTTGTTTAAAAAACCTATCCATTGATTAATTGTCTATATAAAATTACAAGAAACGTGACATCGCTTAAGTTATAGTACTTTCCTCCCCGTGGTTCGATAAATTTTTGAATTGGTTATCCCAATTACAAATGGTTAATCAGTCTCATATTTTAATTGTATTAGTATGAGGTGTGGGTGTAAAAAAAGGAAATCAAACTCTTTTTATGGGACACCCAAAATAGAAAAAAGACACTCTTTAAAGGGGATAGAGGGAGTACAAAAGAAGGAGGTAGTACTTATTTACTCTCATAGTTCCTAACAAATATATACATTTTGTCATTTTAGACATCCATGTATTTATTTTACTTTTGAAAAAAAGATAGCATCTTTATTTATATTACGTGCGATTTATGTCATCATTTTATATTAAAAAAAGATAAAATGTTAAAAGTCAAACTAACTAGGCAAAGACTTATGTGAGATTGTCTCACGTTAGAGCTAATTTGAGACGGATAAAAGGTGATAACTTATATAGTGAAAAATGATACTCAATTAATGAAAAATGATAATGCTATTTATGAATAGTTTATAATATAAATAAAAAGTTATAATATTTTATAAGGAAAGTGATAATATTTTATAGCGAAAATGATAATTAATTTAAAAAATATAAAATGATCTCACATGAGACGATCTCACGCAAGACTTGCTCAACCAATAATATACTGATGCAATATATATATATATATATATATATATATATATATATATATATATATATATATATATATATATATATATATATATATATATATATATTTGTTGTTAGCATAGTTAGTAGTTAGTTCACCAAGCACCCATACTTCTCCATTCACTAAACCTCTTTATAACTCCTCTCCTCCTAATTTGTTCTCAATGGGAATCAAATTTGGGTCACACAGTTTAGTGAAGAGCCCAGTAGCGAGGTGAGCTAGCTCACCTAGTTATATATATATATATATATATATATATATATATATATATATACACACACACACTAACTATATACTCCCTCTATCCCACGTTAACGTTGACGTTTACTTTTTGCACGGAGATTAAGAGATATAATATTTAATGCATAATGAGGTGAGAGAAATAATTGTTTTGTGTGGACCCAACTTGTTAAAAAAGAAATTTAAACCTTAACTTGGGACAACTCAAAATGAAAAGTGTAAACCTTAACACAAGACGGAGGGAGTATATATATGTGCAAATAGGCAAAACTAAGCAAAAAACTCAATTGTCAAAATTAATGCCAATACTTTTTTATATTTTATTTACTCCCCCATCACGCATTAACGTTTACTTTTATTTTTTACACGTAGATTAAGAGATATAATATTTTAATATATAGTGAGATGATAGAAATAATATTTAATGTGAAGTTGGTAGTAGCTAGTATTAGTGTTGTGTGTAAGTCCTTCATAGAATAATTAATTATTTTGTGTGGACACAATTTGATAAAAAAAGAAATTTAAACCTTAACTTGAGATAAATTAAAATAAAAAATATAAACTATGACGTGGGACGGAGAGAGTATTTTTTTAATCAAATGATACCTATAAGGACCAAAATATCCTTAAATGAGAAAAATAGATATAAAGAGAAAATCACTACCGCCCCGCCTACTGCCACCATGAGACTGCCGTTGACGCCCCAGGCTAGTCAAAATTGACATCCGTACCAACATCGGAACACATCAAAACTGAAATTCATATCTATATCAAAACCAACATCTGAATCTAAATCAAAATCGACATCTATACTTGTATTGGAATCGACACGGGATTCATACCAATATCGAAACCGACATTCGTACCGATATCGGGATCGATATCTGTACTTACATCGGAACGATATTAAAATGTAAATTTTGGGTGTTTTTTAATCTTTCTATATATAATACTCCCTCCATCCCAAAGGATCATTTACTCTTTCCTCATTTATTTGTCCTACATAATGGTTCACCTCCAATAAAGGAAATACCCTTCTAATCTAGCATCTCAAAAGTACACATTAATTTCAAAATGAAATTTCTTCTTTCCACACATAACATACTTTACACTTTATTTATTACCTAAAAATATCACATTACCCTTAAAAGTCAATAAAGTTAATCAAAAAGTAACATTTTCTTAATATTCATGGTACAGTAAATGTGAACCATCCTATGAAATGGAAAGAGTAAAATATAACTAACTACCCATGAAATACATATAAAAAGATTAATTCTTTATTAAAAAGAAAAAGCAAACAAAAGAAACATATTTGCTTTGTATGCATGGTGATAGTAGTAATTTAGTTACAAAGGCATCCATTATATTCTTTATTTATATACAAAAGAAGAAAAAAATTAATTAATGAGCGAGATTAATTGCTATGTGTTGATTTTGATAGTATTTACGTAATTTACTTGGGTGAATTCTCGATGCATTTTTTAATTTTATTTAGATTGAGTCATTTCAAATTTAATAAATTTAAATATTAATGAATTTTAAACTGCATGTATTTTAAATCAATTCATTTGAATTAAATTGTTCGAGAAATACTATGTATATGCAATGTGTGTAGCGTGCAGTCGGTCGGGTGGGTGGGAGGGAGGGGGGTTGAGGGTAGGGGATAGGGGTTGGGTTAATATTTTTTTAAGAAAATATTATTTTTATTAAAAATATAATTTTCTGAAAGTCAATTTTTATTTTAAATTTTTATTTATTTATATAAATATTAAAAAAAAATTTACATAGAAGAATTTCAAATAACACAGTTTGAGTAAGAATTTCAAAATTTTATAAAACAATTAAAAAAATATTAAATTCAAATTCATGATTTGAAATCTTTCATTTGAAATCTTAAATTTATAAATTCGTTGATTTCATTTTGTATCCAAACATGAAAGAAAAATTTGAAGGAGAATTTTATAAAAAGTATTGTTGAATACACGCTCCTTTTTATTAAAAATACACATCCTTTAATTAATACACACCCCTCTTAACATTTTATGCTTAATTTTATTCCATACACACCCCACTAAAATTACAAAATTACCCTTTTAAAATTAAGGAAATACACACCTGTATTCCCTGCTCTTTCTAAACATCAAGTTAATTCGAATATCTCTATTTTGTTCAGAAGTCATATCCAGATTAGGAATTTGAATAAAAACCATAAAGAGCTACTGCACAAAAGGGAAAAAAAATATATTGATGATGAAGAGAAGAGCAAAATGATTGAAGAAATAAAAAGTTGATGTTTAATTTTTGTTACGTGTTCTTTCTTTTGATTATTACTCTACTTTTCTAGAGAAAGAGAAAAAACTCATACAATTAGATTCTCTCAAAACTTATCTGCGAAAAGAACCTACTACGCATTGGAAAATAATGCGATTGAATTCTCTAAAATTTGGAAAGCCCTACCTTGGAATTCAATTTCATTTAATGCTCATGTTCTTCAATGGATTTTAAAATTTCGATTGTGATCATGTTCTTCCGGAGAATATTATATTTTTGAATCATTCCATCACCAAGACAACTGCTAAAATTGTTTTCGTTACTAAAGTTTTAGGTAGTAAGCCACCGCCGTTGATAGCAAACTTATCCTTCATTGGTATTATTTTTAATTATTATTATTATCAAATGATGGACTCAATCCCTATATAACCAACTTAGTAATAAGTATAATTTCATTGTAGAATAATTAAGATTATTAACTGAAAGTTTATTTTACATCAAATCAAATTTGTATAAAGATGAGAAATTTAGAGTTTTATAAGCTGATGATGTGTATAAAATATATATTGGGAGTGTGTATTCAATAAATTAGGGATAATTTTATCTTTTTAAAAATGCATATTTTAATTTTATAATAATGAGGTATGTATTTAATAAAAAGGGTGTGCTTTTAGTCTAACCCTTTTATAAAATCCTTCCTCTAATCCTTCCATCCAAACACATCTATCTAAATTACCGAATGTGATTTAAATATATATCAAATACTTTGTCGCAACACTTATCTAAGATATCTTATTAATGTTTTATTAAAAATATTATTCTATGTGGTCCGGGAATTGCACCAATATTTAGTTTAAAAAATTAATTTTTTTACTAATTAATTTATTAATTTTAGAGTAATGTAGAGTCTTTTTATAAAATATATGTTATATATTTTAGATATGATGAATATTCTATAATTAATATATACTTTGAGCTTATATGATTGATATAATATTTTTATTTTATGATGATGGTGCAAGTTATTATAGGAATGATGGAAACGATAAGTATGAAGATAATCATAAAACATATAGAGTACCACTTTTTATTTATATTACAAATTACAAATTAGG
This sequence comes from Pogostemon cablin, assembly GCA_023678885.1. Classification (NCBI taxonomy): domain Eukaryota; kingdom Viridiplantae; phylum Streptophyta; class Magnoliopsida; order Lamiales; family Lamiaceae; genus Pogostemon; species Pogostemon cablin. The sequence goes on along the minus strand of CM042986.1, from coordinate 13,681,874 downwards.
AATAATTACACTAACATACATTATAAATGGTTATTACTCTAAAATACATTCTAGTGCAAAATATTATGATGAGATACAAAAATATATAACAATGTACCTAATATATCCCCAAATGATTTAAATTAACAAACATAATCTTGCTTAATAAATCTAACTAGTTTTGCTATTCTAAATTATCAAATCATCACGTTCAAACTATTCTACATATTATAATTATATTTGAGATAATGGTTGAAATTTAGAAGCACCATCTTTACATCATCATATCGCCAAAATTATTTGTACATAATTCCGGTGATTTCCATAGTATATTATTCAGCAACAAGAGTTCGTTTTCATCATCAAATATTTGAAGATGAATTTACGACTCTTTTAATTTGTTGTATATGGAAAACTTTGTTATATGAATCATTGTTATTGTTTCTTGTAGCCAAAGCTCAGTTGACTGATGCTTACGCATATTTACAAGAAATAGATTATTTTTCTATATAAACTACTTTAGTCACTATTAGTTACTTCTTTTCAGAGGCTTTTGCCTCAGTAAAATGTAGCATTGCTGCCTAATGGCTTGGGGTAAGATACATATGCGAAGCCATTGTCAATTCTGTCCAGGAGTATAACAAAGGAAAAAATAAACTTAAACTATGTTGTGCACAATTATATGCTAGATGTACAACAACATTAATAGATTATAAAGACATTTTAAAGGGTTGTGCAATCATATAACTGATTGTGCAACAAGACATTTATACTTCTTTTCGAGCCCTTGTGAGAACCAACACTCTACTATTATCAAGTGCTTTAGGTGTGACTTGGATGGGGAATATACCTCTACTATTTTTCGTATGATTCTTGCTTTAGATGAGACTGTATACCGAAACTCTTGTATAGCCACACCAGAACAAATTTATGTAGTTGAAAGAAAACCTCTACTAGTCTTATTAGATTTTTTATGAACGATTTCATTGATAAAATGTGGGTATGTCTATTATTTAGATAAAGTTTGTTTAATATTTGTTAAAGTATATTTTTTAATGTATGCTGAATTATGCATTAAAGTATGATTTAAGCGTATTATAATATAATTTATTATTGACATACTTTAACTATAAATAAGCATACGTTATCTCTACAATAAGCATACTTTAATGATGGATCGACCCGTCTAACAAGAGAGTTTCTCTTACAAAAATAATGATTTACAGAATAACATCTAGTTAGGTTGTGCAGCCTTATTCAAAGATTGTATAGAACTATAGCAAATTGTGCAACGTGTATATTGGATTATGGAAAATATAACACTATGCTTTGATGCACAAAAATAAAACCCGATTCATAAAAAATATAACTTCAGATCATATTTGCAATACATAAAATTTACTATACAACTCTATTCAATTCCTAAACAAATAATTCATATGCTCAAAATACGTTAATTGATATAAAACATTCCATAAAGGTCTTACATAAGCCCCTGTTATAATTCAAAATTTCCAGTTATAACAAAAAATCTGCTATGATTAAATTTTAATTTAACCATTAACTATCATTGTTATTAACTTATTAATTAATAACCAACATTACTATTGTTAAACACAATCATTACAACCAATGTGAAATAGACAAGTACACAGTTATAACCCAATCACTTTCATTGCTATTAATACTTTAATCGTGCATTCTATATTATCCACGAAACCAGTAGCATGTTAAAAAAACCATTGTTCCAAGATAAATCATATTTCTTATCAAACAAATCAAAAATATTTCTCACAATATTCACTATAAAATCTCACAAACGTATAAAATATATGGACATAAAACAAAATGGTGCTATAGACCATTTGAAGTTGGATTCATAAAGCATTCAAGCATTTTTTTTATAATATTCTCTAGCGCCGATATGAACAAGCCTCCCATTTCTATCTTTTTTCTGCATCATCATATTCTCAATGTGGATATACATAATACTCACAATTTAGGAATCAGCTGCTTGTTATACGTATTCAACCGCCATAATATTCTAAGACTTTGACTTTATGAAAGAATGATTCGGTGTGATCTAATTCATTATGTCTATTCTCCATATATTTAACATGTAATCAACGTATAAAAAATTAGCATTACATTTATTAAAATTACTTATGAATGCAAAATCTTAATAGAGCAGGGTTATGCATAGAGCATAATAACATGTTAAATATTACTTCTACATCTTCTATGAAAATTTTCAAGAATCAAACTAGAAAAAGTGAATAAAAGCATTCAAAAGAAATATGAAAAGTTTCAGATAACTAAAAACTAAAAAAACTATTTTAAAATGACATAGTTGAACTGCTTCATATTGATCTATGGAATAAGGATTTATCAAATATCCGGCAAGAAATATAGGGACATTAGCCATAAATGCAGGAGAACTTACGAAAACAATGGAGTTAATCTACGACTAGGTCTAATACTTCAAATCATTAAGCATGAATTGATCTCATTTCAAGTTAAAGATGTATACTCTAAAATCTCACCATAAAGAAGTAACAAGTTGATGGGTGACAACTATTTAAAATCGAGAATTTTTAAAATGCACAAACTTTATAAGATAGAACTGAACCCATACTTCAATGAACCCATTTCGTGAAAATTTGAAAAATGACAACATTAAGAAAGAGGATCGTGGAAATTGAAAAAAATTAGGATTGTTGAGAGGTAGATGCTTGCATGTATTGCATGATGCCATGTGGACGTTGTTTTAACTGGTAGTGGTTGAATTATGATAAGATAAGGATTGGTTGGATAGATATATAGTTATGAGATCAAAACTGATCTTCTAGCTGAATTGGATATTATGGAGCAGCTTGCTATGCAAGTTATCAGGTTGCAACTCTATATCTAAGGACAAGATACGACAGTTGATAGATTATTCATGGCAGTTCATAAATCATCCATGTATTTCATGGATAAAGTTTAGGGGGTTATGCGTGAGTTAAGATTCCATTCTTCATCACTTGTAAAATATCATCAATAAGATATTCTTCTCCCTTAAGAGTGGATGTAAGCAATTAATTTGCCGAACCACTATATTCGTGGGTGTTCTATATTTTCTTTTCTTCTTCAATCCATCCATGAGTGAAAGTGTGTGATCATAAGAGAGATCATGTGAGAGTTCTTTGAGAGTTTAGGATATTCTTGCATTGATTCATAACAAGGAAAATGACAATATTTCGTGAAAATTAGGGATTTAGACGGGGGAAATTTAAATCAACATGAAACTTAGTTGTTACCTTGTGCAGAGATAGAGGATCTTGAGGTAGTGGCTTCAGACGGGGGAAATTCCAGTCATGCGGTGCAGGGCCTCCAATACTCCAATGATCGCTTTCCTTTTATTTGCATCTATTCTTTTGGAATTCTAAGGGAAGGTATTCTTACAGTTGTGCATTCCATAATTTTTTTCTAACAACCCATAATTTAAGTGTATCTCTATTTGAGAAATTATTTGGTTATGTTAATAATTATTCTTCATTAAGAGTCTTTGGTTCTACATGTTAATTTGTTCTTCTTCCTCATGTGGAACATAGTTAGCTTACTTCTCGTTATACTATTTGTGATTTCTTGGGATATGTTGATGGTCAGCATGGATATTTTTGTTAATGATCCTATTACTTATAAGCTTTATGTCTCCCGTCATGTTTTCTTATTTGAGCATATTTCCCTATTGTCTATTCCATCTAGTCCTCAAAGTGTAGCTAAGTCTGATCTCCTACTTATTGACCCTTTTGCAAGTGATTCTGAGAATATTTATGCAGATACTGGTACTAATGTTCCTATTGCTCATCCACTTCCTATGCGGACCACTCCACCTCTTGAAACGGGTGATCTGATTCCACAATATCCACCACGCATTCTTAAGTCCACTTAGTTACTTGACTTTGTCTACTCATCATATTAATTTCTTTCAACTTTATTATCTTCTATTCTTAATTTGTCTGAGGCAACCTTCTATTAAGAGACTATTCTTGATCATCTTTGGTAGGAGCTATGGATGCTATGGCTGAAGAACTATCTACTTTGTCTAAAACAAAAAATTGGGATTTGGTACCTTTTCCAGATGGTAAAAATGTTGTTTTCCACTTTCGGTGTATAAAACCAAAATAAAGTCTGATGGTTCTTTTGAGAGGTATAGAGCACGCTTAGTTGCTAAATTTTCCTAACAATAATATGGTTTGGATTATGATGAAACATTCGCCCTTTTAGTTAAAATGACTATGGTTCACACTCTTACTGTCGTTGCATCTTTTTGTAAGTGGCACTTGTCTCAGATGGATGTTAAGAATGAATTTTTGAATGGAGATCTTGAAGAAGAAGTTTATATGGTTCCTTTTTTTTAGCGTGTCTCCTAACTAGAGAGAGGTGTGTAAACTTAAGAAAGCGTCTTATTGTCTCAAATAAGTACCTCATGTTTGGTTTAAGAAGTTCCTTTATACTATCACTTCTCTGTGTTTTTGTTCTAGTAATCAAGATTCTTCATTGTTTGTGAAAAAGTCTTTTGATGGTTTTGCTATGCTCTTGTTATATGTTGATTATATTATTATTACGGGGTGATTTTGATGGGATTACTCTATTGAAATACCAATTAGTTTCTCTCTTTGAAATGAATGACTTGGGATCATTACCCTACTTTTTGGGTATTGAGATTTGTCGTTCACTCAAAGGTTATCTTCTTTCACACTGTATACTACTAACTTTCTTGAGTTTGCTAGCCTCACTAACACTCGTATGTTGATTCTCCTATTGAAGTCAATGTTCGATACTCATCTTCTGATGGCACACTCTTGTCTAACATGACTTTATATTGCGCTACAGTGGGTAGCTTGATTCATCTCACCATTACACGTCTTGACATTACCTATGCAATTCATATTGTAAGTGATGAGAGTGAAAATTCACATAATTTGAGCTCTGATTTATGTGATAATTATGTACGATTTGATTTTAAATCGAGACGAATCGAGTTATGTATGGAAAAGTCACAAATCAAGTGCTACTGAGGTCGTTTGAGCTTATTTTTGCAGAAAAACAAGCCGGAAGCGCTCAGAATCGGAAAAGAGAGATTTCGAGGTGCCGTTTAATGGTCAAACGGTGTGTTAAGAGTTGTTCAGTGCATAGGTGGTCTGTCCAACCACCGTTTGACCAGTACCATGTCATTCGACAAGAACTACTTTGGTCGAATGGTCGTGCAGAGTTCCAGATCTGTACGATTTTACACCCCTAGTGCATGTATCTGCGTATTTTTATCAAAAAAGCTCATCAAAGGTCCATTGAAAGAGTTTGAAGTATAAAAGGAAGACAATTAATATCTAAGGCATAACACACATCCACCCTACACCAAATCCAAATCCTACCTTCATCCAGAAGAGCTGTAGAGATTCGTCTGTTGAACCAAGTGGAGAATTAAGAGGAAAATTCAAGATGGAGAAGGACGCGATGACGCCCGCATCTAGGGTTTTATTCGTTTCCTAATTTATCTTGTAATTTTTCAAGACTTATAGGTAAGATCAATCCAAACACCATAATTGTTCTTCACAACATCATGGGCTAGAACCGCTTCGATAGTTGTAGGGTTTGTGAAGGTTTTACAAGTTAATTGAATTATAGTGTGTATCCTCCGTACAATACTACTTGTGAATTATTTATATATGATTGTGCATTTTTAATCCATATCACGGTCGTTTTGGACATCTTCAAATGTTATATAGAGTCTGAATATATATCTTAGTTGTTGATTGAGTGTGTTTACACTAAACAGAGTTTTATGTTATGATTCTAAATGAGGGGACTCTGAGGTTTTATTAGAACTATCATATACAAATGCTTATTAATTGAATTGAATTCAGATTGATAAGTAGGATAAAGAGGTTAGTTTTATAGTATATATAAAGGAAGATCATATCGAGTTAGAGTACCAAACGGTTGGGTAAATAATTGATACTGATAATACTTAGAAGGGGGTGAAATTATATCTCTTGCTTTGAGCGATTCACACATGTTACACACTTATTTAATTGTGTCTATAGAGCAAATATGCATGATTTAGTGATGCGTCCATAATTCACAAGGCAGAGTCGGACAGTACACACATGAGAGGGAGATTAATGAGTGAAAGTGGCTGATCCTAGAGCTACCTATTCTCTCACTTGATAAATTTTCGTTATTCTCTACTGTTGCCTTATTTTATTTGCTATTTTAATTATTTGTTTTGTAGATTAATAATTATTCCAAAAGCTTTATTGGCAATTTAAAGCCTTAATTAATGTAGTTTATAATTAAATTAATAATATTCCGTGATTTGGATTCGATAATAAAATTGGTCGTTTATCTAAGCTACAATAACATCTTTTATACTTGGGAATTATTTGTGTGTAAGTCAGTCTGTTTGTAAGTTCTCCCACCATAGTTCATTTGGCAGCTGTTATTCGTATCCTAAATTATCTTTGAGGGACCCTCTTTCAAAGTTTGTTATTTTCTTTTACTTCCTCTTTAGAGTTGCATGAGTTTTCAGATGCTGATTGGGCAAGTGATCTAATGGATTGTTAATCTATTACTGGGTTTGTGTTTTCCTTGTGGATTAATTATCTTATCTCTTTGAAGAGTAAGAAATAAACAGTTGTCTCACACTCTTCTACCGAAACCGAGTATCGAGTTTTGACTTCTTCTACTACTTAATTGCATTGGTTACATGCAGAAATGGGTATTTCTGTATGTGATCTGACTCCCAAATACTGCGATAATAAGAGTTTCATTCAAGCTATGGGTGTTTCATGAACGAACGAAGCATATTGAACTTGATTGTAACTTCATTCGTCACCATCTTCAGCATGACAATATTACACACTGTCTTTTGTTTCCTCTGCATCACAGCTAGTAAATCAATTCATCAAAGCGCATCCTCTTGTACGATTTCGTTTCTTAGTTGGCAAACTCTCAATGCTTTTTGCTGCATCTTGAGTTTGTGGTGGATGTTAGAGTTATTCCTATAATATTTATTTATCATTTATTAGTGGTACGTATTTTAGTATTTTATTATTCTTGTAACCTAATATATATTCTTGTATTGTGTTGAACTTTTACAACTTTCAATATTACGAATATTGTCTTTCTTCTCATTTTCTTTTCATATTTTACTTTATTAAATATATGCAAACGATAGCTCTATGACATAAATTTTACATTCTAAATCACCAGATTCATTCAATATAAACTCATTATATTAAGTATAAATCTGGTGTGAGATCGTCTCACGTGAGATAATTTTATATTTTTTAAATAGTTATTACTTTCGCTATAAAATATTATCACTTTTATTTATATTATAAATTGTTCATAAAATGACATTATCATTTTTCATTAATTTAGTATCAATTCTCAATATAAAAATTATCACTTACTGATCGTATCACATAAGTCCTTACATTAGACGATCTAACACAAGTCTTTGCTTATTATTAATTAGTATGCAGTTGGTATGTTTTAATTTTATGTTTTTGTCTTAAATTTTAATTCAAATTAATGACAAATGGTATAATATTAAAAGATTTTAACACGTTTTTTAATTATTAATTTTTTTCTAACCTTATATATATATACTTCCTCCGTCCCACGTTAACATTTACGTTTGCTTTTTGAATGTAAATTAAGATATATAATATTTTAATATGTAGTAAAATGAGAGAAATAATATTTAATGTGAAGTGAGTAGTTGCATTAGTAGTGTGAGTGAGCGAATAATTAATTGTTTTGTGTGGACAAATGATAAAAAAAATGTAAACCTTAACTTAAGACAACTCAAAATAAAAAACGCATTTTCAACGTAGGATGGAGAGAATATATATATACTCCTCTTTCCACGAGGCAAACCAATTAAAGTAAACGTTTGCCTTAAAGTTGGGATGAATCATGAATGTAATGGCCGAAGTGTATTTTTTTCATTTTGTCATCAGGACCCAATTTGTCTTGTCTTTACAATTGTATGAAAAAGAAAAGTTTTCCTTACTGTCAGCAGCAATTATTAAAAAACTAAAGATACTCCAACTTTCTTTTTCACAGTTAAAGAGCTAGTATACACTCGAGAGAAAAGGACAAAATATGTATAAAAATTTATCCATATTATTGTTGAATACTCTCATTATATGTTCGTGGGCCTATTAATCAAGTCGAGCTAGCGTGAGTATCCTATACTCGAATTCAATTTGTTTAAGTAACGAGCCTATAAATGAGCTTATTTGACTCGTTATTCATAACAAGTCAAATTTTTAGAGTCTTATCAAGCTTATCGAGTCATAATTAAATTATATATATATATATATTGTTTTCTATTACACTTAATAAATTATTTTAATACAATTAAATAACGTTCATCACATAAAAATTTCATACTTTACTTTTTATTCGTCACACAATAAACTTCATCACTTAAAAAATTGAAGCTTTATATCTTCACATCAATCATAGAATCTCAAAACATTTTAATTTTAAAATTATAACTCTCACCTAACACACATTACATACTTTATAATGTATTTATTATCTTAAAAGATTATATTAACGTTAATAAAGTTAATAAAAAATTCTTAAACTTCAGTGTCTATAATAATAGAGTGATTTAATTTGAAATTGGAGGAGTATTAATTATTATTATTGACAAATCTTAGAGAACCGAGCTCAACACGGCTCATTAACTAAAGGGAAAATAGATTTTTTCGTCCGTTAATTTTGTCCAATTTTGAATTTAGTCCATAAGTTTTTCACTTTTTGAAAATCATCCATTATATTTGCAAAATTTTGAAAATCGTCTATTATATTTGAAAATTTTGAAAATGGTCCATCATATTTACCAAATTCAACAAAATTGTCCGTCTCAACAGGTCATTAGCAGGTTATTCTAAAAAATAAAAAAAATGTAATATATATATATATATACTATTTTAAAAAAAATAATCTCCACTAAGAATTTATATTATACTCTCTCCGTCCGCCCGAAAGAGAGCATTTTGCTTTTGTGCACGTTGATTAAGAAGTATTGTTATTTAATGTGTAGTGGGTAGTTGTATTAGTGAGAGTGTGGACCCCATATTTTAATTGTATTAGTGGGTGTATGTGGATCCCATTTGAGTAAAAAATGAAGTGACCCACTTTGAAACGGACGACCAAAATGGAAAAAAGATTCTCTTTCGAGCGGATGGAGGAAGTATCAATATTTAGTTAAATTTGCTCCACTTTAGTATTGAGATTAATATTATTTGTTTGGTATACGGAAGTGAAAAATAAAAAGTGAGATAAAATTAGTTAAATAAAAATATGATATAAATTAATTGGAGTGAAAATATTCAAATGACCTGTCATAGCAGGTCAAATGACCAAAATATTGAATTTTATGAAATTAATAGACTAATTTCAAAATTGTTATAAAATTAACGGACTAATTTCAAAATTGAAAAAGTTGATGGACTAATTTCAAAATGAGTTAAAGTTAACTGACGAAAAAATCTATTTTCCCTTGACTAAACTAGCGAGCTAAAACTCAATCCTTAGCAAGATGCGTTATTGAGCAGCTCATTTCATAAGTGCATTTTTTTTCCGTTATTCTAAATTATTTTTTTCAACTTATTATTAAGGATGTTTTACCATATTACAATTGCACATAATACGTTTACTCAATTTATATTTATGATCAAACTCTTCAAATATAGTAAAATCGAAACGACTGCAAAACTTTTATAGTTTGAAGTAGGAAAATTATCTTATGCACCTAAGTGCATTGTGCATCAAATTTTAGAAATTTATATAGTTGAATAAAATATACTTACTAATAAATTAAATATATACACTTTATATATATATACTAAATAAAAATTTAGATATATATAAATTCACGTGCTCTACACCCAAACGTATAAAATATGCTATACGAAATAGAAAAAATTGTGGGTAGGTATATGTATAGCTTTCATATATGTAGGTAAAAATTGACTCAAATTAAATTAAACTAGTGTAATCATTTGCTCTTTTTTGTGACCGCAAAGTGATTTTTGTCCTCCAAGTGAAGTCGTTTTCTTTGAAATACGAAGTCGTGTTTTGTTTACATTAATTTTTATTTTAAATAATATTACTTGTTTTGTCATCATTACGCTATGATGACATTATCTTGAAAAGTTTATTTTCGTTTTATAAAGTGTCACATGCTTTTGCTTTACCTTCTCAGTAATTATGCTCTAAACACTACCAAAAAAAAGAAAAAAAAGTAGTTTTTAGTAATTGAATTTACTAACGGAATTCAATCTGTTGCTAATTATTAATGGATTAGCAATAAAAATGATCTTTTTGTTTTAGCAACGTAATGCTAACGGAATTATTCTCTATTTTAGCAACGAAATTCAATCTGTTGCTAATTACCAATGGATTACCAAGAGAATCATTATATAAATTACCAATGGAATTATTAGCAACGAATTACCAACGGAATTATTTAGTAAGGAAATTGATTTTTCGTTGCTAAAAATTTACCAACCACCACTTTACCAATATATTCCGTTGCTAATCTGTTGGTAAACCAATTTAACAATGGAATTAAAGCTTTTACCAACGAAATATTTCGTTGGTAAAAAAAAGTTTTTTTAATGAAATATCTTAATACAGCTCATTGACATGAAGTTACTGTATGCTATTCATTTTCCATTCAACTGTCTTACGTAAAAAAGAGTTCCAACTTCCAATTTAGCTGTAAATTCAAAATTAAAAATAAAAGTCTTTTTTTTTCTACAACATTATAGGTTGTATATAATTATGGAAAATATTAAAATGATGATTTATATTTGATGTAATTCAAATTCAGTTCTAAAGTTTACTAAATTTGCAATTTTGATCTTTTAGTGTCTGATTTTACTTTTTTTTTTGTGCAAATTTAGTCATTTTATTAAATTTAATCTATTTTTTGTCCAAATTTAGTTCTTTATGTATGTCGGATTTTTTCAAGATGTAGTTTTTTATGTTAGGAATTTGTCCTATTTTTGTTCAAAATTATAGATTGATTTTGATAAAATGAATAAATTTGGACAAAAAATACAAAAATTAAATACTAAAGGATCAAAATTGCAAATTTAGCAAACTTTGGGACTGAATTTGGATTACACTAAACATAAAGGACCAATTTTGATATTTTTCCTTTATATTTATATACACTATATATACTACTCCTTACGTCTTATGAATACTTGCGCACTTTCTATATTGATCCGTGGAAAAAATACTTGCACTCCCTAAAAATGGAAACGATATTAATAACCTTATAATACTACAATATTAGAAAAATATCATCTTCTTTTTACACACAATCTAGTCAAAGTCAACTAACTATATCATACACTTTATTTTATTCAATTACCCAAAATACACATTCTCTTTCTTACCTCATTACAACAAAAAGAAACTTTTTTTAACGTCATGCCACTAAATACGTGCATATATTCTTGGGATGAAGAGAGTATTATATAACCACGTGTTACTCGAGATATAAAAATTTATTTTAAATTTTTTATTTTATTTAATAAAATAAAATAAATCTATATTTATACATTTGTGATTATATATATACCCGTACATTATATATATTGAATGAAAAATATAAATTTAAATCTATAATTAATATTGGAGATTGTTTCTTTTACAAAATAATTAATATTATTATAATTTTAGACTCACTTTCATGAGACCGTCTCAAAGTAAGACAATTTTACGTTTTTTAATTAATTATTATTTTTTATTAAAGATGTTATTACTTTTCTTCTAAAAATATTATCACTTTTCATTTATAAGCCTTAGAACGTTTATGGACACCATCTTGCAAATATCTTAAGCAGAATATCAAACACTCCACAACTCAATATCCTTCTGCTATTGATACCTTTGGACGACTTCGATTACGAACATATGATTATATTTTCTCGATGTACCTCTCTATGGGGTACATCCACCACCCATGTACTGGTCACTCAGTCTGACTTCATTTACAAGATGGATGGGCAAGTGGATCATGATGTCAAAATATGATAGGAGAAATATAGTTTCTAACTTACACTGAATCTCAATAATTTCACGTTTGTATCGATCCAAGTCATGTAGATCAATAACTTTATAGCAAATGCCCCTAAACAAGGCACTCAACCTTATCAAGGAAAAGTTTGGAAGAGCTTTTGAAACAGCCACTGGAAGTAAATATTGCATCAAATTGTAACTTTTGTACCCTGTTATTTTTCTTTCATTCATTTGCACACTACATGAAAGATTTGAGGTGCACCCATGTGGTAGCTTAGCATTCTTTATAACCTCACAAAACAATATCTTCTCATCATTGGACATTGAATGCCTTAGGCAACAAAATATGGCATCCATCATTAGACTCAATGGGATGAAGTGATTTGTTGATTCCTATTTCTTTTAGATCTAAACGGACTTTATGATGATCCTTCGTCTTAGCAGGAATGTCTAACAATATTCCAAAAACACTATCACAAATATTTTTCTCTATGTGCATGAGATTTAAATGATGTCGAGATGCAACATCCTTCTAATAAGGCAATTTAAAAAATCCAGATTTTTTCTTAAATTGGCAATCTTCAGTTTTTTCTTTGGTTGTTTCTTATCGAACTTATTTTCTAAGTCTTTTAATAACTCAAGGACTTTATCACCTAACAAAGGTTTTGAGTTGTCATCACTTCAACTTCTCCTCTAAAGACTTTTTATCGTAAAACTAATTATGATTACTCTCTAAGAATATACAAGCTCCCATTGATTAATATTTTTTCAACACACAAAATTAATCCTCAAGATAAGGATATCAAGTGTAGTTTTGATGGACAACCAAGTGATTATCGAACCCGAGAAACAGATTATTATTAATTCGATTATATTCTAACTTATTAAGAGTATTATATCAATATGATTTTGAAGATTAAGTAACTATGTAATGAATAATGAAAATAAAAATTAAAATAATAAGCAATGGAGATAATACGATTGTGATCAAGTGAGAAATTAGGTAGTTCTTCAGGTCATTCAGTTTTACTTATTAATTTCCTTTTCATGTGTCGATGTCCGACTCTGCCTTGTGGTTTATATGTTGGATTGTATACTAAAAGTCTAGTTTCTTGTATGAACAATGTTTAACAATGAATTTGAAATGAGAATCATATTGATCAAATAATTGCGTCTTATAATTTATTTATATGTTCTATGCAATAGTCCATTTACTTTATACTGTAGATAATATGTTGTGCGACAACACGCGGAAGATCATATTATCGGCTTCCTTATAAAATATAAACAGAGGCTCACAATCGAGATAGACAGAGACTCTCTATCGGATAATTATAGTGTAATTTGATATTAGTTTGTTTTAACTATAGAATCATATTAGTGCACCTTTTGTGTATTGAGTAGGACCGCTTGAGATCGTTCGACTATACTGACTATATAGGAGAACTTGATATCAGTTATTATTGAAGTTCGTGCTCTTAATCTCTATACAATAATCTCGACACGTATGGCAGTATGTATTTTATTGATTCATCAATGGATGAGATTTACATGTAATTAAATCAACAAACTCGGTGAGTTGGTAAATAATGCTGTCTCTATGGTGTGTTGTTGATTTTAGAAGGAATCCGTGTCCTATTAAATAGGTTGATGATGTCCCCTTAGGAGCTCATAAGGATTATCATGTAAACCCTGCAGGTGGATTTATTCCGGCATGATAATGAAGTTGAGTGGTACTACTCTCGGATGAGATATTAATTAATGGATTTATCAGTAACTTAATTAATTAATGGGCATTATATCTTAAACATGGGGAGATTAATGAGCTCATAATAAGGAGCCCAAAATGTAATTTTGGGATTAGAGCGATAGCGCAATAATAATATTTCAGTGGAATATATTGTTATTATTGGACTTTAGTATAAGTTTTGGGCTAAACTTGGATATTTAAGCCCAATGGAGACCCAACTCTAATTTCACCTCCTGGTTAATGTTGTAGGCCATATATAAGTCATCTCAGCTGTCCGAAAACCCTAACTTACAAACCTAAAACACGTTAGAGAGGGTGGAGAGGATATTGAGAATATCTTAAAGATCATCGCCAACACGACATCGAGAGTGGACTTGTGAATACAACAGAAGATCAAGAGGTTGTTTGCTGCTACTGTTTGTCAACTTCTATGATTTTTATAAAATCATACAGAAGTCATATCTGGATGTGTTATACTCTGACAGAAAGCCACGGAAGAGAGGATCATTTTGGCGTGTAAATCACTTAAATCGAAAATCAGACGAGGGAGTTATGCCCAAACCGGTGAGGCTGCACAGCCTGCCGGCGAGAATCCTTCTTTTTCAACATACCCTAGTGAAAGGTAATATGTTTTTTGATTTCTTACTTCCGCTGAATTAGAAACGTATGGAACTCTAACGGTTCACGTTAACCAAATGATCGAACGCCAACAGTTGGTATCAGAGCTTCAGTTTTATGGTGAAACGTGAAACATTGGGCTAGGGTCTATGTGCCTATGTGGATTAGGGTTTAGAAAATTAAGGTTTCTTGTTGAATACCTTATCCTATACACGACACACACTTCACTACACGGAATCTCGCGACAGCATCGGATGGCTGGCGATGAAAGTCCGCCGATGGATGCAAAGTTCATTCATTAACGACACGGCTGATTGGTGAAAGATGGCGCGATAACCTGCGGCATGCAAGCGGTAGAGTATGGCGGCTGCAAAGCGATGGTGCACCGCGATGGAACCCAAAAGCGGATATGTTGGCTTGCCGGGCATGGCGCCAGTTAGCAAGCACCATGGCATGCATATTGATGGGATGGTGGAAGCCCATTGTCGAGGTTCTGCATGGTGACAAGCAGGTGTCGGGCGATGGGCACACGAATGCCCAGCAAGGTCGCCCGATTGCATGTGGTTGATCAGGAGTGGTGGCGCTGATGACAGGTGGGCGTGCCTGGCAGTAGCATCGGTGGGACCTGAACGCACTGATGTCTTGGCTGGCAAGGCACGAAGCAAAAGTTGGCTGTTGCACGTTCGGCGGTGGAAACTAGCTTTTGGGATAGTCTGGCGACGCTTCTGAGCAAGTCAGCACTTATTTCGAGCGAGTCTTTGTTGCTTTCAGGTGTGTCTGTCCAAATTTCCGAGTGGGTCTTCAAGATTGATGGCCGACAATGATGGACCATCGCGGTAATTGGTGTATCTTGTTCGCTTAGTGGAGATCTTATAGTGATTTACTGTAGTACTTGTAACGATTTATCTGCATTTTCTAGCAAAAATGTTCTGCTAAGGATTGGTTTTTAGAGGAGAATGCCGATATACTTACTTGGTTTGATTCGGATGACATTGCAGTAAGCTTCAAAGTGAAGCCCTGAGGGAAGCAATCTCTCAGATTACAGCTGATGCTAAAGAGAAAAAACGCAACTTTACTGAAACTGTTGAGCTGCAGATAGGGCTGAAAAACTATGATCCACAGAAGGATAAACGTTTTAGTGGTTCTGTTAAGCTGCCACATATACCCAGGCCCAAGATGAAGATTTGCATGCTTGGCGATGCTCAGCACGTTGAAGAAGTATATTCCTTTCCCCTGTTACTCTTGTGTTGTTTTGTAGATGAAAGTATATAGTGTCATATGTTGCTGTAGTTTTTTTTTTTTTAATTTTGTCATTCATTTTCATTCTTGAATTGTTGAATTGTGGTTTATTCAGAGTGCTTAACTTGCTTGTTAGCCAGCATTTTTTGGTTATATTAGCTATTGTTCTCTTCTGTTTAATATTTTGTATGACATGCTTTACGAATGCAATATTTTCCTTACGAAGGATTTAAGAATTTTGGGTACAATTTGTGAAACTGAGTGAAGCTATATGCTCCGAAAATTTATTTTTACTTTTTTTTTTCTACGACTTTAACAATTTACATAACTTGAACTTGCATCTGCAGGCAGAAAAAATTGGTTTGGAGTCTATGGATGTGGAGGCTTTGAAAAAATTAAACAAAAACAAGAAATTGGTTAAGAAACTTGCAAAGAAGTATCATGCTTTCTTAGCATCAGAAGCTGTTATCAAGCAAATTCCGCGTCTTTTGGACCTGGTCTTAACAAAGCAGGTAAAATGTTGGGTTACTCTTGTTTTTACTAGATTTTTTGGCCGGATAATTTGCTAAAGGTTATATTTTGAAATTCTACGTAACATGACTTGCTGCCCCATACAAGGACATGTTTTGTATTACTTAAAATAACTGGCTGAACATTTCCTATTAATTTTTGCAGCTTATTTTTTTTATTCCCTTTTAATGCAGGCAAGTTCCCTACACTTGTGACTCACCAAGAATCTCTCGAGTCTAAGGTGAATGAGACCAAGGCCACAGTCAAGTTCCAGTTAAAGAAAGTTCTTTGCATGGGAGTAGCTGTTGGTAATCTTGACATGGAAGAAAAGCAAATCTTTCAGAATGTTCAAATGAGTGTTAACTTTCTGGTTTCTCTTCTAAAGAAGAACTGGCAAAATGTAAGTCCTTTCTGTTCTTTCAGGATAATTACTCATAGCTTTTATTTTGGATGCTGTATTTTGTACCTGGTCTATTTTATCTTGTGTTTCATCATTGTTGTGTGTTAGCTTATCGGTGATGCAATCTTTATATAGTTTCTAATTGTATTTATATTGTATGCATGTTTACTGATATGTATTTGCTGATGGGGTTGAGCAAAAAATACACGAAATTAACTGATTTTATAAATATATTACTCCTCTTTTTTTTACTGTGCTTCAAGTTTTGACCCTGAACCCTGTTTATATTTTCTGAAACACAACATACAAACAGCTGCACACCTCCTGAGCCACTTTATTGAATCGCTCTCTTATTTACTCTTTCGCATCCCTTCACCATATAACTTCACCCCCTTTCTAAGTACTATCAATATCAATTATTTCCCTGGCAAATTGGTAATCTAACCCGATATGATTTCCTTGTATAGGTACTATAAAATTAACCTCTTTATCCTACTTATTAATTCGAATTAAATTCAATTAATAAACATTCATATATGACAGTTCTAATGAAGATTCGGAGTCCCCTCACTTAAAATCATAACATAGAATCCTGTTCAGCAGTGAACGTGCTCAATCAACAACCAAGATATATATTCAGACTTTATATAATAGTTGAGGATGCACAAAATAACTCTGAATATTGAATAAAAATGCATAGTCATATATAAAATAAATTCACAAGTAGTGTTGTACGAAGTATACACACGAAAGTTCAATTAATAGATAAAAACCTTCAAAACCCTAGATCTACCAAAAAGGCTCTAGCCCATGATGCTGCGAAAAACAATTTTAGGGGTTGAATAGATATTATCCATATTTTTGAAAAATACAAGATAAATTTGGAAACGATAAGAACCCTATATTTGGGCGGCGTCGCGCCCTTCTCCGTCTTGAATCCTCCTCTTGGTTCTCCTCTTGATTTAGCAGACAAATCTTTAAAGTGATGGATGGATAGGGATGTGGATGAGGTTGGGGGTGATCCCTCTTGTGGGGAGTAGGATGATTGTGTTCTTATTGCCTCTCACATGAATAATGATGTAAAATATATATAGGTGTGAGAAGGGAATTAAATAAGAAAATAAAAAATATGGGTGAATCATGGAGGATTATGTGATTAGGAGATTAATTATGCTCCAAGAAATAAGTAATTTTCGAAAATTTTTGAAAATTTTCGGAAATTTTCGTTTGTAGCTGCGGGACTTCACAATTTTGAGCATAACTTCCTCGTCTAAACTCTGATTTTAGTGATTCTTGTGCTCACGCGATTATATTTTCCTTGGCTTTTTATCCATATAAAGATCTCAACAAAAGTCCAATATTTAAAGATATAACCAGTGATTTAAAAATTGGACTGGAGAAGGAACCGGTGTTCTCAATAGTTCGAGGTTCAACCGATTCAATCAGTCCAACCGGGGGGTTAAATCGAAAAAATGAAATTTACATATTTTTAATAATATTTCCTTGTATATAATTATTTTATATGTTTATAATTATTCCAATGTATTTGGGCTTACATTTAAATTGTATAAAGCCCAATAATGTTGGCATTAAAAGTTGCCACAAATTTAAGCCCAAGAGCAGGCTATTAGTATGAGATAAATCACCTTCAAGCCACTGCCGCCCTAATTATTCTCAGTTTCTCTCTTCTGTCTTTCCCCTTTTCTCATTCTTCACTTTGTCGATCCTCCTCAACTGCCCAAATCCACTCTCTTTACCAAATCCGACCTGTGGACGTGCTCAGTCAATTCTGCCCCAGCCGTCAATTTTAGAGATGATCGGAAAGGCAAGGAAGTGGTTGTCCTCGCTTTCTTTGCGGCGAATAATGCCCAGTGGCTTTTCACCAAATCCAACCTGTGGACGTGCTCAGTCGATTCCACCTCAGTCTTCTATTTTAGAGATGATCGGAAAGGCAAGCAGGTGGCAGTCCTCGCTTTCATGGCGAATAATGCCCAGCGGCGTCGTCGCGCTTGGTGGTGGCTACAGTGACGAAATGGTTGGACTCAAGGCGGATGGTTCTCGGTTTGCCTGGTTGATCGATTATTTCAGTTTTGATTGGGTCTGACCGATTTTGATCTGATTAATTGCTAAAACGGTTTGGGGGTGTGCGGACCGGATCCAACCCCGGCTCCCGATTAAACCAGTTGAACCGGCCGGTCCGATTCGATTTTTAGATCACTGGATATAACAAGTCATGTAAAGTGGAACAATCATGTTGAGTAGAAACAGCTTGCACGACGACACCATTTCAATCTTAACTTTCTCTTTTGGACTCTGATTGAGGTATTTTTTATGCCAAAATCACTCTTTCTTCTATGGCTTTCTAAAATTTTATCACACTTCTATTTTTGATCTCCAAACGAACACAGAAAAATTACACAAGTTGGATGTACATTTTTTCAGCATTCTTGCACAAGTTGCACCTTTTCTCAAATTTTGCACTTTTGATCCTTTTTCCACCTAAATATAATAAAACACCTCAAATGCACATTTTTCTCAATATTGAATATAAGACACTTGTGATAATATATAACATCAATTTTTATAAAAAAAATGTATTAAATTTGTCACTAAAACACGTTTATTTTCACTCTCATTAATCCCCCAAACTTACCCGTTGCTCGTCCCGAGGCAAAAAAATAAAAATTAAGAGAAAGAGAGATAAATCTAGAGGGGAAACAAGGACTACAACAACTCCCCATTCACAATATAATTGTCCTATACTTGGGTCATGTAATTCTCATTACATGTAATAATCAATTCATAGCATACAACATAAGATAATCACCACCAATTCAAATGCTCCATTAATATGTTCTCACTAGAAGTATATCACTCGCACTCAAGTGTAAAAGATGTACACTTATAGGTTAAGGTGTTTACCCTCAAATTCAATTTAAGTGCATGCGTAACCATAAGCCTGCCTATTTCAACTCTACTTTTACTTGTAGCTAGCAAATCATGAATCAAAAAGGTCTTTTATTTGGTTGTAATGTAGGCTCTTTGGAAAAGGTAAGAAATTTATGGATAAGTGACTCAAAACTCGGATCAATAAAGCTGCAGTCTCTCTCGATCTTTCATTCTTCCTCATCACTTTAATCAAACACAACATCCTCTTCAAACTCTCTCATCTTTATCCTTCAAGCACAATATATTTTCTTTTTCAACTTTTTCTAGCTCTTCAACTCCATCATTCTCCTTTCTTCACCCTTTTTTTTCTCTTTTTTTTCTTTTTTTTCTTTTTCTTTTGAGGTACCAGTTTTGGGTAGTACCTCTCACATCCTCCATAGGGTGTTTGTTTCCAAGGAGTAATACATTTGAGCATTACTCCAAGAATTTTTTTCATCCTTAAGACTCTTCTTTCATCATCCTTATCACCCCTCAAATCACCGCTCTTTTCAATTAAACTTTATTAGCAATCAAAAGAATGGATTTAAAAAGGCTCAAATGGGCTGATAAGGGATTTAATGAAATCAGGTAAGTATATGGGAAAAGATGGGCTATAAATCAAAGATGGCCTAATATCATTTTTATAATCCACTAGACTAATCTTGAATATTCAAGGAGACTCAAAGAAATTTCTAAAATACACGCACAAGAACAATACTCACCAAGAAAGAATTATTATGTGATTATGTACATGATCAACGAGGCTCAAAAACTCATATGGGTTTTTAACAAGTAATAGAGCGCTTTTCATGGTAAGTAATATCCCACAAGTACACATAGAACTTCATATCATAGTATAACTCAAGTACACTTCCTTCATCAACTTTAAAAACATATGAATTTCATAAACAATTCAAAAATATAAGCTCACATAGATCTTCAAAATCATAACTCAATCCTCACACTCCTACTAATTAAAAGCACACATAAAAATTAGAATGAGGAAACGAGGGCACCTGATTTTTCCTTCAAAGCGTTTACGAGCTCCTCAAGTTGTTCAACTCGATCAGATCAAAACCTCAGTGTAGAACTCGTTTTGCTACTCTAGTACCTTTTCTATCATCAAAGTTCAAATACACATCATCATCAAATATTCATCGATAATAATATAGGAGAACTATAAGAAAGACTCAATTGATTATCTAATCGACTCAACACACTAGAAACACCAAACTAACATACTAAACATTAGGTAAGTTGCAAAAAATTGACATACCAACACTAGTTAAAGTATCAATATGCCACAAAAAATTAACCTCCTAACAAACAAGTAACCAACGAAAGAAAAAATTATACGCTTAGTGCTCATAATAAGATGAGGTAAGTACATCACATCCCTCAAAACTTAGTAAAAATGTAAGTCGAAATTAAGTTTGAAAAGAGATGTAATTGCCAAAACATGAGCACCTTAAATATAATAACTCCTCACTCATACAAAAGAAACACGAAAGCAATAAAACGGAAGGGACAAGCCCCCAACAGGCGTTCATGTTTAACGTCGGAGAGTCACGACATAATACCACTTTGAACTACTGGATCAGATGGCAGTCTTCTCTCATCCTCTCCTTAAAATTCTTTCTTTCCCTCTTCTTATCTACACCCAGCACCTTACCTTTCTTGGTCACAAGAATATGATCCTCAAAATTTCTTTCCTCCCATGGCTGTCTAGCCTCCTCCTTGTCAATCTTCCACTCAATTTTAGAATAATCTGTCCTATTAAAATCAAAATTAAACAAGTTAGAAATCACATCTATGCTTTTGCATGATTGAGCAGCAGCACTTCTCCTTTTACTTGGCTTAACTACCTAATTGGTCAGATTAATTACTTTAGTCATTCTGTTTGGTCAAGTTTGGTTCATAATTCTCGGCTAGTTTCAGTTAATGTTTAAAAAAATTCGGATTTCTCAACCCATTTATGGAAGTTATCTCAATAGCTTAGACCACAAATCTCTTCTTGTTTAAGCTCATTTCATCTAGTGTTTCTGTGTTGTGCTCCATGCAAACATTACTCTATTATAATTACTTGTTGAATGGAACTAGACCTTGTTTTACTCTAGTTTTTGTCGACGTGATTAGTTTATGTATACCCATGAGATATTATATCAGGTTTCTAATTTTTGAATACATGCTTATTCTCACGTAGTTTTGTGCTCCTTCCGTCTCGTGTTTATATCTTTCATTTTGGTTTTTTCAAGTTAAGGATTACATTTCTCTTTTTTTCAAATGTGACCCACGCAAAATCAATTAATTATTCTATGTGGGACCCACATACAATACAAATATAATTATTTATTTCTTAATTTTTGTGCAAAGAATAAATGTAAACATCAATGTTGGATGACTCTGTCTCATAATGGAATATTTAGAGTTGCTGTAGATATGAAGTTTTAAAGACCGATACCTTTTTAATTTATTTTTAGAGATAATTTGGTATTTTTAGTTTTAAATGAATTATAAAGTGTTATAGAATTGTTGAAATTTAAGGGTATTGTAGAAATTTGTATTGTGTGTTTTAATTGAGGATGTGAACTTATTTATAAAATAAATAAAAATAATAAACGTGAATTTATTAAATTCACGAGTTCGCTAAATAAGTCAATTTCAAGGAAATGAAAATAAACAACTTCAACTTTCTCAACTTTAATTTTTCATTTTGTTAAATAAATAAATTTAAGAGTTGTATAAAAAAAAAATAGTACTAACATAAGGCTGGTTTCCATGTGGGACATGAGTATGTTTTTCATTGTGTATTTTTCTTTGTAATTCTAATTAAAAACACAATTACCATGAGGGACACGCTTATGTTAATTTTTTTTTTCTTATTCCTTGTAATTATAACTAAGATAATTATGTCTTAGAATTTAATACTAAGAATAAATTATAAATGATAAGGATAAAATTATAATTATATTTTAAAATTAATATTAAATTTAAAATAAATTTTTAAGTACAGGGATAAATTAGAATATAAACTAAATGGGTAGAATACATAATAATTATATGTAAAATTACAATTCTACACTAATAGAATACTTTTAATTTAAGATCTGAGAAATTATTATATTATTATTTCAGGATTTCAAATTTTTTTAATTAAGAGCTTGAAATTATAAAATTATCTAAAATAATTTTATGATAATCATATAAATTTGACAGGGAACTCTATCGTGAGACGGTGTATGTGACACGAGTTGTGAAACGAATAATTGACTGATTATTAAAATATGCTTATATTATAGATAAAGTATGTATATAGTGAATGATATTATAAAACACTAAAATTATACTTTAATACATCATTCATAATATTTTAGAAAAACATACTTTAACTACTCATAAATATATTTTAACTATATAACAAATAACAATTATTATACTTTAAGACACCTTACAAACTGACTCATAAATACTACCACTCAAAGGTCTTTGTCAAATTTGATACATTGAAATGATAGTTTAATGCTAATTTGTTATATAAAAATATCAAATATGTATACTTTAAGACACCTTACAAACTGACTCATAAATACTACCACACAAAGGTCTTTCTCAAATTTGACACATTGAAATGTTATTTTAATGCTAATTTGTTATATAAGAATATCAAATATGTGAAGTTTAATGTGGTTGGAATTATATATTTTTTATTTATTTCAATAACTTTTGATATTAAATTAATAGTTTTATATATTTCATGTTTCTAATTTATAAAAAAATAATTCAGACCCAAAAAAAATAGGTATTCATTTTTTAGACATTGGTTTGAAAATTTTTTATAAGTAAATGTAAACCCCTAATAGTGTTTGTTTGGAGGTTCAAACCTTGAGTGTTTTCAAGGATCCCGTGCCCCAAAATTCTAAATTTTTAGAAAATTGTATCCTTTAATATTAAATGTTATACTCATTAGTATAATAATTTATACACTTGATTTTTGAGAAAAAAATTTTATTTTTTTAATCAAATATTTATACTATTCATATTTCATTGATATTTTTAATGAAAATATTTATACCCTTATTAATTAAAAAGTATACCATATATAATAAAATGTTATATTCTTGTACATTCTTTGCATCCGGGACACATGAGATAGACTTTTGTTTGGATTTTGAAAATCAAGTTTCAATTTTGAAAATCTATGCATGTATTTCAAAATCACTCATATATACACCTACAAACCATAAATCCTTAACTCACCCACCTTTACATATTCTCTTTCCTTAATCAATACTACCACTGTTCCATAAATAAATTTACACTTTTGTCCATCCCATAAATAAGTTTACATTCCCAAATAAGGAAATACAAACAAATTAATAATCGCACAACACACTTTAATTTCAAAATTGACACCCTTTACAACTCACATAAATTACTTTATAATTTATTTATTATCTAAAAATACCAAACTATCCCTAAAAGTAAAGCAAAAAATAACTTTTTTCTTAAACTTAGTATCTACAGTAACTGTGAACTTCTCTTTGGAACGTAGAGAGTAGTATTTATTTCTCATAGTTTTCCTCACATCAATTAATATACTTTTACAAATATCATAAAATATCTCTTAAACATTGATTTAACATAAAATTAAAATATATCCAAAAACACCAAACAAACATCTATCTCTATTCACTAATTTTAAACTCCATATAAAAAAAAATACATAGTTTAAAGGTAAAATAGGACCTGAACTAAAGGGGTAAGGGTCAAATACATCATGAAACAACAATAGTGAAATTATAATTATATCCTAAGAATTAATTAAACTTAAATAAATAAAATAAGATAAGAACCACGAGAGAAAAATACACCATAAAGGATAAATTATAACTACACCTTAAAAATTAATACTAAATTCTAGTTATAAATATTAAAGTCTAAGAGTAAAATATCATATGAACTACAAGGAGAAAATATATCATTAACCACAATATTAATTTGGTGTTAATTCATAATTCCTCCGAACTGAGCAAATATTTACATTTTGTTATTTTTGTAGCTATAGGCATGTCCAATATGATAAGAATCTATTCCACAGTGTAAGATAGTCCAGTTATCCAAAAATAAGATTTCATAGTCCAGTTATCCAAAAATAAGATTTCATTTCTCTTTAATTTAAATAAGTGAAATCCATAAAAACAACTAATATTCTTATATGGAGTTTGTATTAAAAAATTAAATTTTATTTCCTAATAAATAAAAATACAAAAGAAAATGTATTAAATAATGATTAAATATTTATTTATTAAGAAATTTAAATAAATTAATTTATGAAATAATTAAATTATTAAATAATTGATAATTAATATAATTATTTAAGTTCAAATCAATGTCAAGTGGGCTCAAATCAAGTCAAGTAAACTTGAGCCAAGTCAAATAAGATCTAGTTTAAGTTAAGTGTGTCTGATTCAAGTCAAACAAGTTCAAAATATGTGTAGTGAACCTAATTCAAATTAGGTAAGATCAAATCAAGTCTAATCGACCTAATTAAATTAAATAGTACTGATTCCAAAGGTGAACGGAGCAATGAACAGGCCCGAAATCAAATAAAATCTTATCTGAAGAAAAAAATAATCTCATAATGGATTCGTTATCCTAAAATTCATTTAAAAACGTCCCTGAATTTTCTATGAAGATAAAAGACTTCAGAGTTGTCTGAATTGTTCTTCAAAATTATTTTGGAAAATCAAATCAAGAACGACCTCCGATCAGAAATCAAGTTGTTAATCACTCTAATCCTGCATTCTTAAAGTCAAGTTAATCCGACATTCCATGGTGTTTTTCTTCTACGAAATTCAACTTAGAAAGTTCCAGAAACAACATTAGATTATGGTGCTAAACCCCTCAAATTCAACGTTTCTGCAAGTCAAGTTCATCCAATATTTTTCATGAAGTAAACGGTGTTTTACCAAATTGAATGGTGTTCTTCACAAGAACCATCAAGTCAAAAGTTTGATTGGAATGAAGGCTTGATGCATCCGGATAAACATTATAAAGCCCTATATTTGAATTCAGACAAACTTCATCAGAAGATTCGGCTCCAAAAGATGAAAAGTCAAAGAAGTCAACTTATGAAAGAAATTAGAAGAAATGAGGTTTACAAATGTTTTTCTCTAGCTATCTTTTATAAAGAGATGATTTGAGATGCAAGAATTAAATTGACATGTTGAGATGATTGACATGTAATTATGTTATTCAATTTGTAGTTGAGGGTTGTTGCATTTAAAGAACCTTATACATGTTAACTTTTTAAGAAACTTGTGGATTAGGATTACAACAACCACAATCTCAAAGTTAAATCAAATGACATAAAAGTTTTAAATTCTCTACATTTATACCTATAGATACAATTAATACTATTTACTTCTACCCTAATTATTTATAATTTATACACATTATCAATTGACAAATTTTTTAAATAATTTTTATGTAATGAAAAAATCAATTTCAAGTAATAAACTTTTACAAATTTTATAATTTTAATCAAAATCAAATTATAAAATTTTAATAATGAATTACATTAGTTAATCGCCACGTCAGCACTGACTAAATGGAAAAATAACTCAATAATAAAACTTAGTATTTCAACATATTTTCACATCGTCTAAGTAAGTAAAAAAAATGAAAATAAGTCACAACATGAAAAAAACTAGAAAGATAAAAAGGAGTAAACTATTCAAAGTAAGAAATTACATTACTCGTGTCCTAATTTTATCTCATTCTCCATCAAAATTCAATTATTGATTACAAGGTGAAATTGAGACCCCAAAATGAAGAATTTGTAAATTATTTCGTAGGTTCATCCGACCACACCTCTGTCACATAGAATCGCAACCATGGTTGAGAATAACATCAAGTGGGGAAGCAGAAATAGAAAATTGCTATTGCAATTGAGTTGCCAAAATATTGACATCCTGGAAGTAAAAATGTTGGATGAAGGTTCCTTTGCGCGAGAGATATCTGGTGAGTAAAAATTTATTATTCGTAGCAAGACTTAGTTCACTGTTCATCATTTGTATGAACACATTGAAGACGAAAAATGAGGAACTGAAGAATGTTAACGAGAAATTAGAGAATATGTTGAAACATTTGCAGGATTTAAATGCGAAGTTGGAAGCAAAAAGTGTGGTAATGAAAAGAGCGATAGCGATGACAAATTGAAGGACTGGTTACAAATTTCAATTCCTGATAAAGGTTGCAGCAAAAATGATATTATTTTTGTTTGTGATGTGGATTGTGTTTCACTACGTCATAAACAATATAAAAATAAATTAACCCATGATTGAGTAGTGTATTAATTGTTGATTATAATAAAGTTTACTGATAGAACTTGACATTATGATATGTATTTAAATTGTAATCTAAGTTGATTATCGATGGAGTATCATGCTGTTTGTTATGCTGATAAATTTAATGCTCCAGTTTTAGTTAAGCCTGGATGATCCATTGCAATTTTCATTATGTGGTGTCACGTTAAAATATTATTTTTGTTCATAAATGATGGATTGAGTTGTTAATCAGTGCGATGGATTGAGTTAGCGGAGCGGACTAAATATTTTTCAGATGGATTATGTTGAGAGTTGAATTTCACGCATTTTATGTGTGCACATTACACCGTTTTACTTAGGAAAGTTATTGTTTTTGCATGGAATTATGTATGTTTGAGTATTTACACGATTTTGATGTAAATAAGGTGTTTTGTTGAGTTATGAAGGGTAAAACAGGATCAAAAATTCAAAGTTGGAATGAAGAGTGAAAGTGTGAAGGAATGCTGAAAACACACGTCCACATTGCATAATTTTTCTGTATTTTTGTAGAATTTCAAATTACTCATGTAATATATTGTTGGATAGCCACGGAAGAGAGGATCTTTTTAGCACAAAAATCATTCAAATAAAAGTTCGTATGAGGAAGTTATGCTCGAAATGGTGAGATCGCGCAATGCAGTCTGCAGCTCGGGAGCCGCTTAGCAGACAGCTCGGGGCGAGCTGGGGTGGCTCGGCAGCCAATTTTAGCCGGGTTGGATGCCGGAGGGTCCTACGTGATGTGGCAAGTCGCCTTGATGCAGCTCGAATGCCGCTCAGCAGCATTCAGACCCAGCTTGAGCCAAGCAGGCCGAGCTGCATGTTCTTGGGCTCAGTCACAGCCTGTTCGATTCTGTAGTGTATTTATGGCTTCTAGATCGTGATTTGGCCTAATTTTGATGCGAAAAAAGTCCTGCAAATTGTCTAAGATATAAAAGGGGGAATCAACACACAATTGAGGGAACCCACATCATTCCACCGTGAATTCACTCTAAAATCAGAACACACTAGTTTACATCCATCCATCCATCCATCTTGAAGGGGGTTCCAAGTGTTTATTGAGGGAGATCGGACAATCGGAGAGTTGGAGAAGAAAAGACAAACTATGCTTACGCTATGGTTTCGTGATTCTCATCTTTCCCTTTCTTTTATCATGATTTGTGATATGAATCACATAATCATGAGTATTGATTGTAACCTCATGGGCTAATTTATTATACAGTTCTAGAGTTTGATGGTTTGATTTAATTGATTTGGGAACTTAGACCAAGATTGAGATATTATGCAGTTGACATTTTGAATTTATTTATTTAATCAGACTTTACTTTTCTACTTCGTAACATCTTCATAATAATTCATGACATCCGCTATAATACTTGATTTATTGTGTTAGCTTGTGTGTGTTCATGATTGGTATTGTCTATCTATTTGGAGTTATGGTAGTTCCGCTATAAACACTTTAATTCTATGAACTGGTAAATCAGATACTTGAATTGTTTTGTGGAACAATGCAGTTAGACATTTAAGTAGGAAGTGAATTAAGCCTTGTAGTAATTTCAGAGAATATCTAGTTAGTCGAACTTACCATCCGGAGGTATTGTTGTTTGCTTTGATTAGTATCTAGGAATGAGGCTTGGTAATATTCACACATCATAGGGAATAAATCAGAATATACTATGATCTTAAAATCGGATCATATCTGGTGGGTTAATAGGATTAAGTGGTGTATTTTCATTGATAATGCATGAATGAACAACTGGAAGTCTAGAATCCCAAATTAATTGATCTATACCTGATACCTTAGAATTGTTGTTTGTCTCTTGATTCACACTTGATTTATTTTTCTTGCTTTTAATTAATTCAGTTATTTAAAATTACAGTACTTTAGATAATTAAATTCACAACACTCTGGAAATTGATTACCCTATTCTGATTAAGCTAGTAATATTTAGAAGATACATAATTTACTGTCCTTTTAGGATCGATAATTTAACTTGGTTGTTTGTCGCTACAATTGACATCCTTACACTTGAGGATTTTAATAGAGTGCGTAAAAAACACCTATCAAGTTTTTGACGCCATGTGCCGGGGATAGTTTAATTATTTATTTTTCTTTTATTGCTAATTTAGTTAGGATATTTAATTGTGTTGAGAATTATTTTTCCTTTAAATTGAAGTTTCTTGAGTCTCATGTACACTAGATTAAAGAAAGGATTGCAAGATCTTAAATTTGATCCGAAAATAGAAGCTTCTGCAAGGAAAAGGAGAGGAACGGGAAAGACTCCCAACGCACCTCCTAAAGCAGTAAGAATCCACCTTCAAAGAAGAAAACGGGCATACCGAATCCTAAGGCAGTCGTAGAGGAGGAAGAGCTTATAGAAAATTAAGGTCTACCAGAAGAAGAGGAAACAAATACAGTATAACAAAACTAATCAACCCACAATATAAAAAATAAGCATGAAATCACAGTATAACAAAACACCATATATCAATTTAAGATGTGTTCACAGTATAACTTAGTTAACCTACACTATGTTTCTAAATTTTAGTATTCTGCTTCTTGCGATATTTTTAGGTTTTGGTATCCTGCAGTCGGTATATGTATGTATTTATGCATTCTGTAAATTAACAATATACTTCATAATATCACATATGTATGTTAATACATTTATAATGAGTAGGGTGAAGATGTAACTCTAAATACTTGAGAAATTTTAGAGTTTTAGGCTGATGATATGTGATGCCTTGAGAAATTTTGGAGTTTTGAGTTGATGATATACGAGGCCTGGAAATCTACCATAGAACAAGGACTTCTTTAACTCTACCATAAAACCAACTGTAGAACAAAGACTCTGCAACTCTACTGTAAAATCAAGAATCGGGGTACGTGAGAGAGATCAAGGGCATTCTAAATGCGTAGCAAAAGGGTTTAAGAATCTGAATACCTGCCCAGCTATAGAATCACAAAAGGGGCGTGGTTGCAAGATGAGAGATCTTATCAAACCGAGGGACTCAATTACCTACTACACATATCAACTAATTAAATTATATAAAGGAGCATAGCAAAAGGGTTTAAGAATCGGAATACCTCCCGAGTTACAGAATCACAAAAGGAGCCTGGTTGCGAGATGAGAGATCTTATCGAACCGATAGAACTATCAAAAATGGGTGAAGCATAAAATGGGGTTAACTCCAATGGATCGATTGAGAAATGAAAATGTCAGTGGAGTGGAGTAGAGTTTGGATGGCTAAACTTGTTGAGAAATAAGAAGGTTTACAAAGTGGAGTAGTGTGAGTATACGACACATTTTTAACCTAATATTATTTGTCATCTACCCTGCCGCAGAAAACTTTCATTTACAAGGCATATTTGGTTCAAACTCTTTAATGTAGGTGTGAAGATTCAAATTCTGTAATCATTTAGATTTGGCGTATTTTATTTTTATTCTTTCCGCAGGCTTTTGATATGATTTTTCATATGCCTTTTGTCTTTTCTCAAATTATATTATTATTACTATTATTATTATTATTGTTATTATTATCATCATCATATCTCATATTTATATGTAATTATAAAATATTTATTATTATTAACATTACTATATATAATTATACACATATCTTGATATATATATATATATATATATATGTATGTATGTATATGTATTTAAATTTCATGACTATTACATCCTCTCCCACTAAAATTAATTTTGTCCTCAAAATTTAATACATATCAAGGATTTATATGTGCGAGGGATTTAAAATTTATGTGTCTTATACTACCCCATTAGTTAAGTTATTTATCATAGCATCGAAACATAATTAATTATGTAAGAATTTATTGTTTATCATAAGATTGTATTGTCAATCTAATCTATATATATATATATATATATATATATATATATATATATATATATATATATATATATATATATATATATATATATATATATATATATATATATATAAATATATATATAAATATACACCTCCTATCTAACTGATGATATCACCTATATAGATATCAGCCTAAAAAAAAGAATAGTACCTTCTAGGTTAATTGAGGATATTTGGCCAAAATTTGATCTTCACGTTCTCAAGTAGCTTCTTCAGTAGCATGCCTGTTCCACAACACCTTGACTAATATGATAGTTTTGTTTTTCAACTTTTCTTCCTTACGATCAAGAATGGCAATGTGCCCTTCATAAGTCAAGTCTTTGTTTAGTGTTACATCTTGATAACTGATCACATGGCTCAGATCGTATACGTAAGGCCGTAACATTGACATGTTGAAGACATTGTGAATTCTTGACAAATTAGGTGGTAAAGCTAATTTGTAGGCTGCTTTCCCAATAGTCTCCAAGACCTCGTATAGGCCAATAAATCTTCGATTAAGCTTTCCTCTTTTTCCAAAACGCACAATACATTTCACTGGTGTTACCTTTAGGAATACCTTTGATCTTTTGTCAGCACATGTCTTTTGACGGTCTTGAGCTATTTTGATTCTTTCTCTAATTTATCTTTTTCTCTTGACGGTTTTATCCACAATCTCGGGCCCCAACTGTTTTCTTTCTCTAACCTCATCCCAATAGAGTGGAGACTTACATTTTCTTCCATAAAGATCTTCATATAGAGCCACGCTAATTGTCGCTTGATAAATGTTATTGTAGGCAAACTCTATTAGGGTTATATATTCTTCCCAACTTTCTCCAAAATCTAGTACACATGCCCTTAACATATCTTCAATTGTTTGGTTGGTTCCCTCTGTTTCCCCATCAGTTTGAGGGTGATATGTAGTGCTGAACTTCAATTGTGTCCCCAGAGCATCTTGTAGCTCACGTAAGAAGTTAGAAGTAAAACAAGTATCCTTGTCGGATACTATTAAAATTGGTACACCATGTAATCGCACTATCTCCCCGAGATAAATTTGAGTCAATTTATCCATGCTGTAATTTATTTTTATAGGTAGAAAGTGAGCTGTCTTTGTCAATTTATCGATAATTACTCAAAGTGCATGATTTTCACTTAGGCTTCGGGGTAACCCATCAATAAAATCTATTGTGACATGTTCCCACTTCCATTCTTGTATTTTCAGAGGCTCTAAAAGGTTTGAGGGTCTTTCGTGTTCCGCTTTAATTTGCTGGCATGTTAAACATCTTCGAACAAAATCTGCGATGCAATCCTTCATGTTTCTCCAACAGAATAGTTTCTTCAAGTCTTGATACGTTAGTTCCTCCAGGATGAATCGTGTACGGAGTATAATGTGCCTCCGTCAAGATCTCATTTCTTAACTCTTTATTCTTGGGCACACATATCCTTCCTTGAAACAACAAGGCACCAGTATGATCCTCTGAGAATCCCTTTGTGTCTTTACTTTTTGCCAGTGACTGCATCTTGTTTAGGAACTCATTTTCCTTCTGAGCATTAATGATCTGCTCCTTTAGGGTTGGGAGTATCGTCAATGTGGCTAGCATAGTACATACATCTTGTGGCAATGTTACTATGTCAATCTTTAATTTCACAAGTTCATTATGCAGCTCTTCTTGATTAGTGATTATGCAAGGCGAAAATCTCCTTCCCTTTCTGCAGAGTGCATCGGCTACCACATTTGCCTTCCTCGGATGGTGGATAATAGTGCAATCGTAATCTTTTACAAGTTCTAGCCATCTCCTTTGTCTCATATTGAGTTCCTTTTGCTCAAAGAAGTATTTCAAGCTTTTGTGGTCAGTGTAGATTTCGCATTTTCCTCCATAGAGATAGTGCCTCCAAATCTTCAAGGCATGAACCACTACAGCTAGTTCTAAATCATGAGTGAGATAGTTTTGTTCATAGACCTTTAATTTTTTAGAGGCATTAGCAATCACCTTACCGTGTTGCATTAGCACACATCCTAGCCCAAGTTTTGATACATAAGTGTAAATCACGAATCCCTCCGAACTACTAGGAATTTCTAACATGGGGGCCATGATCAACCTTTGCTTTAATTCTTGAAAGCTTTCTTCATATTTATCTGACCACTGAAATTTGACATCTTTCTTTCTGAGTCGTGCTAGTGGGCTAGCTATCTTTGAGAATAACTCAATGAACCTTATATACTAGCTAGCTAATCCCAAAATACTTCTCACTTCATGTACATTATTTGGAGCCTCCTATTCACTTACGACTTACACTTTACTTGGGTCTACTTCCAAATCCCATGCAGAAACGATGTGTCTAAGAAACACAACTTGATTGAGCCAAAACTCACATTTATTGAATTTGGCATATAATTTCTCCCTTCAGAGTGTTTCCATCACTATTATCAAATATTCTGCATGTTGTTCTTTATTCCGAGATTAGATAATGAGTGATATTTTCACCTAGATTTTAATATTTTTTATATGTATTTTCGTATTATTTTATCCATTTTATGTACTATTTGGTTGTATTTTGTGTTTTTATAGAGATGTGTGTGAATGAGCTTAAACATATGATTTTCAGACAAAAATAGATCCTAGACGCGAAAAGGAAGACGTAGGAAAAAGCATATCTCAATTCGGAGTTGAAACGAGGGAGAACGAGTCGAAACAAAATTGTAAAAATAGGGATTGCACCAACACAGCTGGCCGTGTTGCAGCACACGACCCGTGTTATGCAACACGGCCCTGTAAGCCTTGGCCATTTTCTGACATAAAAAACGCCTACACGGCCACCCTGTGGCCGTGTTGCAGCACATGAATCGTGTTGCTGCAGCAATAGAAACATATCAGAACCCTTCTAGAAGCTTCCCAAGGGGTATAAATACCCAATACTTCAATATTTGAAGAGAATTTATGAAGAGTTTCACTCCTACACCTAGATCACACACCATTTCCTCCATTTTACACCATCATCTTCATCCATTCTTTATCCATCCATCCACACTTGATCCCCTCCATCAAATCCACCATCCAAGTAATCAAGGAAGCAAGAGAGAATGAGATCACAAGAAGAAGAATGAGATCTCCATTGAAGCACTTCAAAGGGGGAATCTAATTTTAATTTTTTGTGCATTTCTTTATAGATTGATCATGGTTTGTAAGGATTTTAATGTCTATGTAGAATTCCTTGTGACTATGAGAGGCTAATCTCCTTTGTGAGATTAGCTCCATGATTGGTGTTGGATAATTTAGTTTTTATGCAATTTGATTTTAATCTTGAATGTGCTTTGTGTATTTCTATCATTGAATGTTGATTGATTGATGTATATGTATGATATGTGTGATTAATTGTCATGGACATGTGATTAGATTGAGAAATCAATTATGTGTTTAGGATAGTTCATTTAATCATTTCATCATACACTTCATGTGCATTAATTTAAAATGAGATAGAGATATCCTTATAGATTTAGAACCCTTTGATAGAACATTTGATTAGCTTGATCGAGAGATTGGTTGATTAGATGAGGGGACCCAAACTATTAGTGAATTCATTGTACCTTAAAAGGGAATATTGCCTATAATTTAGTACCTAATTAGGGAACTCGTAGAGTAATTAGTACATATTGGGAGGTGTTCATTTTGGTCTCAATCCTATGTTCTTTTGTAAGCCTTGTTGAGGATTTACATCCTATCCATCTCGAGAGAGAGTTTAGGTTGAATTAGTGATCGCTCCTATGCTATGTTCATAATAGATTATAATTAATTGCATGATTACTTTATTATCTATGTCATGATTATTGATAATCTCATCCTTGCATCATTTGTAACCCATCATTCATCATTGCTTTTATCCTATTTCTTGCATTAGTTTAAGTGTGTTCATTTGCACGCCTATCCTCCATTCCATTCCACCGTCCTTATAAAATCACGATAAATTTGAGATCGCTAAACTCTAGTACATTCCTCCCTGTGGTTCGATAAACTCTTTAATTGGTCATCCCAACTATATACAACCAATCATTAGATCCGAATATCATTAATGAATATAATCACATATTGATCTAGGTATGGATGAAATATTCGGTTCATCAAATCCATCAATACCGCAGGGGCATTGCTAAGTCTAAAATGCAACACAATAAACTCGTTATGACCATAACGAGTTCTGAAAGATGTTTTAGAGATATTTGTTTCCTTAATCTTTAACTAATGATACCTAGATCGAAGATCTATTTTTAAAAAATGCTAGCCCCACTCAATTGATCAAAGAGATCCTCAATCCGCGGCAATGGATATTTGTTCTTGATCGTCAGCTTGTTTAGTTCTCAGTAATTTATGCATATCCGCATGGTTCCATCTTTCTTCTTTACAAACAGAACTAGATCTCCCCAAGGGGATACACTTGGTCTTATGAAGCCTTAGCCTAGCAACCCTTGTAATTTCACCTTCAAATCTTGTAATTCTGCAGGCGCCATCCGATATGATGCTTTTGATACTGGTGTTGAACCAAGTATCAAGTCATTTGTGAACCCGATTTTCCTATCAGGTGGAACTCTTAGAAGTTCTTCTAGGAATACGTCTTCGTATTCACGTATAACTGGCATTTCGTTTACCTCTACTGGTGTAGTCTTACTATTCATCACATACACCAGAAATGCCTTAGCGCGTTTGCTGCGGACCTCTATATTTGCCTTCATAGAGTCAAGACTTTTGTTATGGTTCGAGTCCTCGCTCCATGGAAGGTAAAGCTCTCTTCTTTATTCTCACGAAAGATAATTTCTTTCTTATGCATCTAATAGTTGCACAATTTTCCATCAACCAGCCCATTCCAAGGATTACATTGAAATCCTTAATGTTAATGACGTGTAAGGTAGCTTTATGTACCGTATTTCCAGTTTCACTTCTACATCCCTCAGCAACCTTTCCACCTTTATAGATTTTTCAGATGGTATGCTTACTTCAAATGCATTTCTTTCACTTCTATATTTAATTTCTATTTTCATTGCCAAACTAGAAGAAATAAAATAATACATAGACCAATGTTAAATAATAAAATAGCATTTATGTCGTGAATTAGTGTAATACCTGTAATAGTTTCTAGGTCCTTGGGAGGTTCTTGCTGAGTTAGGGAGTAAACTCGAGCCTTTTTGACAGATCTAGATCCCGTTCTAGCATTATGTGTGTTTGCGTTAGGGCACTGCCACTGAGTATGTCCAGGCTCCTTGCACCAGTGACATATACTCTTTCCCTCCAGACATGGCCTGGGTGGTTCTCCCCACAAATATTGCAAGCATTCCCTGGTGGCTAATTATTAGCACCTTGGCAGATAGGTATTCTCTTGGCTGGAGGCTGATTTCTGGGTTTGTGAGGTGACCATGCCCCATTGCATTTGCCAGTGTTGACAGATGGTTTTTTCTTTGCAGATCTTAAATCAAGGCGTGCTTCTACCGCCAGGGCATTCTCAAAAGCAATTGCATAGACCTGATTTCTTTGCACTGCAAGGATGATGCTTATCTCCTTCCTTAAGGCAAACTCGAACCTTCTGGTCTTTTATGCTTCAGTGCTCACTAGATGGGGTGTATATGGACAGGTTCCCTTGCTTCAAATTCTGGAACTCATCTGTCTTCTTCTCTTGATAGGTCAACGGAAGGTAGTTTTGGAACTCATCTGTCTTCTTCTCTTCATCTATACAATAATCCCAAGTCATTATCGCCATTTGTTCCGGAGTTTGTGTACGTCCCAATGCTTCCCACCAGTATCCCGCGTCTCCTATGAGTTGGAAAGCTGCACAAGAGACTTTTTATTATCTATACAGATTAAATGGTTGAATATCTTATCAAAAGCTCGAACCCATTCATCCACAAGGGCCGGATCCCTATGGCCATTGAAAGTAGGTGGATTATATCAACTAAAGTGTTTAAGTATGGCGTTCGGGTCGGCTGTGGCACCACTGGATTTGAAGTCGTGTTGAAGTGTTGCGCAAGGACATCGAGCACAGTGGTGAGGTGAGCTAGAGGGTCAACCACTAGTGGGTTTGGAGTTGTAGCGGATGGTGCTCCAGGTGCGGGTCCAAAAGGTAAGCCTGGGGTGTTTCCGCGGGTTTGTTGCCCTTCAGCCAATTCCTATAGGATTAATTACATTAAACTTCTATGTATAAAAAAAGAGATAATCATAACATGCCTTTTCATAAATAATAATAATTGTTGACATAATTAAGTTCTACCCATCAAAACATAGATGAAAACTACAAGTACAAAACCTAAATCTACGTGCCTTCGGATGGATTCATGAGATGTTCATAAAATCCTGGTACATAACAATATAAATAAAAATAAGTAGTCAACAAATAAAGGATAACAATCAACATCAAATGGCCTTACACCTATCATCCTACTCAAGCATATATGTCTCTCTCTCTCTGGTACCACAAGTGCTACAGTGACTGTTTGACTCCTCTAGGATAGGGAGTGGAAGTCTATAAATAGGAGGTAGACCGTAGGGAATCGGTGGGGACAACAGAGGCAATGATAGGTGACGCGCTCTTGAAGAGAAATGGGAACCCATCGGGCACATTAGAATCACCTTCGAGGTCAAAGAAGTCCAAATCAGAGGTACCGAACTAGTCCTCAGGGTAGTGGAAGGGTCCTTGGTACGACTCATACATCCCCTCAGGCTGCTCGGGAAAGAAGCGGTGAGCGATAAGGCTACTTCTCCCAAGGTGGAATGGGGGGAAGTCACTGTGCTGCCACAACATCCATAAACAGGCAATAAATGGCCGGAACTTTAGGCAGAGTCTGTTGCTGCCCATAGGACTCAATTGTTGGATTATATACTGAAAGTCTAGCTTTTTGTATGAACAATGTTTTAATAATATTTGAAATGAGAATCATGTGATCAAATGTTTGCAATATGAAATGTTGCAAAATTTCATTTACTTTATACTGTAGATAATGTGGTGTGCGGCGTCACGCGGAAGATCATATTATTGGCTCCTTATAAATTATAAACAAATGTTCACAACCGAGATAGATGGGGACCATCTATCAGTATGGTTGTAGTGTGATTTGTCATTAGTCTGTCTTAACTATAAAATTACACTAGTACACTTTGTGTATTGAACAGGACCACATTGAGATCATCCGGTTTATACTGACTATATAATAGAACTTGATCTC
Organism: Pogostemon cablin; assembly: GCA_023678885.1. Lineage (NCBI taxonomy): Eukaryota > Viridiplantae > Streptophyta > Magnoliopsida > Lamiales > Lamiaceae > Pogostemon > Pogostemon cablin. The sequence goes on along the minus strand of CM042986.1, from coordinate 13,643,904 downwards.
TGTTATTATGGATGTTCGTACTCTTGATCGCTATACAATAATCTCGACACGTAAGACAGTATTTATTTCTTTGATTCATCAATGAGTGAGATTTAATAGTTAAATCAATATGCTCGGTGACTTGGGAGATGGTGCTGTCTCTATGGTATGTTGTTGATTGTAGGAGGAATCTAACAAAATTGGTTGATGACGTCCCCTTGAGGAACTCATAATGATTATTATGTAAACCCTACAGGTGGATTTATTCCGCCATGATAATAAGGTTGCGTGGTTCTACTCTCGGTAAATATATTAATTAATTGAATTGTCAGTAATTTAATTAATTAATGGGCATTGAATCTTAAATACGGGGAGACTAACAGACTCATAATAAGAAGGAGCCCATAACGTAATTTGGGATTAGGATGGCAGTGCAATAATACTTCATTAGTGGACTGATTTATTATTATTGGACTTAAGTATAAGTTTTGGACTAAACTTGGATGTTAAGCCCAATGGAGGCCCAAACCCTAATTTCTCCTCCTGGTCCCTGTTGTATCCTATGAATAGCCAATCTTAGCAGTCTGGTAAACTGATTCACATGCATAATACACGTGAAAGAGGGATTAGGGATTGCAGATTGAGATTATCTTATAGATCGTTGCCCACACAATGTCAAGATGTGGCTTAGGAATACAACAGAAGATCGGAATGCCGTTTGTTCCTTCTGCTGATGATCAAGCTTTACATCAACCCTGGTGAAAGGTAATACGATTTTAATTTTATGCTTCCGCTGAAGTAGAATTGTATGGAACCCTAACGGTTCACGTTAACCAAAATATCTAAACGCCAACAATTAGTATCGGAACGTAGGTTCTATGGCTAAACGTGACACATTAGGCTAAGGTTTATGTGCCTATGTGTTTTTATTTGGAATAGAATCACATGAGATTGTTAGGGTTTTGGTTTTATGTTTTTAATCCATGCTTAACCCTATGAAAAACCCAACGTGTAAAGTGTATCATCATCAAAACCAAATTCGTACCTTCACGGCTGATGTTTCATGATAATTCTAAATATTCATACGATGAACCTTGTTGGCGGATATTGATCACTCACGATGGCAATGCCTCGCTGGAAAGGCACGGTGATGGTAGAATCCTGATATACTGAAAGAGGTGCTGGATGGTCGAAAGTGACGTTGGACGGTAGACAATGGATCGGTGATAAAAGGGTGCTGGTTGGACGTGCCTAGGGTTTGTAGAAAACCACATGGCAATGCCATAGTTGTCAGTGAATCACCGGTGAAAGTCGTTGGGTCAGCCACCGAACGCTTCCTTGGATGTCGGCAGAATCTATAGGTCAACAAACTGGTAAAATCAGTAGTGGCATTAGCGGCTGCATTCGGTGGTAGGGGCTCATGCGATTCCAGCTGGGTCTGATCATGGTGGTGGTTGAAGGTGAAGGCTAAAACGGGAGAAACCCATTGGTGGTGTGTTCAAACCAGACGATATGTGATCATGAAAGTCGATGAAAGTCATCGGCGATAAGGTTGGTGAAGTACAGCAGCTGGCATCGATGGAGGCATGCATGGAATTCTGATGGCTCGCGATGCTTTTCTGATGGAGTTTCAAGACAGGCCAGGAGAGATTGTAATCAAACCAGGTGAAATTTCGATCGACCATGGTGTTGTTTGGAACACCTCAAAGGCAGGACTCCAACAGGTCTGCTGCCTCTCCGACTGATTCTGTGCTATTTCCGATTGCGTCTGCTGTAAGTTTCGATCGGGTCTTCGAGTTTTATGTGGTTTTAGGCGGGTCTGATGAGATGTTCGGTAGAGTTTGCTAAATTACAGTAAGGCATTTCCAGGGCGAGCTTGGACCTATTTCCGATCGGGTCTACATGGCTATGGCTGGAGGTACAATGGGGCTGCTCGTTACATATCCTCGCTGGCATTATTACTGGTTGGTGGCATTAGGGAAAGCAGTTGGACGGTACATTTGGATAGTACCGGCGGGTGGTTTGGCGGAACCATCGACGACAATGTTGATGCCACTTTTACGTGTGATTGCCAGCGATTGTTGGTGACCATGGCAAAGGGAGTTTTTGCCGCTGACTAACTATTTGATAGCAGTGGCCGGTAGCTGCTGCCGGCAAGGTAGCCGGAAGTGGACAGCGGGGCAAGGCTGTATGGCTGGCAGTTGTATAGAATTTTCAACAAAAGGCATTTTCAGTGGGCAGTGGGTCGGCTGGAGTGATGCCACTCTACGTGGTGTATTCCGGCAGTGGTGTTTGGCCCACGATGGGTGATAGCTTTGTTGGCATTCGATCGTTTGGTTAACATGAACCGTTAGAGTTTCATACGTTTCTAACAATCATCGAAAGTAAGAAAACATAGAAATGTATTACCTTTCACCAGGGTATGTTGGAGAAGATGAATTCTCGCTGGCAGCCTGCGCAACTTCACCGTTTTAGGCATAACTCTCTTGTCCGATCTCTGATTTGAGTGATCTATACGTAAAAATGATCTTCTCTTCAGTGGCTTTCCGTCATTCTATCATACAAATAGTTCCGACTTCTGTACAATTTTAGAAAAATCGTGCAAGTTGACGGACTGCAGCAGCAAACAACCTTGCGGTCTTCTGCTGTATTCCCAAGTCTAATCTCGAAGTCGTGTGGGCGACGATCTTCGAGATTTTCTCAATTTGCTGTTCCCTCACCCTCCTCACAGTGTTAGGCATGTTTAATCTCTTAGATTAGGGTTTTCGATCAGTTGAGGTGATTTATATATGGGCTATAGCAGGGACCAGAAGGAGAAATTAGAGTTGAGCCTCCATTGGGCTCAAGTATCCAAGCTTAGCCCAAAACTTATACTTATGTCCAAAAATAATAATATATACCATAAAAATATTATTACCGCACTACTGTTCTAATCCCATAATTATGTTATGGGCTCTTTCTTATTAAAACTCCATTAATTAATATCTCATCCGAGAGTAGTACCACTCAACCTCATTATCGTGCCGAAATAAATCCACCTGCAGGGTTTACATGATAATCCTTATGAGCTCCTCAAGAGAACATCATCAACCTATGTCGGACAAAGATTCCTTCTACAATCAATAGCACACTATAGAGATAGCACTATTTACCAACTCACCGAGTTTGTTGATATAATACATGTAAATCTCACCCATTGATGAATTAAAAAAATACATACTGGCTTACGTGTTGAGGTTATCGTATAGGGATTAAGAAAACGAACATCCATAATAACTGAGATCAAGTTCTCTTATAAGTTAGTATAAGTCGAACGATCTCAAGCGGTCCCGCTCAATACACATGAAGTGCACTAATGTGATTCTATAGTCAAGACAAACTAATGACAAATCACACTACAACCATCCCAATAGAGAGTCCTCGTCTATCTTGATTGTGAGCATCTGTTTATACTTTATAAGGAAACCGATAATATGATCTTCCTCGTGTTGTCGCACAACATATTATCTACAGTATAAAGTATGTGGACTATTGCATCGTGCATATAAATAAATTATAAGACGCAATCATTTGATCATATGATTCTCATTTCAAATAAATTGTTATAACATTGTTCATACCAAAAGCTAGACTTTTAGTATACAATCCAACAATCTCTCACTTATACTAAAAGACTATGTTGTCATGTCTTCTGCCATACATCTGATTCCCACTCCCACTATACGACCATTAAAAGCTCTCACCTTAAGGTCCTTGTAAATAGATTTACTAGGTCATCATCCGATGCAATCTTGGTGACAACAACCTTCTTCTCATCATACAATTTCTCGTAACAGGTGGTATTCGCGCTCCATGTGTTTAATTACCTTATGGGCTCATGATTCCTTCAAGTTTGCAACTGCACCATTATTATTACAATAAATTTTGATAACTTTAGGCAAAGTTAGAAATACTTCAAAGTCCATCACGAAGTTTCTAGAGTCATACAGATAATTTGGCTACCTCAGAGGCTCCAATTTATCATCTTTCCATGGTAGAGTCCGAAATATATTTCTATGACACTCCTCCACATTATGACTCTACTTCCTAAAATTAAACACACAACCTTTGAGGTGGATTTACTGCCGTCCCTATCTGATTTGAAAAATCTGAATCTATGTAACCCATAAGAAGCAGTGAATCTGTTCGGTAAGTCCACATATAATTTCTGGTCCTTTTCAGGTGCATAAGTATATGTCTTACAATAGTTTATCATTCTTGTTTTGGGTTACCTTGATACTCACTGACTATGCCTTTGGTAAAACAGATATCCGATCTCGTGCATAGCATTCCTTATATTAAGCTTCCTTATTCGCCAAAGCATAAGGAACTGCTTTCATCTCCTTTATCTTCTTTTGCATCAAGACACATTTTCTTAGATAAAGTCACTAAAACAAGTAAGGATTATATCATTTCATGAAGCTTGAGACAAGCATAATATCCTTTCTTGTAATCCGTATTACCGTGATCAAAAGGATACATTTTGATTTTCTTAAGTCCTTCATTTCATACTTCTTTATCAATCATACCCATAAGTCCGATAATACTTTTTCATTGTCTCCAATGAATAATATATCATGAACGTACAGTACAAGAAATACCACCACGTTTCCGTCACTTTTTTCAATACACAAGACACATCCTCTTATTGAATAAATCCATATGCCTGGATTTCCTCATCAAAACAAATGTTTCATGTTCTTGCAGCTTGCTTTAGTCCATCGATGAATACTTTTAAGCTTCCACACAAAATGCTCTTAGCCCTTTGCAATGAATCATTCTGGTTGCTCCACATAGATGTTTTCCTCAAGATTTCTAATTAGGAAAGTTGTCTTGACATCTATTTATTATCCCTCATATTTCATATGAGTAGCAACAGATAAAAGAGTCTGGATCAACATAGGCGTAGCTACCGGCGAACAGGTTTTCTCATAATCAAACCCTTTCTTTCTGAGTATACCTTTTCGCAACAAGCTTTACATCCAAGGTTTTAACCTTACCGTTTGATCCTCTTTTATTTAGTATAACCACTTCCAATGGCTTTTACACCATTTGGTAGTTCTACAAGCTCCCAGATTTGATTTAGAAACCGTAGACCCTATTCCATAATTCATTACATCTTGTTAAGATATTGCATTTCTATCTTGTAGTGTTTCGTTGTATCCGTGGGTCAATTTCATGTTTACTAGGGACCAAGTCTCACGACTCTCCCAAAACATATATCTATCAGGTTGCAAAACAACTCTCTCACTACGACAAGGCACTACATGCAATTGTGTATCAGAAGTGACACGTGATGCAGCTTACCTTGTGGTATCTCCTCTTTTACAATTGGTACTATTACTTTGTGTTTCCCTTCTCATATCTTTTACAACAACTTATACATAGGTTTGTGATTTGTTACATAGTCCCTTTCAAAAATCTAGTGTTTGTGTTAACCATCACCCTCCGATCTTTTGGACTAAATAAATCACCCTTCATTTTTCTAGGATATCCTTCAAATAGACATTCATTCATATGAAATACTGTTTCTTATGGCATATCCATAAAATGAATTTAATAATTCCAAATAACTCATCATCTATCTAACCACTTCCATAAGAGTCCTTCTCTTATTAGATTTAGAAGACGCGTTATTAATTTCAATTCGTTGCATCCATGGGATAAATATTATTTAAGAGTGTACAAATTGTCCACAATGTACCTCAACAGATTACAACTCTATCCCTCATTAATATGACCATGTCATTTAAATGAAATAGAGTATTCATCCGTAAATGCATAGAAACTGAAATTAAATTATTTCTATGAAAATGTACGTAATGACAATTTCTCATAATCAAATGTTTATTCCTATCCCTAGATAAATAAACAACTCCCACTGCAACAGTCACTACTCTTGTAGTTTTACCCATGTCTATAATAATCTCATCATCACTTAATTGTAGATATTTAGTGATTCCAGTATTTACACACAATGTGTCAGTAGATGCCATCCCTAATCATGTATCATCAACTAGTGAATGAGATACTAACCTTGTTTATATCTTGATGATATTAGATTTTCTTCGCCACATGTTTTGTCAGAAGTTTCCCACCATATACTACCTATCGTATTTTAGGTAGAACTTGCTCAAAACATCCAGGCAAATTATGGAGCATAAAATTGACCTAGGTTTCCCTTTCAATTTATTCTCCATGTTTTCAAATTCATTCATCAATTCAACCATGACCTCCCACCTTTTAACCTTACTCAAGTATCCGACGAGTCCCATGAGACCATCATATTTCTATGAACCTCTCACCTCTCCACTATAGACTTTAATTAATAGGCATCACAGGATATCCTTAGTGAGAACATATTTTAATTTTCCTAAGCAGTAAAATTTAAAACCAAGATTCCTTTCTAATCATCTAGTTTTGGATAAGTAAATATGTTTTCTTTAAATAAACAATAAGCGAGATAAAAACATTTTGAAAAATCAAAGAATTATAAATAAATACACCGATCAAATCTTTGAATTTATCCATTTATATTGATTCCCTCAAAATAATATAAAATAAAATTCACCGACATCTCAAACACCGTGAGTCTACAAGTCACGTTAGTGTGGACGTTTACAAATCCAAACATTTACAAGAGAAGGTTTTACCCATTAATTTCATTTGTCAACCTAACTTAATGACAAAGTAATTAATAGTCGGTTCCTCTTTAGCCATGCAAATAATAGCAGTGACTCCGTTGGGGAGGATACTTATTATTTGCACCTAAGTGTACATCATTATTTGATCCCAAGTCCATTGCGCGAGCTTGTGCACCTTATAGTTGGAGAAGTAAACATGCGCTCGGATAACTTCCTACAATCATCAATTATATGTTTGTACCAGTGAACCGCACATAAACTCATCCGTTAGGGAGGAAGGTTTATGTCAACACGCAAGTTAATATGCCACATTACGAACAATAATTATTTAATGAAGTCTGTACCAGTTATCTGTGAATAAACTCATCCATTAGGGAGGAAGTCATATTGCCAACACTCAAGTTTACTCACATCACTTACAAACCAATAATGGAGGCCACATGAATTATTTACCAATTCCTTCTCCCACTTAGTAATTTAACACAAAGAGTTTTTACATGCATATAATATTCAAGAATAAAATAGCAATCCTAGCATGCTCCTATTGCGCCAATTAAGGCAGTAAATCATAAAGAATCATGCAAACATATATAACAATAATCAGATAGTCAAATCAAATTATGAATAGTTATATATTAGCAAATTCGATTGTTCGCCACCAAGCAAGAATGTCGGCAAAGACCTTCAGATTATCAAATTTTCAAAAATATCCAGATTATCAAAATTTTGAAGCCATTGATATCGACCATCGATATCGTCCAGATTATTAAAATCATCGATATCGACCAGATTATTAGATTTTCAAAATTTTCCAAATTATCAAAATTTTAAAACTATCGAATATCGTCCAAATTATTAAAATCATTGATATCGACATGCAACCGTATATAATAACTGCCAATTAAATCAATTATAACAGTAATATATTAAGAATTAATTTGACATCCATATATAACAATAATGGACAATCTATTATGGCAGTTATATATTACGAATTAATTTGACAAAATTGGGATGTCTTGTCCAACACTTCAGCGATACATGCATATAATATACTAAATAAAATATACAACCTAACATGCTTCTACTTAATGCTGTAAATCAAATAGAACATGCATATACATATATAATAATAAAAGATAATTAAATCAATTTATATAGTTATATATCATGAAATAAAATGCTGAAAACGTGCCCGGTTGCCCGACGGAAAGCATCTCCATGACTTCTCCATCGTGTGTTGTTCCGTGTGCCCCACGCCAGTCACACGACCGAATCCATGCATAAAAACTTTCGCACACTATGCTCGCAGTGCGCTATGTCTTCCGCGTGATACGCCCGTCGTATGCCAAGCCTTCTGCACACTGCGTCCGTCATGCATCATGATCTTGTCAATAATTCTCGCACGCCAAGCCTCCCGCGCACTGCACCTGCCGTGCACCAATGCCTACCGCGGACGGCTCCCGCCATGCGCCACGAGCATTCGCACACTGTACTTTCCGTGTGCCAAGCATCCGAGCCAAGCGCCAACACTTCCACATGCTATGCCTTCCGTGCGTCAACATCGTGTGTAAGTCGTGCGCTACGCCTGCAGTGCACCAACTTCGTGCGTGAAGTCACGCACTACGCCTACCGCGCACCAATGTCTTGTGTGAAGTCGCGCACTGCGCCTGCCGTGCACCACGCCTATCGCGCACTGCTCCTGTCGTGGACCACGCCTTCCGCGCACTGCTTCTGCTGTGCACCATGCCTACCGCGCATTGTCCTTGTTGTGCACCACGCCTACCACACTCTGCATCTTCTGTGCGCTAACGTACGACTCCGTGTGCCCATCACACGGCCATCACTGGCCAGCAAGCACCATCGCATGATCACCAACAAGACAACGTGCTTCCATCCATGCGCAGAACACACGACAACTTGTTCCAGTTGTCTTCTCCAGATGTGTGTTTCACCGAATAGGTTTCAACGATTCACCCACTCAATCAATAATACAAATGTTACATATCCAAGCCAGAAGCCCTAACTCCTTCTCAAAGCCATGGTAAAGAGGGGAGGATTGACCTCCAACTTAAATACAGCTCCCAACCCATATGAGGAACCGATGTGGGACAAGCCCCACATCCTAATACCTAGAAAGACAGACTCCCATGGACGACTGCACTCTCTTATCAAGCACCAGCGACTTCACTCCCAAGGAGTAGCCCTTTTCGGACTTTTCATGAGGTAGCCATTTTCTCGCAGCGATCCAACCCCCAGCTCTGATACCAATGTTACGTATCCAAGCCAGAAGCCCTAACTCATTATCAAAACCATGGTCAAGAGGGGAGGATAGGCCTCCAACTTAAATACAACTCCCCACCCATATGAGGATCCGATGTGGGACAAGCCCCACATCCTAAAATGTTACACATCAATAAAGCCCTAATCCTCATATGATTCTAGTTCAGAATTAAATCACATATTCCACATAAACCCTAGCCTAATATGTCACGCTTCACCACTAAATCGAAGCTCTGATATCAATTATTGACGTTCGAACATTTGGTTAACTGAACCATTAGTGTTTCATACATTTTTAACAATCAACGGAAGTAAGAAAATATAAAAATGTATTACCTTTCACGAGGGTATGTTGGAGAAGATGAATTCTTTCCAGGAGCTTGCGCAGCCTCACCGTTTTGGATATAACTCTCTCGTCTGATCTCTAATTTGAGTGATCTATGTGCCAAAAAGATCCTCTCTTCAGTGTCTTTCCGACATTATATCACACAAATAGTTCTGAGTTCTATACGATTTTAGAAAAATTGTACAAGTTGACAGACTACAGCATCAAACAACCTTTAGGTTTTCTACTGTATTCCCAAGTCCAATCTCGACGCCATGTGGGCGATGATCTTCGAGATCTTCTCAATATACTGTTCCCTCACCCTCCTCACAGTGTTAGGCGTGATTAATCTCTTAGATTAAGGTTTTCGGTCAGCTAAGGTGACTTATATATGGGCTACAGTAGGGACCAAGAAGAGAAATTAGAGTTGGACCTCCATTGGGCTTAAGTATCCAAACTTAGTCCAAAGCTTATACTTAAGTCCAATAATAATAATATATACTACTTAAATATTATTACTGCACTGCCGTTCTAATCCCATAATTACGTTACGGGCTCCTTATTATGAGCCCGTTAGTCTCCACATACTGCCTTACATGTCGAGGTTATTGTATAGGGATTAAGAGCATGAACATCCAAAATAATTGAGATCAAGTTCTCCTATAAGTCAGTATAAGTCGAACGATCTTAAGCGGTTCCACTCAATACACATGAAGTGCACTAATGTGATTCTATAGTTAAGAAAAACTAATGCCAAATCACACTACAACCATCCCAATAGAGAGTCCCCATCTATCTCGGTTGTGATTATCTGTTTATATTTTTTAAGGAAATCGATAATATGATCTTCCGCATGTTGTCGCGCAACATATTATTTACAGTATAAAGTAAGTGGACTATTGCATCATGCATATAAATAAATTATAGGACGCAATCATTTGATCATATGATTCTCATTTCAAATAAATTGTTATAACATTGTTCCTACCAAAAGATAGACTTTTAGTATACATTCCAACAAGCTTAGGGCCCAAGAAAACTTGTTGTGCAAGATTGCTAAATTGCTTGAGTTGTTGACTAAGTTAATTTTTTTATTTGGCTATTTTTTTTCCTTATATATAATTGCTATAATTGTGTTTACTTGTCAATTATTATTACTCCCTCCGTCCCACGTATTTTTATTCACTTTCCATTTTGGGGTGTCTCACGTATTTTTACCTATTCCATTTTTGGCAAAAATACATAATATTTCATTACATACTTTTTACAATCCAACCACTTTAATTGCCTTTTTACATTTTATTCATCATTCCCAATAATTTTATTCACTTTTTCTTTTTAAATTACCAATTTATCCCTACTTTCTCTTACATTATATATTAAAAAAATAAAATGTCTTAATTTTCGTGCCCGTACAAACGAGTAAAAATACCCGGGATGGAGGGAGTATATATTTGGATTGCATGTACTATTTGATTTACTGCCTTATTTGTCGTAATAATAGCATGTTTGTTTGCGTATTTTATATTTGGTATATATTGTATGCATGCAAAAAAACTCTTGTTAAATAACTAAGTGGGAGAGGGATTATTCATAGATCCCGCGACCTACATTGTCGATTTATTAAGTGATGCAAGTAAGCTTATGAGTCGGTTATAGTGCCTTCCTCCCCAATGGAAGAGTTTTATTTTTGAATCACTGGAATAAATTTCATGCAATAATTATTTTTTGTAATGTGATGCAAGTAAGCTTATGAGTCGGTTATAGTGTCTTCCTCACCAACGGATGATTTTTATTTGCGGATCACCGGTACAAATTAAAAATTGATGATTATAGAAAATTATTTGAATGCGTGTGGACTTCTCCAACTGTAAGGCACACAAGCTTGGGTAACGTACTTAGTATCAAATAATGGTATACACTTAGGTACAATTAATATCTATCCTCCCCAACGGAGTTACTGCTATTAAATTGCATGGCTAAAGGACAACCGACTATTAATCATTGAGTCATAAGATTAATTATGACTTATGGAATTAATGGGTAAAACCTTTTCTTACGAATGTTAGGGTTTGTATACGTCCACACTAACATGGCATGTAAATTCACTGTGCTTGTGATGTCGGTGAATTTATTTTATGTTGGTTATTGAGGGAATCAATATAAAATTTAAATTTGAAGTATTTGATCATCGTATTTATTTACTTGATTCTCTGAATTTTTGAATGGTTTGTTTCACTTATTGTTAACTAAAAGAAAAACATACTTACTGGTCCAAAATAAATGATTGATAAGAATCTTGGTTTTAATTATTACTGCTTTAGGAAAATATATGTGTGTTCTCACAAGGATGCCCTCTAGTGCCTATTAAAGTCTCTAGTGAAGAGTTGAGAAGTTCATAGAATATGATGGTCTCATGCGACTTTTCGGATACTTGAGAAATAAAGAAAGGCAAGGGGCCGTGGTTAAACTTGATGAATGAGTTGGAAATACTTGGAATAGAAATTGATAGGGAAACCTATGTTGATTTATTCTTCGTAATTTGCCTAGTTGTTTTGATCAAGTTCCAACTGAATTACAAGAGACTATATATTGTGGAAACTTCTGACAAAACATGTGGCGAAAGAAAAACCCAATTTCATCAAGACATGAATAAGGAAAGTATCTTATTCACTAGTTGTTGAAACATGATTAGTGATGGCGTTTACTGACACGTTATGTGAAGATATCAAAATCACTAAATGTTTATAACTAAGTGATGATGAGATTACCGTATACATGGGTAAACTATGAAAGTAGTGGCTGTTGCAGTGAGAGTTATTTATTTATTATATAATATGAATAAACATTTGATTTTGAGAAGTTGTCTTTACGTACGTTTCATAGAAAGAATTTGATTTCGGTTTCTATGCATTTACAGATGGATACTCTATTTCATTTAAATGACATGCTCATTATAGTGAAGAATGGAGCTATAATCAATAGTGGTACGATAGTGACAATTTATACGCTCTTAAATCATGTTTTTCTCATAATGCAACAAATAGTAATTAATAATACATTTTCTAAACTTAGTAAGAGAAAGGAACCTTAGAAAATGAACCAAACATACTTTGGCATCTAAGACTATATCATTTTACTTGAGTAAGATTCGAAAGTGGATAGCCGGTGAACCATTAGGTTTATTGGAAGTGGAAACTATCGAACTAGTGAGTCTTACTTGGAAGTGAATATGATTAAATGCCTTGAAAGGAGTATAGAGCCATGAAAAGATATGTTGGAAATGGTTCATTTTGATTTAAGCGATTCTAAGATTATCCTGTCGAGAGGTGGTTATAGTGGGAGAGTTGTTTGACAATCGAAAAGATTTATATTTTGGGAGAGTCTTGAGACTTGGTCCCTAGTAAACATAAAATCGGCCTATGGACATGACGAAGCACTACAAGATCAAAATGCGGAATCTTAGTAAGTTGCAATGAATTTTGAAATAAAATCTATGGATTCTAAATCAAATCTGGGAGCTTGTATGACAACTAAATGGTGTAAAAGCCATTGAAAGTGGCCATATAAAGTAAAAGAGGATCATATAGTATGGTGGAAGCTTTTGAAGCAAAGCTTGATAGCTATGCCCGTGTAGATTCGGACTCTTTTATCTGTTGCTGCTTATTTTAATTATGAGGTACAACAAATAGATGTCAAGATGGCATTCCTGATTGGAAGTCTTGAGGAAAACAACTATGTAAAGCAACCAGAGTGATTCATTGCAAAGAGCAAAGAGCATTTTGAATATAAGCTTAAAAGTGTCCATCGATGGACTAAAGCAAACTTCAAGATTATGGAACATCCATTTTGCTTAGAAAATCAAGTCATATGGATTTAATCAATGCTCGGACAGATCTTGTATGTTGAAAAGAGTGATGAAAACGTGGAGGTATTTCTTGTATGTACGTAGATGGTATATTGCTCATTGGAGACAATGAAAGAGTATTGTCGAGCGTATTGGTATGGTTGATAAAGCAGTATGAAATGAAGGACATAAGAAAAAAATATATATTATTGTGATCTTGGTAATAAGGATCACGAGAAAGGATGTTCTGCTTATCTCAAGCTTATAAATGATACAATTCTTACTCGTTTTAGCATGCGACTTTATCTAAGGATTTGTGTCTTAAGACACAAAAGAAGATAAAATAGATAAAGGCGATTCCCTATGTTTCGGCAATAAGGAAACTTAATATATGGAATGCTATGCACGAGATAGGATATCTGCTTTGCCTATGGTATAGTCAGTGAGTATCAAGGTAACCCGAAACAAGAATGATGAAATGTGGTAAGACATATTTGAAGTGCCTGGAGAGGACTAGAAATTATTTATAGGCTTACCGAATAGATTCATTACTTCTTGACGATTACATAGATTTAGTTTTATAAATCATAAGAACGACAGTAAATCCACCTCAAGGCTATGTGTTTAAATTGGGAAGTAGATCCATAGTATAAAGGAGTGTTATATATATAGAAATATATTTCGGACTCAACCATGGAAAGATGATAATATTGGACCCTTGTGGCAGCTAAAGTATCTGTATGGTTATAGACTTAGATGTGATTCTAAATTTTGCCCAAGATTATCACAATTTGTTATGATAATAATGATGTAGTTGCAACCTTGAGGAATCACGAGCTCATGAGGTACTTAAACACATTGAGAGTCAATACTACTTGTTACGAGAAATCGTATGATGAGTGGAAGGTTGTTATCACCTAGATTGCATCGGATGATAGCCTAGTAAATCCTTTTATAAAGACCTTAAGGCGAAAGCTTTTGATGGTCATGCAGTGGGCGTGGTAATGAGATGTATGGCAGTGAATATGGCAGCATAGTCTTTTAGTATAAGTGGGATATTGTTGAATTATATACTGAGAGTCTAGCTTTTTGTATGAAAAATATTTTGATAATATTTGAAATGAGAATCATGTGATCAAATGTTTGCAATATGAATTGTTGCAAAAGTCCATTTACTTTATACTATAGATAATGTGGTGTGCGACATCACAAGAAGATCATATTATCAGCTTCTTATAAAGTATAAACAGATGTTCACAACCGAGATAGACAGGGACCATCAATCGATATGGTTGTAGTGTGATTTGACATTAGTCTGTGTTAACTATAAAATTGAACTAGTGCACTTTGTGTATTGAACAGGACCGCATTAAGATCGTTCAATTTATACTGACTATATAATAGAACTTGATCTCTGTTATTATGGATATTCGTACTCTTAATCTCTATACAATAACCTCGACATGTAAGCCAGTATTTATTTCTTTGATTCATCAATGGGTGAGATTTAATAGTTAAATCAATATGCTCGATGAGTTGGGAGATGGTGTTGTCTCTATGGTGTGCTGTTGATCGAAGAAAGAATATGTGTCCTAATAAAATTGGTTGATGATGTCCCCTTGAGGAACTCATAATGATTATCATGTAAACCCTGCAGGTGGATTTATTCCAGCATGATAATAAGGTTGAGTGGTTCTACTCTCGGTAAATATATTAATTGATTGAATTGTCAGTAATTTAATTAATTAATGGGCATTGAATCTTAAACACATGGAGACTAACGGGCTCATAATAAGAAGGAGCCCATAACATGATTTGGGATTAGGGTGGCAGTGCAATAATACTTCTTTAGTGGACTGATTTATTATTATTGGACTTAAGTATAAGTTTTGGGCTACTTGGATGCTTAAGCCAAATGGAGGCTCAAACCCTAATTTCTCCTCCTGGTCCCTGTTGTAGCCTATAAATAGTCAATCTCAGTAGTCCGGTAAACCGATTCACATGCATAATACACGTGAAAGAGAGTTTAGGGATTGCAATTTGAGATCGTCTTGTAGATTGTTGCCCACACAACGTCAATACGTGGCTTAGGAATACAACAGAAGATCGGAAGGTTATTTGTTCCCACTGCTGATGATCAACCTTTACATCAACCCTGGTGAAAGGTAATACGATTCTACTCTTATGCTTCCACTGCAGTAGAATTGCATGGAACTCTAACGTTTCACGTTAACCAAAAGATCTAAATGCCAACATCTATGTACGCTGCCGTATAGCCTGCTGTTGAGAGTGAAAATTAGCGTGTTTGAGTGTCCAATTTAATACATTTTTGATGAGAATTGTTGTTATATATTAGCACAAGTGTCTTATATTCAATAAATATAAGAAAAAGATACACTTGAGGTGTTTTATTGTGTTTTAGGTGGAAAAAGGGATCAAAAGTGCAAAGTTGGAGAAAAGGTGCAATTTGTGCAATGATGCTGAAAAATGCATGTCCAACTTATGTAATTTTTCTGTATTTGTGTAAAGCTTTGGAATGAAGGTGTGATATAGGGTTAGAAATCCACTGAAGAGAGGGTGAATTTTAGCGTAAATAACACCTCAATCGGAATCCAAATGAGAAAGTTATGATCAAAATGGTGACGTCGCACAAGTTGTTCCTGTTCAGCACGGATGTCCCACTTTGCATGACTTGTTGCATATACAAATATTATAGTTTATGAGAGTTCTTTATATGAATAGAAAGCCATGGAAGAGTAAATTATATGAGCATAAGAATCACTAAAATCGGAGTTTGGACGAGGACGTTATGCTCAAAATCGTGAAATCGCGCAGATGGCAGCGAGAATTTCCTAGAATTTTTGGAAATTTACGAAAATAGCCTATTTCTTGGAGCACAATTAATCTCCTTATCACATAATACTCTATGATTAACCCATATCTTTTATTTTCTTATTTAAGTCCTTTCTCACACCTATGTATATTTTACATCATTATTCATTGTGAGGGAGAGAGCCACATCCATCCTACACCACTCCACAAGGGGGGATCACCCCCCAACCATTATCTACATCGTTTCCTTTATCCATCCATCTCTTTGAAGATTCATCTGCTGAATTAAGAGGAGAACCAAGAGAAGGATTCAAGACGGAGAAGGAGGCGACGACACCCCCAATTAAGGCTTTTATTGTTTCCTAATTTATCTTGTATTTTTAGACATCCGGGTAGGAACTATCCAACACCCATGATTGTTCTTCGCAACATCATGGGCTAGAACCTTTTTGGTATATCTAGGGTTTTTGAAGATTTTATGAATTAATTAAACTTTATTGTATGTCCTCCGTACAACACTACTTGTGGATTGATTTTATATATGATTGTTCTTTCTTAATCCATATTCACGGTCATTTTGTGCATCTTCAATTGGTATATAGAGTCTTAATATATATCTTGGTTGTAGATTGAGTGCGTTCACCGCTGAATAGGATTCCATGTTATGATTCTAAGTGAGGGGACTTCAAAGCTTCATTAGAACTATCATATATGAATGTTTATTAATTGAATTGAATTAAGGTTAGTAAGCAGGATAAAGAGGGTAATTTTATAGTACCTATAAAGGGAGATCTATCGGGTTAGATTCCAGACGTGGGAAATAATTGATATTGATAGTACCAGAAAGGAGGGTAAAATTATATCTCTTACTTCGAGGTTATTCACACGTGTTTCATGCATATTTACTTGTGTCTATAGAGTAGATTTGCATGGTTTAGTGATGCGTCCATAGTCCACGAGGTAGAGTCGGCTGCACTTGAGATGAAAGTTAAGTAGTAAAACTGGATTACCCTAGACCTATCTATTCTCCTACTTGATCCACTTTCATATTCTTCTAAAGTTATTTATTTTAATTATTATTTAATATATTTTTTAGTAGTTTAATAATTCAACCCTCAAACATTATTCCCTTTTGTCTTAATTAATATAGCAAATAATTAAATTGATAATACACCGTTCTTTGCGTTTGATATTTAACTTGGTCGCTTGTTTAAGCTGCAACTGATATCCTTAATACTTGGGGATTAATTTTGCATGCAAAGAAAATGTGCATCAAGTTTTTGGCGCCGTTGTCGGGGACGACTGTTATTATTGATTTTATTATTTCTAGTTGATTAAGACTTTACCGTCGTGACTCTCCGAAATTAAACATGAACGTTTGTTGGGGGCTTGTCCCTTCTGTTTTATTGCTTTATTATTTCTTTCATTTGAGTGAGGATTTATTATATTTGAGGTGCTTACATTTCGAAAATTACATATCTTTTCAAACATAGTTTCGACTTACGTTCTTACTAAGTTTGGAGGGGTGTGATGTACTTACCTCGTCTTATGAGCACTAAGGGTATAATTTTTCGTTTCGTTAGTTGTTTGTTTGTTAGGAGGTTAATTTTTTGCGGCATATTAGTATTTAACCGGTGTTGGTATGTCCATTTTTTGCAACTTACCTAATATTTAGTGTGTTGTGTTGGTGTGTCTAGTGTGTGGAGTCAATTAGATAGTCAATTAAGTCTTTCTTATAGTTCTCTTATTTTATTATTGATGAATCTGTGATGATAAGGTGTGCTTGAGTTTTGATGAAAGAACAGGTAAAAGAGTGGCAAGATGAGTTCTACAATGAGGCTTTGACCTGATCGAGTTGAACAACTCGAGGAGCTCGTGATCGTTTTGAAGGATGACAATCAGGTGCCCTCGTTTCCTTATTATAATTTTCTATGTGTGCTTTAATTTATGAGAGTGGAAGGATTAAGTTTTTAATTTTGGTGATCCATATGAGCTTATATTTTTAAATTGTGCTTGAAATTCATATGCTCTTGAAATTGATGAAGGAAGTGTACTTGAGTTATATTGCGATATGACGTTCTATGTGTACTTGTGGGATTTTGAGCCTCGTTGATCATGTTACATAATCACATGATATTTCTTTTCTGGTGAGTATCGTTCTTGTGCGTGTATTCTAGAACTTGCCTTGAGTCTCCTTGAATATTCAAGATTAGTCTAGCGGATTATGGAAATGGTATTAGACCATCTTTGCTATTTAGCCAATTTTTCCCATATTCTTTACCTAAATTCATAAAATCCTTAGTCAGCCAATTTAAGCCTTTTTACATCCATTCTTTTGATAGCTAATAAAGCTTAATCTAAGAGAGTGGTGATTTGAGGGATGATGAAGGAATAATCTTAAGGATCAAAAGGAAAATTCCTAGAGTAGTGCTCAAATCTAGTACTCCATGAAAACAAACACCCTAGGGTAGTGCTTAAATCTAGTACCCTATGGAGGATGTGAGAGTTAGTGCCCGAAATTGGTACCTCAAAAGAAAGATAAAAAGGTGAAGAGAAAGAGAATGATAGAGTTGAAGAGTTACAGAAAGTTGAAAAAATATGTTGTGCTTGAAGGAGAAAGATATGAGAGTTTGAAGAGAATGTTGTGCTTGATTGAAGTGATGAGGAAAAATAAAAGATCGAGAGAGACTGCAGCTTGATTGATCCAAGTTTTGAGTCACTTATCCATATATTTCCCACCTATTCTAAAGAGCCTACATTACAACCAAATAAAAGACCTTTTTGATTCATGATATGCTAGCTACAAGTAAAAGGAGAGTTTGAGACAATAGGCAAGCTTATGGTTACGCATGCACTTAAATTGAATTTGAGCGTAAACACCTAAACCCATAAGTGTACATCTTTTACACTTGAGTGCAAGTGATATATACCTCCCGTGAGAACATGTGAATGGAGCATTTGAATTGGTGGTGATTGTCTTATCTTGTTGCTATGAATTGATTATTACATGTGATGAGAGTTGCATGTTGAGGATAATTGTATTCTGAACGGGGTATTGGTCATAGTCCTTATTTTCCACTAATTTTCTTACTAACTTTCTCTTTATTTTTTATTTTGTTACCTCGGGACGAGCAACGAGTATGTTTGGGGGATTGTTGAGAGTGGAAATTAGAGTGTTTGAGTGTCCAATTTAACACCTTTTTGATAAGAATTATTGTTATACATTAGCAAAAGTGTTTTATATTCAATATATGTAAGAAAAAGATGCACTTGAGATGTTTTATTGTGTTTTAGGTGGAAAAAGGGATCAAAAGTGCAAAATTGGAGAAAATGTGCAATTTGTGCAATGAAGCTGAAAAATGCATGTCCAATTTGTGTAATTTTTATGTGTTCATGTAGAGCTCTAGAATGAAGGTGTGATATAGGTTTAGAAAGCCACTGAAGAGAGGGTCATTTTGGCATAAATAACACCTCAATCGGAACCCAAATGAGAAAGTTACGATCAAAATTGTGACATCGCGCAAGTTGTTCCTGTTCAGCATGGATGTTCTACTTTGCATGACTTGTTATATATACAAATGTTAGAGTTTCTGAGAGTTCTTTATATGGATAGAAAGCCAAGGAAGAGTGAATTATGTAAGCGTATGAATCACTAAAATCGGAGTTTGGACGAGGACGTTATACTTAAAATCATGAAGTCGCGCAGATGGTAGCGAGAATTTTAGAGAATTTCCGGATATTTACGAAAATAGCCTATTTCTTGGAGCACAATTAATCTCCTTATCACATAATACTCTATGATTTAACCATATCTTTTATTTTCTTATTTAAGTCCTTTCTCATACCTATATATATTTTACATCATTATTCATTGTGAGGGAGAGAGCCATATCCATTCTACACCACCCCACAAGGGGGAATCACCCTCCAACCATTATCCACATCGTTTCCTTCATCCATCCATCACTTTGAAGATTCGTCTGCTGAATCAAGAGGAGAACCAAGATGAGGATTCAAGACGGAGAAGGACGCAACAACACCCCAATTATGGATTTTTATCATTTCCTAATTTATCTTGTATTTTCCAGACATCCGAGTAAGATCTATCCAACACCCATGATTGTTCTTCGCAACATCATGGGCTGGAACCTTTTTGGTAGATTTAGGGTTTTTGAAGGTTCTATAAATTAATTAAACTCTCTTATGTGTCCTCCATACAACACTACTTGTGAATTGATTTTATATATAATTGTGCTTTCTTGAGCCATATTCACGGTCGTTTTGTGCATCTTCAATTGGTATATAGAGTTCGAATACATATCTTGGTTGTAGATTGAGTGTGTTCACCACTGAACATGATTCCATGTTATGATTCTAAGTGAGGGGACTCCAAAGCTTCATTAGAACTACCATGTATGAATGTTTATTAATTGAATTGAATTAAGGTTAGTAAGCAAGATAAAGAGGGTAATTTTATAGTACTTATAAAGGGAGATCATATCGGGTTAGATTCCAAACTTGGGAAATAATTGATACTAATAGTACCTAGAAAGGGGGGTGAAATTATATCTCTTGCTCTGATGTTATTCACACGTGTTACACGCATATTTATTTGTGTCTATAGAGTAGATTTGCATGGTTTAGTGATGCGTCCATAGTCCACAAGGCAGAGTCGGCCTGCACTTGAGAGGGAAGTTAAGTAGTAAAACTGGATTGCCCTAGAGCTACCTATTCTCCTATTTGATCCACTTTCGTATTCTTCTAGTGTTATTTATTTTAATTGTTATTTATTATTTTTGCTTAGTAGTTTAATAATTCAACCCTCAAACGTTATTGCTTTTCGTCTTAATTAATTTAGTAAATAATTAAATTGATAATACACCGTCCTTTGGGTTCGATATTTAACTTGGTCGCTTTGTTTAAGCTGCAACTGATATCCTTAATACTTGGGATTAAATTTGCATGCAAAGAAAACGCGCATCACCTGCATACCCAATTCTCTCCACCATACGGGCAAAGAGCTCATGACTATATGGGCAGCCTCATATTCCTCTCATGGAGGAGTCTCTCCCAACATGTCTCACATTGTCCACATACGAGTAATGTGGATACATATGGACTCCGAAGGGGTCACGCTCAATGCTAGCGTAATGTGCAAGTCGATCGTCCTCACTCTCGGGGTGCATAGTATAGGGTTGGGTCCTACGGTGATATATCTGTTTATATATATAATCCCTTGTTACTTACCAGTTTATCTAGAATTTATAACTAAGATATCATATCCTAACAAGTCCACTCAATTTACCAAAGTTCAAGTATAATGAAAATCACATAATAGTCATACAACTCGAATATATATCATCACGGAAAACATCTATCTCATATATCAACAACTCATAATTTCATTATCATCAAGTTAAATCATTTAATAACATTTTAAAATCCAAAAATCAAGTAAAATATCTATCAATAATTTACATTGTGGCATAGCTGAGAGTGCGAATGAGTGAGGTTGGAATCTTATGTTTCATGATTTAAAAATATTTAAAAAATATATAAATTCGTTTATTTTGTAAATGCTAGTATACAGAACTGTAGACCTGCTCTGATACCACACTTGTCACGTCCTAAAATTATTTTAAAGAAATATAATATTTTATTATTAGGAAAATTTATAAATGTAAAATTTAGGCTCTTTTTTTTTTAACTAAAAGAAATAAACTAAGTTTATTTGAGTCCCAAACCGCATTTGTAACATACAAAATGATTAAATCACGCGGAAAGAAATAGAATTTGATCAAACGTTTTAAAGCACGAGTAGCGAAAAACTTCAGTGGTATGTGTGTAGTGATAATATAAGAGTTTTTGTTCACAAGAATAACACTTATTTAAGCAAATTACAAAGTACTTCTTGCCATAGTCCAACCCCTCCAACTCATCATCCGTAACACCGGCTACAACATCATCTATAGATGAAGACATAAAGGAGGGGTGAGCACAGGAGAATATACTCAGCGGGGGATTTTCTGTTAGATTTCACAATTGAAAATGACTATACCTCTTGAGAAATGAACCTCATGAACTTATAATAGTAAAGAGAATTAACCCATAGTCAAGTCGCCCGAAAGCACTCATTATTTAATCTGTCAAAGTTATTCGAACGCGTCCGTTTTTCCTTATTGGCATTGCAATAATGCCAACTGTACGTATAGGATCCCGGCCCACCGGTCTTAGATAAATTTTCATGCACATTCATAACATCAATAAATGCAACCAAGCTCAATATTGAAATCGTAACAGGAAGCCCACCTCAGTGAAGATGAGTTATGGAAGGGTAAGATTAAAAGTTGAATTTGGAACGAGTTGTTGACTTTTGGATCGTTTGGTTCAACGTGATCGTTAGGAATTCAACTAAACGGTTACAGCGGAAGCAAACTAAACGTTTACCTTTCTTCTGGGTTGATGTAGAGGATGATCTGCAGTAGAGAACCACCTCTTGATCTTCTGTTGTATGACCCAAGTCGAATCCTGCTGTTGTGTGGGCAACAATCTACAGGATTTCTCAATCTGCTTCTCTCCCTTGATTTCTCACGTTGAAACGGCGCAGGAATAATAATAAGGCATCCAGAAGTTGAGATGACTTTATATTGGGCTACAACAGGGACCAGGAGGAGAAATTGGATTGGGCCTCAATTGGATTTAATTAACCAAGCTTAGCTCAAAACTTATAATTAAATCCAATAATAATAATATAGTCCACTAAAATAATATTAATGCACTGCCCATCCAATCCCAATATTATGTTTTGGGCTCCTTCTTATTATGAGCCCGAAAGTCTCCCCATGTTTAAGATATACAATGCCCATTAATTAAATAAGTTACTGACAACTCAAATTAATTAATATCTCATCCGAGAGTAGTACCACTCAACCTTTTTATCATGCCGGAATTAATCCACTTGCAAGATTTACATGATAAACCTTATGAGCTCCTCAAGGGGACATCATCAACCTATGACGGACATGGATTCCTTCTACAATCAACAGCACACAATAGAGACAATACTATTTCCCAACTCACCGAGTTTGTTGATTTAATTCATTTAAATCTCACCCATTGATGAATCAAAGAAATATATGCTGCCTTACGTGTCGAGGTTATTGTGTAGGGATTAAGAGCACGAACATCCATAATAACAGAGATCAAGTTCTTTTATATAGACAGTACAAGTCTAACGATCTCAGGCGGTCCTACTCAATACACAAAGCAGTGTACTAATGTGGTTCTATGGTCAAGACAAACTAATACCAAACCATACTACAACCATACCGATAGATAGTCCCTGTCTATCTCGGTTGTGAGCATCTGTTTATACTTTATAAGGAAACCGATAATATGATCTTCTGCGTGTTGTCGCACAACATATTATCTACAATATAAAGTAAATAGACTTTTGCACAAACATATAAATAAACAATTTATAATATGCAAAAATATTTGATCATATGATTCTCATTTCAAATAAAATGGTTAAAACATTGTTCAATACAAAAGCAAGACTTTTAGTATACAAATCTAACAATCTCCCACTTATATTAAAAGACTACGCTGCCTTATCTGCTGACACGCATCTAATCCCCATTCCTTCTACATGCCTATCGAACGCTTTCACTGGAAGGCTCTTAGTAAAAGGATCAGCAAGGTTATCCTCAGATGCAATCTTAGCGACAATGACTTCCTCTCTTTTAACGATGTCTCGTATCAGGTGGTACTTGCGCTCAATGTGTTTACTCGCCTTATTGGCTCGTGGTTCCTTCGAGTTTACTACTGCACCACTATTATCACAATAAATTGTGATCGCTTTGGGCAAACCAGGAATCACATCCAAGTCCATTAAGAAGTTCCTGAGCCATACTGCTTCTTTAGCTGCCTCAGAGGCTGCTACATATTCAGCTTCCATGGTGGAGTCAGCAACGCATTTCTGATTTACACTCCTCCATATTATGGCTCATCCTCCAAGAGTATACACATAACCCGAGGTGGATTTACTAGCATCCGTATCTGACTGGAAATCCGAATCAGTATAACCCAAAGTTAACAAAGTATCTGCCCTGTAAACCAGCACATAATCCCTAGTCCTTCGCAGGTACTTCAAAATATGCTTTACCGCAGTTCAATGCCCCTGTCCTGGATTACTTTGATACCTACTGACCATGCCCACAGCATAACAGATATCCGGTCTCGTACATAGCATAGCATACATGAGGTTTCCTACTGCCGAAGCATAAGGGACCAGCTTCATTGCCTCTATTTCTTGTTGTGTTTTAGGACACGTCTCCTTAGATAGAGGTATTCCATGTCTGTAAGGTTGAAAACCTTTCTTGGAATCTTGCATGCTAAAACGAGTCTGGATTGTATCAATATACGAAGCTTGGGATAAACATAACATTCTTTTCTTGCGATCCCTTATTAATTTCATCCCAAGAATGTGTCCAGCTTCTCCTAAGTCCTTCATCTCAAACTGCTTAGACAAACATACCCTTACGCCCGATAATACTTTTACATTGTTTCCAATGAGCAGAATATCATCCACGTATAGTACAAGAAATACCACTACGTTTCCGTCACACTTCTTGTACACACATGATTCATCCAGACATTGAATAAATTCGTATGACTGGATTACTTCATCAAACTGGATGTTCCATGATCTTGAAGCTTGTTTCAATCCATAAATGGACCTTTTAAGCTTGCACACAAGATGCTCTTCGCCCTTTGCAATGAATCCTTCTGGTTGCTTCATATAGATGTTTTCCTCAAGACTTCCATTAAGGAAAGCTGTCTTGACATCCATTTGCCATACCTCATAATCCATATGAGCAGCAATAGACAAAAGAATCCAGATTTACTTAAGCATGGCCACAGGCGAGAAGGTTTCCTCATAATCGATTCCTTCTTTCTGAGTATATCCTTTAGCCACAAGTCTTGCTTTAAAGGTTTCCACCTTTCCGTCAGATCCTCTTTTTCTCTTATAGATCCACTTGTATCCAATAGCTTTTACACCATTGGGTGGTTCTATAAGCTCCCAGACTTGATTAGAATACATGGATTCTATCTCAGATTTCATTGTGTTTTGCCATAATTGAGCATCTTTATCTTGCAGTGCCTCGTTGTAATTCCATGGGTCAATTTCATGTTCACCCGGGACCAAGTCGGATGACTCTCCCAATCCCATGAATCTATCCGGTTGTCTGACAACCCTCCCACTACGACGAGGCTCCGCAGGCAATTGTGTATCAGATGTAACACGCGGTGCAGTGTCCTGTGGTATATCTTCTTGTACAGTTGGTATTATATTTGGTGTTCCCCTCTAACTTCCTCTAGAACAATTTTACTCATGGGTTTGTGATCCATTATATAATCCTCTTCCAAAAATCTGGCGTTCGTGCTCACGATCACCTTTTGGTCCTTGGGACTATAAAATAAACCACCATTCGTTCCTCTAGGTTACCCTATAAACAGACAAACATCAGTACGTGATTCTAACTTATCAGCATCTTCCTTTAACACGTGTGCCGGAGCGCCCCAAATCCGAACATGTTTCAGACTAGGCTTGCGCCCGGTCCACAGTTCTGTGGGTGTGGAGGCTACCGATTTAGAAGGTACTAAGTTTAGAATGTAAACTGTTGTTTCTAAGGCATGTCCCCAAAATGAATTTGGTAATTCCGAATAACTCATCATTGATCTTACCATTTCCATAAGAGTCCTATTCCTTCTTTCCGCTACACTATTCTACTGGGGTGTGACCGGTGCAGACAATTGGGATTCAATCCCATTTTCCGATAAATAATTCTTAAACTCTCCCAAGAGGTATTCACCACCACGATCAGATCGTAGTGTTTTGATATATTTACCAAGTTGCTTTTCCACATCAGCCTTGTATTCTTTGAATTTATCAAAGCATTCAGACTTGCGGCGCATCAAATAAATATATCCATATCTTGAATAATCGTCA
The DNA here is from genome assembly GCA_023678885.1 of Pogostemon cablin. Lineage (NCBI taxonomy): Eukaryota > Viridiplantae > Streptophyta > Magnoliopsida > Lamiales > Lamiaceae > Pogostemon > Pogostemon cablin. The sequence goes on along the minus strand of CM042986.1, from coordinate 13,617,940 downwards.
ATGAAAGTGATGAAATATTCAAAACTCCCTCTTGCCTGGATAGACATATGACCACATAAATCGGAATGAACCAATTCCAACAAATCTTTAGCTCTATACCCCTTTGCCTTAAAAGGCCTTTTAGTCATTTTTCCTTCCAAGCAATATTCGCAGGTTGGATAATTTTCCACTACTAATGAACTCAGAGGTCCATCAGCTATTAACCTTTGAATCCTACTTAAGTTAATGTGACCTAGTCTTAGATGCCAAAGATATGTTTGGTTCATTTTAGAAGGTTCCTTTCTCTTATTAGTAGATGTATCATTCGTTTCAATTTGTTGCATTGTGGGAGAAATTGGATTAAGAGTATACAAATTATCTATCAATGTACCATCACAGATAATAATTATATCTTTCCTTATAATAACCTTGTCATTAAAAGAAACAGAATATCCATCCATAAAAATTTAGAAACTGAAATTAAATTCTTTCTAAAATGCGGTACATAAAGACAATTCCTCAAAACAAGAGTTTTACTTTTATTGAAAAATAAATAAATGTCTCCCACTGCGACAGCTGCTAATCTTGTAGCATTCCCCATGAGTATGGTAATCTCATCATCACTGAGCTGTCGGGTTTGGTGGAACCCCTGCAAAGAATTGCAGACATGGTCAGTGGCTCCCGTATCTACACACCAAGTGTCAGCAGATACAGCCGCTAAACACGATTCAACAACTAGTATATAAGACTTACCATTCATGTTCCCCTTCAGAAGAGGGCAGTCTGCCTTGTAGTGTCACGGCTGCTTGCATTTGAAGCACTTGCCTTTAGGCTTCTTGACCGCACCAGTCTTTGCTTTCACTTGGTTCACCGGTGTTGAATTTCCTTGCTTTTTTTTCTTCCTACCGCCCTTCGGCCTAGGATAAGCAGCATTTTCAGCAACATGAACCTGAGGAAGTCTACGAAACAGTTTTTCCGCAGCCACAAGTTCTGTCAGAAGTTCCGCCAACGTGTACAAATGTTTGTTCATACCATAGTTCAGGCGAAACTGCTCAAAACTCCTAGGCAAGCTTTGGAGTATGATATCGACCTGGGTTTCCCCATCGATTTCAGCTCCAAGAACTTCCAACTCATTGAGTTGGCCCATCATCCTAAGGACATGTTCCCTTACGGGAGTGCCTCAGCCATTTTGGTGTTCATCAAAACTGACATGCCCTTCGACCTAGCAGGACGACTCTGATGTCTGAAGAGTTCCCTAAGATTATGCATCATATCATAGGCGGTCTCCATGGCTTGATGCTGAGTCTGAAGCACATTTGACATAGACGCCAAAATGTAGCATTTAGCCATCCTATCAGCCTTGACCCACCTATTATAAGCATTTCTTTGCTCTTCGGTAGAGGCATCAGTAGGTGCCGGAGGACATTCCTCAGAAAGTACAAAGATATAATCTTCAGCAGTTAATACAATGTCCATGTTTCGCTTCTAGTCAACATAGTTAGTGCCAGTAAGTTTATGCTCTTTAAGTATAACAGAAAGTGACTTGAGTGTCATTTGAAAATCCTGAGAATCATAAATAATTAAACAGATCAAGCACTTCGAATTTATCAATTTATATTGAATCCCTCAAAACAATATAAAATAAAATTCACCAACATCTCAAGCACCGTGAATTTGCATGCCACGATAGTGTGGACGTATATAAACCCGAACATTTACAAGAGAAGGTTTTACCCAATAATCTCATTTGTCAACCTATCTTTATGACAAAATAATTAATAGTCGGTTTTCTTTAGCCATGCAAATAACAGAAGTGACTCCGATGGGGAGGATACTAATTATTTGCATCTAAGTGTACACCATTATTTGACCCCAAGTCCATTGCGCAAGCTTATGTACCTTACAGATAGAGAAGTACACACGCGCTTGGATAATTTCCTACAATCATCTTAAAGAAGTTTGTACTAGTGATTTGTGAATAAACTCATCCGATGGGAAGGAATGCTCTAATGCCAATGCGCAAGCTTACTCACATCACTTACAAACCAATAATGGAGGCCATGAGAATTTATTTACCAATCCCCTCTCCCACTTAGTTATTTAAACACCGAGGGTTTTTATTTAACATGCATATAATATTTCATAATAAAATATACAACTTAACATGCTTCTACTTTAAATAATTTAATAAATCACATAGAACATGCCACGTATATAACAATTAATTGTCCAGTAAAATAATTAAATCAATTATATATATATATCATGAATTAATTGCATAAATAGAGCAGCAAATGGGCCTAGAAAGCCCAACAGCAGGAATCCCACAATAAAATGAGCATACCATTAATAAATTAAATAAGCCCATTTCCCTTGCCAAATCAGCCCATAAACATATCCATTAAAATTGGGCCCAACACCCCATGATCAAATAAAAGAATTAAGCCCACAGCTACTGCCCTATACTTGCGCCGACAAACATCGACTTCCCACGAAGAAGACGCCGGAAGCAGAAGTCGAGCTCAATAACTACAAGTAACCGGCCACCTCGCCGTGCACACCACCGGGCAGGCCACCCGGAATTCCACTCGGCATCATGCCCGAAAGATACTGCCTCCCTCAGAACGCCGCTGCCTCGCCGGGTGATTGGTGCAGCTCGCCTGGTATGACATGAAGACACCCGCGAATCCCCGCCGGCATCCATCCTCTCCGGCCGCCCAAGCCAAGCTGTTGCGACTGCCATCAGCAGCGCCACCAACTACAAGCCTCTAATTCACTGTCATCGTCTCAGATTAGAGTCGCCTCTCCAGCCCATGACGAAGAGAATCGCTCTCAGCAGCCCTTCCGTTGTCGCACCAATCAACGGCAGTCATTGCAGACCAGTGAACATCGACCCGCCGGAAGCCAGAAGTGACTCGCCCAGAAACTGCTGCAGTTCGTCTGGTGATGGAGAGTCCAGCCTCACTTTTACGCCGTGCCATCATCCACCAGACCCTGCCGTCGGACCAGCAATCGGCGGTGGTTACAGACCCGCCCGGAATCCATCAGACGCCACCTGCTCCAACCTCGTCCAGCCATAGCGGTCGTCTGAATCCTTGCTATCCGCAACTCGCTGCCCGATCGAGCTAATTTCCATCATGCGATCATCGCCAGTCTACCAATGTTTGCAGCCAATGAAAACGCACCTAAATACAGCGCTCTCACTTTTGATAAGCGTCTCTGTCCATGGCATTCTCCAGTCGATGGGTCTGACATCACACTATCATTGTTCTGCCAGGCCACTCCAAGACACACCGTTGCAATGGGAGACAGCAGTCTAAACAAACCCTGTTGCCAAGGAGTCGAGCAACAGTCTCGCCAGCCTCCATCGATCTTTCTTCTTTCTTCTTTCATGGTCGCCGCTCATCAGCCTTTCTTCTAGGCCTTTCACGTGCATCCAGTGTGTGTGTTGTCCAAGTATCACAAAACAGCAATATCCAGCAAATAATACACATAGGGTTTCATGGATACTTCAAAATAACCCTAAAATCATGCTTTCAATCGAACAATTAAACACACGTATAGCACGAAACCCTACCTAACGTCTCACGTTTCACCATGAAATCAACGCTCTGATACCAATTTTTGGCTTTTGGATCGTTTGGTTCAACGTGATCGTTGGGAATTCAAGTAAACGGTTACAGTGGAAGCAAAGTAAACGTTTACCTTTCTTCTGGGTTGATGTAGAGGATGATCTGCAGTAGAGAACCACCTCTTGATCTTCTGCTGTATGACCCAAGTCGAATCCTGCTGTTGTGTGGGGCAACAACCTAAGGATTTCTCAATCTGCTTCTCTCCCTTAATTTCTCAAGTTGAAACGGCGCAAGAATAATAATAAGGCATCCAGAAGTTGAGATGACTTTTATATTGGGCTACAGCAGGACCAGGAGGATAAATTGGATTGGGCCTCAATAAGATTTAATTAACCAAGCTTAGCCCAAAGCTTATAATTAAATCCAATAATAATAATATAGTCCACTAAAATAATATTAATGCACTACCTATCCAATCTCAATATTATGTTTTGGGCTCCTTCTTATTATGAGCCTGAAAGTCTCCCCATGTTTAAGATATACAATGCCCATTAATTAATTAAGTTACTGACAACTCAAATTAATTAATATCTCATCCTAGAGTATTACCACTCAACCTTTTTATCATTCCGGAATTAATCCACTTGCAAGATTTACATGATAAACCTTATGAGCTCCTCAAGGGGACATCATCAACCTATGACGGACATGGATTCCTTCTACAATCAACAGCACACCATAAAGACAATACTATTTCCCAACTCACCGAGTTTGTTGATTTAATTCATTTAAATCTCACCCATTGATGAATCAAAGAAATATATACTGCCTTACGTGTCGAGGTTATTGTGTAGGGATTAATAGCACGAACATTCATAATAACATAGATCAAGTTCTTCTATATAGACAGTACAAGTCGAACGATCTCAGACGGTCCTACTCAATATACAAAGCAGTGTACTAATGTGGTTCTATGGTCAAGACAAACTAATACCAAACTACACTACAACCATACAGATAGATAGTCCCCGTCTATCTCGGTTGTGAGCATCTGTTTATACTTTATAAGGAAACCGATAATATGATCTTCTACGTGTTGTCGCACAACACATTATCTACAATATAAAGTAAATGGACTTTTGCACAAACATATAAATAAACAATTTATAATATGCAAAAACGTTTGATCATATGATTCTCATTTCAAATAAAATCGTTAAAACATTGTTCAATACAAAAGCAAGACTTTTAGTATACAAATCTAACACGAGCGTTGTTGTTGCTAATTCCTCCTTGCACTCTCTAAGCCTTCAAGAGTTTTAATTCTTTCTTAGCATATAATTAAGCATATTTATCTATAACTATTAGAATGATTTCTATTCACGTGTGAAAGTCACTTAAGATATGACTTGTTTAATTTTTAATATTTTGATCACACTCTAGGGTTTTTCATGTAATTGTTTATAATTAATAATGGATTATTAAATAAAATTAAGTATTGAAAATCCTTTATTTAGTGGATAGCCTAAAATAGTGTTATAAAGTAAAACTTTAAGTACGAGGAGCTTGTACTAGGGTTCTTAAGTTCGCATGATGTTACAGTTTGAGAAAATGGTTATAACTATCTAACCTCTAATTTATTTCAAAAATTGTTTTATATGCACATATTAGACATATAGGTGAACATTTTCATACTCATCCATTTCCCTAGTTCGTTCGTTTTAATGGTTAACGAAAAGATGAAGTTTTGTTGTTTTGCTTGAGTTTCACGTAAGCATTCTTCCATAGTTTAGTAAAACATACATAACTTTTGTTTGGGTGGATTTTTTTAAAGATGTTTTATAGTTACATAATAGAATAGACGAACAAATTTCATGTTGAACATTTTGGTAGATTCATTTATTTTAATGAAGTAAAACGAGTATGATTTTTCTGCAGTGTAATAATACATTCTCAAATATGGTAAAACGTGTATAACTTTTAAATACCAAATATTTTTCAAAAATTTTATAAATAAGTTCTAAATATCATACTCATATCATTGAAATTTTTATAATTTTACATATTATACATAAACATAAATAAATATATAAATATATATAACTTTTATCATTATAAAAAAGATACTATACATTCTTAAATTTGAATATAATTTATATTTTAATAATCCTCTTCTCTTTTAATGACATATATACATTTTTTATTTTTTTCTAAAAATATAAGAGTTTACGTGTACAATCAATATTTTTAAAACAGATTAGTACTTATTTTTAAGACATAAAGAATCTGCAATGTTAATGACTTAAAAATAATAAATAATCTACAGTGTTGTAAATACTTTTAAAACATTATTGTAAATACCAGTGTTTTTGAAATCGGATCGGACCAGCCGGTTGAATCGGTTCAACCGGGAATCGAATCCTGATCCAGTCCAAAACCCCCCAATAAACCGTTTTTACCTTTAAGCCGGAAAAAATTAGTTTCGACCGATCAAAACCAAAATAATCGGTGGACAGGCGAAATCGAAAACCGCCAGTCGGAACAAAACCAGTTCAAAAAAACCCTAACAATTAAATTCTACGGTACAAGTCCAACTACTTCCAAATTCAGCTACCAATACTATGAATAGTAACACGCCCCAACCGAAACAGTCTTCTCTGTCGCTCCAACCGCCGCCATTATAAATGGCTTTCTCAAGAATCTAACCGAAATATTCTTCGCTATTGTGAAGAATGCTTATACTGCATTCACTACTAGAAATCTGTGAATACATATCAGCTAATAAATATCGGTGATTTGAAAAATTGATATCTATGGACTTATTAATCGATATCTATTACACCATCGATATCTATAATAAAAGGATTGCATTAATAAATATCGGTGATTACATAACTTTTAATGATATTTATAAAGTATATAGATATCTTTTAACAGATATTAATATATTTTTTTAATAAATTTATTTGAAAAATGTAAAACAAACACGTTTTTCTAAGACGTATATCATGATTTTTTAGTCTGTTAACTCAAATGAAATCGATCCTTCAATATTTTTCGGAAATCAAAACTTCCAAAATCAAATTAACAAATAAACCCTAATTCATAAAATTCCCAAAATCAAATCCAACTCGGATTCAACTCCTGACTTCTGGCTAAAAACGAAGAAGCTGCCACCTCTCCCGCCGGCTGCCGCACTCATCCCTTGCTCCTACTGTCCGTTGGCAACGCCAACGCTCCCCGTTGCGAAGCCACCCAACCCTGCTCGGGATGCTACCCACAAATTTCTCGACTTTCAAACCCCAAATGTTGCGATTGTCTCTGCCTTCCTTGACTCCCAACAGCTGGCGAACCAGTGGCGAGAGGCAAAAATGTGGGAGGATCTTCAGAATGATTCGATGCCCAAATCGATTTGAGGAAAGAATGGGAATCGCAACAGCTAGAAACTAAAAACTGGTAGCAGAAAATGTGACTGGAATCGCGACCAGGTGCAGAGGTCATCGAGAAGAAGCAGACCACGACCAGAAAAGTCGGCGGCTGACGAAACCCTAGGGAACGACTTAGATCTGGCAGCAGGAATCGCGACCGAAACCCTAGGCGGGAAGCTGGGTCACAGCGAAGGTTTAATGAGTTCAGCGTTCTGAGATTTGCAAAGCCCTGCCGCCCTCTCTCCACAAACGAGAAACGCCATCAAATTTATGTTATCCAGGCCAGGCCCAGCACCGGCGGCGGCTGGAAAGAGGGCATGAAGGGGGCGGAGGCCGGGAGCATGCTATTGATGTTGTCGTGGGGAAGCTGATTCGGGACGGATCGTATGGGCAGAGTGCTCCTAGGCCAGACCAAGCCCATATTGAGGAGGGGGTTCTGATGGAGTTTCAACTATTACAATGAAATTTGGGTATGTATTTCAGGTTCTTGATTTTTTAAAGCAATAATGAATTTATGATATTTATTAATTTTTCTTTTTTCATACTTAAAATAGGTCAATTGTAATTTCAGTTTGTTTGTAGATAGGCAAACTTCTGGAATTGTTGTGAATATTGGTTTCCACCAAACTTTGGTTGTTCAGAGTATGTCAACTGATTTTGTACTAATGTTAATGAAAAATTTGTATATACTTTCATTTCCCAAAGATAGAATATATTTTTTTTGTAAATTGGTTTTTAGTAGCATTTAATTATGGCTTAACTCTGCATATTGTAGTTTTACATGGCAAAGTGATGCATAAGGTCTGTGTGGAAGTCATAAGAATGGGAGCCTTAGAACCTGATTTCCCGATCATATATGTCAACACAGTCTTCGAGTTCGCCAGTGGATTTTGTGCTGATGAAATCCTTGGCTGTAGTTGGTAATTCCTACGGTTTTTGTTTGTTTGGTTGAAAATTATTGTTAATCTGTTAGGTACCTAATAATTGGAAATAGAACTATCTAGTGCAGAATTATATGTTAAGAGTTATAATGTTTCTTTTTTAGGGAAGGGGAAATGATTCATCATTTTTTTTTGTTTAAGTTTCTGTAAATAACAAAGATACCCTCAATGTTTCATAAAATGTACTTGTACTTGATTGTTCTCTGTATACGCTGTTGTAGGGGTGTAGAAGTTGTAATTCTTTAAGATAAATAATTTTATTTTGATAACCTAAGATTTGTTTTGATCTAATTCTATACATTATATATCTCTTTGTTCATGTTTGCATTTTAGCACTCGATAATACAGGGTAAACTATTGAAGCTGACTTATAAATCCACTCAGCAGATTATACTATCATTTTTTGGTATTTTATTTTCTGTTTTGAGGTGTTTGATGTTTTACCCATCATCTGTAGGTTATTCTTTGGCTGAATATACAGCGCTGTAGTTTTGGGATGTAAATGATTATCTTAGGGTTCCTAAATTTACCTATATACAACAGATTAACTACGAACTTCTGGATTCGTCTGTTATTTTTAACGCCTTCCATCTGATTCTTCTTTCGGCTATGGGACCATTAAGGTATGAAATCATCTATTACTATGATAAATTGCTCATTCTTAGAATTTAGAAAATTTATTGACTAAAATGTTTGTTGCTGAATATTAATCCTAATCTTGTCTTCTCAAGTTTGTCAGAACCATTCTGTGATTTGATTGTTTGCATAGAAATGGCAATATGTAACGTCAAGGAAGAAAGATTTTTGTTGTTTCCAGTTATGCCAACATGATTATCTCTTAGAAGAAGAGGTCAGTTTCTTAAGTTTGACTCGCATTTAGATCAATATTTTACATTCATCTCGTTCGTTTGATTTATGTTACTGTGAAATTTGCAGTTTAAGCTCTAAAAATAGAAATTTGTATTTGTATATCTATTTCTAGACGATTGAAGGGAAATCATGTTGAGTTCTTACAAGAGCTTAATATATATTGAAATTAAAAATAGTAGAATTTTAAGGACCCCTTCTTTGAAATTGCAAGTTCTAGCGGAAGGCTTTATAAATTCAAGGACTGCCATTTTAATTAAGTGGACTAGATTTTTCCAGTTTAAAAGGGACCCCTTTTTCATTCCAATCATTCATGACGAAATCTAGATCTTCCTGTATTTTGGCTCTTTTATTTAACACTAACTCTGCCTATTTTTTATCAGTTAAAAAGAGAGGCTGGAAAGTTTATGTTAACATATTACAAGGGCCTGATGATGGTAATTACTTGACTTACTCATTTGATTCTTACAAGTAGATTCGACCCGCTATTTTTATAGTATTAATTTTCTTACAGTGTGACGATGAAACATGCAATTACATTACACGTGGTGCGAATCTTTGAGCACTGGGGGATTATGAGAGAGGAATACCCTATCCTAATTGCCCCTGCTGTAATGGACATCTCATACGAAAGGTTTGTGCCTCTCAGCTTACACTTTCTTTCACACCTTGGTTTAGTTTATGAACTATTAACTTTTTTGTGAAATGTATTTGTATAGTAGTCTTTACAGACAGCTGTTATATTTTTGCCATACATTAGATACTGAGTAGTGCATTAACAAGGTATAATTTTAGATAGAATTCATCATGTTAAGCGATATGCTTGAAACAAGTGTTGTAATATTTGAAATTAGCTATCTTGTGCTAAAATATATTGAGTTTCATATTGAGGGGGAGAAAAAGATGATGGTGGAGAATGAGTTGATGAGAATCATACCTTTGGTCGAAAAATTCGTGATAGATGCGCATATGGGTATAAGTGGAGATCGGACCTACTTATTGTTCAACATGTATATGCAGTATTCCATTCCACTAACCAACTTCGTTGCCATGTGGTTTTTTTTATTTTTTAAAAGTGTTCCAATGAGAAGCTACTCAAGAAGATATGAAATTAATGATGAGACAGGTTGGATTATGTTTAATTTGAGTTGTATGGATGTTATATTATTATTGTTATTAAAATTAATAGTATTACTGGTGGTTTTTTTTTTTTTTTTTGTGTGTGGGTTGTTTAGGTTAAGCTATTAAAAATATTTAATCTGAAATTGTTCATCTCTCTCTCTAGGTCTGGCATCTGTGGACACTAGTAGTAGTGTTGACGCTAGAACTTGCTACTTGATTTTTCATTGGACTTAAAGATTCTAGAGAGATTCTATATTTTTTAACCATGTGAGATTCTAATGTCCTTGTTTGAGTATGAGATTCCCATCCAGTTTCATTTTTGTTGATATATTTGTGGTCTGCACTATTCAGAACTTAGATGGAGTACTTTGCTAGTCTAGCAATTGCTTCTTAATTAGGTTAACTTCATGAATTGTGTATTGAAAACTCTTGGTGCTTGATAACATCTAGTTGTATGTTTTATAGGAAAGTTCCCGTTCACATGTTATTCATGTAACATAGGATTAAACATGGGTGGGAATGTCATTCCTCAAGTAAAGCAACTTCATTTATTCCTAATTGTATATCCCTTCAAGTGACTTCGGACATGATAATTATTTATATTTGCATCTAAATTTGGTCAGCTTGGGATTTAATTATTCTTCATGGATATTTACTTCTGTTTTTATTTTTCAATTTTCAGGATGCTAGCAAGCGAAATAACAATCGGTTACCGAATACTACCTCCATGGGCAATTGTTACATTGGTTCTTTTGGGTTTTCATGAATTAATGACTTTTTGAAGATGCTTATTTGTTGGATAATAAAAATATGCAATATTTGTATCTGGAATAGGATTTGGATATTGATATTAGTTGTGTGCTTGAAATGTATAATTAATGAAGTTTTAGTTGGATTTGATGTATTTGTTATTGAATAATGTTTATATATTAAAAATTATTATTATGAATTGAATAAATAAAATAAAATAAAATAGAAAGATATCGGCGATTCACCTATATCTATTGCCTAATATCTTTAACATCATATCTATTTATATTGATAAATTTTTGAATAGATATAGGTGATATACCGATATGTATGTTTTGAAAAAATATTTGTTAATCACTAATATCTATTGTTCAATATTTTTGATATTAGATTAATATATATATATATATATATATATATATATATATATATATATATATATGTAAATACATATATGTAAATTTGAAATAGATATCGGTGAATTATCGATATTTTTTTACTTAATAGATATCGGTGAATCACCGATATCTATTAAGGAGACTTTTAATAACATCTCTATTATTAACGGTGGAAATAGTAATAGATATCGGTGATTCACCGATATCGATATCTATTGAGAAAATAGATATCGGTGATTCACCGATATCTATTTAAGGGACCTTTAATAAAACATTCATTAATAACGGTGGAAATATTAATAGATATCGGTGATTCGCCGGTATCTATTTAGGGACCTTTAATAATACCTTCATTTATAACGGTGGAAATATTGAATAGATAATGGTGAATCACCGATATCTATTCACAGTTTTGTAGTAGTGATTACAGAGGAGAGAAAAATTGAAAAACAGTATTGGGTGGTAGACAACTGCACCAGATAATAGTTGTAGTGGCCGGAGATTCTTACCAATAGAAGGCTTCAGATCGAGTTGGGGAAAAAGAGAGAGTAGGTGAGCGGTGGGTGGAATATAGGAAGAATTAACATGCCTCTCTTTCTCTTAAAAATGATTTATTGAACAATGTGCTAGCTTGTGAGGTGTTAGTATAATATTAAAATATTAATATGTGGCTTGCAGTTGTCATTTTGGCTAATCAATACAATGTCTTTGCTTGCGTAATCAGTTGTCTCATATCATTCTTCCTCTTCTTGTTTATAATTTGCTACAAATTTATTTAGCTTGATTTTGGTTTATGCCGAAAATTCAAACATAAAGCATATGACATGAGATTCGAATCCTGTGTATTTTGAAATTCATATTTTGATTATTTGTATTTTGTAATTTTTATATTGTTTTATGTAAATTTAATTAATAAGGTAATTGGTTGATTTAAACTTTTAATTTGCTTAGCTATGGAATAAAAATAAAATGGTGAAGATGATCTATAATTATTTGTGCCTACACTATTTTATGGATTTTCTTTATCAATATAAGTATGTTAATATATAAAATTATATATGAAATGATAAAATATAGTATAATTAAAAATAGGTCATTTTTTATTTTTCCAGTTGAACCTCGAACCGTTATCCCAAACGGTTCGATCTCCGGTCCGGTTATAAAAATACTGGTAAATACTTTTAAAATAGTTTACTCATTTTTATGACATAAAATCTGCAATGTTAACGACTTAAAAATGATAAATAATCTATAGTGTTATGAGAATATTACAAAATCTTTAAGTGCGTACACTTTATCATACTTATACCCAAATAACTCTTACATTCATATATCTCACATTAGTTGACAATATTCTAAAACTCTTGCTAACAGAGAAAATGAATGCCATGTGCAACAATATACATCATCATCTGAGTGTGATGGATCAGAAAATGACAAGGTTGGTTGAAGAGTGTCTGAGTGGATTTAAAGTGGGAATTCCTCCTTTTCTCAATATATGGGCTACCAATATTGTTTCCCAAATTGACATGCTCACACAAGCTAGGTATATATCATCATCAATGGATTACTCATAAATTTATGTAATTAATTTCTTTCGGTGTTCGATTTGTCATAGGCTTTTCAATTTTGGCCACGGTTTTATGAAGGTTTTGTGGCTAAATTTGAGAACTCTAGACGTAGCATAACACAGTTATGCTACTTGATGCCTGTCGGAGAATCACTTTGTTCATCATTGCATCTGAGGGGGAAAATAAAACAAGAAAGAATTTGTTTGTTTTGAAATTAAGGTCTTTAATTCAACTTTATAAATGCTAACGAATATTCTCTTTTTTTTTGTCATATGGTTCTGAAAATCTATTTTGAAAGCCCTCTTATTTTAGATTTGACCTTATTAATTTGTAATTTGCTGCATTTCAAACCTATATTTTCTCCGTTATTTTTTCTTTTCTTTTATATATTTTCTCACATCTCTTGTTTTAAATATATCATCATTTACATATATTATACTCTATGTCCTGCATTAAGGTTTACTTTTTTCACTTTGAGTTGTTTCACGTTAAGGTTTACGTTTCCTTTTTTTCAAGTTGGGTTTATGTAAAAATGCATATTACTATTTATTTTATTTACACTGGGTATAAAACTCAAAACTCATCAACCCACAATATCAAATATAAGCATGAAATCACAGTAAAACAAAACATCATATATAAATTTAAGATGTATTCACAGTATAACTAGGTTGACCTACACTGTATTTCTAACTTTTAGTATTCTGCAGTCTTGCGATATTTCTAAGTTTCAGAATCATGCAGTCGGTATATGTATGTATTTATACATTCTGTAAATTAACAATATACGTCCTAATATCACATATGTATGTTCATACATCTATAAGGAAGTAGGGTGGAGATGTTACCCTGAACACTTGAGAAATTTTGAAGTTTCTGGTTGATGATATGTGAGGACTTGAGAAATTTTGGAGTTTTGAGTTGAAAATATGTGAGGCTTGAAACTCTACTGTAGAACAAGGACTCCTGTAACTCTACCGTAAAACCATCTGTAGGACAAAGACTCTACAACTCTACTGTAAAACCAAGAATGGGGGTACGTAAGATAGATTGAGAGCATTCTAAACGCGTAGCAAAAGGGTTTAAGAATCGGAATACCTGCCCAATTACAGAATCATCGAAGGAGCGTGGTTGCGAGATGAGAGATCTTATCAAACCGATAGAATTATCAGAAATAGGTGAAGCATGAAATGGGATTAACTCCGATGGAATTGATTGAGAAATTAAAAGGTCAGTGGAGCGAAGTAGAGATGGGATGGCTAAACTTGTTGAGAAATACGAAAATTAGCAGAGTGGAATTGTGTGAGTATACGGCGCATTTTTAACCTAATGTTGTTTGTCATCTACCCTGCCGCAGAAAACTTTCATTTATGAGGTGTAGCTGGTTTCAGACTCTTTAATGTAGATGTGATGATTCAAATTTTGTAATCATTTAGATTTGGCATGTTCTGTTTTTATTCTTTCCGTAGGTTTTTGATATGATTTGTCATATACCTTTTGTCTTTTCTTTAATTATATTATTATTATTATTATTATTATATCTCATGTTTATATGTAATTATAAAATATTTTATTATTAACATCACTATATATAATTATATACATATCTTGATATCTATGATATATATATATATATATATATGTATATATATATATATATATATATATATATATATATATATATATATTTAAAATTCATGACTATTACATCAGCGCTCAATCTCAGCATGGTTGAGTACACATCTCTGATGTTGAAGCTCGACTTCCTGTAAAGGGCCGAGTCCCGGACTTGACTCGAGTTCCAACAGTATTTTTTGAAAAATTTCTAACTTCAAGCCTTGTTTTTCCTGAGTAATATGCTTCCGATATACCTCATATATGCTCAAAACTCACCAAAAACTATTAGCTCAACAATCAATAAGAATATGGACTAGCATGCACTTCAACACATCCAATCATACAAAAGCAAACCAAAATTCCTGAGAAAATTTCAAAATTACCACAAAATACGAGAAGCATATGCATACCATAAGAACAAGGTAAGTCACACCACGTACTGTCCCCCTGATGAGTGTGTAAATTCACGAATCTTGCACATGGATTTGTGCTATTATGAAGTGTTTGAAGGTTGTAATCAGTTGTAAACCAATATATATATTGTGAAAAGCACGATCGGGTGTTGTTGAAGCCATTTGAGTGATTTTTCAAAGGAAATCAGAATGGAAGTGTTGAAATCTGAAGAAAGGAAGTCGAAGCCATCCGTTTGGGCGAAGCAGGAGTCCAATTCGACCAGAAGGAGGTCAATTTGACCAGCCCTTTTAATCGAATTGGCAGTATAACATGAGCAGAAGGTGGATTCGACCACGACAGAGGGATTCGACCTTGGCATCATTTCGAATCGAGGTCGAATTGATTGGAGAAGATGACTATTTGACCTCATCACTTCAATTCGACCTCTAATTCGACCTGGAGGGGTGAATTCGACCAGTTGATGAAGTCGAATTGAGCTTTGAAAACTTACCATATCCATATTTTTACACCCTCAATGCGTGTGATCACTTAAGAAGCCCATTCCAGGCCTGAGAGACGCGATTAAAAGTATAAAAGAATGCTTATGCAGCAGTAGATCAGATCATATCACGCGATCAAGAGGACAAGACGTAGAGAGTGAAGAGGAGAGCGATCATCCATCATCCGAAGGGGCTGCAAGAGAGGTTCCGCTGAAGATTCAAGTAAGATCGGTCCAACTAACCATGGCTGTTCTTAGATCAATTATGGGCTAGAGCCACTTCGGTAGTTCTAGGGTTATGAAAGTTTCATGAGTTAATTTGTCTTTCGTGTGTATACTCCGTACAACACTACTTGTGGTTTATTTTATATAAGATTGCACGTTTTTAATCCATACTCACGGTCGTTTTATGCATCAATAATTATTGTGTAGAGTCTGAATACATAACTTGGTTATTGGTTGAGTGCGTTCACTGCTGAGCAAGGTTTTATGTTATAATTCTAAGTAAAGGGATTCTGAAGTCTTATTAGAACTATCTTATATGAATATTTGTTAATTGAATCATATTCGAGTTAATAAGTATGATAAAGAGTATAATTTCATAGTACCTATAAAGGAAGATCATATCAGGTTAGAGTACTAAGTGCAGGGAAAATAATTGATATTGATAGTACCTAGAAAGAGGGTGAATTATATCTCTTGCTCCGAGGATATTCACACGTGTCATACGTATATTTACTTGTGTCTATAGAGTGAATTTTCATGGTTTAGTGATGCACCCATAAACCACAAGGCAGAGTCGGACACCATCACACGGAAGATGAATTAATAAGTGGAACCGGATTACCTGAAGAACTACATACTATCTTACTTGATCACAACTCACTTATATCTTCTTCTTGTTATTTTTACTTGATATTTTAATTATTAGCTGTTACTTAATCTCAATATCACCATCATTGAATTTATCTACATAGTCTACTAGAACATAATTAAATTGATAATTATCCGTCCCTTGGGTTCGATATTCACTTAGTCACCTTTCGAGATTACAATTGATATCCTTCATACTTGGAGATTAATTGTGTGTTGAGAAAATGCTTATCACCCCCCAAATTTAAATTGAAACAAAAGTTGAAATTTAAGTTTGCAAAAAGTGGTGAGACGTACCTTCACACTTCAAATCAAGCACTTATTGTATCTCCAACACACATTTTCCTCACAAGCACAATCAACCTACATGCCAAAAATGCCAAAAAAATTTATCCCAACAAACCAATATCAAATCCATCATCGTTATTGAAAGTAATAACTAAAGCAATAAAAATAATGATGGGTTGCCTCCCATCTAGCGATAAGTTTAACGTCTTCAAGGATAACGAGATTATCAAACTCATGTTGGTTTAAGATAATCCTTAGGCACTTTCATAGGTTCTTCTTGAAATAGTGTCTTGTGCTCTCATGCTCAACCACAAGGACATCTCCTTTCTTGTTAAATAGCTCAAGCAATTTTTCTCCAAAGACGTTCTTCACAAGGAATGACCATTTTCACTTGTTTCACTTTTTCCATCGGGCTCCATATAAGTTTTGAACTTCAACCACATCCCCCTGTAAGAATTTGGGCATTGAAAAGTATTGATGCCCTCATGCAACCTTTTTCCTACAATTATCAATAAACAAATTTTCATCACTGAATTTATGAAAATTTATAAGAGAATTTGAAAGTTCAATAGAATGAGAAATTTTTGGCTTGTGTGGAGTAGAGTCCACGATCTTTATATCCGGAGGCTTCTTTTCTTCCATAAGTACACAAATCTCTTCTTGATGTTGAATCTTCTCTTTCTCAAGCATCAGCTCAAGAGATTCAACAAATCTATCGAATTCCTACTTCAACTCTTCTTTCAACTCATTTTCTTTCACCCACTTAGGAATTCTTTCTCTCTTCTCCATTGTAGCCTAATCATCCCCCAAACTATCCTCATTCCAAGTATTAATGACCATACATTGATTCTTTCTTCCGGAAGTAGAAGTCTCGTTATTTTCTCTTTGAGGTTTCTCCACGGTGGATATAACTTGGCTAACTTGATGCTCCATTGAATTCAACCTAGCATCAAATGCTACGATTGTATTCATCACAATTTCACATCAATTTCCGATTCTATCCATCCAAGTATCATTAGACTTCATCCCATTTCTAAGCATTCTAGAATCTTTTCAAACAAAACTTCTTTAAGCATCTCTTTGTGGCCACTTTGATTAGAACAAGTAGAGTTGTGGTCTTGAAATCTCCCCATGGTTGTGGTTGATTTTCTTCTTGATTTCTACAAAAAAATTTCTTGAATATTTCTCCCTTGCATATAGTCAATATCTTCCATAACTTGAGGGCATACTTATTGTTGCATATGATGATGTTGGCATTCGAATCTTATGGTCCACATGATTCGTTCAGGTTCCATGTAATTCTGTTGCAGTAAAAACAAATATAATAAATTATCTTTCACTATGGTATATTGGTGAAGAGATCGATCAGCAACAACTAACGACCTTCCGATCTTCTATTGTATTCTCAGGCCTAATCTTGACGTCATGTGGGCGACCATCTTCAAGACCCTCTCAATCTGTAATCCTCCCTTCTATACGGTATTAGGCGTGAATTAGGGTTTCAACAATACTGAGGTGACTTATTTATGGGCTACAATAGGGACCAGAAGGAGAAATTATAGTTGGGCCTCCCATTGGGCTTAAGTATCCAAGTTTAGCCTAAAACTTATACTTAAGACTAATAATAATAATACAGTCCACTAAAGTATTATTATTGCACTGCCACTCTAACCTCAAATTACATTATAGGCTCCTTATTATAAGCCCGTTAATCTTCCCGTGTTTAAGATATATAATGTCCATTAATTAATTAAGTTACGGACAACTCCATTAATTAAAATCTTATCCGAGACTAGTACCACTCAACCTTGTTATCATGCCAGAATAAATCCACCAGCAAGGTTTACATGATAATCCTTATGAGCTCCTCAAGTGGATATCATCAACCTATTTTAATAGGACACAGATTCCTTCTACAATCAATAACACACCATAGAGATAATAATATTTTCCAACTCATCGAGACTTTTTATTTAATGAATAAATCTCACACATTGATGAATCAAAGAAACAAATACTGACTTACGTGTCGAGATTATTGTACAGGGATTAAGAGCACGAACATCCATAATAACTGAGATCAAGTTCTCCTATATAGTCAGTATAAGTCGAAATATCTCACGTGGTCCTACTCAATACACACAAAGTGCACTAATTTGATTTTATAGTCAAGACAAACTAATATCAAATAACACTGTAATCATCCCAATAGATTATCCCCGTTCATCTCGGTTGTGAGCATTTCTTTATACTTTATAAGAAGCCGATAATATGATCTTCCGTACGACTCCGCATACCATATTATCTACAATATAAAGTAAATGGACTTTCGCAATAACATGCAATCATTAAATCAATGATTCTCATTTCAAATATTGTTATAACATTGTTCATACTAAAGCTAGGTTTTTAGTATACAATCCAACAAATTTTCCACTTATACTAAAAGACTATGCTGCCATGTTCACTGCCATACAACTTATTCCCACTCCCACTACATGACCATCAAAAGCTTTCGCCTAAAGGTCCTTGTAAAAGGAATGACTAGATTATCATCCGATGCAATCTTGGAGACAACAACCTTTCCCTCATCATACAATTTCTCGTATCAGGTGGTACTTGCTCTTAATGTGTTTTATGGGCTCGTGATTCCTTCAGGTTTGTAACTGCACCATTATTATCACGACAAATTGTGATAAACTAGTCAAACTTAGAATCACATCTAAGTCCATTACGAAGTTTCTAAACCCACACAGATACTTTGACTGCCACATGGCTCCAATATTATCATTCTTCCATGGTGGAGTCTGAAATATATTTCTATATAACACTCCTCCAAATTATGGATCTACTCTCAAATTAAACATATAACCTTGAGGTGGATTTACTGTCGTCCCTATCTGTTTTGAAAATTTTTGAATCTATTTAACCCACAAGAAGCAATGAATCTGTCCGGTAAGCCCACATATAATTTCTTGTCCTTTTCAGGTAATTCAAAATATATCTTACACAGTTCAACATTCTTGTTCTTGGTTACCTTGATACCCACTGACTATTCCATTGGCAATACAGATATTCGATATCATGCATATCATTGCATTGATTAGGCTTCCTTATTCGCCGAAGCATAAGGAACCACCTTCATCCCCTTTATTTTCTTTTATGTCTTAAGACACATTTCCTTAGATAAAGATACTCCATTTCCAAAAGGTTCAAAACTTTTCTAAGAGGTGCATGCTAAAATAAGTAAGGATTGTATCAATATACGAAGCTTGAGATAAGCGCAACATCCTTTCTTGTGATCTTTATCACCATGATCGCAAGAATATATCTTACTTATCTTAAGTCCTTCATTTCATACTGCTTTATCAACCATACCCATACGCATGACAATACTCTTTCATTGTCTCCAATGAGCAAGATAACATCTACATACATACAATAAATACCACCATGTTTTTGTCACTTTTTTCAATACACAAGACTCATCCGAACATTGATTAAATCCATATGGCTGGATTTTCTCATCAAAATGGATGCTAGATGATCTTGAAGCTTGCTTTAGTCCATAAACAGACACTCTCAAGCTTACACTGAAAATGGTCTTTGCTATTTGCAATGAATCACTCTAGTTACTTCACATAGATGTTTTCCTCAAGACTTCCAATTAGGAAAGTTGTTTTGTCATCTATTTGATATACCTCATAATCAATATGAGTAGCAATAAATAAAAGAATTTGGATTGACATAAACATAGCTACCGGCAAAAAAGTTTCCTTATAATCAAACCCATCTTTCTGAGTATACCTTTTCGCAACAAGCTTTACTTTAAAGGTTTCCACCTTACCTTCTGATCCTCCTTTTATTTTGTAAGGGCACTTCGAAAAGCTTTTACACCATTTGGTGGTTCTACAAGCTCCCAGATATGATTTAGAATGCATAGATTCTATTTTAGAAATCATTGCAACTTGCTAAGATATCGCATTTTTATCTTGTAGTTCTTCGTCGTATCTATGGGTCAATCTCATGTTTACTAGGGACCATGTCTCACGACTCTCCCAAAATATATATCTTTTGGGTTGTTGAACAACACTCCCACTACGACAAGGCGCTATAGACAATTGTGTATCAGATGTGACATGCGATGCAGTTTACTTGTGGTATATCCTCTTATGCAATTGGTACTAAAATTTGTGTTTCCCTTCTCACACCTCTTAGAATATTTTATACATGGCTTTGTGATCTATTACATAGTCCCTATCCAAAAATCTAGTGTTCGTGTTAACAATTACCTTCTGATCTTTTGAATTTTTAAATAAATCACCCTTCATTTTTCTAAGATATCCCACAAACAGAGAAACATTATACGACATGTTGTTTCTAGGGCATACCCATAATATGGATTTAGTAATTCCAAATAACTCATCATCTATCTAACCATTTCCATAAGAGTCGTATTCCTTATTTCTAGCACACCATTCTGCTGGGGTTTGCCCGTTGTAGTTAACTTGGGATTCAATCACAATCTCTGATAAATAGCTCCTAAATATCCTAAAAGGTACTCGCCACTATGATCAGATCACATTGTCTTGATATATTTTCCATGACGCTTCACCACATCAGCTTCACATACCTTGATTTTAATCAAAATTACTTAAACATGAAAAGCATCAAATAAAAATATTGGTATCTAGAATAATCATCATTTAAAATGACGAATATTCATAACCACCTCTTTTCTGGACTGTCTTAGGATCGTAAAAATTAGAATAAACAACTTCCAACACATCTTTGGCTCAACACCCCTTTGCATTAAGAGGACTTTAATCATTTTTACTTCCAAGCAAGATTCGCAAGTCAGATAGTTTCCACTTCCAATAAACCCAAAAGTTCATCGGCTATCAACCTTTGAATCGTACTCAAGTTAATATGATTTAGTCTTAAATTCCAAAGGTATGTTTAGTTCATCTCCAAAGGTTCCTTTCTCTTAATAAGATTAGAAGATGCGTTATTAATTACTATTTGTTGCATCGTGAAATAAACATGATTTAAGAGTGTACAAATTATCCACCAACGTACCATAGCAGATTATAGCTTCATCCTTCATTATAGTGACCATGTAATTTAAATGTAATAGAGTATCCGTCCGTAAATACATAGAAACTGAAATCAAATTCTTCTATATGAAAACATATGTAAAGAAAATTTCTTATAATCAAATGTTTATTCCTATCATAAGATAAATAAACAACTCCCACTGCAACAGCCACCACTTACGTAGCTTTACCCATGTATATAGTAATCTCATCCTCACTTAGTTGCAGACATTTAGTGATTCCGGTATCTACACACAACGTGTCAGTAGATGTCATCACTATTTATACTTCAACAACTAGTGAATAAGATAGTAACCTTGTTCACATCTTGACGAAATTAGCTTTTCTTCACCACATGTTTTGTCAGAAGTTTCCCACTGTATACATCCTTTTGTATTTCAGGTGGAACTTTCTCAGAACGTTAATGCAAACTATGGAGAATAAATTGACCTAGCTTTCCCCTTCAATTTCTACTCCAAGTATTTCCAATTCATTCATCAAGTTAACCATGATCTCTTACCTTTCTTACTTACTCAACTATCCAAAGAGTCTCATGAGATTGATCATCATATTTCTATAAACCTCTCACCTCTATACTAGAGACTTAAATAGGCATCAAAGGACATCCTTAGTGAGAACACATTTATATTTTTCAAAGCATTAAGAATTAAAGTCAAGATTCTTTTCTAATCATCTATTTTGGACAAGTAAATATGATTTATTTTAGTTAAAAAAAAGTAGAATAAAAATATTTGAAAATACAGAGAATCACGTAAACAAATACACCAATCAAATACTTCGAATTTAACTATTTATATTGATTCCCTCAAAACAATATAAAATAAAATTCACCGACATCTCAAGCATCATGAGTCTGCATGCCACGATGGTGTGGATGTATACATAACCTAACTTTATGACAAAATAATCAATAGTTGGTTCCTCTTTAGCGATGCAAATAACAGTAGTGACTCTGATACGGAAGATACTTATTATTTGCACCTAAGTGTGCACCATTACTTGATCCAAGTCCATTGCTCAAGCTTGTGTCCCTTCAGATAGAAAAGATCACACGCGCTCAAGTAATTTTCTACAATCATCAGAAAGAAATTTATACCCGTGATCCGTAAATAAACTCATCCGATGGGCAGGAAGGTATTATAGCCAACATGAAAGTTTATTCACATCACTTACAAACCAATAATGGAGGCCATGAGAATATTTAAATAACCCTCTCCCACATAGTTATAAAACACTAATAGTTTTTACATGCATATAATATTCCAAATAAAATATGCAACTAAGCATGCTCCTATTACCGCAAATAAAGCAATAAATCACGGAGAATCATGAATACATATATAACAGTAATCAAATATTCTATCAATTATAAACAGTTATATATTAGTGAATTCAATTGTTCTCCCCCAAGCACGAAAATGGGCAACGCAGATGGGGATCGACATCCTTGGTGAGGTCGTAGGGATTGAACTAACTGGACAGGTCTCGGGGCTCAGTCCAGCGCCTCGAAACCAAAACTGACTGGCCATGCTACATGGCTGAACTCAACTCGAGCTGACCCGTATATTGGGGCTCGACTCAAGTAGTCTCGCCTGTCTGCCAGCATGCCGCACATCATCTCGCCCGATGCCACGCCCGCATGCACGCACCGAAATTCAACTAGAGCATGCTCGCAACTCCAGCTCAACATCAGCAATATACCTCGCGCGCAAGAAACACCCGCCAGCGCTCACGCTCACGAGCACTCCGTCTGACTTGCCTGGAACACTACAATACTCTCTCGAAACGCCACTTGACTCGCCCAAAATGCCTCAGGACTAGCCCAGAGTGCTGCCTGACTCGTCCGAAATGCCGCAGGACTAGCCCAGAACGCTGTCTGACTTGCACCATCAGCGAGTCCAGCCTTCATGCATGCTCCGATGGTGCCATTGCAACACCAGCGTACAGCCCGCAGTGCTTGAATCGCACCTGCCGTCGACCTGACCTGTCACAGGTTTGAACCATCGGGATCCCCACTGGCCGGCCTTCACCCGGGTACTGCCTGCACGACAATGCGTGCCACCAGTACGAAGGCCTGGCCAAGTGATCATGCCGCCCGTCAGCCTCACCAGTGATGCACTCCACCGTGCACCCACTTGTATGCTCTCCACACCGCCTAGTAAGCCCATCAACGGGCGCGATGCCTACCTTCTGACTTGTTCCATTACACAAGCGTTGATCGTGCCGCAACGGCGCTCCACGTCAGTGCCATGAACGTGATGCCCATCTGCCACCGTGTGCAACCCTCAGCGCCGCTCATACGTCATCATCGATCAGTGTCGCCCATCAACCTAACTCGCGCTGCCATTCACGCGCCACGATAATCGCTTTCACCGCTGTGCGTCACTACAGTGCAGTCGACAATAATATAAGGTTTTCAACATATAACACAACAATACAAAAAACCCTAATCCTCATTGATTAGCCATAACTTGTAGTCGGGTAGACCAATTCAAGAATTTATCAAACCACAGGGAGGTCGGCGCTAGAGCTTAAGCGAGATAACGTTTATCACAATTTTTTAGTGACGAATCATCAATGGGTAGTTTGATCAAATAAGAAATTAAATCAATCAAAGCAAGCAAGCAAGCAATGATTAGCAAACAAGATAAATGGATGAAAAGTGGTTGTCCAAATTAAGTAAAAGTGAGATTAAAAATAATTAAGAATTGGAAATCCTAGGATATATGCATCGAATTCACATAAATTATGAATCGAAGACTAAGGGCCAACACTAAGATCACCTAAACTTCCTCTCAAGATGGATAGGATATGGTTCTAAACATAGCTCAATGAGTTGGTTCTCACTCAAATAATTCCAACTAGGTACTAAGCTTGAAATGAGAGTCCCTTCACACGATTAATAAACCTCTCGATCAAACCAATCATATGTTCTATCAAAGGGTTCTAAACTCTAAAGGGTTTCTCAATCTCTTTACAATTTATAATGCACATGGAGTATTTTATGAAAATATTAACTCAATTATCCTAAGCACATAATTGATTTATCAATCTAATCACATATTTAGAAGAACTAAATACACAAATCATCAATACAAATCAAGTAATTAATAATCAATGATAGAAAATCATAGATCCAATCAACGTATGAATTTAAATACGCAAATCCTAAAATTATCCAACAACTCTCATGTTGTTAATCTCACAAGGGAGATTAGCCTAATATATTCATAAAGAAATTAACATAGACAATTAAATCCTTACAAATCATGATAAAACTATGAGGTTTAATAAAAAGATTGAATGAAAACTCCCTTGATCTATCTTCAATGGTGATCTCCTTCCCTTCTTTGCACTTTCCTCTCTTCCTTGATCATTTTCCTTCACTTTAATGTAGAAATTGATGGTGGGATGATGGTAGATGGTGTAGATGAAGAATGAATGAAGATGATGGTGTGGAATGGAAGAAATGGTGTGTGAGGTGTGTGCAGGGCTGTGAATTTTGGATCTCTCTCAAAAATATTGAAGTATTGGGTATTTATACCTCTTGGGAAGCTTCTAGAATGATTCTGATTTTTTTACAGAATTTCACACAACACGAGTCGTGCTCTGCAACACGGCCATAAGGTGGTCGTGTTGGGTGAACTGATGCTGTCGCACTGCCTCTCCTTATAGGCCATGTTGGCTACACGGGTCGTGTGCTGCGACACGACTCGTGCACCTGACACGGTCAGTCGTGTTACTGCTGCCCTATTTCCTTCACTGTTTTAGCTCGTTCTCCCTCGTTTCAACTCCGAATTGAGATTCGTTTTTTCCTACGTCTTTCTTATCATAGGTTTAAGCTCATTCACACAACACCCTTCATAGTCATTTTGTAAGGAAAATGTTCGCTCCAAGCTCCTTTCGTGCTTCCATTACCCTTCATTCATACTCAAAAACTCATACAACACCATTAGCTCAACAATTGAATTAAAAATATGAACTATCATGCACTTCAACACAATCAATCATACCAAAATTAATCCCAAACTCATGGGAAAATTTTTATAATTGGCCTGAAAAACACGAAAAGTATATGCTTACAAGACAAAGTATGTCACACCACGCTATATCCCCCAAACATAAATTGAAACAAGAGATTCGAGTTAAGTTTGTAACAAGTAGTGTGACGTACTTACACACTTCAAATCAAGCACCATTCGTATCTTCAATACGCATTCTCCTCAAGAGCACAATCAACCTACATGCCAAAAATGCAAAACAAACAAATCCATCATCCTTATTGAAAATAAGAAATAAAGCGATAAAGATAATGATGGGTTGCCTCCCACATAGCGCTAAGTTTAGCGTCTTTAAGCCAGACGGAATATGGAGAACTCATTGGAATGGCCACAGATATCTTTCGTCATTGCCATCAAATTTTAACCGTTGTGTTTCTTCCTCTAATAGGCACTTGTGGCAAGTGACGACCTCCATTGCATCCTTCGAGCATGGCTTTAAAACTCGGCTCTCTTGAGTTTACATTCCATTATCCTTTTCCTTCTTGAGCACTACTTATTTCTCCTTACCAAATAGATCCCCAACATCTCTTCAAGTTCTCTTTTGTTTTTAAGAATATGAGAAGAATCAATAGGTAATACAAAGTCAACGTAAACAATATTATCAAGTTCAAGATAACTTAAAGAGTTTAAAGGTTTAGAAATGTTCATTTCACTCTTCATGTCATCATCATTTGCTTCTACACTTTGTTCCTTTTCTTCAACATCATTTGCCTCAATATGCTCTTCAAATACCTCTTTTGATTCTTCATCGGTTTAAGCTCATTCATACACATTTCAATAAAAACGCAAAACACAACCAAATAATACACAAATACAGATAAAATAATACGAAAACACATAATAAAAGACACTAAAATATAGGTGAAAATATCATTCATCACACTCCCAAACTTAAAGTGTTGTGCATCCCCGAATAACAAAAATGATAAACCAAGGGGAGAGGGATTTTCAACTAGGAAAAGACTAAACGAACATAAGTAATAACACACAAAAGCAACAATAACTACAAACTATGCTAAGTCATCCTACAACATTAAACTCATGACATGAGGAATTAAAAAGTCTAATCATCAGAGAACAAAGTGTAATATAGTCCCTTTTTGTCCAAGCCTCATAATGGGATATCAATTTCACTCAACACTCTTTAAGGTAAGGTAAATCAACACTCATTAATCGACTGGCTCGACTCGCTATAAGCTTGGTCGCAAACTATGTTCACAAACCACCAAAGTTTCCATTAATGATAAAAAAGATCTTTCATTAAGGATGTAATGATAGGCTCTTTGGTATGGTAGGAAAGATATGGATAATAGTGACTAAACAAGTGTAAGTAATCGAAGAGATGACCAATTTCTCCAACTTCTCCACTTTTCTATCTTCCTTTCTTGTCTTTAATGTTCACAAGCACTACTCATCAACTTTCCTTGGATTTCTTTAGCTTCTTATGATTCATGCTTCCTTCTTCTAACTTTTAAGTACACTATTGTTGCTTTGCTCATTTTTTTGTTTTGAAGTCGCATGTCCATTCTAGCTTATGCTCTTTTCATCATTTTCTTACGTGTTTACCATTTCCTTTTTCTTTTTCTTTCTTATCAAACCTTTCTAGCTTCCATCTCATCAATTACTGACACAAAAGGGTAAATATATAAGGCTCATGTGGGTAATCAAGGCTTATAATGTGCTAAATTCACAAGAAATAGGATTAAAGGCTCAAAGTGGTTGACTAGGGATGATGTTCATGGTAGGGAAATATATGGCATTGACTATAATAACAAGGATGACCTTAGATCATGTCACTAATCTCTACTAATTGGGCTCGTTCCTATACTCCTTAGCAAGTTCTAGCTTATCAAAACTCAATCGATCCACTCATGAAGAAAAATACCATGTATGCATAGTTGAGGCCCAAATGCTCACAAGCTTGTGCTCAGACATTAACGACTTATTACACCACATTCATCTTAAAATTGAACAAGTTAAATAAAACATGTCAAAATTCGAAAGTGTAGAGATTCTTAATCATAACTTGTCATTACTTATCACAACAACATGTCATCACTCATATTCAAAAATGACTCACAACCTTGAAAGAAGCATCTCCTCCTTGATTGGTAAGCATCCTCCACTCTTCTTGCTCAATAAGGCTAGGAATCGACACACCTTGTATATTTTGACCACCCCCCAACTTGAACTAGGCAAGACTTGACCATAAACACCTTGATTCATCATCCTTATTTGTCTTGTCAATTCTAAAGTGGGGGGGTAATTACCTCGGAGGATTCATTTTGAAGAAAACTTGATTAAGAATTTTGGCCTTCATTACTACCTTGAGCACATCTTCTATATAAGTCCAATAAGGCGTAGTTTCGGAGCGGAGGAGAAATGTTGGTGTTGGGATTTGGTGAAGAATAAGTGTATGCTTGATACGGGTTGAGTGTATTTGCATTGTAAGCTTGTTGTCATTCTCCATTTCTTCCTTGATTGTAGTATTGAGAGCTATCTTGGTCCATTTGGAAATTGTAACCATAGTTGCTCTTATTCATGTAGCCTCTTGATTGTAGAGTTGGAATCCTATCACTTTGATCCCCAAAGACATGTGTGAATTCGTTCCAACCATCCATTTAAATGCTCTTCTCAAGGCCTACTACAATTCTTCTTCAATCTTTCTATTTTTGGCTTTGATCCCCCTTCTCCTTCTCTCAAGATAGTTTCAAGGACCTATCAAAATGGAAGAGTGAGATAAAAAATTTTCCAAAAAAAATAATGAAAAGCAATAAAAATATCTCTAGTAATACCAATCGAAACACTCCTTCGTCAAACCACTAGCAACCGTTACCTCCTCGGCAGCAGCGCCATTTGATTAGTCAATTTGTAGTATGGATGATCAATTAAAACAATTTATCGAACCATAGGGAGGAAGGTAGTAGGGTCTAAGCGATCTCGTGTTTGTCATAGTATTATAGAGATGAACATAAAGAGGAGATAATCAAGAAATGACAATAAAATAAAAGGATAGATGAATGGAAGATGGATGAATGAGCCAAGTAGATAGAGATGAGACTAGCAATACTTAAAGCATGGAAAATCTAGGTATTATGCAATGAATTCATATGTGCCATGGGTAAAAAACTAAGGGTCAACACTAAGATCACCTAAACTCCCTCTCGGAATGAATAGGATATAGTTCTAAACATAGCTCAATGAGTTGGTTCTCACTCAAACAATTCCAACTAGGTACTAAACTTGAAATGAGAGTCCCTTCACACGATTAATCAACCTCTCGATCAAACCAATCTATGTTCTATCAAAGGGTTCTAAACTCTAAAGGATTTCTCAATCTCTTTACAATTTATAATGTACATGAAGTGTTTGATGAAATGATTCACTCAATTATCCTTACAAATCATGATAAAACTATGAGGTTTAATACAAAGATTGAATGGAAACTCCCTTGATCTATCTTCAATGGTGATCTCCTTCCCTTCTTTTCACTTTCCTCTCTTCTTTGATCCTTTTCCTTCACTTTTAATGTAGAAATTGATGGTGGGATGATGGTAGATGGTGTAGATGAAGAATGGATGAAGATGATGGTGTGGAATGGAAGAAATGGTGTGTGAGGTATGTACAGGGTTGTGAATTTCGGATCTCTCTCAAAAATATTGAAGTATTGGATATTTATACCCATTGGGAAGCTTCTAGAAGGATTCTAATTTTTTTACAGAATTTCACACAACACGAGTCGTGCTCTGCAACACGGCCATAAGGTGGCCGTGTTGGGTGAATTGATGCTGCCGCACGGCCACTCCTTATAGGCCCGTGTTGGCAACATGGGCCATGTGCTGCGACACGATTCGTGCACCATACACGGCTAGTCGTGTTGCTGCTGCCCTGTTTCCTTCACTATTTTAGCTCGTTCTCCCTCCTTTTAACTCTGAATTCAAATCCGCTTTTTCCTATATCTTCCTTATCATAGGTTTAAGCTCATTCACACATATTTCAATAAAAACACAAAACACAACCAAATAATACACAAATACGGATAAAATAATATGAAAACATACAATAAAAGACACTAAAATTTAGGTGAAAATATCACTCATCACTCATGTGATTCTAATTTGAAATTAAATCACATAATCCACAAAACCCTTGCCAATACATTTCACGTGCGACCAAGAAACCGTCAGTTATGATACTAATTATTGGCATTCGGATCTTATGGTCTACATGATTCGTTCGGGTTCCATATAATTCTATTAGAGCGAAAATGAATAGAATAATTTATCTTTCACCGTGGTATGTTGGTGAAGAGATCGATCAGCAGTAACTAACGACCTTCCGATCTTCTACTGTATTCACAAGCTTAGTCTTGACGTCGTGTGGACGACGATCTTTAAGACCCTCTCGATTTGTAATCATCCCTTCCTCTACACAATATTAGGCATGAATTAGGGTTTCAGCAATACTGAAGTGGCTTATTTATGGGCTACAACAGGGACTAGGAGGAGAAATTAGAGTTGGGCCTCCCATTGGGTTTAAGTATGCAAGTTTAGCCCAAAAATTATACTTAAGTCCAATAATAATAATACAGTCCACTAAAGTATTATTACTGCACTGCCACTCTAATCCCAAATTACGTTATGGGCTCATTCTTATTATGAGCCCATTAATCTCCCTGTGTTTTAGATATATAATGCCCATTAATTAATTAAGTTACTGACAACTCCATTAATTAATATTTCATCTGAGAGTAGTACTACTCAACCTTGTTATCCTGCCGAAATAAATCCACCTGCAAGATTTACATGATAATCCTTATGAGCTCCTTAATGGGACATTATCAACCTATTTTAATAGGACACGGATTCCTTTTACAATCAACAGTATATCATAGACACAACAATATTTCTCAACTCTCCGAGACTATTGATTTAATGAAAAAATCTAACCCATTGATGAAATAAAGAAACAAATACTGACTTACATGTCGAGGTTATTGTATAGGAATTAAGAGCACGAACATCCATGATAATTGAGATCAAGTTCTCCTATAGAGTTAGTAGAAGTCAAACGATCTCATACGGTCCTACTCAATACACACAAAGTGCACCAATGTGATTTTATAGTTAAGACAAACTAATACCAAATCATATTACAACCATCCCGATAGATTGTCCCCATCTATCTCGATTGTGAGCATCTGTTTAAACTTTATAAGGAGCCGACAATATGATCTTCCGTGCAACGACGAATACCGTATTATCTATAAAGTAAATGGACTTTTACAACGACATGCAATCGTTTGAACAATGATTCTCATTTCAAATATTATTATAACATTGTTCATACAAAAGCTAGGCTTTAATATACAATCAAACAGATGAAGAACTCCAAAATCTTCATAACTTTGTTGTTGGAATTGAATATTAGGAAGGGTGGATAGATAAGCATGAACATAGAAAGTAATTAAATTAATAAAAATAAGATGAATGCAAAAATGAATGGGTTCCAAATGATGCAATGATGAGATTAGCAACATCATGTCATAGATAATAAAGTAATCATGCAATTAATTCTAATTTTTCATGGATATAGCATAGAAACGATCACTAATGTATCTTAATCTCTCTCTCGAGTTACTTAAGTCGTAGGCTCTCAAAGCACATAGGATTGATACCATAGAGAACACCTATCAATAGGTACTAATTACTCTACAAGTTCCCTAATTAGGTACTAAATCATAGGCAATATTCCCTTTTAAGGTACTATGAATTCACTAATGATTTTGGTCTCCTCGCCTAATTAACAATCTCTCAATTAAGTTAATTAAATAATTTATCAAAGGATTCTAAATCTAGAAGGATATTTCTATCTCATTCTAAATTAATGCACATGAAGTGTATGATAAAATGATTCAACTAATAATCCTTAGCATATAATTGAATTCTCATTCTAACCACATACCCAAGACAATTAATCACACAAATCTACCATGTAAATCAAGCAATTAACATCAATGATAAAATAACACAAATGCCCAATTAAGATTAAAATCAAATTGCATAAAAACTAAATTATCCAACATCAATCATGGAGCTAATCTCACAAAGAAGATTAGCCTATCATAATCTTAGAGAAAACAACATAGACAATTTTATCTACAAATTCCATTATAAAACTATAAAGAAATCTAACAAAAATTAGAAATAGAATCCCTCTTTGATGTCTTCAATGGAGCTTCTCCTTCTTCTTCTTGCAATCTTCACTCCCCCTTACTTCCTTGATCACTTGAATGATGGATTTAATGGATGGATTCAAGGATAGGAGAATGGAATGAAGGATAGATGGAATGGAGGGGAAAGTTTGTGAAAAATGGTATGAATTAGGTGTAGATCTCATCCAGAATTGATTCCTTTGTAAAAATCACGCAATTGGAGAATTTATAGGGCAAGAACCTTGTAGAATACCTGTCACGCCCCGACCCCAGACAGAGCGCGACAACCGCCACGTTAACCATAAATTTCATAGAATGGGTGCACTCCACTCCACAAAGTTTATAGAAAACGTAAGGCTTGCTATCAAGTACCTGTAGAACTGAACAACTGATAACAACGGGTACAACCCGAGGACATCATCTCATAAAGTATCAACAAAGATTTACAAAGGTACAAAATTCAACGGTGAAACTTAGTTTAAAGAAAATATACATGAACGATATAACATCGTGAAGATACAAAAAGAACATCAAGGGGGTCACCAAATATAAACTATACAATCTCGCCAATGAATCCGTCAATTTACATAAAAGAGAAAGTACCCAAAACACGGATTGGATGATGAGCAAACGATAGGCAAACCTCCAACCAAAACGATATCAACAGCCTGAAAAGGAAAGAATGATGGGGGGTGAGCAAAACCACTAGCTCAGTGAGGTGATAAGCCGGTCACCCCGACCCTTATACGAAGCATATACTCCCACTCGCGGTTCATAACATAAAATCCCACAATTCGTCCCACAATAATTATTCTCACTCAGTGTACATATTAATGAAAATAAAAACCTTAGTACACATTTATGAATAACACAATTAGTTCAAACAACATGTTATCACATAAAAGACGCGTGGGTAGTCAATATCCTCCTCGAACTGAGCTCTCCGTCGAGAGACAGTCCAAGCCCGTCACCGTTACTCTAGATAAAATGCACATTAATATTGATTCTCAATATGCCAAGTGCTAAAGTTCACAATTCAATATCGACGTGAATACTTGAAATGATCAAACATATAAACATATATGACATGCATGTCCCACACCGGTGACGTTGACTGAGCCTATAATAGACTGATCCATCTAACGATCACCCTCCAGAGTATCAGTATTTGGCAAATGGACAGGTGCCCCGTTAGATCTAACTCACCCAGGTTTGCCAATCACGGGCAACTTGGTTGTCACTCTAACTCACCCGAACCGCGACAAATTCGGGCTACTTAATCAATGTCGCTCCAACTCACCCGAACCGTGACCAATTCGGGCTACTTAACCTTGGTACCAGGCACACATATGCATGTGCATCATAAGATGAATAACGACTGAAGTTAGAGTCTTAATTGGTACACAAGAATAACCAGAAATCAATAATACTCATAAAATGGCTAACATGACTCTAACCAGAGCAATCGAGCCAATCAGGCTCTTTATCACATAACATAATACCAAATAATTTTCTTATCAATTAACTAAAATTAAAATAAATGCACATTTATCGAGGGTCCACACTTCCCACAAGAGAAGGCGTTCCCGAATTATCAACTCACAAGGAAGTGATTAACTCTCTCCGGAATCTGAAGTCGGTCCCTTGCCCTTCGTCGATGGTTCTTTACCTAGAAAGGAGATGAGCAATTAAAGACAAATTAAATATAACTAACTATTAGCGTTAACATCCCTTTCATTGCTAAAAACAAATCCTAATCGAGTTCGAACGAGTCGATATTAAATAAAAATGGCATGTAACTCTTTAACATCAGTTCCCAATCCCATATAACCGTTTCAATACATTAACTAAACGAAACGATAAAAAAAATAAGTTTGAATTCGACATAAAAATTCTGAAATTTTCCAGCTAGCGGCAGTTTACGAGAAAAATCATAACTAATTGTAGAATAATCGGATTGAGGCGTTTCAAGTGGCTACGGAAAGCTAACGAGTTCAGCTACGTACAGAAATTAAGTTTGCAAAGTTTCGATGGCAATAGCTATGTCAAAATCAGTTCGAACAGTCTGCAAATTACCCACATACCAAAAAGAAAAACCCCACAAAATTACAAAATCATGGAAGAAGGAAGCTTAATTCACACACCACTTACCTCAAAACAACTTAAAAACCACCTAGGATGAGGGTTGTAAGGGAGAATTTGATCAACAAGGGTTTCTCCTCTTCCTCTCTTCTTTCCCCTCTTTTGCTTTTCTTCTCCCGTTCTTCTCTCACTTTTTTTTTTTTAACTTTAGCCTTTATAATAATATATCAGGCCATTTAAGTGGGCTGAAACTTTGGGCCACAAAATAAATAAATAAATAAGTGGGCTTTCTAAAAAAATCTAGTTGGGCTTGATTGGGCTGGCCTTTTGGGCTATAAAAATAAATAAATAGGTTTTGGGCTTTCTAAAAAAAATCTAGTTGGGCTTAATTGGGCTGGCCTTTTGAGCTATAAAAATAAATAAATAGGTTTTGGGCTTTCTAAAAAAAATCTAGTTGACCCGCTGATGAGAGTGGAAATTCATGTACTTTTGAGTCCAATTTGATACCTCTTTGAATGTATATTTGTTATTATTTGCAAAAATAATAATACTTTGAATTATTATTGACTAAAAGGTGTTTTAGATGTATTTTGTTGTGTATTGATTGGAAAAATGATTAAAAATGCAAAGTTGGAATGAAGGGTGGTGAACTTATGCAACATGCAAGGAAATACATGATCATATTACATAATATTCTGCATTTTGGTGGATGTCAAAATTGATCATGTGAGATATGATTGGAAAGCCACAGAAGAGAGGGTCGTGTGGGTACATAAATTACTTTAATCAGAGTTCGAATGAAGAAATTATGATCAAAAGAGTGAGGGCGCGCAACAATAGACGAGATTTTCGTGAAACTGACGAAAATTTGGGCTCATGCATGAAAAGTTGACTTGGGACCACGCATGCAAAGTATCACTTGCCACGTTGCTAGAATGGATGCATAAATGAGCAGAAAAAGGAGTTTGTGAAATTAAATGTGAAGTGGTGGAACCATTCAAAGAATTAGAAAATAATATTGGTTGGCAACTTCAATGGGTCAAGTTAACTCATCAGGAGAGTTGTAAACCAATGCGTGGGCTTTTGATGAATTTAATTGAACGTGGGGCCCAAGAATTAGTGGTGAATGAATTAGATGTAACATGTAATTGGTGCAATGGAATTAAGGAGGCCCAGCAAAGTTTAACCAACCTGAAGCCCATGCTACCTCTCGTTAATTTCTTGATTTTCGCCCATCATATTACATATACATACCTCATGCCCTTTTGAATAGAGAACAGAACAGAGAGGCGTAATACCCAGTTCATCACACATGCCCTATTTATTCTAATTTCACCATCACTCATCATCATCAATTCACTCATTGGAGACGGAGATCCCGACGGAGATCGTAATTGAAGAGACGGAGTCCTCCAAAAGGTTTCTTTATTTTTAGTTATTTATCTTTGTTATTTTAGCACAATTGTAATGGTTAATTATATCTTTGTGATTTTCCCTCGAAATTCCATGGGCTAAGTTTCTTTATTGGTAATGTTAGGGCTTTAAGACAATTTTGATTATGTAATTTGATTGCCCTAGACTTGAATTTATTACTCTGCAGAATATTTATTTCCTTATTGAAGATGATATTTTGAGACTTCATATTATTGTGTTTTTTAGTTTTGATTCCTTTAATTATTTTTGAAGGTATCACTGATTGATAGTTAATAGGATTCTTTATATCTGCATAATAATTGTTCTTTCTTATGGCAGTCTTAGGGGATTGGCCTACAATTCCTAAGAGTGTTAGACAATCAATTTGGAATATTAATTAATTGGTAAAACATCATTATTAGGTAATTGGTAATGAGACAAAAGGAGTTAATAATTTAGTACATAGAAAGGGAAATCTAGTGTTATAGCCTTTAATGGAATTTAACATGAAGTACTATAGAGGGAGTGAGAGTTAATTCCTTATCGATCTTAGGATTTAGGATTTGCAGCTCATTATAAGTGTTAGATTCTACCTGCTCAAGGAGGTTTAACGAGGCTTAGTGATCCTCTTATAAATGTCTGCAGGTAATTAATTTGGGTCTAGATAAATCAGTTACATAGTTAAACTGTTTGCCCAAGCATTACCAATTCTCCATCTTTGAATTCTAAATTGTTTCTCTTGCGTGATATATTTTATTTCATAATTATTTTAATTATTTAATTTCACTTTTTATTAAGGTACTTAATTATTTCCAAAATTTCCTAGATTTGTCTTGCATTTAAATTGTCATATATAGAATTAATTATTAAATTTATAACTATCTTAAGGGAACGATATTTTAACTTGGTCATACGCGCTACAATCGATCCCTTACACTAGAGGGTGAAAGAAAATAGCGATTACCCGCTGGATAAAATTCCACTAAAAAGCCAGACTCGACTCAAGCCGGGTCATGCATTTCTTGACAGCTGTCAGCATTTTACGGAGCTCAACTCGAGCATCAGAGTGGAGGTTGAGCTTACGACTTTGATGTGTACAGTTGATCATCGGTGGCCGAGCAACAAAGCTCGACTCGAGCTTCATCACCAACTCGACTCGAGCAAGACACTCGAGTCAAGTCCTGTCGAGTTTTATTCTCCTTTCCCATTTTCAGCTCCCGACTCTATTTTCACCTGTTTTTCAACATATAAACTCATTTTCACACATTTTCATAATAACATAAAACATCACCAAAAGATACATAAATACGGATAGAATCACACGAAAATCAACATAAAAGACACTAAAATCTAGGCGAAAATAACGACGATCAATAGGTCTCTTACCATGGCCACTACAAGTTTATTATGGATCAACACTATTTTCTCCGAACTTTAACTTCCCCTTGCCAAACCTTCTGTTCTTTGGTGTGGCAAACAAGGAGCCATTACTCTAGCTTTCAGTCTACCTTTTTATTCTCGCACAAAACATATAGAAATTGATGTTCATTTCCTGGAAATGATACATAATTAACAATTAAATGTTCGATATATTCCAACTGAAGGTCAACCGGCAGACATTCATACAAAAGCTCTAATTCCGATAAAATTTCTCCTACTTCATGATTTACTCTATTCTCCAGCAGCAGATAGTCCACATTCAAGCAGAGCATGTTAGAATTTGTCATTTAACTGTGAAAATTAAAACATACTCCTTCTGTCCCGCATTAAGATTTACGTTTTCTATTTTGGGTTGTCCCAAGTTAAGTTTACATTTTCTTTTTTATCAGTTGGGCCCATATAAAATAATTAATTATTCTTTATAGGGCTCACACATAATACTAATACAACTATCAACTTCACATTAAATATTATTTCTTTCACCTCACTACACATTAAAATATCATCTCTTAATTTACGTTTAAAAAGCAAAAGTAAATGTTAATGCTGGACGAATGGAGTAATGTTCTCTTATTGTTAGTCCGAAAACATAATATCCTAAAAATACAAAATTTCTAAATTATTGTCATTA
The DNA here is from genome assembly GCA_023678885.1 of Pogostemon cablin. Lineage (NCBI taxonomy): Eukaryota > Viridiplantae > Streptophyta > Magnoliopsida > Lamiales > Lamiaceae > Pogostemon > Pogostemon cablin. The sequence continues at coordinate 13,580,684 of CM042986.1, read as the reverse complement.
AATTACAATTTCCCATAAAATAGTGCATAATCTATTTTACCTATAAAGTTAGAATTGAGCATAATTAGCCCCCAGGGCATAGGTTAAGTGGTAGAGGGGAGGGTGGAAAGGTCTTCCAACTGAGTTTGGTTACTGCATGGTGTGGATTCGAATCATGGATTTGGTCCCTTGCATGCACAAGTTAAATAGTTAGACAACCCTCTTTATAAGCCAATAAGGCAAGCACAAGTTAAACAGTGAGTCGGTCATCCTTATAAGTCATTTGAGGCACATCTTGCGATTTATCTCCTCCACCAATCCCCAGGACAGGGGCGGTGGGGGCCCCTAATGGTGGGGTACACCTCTGTGTCCGATGCACCGTACACCCACTTTAAAAAAATTTATACATTTATGAATAAAAATATACTCCCTCCATCTCACCCAAATAGTATCATTTTATTATATTGGGTGTCCGTCCAAATTGTACCATTTTTCTCTTTTAGTAAAAATGGTATACCAATGGTCCACTACTACCCATCAGATCTCTCTAATACACCTACTCACTTTGCATAAATAATAATACTCCTTCATCTACAGGTAAAAAGCAAATGATACACTTTGACCGGGACGGGGGGAGTATACACTAATAAATAAAAATGTATACACTTGTTAGCAAATTTTTTGTTAGGATTTTTTAATGAAAAACTAAATGTAAAAAAAATACTCGTATACAATTATTAAAAAACATATATACACTATTTAATACTCCCTCCGGCTACTTATATGGTAATCGTTTGCTTTTTACACGTAGATTAAGGAGTATTATTATTATATGTGCAGTGGATAGTTGTATTAGAGGGAAGTGGTGGGCCATATGGTATACTATTTTAAAAAAAGGGTATATGAATACCTTTGAAGTTGACGCCCAAAATAGTAAAATTAATATCTTGTAAGTGGCCGGAGAAAGTACAAATTTATTTATGTATGTGTGCATTCAAATACATTATATCTAACTCTTACCCCCTCCGTCTAATCAAAATGTATTAATTTTACTATATTGAGCGTCTTATTAAAAAATTTTCTTTTCCTTTTCTAATAAAAAGCGCCGTCACTGCCCATTATATCCCACGTGATTCCATATGAGTATTTAAAACTCTTAATTTAAACGTGCACGGTTAACCGATCGCCGCTTACTCTATAAATTTTAAGGTTGTTGCGTGGGCATTGCGGAGAAATGGGAAATTATCTGTGATCATGACTCATCAGCCCATCCTCTCACGTGTCTCTTTTAGTAATTTCTTGTTGCTGAATTTCAGCATTTAAGGCCTATACAGTATACAGTGGCACCTTCTTCTAGAAAAATATCAGCTGCCTCAGCTAGGGCTCACACTCGGAAGTTCAACAATAGTCCAAAGTACTCCAGATTTTCTCCAAGTCAGTCTCCCTCTTTTCTACATTTTAACTTTAATGGGTTTATTTCAATTAGCTTGAATTCTGTAATTCTTTAAGAATTAATTTGATGTTTAGATTTCATTGATTGTTTTAAAGTGATTGCTTGTTTTAAAGTGATTTTACTGATCATGATGTCGTTGATACGGAATTCCAGTATTTGAAAATATTAAATACCCTTTGTCCTGGAGTTGTACTCTAAGAAAGCTCATTGAATTGGCTCAATTGACTCAATTGATTAACTTTATGAAGTAATTCAGTCTTCTTTGTTGATAAATAAAATGTGAAGTATTTTGTTAAGTTTATGATGGTAATTTTGAAATCAGAGTATATTTCATTATGATATTGTGAAGTGTTGTGGGAAGGAAAATTGTGAAAGATTGTTGTGGGATAGAGGGAGTACATGAGTTTTCCTAATAGATAATGATATAATTTAACTGAAGATTGGTTAGAGGTTATGGACTCTACATATGGTAGAGAGGAGCTAGCGTTAAATGAATTCCCACTTAACAACACATTTTTAATTCTTAAGTATTGTTTGCACAGAGAGTACAGTTTTTAGCAAGCAAAGTGTGTCCTTCAAATTCTTTTAATAGAAGCTAGTCAGGTGCAGTTATTTTTATATTGAATAACATAACATGTTTTCTTTCGGTATATTTTTCTTGATTACAGTGATGATTGCTAAAATAGCGATTGGAGTTGTGGTGGGAATTGCCGGCTATGGTTATCTAGCTCTAAGGCCTCCATCTCCCAAGGTATGTGGCTCAGTGGGAGGACCTCCGGTGGTCTCGCCGAGGGTGAAACTTGATGATGGGAGGCATTTGGCTTACAAGGAGTGGGGTGTTGCCAAGGAAGAAGCTAAACACAAGATAATTTTTGTCCATGGCTTTGATGACTCTAAAGATTTCTATATACCTCTTTCGAAAGTAAGCAAAATCTACTAATTCTCCCCCTTTACCGTACTCGCCATTGGAAATTACTGGTTTCCCCTGTCTCAGTCGGAAATGTATGACAGATGAGCTTAGCATTCAATATGTTAGACTGAATAAAGATGGTACATAAAACATGCCTCGTTAGTAATTTGTCCATTTATTTGTGTTGATCTAAACAAGTTCAGTGTCCTTGATCTAAGGGTTAATAAGTTATCCTTATAAGAAACTAGAGGATAGATTATGTCTTAGTTCTGTTTTCTGTATATCACAACTGGATTATTTTCCACTACAATCTCTCAAGCCACAATTATCATTTTCACTTCACTGACTTCCAGGAACTTATAGAGGAGTTGAGTATATATATCCTTCAATTCGATCGTGCTGGTTATGGTGAAAGTGACCCAAATCCTGCAAGGACAGTGAAAAGTGAAGCATTTGATATACAAGAGTTGGCGGATAAGTTGCAACTGGGGACCAAGTTTTATGTTATTGGCGCATCCGTGGGTGCTTATCCAGTTTACAGCTGCCTAAAATATATCCCGCACAGGTATGCTGCATATGGTTAACTTCAACAACTGTTGATCCTTCAGAGGTTGATCCAGAGTCATTGAGTTTTTTTAGTAGAAAGTAGAAACTTAGATGTCTTCCATTTCTCTCTCTCACCATTGACTATTGTTGAAGGTTATCAGGAGTTGCTCTTGTAGTACCCTTTGTTAACTATTGGTGGAAGTGCTTTCCTGCCAAACTATCACAAGAAGCTCTGGAGCTTCTACCTGGCCCTGATCAACGTACATTTCGTGTTGCACATTATGCCCCATGGATGTTCTACTGGTGGATGACTCAAAAATGGTTCCTGAATTTGAGTATCATGCGTGGAGATCTTAGTATTTTTAGTCGCCCAGACCTAGAGATCATCAAACAGTTGTCTGAAGTTCCACGAGAGGGTCAGGTAAAATTCCATTTTTTGTAATTACATTGAACAAGATTGCATCACAATCTGAAAGGGTGAAATAAGCTTTTCTAATAAATATTTTTCTGAATAATGTTTAATATGTGGAAGAGGCAAAAGATTGAAGATAACAGAATAACTAAAGAAAGCAAGTCATAATACTAGGAACTCCCACAGCTGTGTTGCTTAAAGGCTTTTCTATTATCTTCATTCTGTTCTTACCCCTTATTATAGCTAAAAGCCTCTTCGATTTTTATTTTCAGACTGATAATTGTTAAATTACTCTACTAAACTGTGCTCCCATGTGTATAAGGCTGCTGGCTGCTGGCTACTGTCTAGTTTTTTTAGACAGGTTTAAACTTAGTACATGAAATATATGCCAGAGTGGTTTCTTAATGCACTCTCTACTTATGTAGATCCTTAATCTGTTCACAATGCTAATGTTCTCATAAGGTGTAATATCTTTTCCCCTAAACCATTTGAGTTTATTCTCATGATGTCTGAAGAATGTTATCCTTGATGACACTTGAACTCAATACCCAACTACCTTGGATAAAGTTTCATAAACTAAGTTCACAAATTCAACTTTTTGTTGTCTTTATGTGTTCTAATGTATAATCCAAATCCTGTCTTATGTTCTTTTTAGGAGAAGATAAGACAACAAGGTGTCCATGAGTGTTTGCATCGCGATCTACTTGCTGGTTTTGGAAAATGGGAATTTGAGCCGACAGATATCAGTAATCCTTTTCCTAACAATGAGGGCTCAGTTCACATTTGGCAAGGATATGAAGATAAGTATATTCCATACAAGCTGAATCGATACTTGTCACAACAACTTCCTTGGATACAATATCACGAGGTTCCGGACATTGGGCATCTGATGATCTACAATGCCACCCTTTGTGAAGCCATCTTCAAGGCGCTTTTGTCCCCCTAAACCGTACGTGTTGAAGTTTACTCGCACTGCAAACATGGGTGAAAGAATGTGCTTTAAGTGTGTTAAAATGACCGAGATGAGTGTCATTTGAATTGTTGTAACACAACCATGCAGCATTATGATAATAAACAGGTGTAGTATGCTTAAACGACCTAGAGAAGTGTTGTTTAGAATGCTGTAACATAGCCAAACAACATTATGATAGCAATAGATTGTAATAAGATGAGGGATGGTGTCTGTGGTTGCCAACATTGCATAAATCACTAGTTTTGTGGATAAAACAATCTGGGTACTCGTTGCACTATATTTTTACAAACAAAAATTGAATATTTGTAGGGCAAATTATTCTTTTGCATTTGGGCCATGTATATCTATATTTTACTCTATGATATCCCTCAAATTGAACTTTTCATGAACAATTAATATAAAATGAATAGAAAATGATAATATTTTTATAATGATATTAATAAATAGAGATAAATAAAAATAAATAAAAATAATAATTTGTAAAACGATGTTTATATGAGACGAATTTAAATGTTATTGTTACATATATATAAAATATGTTTATTGATAGTTAATAATATATATATATATATATATAATTTTCAATTATATTCATTTTAATTTTATATATCAGTATAAAAGTAATCATACATTCACAGTTTAATACAAGAGTTTTATATGCAAAGTAATACCACATTGTAAAAGTGATATATATACAATTGAATCATTTAATCAACGATCAATATAGAACATACAAAAAATTATTAATTTTTTTAATAAAAAGTGATTTATAATCAACTTAATTATAAAAATAAATATTTTAAAAAATAAAATAAAAATATTATTTTTTATAATTTAAAATCATTAATAAAATTATCTATTTTAATCTTATTAAACACAATCAACGCAACCTGGACATCACATTAGGGTATAAGGGTATTACCGTATTAACCACCAATAGCCACGTTTTTTTTTAAATAAATCTAAACGGGTTAGTGATGATTCGTCTCACATAATAAGATCTGTGAAACGGTCTCACACAAAACTTGCCCTAAAATAATATGACAAATTGAACAATTATAATTTTTTATCAATTAAAGATATTTTCTTAATTAAGGGGGTCATTTTACCATTTCTTCGTCCCACTTAAAGGGGGCCGTTTCTATTTTAGAAACGTGAGGGCTCCACCACTAACACTTCATAATAATATTTTATATTTCCAAAAGACAAAAATACCCCACTACAATTAATAGATTAATTAATCCATATCCTATTAACAAACACAACACATACCCTCCATCGATCAGCTGAGCCTCTAGAAAGATCTACTCACCCTCTCTCATCCCTCTCTCATCGTTTATGAGAGAAAACCCTAATTCTTGAAGCATCGCTGTGCTTCTGTGTCTCATCCCTTGATGAGCGTTTTCTCAACACACAAAATAATCCCCAAGTATGAAGGATATCAATTGTAGTCTCGATAGGCGACGAAGTGATTATCGAACCCAAGGGACAAATTATTATCAATCTAATTATATTCTAATTAACTAAGACTATGTTGGAAAATTGGTTTTGAATAGTTATGAAACTAAATAACATATAATTTAAATAGCGATTTAAATAAACAAGCAGTAGAGAAAATACGGCTGTGATCAAGTGAGAAATTAGGTATTTTTCGGGTCATCCAGATTTACTTATTAATTTCATTTCCATGTGTTGATGTCCAACTCTGCCTTGTGGTCTATGGACGCATCGCTAAACCATGCAAGTTTACTCTATAGACAAGCAAACAAGTGTATGACACGTGTGAATATCCTCGTAGTAAGAGATATAATTCACCCCCTTTCTAAGTACTATCAGTATCAATTATTTTTCGTGCACTTAGTATTCTAACCCGATATGATCTCCCTTTATAGGTACTATGACGTTATACTCTTTATCCTACTTATTAACCCGAATATGATTCAATTAATAAGTATTCATATAAGATAGTTCTAATAAGACTTTGGAATCACTTCATTTAGAATTATAACATGTAATCCTGCTCAGCAGTGAACACAGTCAATCAATAACCAAGATATGTATTCAGATTCTACATAACAGCTAATGATGCACAAAACGAGTGTGCTTATGAATTAAAAAGGCACAATCTTATATAAAATGGACCACAAGTAGTGTTGTACGGAGTTTACACATGGAAATTCAATTAACTCATAAAAACTTTCATAACCCTATAACTACCGGAGCGGCTCTAGCCCATGATTGATCTAGGAACAATCATGGTTACTTGGTATGATCTTACTTGACTCGCCAGACGAACTTCTCTTCACGACTCCTTCGAATGATGGTGAGGTTTCGGTGGTGGATGGATGTGAATGATTATGTTTCTCTGCGAAAACTCTTCTTTTATACTTGTAAACTCTCCTTACGGGCCTTGGATGGGCTTCTTGAGCGAACACACGCGTCGAAGGTATAAAAATACGGATATGGTAAGTTACCGTGCATCAATTCGACCAACAGACCAGGTCAAATCGCTATCAGTTGGTCGAACTCCTGGTCGAATCGACCTGTAATTTGGTTGCGGGTCCCGGATTCGACCAGTATCTTGGTCGAACCGTATACTTTTTGGTCGAATTACAGGTGCATCTCTTTAGGCTTCTGGTTCGACCACGATTCGACCAAAGGGCTTGGTCGAACTATAATATTGTGGTCAAACGGTACTTCCGGTGCTTTCTCTCCATCGATTTGACCACGTCTGCATGGTAAAATCCTCTTCTAAATCTCCCCTTTTCGGGATCCGATCACTTCCAACTCATTTTCCTTCGAAAATCAACTCAAATAGCCTTCAAGACACTTGATTCGTGACTTTTCACCACATATATTGATTCACATCTAATTACAACCATCTAACACACCATTATTACACGAATCCGGGCTAGAAACACGTGAATTTACACACTCATCAAACCCCCAAACTTACATGTTGCTCGTCCCGAGGCAATGCAATCAACAATCATAAGAGTAGTGTAAACTTCACTCAGCTAGCACATTCATATAATTCATATTCACACATGCAATTTCATCAATCGAAAACAAGTATCACTAGCATCATATATATCATTCATGCAAAATATCACTCAATTATAACGCAATTTGGAGTATAAAGTCATCTAGCTCACAGGATAAGTATTTACTCTCACTCTCAAGTGTAAAAGATATACACTTCAATAGGTTAATATACGCTCATATTCAATTCATACTTTCGCATAACCATAAGCTTGGCAAGGGTCTCAAAAATCAACTTACAATCAATTCATTACTAGGATCACAAAGGACTTGGTTTTGGGTTGTAATGTTGGCTCTTTGGTAAGGTAGGAAAATTTAGATAAAGTGACTAATTTACTAATAGAGAATACCTTGGAATTTCGCTTTTCATCATTCAGCTTCATCTTTTTCTCCAATTTCTTCTCATGCTCTTCATGGTTCGAATTTTCCTTCTTTTCCTTTGCATCAACATCATCTTTCTTTATTGAACAAGGGTATCAATTTCAGGCACTATCTTTCAAAGCAGTCGGGGTACCTGTTTCATGCACTACCCCTAAACACGATTTAACTATACTTCATCTTTTTCATGCTTCTCAACTAATCCTCTACCTTCTTCATTCTTGCAAGTACTTATTCACCTCAATTCTCTACGAATGAATATGGTATTCAACAAGGCTCAAGTAAAGGTTAAATAAGGTTTTTCTATCAAGGCTTGCCAAAGAAGCTTTTTTAAGGCTCAAAAGGGAATCCAATGATACATATATTATAAGGTAAGGTAAAATTTTTGGCTAAGTGACTCAAATAAACAATAATGACCTAAGATCATGTCCTAACAACTCATCAATCATAAGTCTCACACAAGACTCCAAGCCAAGTTCTAGAATACGGTCATATGAATGATTCTGACAAGAATAAACTATCATGAACTAGCATGATTCTAATGGCTCAAACTCTCACATGGTAAATAGAATCATAAGTACTCCTCATAGCATTTAATTAAGATCAATTTCACAATAAACTCCACATACTTATCAAGTTACACATGCTTCTCATCAATAAAAATTAATACATATACAATATAAATGCAACATACTAATGCCAAGAGCCCACATATCATGACAATCCATACAAGTATCTCCAACCAATTCCACCATCAGGCATCAATCCTTACATCTCAATCAAAAATCAAATCATACTTCCAATATACATGCCACTCACACCACTATAAAGAGAAAAAGAGAGGAGAGATGAGATGAAACAGACAAAGAACAAAAACCTGATGCAACCTACTCCGGAGCATCATCATCGCTCACATCCTCCTCGTCATCACCATCACTCATCTCCGAGCGCAATCGATCTAAATCTTTATGAAGACTATTCAACTTCCTATCCAATTCGCGCTCATGATCATACATTCTCCCCAATCTCCTATCCATCTCCACATAATTATTCTGCAGTGTGTTGTACCATACATCCAGCGTTGTATAGTTCTCATTCGCCAAGGCCAGCTACCTATTCGTCTCCTACTGGTTCGCATTCAGTGTGGCGAACTGCTCATGAATCAATCAAAACTGCTCCTGAAAATAAGCATCAGGACCAGCCCACTGCTGCTGTGGCCATGCTGGAATGGGACATAGTGGCATCTCGTGCGGCTGTGGGATCTTCATCTTCGGATTTTTCTGATCCGCTCCATGCTCCTGCTACTGCTATGGCTGTAGCTGAGGCTGAAATCGCCCTTCGTCTACGATCCTCTGAAGCTCCGCATTCATCTCCTCAGCGTACATCTGAGCTACAGTCCTCCAATCACCTTTCGTCAAGCAAGTAATGGACAGAGCATCATGTGCCAATATGTTCATCAACTTGTTGCCCTCATTCCGGATAGAAGTCAGCTCACTTACATCAATCGAAAACATGAAAGTAAATGGCTTAGATCCCCTCATGTAGAACCAGTGTCCATCACAAAGATGAGCTAATCCACCTTTCATACACGTACTCATAACCAAGTCTGGATCCTCAAGGATGGGTGTAATACTGGTGAAGTACATGTGATAATACTCAGCCACAGTAGTAAGAAAACCTCCTATATTAACTCTCTGTAACAGAGAACTTTTGAACCTGTATAGCTGATGAATAAGATACAATCCAACATTGAACCTCACTCCATTGAGCATACACCAGAGGGCATACAACTCTTTCCTCGATACACAGCTTTTTTCAGAATGGGCAAACAATGTGTTGCTCAACACTCGATCCATATATCGGAGCACAGGATTCCGAATCAATGAAACACGAGCACTGCTAGTCTTAAAATCCATATCCTCCCCATAAATCTCTCTCCTAAAGTTATTTGCATTAAAAAATCCATTCTAGTTCCTCGAGATCCCTCTCGGAGTCTAAAATAGCGTATTCAACTCCTCAATCGACCACGTCCTCATCTCACCTCCAAGCATCTTCCATCCTCATGATTCAATAATTCAATTCTCATGCTTACTCAACTCCATTCTAACATCAATTATACAATACGAACAACCAACGATGCTATAAACCACAAGCATGCTTAACAATTCAATCAATTCACTCAAAATCCAACATGCTTCATCTCACACTACTCAAATTACTCCCAACTTCACATAAACATCAAGGTTTGACAACAATTAAACAATCAAAACTGAACCCATCGACTATTCATATGAAATTGGACACAAAAATTTAAATTACAACATGAATTCCTTTGTAAACTAGTTCAATAAACTTACCCACTTGTAATCAACAATTAGAACTTCAATCCTAGGATAATAGAGTCAAGAAAACGTACCTTTTGAACCGGCCATGGATTAAGATGTACAAGTGTGACAAATCCTCAAATGCTCGCTTCTAGTTTTGCAAATAGAATGTTCCAAAATCACGATGAATTAAGTGAAAGAAGTGTGGAGTGTGGTTTAATTGGAGCGAAATTGAGTGGAATCGAAGATTAAAAGGAAGGGCTTTCGATTCGGGACGATTTCGAGTGAAGGTGTGTAAAGTGATCGAATGGGGGTGAAAAACACATTTAAAAATGGACTTACTTGTTACGATTCGACCTGCTGGAGTGGTCGAACGGGCTTGTCATGGTCGAACCATGTTTCTGGAGTCTTTCAGCATCTCAGTTCGACCTCGATTTGGCCAAATGACTTGGTCGAATCACAACGTCGTGGTCGAAATCCTCTATTCAAACTTTCAGGTCCGCGATTTGACATTGGTTCGATCTACACCCTTGGTCAAACCAAACCCATCTTGGTTGAATCGACCTATATAAAATTCTCTTATCTCCAGTTCGACCTTCATCTTGGTCAAAACCTTGGTCGAACCAACCCCTGAGTGGTCAAATCGACCTGTAACGAAGTCTCTGATCACCAGTTCGACCTGAGCTCCTCGATTCGACCTACACCTTTAGTCGAATCGAACACCTGATGCTCCAAAGTTGAATTTTCTTCATCCCGTGCACACTTCAAGCTCAAAAGCGAACATTAGATACCAAAATAGAGCAAAACTTAGCTCGAGAATCAATCTTAAACTTAATATTTATGTGTAACTCCGCATATGACACTCAAAAACAACACAAAGCACCACAGAACATTAGGCACATTGCAAAAATCAATGCACTAAAACTGGTTAAAGTTTTAATATGCCACAAAAAATTAACTCCCCTAACAAACGTTACAAAGAAAAGATTATACTCTTGGTGCTTCAAAGAGGTAAGTACATCACACCCCCACACTTAATAGAAACTATAATGGAAACTAAGTTTGAAAAGAGACGTAATTTCCGAAGAATAAGCACGTCGAATATAAAATTTTCTTACTCACACCAATGAAAATAAAGTAATAAAACGGGAGGGAAAGCCACCAACAGGTACTCTTATTTGACGTCGGAGAGTCATGACGGTACTAATCTAGTGCAAGGTATCCTCAAAGACGATGCAAACATCATCCGGAGACTTGTAATGCTTCAATCGATGCCCATTCGCCGCTATGATGTTTCCGTCTTTGTCTATAAGATCAAAACTCCCCCCCTGCGCAGGCTCTATGGATAATGAATGGTCCTGTCCACTTTGATTTCAATTTCCCTGCGAAGAGCTTCAAACGAGAGTTAAAAAGTAATACCTCATCACCTTGCTTGAACTCCTTGTAGGAGATATTTGAATCATACCATTTCTTCATTCTCTCCTTGTAGATCTCCGAATTCTTGTATGCTCGATTTCTGAACTCATTCAATTGATTGATATGAGTCATCCTCAACTCTTTTTGATCCTTTAAAGACAAGTTCAAACTCTCCAATGCCCAAAAAGCTTTGTACTAAATCTCTACAGGTAAGTGGTAAGGCTTCCTATAGACAATTTGATACGGTGACATATCCAACACCATCTTATAAGCATTCCAGAACCCCCACACAACATCATAGAGCTTCATAGCCCAATCCTTCCTATTGGTTCCAACAACCTTCTCCAATATTTATTTCACTTTATGGTTGGAGACTTTAGCTTGCCCATTCGCTTGAGGGTGATAGGGTGTAGTAACTCTATGCTTAACTCCATAATCCTTAAGCACCTTTTCAAGAAGTTTGTTGATGAAGTGAGACCTCCATCACTCACTAGTGCTCTAGGAACTCCATAGCGGGCAAAGATATGTTTTTTCAAGAAAGATAAAACAGTCCTTGAATCATTCACGCGAGTGAGAATGGCTTCCACCCACTTAGAAACATAATCCACTGCTAAAAGGATGTAGAGAAATCCATTAGATGGGGAAAAGGCCCTATAAAATCGATCCCTCATACATCGAAGATCTCAACAACAATGCTCGGCTGAAGTGGTATCTCATCTCTCCTACTTATGTTACCCATCCTTTGACATCTATCGCATGTCGTCATATAGGTTTCACAATCTTTAAACAAAGTAGGCCAATAAAGAGTAGATTGAAGTACCTTTGCTACCGACTTTTGAGCTCTGAAGTGCCCCCGTTAGGTTGTGCATGGCAAAAATCAAGAACGCTCTCTATCTCCATCTCGGGCACACACCTACAGACTATGAATACGTACATATCTTGTAGATAAATGGATCATACCATATGAAAGTCTCAACATCCCTCTTGAATTTTGCAAGTTGATATATGTTGTGATCTCTCGGAATTTCTCGAACGGCAATGTAATTCACATAATCCGCATACCATGGATCCATCCCTTGGGCAGCCACCACACATGCTCTTTCCGCTCCTTTAACAAACAATGCCATGATCTTCTCATCAGGGTACATCTCTTCTATGTAATCGAAAGAATCATCACAGTGCTCCTTTGTCTCCAACCTTGATAGGTGATCTGCCTAAACATTCTTCGTACCTTTCTTATCTCGAATCTCCATATCAAACTCCTGCTGAAGAAGAATCCATCTAATGATCCTTGCCTTCGTTTCCTTCTTCTCCATCAAGTACTGGATCGCAGAATGATCCGTGTACACTATAGTTTTCATGCCAACCAAATACTGTCGAAACTTATTGAATGCATACACTACAGCTAGAAACTCCTTTTCAGTCACTGTGTAGTTCTGTTGTGCAGCATCAAAAGTCCTATTCGCATAGTAAATGACGTAAAACTTCTTATCCCTCAACTTCCTAAGCACCACTCCAAGTACTAAGTAAATTGCATTACACATTAAGTATAAACGGCTGAGTCTAATCTAGTGTGATCAAGATAGGTGCAGTAATAAGCGCCTCTTTCAAAACCTGAAAAATCGTTAAACACTTCATCAAAAACAAAATGAATATCCTTATCAAGTAAATGAGATAAGAGCTTGGAGTATTTCGAGAAGTCTTTTATGAATCTTCTATAAAAATCGGCGTGTCCAAGAAAGGACCGCACTCCCTTTTCATTAGTCGGTGGTGGAAGCTTCTCAATTGCCACCACTTTTGCTCTATCCACCTGCAATCCCTTGGCCGAAATATGATGGCCAAGAACAATCCCATCTCTCACCATGAAGTGGCACTTCTCTTAATTCAAGATAAGATTATTTTCTTTGCATCTCTTTAAAACAGTAGCAAGGTTAGATAAACAAATTTCAAAAGAGGAACCAAACATAGAAAAATCATCCATAAACACCTCCATGATCTTTTCTATCAACCAATCAAATATGGTCATCATGCAACGCTGAAATGTAGCAGGTGCATTACATAATCCAAAAGGCATCTTTCTGAAAGCAAAAGTGTCATATGGGCAAGTAAAAGTAGTCTTTTCTTGATCCTCGGGTACAATCATGATTTGATTATAACCTAATTACCCGTCCAAGAAACAATAAAACTCATACCCTGCAAGAAGATCAAGCATTTGATTCATGAAAGGAAGGGAAAAGTGGTCTTCGCATGTATTTTCATTCATTTTCCTGTAATCCGTATACACACGTCATCCCATATGAATTCTAGTGGCTAATGTCTCACCATCATCGGCTTTCATAATAGTCATGCCCCTCCTTTTTAGCTACAACTTGCAATGGACTCACATGGGGACTATCACTAATTGGATAAATAATTCCAGCATCTAGCCACGTTAGGATTTGCTTCCTAATCACTTCTTGAATAGCGGGATTTACCCTCCGCTGATTCTGAAAACTACTCTTGGCCTCATCTAACAATCTTATTCTATGCATGCAATATGAAGGATTAATGTCTTTTAAATCATCAAGAGACCAATCAATTGCAGACTTATACTTCCTAAGCACATCTAACAATTCCTCAAGTTGATCATCATCAAGGGAAGAAGATACAATTACCGAATATTTTCCATTGTCACCTAGATAGGCATACTTCAAGTGCTCCGGTAGAGGTTTAACTCCTCTTTCTTCTCTTCTTGATGTGCACTCTCTCTATCCAATGGTAGGTACTTCCTAATCCACTTGACCTCTTCAACCTTTGTCATTTTCGATTCATACCTGTCATCACCCAAAGCAAGCAAGTTTTCAAGAAATTCAATACATACCTTGTTGAAGAGTTCATCTAGCTCCGTAGTGGGAAAAGTAAGAGACTCCGCCAAGCATGTCTCAAGAGGATCCTTTGACAGGATCAAAGACATGTCTTCCTTAACAATCTCCTCCACCACATCAATATTATGACATTACATATCCATTGCCATCTTCATTGCTTTGTCAAGGTTAAATAAGACCTCTTTTTTATCCAAGCTCAGCCATAACTCACCCTTCTGCACATCTATCATAGCTCCGGCGGTAGCAAGGAAAGGTCTCCCTAAGATAAGAGGGACTTTATCCTTGTCATCTTACATCTCCAGCACAAGAAAATCCACAGGAAAGACTAGCTTCTCTACTTTAACAAGAACATCTTCAATAACACCCTTTGGAAAAGTCATAGACCTATCAGCTAGTTGTAGAACAACAGTTGTGGGAGTTAACTTCACCAAACCAAGCCTTTGAAAAATAGACAAAGGCATCAAATTGATGCTTGCCCCCAAGATCACACAAGGCTTTACGTGTCGTCCCCTTTTCAATCTCACATAAGATCGTGAAGCTTCCGGGATTCTTCAACTTAGCTGGCAGCTTCCTCTGGATGATCGAGCTGCAATTTTTAGACAAATTTACTGTTTCAATTCCATTTAAGCTTCTTTCTTCAAAAGTATATCCTTCAGAAAATATGCATAATACGGCATCTCCAATATCGCCTCAGAAAAAGGAATGTTCAAGCTTATTTTGTTTATGGTCTCTAAAATCTTCTTGAACTTCTCTTCCAATCCTTTCTTGACTAGCTTGAAAGGAAACGGTGGAGGTATCTTTGTTTTGGGAATCCCCCATTCATCACGTTCAACTTTCTCCGTCTTATCCTTTTCGGCTCTCAATCTCTTGGCTCTTTCCCATTTCTTTTCCGCTATAATCTCAGTATTCTGTTCTTTGGAAGGTACTGGAGTCGCATCATCAACATGTGGAGCATTCAATATAGAAAATAGTGCAGAACGGTAAGGTTCGACCTGGGTTTGACTAGGGTTGCTGGTCGAACTGGGTGAATAATGATCAAACTAAGCACCTGAAAGTTCGTTCTCCCCCTTACAGGCCGGTTCGACCACGGTTCGACCAATGGGGTTGGTCGAATCATAGTAATCGTGGTCGAATAGGGCTTCAGACAAAACAGAGTGCTCTGGACAATGGAGTTCGACCTGAGCTTTTGGTCGAACTGATCTATTTTTTATCGAACTAGTCTTCTGTAACTTCTTGATGTTTCCCAGACGCCTGGTTCGATCTTTCCTGTGTAGTTCAACCATCAATATTGGTTGAATTGGGGTCAAATTGGGCTCCTGTCAATTCAAACTTTGATTCCGGCCTCATTGGTTCCTCGTACTGCCTTTCAGACCTCAATGTAATGGCGTGACAAGACTTTGGATTTTCAATACTTTGAGATGGAAACTTCCCTTTCTCAATAGATTGAGTCAACTTGTTTACATTTCCTGCCATCTCCCCCATCAACAATGTAAGGTCCTTCATTTGTTTAGACAAATCCTCATGATTAGCATCAATCTTCTTTTCTAATTTGGCCTCAAGACGATCCACTCTTGTATCATTCCTCACCATGTACCTGTTCACTATATCCTCAAAACCCAATTTTTCTTCTTCCACTTTAGCTCTCGAATCAACACCGATAGGAGGTTGTACCGCATTATTTGGATTGCTCCATGAAAACTCCGGCCTCCTTGGTTGTTGTTAATTACCCGGGGGACCACGATTGTTGTAATACCCCTTATAATTCTAGTTCCTTGAATACTTTGACCCTGGATTGGTGTAGAAAACATTCAGTTAGATATCCAATTTTGAGCAGTATTGCAAAGGATGTTTTGGCAATTCAATCATCCACAGTGACTTCTGAATCAGCCTTTAGCACTGGGGGTCGTACATTGGACCGTTTTAGGACTTCTTTAACTCCTACTATAGCGGAGAATCTTATTTGCGTACAAGATTGGTTAAAGGTCTCATCTAACTCATTTGATATTGAAGAATTAATTGCAGATATGTCTAAGCTAGAAACACGTATATAATTTTTAGTTTGTAACCATATAATGTTTTTTTTAAATTCCTTATCCCACTAAATATTTTTTCCCTTTACAGATTTTAGAGCTGATCCTCAAATTGAAGAAGCCGTATTCTCCAGATCTTCACTAGATTGTTGAAAAATTTTTAGGTACTTTATGTTTCATATTTTAATTTAAATTATTGTTATACTTAATTGTTTAGAATTAAGTAAATATATAGTATTCATTCATAATGCAAGATATTTTAATTGTGTTTTGTAGATGAAAGTTTACGTGATGGCAATGGTCAGATCAACAAACCTCCATGATCAGGATTTACGAATCATCAATATTGCACTTTTATGATTATGTTAAAACATCGAATTTGTTTGATGAATATTTTGGTTGTCTATTTATTCTTATTTGGATTTAGAAAATTTAGTTTTTTTGTTTAATTGATATTTTTCTAAGTATTTAAGTGTGCAAAAATCCATTTATCATGAGAAATCTGATCTGATCCGCTCTGATCCGTCAAAATCCATTTTACCAAAAATCCATTTCGAACGGAACCAAAGTTTGGTACAGATTCAATATTGGATTTTTCTTTATAGATTCAATATCGGATTTTTTAAAAAAATCCATACCAAAAATTTGGAACGGATTTTTTAAAAATTTGTACCGAATCCCGATCCGTACACCCCTAGTTGCAGCTTCAATCGTTTGCGAATTCAGCACATCAACTTCAACTCCTAAATTAAAAGCCTCAGTTGGATCTATGTTCTTGTTCTTATTCTTCTTCTTCTCTTTCTTCCTCGAAGATTCTCCAATCTCCGGATTATAAGGCGCTAATTCACCTATATTTGATATTGTGAGCATACACCTAAGAAAAATAAGTGTTAGAAATTAAAGACAAGAATAATATAATCTCAATTAAACTAGAAATAATAAAACTAATAATTAATGTCGTCCCCGGTAGCGGCGCCAAGAACTTGATGAACGTTTTCTCAACACACAAAATAATCCTCAAGTATGAAAGATATCAATTATAGTCTCGATGGGCGACCAAATGATTATCGAACCCAAGGGACGGATTATTATCAATCTAATTATATTCTAATTAACTAAGATTATGTTGGCAAATTGGTTTTAAATAGTTACGAAACTAAATAACATATATCTTAAATAGCGATTTAAATAAACAAGTAATAGAGAAAATACGGTTGTGATCAAGTGAGAAATTAGGTAGTTCTTCGGGTCATTCAGTTTTACTTATTAATTTTCTTTCCATGTGTTGATGTCTGACTCTGCCTTGTGGTCTATGGATTACTAAACCATGCAAGTTTACTCTATAGACACAAGCAAATAAGAGTATGACACATGTGAATATCCTCGAGCAATAGATCTAATTCACCCCTCTTTCTAGGTAATATCAGTATCAATTATTTCCCGTGCACTTAGTACTCTCACCCGATATGATCTCCCTTTATAGGTACTTTGACGTTATACTCTTTATCCTACATATCAACCCGAATAAGATTCAATTGTCAAGTATTCATATAAGATAGTTCTTATAAGACTTCAAAATCCCTTCACTTAGAATTATAACATGTAATCTTGCTCAGCAGTGAACGCATTCAATCAATAACCAAGATATGCATTCAGACTCTACATAATAGCTAATGATGCACAAAACGACTGTGAGTATGAATTAAAAAGGCACAATCTTATATAAAATAGACCACAAGTAGTGTTGTACGGAGTTTACACATGAAAATTCAATTAACTCATAAAAACTGTCATAACCCTAGAACTACCGGAGCGACTCTAACCCATGATTGATCTAGGAACAATCATGGTTACTAGGTATGATCTTACTTGACTCGCCAGACGAACCTCTCTTCATGACTCCTACGGATAATGGTAGGGTTTTGGTGGTGGATGGATGATGAATGATTATGTCTCTCTGCAAAAACTCTTCTTTTATACTTGTAAACTCTCCTTACGGGCCTTGGATGGATTTCTTGAGCGAACACATGCGTTGAAGATGTAAAAATACGGATATGGTAAGTTTCCATGCATCAGTTTGATTAACAAGCTAGGTCGAATCTCTATCAGTTGGTCAAACTTCTGGTCGAATTGACCTGTGATTTGGTTGCGGGTCACGGATTCGACCAGTATCCTGGTCAAACTGCATATTTTTTTAGCGAACTGCAGGTGCATCTCTTTAGGCTTCTAGTTCGACCACGATTCGACCAAAGGGCTTGGTCGAATCACATTGTCGTGCTTGAACGGCGCTTTCGGCGCTTTCTCTCCATAGGTTCGACCATAAATGCTGGTTGAACCATCTTCTTCTTGGTCGAATCCTACGCCTGCTTGGCCGAATCCTCTTCTAAATCTCTCTTTTTCCGGATTCGATCACTTCCAACTCATTTTTCTTCGAAAATCAACTCAAATAGCCTTCAAGACACCTGATTTGTGACTTTCCACCACATATATTGATTCACATCGATTTACAACCATCTAACACACCATTATTACATGAATTCGGGCTCGAAACACGTGAATTTACACACTCATCATCCCTCCGGCCGTAATCGATGCTAACCCTGTGAAAATCTCATCCCTTCATCCCTAATGGACTGATGTCGTCAACCCTTTCAATCCGTGCATAATATGAACCCCAATAGAGTGGATGTTTCTGTTTCCTAGGTGTCGACAGATGTCGATTCACTGATACAAGTGAGGTCGACCGACTTAACTCCACTGTTTCTCCCTATTTTTTGATTCAGTGAATGATTCAATGCTCGATTATCAGTTATTTTCTCCATACCCAGATGGGCTTATGTTTAAGTCTGTAGTTCCCGAATTCGTTGACGTTTACGAAGGCCTGGTGGTGACTGATACGTATGATGTCGGTAGTTAAATTTTTAATTAGGTGGAAGGGTAAAAAAGTAATTTACAAATTCCGCATACCCACTACACATTAAACAATAACACTCCTTAATCTATTTGCACAGAAGCATTTGGCCATCTTAGCCTGGGATGGAGAGAGTATGTTAGACAAATGGGATCACATATTCCACAATGGTGTTTCATCTCCTATTCTACAGATTAAATGCTTGCCAAGTGTCATAATCAATGCCAATAATTCAACACATGCCCTAAGGGTTAATGGTCATTTGTATGGTATAGTTTTTTTACATTGTGAAAAACAAATGCAAATCGTGGAGTAGGGAATTTATCTTGTATATTAGAATATGCAAGGCAAGTAACAATCCTTTTATTTTACTTAGTACAATTAGACAAGTAATTAAGCTTGAAATTTAGAATCAATCAATTGTATAATAAAGCAAAGCATAAAGAATCAGAAAGAACATATGCAAACATTAATCAAAGCAAGTTGCAAGTGATTATCTAACCATGTACAGATTGCAAAACAACTACTTCATCATCATAACAAGATTTGTTCTTAAAATATGACTGATAACAGTAAATAATCCAACATCATTCTGGGACAAGAGCCAAAAATAAAAATATAATGAGTAACTAAACATACTAACTAATCAATGGAATATTGCACACTTGTTCATCTATTTTCAAATATGTTTCTACGAACACTTTAAAACTCCACAATATTATATTGACCCACAAAAGTTTGAAATCAATTACATTCTAGACCATAATCCAAGTATGGTTAAGAGCAGATTCAGCTGATATTCACTTAGGTTGATCATATGTTACGAGCCTATTGAGTAGATCAAAACCCCTCCTTGAAGCAATTTGACTCCCGAGAATGAAAACTCTCGTTCGAGCAGATTGTTAGGCTGCCAAGCCAACTTAGCAGGACATCTAGCCAAACTCTGAAATCCAGGCCAAACAACTTTTGGATTGTATACTAAA
Organism: Pogostemon cablin; assembly: GCA_023678885.1. Lineage (NCBI taxonomy): Eukaryota > Viridiplantae > Streptophyta > Magnoliopsida > Lamiales > Lamiaceae > Pogostemon > Pogostemon cablin. Next base: position 13,560,463 of record CM042986.1, on the reverse strand, counting down.
AGGCTAGTTTTTGTATGAACAATCTTATAACAATTAATTTGAAATGAGAATCATATTAATCAAATGATTGTGTCTTACAATTTATTTATATATATGATGCAATAGTCCACTTACTTTATACTGTAGATAATATGTTGTGCGACAACACGTGGAAGATCATATTATCGGTTTCCTTATAAAGTATAAACAGATGCTCACAACCGAGATAAACGGGAACTCTTTATCGGGATGGTTTTAGTGTGATTTGGCATTAGTTTGTCTTGACTATAGAATCACATTAGTACCCTTCGTGTGTATTGAGCGGGATCGCTTAAGATCATTCGACTTATACTGACTTATAGAAGAACTTGATCTCAGTTATTATGGATGTTCGTGCTCTTAATCTCTATATAATAACCTCGACACGTAAGGCAGTATGTTTTTCTTTGATTCATCAATGGGTGAGATTTACATGTATTAAATCAACAAACTCGACGAGATGGGAAATAGTGATGTCTCTATGGTGTGCTGTTGATTGTAGAAGGAATCCGAGTTCGACATAGGTTGATGATGTCCCCTTGAGGAGCTCATAAGGATTATTATATAAACTCTGCTAGTGGATTTATTCCGACATAATAATGAGGTTGATTGGTATGGAGTTGTCAGTAACTTAATTAATTAATGGGCATTGTATATCTTAAACATGAGGAGACTGTCGGACTCATAATAAGAAAGAGCCCTTAATGTAATTATGGGATTAGAACGGTAGTGCAGTAATAATATTTTAGTTGTATATATTATTATTATTGGACTTAAGTATAAGCTTTGGGCTAAGCTTGGATACTTAAGCCCAATGGAGGCACAACTCTAATTTTTCCTCTTGGTCCCTGCTGTAGCCCATATATAAGTCATCTCAGCTGTCCGAAAATCCTAATCTAAGAGATTAATCATTCCTAACATGTGAGGAGGGTTAGGGAATAGTGGATTGAGAAGATCTCGAAGATCGTCACCCACACGACATCGAGATTGGACTTGGGAATACAGCAGAAGATCAAGAGGTCGTTTGTTGTTGCTGTCTGCCAACTTACACGATTTTTATAAAATCGTACAGAAGACCAAATTTGACGTGTGATATATTGACGGAAAGCCACAGAAGAGAGCATCATTTTGGCATATAGATCACTCATATCGGAGATCAGAAGAGAGAGTTATGCTCAAAATGGTGAGGCTGCGCAGGCTGCCAGTGAGAATCCTTTTTCTTCAACATACCCTGGTGAAAGGTAATACGTTTTATTGATTTCTTGCTTCCGCTGAATTAGAAACGTATGGAACTCTAACGGTTCATGATAACCAAATGATCGAATTCCAACAATTGGTATCAGAGCTTCAGTTTCGTGGTGAAGCGCGACACGTTAGGCTAGGTTTTATGTGTATTCACATGTTAGGGTTTTAGAATTTGATTTCTTGGTGGATACCCTAACTGTACACAACACACACGATCATCTCATGATGATTCAACGGTGCACGGGTGGTTGCCACACGGCAGCGCGACTGTTGGAAGGTTGAGCGGTGTTGCGCGGGGATGGCCCTTCTTCCAGAACTTGCATGACTAGAGAATGGTGATGGCGAGTTGGGTTTGATCGGTGCAAGTTGAAGGCATGATTCATCCTTGCTGCTGGAATGATTCATACCAGCCGACGGGATGAGTAAAAACGGCATCTGGCATCGGTGCAGCCTCGTATGGCGGTTGCCTTAGCGCTCAAGTTTTCTAACTTATGGAGCAAGATAGCAGGTTAATGAATAGAGTGTCAGGCAAGGGATCGTGTATTCATGACGAGGCTGATGAGTGGCAACCAGCACGAACGAATGATTTCCATTAACGTAAGTCCATGGCGTTTCTAGGATGACGGACCATAGCGCTGGCTGATCGCGGACGTTCTGGCCGGTGTAGATGCACGCTGTGCATGACCATCAATGGCTATCAGTCGATGTTCGATGGCTAAGCTCGCAAGGCAACCTACTTGCAGGCAAGCGTTGGTGATTTCCCGCGGCGGTTCAGGCCGAGTTAGACCTACTTCCGTGCAGGTCTGATGGAGGTTCAGAGCGGATGTGCAGCTATTATGGTCGAGTCTGCAATGTTCTTCGTAGGTTCTGTGGAGTCTCGAGCGAGTCAACAACCAGTTTTCGATCGAGGCAGGATGAAGTTTGGGTAGTCTGCCATGGATTCTAATTGGGTCTGTGGTTGGCTGGGATGGCCCTGCACCTGGTTTCGAGCCAGCCTGGCATAAGTTCCGGGCGGGCCTGCACCTTTTTCGAGCGAGTCTGATGGCGTGACGTGGGTGGGTCCTCATTGTCGCCAAGTCAGGTCTGCGCTTGACCAGGTCGAGTTGGCGAGATGTAAGAGAACAGGCGCTCCAAGATGGATGACGAAGCACGGACGCAGACAAGCTGGTGTCATGGCAGTCGTGCGCATGGAAGAAGGATGCGGCTGGGCAGGTGTTGCAGGCAGGCGCTGGAGTATGGTGCTGGGCGGATATGCATGTGTGATGGCGGCCATATTATCATGCATCTTGGCTGATGGGCGAGAAGCAAGCTTGTGCTCACTGGTGCGCACAGAGATGAGCAATCATCGGGTGTTGGCTGCACAAACCGTGCATGTTGCTGAGCATGGAAAAATATGTTCTAGGCAGCATGGAAGCATGGCAACGTGGCATGCGGGTTGATGGGCGCTGGCACAAGATGCATCATAGGGCAGCATGCACGTTTGGTGCATGGATGAGTGGGCATTGGCGATCGTTAGTGAACACGAGCTGCGTGATAGGCGCACGGCAAGCAGCATCCTGGCGTGTGTGATGGCTGTTCTGCCAGGCGTGCGGGCTACTTGCACGAAGGCATGGTTTGGGGCACAAATGAAAGCACGGAGGTGAGCTGAGTGGCAAGCTCGTATCGAGCTTTGGCAAGACGAGCTACTCGAGTCGAGCTTAGTTTCTGTGCGGATTTTCAGATTAGGTTCCGGGGCGCTGCCCCAAGCCCCGCGACCTGTCTAGTCAGGTAGATCCCTAAGACCTCAGCGGGGAGGTCAATCCCCGTGTGCGTTCCTCGCATTCGTGCTAGGAGGAGAACAATCGAATTCCCTAATATATAACTGTTAATAATTGATTTAATTATTTAATTATTATTATATATGTATACATGTTCTCCGTGATTTACTGTCTTATCTGCCGTAATAGGAGCATGCTAGGTTGCATATTTTATTTTCGAATATTTTATGCATGTAAAAACCCTCGGTGTTAAATTAATAAGTGGGAGAGGGGATTGGTAATTAATTCTCGCGGCCTCCATTATTGGTTTGTAGGTGATGCAAGTATACTTGAGTTTGCTATAGTGCCTTCCTCCCAATCAAATGAGTATATTTGAGGATTATTGGTACGGACTTCATTAAATAATTATTGGTTGTAATGTGAGCACATGAACTTGCGTGTTGGCTATAGTGCCTTCCTCCCCATCGGATGAGTTTATATGCGGTTCACTAGTACAAACTTATAATTAATGACTGTAGGAAGTTATCCGAGCGCGTGTGTACATTTCCTTCTATAAGGCACATAAGCTTGCGCAATGGACTTGGGGTCAAATAATGGTGTACATTTAGGTGCAAATAATATGTATCTTCTCCATCAGAGTCACTGCTATTATTCGCATGGATAAAGAGGAACCGACTATTAATTATTTTGTCATGAGGTTAGGTTGACAAATGAAATTAATGGGTAAAATCTTCTCTTGTAAATGTTCAGGTTTGTAAACGTCCATACAATCGTGGCTTGCAGACTCACGGTGCTTGAGATATCGGTGAATTTTATTTTTATATTATTTTGAGGGAATCAATATAAAATGGATAAATTCGAAGATTTGATCGGTATATTTATGTGATTCTCTATATTTTCGAATGGTTTTATTTTACTTATTGTTTACTAAAAGAAAACATATTTACTGGTCCAAAATTAGATGATCAGAAAAGAATCTTGGTTTTAATTTTTACTGCTTAGAAAAACATATATGTTCTCACTAAAGATGTCCCATGATGCCTATTTAAGTCTCTAGTGAAGAGATGAGAGGTTCATAGAAATATGATGGTCTCATGCGACTCTTCAGATACTTGAGTAAGTTAGAAGGGCAAGAGGTCATGGTTAATTTGATGAATGAATTGTAAATACTTGGAGTAGATATTGAAAGAGAAACTTATATCAATTTATTCTTCATAGTTTGTCTAGGTGTTTCGAGTAAGTTCTGCCAGAAATACAAGAGGTTGTACATGGTGGGAACTTCTGACAAAACATGTGGCAAAGGAAATCCATTTTCATCAAGGTATGAACAAGGATAGTATCTCATTCACTAGTCGTTGAAGCATGATTAGTGATGGCATTTACTGACACGTTGTGTGTAAATACCAGAATCACTAAAAGCCTGCAACTAAATGATGTGAGATAATTGAGTACATGGGTAAGCTACGAAAGTAATGGTTGTTGCAGTGGGAGTTGTTTATTTATCTTACCATATGAATAAATGTTTGATTTTGAGAAATTATCTTTACGTACGTTTTCCTAGAAAGAATTTCATTTCAGTATGCATTTACGGATGGATACTCTTTTCATTTAAATGATCTGGTTATAGTGATGAATAATGGAGCTATAGTCTGTTATGGTACTTTAGTGACAATTTGTACACTCTTAAATCATGGTACTCTCATGATGCGAAAAATAGTAATTAATAATGAGTCTTCTAATCTAGTAAGAGAAAGGAACCTTCCAAAATGAACTCCTCGGCTGAATGGTGTAGCCGAAAGAAGGAATAAGACTCTTATGGTAATGATTAGATAGATGATGAATTATTTGAAATTATTAAATTCATTTTATGGATATGCCCTAGAAATGATAATTCGTATGAATGTTTGTCTGTTTGTGGAATATTCTAGAAAAATAAAGGGTGATTTATTTAGTCCAAAAGATCGAAGGGTGATTGTTAACACAAACGCAATATTTTGGAAAATGACTATGTAATAAATCACAAACTTATGTATAAGTTGTTCTAAAGGATAGTGAGAGGGAAAACACAATGTATTAGTACCAATTGTACAAGAAGAGATACCACAAGGTAAACTGCAACGCGTGTCACATCTGATACACAATTGTGTGTAGTGCCTTGTCATGGTGGGAGGGTTGTTCGACAACCTGTAAGATTTATGATTAGGAGAGTCGTGAGACTTGATCCCTAGAAAATATAAAATTTACCCATGGATACGACGAAGCACTACAATATAAAAATGCGATATCTTAGCAAGTTGCAATGATTTCTGGAATAGGATCTACGGATTCTAAATCAAATTTGGGAGCTTGTAAAACAACCAAATGGTGTAAAAGCCATTGGAAGTGGTCATATTAAATAAAAGAGGATCAAATTGTAAGGTGAAAACTTTGGAAGTAAAGCTTGTTGCGAAAAGGTACACTCAGAAAGAAAGGTTTCGATTATGAGGAAACCTGTTCACCGGTAGCTATGCCAATGTTGATCCAGATTCCTTTATCTGTTGCTAATCATATTGATTATGAGGAATAGCAAATAGATATCAACATAACTTTCCATATTGGAAGTCTTGAAGAAAACGTCTATGTGAAGCAACCAGAGTGATTCATTGCAAAAGGCTAAGAGTATTTTAATTGTAAGCTTAAAGGTGTCCATCAATGGACTAAAACAAGCTCCAAGATCATGAAACATCCATTTTGATAAGGAAATCTAGTGATATGGATTTAATCAATGCTCGTATGTGTTTTATGTATTGAAAAGAGTGATGGAAACGTAGTAGTTTTTCTTGTACTGTATGTAGATGATATATTGCTCATTGGAGAAAATAAAAGAGTGTTTTCGGACGTATGGGTATGGTTGATAGAGCAGTATGAAATGAATGACTTAAGATAAGCAAGAAATATTCATGCGATTATCTCAAGCTTCATGAATTTGATACAATTCTTTCTTGTTTTACCATGTAACTTTATCTAAGGAAATGTGTCTTGAGACATAAAAGAAGATAAAGGTGATGAAGGCGGTTTCTTATGCTTCGACGAATAAGAAAGCCTAATCTATGGAATGTTATGAACGAGAACGGATATCTGTTATGCTAAACGCATGGTCAGTGGGTATCAAGGCAACCCAAAACAAGAATGATGAACTGTGGTAAGACAAATACTTATGTACATGAAAAGGACTAAAAATTATATGTGGACTTACCAAACAGATTCACTGCTTCTTATGGGTTATATAAATTTAGATTTTTCAAATCAGATAGGGACGGCAGTAAATTCACCTCAAAGTTATGTGTTTAATTTTAGGAAGTTGAGTCATAAGATGGAGGAGTGTTATATTGAAATATATTTCGGACTCCACCATGGAAAAATGATAAATTTGAGCCTCTGAGGTAGCCAAAGTATTTATATGACTCTAGAAACTTCATGATGGACTTCAAAGTATTTCTATGTTTGCCCAAGGTTATCATAATTTATTGTGATAATAATGATGCAGTTGCAAACTTGAAGAAATCACAAGCCCATAAGCAACTAAACACATGGAGCGCGAGTACCAGCTATTACGAGAAATCATATGATGAGTGAAAGGTTGTTGTCACCTAGATTGCGTCGTATGATACCCTAGTAAATCTTTTTACAAGGACCTTTAGGCAAAAGTTTTTGATGATCGTGTAGTGGGAGTGGGAATTAGATGTATGGAAGAAGACATGACAACATAGTCTTTTAGTATAAGTGGGAGATTGTTGGAATGTATACTAAAAGTCTAGTTTTTTGTATGAACAATCTTATAACAATTAATTTGAAATGAGAATCATATTGATCAAATGATTGCATCTTATAATTTATTTATATGTACGATGTAATAGTCCACTTACTTTATACTGTATATAATATATTGTGCGACAACATGCGAAAGATCATATTATCGGTTTCTTTATAAAGTATAAACAGATGCTCACAACCGAGATAGACGGGAATTCTCTATCGGGACGGTTGTAGTGTGATTTGGCATTAGTTTGTCTTGACTATAGAATCATATTATTGCACTTCGTGTGTATTGAGCGGGACCGTCTGAGATCGTTCGACTTATACTGACTTATAGGAGAACTTGATCTCAGTTATTATGGATGTTCGTGCTCTTAATCCATATACAATAACCTCGACACGTAAGGCAGTATGTTTTTCTTTGATTCATCAATGGGTGAGATTTATATGTATTAAATCAATAAACTTGGTGAGTTGGCAAATAGTGTTGTCTCTATGGTGTGCTGTTGATTGTAGAAGGAGTCCGTGTCCGACATAGGTTGATAATGTCCCCTTGAGGAGCTCATAAGGATTATTATACAAACTCTGTAGGTGGATTTACTCCGGCATGATAATGAGATTGAGTGGTACTACTCTTGGATGAGACATTAATTAATGGAGTTGTCAGTAACTTAATTAATTAATGGGCATTGTATATCTTAAACATGGGGAGACTGTCGTGCTCATAATAATAAGGAGCTCATAACGTAATTATGGTATTAGAACGGTAGTGCAGTAATAATATTTTAGTGGTATATATTATTATTATTGGATTTAAGTATAAGCTTTGGGCTAAGTTTGGATAGTTAAGCCCAATGGAGGCACAACTCTAATTTCTCCTCTTGGTTCTTGCTGTAGCCTATATATAAGTCATCTCAACTGTCCAAAAACCCTAATCTAAGAGATTAATCACACCTAACATGTGAGGAGGGTTAGATAACAGTAGATTGAGAAGATTTCCAAGATCGTCGTCTACACGACATCGAGATTGGACTTGGGAATACAGTAGAAGATCAAGAGGTCGTTTGCTGCTGTTGTCTGCCAACTTGCATTATTTTTATAAAATCTTACAGAAGTCAAAATTCAATATGTGATATACTGATGGAAAGCCACGGAAGAGAAGATCGTTTTGGCGCATAGATCACTCAAATCGGAGATCAGACGAGGGAATTATGCCCAAAACAATGCAACTGCGCAGACTGTCGGCGATAATCCTTCTTCTTCAACATACCCTGGTGAAAGGTAATACATTTCTTTGATTTCTTACTTCCGCTGAATTAAAAACGTTTGGAACCCTAACGGTTCATATTAACCAAATGATCGAATGCCAACAACAATCTCATCAGGTGTTCCAAGAAAACTGAATATTCTGTTGATCTCTTCCTATTCAGACCACCTCTCTGAACAGCATCTCTTTCAACACTAGCTCGGCCATTACACACCCGACTGACCACATGCCTACTACACACGAATACCTCTCCAATCCCAGAAGTATCTTAGGAGCTTTGTATTATGGAGTGCCTGCACACCCAGATGAGGTTCGAAAATGGCACGCTAACTCGAAATCACAGATCTTCAATCTTTCTTGGTTGTTGATCAGAATATTTGATGGCTTTAAATCTCTATGCATGATGTGACTCTTGTGGAGAAATTCGACTCCCTCCAGCAGCCGCTTCATCAAGAATTTAAATTCGTTAGATGTCAACTTCTCTGATCTGCCTTTCATGTATTGTGGAGATCATTCCCCAAGTACTCCATGATCACGTTGACATCATCTAGTCATCCATAACCACCTGCTTGAAATCGATGATCGAAGGGTGGGGATGAATGGATTTCAGAATATTGATTCTCTCAGCGATGATTTGGATAATCCCTTCAACTCCTCCTCCATCCCAACAATCTCTCCAGTTTTCTTGTTCCGAGCTCTGTAAACGACGTTGTATGCTCCCTGACTGATCATGTTCAGAATCTCGTAATTGTCCACAATCCCACACCTAGGAATCACATCCCTACTTTTCGTATAACAATCGAACACCGAAAAATTCTCTCTAATTTCACTAAGGCTCGAATTCAATTTAGGGTTAATGTCTTCCAAATTCCGCTTCTTCTGAAGTTGTGCAGTGGCCAGTTCGTCAAAATCTGCAATTCCACCACCTTCATCAAGACTGTTTTTCTTCGAAATAATTGCTAGAATAGGTTTTGATCTGCAAGCTCTCTTGGTAGGATAATATGACGCACCCGTTCTCTCCAAAACTTCCTTTGCCATTTTTTAGATGAGATTTAACAAATCGATCTACAAAAGAGAAATATTTTAGTTTGTTATAGACTGGATTGAATATAAATAAGGAAAATATTTTGTTTGTGAATTTTGTTTGAAAAGATTTGATAATTGATTTGCTATGAATTTAAGGTAGCTAGAAACAGAGTGTAATGTAATGTAATAAAACCGCAAACTCTCAAACTATGTTGCCCTTCGCCATATAATTCAAATAATTTTAGTTTATATGTTTTTTTATTATTATTTATTTTTTCAGTTTTTTCTATGATTAGGTTAACTATAAGAAGGAGATTTTATCAATTTGGGCTTAAAATATGTGGACAAAGACTTGGATGAGACTTTTTCATGAGTCTCTTATGTGTGACGGACTACCTAGGGATGGATAAAATTACCGAATTTTTGGTATGGCAAAATTATCATATCGAAAAATATCAAAAATATAGGTATACTAAAAATTTCAGTAAGGTATGGTGCCGTATCAAAATTTTTAATACGGTATCGGAATATAAATTTTTAAAAATTAATATTTCGGTGTATACCAGAATACCGCAAATATATCGGTATTTCAGTATATACCGTACTCAAATATCAAAATAATAATTATTTTTATATTTAATATAGATTATTTGATTAAATTATTTTCAAATATTATATAATAATTTTGGTATGAATCAGTATTTTAACGGTATGAATCGGTAATTTTTTATAAAATAGGATGTTTTGGTATTTCGGTATGAACGATATTGATCTATAATATATCAAAATTTCGGTATACCAATTTTCGATATACCAAAACTCTCAGTACGGTATCGGTATGATTCTTTTAATACTGATAATTTCGGTACGGTATACGGTATAAGTTGATATTTTTGTTACGGTACGGTATGTCACCCCTAGGACTACCAATGAACCTAATTAAATCATTTTTAAAGGCCTTTTTGGTTGTTTTCAAATTAAAAAATTAATTGTAGAATAAAATTAAATGGGCCTAAATAAATTTGAAGTGCTTTGTTTGGTTTATATTAATTAAATAATTTAAAATTTAATTACGAAAGGAAAATTAAATAGGTTTTAAATGTATATTCCTTCTGTCCCGCGTTAACATTTACGTTTACTTTTTGCACTTAAATTAAGAGATATAATATTGTAATGTATAGTGAGGTGAGAGAAATAATATTTAATATAAAGTAGATAGTTGTATTAGTGTTGTGTGTGGGCCCTATAAGGAATAATTAATTATTTTGTGTGAGTCCAACTTGATAAAAAAGGAAACGTAAACTATAATTTGGGGACAAATAAAAATAAGGGAAAATAGATTTTTTAGTCCGCTAACTTTCATTCATTTTGAAATTAGTCCATTAACTTTTTTTAATTTTGAAATTAGTCCATTAATTTTATAACAATTTTGAAATTAGTCCATTAACTTCATAAAATTTAACATTTTGGTCCTTTGACGTGCTATGGCAGGTCATTTGAATATTTTCACCTCAATTAATCTATATCATATTTTTATTTAACCAATTTTATCTCACTTTTCATTTTTCACTTTCGTATACCAAACAAACAATATTAATCTCATTACTAAAGTGGAGCAAATTTGACTAAATATTGATTCTTCCTCCATCTGCTCAAAAGAGAGTCTTTTTTTCATTTTGGTTGTCCGTTCCAAAGAGGGTCACTTCCTTTTTTATACACATGAGATTCACACACACCCACTAATACAATTAAAATATGGGATCCACACTCCCACTAATACAACTACCCACTACACATTAAATAACAATATTTCTTAATCAACGTGCACAAAAGCAAAATGTCCTCTTTCGGGCGGACGGAGAGAGTATAATATAAATTTTTAGTGGATGCTATTTTTTTAAAATAGTATATATATATATATATATATATATATATATATATATATATATATATATATATTACATATTTTTTATTTTTATTTTTTAGAATAACCTGCTAATGACCTGTTGAAACGGACGATTTTGTTGAACTTGGTAAACTTTATGGACGAGTTTCAAAATTTTCAAATATAATGGACGATTTTCAAAATTCTGCAAATATAATGGAAGATTTTCAAAAAGTGAAAAACTTATGAACTAAATTCAAAATTTGGCAAAGTTAGCGGACAAAAAAATCTATTTTCTCTAAAAATAAAAAATATAAATGTTAACGCGGGATGGAAGGATTATATATTTTTTCTATGTTTTTCTTATTTAATTTATATTTTTTATCATTCAAAAATATAATAATTTAAAATTTATTATTCATTTGATTTATTTAATAATTTAAATATTACTCCCTCAGTCCATTTCTAAAGTGTTCATTTTACTATTTTTTGCGTCCGGTTCAAATGTATTCATTTCCTCTATTTAGTAAAGAAGTACACAATATGGCCCACCACTTCCCTCTAATCAACTACTCACTTTACATATAATAATAATAATACTCCTTAATTCATGTGCAAAAAGCAAATGGACACCTTAGAACCAGACGGAGGGAGTATAAATTAACAAAATGTGATAATATTTTTAAAAAGTAGTACTCTCTTGATCCCATTAAAGTTGGTATAATTTTTTTGGGCACGGATATTAAGGAATATAATAATTTAATGTAATGTTAAGTAAAGTGAAGTGAGAGAAATACTATTTAATGTGTAGTAGGTAGTTGTATTAGAGGTGATATGTAGGGCATATGAGAATAGATTAATTGTTTTTATGTGGGTCCCATATATTAAAAAGGAAATGTGTCAACTTTAGTGGAACAAACCAAAAAGGAAAGTATGTCAACTTCTATGGGACGGATGGAGTATATATATATATATATATATATATATATATATATATATATATATATATATATATATATATATATATATATATATATATATATATATATATATAATGATAAAAATCAAATAAAACTGATAACTTTCCATTTGAATTATATCATGCAAACACTAATGTGGAAATCTCATGAAATGGCTTTTTTGAAAATGATAAGAAGTGATAACATTTAGAATGAAAAGGGATGTTTAATTGTTAAAAAGTGATAATGTTGTTGTGCATGAACAATTTATTGTGATATAAGTAGTATGAATTATTTTTGAATAATTTATAGTATAAATGAAAAGTTATAATATTATAAAAAAAGAAAAGTGATATCATCTTTAAGAAAAAGTGATAACTATTTAACAAAGTGTATTTCACGAATAATTTACAAAATGAATAAAACGTGATAATATTTTTAATATAAAGTGATTCTTAATCAAAGAAAATGATATCCATATAATTAATTTAATTCACAAACAATTTAATAAAATAGTAAAATTGAAATCATTTTTAATAAAAAAAAGTGATAAATAGATAAAGAAAAGTGATAACCATTTAATTGAACTATTGTGTAAATAATACTTAGAATAAATAAAGTGATATCTTTTTTAATATAAAGTGATATTCAATTAAAATAAAGTGATAATTAAATTTTTAAATTTTCTAAAAACCAATTAATAATAATAATACACTTTAAACCTTTTTTACTACTAAATACAGTGGAAAAAAGAAAATCCTATCAAGTACACAATTTAACAAGATATGGACAAAATTACCCTCCACCCTCAAACACAATCCACATCAATGTTACGGCCGATCAACCATGGCTTCCCTCTATGGTCGACTCACCGCATAACTTTCTCATGCAGCAGGCCGTCGACACCCATTACAAATTTCAGCATCTCATGATCGATGGCCGCCGCCATTAAATCAGCCACGTCTTGCTTCAATTAACGAGTTCCTGTCGTCCCCGTCGATTTCACTTTCGTTCCAGTGGTGGCTATATGCTCAGATGCCGGAGAAACCAGATATAGGTTTTCTTCAATCCATGGCCGCTGCCATATCTCGTGCGGGGATCTTCCTTCTTGGGGTCCTACCATCGCGCTACATCTTTCAGAATCCTTCCCCATCTCTATCACCGTCGATTGATCTGATCCAAGGCGCTACTGCGCAAATCTCTCCATTGACGTGTGCTGGTGACCGCAACTTCATGTCCTCCGGCCATCTTACTGCTTGTTGTGAACCTTTCCGGCAAGTCTTCTCTGAATTGGGGTTTCTGGCTGCCGCCATCGCCCCTTGTTGGTGTAGATCGCGATTGCAACTTCTCCTCTAATCCTTCAACGTCCCTTTGGCCAAGCCTTCTCTAAATTGGGGTATCTTCAATCTATCGGCGTTCAGCTAGAAACTGATAATTCAGTGCTGGTAATCTCTCTTCTCTCTCCATCTGGCTTGAATTTGCAGAAGGATCTCTAGGAAATATTTGAATTTTTGCTCTTGATTTTGTTATTCTACATGCTTTATTGTTGATTGGCGCTTCTGTGTTAGGTTTTCAGCCTCGTAATTTACTTCTTGGATCAGGTTAATGTGACCCATTACTTATTTATTTCCACCAATTAAGGTTTGGACGTCTGATGGAATATTGAATCTTGTGATTACCAAATGAGTGAAAGAAGTATGTTCTTTTTTATGTTGAAAATATTGTTCAATTTTTAGCAATAGATAGTTTTGATGGATTCAATATTTGATATTTGCAGGTGATTCTGGAGATATTGATGAAGACACAGTGAAGGAGTTGGAGCATACATATTTGCAGAATAGTATGGATAAAGAATTTAATGAGTTAAATAATCAGTTGGAGAAGAAAGAGGTGCTTTTTTTAGCAATCAAATCTAGTTATTATACTTTTCTTGAATATTGAAATGAAACAATTGCTAGCCAAATCACTTATTATGAGAAAACTAACTTCTCCTTATCCTATATAAATCTCATCTTGCAGTCAGAGATGAAACTCTTTGGAGGATACGATATCACGGCTCTCAAGCAACACTTTGGGAAGAAAATACTGGAACTTGAAGAGGAAAAACAAACCGTACAGGTCTCCTATTAAGAGCAAAACATGGGGGGCCCTTTCCTTTTTTTTCATTATTTTTCAGTTTTTTGGGTATTCGATGGAAATGATGGTCGTTTGCATCTTCTTTCATGGAGTAACTACTTGACTTTGAAAAAAAATGTGAAAAAAAATTGCAAAGCCATTATATTCCACACTATTTATACCTTTGTCTCTATGAACTGCAGAACTACTCGACTGTATTAACAATCAATTTTGACTATGATCTCATCTTTCAACTTGTGTATTTTAAATGTGAAAAAAAATCAAAACAAAATGGGTAAAAGCAATTGTACAAAATAAAATGTGCAAAAAAATTAATGGTGCAAAACAAAATATGAAAAAGAAATTGTGCAAAACAAAAATATCCGGACTGCTCCGGTTTGTCGCTGGACCGCCGCTTGAACTCTGTCGCTGGCTGCCAGACCTCTGTCTGAATTTAAAATGTGCAAACAAAATGTGCAAAAACAAAATTGTGCAAAATCAAATTGTGCAAACACGTAGGAGTATTTATGGTATCACAATCATATATGTATACAACAAAAAATGTTAAAGAGTGTAAGAGCAAAAATCTTTGATTCGCCGCTTATTTAAGGGCTATTTCAAATAGTAGCCTCTCGGCTGCAATCATTCTTGATTCTTCCAAAGCTACCTACACCATTATCATAATGTCAATCTTTAGAACAGATTATGTAAAGATAACATCTATTCTAGGTTCACTCCAAAAGGCATTACAAACACTCTTTCTGCCTCTGGACAAACATTGAAACATGTATATTTCATGGAAATTTATTCAATATCATATTTTATTATACTTATATAAGTTAGAAACAATCTAAATAATCCAATCATGAGTAAAGTCTCTAAATTACTCCAGAAAAAGCAAGAAAATATATGAACATAAAGGTTAAATATACGAACATTTAGCTTCGAAAAGCCTACTCGTCCCCAAATAGGTGAAGTGTGCTTCCAAATAAAAAAATTAAATTTCTGCGCACGAATAATTTCAAGAATGTAATTAATGTAATTTAGCAGAAAGGATACAATATCACTCAATTGAAAAAAAATAATCCAATTTCACATAGTTACAAAATATACCTTACAGCACCTACAATTGATTTGTGGGAAATGTAATTATACAAAAGCAGTACCAATTTCAGCATATGTAATTAAGTAGAAATGGACACAAAATTACTCAACTGGAGAAAATGAATCCAGTTTCACATGCATTACAACACATTCTCCTATTGATTTGGGGGAAATGTAAATAGAACCATAAAATGTTATATTTAATCATGATTTAGATGCTTCTTTCTATAGATAGGTGTAGATGTATCAGTCCCGTTTAATTGTATAGGTGGTAGATAATTATAAGCTACCTTAATTTGAAAAGACAAACCATGAAACATGAATTTAAATGAAAAAAGAAAGGAAAAAAAATAATATATCTATAAACATAAAGATTAAATATCGTGTAAATAACCTTACTATATGTGTCACCTTATATCTCATGGATCTCATACCTTTCGCCTTAGATTCTGTTTCAAGTTCAATGCACTGATCTTCATTTATTTTATCAAACATGAAGAAGCACGTGATAGTCAAGTAATTATCATTCACATAAGAAAAAACCTATGTAAGATCCTGGAACTTGATAGCAGGTTTTGCTGTAATTATCGTGCATCTACTTTGGTTGGTTGAACCATGTTAATTAGAAGACCAACATCAATTTTTTGCTTCAGAAAATTAGATTGATGCTAAAATGTTAAAAGTATGAGTAAAGTGATTATCATTCACAAAAGAAAAAACCATGTCGTAAGAATTTTAGGCAAAACACATACATGATGGACACTAACTCATTGAAGCAGTTGCTTGGAATTTTATGAAGGCTCTTGTATTACTAAAAAATGCATTTGCTAGTAAAACGGTACCCCAGGTACATAAAAATTAGGCGATTTGATCATTGCCACAGTTTATACATCAAATTCTATATACACTGATTCCTCATTTTTAATAAAAAAAAAATTAATTTCATCCACCAAAAAAAGTTTAGAAAATAAGAGTATATAAATAAATTTAAAAAAAAAAACTGAACCTTAATACGTGGACTGCCTTGCCATAAATACATTTTAACCTCTAGAGAAACAGAATCAAAGACATCATACTCAGATGAGCTTCTACAGAAACTGAAGCAAAGAGATCATACTCAGATGAAACTCTAGATAAGAATTAAACATAAAAAATAATAACTTATCTGGTCAATTCTCAGCTTGTTAATAATCAGCAAGCAAAACTAAACTTCTCACAGTTCATCAATCATCAATGTACTTCAGCAGAATCAGAAGAATAAAAACACACATACAATTAAAGGTTGAAATTATAACAACTGGAGCTATAATACAAAATTACCTCAATGCAACTTCTCATCCACTACATTTCCCGAAAACACAAAAATCCGACCAAATCATTCAGAGAACAAAACAAAAATTAAAATTAAAAGAAGAATTACTCACTCAGTAAGGGCACCGAGCTGGCGAGGAACACCGACTAAGGCAGCCATGGAGTTGCCTTCTAGCAAAGCTGGTAAATATATGCATAAAAGGTATAATCATATAGGATCAGTAAATCTACCATCATAAAGTAAATATTAGGAGTATAACTCTGGATAGCCATGAGCTATTTTCTCTAGGTATCCTGTCCGATACAAAATATAAAAATGAGTAATTAACAGGACTTCAAATTAGCCAACAAAGGCAAGTTAACTAATAATTAATTGTACATCTCTAATTTTCTCAATGTATGAAAATGTGCATTTTTTTTCAAAAATCCCGTAGTAATCATATTCACAAAATCCACCACTTCATTTTGACTCCCAAGTTTATTAATAGGGCATCGGGCCTGGTATTCAATGTCATTGATTCATTGAGTATACTTGCCGACATCACTGAAAAAATATGCAGGATTGCATAAAAAACTAAGAATCTTGAAATGGGCTTTAATAAAATCCGATTAAAAGGTTAGACATAAGCATATATGAAGAGCAAAATTATCAACAATAGACACATAATCTCCAATTAATAGGTGAACAACCACACAACAACCACCAAATCACCTTAATTAATTAGAATCCGAAATAATTAATCCCAAAATCTGTTATTTGACATGGATAACTTATCACTCTACATACTCTGCACAAATATTTAAACTCATAAGCTTCAACACTGAATATAAGAGATATTATCTTAATATATATCATCTTATCAGGTCAAATTTACTAAATTTTAGAGACCGTCTTAGTTTCAAGATTAGGGTATGAATTTCAAACTAAACCCATGTTACATACAGCTATGATTTGCCATTTCCTTTACGCAAAGATTAGGAACTCATATTTCAAACATATGATACGTATATCTTCCATTTGTCAAAGCAACCATATACACATCTAGTGATATGAAACCATCACTCCTGAAAGAATGGAAGCAACATAAAAGGCTGTAAGCAAACATTGGTCTAAAAGTTCAGCATAATAAGTATGTTTGATAAAGTGATGCATGCCTAAAATCTGAGAATGGATCCCTTCCTTGCCAATTCATTTCCTTCCAATGATCTAATATTAAGCCGCGAAACTCCTCTCCAGGAGAGACAGAATGCCACAATATCCTTAGAGCACAGGCAGTAAAAAAGTTAATCAAATGACGTATTTAGGCATGCGTACTAAAATGTAAAGGATATAAGAAAATGTTCATGCATGCACAACGAAAATCTCAACACAAATAAAGGCTTACAGTCCAAATAAAACTGCAAGAATAAAGCAATTTAATCCTAATATACTACAATTACCATCATACACAGCAATACCATATACACAGGCTCACAGGAAAAGATTTTTTTCTCCATAATATATATGCATGGTGTATCAAACATTAGAAGACAATCCTTGTAGTTAAAATGACATGAAAATAAAATATATCTTACTAATTATAAGATCATTCACAGCTTGAAAACTATAATATGTCCTGAAATCGGTGCAGAAAGGAGTGAAAAGTGCAGAAATCTAATTGCAACATAATGGGCAATGTGAGAAATAGCCATCGAAGAAATAATAAGCCGTTTTGATCCATCAGTAACACCTAAAATCGGTAAACACGAAGCAAAAGTGAAACATATATTAAGCATAAAACTTCTGAATGCTTCTGATAAACCAAGCAAGAAACAATTTCAAGCAACTATATGACTACATAATCTACTAAGAATTGTGTTACACCTGCCAATTTAAATTTGTGCATAAAAAGTGATGAACATGTTAAAACTATAATATTAAGCCTTGATGCAAGCGCGTAAACCATTGAGTAGCAGTACAGAAAGTTAAATATGAAATTAACCAATTAATCTTTATTGCAATTCCAATATATTTAAAATATTAACAGAAATATGTGCATATCAGAGCTGGTTTAGTAAACAGCAATACTATTATTATGGAAAAAAATTAACACTCAAAATTCCCCTAATTCTTCAACCAATTTTATAATAAAAATAAAAGCATTTACTTTCAGGTGGCTCCTTAAAAGAGTTTATGGAGAAAAAAATAGTGCAAATAAGGAAAATAAAAGACAGCAAACAGAATTGCATAAGAAATAAAGTGGGTACGCATTTATGGACAAGAAAGATAGGCACGAAAATAAAATTAAAATAATCATAATAATTAGAGATGATATGAGTTCATCTGGTAGCAAAAAACTGCTTTCTTATGATAGCCATAAACCAAGCTAGAAATTTCATGTGCTGCCTGATTTAATACAGCTACGAAATGATTCAAAATCTTGTTTAGGAGCATTCTAATCACAACCTTGACAGGATATAGCAAGGAAACAGGTGAAACCATAAATCTTGCCTCATTCTCAATTACTTCTGCAAGTTTTTCAAACGACCATAACCTTTTTCTCTAGCAAGTGACCTATTTGAATCCTGCATTGGAACGCACAATATAATTTTCAGATAAGCAATCACATTTTTCATACTGAAAAACTAATCCACTCCACAAGGGACAAAATATTGAAAGTTGATTAAGAAACATAAAGATATGCTACATCATCTTATCTATAAATAATCCAAAGTTACAAATTAATTTATACTGCACCGAGCAAAAATATGTATGCAAGAGTTTGAAAAGGCAAAATGTTATGTTCAATTCATCTCAAGGGGGCTTGTAAAGTGATATAGGTCTTCATTCTCTTTCTCTGACATGCAATAATAGTAGTCACAATTTTCAGGCCAAGAAAAATGGAAAGCCTAACAGTCAACTCAACAGGGCTCCAAGCAAAGTGGTTCTTATGGTATGCACAAAAAATTGCCTAAAAGTTCATCCGCCATAGAATTGTGGCTGAGGCATAGAAATTACCTGTGTTCTCCCCGCAATTTTATAACATCAAATGAGGATTTCTTCTGCTGCAATCAACTCGCTCTTACCAGAATGCAAAGAACCGTCACCACAACTACAATCAATTTCCAATTTCCATGAAAGCCTCAATATGATTTCAAACCTGAATCTGTAGTTGTCGTCCGCCATTGATATAATAATATCATCATCTTCATTTTTGTCATCACCTCCATCTCCCTCTCTATTGAGAAAATATAAAATAATAAAAATAAAAATTGAAAAATGTAAACAGGAAGGACAAATACCAAGTAATCATCGCATTATAACATGCAAAATAACTCAAAGTTATAATATCTATGTCAAAAATTATTCACATCAAACATTTTGAGAAGAAAGGAAAACCTGTGTCAAAAGAGATTCATTGTTGGGCTGTAAAAAGCAAATAGGATAATGGAAGAGATCGGTTAACCCGGCCGAAAAACAAATCTAAGAAACATACACAATTGGGAAACTGAGGATGTTAAACTAAAGGACAGGAGGATGAACAAATACCAAGTAATCATCGAGTTATAACATGCAAAACAACTCAAACTTATAATACGTAGGTCAAAAAACTGATTTTAATCAGCATTATAAATTCTACCTAAAATTCAAGTAAAACCTTGTCTCTATCCGCCAAAACAGTTTATATATACAACAACGTCGTTTTCCATTTATTGCCTAAATAAAATATAACCTCTTTTATAATCAAAATAAAAGGAAAGAAAATATAACCTCTTCTGTAATCAAATAATATACCTTCTCTTTATTTGTGTAACCACTGAGATCATCCCCAATCTGAAGAGTAAAACATACTGCTAAGATTAGCAAGCTAAACAAATCAAATAAATTTAGCTTAGTAAATCTCTTAAATTAAATAATAAAAGATAATAGACAAAGAAAGATATACCGTGGTATCATCAGAATCACGTTCATAATTCGGTGCAACGCTAACCTTAGTATAAAAATGCAAAAGCAAAATTTGAATTAGACACTACATCATTTTATTTCCAAATCCATCGTTTGGTCTCATTTGAAAATAATTCAATAGACACTACATATGCAGTATCAAATCTTAGATTCATCAGAATCCCATTTAGAAAAAATGTCTTGATTTAGATGTATAGGTTTTCTTATGAGTTCTTCAAATATCATTTTATTTCCAAATGCAACACTACATCAACACAGACCGATTACTTCTCTTAACAATAAACGTAAAACAAAACTCACCTTGGTTTTATCAGAATCGTTGGGAGCGGAGGCGATGTCTATGACGAAGGCAGTTACCGGAGCAGCGACAATGGGTGTCGAAGGGAAAGCAACGGCATAACCCTGATCTTGACAGCAGCAAAGTGAATACGAAAATGGATAGGGAGAGGAAAATTCAGCGAAAAGAAGAGAAGAAGATCAGCAAACGAGAGATTAGGGTTTGAAAAAGAGTTTTGTTCAATAAATTACAAAATTTATAAAAAGATCCATACATTTTGTGAAAATTAATGGAATGGCGCCGAGTTTTGTTCCCTTGTCAAGCTATTTTTTTAGGAAACAAGATATATTTAAAAAAATTCAATTTTTGCTGCATATTAATTAAGCAATTAAATAAATAATTAAAAAATGATATTGTGTAAATGTATATTAATTAAATATCTACAATAAGTACAGTTAAATTATTGCACAATATAGTTATATTATTGTATAACAATGTTGCATAATTTAATATTAAGTCATGAGCATCATTATAATTAGATTTCTGCTCCTTATATTATTACACAACACATTTAAGAGTATAATTAGTTAGATGCATGACATGATTATATAGCTGACAAGGTTATATTACTGCACAACTAATGTATATTTTTGCATAACCTATTTTATCTAGGACGTTTATATCTCAATCTTCGTGTCTTATATCGTTTTCACGTAGATGTATGTTGGAATTTCTTTTTTATTTATTTAATTAATTTAAGGTTTCATGGTGATTTCACTGGCTTAAAGATAATTTATGATATAACAAAAAAGTATAGTATTTAAAAAAAAAAAAGAAGAAGAAGATAATGAATATTTATATCTTTTTAAGCAAGATTCAAATTTTACAAAATAGTAAGATAAGGGATATAACAGGAAGATTATTATGAATTTTTGTAGTTTTACTAATTTTATATGTATCTTGTATCTACGAGCAATATACTTATATATACTTTGTAATTAAGAGTAATTATTTCCTTTATTTATATATATATATATATATATAAAAGAATATAAACAAATAAAATCGGTAACTTTTTATGTGAATTACATTATGAATAATTAATAATGACATAGACTAGTGTGGAACCATCTCATTAAATGACTTTTGTGAGAATGATAAAAAATGATAACATTTACAATGAAAGTGATGCCCAATTGATGGAAAGTAATAACAGTGTTTTGAATTATTTCATAAACAATTTATAGTATAAATGAAAAGTGATAACATTTTAAAAGAAAAGTGATAATATCTTTGATCAAAAGTGATAACTAATTATCAAAGTGTATTTCATGAATAATTTATAAAATGAATAAAAACATGATAATATTTTTAAAAAAAATTTATTTTTAATCAAAGAAAAGTGATATCCGTATAATTGAATATTTCACGAATGACACACTGGAATAATAATAGGTGACAGTATTTTTAATAAAAAATTATAACATTTTTAACATAAAGTGATATTCAATTAAAATAAAATGGTAACAAAATTGATGAATTATCTCATAAACAATAATTAAAATAATAACAATAATAATAATAATAAATATCATATTTTTTATTAAAACTGAAAAAAAAAAAGTTGGATCATGGAATAGTGGTGTTTTATCGAATTGTGTAGTGCTTGAAGTCGTCTGGGCCGGCCGAAATGATTATTAAGATTTAAAAAAAAAAACTTAATTAATTAGTCAAGTTAATTAAGGTCCTTCTTTTCTTTAATTTTTTTAAAGGCCCTTTTTTGTTATAATCAAATAAAAAAATTAAAAAGTAAAGAAAATTAATTTGATTTAATTATTTTAAAAGGCTTTGTTTTGTTACTATCAAAATAAAAGTTTAAAATTTTTAATTAAACCTCATATAATATAATATATATATATATATATATATATAATATGAAACTCGCGTATTACGTGAGATCATTTAATTATTATTTTTATTTTTATAATTAAATTAAATCCCTGTCATATAACGATTCAATATTAATTAAGATTTTTTTATAGTTAGATAATTTCTTTCATTAATCTAAAGAATTTGCAACAAATTATAATATTTGACTTTTGATAATGTGACATACTGACATATAACTAAATTATGTAAAAAGTTAATATATTTGTACATATATTCTAATTTTTTTAAATAATGTTGACTTGTATATTTTTATATGTTACATTATAACATAATATAATTAAAAACTATTTATTATTTCTGTCTCTCTAAAAATATGTGCAACCAAAAAAGGCAATATTGTCTCCCTACTTTATATTTATGCAGTTAATAGTGTTTTATTTTTTTTCATAATATTTAAGTGTAATTATAATCAAAGTATGTACTTCCTAATAATAATTTCTAAATTTTATTGTTTGTCTAAAATAAATGTCAATTATAAGAGAAGAATTTCAATATATTATTTCTTATACTTGATTTGATTTTATATTAATTAATTTATTCATATTAAAAGATTTATTTATTAATTGAAATTAATAATACTAAAGTAAATAAGTCATAATAAGTGTATAAAAAAATAAATAAATAAATAACTATACGTCATTTTAGAGCGTTCAAGAGACGATACATTAGCTAAAGAGAACTTTGATATAATATATATATATATATATATATATATATATATATATATATATATATATATATATATATATATATATATATATATATATATATATATATATATATATATATATATATATATATTGTTATAAATAATATTAAGTGGAGTATTATTTTTTACTCATGATTATTGTTAAGGCTTTCTTAATTAACTACATAATAGTAAATCTATTTTCGTTATTGTTATTTTTAAGAAATTAATGTAAAAGATACATAAAATTAATTTATATATAATATTTTTTAAATATTCATAAATTTATAATGAATTTATTATATTTAATTTTTAATTTAATTTTATTTGTTTTAAACTATATAAACAACTTAATAAAATAAATTCTATAATTTATATGTCATAATAATTGAATAATTAAGATATATGTAAATAAATGTATAAATATTAATATACTAAAATAAAAAAAATCAAGATATATACAAACTCGATTTTAATATTAGTTGATTTGAAATTGTGAATCTATTCAAGAATACTTAAATCAATCATCTTTCTCTTATCGATTCAAAAATACTTGAATCAGTCATCTTTCTCTTGAAGAATGAATCGATTCATAAGAGGTAAATCGATTCTTGAATACTTGAATCAGTTCTTTTCCTCTTGAAAAATACTTGAATCGATTCTCAAAAATCGATTCTTAATAGGTAAATCGATTCAAGAATACTTGAATTAGTTCACTTTCTCTTTAAAAATACTTAAATCGATTTTTTAGAAGTAGATCGAATATCTATTTGATTCGCTCCATCGAAATAAACTTTTATACTTTCATAAATAAATTCTCTAGAGGAACTTGAAGAAAGCTTCTATTCATCTTGAAGAATCGAATGTGTATTTAGAATGAATAACAAAAAGTCTTATTTATAGATGGGTGAGAGAGAATATTATATGTAATATTTTTTTCTCTTTATATATGCTTTAATTTGATACTAATTAATTTATTGTATTAAAAGATTGAGTAATAATTAATTAATGATATACAAATAAATAAATAAAATATTAAAATTTAATTATTATTAAAAATAAGAAACACATTATTTAAAAAAATATTAAATAAGAAAATTAATTAAAAAACTAAATAAGAAAAATATTAAAAATTAAAAAATTGAGAAAATTACACGTCACTTGGAGCGCTCTGGAGATGACACGTCAGCAAGAAAAGTTTCTGCTATTGTAAAACTACGATATATATATATATATATATATATATATATATATATATATATATATATATATATATATATATATATATATATATTATAGCGAAAGTGATATCTATTTTAAAAGGTGAAAAATGATCTCACATGAGACGGTCTCATGCAATACCTACCCTTAATTTACTGCATTAAAAGATTTAGTAATTAATTAATGATACCCAAATAAATAAATAAAATATTAAAAATTTAATCATTATTAAAAATAAGAAACACATTATTTAAAAAAAGAAAATATTAAATAAGGAAGTTAATTTTAAAGTAAATAAGCAAAATATTAAAAAAGTATTAAAAATCTAAAAATTGAGAAAATTACATATCACATTGGAGCGCTCTGGAGACGACACGTCAGCAAGAAAAGTTTCTACTATAGTATACTTAATATATATATATATATAAGTAATATTATAAATAATATTTAAGTGGAATATTATTTTTTAATATAATAATTTAATTTAAATAACTTAAACTTTCGATATTCTACATGAATTAATTATTCAACCTCTTGTTCACTAGAGATAAATCGATTAAAGAGTATTTGAATCGATCCGTTTTCACTTGAAGAATACTTGAATCAATACTTTAAAGGTAGATCTTAAAGAATATTTGAATCGATTATTAAGTGTTAATACCTTAATCGATTTTTTCTTCTTGAAGAATCAATTCTTAAGATATAAATCGATTCAAAAATACTTGAATAGGTCATCTTCCTCCTGAAGAATCGATCTTAAGAGGTAAATTGATGCAAGAATACTCAATTCGATTATGAAATTGATTTTTTAGAGATAGATCGAATATCTATTTCATTCGCTCTATCGAATTAAATTTTTATACTTTTATAAATCAATTCTCTTGAAAAACTTGAAGAAAGCTCATGTTCCTCTTGAAAAATCAAGTATGTGTATTTAGAATGAATAACTAAAAAGTCTTATTTATAGGTGGGGTGAGAGAATATTATATAGAATATTATTTTTTCCATTTATATATGATTTAATTTGAAACTAATTAATTAATTTATTGATTTAGTAATTAATTAATGATACCAAGATAAATAAATGAAACATTGAAAATTTAATCATTATTAAAATTTAAAAATAAGAAACACATTATTTAAAAAAGAAAATATTAAATAAGGTAGTTAATTAAAAGTAAATAAGGAAAATATTAAAAAAATATTAAAAATTCAAAAAAAATTGAGGAAATTACACGTCATTTTGGAGCGCTCTAGAGACGACATGTCAACAAGAAAAGTTTCTGCTATAGTATACTTAATATATATATATATATATATATATATATACTACTGTGCAATAGTTTTTAAGATGCAGTTGGGTCAATTTTGACCCAATGACACGAATATAAATATTGTAATGAGCCCGATGGATCATTCACCGCCTCCTCTCTCTACACATCGCTATCGGTCTCTCTCCCCCATCTCTCCGCCTACTCTCTCTTCTTTTGCGCTCCCATTACCCATCTCTCCGGCCTCATCTCTCTGCCGCCTCTTCCTATCGCTCTTTCTCTCTCTCTTTCCGTGGTGAATGCTTCTCCATCCTCACAAATTTTATTTTTCCCTTTTCTGTTTTTTATGCTAATTTTCCAATCACTATCGTTTCTCTGCTGCATCTTCCTATTGCACTTTCTCTCTCTTCTTCTTGTAGCGAATGCTTCTCCATCTTCGCGAATTTTATTTTTTTCCCTTATCTCTCTTCTAATCTCATTTTTCAGCCTCTGTCTCTCCGGCTTGGTCGCCTCTCCTCTTCACGCATACCTTTCAAATCTTCTTCAAGCAGGCTGTGTTCGGATCTTCTTCAAGCAGGCTGTGTTTGCGATTTGAAAAGAATCGATGTCTATGATTCGATTTTACAATTTCTTATCATCTTATTTTCTCAAATTTTATTTGATAAATATGTTTCAAATGCTGTAATTTGTGAATTCTTCTTCAATTCTTCATTTGTGGTTGTTGACGATTTTGCAACAAGTAGAAATTGATGGAGATTGTGTGGAAAGTTTTTATTTAATTCGATAGTATATACGTTTAATCATATAAATATATTACATTCTACTCTTATATGTATCATTAAATTTATATAAAAATGTAATAAATTTGCATTGATTCTCTTAATATATTATTTTTACAGATTTTGTGGGTTTGTGTTGATCTTTCTTTCTTAAGTTGATATAAAATTCATTTAGAGAGAGAAAGAAGAGAGAGAATAATTGGGGATGAGTATATTAATTTTAATTTATTGGTGTATATAATTTATAAAATAAATGTATCATTTTTATTCTTAAGTTGTACTATTATTATGCATATAATGTATATGTTATTTTTAATGAATATATTTTTTTAATAATTGTATTAATTGTAATTCAATAATATATATGTTTTCCTTAATAATTGTACTAGTTGTAATTCAATATAGTATAAGTTTTACTTATATAAAAATATTACTTTTTCAATTTTTAAAATTTACAAATATTAATATTTTATATCAATGTTTTCATTTAAACTTATATTCACTTAAGCATTAAAATGAATACATTTATTTAAAAGTATATAAACTAAGAGTAAATCAAAATTAATTTCAGAAAATTGAAATATCTTTAATATAAAAAATTATATATTTATGAAGAAAAATATTATACATTAATAAATAAAAATTAATACAGTTATTTAAATATAATAATAAATGATCTATAATTGTGTTCCCAACTCCAAATCCAGACCAACTCCAGGTCGACCAACTCTTCCACAGACTAAAAAAACTAATACAACTCAATGCAAAAAAGTAATACACTATAATACAAACCTAGCAATCATAACCCGTGCGTTGCACAGACATGGTTGATATTTAATTAACTAATTTATTTATTTATTTTTTACATATACCCCTCCTTTCATCCTAAAAGTCCTTATTTTATCATTTTGAGTGTTCACTCCAAATGTATCAATTTTCTTCTTTTTAATAAAATGATCTCACATATGACTCACTACATATACAATTATATACTATACATAAAAAAAATAATACTCATTAAAATACGTGAAAAAAATAATGACCACCTTTAACGTAGGCAGAAAGATTATCACAATGTAATTTTTTGAGATCAGAGATTTGAAAATTGATTAAATTATTTAAAGGGTCTGTAATTTATTTAAATTATTTAATTAAAATTTTTTTATTAAAATACTACTGTACATATATATACTACCTCCAGTCTGATAATAATTTTTACATTCCTAAAAATCTAGTAATTATTTATAACACATTGCAAAAATTTTATAGAAAAAGAAATAAGTAATTTTATGGTACCGTAAAAGTATTATATTATTATGTGAATAAATTTTGAGATAAATAAAAAAAAAGTGTGAAGTTATAGCATGCACGAATAGAGATGGCAACAGGTAAGGTACCCGCTTATTTTGGGATACTCGTACTCATATACGTTTAAATATTAATTAATCGTATTCATACCCGTCTCATTTTAAATTAATATTTTATTCAAAATTAGTATACTATTATTAATTAAATATAATATAAATTGATTATTTAATTTTGTCGTACTTAAGAGTGTTAATATTATACTATATATTATTATGTGCATAAATTTTGAAATAAACAAAAATAAAAAGTGTGAAGCTATAGCATGTAGGAATAGAGATAGTAACAGGCAGGGAACCCACATTTTTTTGGGTACTTATACTTGTATCCGTTTATTAAATACTCGTATATGTACATGTCCCGTTAAAAAATTTATTATCATACTCATACCCGTCTCATACTCATTTATCAAAACTCGTGGGCTATCCGTACTCATTTAATATTAATTTATTTTATCTATATTTATATTTATTTATTATGTAAATTAATATTTTATTAAAAGTATTTTATTATTAATTAAAAATAATATAAATTCTCTTTTGATATTTAATTAATTATATTTTAGACAAAGTTTATAATTAAAATAATTTTTTAACCTAAGAAATATTATGGACAATGAAATTAATAATATACAAAATAAATAAAATATTTCAACAATAAAGATAAACATTGTGTAAATGATGTTATGTATTCAATATCAAAACAAAATGAAATGTATGACATAAATAAAATACACGTAAAAAAATTACTTAGATATATAAATAATTAATTGACATATATATATATATATATATATATATATATATATATATATTATGAGAGGTCGATAAAATAAATGGATGAGATAAAATAAAAAACAAAATGAATGGATGAGATGTTGTTAAAGATTGGTAATCACAATCAAGGGATGAAATATTATAATAACTAATAAATGACCAAAATTTAATATTACCAAGATAAATTAGGTAGGTTAAAATGGGAGGGAATAATTTGTTCTAATTTTAACTTTTAAAGTGTGTTTTATTATATATAAAGATAAAAGATAAAGATGTACTTACTTCGTCCCAAAAATATTGACACACTTTCCTTTTTACGTTGTCCCACAGAAATTGACATATTTCATTTTTAAGAACATGGACCCATACAAAAATAATTTATTTATTTACATGGGCCCACACACACATTACACTCACCACTAATACAACTACCTAATACACATTAAATATTAGTTCTCTCACTTTACTCTATATTAAATTATTATACTCTTTAATCTCCGTACCTCTAAAAAAGGCGTCAATATCTCAGGGATGAAGGGAGTATTACACTTTAATAAATTATAAGAATAAGAATTTAGATCACATTATCCCTTAGTATTCACGTTCCATCGATTCCAACCCAATCAATTTAGTAAACCCAACCAACGCAGATCTTCAATCGACACCACCGACCTTGACACCACAATCTTTCCTATTCTCATTTCTTCCAATCTTCCAATAGCTTCTACCAGTGAAGGAGATCAAGTAAATTCCTCCATCATTGTCCACCGCCAATTCTTCATGAAATTCTAAAAAATCTCATATTCTGAATTTAAGAGATAGCATAATTTCTTTCTGAATTTAAGCGACAATGCAGTTAACTAAAGATGTAGATCAACAAAACATGTGGAAGGTGAAGACGGTGGAAACAACGTTGATGATTTGAGACCTAATGAAGAAGAGATATGCAACGTGATGATATAGATCGGCGCGATAGTGGAAGGTGGAGGCAGGGGTGGCCGGTGCGGTGCGTGGCAGTGGAAGGTGGAGGCGGCGGTTGGTGATCTAGAGAAGAAAGAAGGATGGAGGCGTGCTCTGATTTAGGGAGTGAAATAAATCACCCAAATAGATTTTTTTTAATTATATACGTGACCCATTTTCTAAATATTTTTATGTTTTTAGTGTACAACTAGCTTTCGACCCGTGCGATGCACAGGATTGTGTTTAATAAATATATTTTATTAATTTGATACTAATTATTTAAAAGACGAATAAAGTTATAGGATCAATTTACAAAGATGTATAATCCTAAAGAGTACTGATTAACTAAATTTGAAGATTGCATATTATAAATTAAATTTTATTTTCTTTGAATATTTGTTTATTTTACCCTTAAGACGTTTAGGTTTGGAAATGAAATTATTCATATGTGTTAATTCTTTATATTCATCGAATTTGTTTAATATCAATTTGATAAAATTATGTATTTCTTTTATGTTTTCGTGTCCTATATATTTATAAGTTTTAATTGCAAAAGGGTTGACTGAATTTATAAAATTGTAAACTAAAACTTTAATTTAATTAAATAATATTAACAAAAAGGATTAATCTTTTGAACAATGTAATTTATAAACAAAATACGATCATTATTGTAATGAGTCCACCTTTTATTTTTCTATTAAATTTATTGTCATTATGAATTCTAAACACCAACATATTATCTTTACAATACGTAAACGTTATAACATCATCAATGCATATGTTATAAAACCTTTCAAACAGATCATGCGTACCCACTTCCAAAATAGTACTTGTTATTTTTATGTACTATAGAAATTGTTCAGTTGCACGCTAATAGATATAACAATGCAATTTAAAAAGATGCTCATTCTGTCCTTAAGTAAGTATACATTTGTTTTTTACATAAATTAAGAGATGAAATATTTTGTAATATTTTTTGAACGGAAATTAAGAGATTATTTTAATACTATATAAATAAGGTAAATGTATTAGTGATATTTGTAAACCCCATTTAGAACTTTTTTTTTTGTGTGAGCCACACTTGTAAAAAAAGGAAATGTATACATTATATATATTGAGACTAATGAAGTATAATATTTATCTAATTATATTATTCCCTACTTTGCTAAATACTTCCCTTAAAATCCTATCTTGGGAGGGTTTATAATATTTATCTAATCTAAAATTAGTCCTTAACAAAAAATTTCACATTTTTAAATACTTCCATAAAAACATAATTCCTGCAAAAAGCAAAATATAAATTTCCTCTGCCTCTCGTCTTTTTCAAATAAAATTTGTAGAACTGTTTTGATATTGAAACTTCATAAAATGAAGTATAATTGATCATACAAAACTTAAATAAATAATATGGAACAACATAACAATGAAATAATTTCAAGAACAATCCCACCTTGTCATTCATTGAAATGAAAAAAAATTAATTCATTTTTCCACATCTCAGTCTATTACCCATAAGAGTCGTAATATCTGCAATAAACTTTTATAATATTAAAATTATATGAGCACTAATAATTAATCAATCTAATACAGCTATCACAACATTTCATAAATATATTATACTGACTCCAATTATTATTATATTATTAGACACAAAATAATGTATTATCCCATCTTTAATCATAAATTTAGATTGTTTAAATTTGAGAAGGCAAAAAATTCACGAATAGACATTACCAAAAAAAATAGAAAAAGACAGAGCTAACCTATAAAATTCTTTCCATACATTATGTGGAACAATTATTATAGAGTTGCTATGACCATAGCCATCTTCACTTCTTGTATACCAATTTTGAATAGTGAGGTTCCACATATTATTCTTTATATAAGTTCTAAGTTCAGCATACACAAAAAGTAATATGATAATTACATGTATGTATAAATATGCACAAAAACTTGCATGATATCATGACATATTGAGATGGGTATCAATTATTTTTTTCAAGGTATAATTGGTTATCAATTTTCGTTTTTAGAGTATAGTTGGTTATTATTTTTCTATTAAGAATATATACTTGTTATCCATATCGCAGAATGGATTTCGTGAGACAACCTCACACGCACAATACTTGCCCTCAAATCAAGATAACAACTTCGAGTAAAATAGTAATTTTATATAGAAACCGATAGAAAGCATGGCTAGAGAGTAATAATAAACTACTTTATGTAAATATCATAATTGGACATAGCAAATTTCTAAACTAATCAGTAGTAATTAAACATTCTTTTTACTTCAAATGTGGTGTAGTTTTAATAGGACATATAAAGACAATAGCAGTTAAAGAGGAAAGTACTGAAAGTCGTGGCACCAATTTTCAAAATAAAAACAAAAGCTAAGAGATGTGTAAAGATTCTATTTTAATAACGGTAACTAACAGTGGTAATTATACCATACTTTTTTCTCAAAGTCAAAGGATTCAGAAACTTTATTACATTTTCTCCCTTTATATAGTGATGCAATAAATAGAGCAATCGTCATAATTCTGAAAAATAATATAGCAAATATCAGGAGGCATAAAATTATAGATGCAAAAGAGATTTTTTTTACCAATCTGCACCGCTTCACATCCACAGATGCCAACACCAATATCAGTTTCTTGAATATTGCCAACATCATTTGTACCATCACCATTTGCTAATGTAGTTTTCCCATTTCATTCTTTTACTAAACTCATTGCCTAAGTATCATACTCCCTCCATCCCAGGTAATGAGGGTCAGAGACCTTATGGTAATGAATATAACTTAGCGAGATATATAAGAAAAATAACCCTAATCAATGAAATATTCAAATAGTTCATCAATGACATAATTTGTTTAAGAGGAAAAAAATATATATCCCACCAAAGCTTTCTCATTTAGTGAGATATAAATATATGAAGATATTTCTCTTCTCTTAAAACAGCTAACTATGTTATGTAATATCCTACACAAAAAAAGAAGATATTTCTCTTCTCTTAAACTAAAAATTGAAAAACCAAAAGGGTGGAATCTTAGCATACCAGTATAGTCTAATATTTGGTAGAGCAGAATAAACAAATCATTTGGTTGAACATTCTTAAAAAGAATCAGAGAAAGCTGGAAATATACACATATAGTTACTTTTGTTTTTTTTAATACTCCAGTAGTATATATTAGCAAAGAAAAATTAAAATTAGATTGTTTTCTGTACAAAACAAAATGACGACAAATAACGAACTCTTGGGATAAATCTTTCAAGTAATATAATTTTTTAGCAAGGCATTGTAAATTAGTTGAGCCAACTTTTCAGTAACCCAGATAAAGCATATGCAACACAATAACAACTATCACAATCAAACAACCAACTTCAAAGCAAGACCAATTCTAATGAGGATGATAAAAAAAATTGGTGGCCCATTGCATCAAAATGGTGAAAATTTTAACAAACATTCAACATAAAGATTTTCAATTCCAGAACAGACTTGGACAACTAAACGATATTTAAGCTCAATAATGGCAGAAGCATATGATTTTTTATTATAGCATATAACTAAACTCGCTTAGGCATTTCACATATGTAATATAAGCATATTGGTGATACGCAATGACAATTATTAGTAGTAATAATAACATCAACCATAAAATTTAATTGTGTACACCAAGTTGTGTCTATCTAATAAACAAAAATAAAATAATAAGAGACAGACGATGGAACAGTTTAGATATTTCATTCCATATACTGACCTTCCTGTTTTGCACCTGGGTAAAAAATATATCAAACATTCTTTAGACAAAAACATAATGCCACATTATCTTGCAAAAAAACATAATATCACATTATCTTGCAAGATCAAACATTCCTTTCTCACTGAAGTTTTTTTTTTTGTTTTTTTTATAAATCAAGTATGCACATCTCACTGGCTTTTAATAGAAAAATTACAGTAGTTCAGAAAAGTAAAGTAGTACCTTATCATTTAAAATGTAAGCCTCAGGATTTTTGGGTTGTCCAGGAACCCAAACATAGGTACTCTGTCGAAAGTACTGAAATGTTAACAAACAAACCAAATAATATCACTAAATAATTTATTACTCAAAATTAACTTAGTATTGTTTGCCCTTGGACCTAATTTTTTGTCTAGGAATCATATGGAGACAGTGAGAAAATACAATGAATGTTTTAAGGAAAATACTCAGCTTTTCTTTTTTACTTTTACCTACATGGCAATGTACCATGTGATCAAAAATTTTATCAAGACATATCAATTGAGGAAACCAAGAATCCTCTTTTCCAAAAAAAAAATATGCACATTCAGTCAAATTTTAACTGAACAGATAATCATGTCAAAGATGAATGAAAGATGAACAACTTGTATTGGCATGCATGTGCAATAGCTTCCAAAAAGCCTTCTGCAGTGACTTTGCAGTTCAATGATACCTGAAATACTGTATTATGGAGTGAAATCAGAACTCATAAGATAAAATCGCCTAAAAAAATCATAGTTTAATTGCAGAAAAACATACCAAGCTTGAGCTATTAAAGGACACCCTCAATTCTTGAAGCAAAGTTTGATGGGCATAATGAAGTGAAATTTCATATTTTATATATAAGCTTTGTCATTTGTATCTTGGTACCATGTGCTTATAGACAATATGGGCTCAGAGTATAACAATTAATAAATAAAATAATTGGAGGGAAAGTGGAAGCTTTATATCCAATGTTTACATTAAAATATGATACTTTTAGACAATCATTGTCACTTAATCTTCCATTCATGGAAGAAAATGGAGAAGGGAGAAAGCTTATATATTAAAAAGACAAAAATAAGAACAAAAACATTCTTACTGTAATATGGTAAAGAACAAACCTATCAACCCAAATGGGGTCAGATGTTTTCCAGATTGGTGGCGACCTGTAACGGATTTGACAATTTCTTCTGCGTTATGCTACATCACCAACCAAATTATACATACTGCTTTCACCTACATTAAAAATAATATTAAATTTAAGTTGAATGGTAGCAAGCTTAATTTTAGAGACAGAGGCTAATTAAGAAAGAATATTAAAATGATAGAAATAACAATGGTAACATATAGATGAAGAGGTTGAAGTGATTCACCTTTTGAGTAAACAGATGGGTCCGATTCAATCTTAATCTACTTTCCAGCAATGTATCTCATGTTCATTACACAAAGTGCAGATTCTGCATCTCTAACATCATAAAACGTAATGAATTTGTGGTGAGACTTAAGTGGAGTGTCACGAATATTCTTACTTTTATATATGCAGAAAGATATTAATCAAATTCATAGAAAACCTATTATCGGGTAATCAGAGAAAGAAATCACTTGAGATACTTGAAAGCAGAGAAGATATACATGAAAATGAAAATGCGACTCACACAAAATAATTAATATATCTCTATGAGCCTCACATACAACACTAATACAACTACTTA
This sequence comes from Pogostemon cablin, assembly GCA_023678885.1. Classification (NCBI taxonomy): domain Eukaryota; kingdom Viridiplantae; phylum Streptophyta; class Magnoliopsida; order Lamiales; family Lamiaceae; genus Pogostemon; species Pogostemon cablin. The sequence continues at coordinate 13,525,276 of CM042986.1, read as the reverse complement.
ATTTACATTAAAATCACTACAAATAAGAAATATAATACTCCTTAATTTCTGTGCATAAAGCAAACATAAAATATTACTATGGAATAGATAGAGTACTTATCACATACTGAAACTAATTTTATTTTCACTACGGTTTACATGACAACTGTTGTATTAGTGAGCTCTTGACATTCGATTAAACTTAACTTAAGGTATAGTCTTGGTTGGTCGTAAAAAAGGCCTGACAAAATGCTTAATTGATTAGGAGTCTCTTTGATACATATATCATTTCATCTATATTTGTAAGGGTTGAAGTACCCCTTGTATTTCAAATAAATTATAAAAATTTATTTACTATCAAAATAATAAAATAAATAAATAAACCTTAAATCGAGTTTGAGCTTTAACGTTGGCTTGATTTGATCATACTCCTAACTTACTGCAGCTTGTATAATTCTTAAAGATCGAGAGAAAAGGGAACTACCACATATGCAAGATTAATTCCCTTTATTTCATCTTTTACATATAAGGAAACAAATTTAACAAAGTAGAGCATAAATTTTAGTGCTCCTAACTTGGTGTAGATTCCATAATTATTAAAGATCAAGGGAACAACCAAATATGTAATATTAATCTTGATTTCACCTTTTACAAATAAGGAAACAAATGTAACAAAGTAGAGCATAAATTGGATTCACAATCTATTCTCAAAATCGATACATAACATTCATTTAGTCTAATCAAATTTAAATGACGTAAAGTATTTTAACAAAAAAAATGCAATCCCATATTGAAATAAGACCTCTAGATTTAGATATAGAAATTTAACAGTGTAAATTTAGCAAATATAGATGTAGGTAATACTTGTACAACAAAATACAGACATTCAGCTAACAGCAGTGGGAACCGATTTATTCTTTTTAATTTAATTTAATTAACCAAATCAAATTAAAAAATGTACACTAATCAACTTTATTAACTATCAATAAATAAGGTGACAGCCCACATAGTTAAAAACGTATATATAGATAATTATTTGCCAGAATTGAGAATTTACAAGGAAAGGGAAGAACATACTTTCTCAAGATGTTCTCTTATGGTATATTTGCAAGCCATCTGACAATTTTCCATGATATATGCTCCATTAAATCCTTGAGTCTACTTGGGAAGAGCTTGACTCACTTGCACACATAACCTAGACCAAGATAACCTAGAACTATAATCTTGATAAAAACTCTTTTAGATAATAAATTATTAATCCATCTTAATATAAATATGAAAATTTACAATAGTATACTCCCTATTTTCTAATTTTATAGTAACCTCTTTAAAATTATTTAATTGAGTTAATAAATAATCCGTCACATATAAGGGATCTGTGAGATCGTCTGACCTAAGTGTTTACTTTATTTATTATGATAAAACTTGCGTGTCCCGGGGCCCCCAAATTCTATATTCTTTTTTTAAAATTGTACCATTTACTTGTAAATATTATACCCTTTATCATAAGAACTTGTGTCTTTAATTTTTTGAGAAAAAAATTAAATTTATTAATCAAACATTAAAACTATATATATTCCAATCGATATTTTTAATGAAAAATTATACTCTTACTAATTAAAATATATATCCTTAAGAATAAAATGATATTATACACTTATACATCTTGTGCACCCGAGGACACTGAAGGCCAACTATATTTATTATTCATCTCAATAAAAACAAGAGTATTGTTAAATATACACTCCTTCTTATTAAATACACACCTCTCATTGAATACACACCCTCTTTTAATTTTATATTTTTAAATTTTATTATATACACACCCCTTAAAATTTTAAAATTATCCTTTTTAAGATTAAAATTAATTAAACACGGTTATCACCAGATAATATATATTCTAAAATTACATGCTACAATTTTTTTCTCTATGCAAACACAACGCATGGTGACCTTTTTTGGGAGTCAAATGACACGATTCAATTCGTGAAAATTTAAATGTTATAAATCAATTCATGAACAACCGATTCGATTCATGAGTTAGTTATAATCCTACCCGCATCTGCCCACCATCTCTGATGCCTTTTATATTATTAATTGGAAACGGGATTTTGTGTTATTTAATGTTTAATTACCTTGTTTTTCAATGATAAATTCGAATGATTTGAAGTTTTAATTGACTTTTGAATTTTTAAATTGAAAAATCCATTAATCAGGAACGAGAAAAAAAATGACATTCAACTATGGCAGAAACGTCTTTGAATCCATCCTGATAGCAAAGGAAGATCATGTTTCAAGATATAGTGCTTGATCCAAAGGCACTTTAAGGATACGAATATTGATTTGTTTATTGAGAGATACGAAGACCAAAACATCAATATTACTTCTTAAACCTGGCCTGTTCATCGGGTTGGTTGCTGAAGTATCTGATAGGGGTTGAGTGAAATTTCAAACATGAAATTAAATATATAATTTAATATATATGTAATTTAATAGTTAAGGATAATTTAGACTTTTAAAAAATATATATTATTTAATTATATAATAATAGGGGTGTGTATTTAATAAAATGAGGTGTGTATTTAGTGAGAAACTAAAAACAAAAGACAATATTTAAGTAAAACAGGGTAATAATTAAAAGGAGCCGAAGTTCTTTACCTTAAAAATAATATTTCATGAACTAAAAGTAAAATCTAGATATAGAATATTGGATGCAAGGAATAATATGTCAATTAATTATAGTACAAACTTTTTAAAAATTAAAATACCATCACGCTATATTTTTATAGATATATAAAATATTCCTATAGTCCTATTTTAAGATAATGTATTTAAATTAGATATAAAATAATTTTATATACTCTTTTATAATATTATTATTCAGATAATTTTATATGCATTAATGATTACTTTTTAGCGAATTTTGAGCAAACTTTTTATTAATTTTTTTAATGAAAAATTGAATATGAAAAAAATAGTATATTTATTAAAAAATATTACTCCATACATTATTAACTAAATCTAATACTGATATGAGTGTAGTTACATCCAAATGCATAGGATATTAACTCTACAAAGTAATTCTTAAGATTTACTCCATATATTTTACAGTTGAAATCACTTATGAAAGTTTTTAAAGTGTAAGTTTATAAAAATAAATGGCAAAAATTATTGTGCGCACGGGACACATCGTGTCCCATGTGAACACAAGAGTTTTATAAACTCTTGTGTTCACATAGGGACATGATGTGTCCCGGACAGATGGGACCAATTCTTAATAAATATTAATAAAACATTAAAATTAAGGGTGATTATGCCGTTCATATGATGCAACAGTACACCTGAGAATTTAATTGTAGGATACAAATTAGAGTATAGTGGCTAATTATTGTATTTATTTAATTATTAGTATTTTATTTTATTTAATGATTAAGATTAAATAAAAATCTAATTTAATAGTTTAAATTAAAGCACTTAAACTTTTAAAATTAATACTAATTCATGCTTAAATATTCAACACAATATAAATTAATAATATATATTCTTTCTATGTCATCGAAAAATAAAAATTTTTGAATGAGACACTCAATATAGTATAATGGAACTTTTTGATAATTATATAATATCAGATAAATTATCTTTTCAATAACTTTAATCCATCATTCATGTTACTTAATAAATAAATAAATATTTGAATTTAAAAATTAATTTTTATTGTATCTTTTTATTAAAATTTAAATATATTTAAATTTAAATAAAAGGAGCACTTTTCCATTCACACAATAAAATCAGATTAATACCAATAAAATTACGACTATCTTATAGCAACAAAATGTCAACACATTAATAATAGTTGATTAATTATCCTGTGCACCCCGGGTGTATCGTGTACTTACCTTTAAAAACTTATACATTTATAAAAATATATACACATATACTTCATTAGCGAATTTTTTGAAAGTTTTATTTATTGAACAATTAATGTAAACAAAAAAAACTATACGATTATTAAGAAATATATATACACACTATTGAATAAAAAATTATATATAATGCAAGCGTGCACCCGTGTACAGGATATCAACTTATAAAATTTTTATCAATAGAATAATACGGAGTATATGTTGTAACTTAGAATGATTATTAGTGAAATCATTATATAAATTGTCAACTAAATTATTAGCAATGAATTACCAAGTACTCCCTCCGTCCCATTTCAAATGAAACTTTTTATTTTAGTGTGTCCCACAAAAATTTGCATTTTCCTAAAAAGCAAAAAGTCAAATATAACCACTCTTTTTCATACACTTTATTTACAAAAAAATTACTCTTACTTAACACACCTAACATACTTTATCATTTATTTAATTATAAAAAATATCATTATATCCCTAAAAGTGATCACTTTTCTTAATCTCCGTGTCGGAAGAAGGGTGCAAATATTTGTGAGACGAAGGGAGCATTTATCAATAGATTTGGATTTTCGTTGTAAAATAATATACTCCATTCGTTCATCACAAAGAATTCGTATGTTTTTTGTACGTAAATTAAAGAGTATTATTATATTATATTAAGTGTGTAGTTGTATTAGTGGTAAGTAGTGGGTCATATGTGTACTTTTTTACTAAAAAGAAAAAATGAATATTTTAAAATTGGACGGAACAAAATAACAAAATAAATATCTTTGTGATGGATGAAAGTGGTATTAACCATCACTTTATCAACAAAAAATTATTAACGGAATTTATTATTCATCCATTAATAAACTAATTTAGTAATGTAATTAAGTTTTTTACCAACTAAAATATTTTTTTAATAAATATTTGATTTTTATTGTAATTCGATGGTATATTTTAAATAATAAATTTAATTAAAATATTTTATAACTTTTTATTGTGTGAAATAATAAAAAATAATAATTTATACTCGTCATTTATACGTAGTACATAGCAAAAATAATATTAGAAGGAGTGATATCTAAATTATTAAATGCATAAATTTATAATATTAGATTTTTGTCAATTATAAAATCAATTATAATATATTCATCTGATGATGAATTGGTTTATAAAATCTAATTAATAAATTATTCATCTGAAATATAATAATATAATAATTAAAACTCATATTTTTAATTAGTTTAAATAATACAGATGAGAAAATATAACTAAGTAAAACATAAATAAATAATAAATAATGAGATATATGGTAAAAGGAAAATTGTAAAAATAAGAGAATTGATCAATCGTGTGTACAGAAGGAGAAAATAGAGAGTTTATTATAGAAGAGAGATGTGAGAGAATGTTTAGTTAATGGTGTACTCTATCATTATGGGTCCTCATCGCCCCTGCCTTGGGGATTGGTGGAGGAGGTAAATCGCAGGAAGTGCTTCAAGTAGTTTATAGAGAGGACTCGCTGTTAAACTTGTGCTTACAAGTTGTCAAATTCATGCCAAAGACACGATTGACTTATAGTTAATGTTAATGATGGAGAGATGAGAGAGAATGATTTAAATATAATTAAATGGAAAGTTGTCACTTTCATTATTTTATTATATACTTATTAAACAAATACTCCATCCATCCCATAATATTTTTCTCACTTTACATGTTTTTCCTACAAAACCTTTCACCCTAAAAAAAAAAACATCACTTTATCCAACAAGCTCAAAAGTTATTTTAATTTTAAATTTGTCACTCATTTTTCACACATATCATTACTTTATATTTTTTATTACCTAAAAATACTATAATACCCTCCAAAATCAATAAAATTGGTCAAAAAGTATAAATTTTCTTAAATAACGTGTAACATTAAAGGTGTTTTATGAAATGAAGGGAGTAACAAATAAATTAATTAGAGTATATATAGACGGTATATATATAGATGATTTAATGGTCCAAAATCAAAAATGCGTATCTAATGGTTGAAAGTGATCTAAGTTACGTACGAGAATGGTCAGCTAAGTAAGCATTTTTTAAAATTCACTTATATAATTGGTAAGTTGACCCTATAAAATACTCTAAAGCACAAATACACCATGATTGACTGCAAATGGACTCTCCCACCCATTCCCAATTACCAAAAGGCGGCCCTTTGCCATTTTCTACCCCTATAAATTCACCTTTTCTCTTTCTCCTTCTCCCACTCTCTTAAACCCTATATTTCTTCCCTCGATTTCTCCGTCTTAATTAAATTGCTGTATCAGTTTCAGATCTTAAACAAAGCCGTAAGTCTTCATTTTCCAAGTGATCGTGGATTTTTTTATTTTCCTTTTGTATGCGGAATTTGTTGTGTGTTCGATATTTCGTTGCTGTTTCCGAGCTGATTTTTTTTTGATCTCTTCTGTTCTGCTTTGGATGAATTGAAAAGTAAAGGTTAATCTTACATGCAAATTAAAGAACCATTTTTAATATTTAAGATTGATTTAGACTTTTAGAGGAACCTTTGGGGGTGTTAAGGGATGGATTTTTCAGTGATATATATTGCTGAAGAAAATGGTTGTGTTTGCAATTTTTGGCTTAGTACGAGTATCTAATTCTTGTGAGTATGTTTTGCAGAGATTAGATGTGAGTTCTTATATGTCAACTTGGACTAAGTAGTTCTTTTGTAAATATCATGATTTGATTTAACATGTAAAGCTTGAATAGTCAATTTAATTAAGATATGTTGAAAAAAGTTGTAAGCAGAGAGTATCATTTTTTAAGTTGTTTTCTGATTACATTTAGCTGCAAGAACATAAGTGCTTTTTTGTGATGTTTTGGTACGGGTTTTATGCTGCTGCAATTTGTAAAAGTTTGGTATGTTGTTACTGTGATGGTGTATAGTTTAAGATTCCAAAATGTCGTCGTATATATATAGTTTTTTTAATTAACTGAATCATTGGTATGGAGTTTCGAGTGAAGGGTAAGTAACATTCACTTGCCCTTCTCATAAAGCTCCGAACATCCATTGCTTTGTTGCTTCACATTGGAATCATCAGAATTCTTTGATGTTTTTGGACTTGCAATGAAGCCATATATGTAAAGTCTAATTTTGCTCAATCTGCTGTAAAGCTGTTGCTTTCACTTCTACTGAACTCTTTAGAACAATTCTTTGCGGAATGAAACACTGGGAATGGCTTGACTTCTTTTGCTGTTATCTCTACTGGGTTATATCTCAATTGTTATCCTCCAGTCATTTCATTGTTTGTTTAGTGATTAGAAAAACTACATTTGAGGCTTAGCTTGTTGCATGAATACTCCCTGTGAATTATATTAAACCTTAAAGAGTAGTTTTTATAATGATCCCTTCTGGTGACATGTTAAAAATGCATGCTTCCAGGAGAATATGGCCACTGCACCATTCCCCACAAACTTTGTGATCAGAAACACTATACAAAACCGAGCAACCCCTGCGTTTATCAAGAGCCCAGTTGCATTGACTTCTGGGAAGAGTGTCTCTAAGATATTTGGCTTGAAAGCAAAGCCTGATTTCAGAGCATCTGCAATGGCTGTATACAAGGTCAAATTAATTGGACCGGAAGGTGAGGAGTGCGAGTTTGAAGCCCCTGACGATGCTTACATCCTCGACTCAGCTGAAAACGCTGGAGTCGAGCTGCCTTACTCGTGCAGGGCCGGTGCCTGCTCAACCTGTGCAGGGAAAATGGTTTCAGGTTCTGTAGATCAGTCGGACGGTTCTTTTCTCGATGATAACCAGATGAAAGAGGGATACTTGCTAACGTGCGTTTCTTACCCGACTTCGGATTGTGTGATTCACACTCACAAGGAGACTGAACTGTACTGATTGCCTCTTCTATTTTCAGCTTCTGCCAAATGTGACGCAGCAAATTTGCTTGTTGTTGCAAACAATATTACTGATTTGTTGAATAAGGAATTTAGATAATGTGATTGGTGAATGCTGGTTGATGTTATTGATGGTGTTCATAGCCAAGCTCTCTTAGAAGCTCATTCTTCTTGTTTTCTCTTGACTTTTTATTCAATCTCTTGAGGTCAGTGGTTTTGTTTTCATGCCATCCAAGAACAAAGCTAAAGTCAAGAGTAATCATTCTGGCTAAGTTGTACAATCTATGCCAAAATCAAGTTCTAACATTAAGTGGCTGGAGAAAATATGGAAAGAAACAAAGTCCAAATATTGTTAAATGAAGCCGCAAGTGGGGTGGAAAAAGGCCTAGACCGATACGCTTCAGCCTAGTCTTTTATCACTTATTAAGAGGCTCCGGTCCTACCCTTTTAAGCAATCAATCTTAAAACTTAAAAGCCATTTTAATTTTTTTTTATTTTTTTATTCTTAAAAGCCTATTTTATTTTATTTTATTTTTACAATTAAAAGTGCATTTTATTCATGGCAAAGACTTGGATGAGTTGAGACCGGATTCCCTTACGTGAGACGATTATCCATTTAACCCATTAATTATATTTTAGAGGGCTTTGGTTATAGTCAAATTAAAAAATTAAAAATTTAATTAAAAAAGTAATTAATTAGATCTTTTATATATATTATATATAAATTAATTAGATCTTTTATATAATTTTTTAAATTATTTTTTATTATTCAAAATTTTATTAATTTAAAATGTATTTTTCATTTAATTTATTATTTTATTTGAATATTATAAATTTATAAAATATGATACTTAATTAATGAAAAGTGATAACAGTGATGTGAACATATACAATTTACTATAAATATAAATAAATAAAAGTGATTACATTTTAAAATAAACATGATAATATCTTTAATAAAAAGTGATAATATTTTTAGTAAAAAGTGATTTCTACTAATAATAAAAAAAAATGATATCCGTCTATTTGAATTATTTCACGAATAATGCATTGAAATAAAAAGTGATAACATATTTAATAAAAAGTGATACATAATAAAGAAAAAGTGATAACTGTTTAATTTAATTATTTTATAAACAACTCGTAGATGAATAAAAAGTGATAATAATTTTAATAAAATGATCTGATTAAAATAAAGTAAAAATAAAATAATTAAACTATTTAATGAATAATTAATAATAATAATAATAATTAATAAAGTACAATATATATTTAATTAGAAGTGTAAAAAACAAGGCAAAGACTTGTGCAAGATCGTCTCACGGATCCTATTACATGAGATGGATAATGCCCAATCCATAATAATAATATAACTTAAAATTTAAAATAAAAATAGCGCTAATGGAATTATATTTTACTTTAAAGCCCTTCATCCAAACTTAATTACTATAATTCAATTTATAAGCCGATGCCTGTTCCTTTTTCTTTGAAAGATTCTCTTATGAGACGAGTTTTTTTGGAACGGTTGTACGACGGGTTGACCCATTATTAAAGTATGCTTATTATATAGGTAAAATATGTTTATTTGTAGTTAAAGTATGTCAATAATGAATCATATTATAACATTCTAAAATCATACTTTAATTCATCATTTATCATACTTTACAAAACATACTTTAACAACCATTAAACATACTTTATCTATATAATAGACATACTTTAACACGTCTCACAAATGATCTCACATAAGTAGCGTCTCAGAAGAGACTTTGTCTTTTTTTTACTACATTAATTGAAATTAACTTTTTATTAAATTATTTAAATTAAATATAAAATAAATATTAAGTAAAAATTAAAATTTATTAACTTAATTCAATATATTTTTCTAATGTAATATTTCAATATGTTACTTTTCCTTGATAAGATATCACTTTTTATTTTTTTAAAAATATTTTTACTTTTTAATCGTAATTATTCAAGCATGAAATAGTCAGTAAATGATTTTCACTTTTTCTTTTTTGATATAACTTTTTATTAAAAATGCTTATCATATTTTATTCATCCTATTTTTTTTAAATAATTTAATTAAAAGGATATAACTTTTCGTTGATCAAATAACACATTTATTAAAAATATTATTACTTTTTATTTGTACTAATAACATTTTTATTAAAAATATTATCACTTTTTATTTGTATTACGAAGAGATAATTCAATTTCAACAAGTATGACTTTTACTTATTAGATATCACTTTTTATTAGAAATATTATCACTTTTGTAAGTTTAATGAATTCTTTATAAAATGGAGTATTATTTTTATTGGATGTTTATCACTTTTCTATAATCAGATATCACTTTTTTATTAAAAAAATGTTATTGCTTTTTATTCATCTGACGAATCTTAAAATATTTAATGGCAAAAACTTGTGTGCCCCCGGAGACACATCGCATGCCTTTACAATTTAGTATTAAATGGTACAAGAGACCGACTCATATTTAATTGGACGGTTATCACTTTTTGTTTGGCCATATATCATTTTTTATTAGAAATATTATCACTTTTTATTAGTCTTATAAATTATTTATATGTAGTTTATCACTTTTTTTAATCAAAATATATTACTTTTTATTAAAAATATTATCACTTTTTCATTTGTCATGCGAATTTTTTATAAAATAATTTAATTAAATAAATATCATTTTTTTCTTTTATAGCTATAACTTTTTTCTATTAATAATTTATTATTATTATTATTATCATTCTATAAATTAATATACATGAAGCGCCGTTTACTTTAATGGTTAGGGATAACCAACACCAGAGTTTATTTATCCCGTGGTTGAGATTAACCTTCCATTTCCGTAACCTCCATCCTTGTTTACTTTACAGTATAGAAAAGAATTTATTTTACAAATTTACCCTCTTCTTCATCATCCATCTTCTCGTTTTCTAGAAGAAGATCTCCACATTCATGGCCGCCTGCCGATTTCAGAACCCAATTGATTTCTTCCCGTTATTTTTTGATTAAATCTTTGAAGAAATTAATGTTTATTGCTACGGCACACTACCTTAGAAGAAGTTGAAACTTACAAGAGCTGTGCTTCGTCATTCAGAAAAAAAAAAAGAAATTGATGCAGGGAGGTCATAGAGAGAAAGAGAGAGAAGTCGGTTCAAATCTTTCTCTTACCACTTATTAAAATTCTCCGTCTTAGGTGAGACCATTTTATACTTTTTAAAATCTTCGTCTTAGGTAAGATCATTTTACACTTTTTAAAATAGTTATTACTCTCACTATAAAATGTTATCACTTTCGCGATAATATATTGACATTTTTCATTTATACTATAAATTATTAATGAAATAACATTATCACTTTTCATTAATTTAGTATTACTTTTCAATATAAAAGTTATCACTTTCTAACCGTCTAATGAAGGGTATGTGTCTTATATATTTATAAAAAAAATATATCTTTAAAGACACTCAAAGAAAATGTATATTTTTTTAAGGACTTAAGGGAGTATTTAAGAAATATTTCACTCAAACAATTCGGTTTTATGATAATGAATAAGTTTCATTAGATCTCATCTCACCAACTCGTATCGTATTTAACTTAACCAAAAGAGGGAGGAGGATTGACTGTACACGTGTATTTAAAAGCGGTGGATCTTTCTAGGGACTCGCGCTCTCTGTAAAGGTCGGTGGACACATCAGCCACTTTTATGCTGTTACTTAATGACATCTATACCCTTAACAGCTATTTTAATACCAGATCTGCCAAACCCATTTATCTTGTGGGCCAAGCCCAGGCCCAGGCCAAGGATGAAGATTGTTGTTTTATGATGAGCAGCACCTGCCCCTATTAAATGATTTGGCAGGGCCCATCAATTGGGCCCATCCCATATCTGTACTTGATTACAAAGTTTTGACTTTTACGCTTCAATCAGAATAGCTAAATTCATGTGTAGGGGTCGTCTACTCCACTTGATAAGGTTTGAATATTTTGAAAGAGAGTAATTTTTAAATATAAGATTTTATATAAAACAAGATTGAATTAATATATAAATTAATAAAGTTTAGATATATGTTTAATAAAGTGTGTGTATCAAAATATCTTTAAATTTTTTATTAGTTTTAAAGGATATAGTAAATTATCTCTCCTGAAATTTTATCTCAACAGCCCCTTGCTTTTTATAACTTGCGTAGAAAGTAGATAAACTCGTAAGAATGCAATTAGTGTGCAAACTCTCTAATTCTTAAAAATCTTTGAAGATCTATTTAGCAATGTTAACTCAAATTAAACCCAACATTTTTTTTAAGTGTAATAATACATAAACCAATAGAATTTAGTATATAACTTATTATGTGGTTTCAGATATAACTAATTATGTAGATTTGGCGGAGGTAATGGGTAAGATATTATGTTTGTTTATTTTGAATAATAGAATTTAGGAGGTACTTGAGTGAGATAATAGGCAAGATTAACATGAACAAATTGATGCTAGTTTGATTTTATAGTAATAAAAATTTATTAATCATTTTTATTGATTCAATAACTAATAGTCCTTCAATTACTTTCAATCATTGATTTAATCTGTAATGATGCTTATTAGTATTTTGATTAAACTGTTCTTAAATTTTTTTAATTGTTTTCCTTTATATTAGGTTAAATTCAAACTAATCATAATATGGGGATTTGGAAATATTTTTTTAATTAAAATTAAAAATTGACGTTAAAAGATCTTTTTTTTTTCTTGTAGGAATTGTCGTGGTTTATATTTATGAAACTAAATCATCTTGATGTTGAGGATTTTAGGATTAATAATTATTGAATGAGCATACGTTTATATAAAATGTAGACTATCTCTCGTGAGATGATGCATACGCTAAGATTCTGAAATTTGTTAAATTATGATGGTTATATTTATAAAATATTTTCTTTATTTTAGTGAAATGTTACCATTTGTTTGTTAAATTATAATTGTTATATTTATAAAATATTCTTTTTATCTTAACGAAAGGTTACCATTTGTTTTTCATGAGTAAATTGGAATACTATTATTTTATATGTAGGGAAAATTACACTTTAGTCCCGTAAAAGGTACAAAAACTGGTAGATTTAGTCCCATAGAAGTTTTTCATCAAAATCTGTTAATAGTTAACAAAATATTCTAAATCGTTAATAAGACCAAAATGACAACTTGTAGATTTGATTCCATAATTTACAAAAATAATCTCCAAAGAAAACTAATACAATGTTTATTGAGAGAGAAAACAAAGGGAATTGTCGTAATGATTATGTTTATGTTGAAAGCAATGATTAGAAAATCGGACCGGACCGGACCGGACCGGCCGGTTGAACCCAAAAAACTGTTTTATGGGTTGAACTGGGAAAAACTGGTTTGAACCGGTTCAAATTGGAATAACCGACTGAACCGGTCAAATCGGAAACCGCCGGTTCTCTTTTTTTTTTTTAAAAATTTCGTATTGAGATTCATTGACTAATTTGGGAGCCAACATCTCAAAATATAATGGATGTAAAAAATAAGTAGTAGTGGTCATCACATATATAGAAGTACAAAACCTATCATCTTTACTAAATTTGAGATGTGGGATATTGAAGTTGATGGAAAAGAAGAGATAAAAAATGATCTTTATATATAGAGATCCAATACATATTTCTTTCTTATAATTAATTAGGATCTTTTCAATTTCTTACAAGTATATACATTTGTATTTATCACTCATTATTTTTTAAATCTTTAAATAAATAAATTTATTTACTTAATTGTATCTAAATAATTAAAAAAAAATATTTTGAATGAATATTAATTAAAATTAGAGTCAACAAATAAAATGAATTAACAATTTTCTTTTCAATTTAATTTCAATTCTAATATTCTTAATTAATTTTCTTTCAATTTCAAAGTAAATTTGTATTAGATTAACTATTAATATAAATTAAAATAAAAATCATCTTATTTTTACATTTAACTTTATTCTTTTAATCTATTATTTTTCATGTACACTAAGTATATTAATATAAAATTATATATTAAAAAATAAAATATTATTAAAATTTAAAAATATGTAATTTATGTTTTTCGATTGAATCGCCCGGTTTGACCAGTCCGATCGTGAACCGTCAGGGTCACTGGTTCGGCCTCCGGTCCGATTTTCTAACCACTGGTTGAAAGACAGAAAATAATATAAATTTGGTAGTTTATAATAATATAAGCTAATTTGGGACAAAAATTTTTGAAAAATTATGGTTGTAAAATTCTTATGGGACCAATATCGCTAGCTATGAGACTAGTGAATTCATACGAGACTAAAATTGAACTGAAAGAATTCTTATGGGACCAATGCGACATTTTCCCTTTATATGTGTAGTTGTATTAATAGTGAGATGTTGATCATATGTAGTGAAGGGTTACCATTTGTTTTTCATGAGTAGATTGAAGTACTATTATTTTATATGTGTAGTTGTATTAGTAGTGAGAGATTGACCATACATAGGGTACTTTTACTAAAAGTGAAAAATGAGGACTTTTAAATGAGACACCAAATATAGTAAAATAGGACCTTTTGTTGAGATAGAGATAGTATGTTTATTGTTAGTTAAAATATATTTTTTTAAATGTGATGTACTAAAACATGATTATAAGGTATTATAACATCATTCACTATAAACATAGTTTAAATATCAATAACTACAGTATACTTTATCAATATAATAAATATACTTTAATAATGGAGCGACGAACGACCTTAAAAATATCAATTTCACAAATTCGTAAAATGTACTCTCTCCATCTCGTTTCAACATTTAAGTTTGCTTTTATACGGAGATTAAGAAATATAATACTCCATTTTAATATGTAGTGGGTTGAAAGATAAAATATTTTAGGGCACATATTTGTTGAGACGTTTCATGTAAGCCCTTATGTAAGACAAATAGTAAGTGATAACAATATGAGCATCACTTTTTATTATAAAATATTATCACTTTCGCTAAAAAATAAACCATTTAAATTAAGGGATATTCTAGGGTGCACCTGGTGCACTGGTGCACCCAAAGTTTTAAAAGCTAAATCAAGGGGTAGTGAATAGTTATTTATTTTTAATTTTAAATTATTTATTAATATTAATGGTTGAGATTGAATTATAATTTAATCAAATGATTAATATCGTCTAGGTCCACCGAAATTAAACTCTTAAATTAATCCATTTAAAATCTCTAAATTTTTAAATCCTTTCATTTATAAATCTTTTTGAATGAATTCAAATTACTCAAATCAAACATAACATTAAGACTTGTGTAAGTAGGTGGATAAGGATAATAACCTATAAAATGAAAAGTGATGCCCAATAATTGATAAAAAATAATTATATTATAATAGAATAGTAAAAACATTTTAAATAAATTTTAATAACTAATTAGTATAAAATGATTTCACCGTCTTGCGCAAACGTCTCATATATAGCGACATTTTTGATATGGTATAAAAATAGCAGTGGGGACTGGGAAGTGGGAACTTGCAGTAAGGGGACATGGAGATTCGAAGAAGTTGGCATAGTAATTTGGAAGCTGGTAATTCTGGGAAAAGATGAGGTTGTTTCCTGAAAAAAAAAATCCAATCAGTGTGTCGGCTATTTACCTCATTTAGCACATATTAAGAATGTGAAATGAAACTGGCGAATATACAACTGGAAATTAAGTATGAAATAGGTAGCCCAACTACAGCAATGTTTTAGCACTTTGAAAAATATTTGAATATTCTATGAAGGATTATAGCAGCCATTATCTAACTGTATCTGGGTAGTCACCGTGTGAAACTCTGTTTCCAGATTAAATAAATAAAAAAAAAACCCTGGAAATTAATTAAAAAATTGTAGGTGTACGTTACGCGTGTGTGTGTGTATATATATATATATATACAAGAGACACATCTTGATTCATTGAAGCACCGTGGGTGAGCTTTGGCAAATTGCAATGCCCTCCTCACCTCTTCTCCTTCTACTCCTCGTCTTCTCAGGTTTCTCTTCTCTCTCGGAATTTATTTATTTTTTAATTCTAATTATTTGGTGGGGTGGAGTTTGCAATTTGAGTTCAGTTGTTCTTGTTATGCAATATGCATGTAGTTGTGGATTCTTCTTTGCTTAATTTTTCATGTATATCGAGAGAAATTCTCTGTAGTGACTAAGATGAATTTTCCGACAGAAAATTCACGTAGTTGTTGCAGAGGAATGAAATATAATAAGAGCTAAGGATGATTTTTCCTTTCAGTTTCGATAAAGTGTAGGATCATTGAAAGTCGTGGAGTGGGAATAAACTATGGGCAAATAGCCAACAATCTGCCATCTCCATCACGTGTTTCCTACCTCCTCAAATCTCTCAACATCACCCGAGTGAAGCTCTACGACGCCGACCACAACGTCCTGTCGGCGTTCGCCAATTCCGATGTCGACTTCGTCGTCGGACTTGGCAATGAGTACCTCAACACCATGAGGGACCCAATCCAAGCTCGAGCATGGATTCTGCAGCACGTGCAGCCATACATTTCCCGCACCAAAATCACGTGCATCACCGTCGGAAACGAGGTCCTCACCGGAAACGACTCCCGCCTCATCTCCGATCTCCTTCCGGCGATGCAGTCCGTCTACGCCGCCCTCTCCGATCTCGGATTGACCAACCAGATGTACGTCACCACCGCCCACTCCTTCAACATTTTAACCGCCTCCTTCCCCCCTTCCTCCGGTTCGTTTCGCCCAGATCTCGCCGAATACATTCACGCCATTCTCAACTTCCACTCGCAAACTGGATCCCCTTTTCTCATCAACGCCTACCCGTTTTTCGCCTACAAGGATAATCCGGATCAGGTCCCGCTAAACTACGCCCTGTTCGAGCCGAATCCCGGTACGGTGGATCCGGTAACGAATCTGCACTACGACAACATGCTCTACGCGCAGATCGACGCCGTTTACACGGCGGTGGCAGCGTTGGGCCACACGGATATACCGGTGAAAGTGTCGGAAACCGGGTGGCCGTCGAAGGGTGATCCGACTGAAATCGGAGCTTCGCCGGAGAATGCCCGGTTGTACAACGGCAATCTGCTGAATCGGATAGAGTTGAAACAGGGGACTCCGGGAAAGCCATCGGTGCCGGTTGATATATTCGTGTTTGCGCTTTTTAACGAGGATTTAAAGCCCGGCCCGACGTCGGAGAGAAATTACGGGCTGTATAACCCGGATGGTACTCCGGTTTACAATATCGGGCTTCAAGGTTTTCTGCCACGGATGGATTATTCCTCTTCTGCCATTAATGTAGGAATGCTATACTTTTCTAACCTTAGTTAATTCTGATGTTTAATTATAAACAGTGACATTAATCTTGTTTGTAATTTGGTTTTCAGGTAATTAATAGCTTCTTCAATCTCATCCTCCCAATAGCTTTATTGTTGGGCTGTTCATAGCTGAATGTTTGTAGATCTCTTCCCATTGCCCCAAGGTTTGTGAAGGAGATCAGAACAATCCCTCAACGGGTAAGGCTTTACATTTTCCTTAATCATAGATTGGATAAATCTTTCATTTTTTATTTTATAATATAAGAACACCTAATTATGGAATTAAATTCCTTATTTCATGGTATTTTATCGATGTTTTATAACATAAAAAAATTATATACTCTACAATTATTAAACATTTGGGGCACCGGACGGTAATATGGAAAAGGATAACATAATTATACATATTAATCAATTAGACGGTGCAATACAAGATGAAACACCATATTAATTGAACCTAATTATAACTACTCTTCAATTTCAAGTTAAATTTTATATTTTTTATTTTCGTCTGTTCCACATTAAACTTTACTAACGAAACATAACATCAATCCTTAATCTTAAAAATACATTTAATTACAAATTTATCATTATAATTAACACAAATAATATACTCTCTCCGTCCGCTTCAAAGGTAACCATTTGTTTTTTGCACGTGAACAGTTCTAAGGTCTTTATTTGCTTTTTTACATGGATTAAGGAATATTATTATTATAGATAAAGTGGGTAGTTGTATTAGAGGAAAGTGATGGATCATATTGTGTATTTTTTTTATTAAATAGAGGAAATTAATACATTTGAAGCGGACGCCATGAATAGTGAAATGACCACCTTTGAAGCGGACGGAGGGAGTATTTTATAGTATTTATTATCTAAAAATACTTCATTACTCTTCAAAAGTCAATAATGATAATAAAAAAATAATTTTTCTTAAATTATGTGTCTATAATAACAGTGCAGAATAAGTTGGAATAAATAAAGTTTAAAAAAGAAATAATAAAAAAATCAAAACAAGTCCTATAGTAAAAACGGTTTAAGTATTCACACTTATGAGCAATCCACAATTAAGAATCTCCTCATCATTTTTTAATTTGGGCTCCATTCAAAGTGTGATAGTCCAAGTTTCAGAGCGTTGAATTAGTTTGCCAAATTTGAAAAAAAAAAAAAAAACTCATGCTTTTACTAATTTATTCATTTTCAAAAAACTCATGCTTTTACTAATTTATTCATTTTCCATATTTGAACTCGAATGGAGCCATCACCATACCTCCAATATTAAATCCTTTGGCGTTTTCTTCACTTCCGTTTCATGCTTTGCATCTATTCCATTCTATAAGTTTTCAAGTTTTTTAAGTTTTCTTAAAATGGGTAATTGAATTATGACAACGTTTTGTTATTTCATATTTTAAAACACGTTTTCAAGTTTTTAAAGATTTCTTGTAATGGATAGTTAAATAATGACAATGTTTGGTGTGCCGCTGACAATCTCACGACTATTTTACTCTTATACTTTAACATTTATGTTTAGAACTTAAAAGTTAGTTTTTAGGATGTAATTATTTTTATTTTGTGTATATAAGATATTATGTAATTGAATAAATTCGACTGGTTGAACCTTGAATATTATCTTTACCGATTTGATTTCGGGTTTGGTTATAATAACATAGGATAATATAAAGAAGAAATAGATACAAACTCCAATTTCGTAAGTTCACATTCAGCTCCTATACTAGTCAAATTTAAATCCTCCACTCCTGTATGAAAAACAACTTACAACCGCTAATCTTTCATTTCACATAGGAATATTACATAGTGCCAGATAATATTTACAAAATTTGTGTACATCGATACATACACATTTAATATCTTGCTCCAATGATTTAATGCTTTCACTAAGATTTTATGTTATGTTCATATTTATTAATTTCAAATTTACACTCGTAAACTATAAAAAACTGAATTTGTTAAACTATGATGATCGTTATCCATTTGAATCCAAAACTCATTAGTTGACCTATGAAAACATCATTAATGACTAAGCCTTGTTTGGTGGTATGCGTATGTTCGTTGAAGCAGGATTTTATCATGTAAAATAGTACTGTCCAAATTTAATTTCACAATTTATGTTTTGGCCCTTGCAATTTAAATTCACGCATTCATAAAAGAAAGGGAAAATTTAAAAAACAACAAATTTTACGGTTTAAATTCTTTATCGATAGGTACTTTTTGGACTTTAGTTAATAGATAATTTTTGGACTTTAATGTCTCTTTCTTTATACACTCATGTCGATTTTCAAGTCAGTGACCTTGTTGGTTGCTTTGTCGGTATACACACCCTTAAAAGATATTTTGATCCTTTTAAATACCATTTGAGTATTTTTAATAAAAAGTTAGCTGTGGTAGTAATATTTTTGACATGTCTATTTTGAACATTTTTTATATTGACACTAAAGGAAAACAATATTACCCACAACATGCTTAATTCAAAATTGACATCCCTCACACATAAAATACTTTTATTTATTACTAAAAAAATACCATATTACTCTTAAAGTAAGTAAAAAAAATTCCCTCCGCATAAATAAATTTACACTTACTATTTTTGTACATCTCATATACAAGTTCATACCCCAAATAAAAAAATGACAACAAACCAACAACCCCACAATATATTATAATTTCAAAATTGTCATTTTTTTACAACTCACATATTTTACTTTATAAATATTTATTAACTAAAAATACCTAACTATCATAAAAATAAGTCAAAAAGTAACTTTTTTAGAACTTCATATCTACCATAACTATAAATTTCTTTATGATATGAAGGTAGTAACTTCAATTAATTTCTGTACAAATTTTAAGTGGGAAGATGAGTTATAACTGAGGGATTGCTCATACAATAATAGTTCACTCTCATTGTTCCACGATAGTTCACTCTCATTATAACTGAGGGATTGCTCATACAATAATAGTTCACTCTCATTATTTTTAAATTAAAACACCCTAGCATTATATTATACTCCCTCTGTCCCTTTAAAGTCGTTACATTTTTTTTGGACACAAAGATTAAGAAGTATAATATTTTAATGTAAAGTGAAATGAGAGTAATATTATATAATGTGTAGTGATTATGTGTATTAGTGGTGAGTGCGGAGTGTGTGTGGGCTTAGGTGAATATGTTAATTTTTTTTTGTGAATCTCATATGCTTTAAAAGGAAATGTGACAACTTCTATGAGACAATAAAAAAAATGTTACAACTTCTGTAGGATGGTGGGAGTAATTATTATTGTTATTATTTACAATTGTTCATGTGTTTGATGGATGCAGTTTATTTGAAGATGATGTATATTTTCTGTAGACAGGAAAAGCTGGCAATGTGGAACAGAGATGTAGAGAGATTGTTGCTCACACAGATATCTTAAAGCAAATAGCAGGCCAGATTTTCACAATTGGAGATTTGGATACATTTAGATTGAATAGAAATTCATTAAATATAGTGAAATAAAAGGGACTTCAATTAACTATAATTTATAATAGAATAGCGTGTTAGATTAATTTATTAATGTAAAATTTCCTGACACTTCTAATTTTCAACTAACACCACTTTAATTAGGTATATTCAATATGTTTATGTTGAATTTACTTATTATTATTCATCTGATTATCAAACAAAATAACAGAGAATAACAATAATAAATCATATCTTATTCAAGAATATAAATTGAGCAAAGATTTATAGTGGTTAGATCGAAAGGATCTACATTCACTTGATGCTTGAAAATTTTTAGGGCAAGTCTTGCGTGGAACAGTTTCACGTGAGATTATTTTATACTTTTTAAATTAATTATCACTTTCGCTATAAAATGTTACTGTCGCTATAAAATATTATTACTTTTCATTTAACTATAAATTGTCCATAAAATAGCATTATCATTTTTCTTTGTAAAAGTTATCACTTTTTATTTGTCAAACGTAAGCCCTTACGTGAAACGGTCTCACACAAGTGTTTGCCAAATTTGTAGATGTTTAAGAATTACAATGGAGAATTGTACATGTAATCATGAATAACAAATAATTTGAATCACACTTTTTCGTCTTACTATTCAATTTTTGTTTTACCGCAAGCGCTCTCCCTTGTGAACCAGCTGGTTTCCTTGGTAAAATGGGAAAAGAAACTTATTCAAAAACTAACCATTCTTTCGTAACCGATGAGAAAAGAGATGGGAGAAAACACACTCAAAACTATGTTGATTTTTTGTCAAAGTAAAAGGTGTTTTTTTTTCCATCACATGAGAGATCAAAAGGAGATGATTTTTTAATGCTATTTAAAGAGGCATTAGTTTTGATATACCAATCAAATACACTAAAATTTTTGTGTTTGATACCTTTAAATTCCTTTGTATTCTCTATTTTAAGAGTTGGGGAAAAATGTGTGAATAAGCTAAAAATTTATAATGGTGTGGTAGAATTAGGGTTGGGAGTGATAAAATCTGTGTGATTGTAAAAGTTTTACATAGTGTTATTTTCTTACTACGTGATTTTTTCTCCGGTTTTGGAGTTTCTACGTAAATTCTTGTGTTGTTTATTTTTTGCTTATTTTTCTTGATTATATTTTGTTTGTTCCTAGGAATAAATGGGGATCTACTTATCCCAACAAACCATACTAATTGGATATACACACAAACATACACAGAAAATGCATGTTGGATCATGAACTATCCAAAAAAAAAAAAAACCGCATTACAATTCTCCATCTTAGTTCTTGCATCCAATTAACTTCTAACCAAGACTCATATTGCTCCCTTTTAGAGCAGCAAACAACCGAACTTAATTCATGTCAAATAAGCTCCACTGCTCCCATTTAGAGCACCAGACAATCAAACTTAATTCAGGCCATATATATAGGCTCAAGCACAATTCATATTTATAAGTTGGTAAAGCTTTAGTGCAATAATCAGTGGGGTTATCTTCAATTTTAACCTTTCATATCTTGACGATCTCTTTATTAGTCATTTTTGTCACAAAATAAAGCTTTACATTTATATGCTTGGTCGTTTCATGATAACTTTGGTGCTTAGAAAGATGGATAGCACTTCGGTAATCATAATTGATCTCTGCAATTTTCTGAACAATTCCAAACTCACTAATCAAACCATTCAATCATATTGACTCTTTAACTGCTTTAATCATGGCGACATATTTTAACTTCGTGGTAGAGAGCACTCTACAAGAAAGAAGTGAAATACTAACAGATATAATTTGATGGTAATAAGAAAATTCGTTGGTAAATAGACATAGGAAATTTGTGGTCTGGTTGATTTGGAAAGGTAGAAATGAAGTGGCGTTTCAATATAAGAAATTTGATGAGTTGAAATTACTGGATGAAATGAAGAGTAGGGTGTGGAGTTGGTTGAGGGGAAGGAAATGCACAACTTTAATTAAGATATATTACTTGGTGGAAAGGTTGCTAGGAAGGTTAAAGTCTAGAAGATATATTGTTGACAAGATGTTGAATTGGTTGTATTCCAGCAATGTTTTTATTCATCATTGCACTAGGAGAGTGAGTCTTGGGTTCATATAGATTAGTCCTTGTATCGTTGTTGTTCCGGTAAATTTTCTTTTCTATTGTAGGGTTGTGATACTTTGAGGGGTATTTCTCAATACTCCATGTGAACTTTTATTAATAAAATATTTTTTGCTATTCAAAAAAAAAAAATAGACATAGCAACAAATCGCCAATAAGTATGACTTAGTATTGTGCTACTTGCTAAATTTAATGACACAATTTTAGAGTCCATAAGCAAACTTATAAATGGAATGCCAACAATATTACCATATTGTTACTAGATTACCATCAGATTAATAACTAGTAAAATGTTAGCAAATCAATCACGCATGGTTGGTAAAATTCATTTTAGAATCCGTATGCAATTAATAACAAATTAAAAATTTTAAATAATTACGAATGAAGTCATGTTGTAGGTAATATTAGTAACATATTCAATTATTAGTAATCAGTAATATATAGGAATTTGTAAATAAATGAAAACAAATTGATGCGTGGTTAATTATTAGTTACGTATTGAATTTTTAATGTAATTATTATAAATCAGTAACAAATTGAATTTAGTAAATAATTATCAACAATAATTATATAGGTAATTTTTAGCTACATGTTGAAACTATGTTGGTGTTTTTAGAAACAAATATGAAATTATAAATAATTATTAGCTACATTTGGAAATTATGTTGGTATTTTTAGTAGTAAATATGAAATTATGTTGGTACAAAATACAATGCTCTAAGGTGCAAAGGACTCAAAAACTAACTTCTAATGAACACTAAGGCTATGCATCGTTTTAGTTACAATCCATCAAAATTTGATATATATGGGAGAACAAGCTAATTCCACTAAAGCTATGCATTGTTTAGTTACAAAAAAAGCATAGGTCTTCTATCCTTATCCCCTGTACCAGTTGAATGATTTTTTCCTTCTCCTCCGCGTAATAGCAATGAAAGCCTCATTATTCATCTCTTTTGTTTCTCCAGGAGGGTGCACTACTTCATTGAGAAGAAACTTAAACAAGTCATTGACAATGTTACTTGAGTCTACATAAGAAGGTACAATGGAAAAAATAGTACTTGGAAACTTATTCGAATAGTAATCTTTAGTTTGTTCGGAAACACTTGACCAGGTGTATGCTTTTTTTTACAAGCATTACTTAATACACCTACCGACTTTCGTAAAAGTAACATATGAGGGACTGAAGCTGTTTGCAATGAAGAATATAAAATAACAGTTCAAGAATAAAGTTTATAGTTAAAGAAGCCATATGTTATCAGGAATGAAGAAAAATTGACTGACTTCTTAAAAAAGACAAATAAAGAATATAAAGTGTCAAAAAAAAAAAATGAATAAAATTATCATAACAATAGACTGGAATTTTTTACAAACACTACAATAAGATATTCAAAGACCATATCAATTTTCCATATCACATGAAATTAATGTTTTACATGGTCATATCTAAATAAAAATAAAAATAATAGAAAACTAAACCATATATTTGGCACTAATTAAATCCAAACAAATAAACTATCCTAGAAAATAGAGACACTCGAGACATGGTGAAAAACCAAAGGGAATACAATTCTCCAATCTCAAATAACTTCACAACTATAATAAATATAGAATATAACTTGAAAAATAAGTAATGAAAAAGTATAATCCTTAGAAGAGAAATCTTCACACAATTTTAAAACTAGGTGATTATGCAGTCAACCTCAACTAGGTATGTAAATCTAGTCTCACAATTAATTGTTACTAGACAATTAAAGGTTAAAAACTTGAACAGAAACAAGTAAATAAGTGTTTAATCACTACATTATTAACAAATTCTGCATCTAACAAGTAAATCCAAATATTACTACTTATGTAATGACTCCCTCTGCAGTACTTGTTTGCATAAGTCCAAACCCAAAAAGAAACAAAATCATATAGACTTAGATCATTACTCATTACCTCATCACATTCCAAATGCAAATAATTAGCGCAAATTCTCACTAATAATCTAGATTCAACAATTCAAATCACTAGAAACACAAGATAAACCCTAAAAAAAAACTCACAGGAAGTTCTACAGCTGACGTAACCTAGAAATGAGGCGACTTCCTTCATCTGCATAAGCTTGCGACATGACCAAGTACGATCTTAATACAATTTTAAAATTGATCTCGAACCCTTAACTTTAATTGAAGAACCTAACGGGAAGATATCAAATTATCTTAAATATATACTCCATCCATCCCATTTTCATCTTCATATTTACTGTACACATGCAAATTAAGAAAAATCACTTTTGAGTAACTTTTGGGGGTAGTTTGGTATTTTTGGTTAATTAATAAATAATAAAGTATGTCATATGTGTTAAAAAGATGATGACAATTTTAAATAAAGTATGTTAGAGGGATATTAGTTATGTACCTTTTTCTTTTACGGAAATGTGAAATTGAAATTAGGACGGACCAAAACGGATAGTGTGAAGTTGAAGTTGGGACGGAGGGAGTAATTTCTAAATTCTAATGGCAAATAAGAGAATGTTGTGAGAAGATGATAGAACAAGAATGATGGATATGTTCTATCAAAAAGTTAAAGCAAAGTGGATTTTAAATGGGGATACAAATTCAAAAAATTTACACCGTTGGATAAATAAGAGATATAAAAAAAATGGCAACGAAGGGCAGCTAGTTAACAACACTTGGGGTGGATTCGGTTGAAGGTGTGAAAAAAGCAGTTCACCAACTTTTCAGTGATAATTTCAAATTAAAATATTGGGGCAAGCCTTTAAAGATGGATAGATACTTGTTTCCAAGGCAGATTCAGCAATGTGACAATATTTTCTTAGAAGCCCCATTCATAGAAGATGAAGTCAAATCAGCAATTTGGTCATGTAACTCTAATAAGAGTCCTGGACTTGATGGCTTTTCCTTTGGCTTCATTAAAGCAAACTTGGATAATATGAAGGATGCAGTTATGAAGATGATGGGAGAGTTTCATTCCAATGGGAAATTGGTTAAAGGTATGAATCCTTCTTTCATTGTTCTGATTCCCAAGAAGGATTCTTGTGATTCGCTGGATGAATATTGACCTATATTTTTGGTTGGATGCTTATATAAGTTCATCTCAAAAGTGCTATCCACTAGATTGAGTAAGGTACTGGAAATTATTATTTCAGAAAATCAGTCGGCTTTCATTGGGGGTAGACAAATTCTTGTGGTTCTGAATGAGATTATTGAAGAGTCAAAATGAAAGAAAATGAGTATGCTGATATTTAAGGCAGACTTTGCAAAAGCATACGACACTGTAGAGTGGAAATTCGTTGAAGATATGATGATAGGGCTTAATTTCAGATATAAATGGAGGCAATGGATTATGGAGTGTGTCTCAACTGCATCAACCTCTGTTCTTGTAAGTGGGAGCCCAACAGAAGAGTTCAAACTCGAGAGAGGATTAATGCAAGGTGATCCTTTGTCACCCTTTCTGTTGGATTTCGATCATTTGGTTAACATGAATCGTTAGGGTTCCATATGTTTCTAATCCAGCGGAAGCAAGAAAACAAAGAAATATATTACCTTTCACCAGTGTATGCTGAAGAAGGTGAATTCTCGCTGGTAGCCCGTGCAGCCTCACTGTTTTGGGCATAACTCTCTCATTTGATCTCCGATTTGAGTGATCTACAGGCCAAAACGATTCTCTCTTCAATGGCTTTCCGTCAGTATATCACACATTGAATTCTAATTTCTATACAATTTTATAAAAAACCATGCAAATTGGCGACGTCAGCAACAAACCACCTCTTGATCTTCTGCTGTATTCCAAAGTCCAATCTCGACATCGTGTGGGCGACGATCTTCGAGATCTTCTCAATCTGCTGTTCTCTCACCCTCCTCACAGTATTAGGTATGATTAATCAGTTGATTAGGGTTTTCGAACAGTTGAGATGACTTATATATAGGCTACAACAGGGACCAGGAGGAGAAATTAGAGTTGAGCCTCCATTGGGCTTAAGTATCCTAGCTTAACCTAAAGCTTATACTTAAGTCCAATAATAATAATATATACCACTAAAATATTATTACTGCACTACTGTTCTAATCCCATAATTACGTTATGGGCTCCTTCTTATTATGAGCCCGTTAGTCTCCCCATGTTTAAGATATACAATGCCCATTAATTAATTAAATTACTGACAACTCCATTAATTAATATCTCATCCGAGAGTAGTACCACTCAGCCTCATTATCATGCCAGAATAAATCCACCTGCAGGATTTACATGATAATCCTTATGAGCTCCTCAAGGGGACATCATCAACCTATGTTGGACATGAATTCCTTCTACAACCAACAGCACACTATAGAGACAGCACTACTTCCCAACTCAGCGAGTTTGTTGATTTAATTATATGTAAATCTCACCCATTGATGAATAAAAAAAATACATACTGCTTTTCGTGTCGAGATTATTGTATAGAGATTAAGAGCACGAACATCCATAATAACTGAGATCAAGTTCTCCTATATAGTCAGTATAAGTTGAACGATCTCAAGCGGTCCCGCTCAATACACATAAGTGCACTAATGTGATTCTATAGTCAAGACAAAGTAATACCAAATCACAATACAACCATCTCGATAGAGAGTCCCCGTCCATCTCGATTGTGAGCATCTATTTATACTTTATAAGGAAACCGATAATATGATCTTCCACGTGTTGTCGCACAACATATTATCTACATTATAGAGTAAGTGGACATTTGCATCGTACATATAAATAAATTATAAGACGCAATCATTTGATCATATGATTCTCATTTCAAATTAATTGTTAACATATTATTTATACAAAAGTTAGACTTTTTTTAGTATACAATCCAACAATCTCCCACTTATACTAAAAGACTATGCTGTCATGTCTTCTGCCATACATCTGATTTCCACTCACATTACACAACCATCAAAAGCTTTCGCTATAAAGTCCTTGTAAATGGATTTACTAGGTTATCAACCGATGCAATCTAGGCGACAACAACCTTCCCCTCATCATACAATTTTTCATAACAGGTGGTACTTGCGCTCCATGTGTTTAATTGCCTTATGGGCTCGTGATTCCTTCAAGTTTGCAATTGCACTACTATTATCACAATAGATTGTGATACCCTTGGGCAAACTTAGAAACACATTCAAGACCATCATGAAGTTTCTAGAGTCATACAAATACTTTGGTTACCTCATAGACTCCAATTTATCATATTTCCAAGGTGGAATCCGGAGTTCGAAATATATTTCTATATAACACTCCTTCATATTATGGCTCTACTTCCTAAAATTAAACACATAACCTTTGAGGTGGATTTACTATCGTCCCTATCTGATTTGAAAAATTTGAATCTATGTAACCCATATGAAGCAGTGAATCTGTTCGGTAAGTCCACATAAATTTTTGGTCTTTTTCAGGTACATACGTATATGTCTTATCACAGTTCATCATTCTTATTTCGGGTTATCTTGATACTCACTGTCCATGCATTTAGCAAAATAGATATCCTATCTAGTGCATAGTGACCATTAGATTAAGCTTCCTTATTCGTCGAAGTATAAGGAACCGCCTTTATCACCTTTATCTTCTTTTGTGTCATAAGACACATTTCCTTAGATAAAGTCACATGCTAAAACGAGTAAGGATTATATCATTTCGTGAAGCTTGAGACAAGCATAACATCCTTTCTTGTGATCCGTATTACCATGATCAAAAGGATATATTTTGCTTCTCTTAAGTCATTCATTTCATACTGCTATACCAACCATACCTATAGGCCTGATAATACTCTTTCATTGTCTCCAATGAATAATATATCATCTACGTACAGTACAAGTAATACCACGATGTTTTGTCACTCCTTTTCAATACACAAGACACATTCCCGCATTGAATAAATCCATATACCTAGATTTCCTCATCAAATCGGATGTTTCATGATCTTGAAGCTTGCCTTAGTCCATCAATGGACACCTTTAAGCTTACAATCAAAACGCTCTTAGCCCTTTGCAATGAATCACTCTGGTTGCTTCACATAGACATTTTCTTCAAGACTTTCAATAAAAAAATGTGTCTTGACATCTATTTGCTATTTCTCATAATCAATATGATTAGCAACAGATAAAAGAATCTGAATCGACATAGGCATAGCTATAAGCGAACAAGTTTTCTCATAATCAAACCCTTTCTTTCTGAGTATACCTTTTCGCAACAAGCTTTACTTCCAAGGTTTTCACCTTACCATTTGATCCTCTTTTATTTTGTATGACCACTTCCAATGGCTTCTACACCATTTAGTGGTTCTACAGGCTCCCAGACTAGATTTAAAATCCATAGATCCTATTTCAAAACTCATTGGAACTTGCTAAGATATCACATTTTTATCTTGTAGTGTTTCGTCGCATCCGTGGGTTAATTCCATGTTTTACTAGGGACCAAGTCTCACGACTCTCCCAATACATAAACGTATCCAGTTGTAGAACAACCCTCCCACTACGACAAGGCACTACAGGCAATTGTGTATCAGATGTGACACGCGATGCAGTTTATCTTGTGGTATATCCTCTTGTACACTTGGTACTATACTTTGTGTTTTCCCTCTCACTTCTTTTAGAACAATAAATACATGGGTTTGTGATTTATTTCATTGTCCTTTTCCAAAAATCTAGTGTTCAAGTTAACAAAAACCCTTTGATTTTTTGGACCAAATAAATCGCCCATTATTTTTCTAGGATATCCCACAAACAGACAAACATTCATACGAATTACTGTTTCTAGGGCATATCTATAAAATGAATTGAATAATTCCAAATAACTCATCATCTATCTAACCATTTCCATAAGAGTCTTTCTCTTATTGATTAAAAGACGCGTTATTAATTTTTATTTTTTGCAGCCGTGGGATAAAAAAAATATAAGAGTGTACAAATTGTCACCAACGTACCATAACAGATTATAACTCCATCTTTCATAATAATGACCATGTCATTTAAATGAAATAGAGTATCCATCCGTAAATGCATAGAAACTGAAGTCAAATTCTTTCTATGAAACGTACGCAAAAATAATTTCTCATAATCAAACATTTATTCCTATCTCTAGATAAATAAACAACTCTTACTGCAACAGCCACTACTCTCGTAGTTTTACCCATGTCTTTAATAATCTTATCATCATTTAATTATAGATATTTATTGATTTTGGTATCTACACACAACGTGCCAGTAGATACCATCACTAATCATGCTTCAATAACTAGTGAATGAGATACTAACCTTGTTCACATCTTGATGAAATTGGATTTCCTTCACCATATGTTTTGTCAGAAGTTTCCCACCTAATATGACCTCTCGTATTTTCGGTAGAACTTGCTCAAAATATCCAGACAAATTATGGAGGATAAATTGATTTAGGTTTCCCCTTCAATTTCTACTCCAAGCATTTCCAATTCATTCATCAAGCTATCCATGATCTCTTGCCTTTCTAACTTACTCAAGTATCCGAAGAGTCGCATGAGACCATCATATTTCTATGACCTCTCACCTCTCCACTAGACTTTAATTAATAGGCATCACAGAACATCCTTAGTGAGAATACATATATATTTTCCTAAGCAGTAAAAACAAAAAGAGATCAGACAAAGGCGTCAGGAGATGGGAAAGAGCTGATGTCACAGACTTCGACGTTCTCCTGAGGAGCGGCACTAGGCGCAGCAGAGGAACCACCAATAGCAACGCCAGCATTATCGTCCCTGATCCTTTTCGAAGGACGTGTGATGAGAGCGGTACTGTCATGCTTGCTGTCTTCGGAAGTCTCATCCACCAACTTGTATTTCCGTTTAGGGGCAACAGACTTAGTGGCTGCAGTTTCAGAAGCCACTTTCTTAGACTTCGGGGCTCGAGGGGTTTTTTTGGAAACTTTCTCTCGAGGGCCCATAGCTGACACCTGGATGAGATCAGCTTCCAACCTCCTGGAGATAGGATCTGAAGGCTCTTCAATCCTGATGGACGTAAGGGGCTGCATGGCAAGAGGGATCCCAGAGGCCTTCGGGGAAGAAGTCTTCGAAACTTTCATCTTCCCTTTAATGAGCGCAGCCCACTGACGAGCAGAAGGAGAATACCCATACGAGTAGTATCGGGCATAAGACGCTTCCCTTCCCCTAAACATAGTAGAAAAGGAGGAAAGGCTAGTGAAGAGAGGGAACTATACAATGAGCCCTGCAGACGGAGAAGGAATCATAAATAAATCACCAGGCATGGCTATGGATGTAGTAGTAAAGCCGGTTCAGAAAAGGTTTCTCCCTCGGAGAACACGCTGGTAATGGCATCTTTCGTCAGAAAGCTTGCGAATGTGGAAGAAGGCGTCCTGAAACTCTATTGACAGCGTTTCCAGAGCACACAAATCGCCTACTACGCAAAACAAAAGAAAGAAATGTCAGAATACTCTAAATAACCTAGAAGAGAGCCGAAAGAAACATACACCCACTGAGGACAGGTTTGAAGAAGGAACTTTTATGGTGCACGGTGGGATTTTGAGGATCTCCGAGGTCATATACAGAATCTCTCCTCCAAGGCCCACGAACCCAGAACCACAGATTCTTCCACCAGTGTTATTAGCTTGCTACTGTAGAACTGGGCAAAAAAGCAACAAGATTAGTGTGGCAAGGTGCCAAATAACAGTATCCCTTTGTCCTATGATTCGGGGTAAGCAGATATAGAAAATTGATTTCAGCGATAGTCAAGAAGGAATACTTCTTCTTCCGAAAGAGAACTAAATTCCCCATCAAAGCCGCCCAACCATTGGGAGCCAATTGAGCAGGGACTATACCCCAAAACTCGAAAATATCCCAAAGGCAAATTGGAGAGGAAACCTAAGGCCAAGTTCAAGTTGCAACAATAGGCTGCGACAGCGTTCGGCGGAGCATAACATATGTGGCCATCAGGGGAAGAAAGAAAGAATTCAATACCTCACCCACTCTGAAATTTACTGAGAGCGATGACGGTGACCCTTTGATTAAAGGCAATCTGAGAAGGGGACGGAGGACCCGAACACTCCTCTGAAGACGGAGAGGATGACCCAGAACTACCAAGTGAAGAATCAGTTGAGCGAGAAGGGGATCTAGGGGATCTAAGAGAAGAAGAAGAGCCCTCGCAAGCCATATCGCACTAGTTGTAAGGGGAAATAAAAACGGAAAGAAGGGAAGAAAAAAACGCTAAGCTAAAACGATGACAAGTTTAGAGGCGCAAAAGGAGAGAGCTGGAGAAAGAAAGGAAAATTGAGAGGAGAATAATACCTGGAGGAAGAAGATGAGAATACTGAATAAAAGGAATACCAACCGCCTGCAGAATCGAAAGGAGAAAAAAGAGGAAGAAGAAAAAAGTGAAACTGGCAGAAAATTTCAAACCTGCAGTTACACTCAAATACCAGATACACCCCCCACCTGAATGAAAACATCTAAAAAATGTCGCAAAAAAATTTATTTGACAGGAACTTATCAGGACGAAGGCAACGATTGAGAACAACGAAGAGCCGAGACAGGAAGAACCCTAATATCGCAGGCACCGAAGCATGAGGGATATAACCCGTGAAATACAATTTGACCCTGAACAATCTCAAGTCATGAAATTATTCAAGCTCGAAGGGCTAATGTTATGGGTATTATATCCCCCATGCTTGTTAGGCCCAAAATAACAATAACCTCTATTACTCTTGAGGGGAAAGGCCCAACCCCGCGGAGGCCCAAATGGTAGACATAACTGAAAAGGGGACGAGGCTGCCCAAGGAGGTCGCGACAATCCGAAGGCCCAATCGAGGAAAGAACATAGAGGAACCCACTAAACAAGGCCGAAGACAGGAGGCACCCTCGGCAGGAAGCCTCGGCAACGTCCTTCCCCCATCCGAGAGCTCGAATGAGTACCACAACACCGAAAGCCGGCCTGTCCAAAGACCAAAGGGACCCAACGAAAGTGGGACAACAAAGAACAGACACCATCATGAAATCTGACAAGTATCGCAGGCTAGAGGACAACACTAACGGGAAGAAGAGGTGGTCTCAACGTTAAACAATAATTAAAACATGACATAAAATCACCACATGAGTTTTAAAATCTTCAATTCAAACTTTAAATAATATAAAATAATTAAAACACATATGTACAAGTATTAAATGGGATGAGTATATGCGGTTACCCGCTACCCGTATCCGATTATTTATCCGGGTTCGGATAGCGGGTATCCGAGGGGAGGTGAATCCGAATCCGAACCCTAATGAAATTTTTTATTTTTTTCCAAACCTGTTTCAAACCTAATTATAGGCATCCGAACCCGTACCAATTGGGTTTGATCGGATCGGATACTCTGAAAAACCCGCAAAACTGTCATTCCTACTTCCACTGCCTCCTCGAACAAACTCTCCACCTCACTGCCTCTCTTTAAAATCTCCTCGAATCTTCCCATTTCCAACCAAATCACACTCTGTAAATCATCAAACTCCCTCAATAATCAGAAAATCTCTTATTACATATACATCTCTAATCTTAAAACACTGATATTAATTAAATATAGTAAGATGTATTACAAATGTGATTATTAATCAATTTTATATTACTTTTATTTACAGTAAATAAAAAACAATAATTTATGATATATAATATAATATATTTTTTTGTTCTTTAAATGTATTTAATAATAATGTGTTTATTTAATAATTTTTTTATTTTTAATTGTTCATTAAAAATAACAAAAAATTCGTTAAAGATTAGCAAACAAACTTTGTAGCATGTAACCGTGTGCTATATGGACTCATTAAATTTTTATTTATTAAAATAATAATATTAATTAAATATATAAAGATTTATTACAAATGCGATTATTAATTAAGTTTATGTTACGTTTATGTACAATAAATAAGAAAAATAATTTATGTAGTTATCTTTTGTTAGTATTATTCAATAATGTAGATGTATTCTTTAATAAATGTATTTTTTTTATTTCAGCGAAAATTACTAACAAATTGTATATATATATATATTTATTTATTTATTTGTGTATATATTTTCATTAATAAAAGTATATGAATTTAATATATGCATACAGTTTAAAATCCTTGCACAGAATATTGTCCCTAATATGATACTATCTCCATCCCATCCTAATGGTTACTTATTCCCAATTTGGGCGTTGATGAGCGTTTTCTCAACACAAAAAAATTCTCAAGTATGAAGGATGTGATTGTAGCTTAGATAAGCGATCAAGTTATATTATCGAACCCAAAGGACGATTGATTATCAATTTATTATTATCTGATTTAAAGGAAACTATTGTTTGACAATTTGATTAGAGAATGGTTAATAATCTAATAAACAAAATAATTAAATAACAATAAAAATAGAGACAGTAGAAAATAAACGAGAGTTAAACAAGTGAGAAGTTAGGTAGCTCTTCGGGCCATCTAGTTTCACTAATTAATTTCCCTTCCGTATGTCAATGTCCGACTCTGCCTTGTGGACTATGGACGAATCATTAAGCCATGCTAACCCACTCTATAGATACAAGCAGATAAGTGTGTAACACGTGCTAATAACCTTGGAGCAAGAGATATAACTTCACCCTCGTTTCTAGGTACTATCAGTATCAATTATTTTCCGTGCACTAAATACTCTAACTCGATATGATCTCCCTTTATAGGTACAATGAAATTATCCTCTTTATCCTACTTACTAACCCGAATTCCGCTCAATTAATAAGTATTCATATAAGATAGTTCTAATGAAGCTTTGAAGTCCCCCACTTAGAATCATAATATAGAATCCTGCTCAACAGTGAACACACTCAATCAACAACCAAGATATATTTCAGACTCTATATAACAGTTAATGATGCACAAAATAACTCTGAGTATGAATTAAAAATGCATTGTCTTGTATAAAATAAATCCACCAGTTGTGTTGAACGGAGTATATATATGGAAGTTCAATTAACTAGATAAAACCTTCATAACCCTAGAACAATTAAAGCGGTTCTAGCCCATAACATTTCGGAGAACGTTCATGGTGTTTGGATAGATCTTACCCATAGTCTTCAAAATTAAAAAAAGATTAAGTTGCGAAGTGTACCCTAGATATGGGCACTGTCGCTTCTCGCTCCGTCTTGAATCTTCACTTGGTTCTCACTTGATTCGATGCATGAATCTCTCTCTACAACTTCTGCAAATGGAGTTAGGGTTTGGATGTGGTGTCGGATGAGAGTGGAATCTAACTCTCTTCTTGATGTGATCTGCTTCCCTTTTTATACTTGTAAACTCTCCTTATAGACCTTTACTAGGCTTTTTCTTGAAGAATACGCCAAACCACGCACAGGAGAGTCAGAATTACCAAAAATAGATTAGTGTGTTCCCGCTCGATGATGAGTGTGTAAATTCACCAATCTTGCGCCAGGATTTGTGCTATTATGAAGTGTTTGAAGATTGTAATCGGTTGTAAACCAATATATATTGTGAAAAGGCACGAATTAGGTGTTGTTGAAGCCATTTGAGTAATTTTTCGAAGGAAATAGGAATAGAAGTGTTGAAATCTTAAGAAATAAAGTCAAAGCCATCCATTTGGACAAAGCAAGAGTGCAATTAGACTAGAAGGAGGTCAATTCGACCAACCCTTCTGGTTGAATTAGCAGCATAATAAGATCATAAGGTGGATTTGACCACGACAGGGGAGTTCGACCTGGACATCAGGTCGAATCGAGGTCGAATTTATTGGCGGAGATGCCAATTCAACCTCGTCACTTTGATTCGACCAGGGCAGTTGGTCGAATCGAGTACCTGGGACTTGCAGTAGGCAAATTTGACCTTCAATTCGACTTGTGGTGGTTAATTCGACCTCTTCCTGAAGTCAAATTGAGGCTCGGGAACTTACCATATCCGTATTTTTATACTGTCTATACGTGTGATCACTTAAAAAGCCCATTCCAGGCCCAGGAGACGTGATTACAAGTATAAAAGAAGGCTTATGCAGCATCATAGGGGGTATTCGTAGAATAAATCGATCTAGAAGACGAAGAGACGTAGAGTTGAGAGAAGGGCGATCTTCCATCATCTGGAGGGGTTGTGACAGAGGTTCCGCTGGAGATTTAAGTAAGATTGGTCCAACTAACCATGATTATTCCTATATCAATCATGGGCTAGAACCGCTTCGGTAGTTTTAGGGTTTTGAAGGTTTCATGAGTTAATTTATCTTTCGTGTGTAAACTCCGTGCAACACTACTCGTGGTTTATTTTATATAATATTGTGTGTTTTTTATCCATACTCACGATTGTTTTGTGCATCAATAATTGTTGTGTAGAGTCTGAATACATAACTTGGTTATTGGTTGAGTGTGTTCACTGCTGAGCAGGGTTTTATGTTATAATTCTAAGTGAAGGGATTCTGAAGTCTAATATTTAAGTGAAGGGATTCTGAAGTCTTATTAGAACTATCTTATATGAATACTTGTTAATTAAATCATATTCGGGTTAATAAGTAGGATAAAGAGTATAATTTCATAGTACCTATAAAGGGAGATCATATCGGGTTAAAGTACTAAGTACACGGGAAATAATTGATACTGATAGTACCTAGAAAGGGGGGTGAATTATATCTCTTGCTCCGAGGATATTCACACGTGTCATACGCATATTTACTTGTGTCTATAGAGTGAATTTGCATGATTTAGTGATGCGTCCATAAACCACAAGGCAGAGTCGGACACCGTCACATGTAAGATGAATTAATAAATAGAACTGGATTACCTGAAGGACTACCTACTATCTTACTTGATCACAACTCACCTATCTCTTATTCTTGTTATTTTTACTTGCTATTTCAATTAATAGTTGTTACTTAATTTCAATACCACAACCATTATATTTTCCAACATAGTCATAATTTACTAAAACATAATTAAATTGATATTTATCCGTACCATGGGTTCGATACATAACTTGGTCACCTTCAAAACTACAATTGATATCCTTCATACTTGAGGATTAATTGTGTGTTGAGAAAATGCCTATAAAGTTTCTGGCGCCGTTGCTGGGGACGACATAAAATACCTTTTTATTATTTTTAGTTTTATTAGGACTATTTTAATTTGTGTTTTGTGTTCTAGCTCTTTATCTTTTCGGGTGTATGCACACAAGATCAAAGCAAGGTAAATTAGAGCCTTATAATCATGAGATCTGAGTATCAACCAAGAAGAAGAAGAGTAAGATTAAAATCAAGAAAAAAAATCAACAACAACTCTGAATTTTGGAGTTGAAGTAGACGAACCGAACTCAGAAGCGATTGAAACTGTGGTAGATTTGACAGTAAAAACATAAGAAGTCGACATGGCCAACGAAAGGGCTAATCTGAATAATCTGGCCATCCGTGAAGTCTTCAAGAATAATAGGGCTGGAAATATTGGGTTTCTTGGAGCGAGGGGAGCTAATGCAGATTTTGATCTTCACCCCGCTCTTATGAGCATGATAGAAAGGAACTCCTTTGCAGGAGGGTCTTTTGAGGATCCGCAGCAGCATCTAAACAAGTTCTTATGCTATGCAAGTACTCAAAAAGTCGCAGGAGAACATGAAGATGCTAGGAAGATCCTCTTGTTTAAATTCTCGCTTACTGAAAGGACGAGAGATTGGTACGACACTATTAATGCAGCTGAATGCAATACTTGGGAGCAATTGAAGTTGAAGTTTTTGGAAAGATACATGCCACCTTCAAAGGTGTTTAAAATGAAGCAAGACATTAACCAATTTGCTATCGATAGTGGAGAGAAGTTTCATAAAGATTGGGACAGATTCAAGGACATGCTTCGTAAGTTTCCTCAACATGGGCTATCTAAAGCTCAATATATCATCATATTCTACAATGGATTGGACTGTGATTCTCGTGTGTTATTGGATGCTTCTTCTAATGGAGCATTGCTTACTAAGTCATCCATAGAGGCCGAGAAACTTTTTGAAGATATTTCGATGAACTCAAGAGATTGGCCAACTGATAGAGTGAGAGGTACTTACGTCCTTGGAAAGGTGGCTAAGATTGAACATGCTATGGTAAAACAAATCGAGAAGATGAGGTCGTCTCTAGCTTGTCAAATATCAACAAGCTACTAGAGTCTCAACAAAAGCAAATAAGTGATATATCTCAGCGCGTACCAATCATGGAGCAGGAAGTAATGAATGATGGCATGATCCAAGAGGAGATGGAATAAGCAAACTACGCTATGGGCCAAAGTATTTAAGGAACGAGGTTTTAAAATCAGGGCAATCAGAATTACCAAGGGAATTACATCAATCGTAGTCCCAGTTAATTATCAACAGCCTAGGAGGCCAGAGTTTTCATGGAGTAATCTTAACAATGCAATTCAACCTCCGATGGGTGTTGATCTTGGTGAAAAAGTGGAAGAAAAAAAGTCGGGTTTCGAGGATATGGTGAACAGGTACATAGCTAGGAATGATGCTAGAGTGGATCGTCTTGAGGCCAAATTAGAGAAGAAGATAGATGCAAACCATGATGATTTGTCCAAGCAAGTGAAGGACCTTACATTGTTGATGGGAGAGATGGCAGGAAGTGTTAACAAGCTCACTCAAAATATTGAGAAAGGGAAGCTCCCGTCGTAAAGTATTAAGAATCCGAAGTCCTGCAATGCCATCACATTGAGGTCTGGAACACAGTATGTGGGACCAATGAGGCCGGAATTGAAATTGGATACATTGAGGGCTCAATTCGACACCCATTCGGCCAACACTTCAGGTTGAATTGAGCAGGGGAAGTCAAATTGGACACCTACACGTGATTTGGAAGCAACAGAGCCTCGATTCGATCAAAACAAAATCAATTCGACCAAAGGGCTAGGTTGAATTGAGGTCAAATCCACCCTTCCGGAGCACTCTGTTTCATCAGAAGCCCAATTCGACCAACAACCATTCAATTTGACCAGATCTTCAGGTCGAATTGAGATCGAATCAGGGGGCAGAAATCTTACAGAGAGCCAATTCGACCAGGGGGACTTCAATTCAACCAGACCTTCAGGTCGAATCGAGTATATAGGGTGAGAATCGAGTTCTAGGTGTGCAATTCGACCACTACGTGCCCAATTCGACCAGAGCACCTGGTCGAATTGAGGTCAAAATGTCCCGTACTGTGCCTGTTTCTTCACCGAACACTCCTTATGATGGGAACATTACTCCATTGGTTCAGAATGATCAAAATACTGAGATCATAGTAGAGAAGAAGTGGGAAAGAGCCAAGAGGTTGAGAACCGAAAATGATAAAATGGAGAATGTTGAGCTTGATGAATGGGGTATTCCCAAAACAAAGATACCTCCGCCATTTCCTTATAAGCTGGTTAAGAAGGGATTGGAAGAGAGTTCAAGAAGTTTTCAGATATCATGAATAAGATAAGCTTGAGTATTCATTTCTCTGAGGCAATATTGGAGACGCCATACTATGCCCGATTCCTTAAGGATATACTATTGAAAAAGAGAAGCTTGAACGGAGTTGAGATGGTGAACTTGTCTAAAAATTATAGCTCGATTATCCAAAGGAAGCTTCCATAGAAGATGAAGGATCTGGGAAGCTTCACTATCTTGTGTGAGATTAGAAAAGGGCCAGCACGATGAGCCTTGTGCGATCTTGGGGCAAGCATTAATTTGATGCCATTATCTATCTTTCAAATGCTTGGTTTGGGGGAGTTATCTCCTACAACAGTTGCTCTACTATTGGCGGACAGGTTGATGACGTTTTCGAAGGGTATCATTGAAGACGTTCTTGTTAAAGTGGAGAAACTAGTATTTCCTGTGGATATTCTTGTACTTGAGATGGAAGATGACAAGGATAATATCCCTCTTATCTTGGGGAGACCTTTCCTTTCTACTGCTGGGGCCATGATTGATGTTCAAAAGGGGGAGCTTAGGTTGCGGATGGATAAAGAAGAGGTCCTATTCAACCTTGACAAAGCAATGAAGATGCATATGGAGTCGTAATATCATAGTATTGATGTGGTGAAGGAGATTGTGAAGGAAGATATGTCTTTGATCCTATCTAAGGACCCTCTTGATACATGCTTGATGGAGTCTCTTACTTATCCTACTACGGAGCTTGATGATCTCTCCAATGAGGAATGTATTGAATATTTTGAGAACTTACTTGTTTTGGGTGATGACATGTATGAATTGGAGAAATCTAAGGTTGAGAAGAAGGATGTAGCCAAAGGAAGAGAAGATGATGCCTACTTGAAGCCTCCTAACTTACCACCGAATACCTACAAATTTGAAAGTCCTTTCTCTCTTTCTTTATTTTGTGATCAATTTTATCCTGACTTTGATCTTGATGGTGATAGGAGTGATTCCAAAATTGAGTGAAAGATTGACAAGAATGAGACGAGAAAGCTTGAGAAAGGAGATTCTACTAATCGTATGGTGCCTAAGAAAGGTAAGGTGGTAAGTGTGGATGATAAGAGGGGGAGAAAGTATTGGAAGGTAAAGATGAAAGAAGATCGCCCTCTTAGTCAGTAGTTTACATATTCTGCATTCCGTCGTGACTCTCCGACGTTAAACAAGAGCGCCTGTTGGGGGCTTTTTCCTCATATTTTATTACTTTATTTCATTCGTGTGAGTAAGAAATTTTTATATTTGAAGTGCTTACTTATCGAAAATTACATCTCTTTGCAAACTTAGTTTCGGCTATAGTTTCTACTAAGTTTGGGGGGGTTTATTTTTTGCGGCATATTAAAACTTTAACCAATTTTTATATGTCAATTTTTTATAACTTGCCTAATGTTTAGTGGTGTTTTGTTCCGTGTTTTGAGTTGTTTGCGGAGTTACTCATGAATGTTAAGTTTTAGGATTGATTCTTGATGAAGATATGCTCTATTCTGGTAGTTAATGTTCGTTTTTAAGCTTGAAGTGTGTAGGGGATGAAGAACACTCAATTTTGAGCCAATTCGACCAGAGGCCCAGGTTGAATCAAGGTCGAATCGGAGTGTGCAAACTTTCAGTGAGCCAATTCGACCATGACTGATTCAATTTGACCAACAGCTCAGGTCAAATTGAGGTCGAATTGAGGACCTGAAACTTACAATCTGTGGATTTGATCTGACCAGGGGACTAAGTCGAATCGATATCGAATTGAAGGTGAAAGTTGTTCAGAACGTCAATTCGACCACGATGAAGTTAATTCGACCTCATAGACAGATCGAATCGAGGTCGAATCGGGCTAGGTAAGTGTGTTTTAACCATGATTTTCATACCCATTTGATCGCTTTGCACCACCTCCACCCGAATTCACTCTGAATCGAAGAACCTTGCCTCTAATCTTCAATCCTACTTATTTTTCCCACCGATTAAACTATATTCTACCCTTAATCCCTTCGATTCATCGCGTATTTGGGCGAAATTAGTTGTACTCTAGGGTTCTTAGCGCGAATTTGGAGAGTTACTCACTTGTTCGATTTTAGCCATGGGCAGAACAAAAGGTATATTTTCTCAACTCAATTACCCTAGAATTGATGTTCTATGTGTTGATTTTGGTATGGGTAAGTTGATTAAATTTGTTTTATTGAGGATTCATGGTGATAGTTGAATGATTGTGAACAATTTCACATGAATAC
This sequence comes from Pogostemon cablin, assembly GCA_023678885.1. Lineage (NCBI taxonomy): Eukaryota > Viridiplantae > Streptophyta > Magnoliopsida > Lamiales > Lamiaceae > Pogostemon > Pogostemon cablin. The sequence goes on along the minus strand of CM042986.1, from coordinate 13,483,931 downwards.
TTGTTTGGTTCGATTTGATTGTTTAGTTGATGTTAGAACCTTGAGTTTTATGTGAATTATTGGGTGATTAAGGAGTGTGATGATGAGCATGTTGATTATGGACTAGAATTGTTGAATTTGAGTAATTCCTTATGATTGTTCATGTTGAATTGCTTGAATTGATGATGCATGCTTGTTGTTGGTTTTGATTGTTTGATTACTATGCTTGATTGGTGTTGGAATCATGGTGAATAAGCAAGAGGATTGAGTATTGGATGAGAATGGAACAAGTTGGATTTGGTTGATTATGCATTGAAACTTGAAGTCATGAGTAGAGTAGGATGCTAGTCAATTACTTTGTTTGTTTTCCTTGTTGGTTGTTATTAAAGTATTGTTTTTAGACAAGAAAAAGACAAGAGAAAGGAGGTTGAAGTTCGATCAAAGAAGAGGCAAGATAAGCCTACTCGTGAGGATAATGTGACAAACAAGTTGAGGCTTAAGGAGAGGTTGCCTACAAATTTTAAAATCCAAATGGACGAGTGGAATGAGATAAAGAAAAGTGGGCTGAAGTTTCAGAGAAGATATCTAGAACAGGTACCAGGATGAGGATGATATGCTCACGATGAGGATCTGAGATGATATGCTATGAATGTTCGACCAAGTGGGGATCCATCATTTTATGGAGCTGAAAAAGCCAACATACTTCCATGTGACGGCTGAGGTTCTATGCTCTATTACAATTAAGAAGGATCCTATGTGATTCCCTTATGAGTGCACCTTCCACCTAGGGAGGGTTATGAGGACATGGTCGACAGAGGAGTTTAATATGCTATTTCAGACTCCTACAGAGATTGCTCGGATGGAGAATAGATTCTTCAATGCTAATAGGTTTTGGCAAGAGATTTTTGGGGAGGATGGAGACTATAAGATGCAGGATGCCCGTGCCTCGATGATCAAGAATCCCGCGCTTCGATATATGGATAGAGTGTTGAGCAATACGCTGTTTGCCCGCTCCGAGAAAAGTTGTGTGTCTAGAGGAGAGCTCTATGCTTTGTGGTGCATGCTTAATGGGGTGAAGTTTAATGTTGGTTCGTATTTTATCTATCAGCTGAATCAATTTAGGATCTATGTATTTCAGAAGGTGAATTTCGGAGGGTTGCTTACAACCGTAACTGAGCATTATGACATGGATTTCACTGGCATCACACCTGTTCTTGAAAAGCCTGATTTGGTCATGTTTACTTGTGTAAATGGAGGATTTGTACATTTTCGAGATAAAGATTGGTTCTTTACGAGGGGCCCTAAGCCTTTCGGTTTTATGTTCCCCTTCAATGTGAGTGACATGATTACCATTCATGAGGAGAGGAACAAGTTGATGAGCTCGTTGGGCCACACAGCATCATGGAGACGAGGATGAGCATCAGGAGATGGATATCCCTGAGCAGCACGAGAGGGTTCCACGATCCATTCTGGCGGTACCACGGCAGCAGCAGTGGGCTGGTCCAGATGAGTATACATGAGAGCAGTTCCGTCTGTTGAATGATCATTTGGCCACGATCACACGAATAAGCAGGAGACAAATAGACAGCTGACACTTGCTAATGCCAACTATGCTATGCTTGATGATCAGTACAAGGGCATGAATGAGCAGATTGGTAAGCTGAGTGATCGTGTTGACTATTTGGATAGACACATCAGTGATCTGCACCGAATTGTGGAGCAGAGGCTTGATGAGATGAGTTATGATGATGATGCTCCGGAGGAATAGAGCTGCAGATTTTTTGTGTTCTCCGATTCATCTCATCTCCATCCTTCTTTTATCTTTATAGGATGGGTGTGTCTTGCGTGAGTGGCATGTACTTTATTTGCTATATTTGATAATCTTGGATGTGGATTGGGAGGAGTGACTATGATGCATGAGTTGGGATTTGTAGAGAAGCTTGTATGATTGATTTTGATATATGGGTTCATGGATTTTGTGCATTCATATATTCATGTGTTAATTTTCATTGATGAGAAGCATGTATAATTTGATAAGTATGTAGAGTTCTTGTGAAATTGATCTTGATTATGTGCTATGAGGAGTACTTAGGATTCCATTTACTCATGTGAGGATTTGAGCCTTTTAATCATGCTTGATCATGATAGGTTATTCTTGAGAGAATCATTCATATGCACATATTCTAGAACTTGGCATGGAGTCTTGTGTGAGATTTACAATTGTTGAATTGCTAGGATATGATCTTAGGCCATTCTTGGTTACTTGAGTTACTTAGCCAAATTTTACCTTCTCATTGATTATGTATATCTTTGGTAGCCCGTTTGAGCCTTAAAATTTTTTTCTTTGGCAAGCCGAATAAAAGAGCTTTATTTAACCTTTACTTGAACTTGTTTAAATACCCTTTTCATTGGTAGAGAGTTGAGGTGAATAAGTGTTGCAAGAAGAAGAAAAAAGATAGAATGTGGTTGAGTAAAGTAAAAGAAGTGTATGGTTAAATCGTGTTTAGGGGTAGTGCCTGAAACTGGTACCCCGACTGCTGTTAAAAAGGGTAGTGCCTGCAACCGGTACCCGAGTTATCAAAAGAAGAATGATGTTGATGCAAGAAAGAGAAGGAAATTTTGAAAGTTTGCAAGTGCAAGAGAAGAAATTGGAGGAGAATATGTAGCCGAATGAAGAAAGCAAGAACCTCCAAGGTAACTCTCTACTAGTGTTTAAGTCACTTTATCTAAATTTTCCTACCCTTTCCAAAGAGCCAACATTACAACCCGAAAACAAGTCCTTTGTGATCCTAGTCAATAGTTGATTGTGATTTGATTTTTGAGACCCTTGCCAAGCCTATGGTTACGCATGAGTATTGATTGAGTATGAGCATATATATTAACCGTTTATGTGCAACGAGCACTTGAGTGAGAGAATAAACACTTATCTTGTGAGCTAGATGACTTAGTACTTCGAATGGTAATATGATTAGGTGATTTTTTTGCATGAATGATATGTATGATGCAGGAAATACATTTTTTTAACTGATAAAATTGCATGTGTAATATGTGTTGTACTAGGTGGTCTCGTAAATTATACATGATTCCTTTGTTTGATTGTGTTGCCCCGGGACGAGCAACATGTAAGTTTGGGAGTTTGATGAGTGTGTAAATTCATGAATCTTGTGCCTGGATTGTGCTATTATGAAGTGTTTGAAGGTTGTAATCAGTTGTAAACCGATATATTGTGAAAAGGCACTGATCCGGTGTTGTTGAAGCCATTTGAGTGATTTTTCGAAGGAAATCAGAATGAAAGTGTTGAAATCTTAAGAATGGAAGTCAAAGCCATCTGTTTGAACAAAGAAAGAGTGCAATTCGACCAGAAGGAGGTCAATTCGACCAGCCCATCTGGTCTAATTGGCAGCATAACAGGAGCAGAAGGTGGATTCAACCACGACAGGGGGATTCGACCTGGACATCAGGTCGAATCGAGGTCGAATTGATTGGCGGAGATGCCAATTCGACCTAGTAACTTCAATTCGACTAGGGCAGTTGGTCGAATCGAGCACCTGAGACTTACAGTAGGTAAATTTAACCTTCAATTCGACTTGTGGTGGTTAATTCGACCTGTTGCTGAAGTCGAATTGAGGCTCAGGAATATACCATATCCGTATTTTTACACCGTCAATGCGTGTGATCACTTAAAAAGCCCATTCTAGGCCCAGGAGACGTGATTACAAGTATAAAAGAAGGCTTATGCAGCATCATAGGGGCATTCATATAATCAATCGATCAAGAAGATGAGGAGACGTATAGTTGAGAGAAGAGCGATCATCCATCATCCGGAAGGGCTGTGACAGAGGTTCCGCTGGAGATTCAAGTAAGATTGGTCCAACTAACCATGATTGTTCCTAGAGCCACTTCGGTAGTTCTAGGGTTATGAAGGTTTCATGAGTTAATTTATCTTTCATGTGTAAACCCCGTACAACACTACTTGTGGTTTATTTTACAAAAGATTGTGCGTTTTTAATCCATACTCACGGTTGTTTTGTGCATCAATAATTGTTGTGTAGAGTCTGAATACATAACTTGGTTATTGATTGAGTGCGTTCACTGCTGAGCAGGGTTTTATGTTATAATTCTATGTGAAGGAATTCCTAAGTCTTATTAGAACTATCTTATATGAATACTTGCTAATTGAATCATATTCGAGTTAATAAGTAGGATAAAGAGTATAATTTCGTAGTACCTATAAAGGGAGATCATATCAGGTTAGAGTACTTAGTGCACGAGAAATAATTGATACTGATAGTACCTAGAAAGGGGGATGAATTATATCTCTTGCTCCAAGGATATTCACACGTGTCATACGTATATTTACATTTGTCTATAAAGTGAATTTGCATGGTTTAGTGATGCATCCATAAATTATAAGGCAGAGTCGGACACCGTCACATGTAAGATGAATTAATAAATGCAACTGGATTACCTGAAGGTATCTACTATCTTACTTGATCACAACTCACCTATCTCTTATTCTTGTTATTTTTACGTGCTATTTCAATTAATAGTTGTTACTTAATTTAAATACCACAACCATTATATTTTCCAACATAGTTATAATTTACTATAACATAATTAAATTGATATTTATCCGTCCCTTGGGTTCGATATATAACTTGGTCACCTTTAAAACTACAATTGATATTCTTTATACTTGAGGATTAATTGTGTATTGAGAAAATGCCAATCACTCGACCAAAACTGGCTTGGTCAAGTGGCCTCGACCTTGGTCGAGTACACGATCGATCAGCTTCTCTGTAAGCTGAAACTCTGTCCTGTATCCCGCTCGAGCAACTCCAATATCGCTCAACCAATAGGGCTTGGTCGAGCGATGCCTCGAAACCCATGTTTTCTAATTCTTAGCATTTCTGACATGTTTTCCTGTATAAATATGCTCAAATAACCTCATTAGCATCTAATTCATGACTTTTCCATGAACAACCTGATTTGCTTTGATTATAGACTAAATTGTACCCAATTTCCACGTAAATCAGAACTCAAAACACGTGAATTATCACTCTCATCAAACCCCAAACTTTCATATTTTTCATCCCGAGGCAACAGAATCAAAACAAAGGCAAGAGAGTGTGATTCACAAGATCCTCATATGTGCACAACTTATAATAACACATGTAATTTCATCAATTCAAAACATGCAATCATATCTTTCATCTATGCAAGAACATTAATTAATCACAATAATTTTACAAGTGCAAAGTCATCTAGTTCATTATGTAAGTGTTTACTCTCACTCTCAAGTGTAAAAGATGTACACTTTAAAGGGTAGTATATACGCTCAAAATCAATTCATTCATCAACGTAGCCATAAGCTTGGCAACTGTCTCAAAAATCAATCCATAATTATTTCAATACTAGGATCACAAAAGACTTGTTCTTGGGTTGTAATGTTGGCTCTTTGGTAAATGTAGGACAATATAGGTAAAATGACTAATTCACTAGTAGAGAATTACCTTTGAGTTTAACTTTTCAACAAATAGCTTCATTCTTCTTCTCTATTCTTCTCATGATATTTTCAATACTTCTTTCCTCCTTTACTTGGAATCAACATCATTCTTCTTCTTCAATCGATAGGGCACCAATTTGAGGGCACTACCTTTTTAAGCAGTCGGGTGCCGGTTTCAGGCACTACACCTAAACAAGATTTAACCATTTATTTCGCTTTACATTACTATCACCAATTTCCCTTTCTTTTCTTCTCATATTCATCACTAGCAACTTATTCACCTCAAATCTCTACTAGTAAATAGGATATTTAAAAGGCTCAAGTAAAGGTAAAATAAGGGCTTTTGATCACAGGCTTGCCAAAGAAAAAGCTTTTAAAGGCTTAATAGGGCTTCCAATGATATACACAATATAAGGATAGGTAAAATTTGGCTAAGTGGCTCATTTAACAATGATGGCTTAAGATCATGTCCTAGTATCTAACAATCATAAATCTCACACAAGACTCCAAGCCAAGTTCTAGAATACGAACATATGTATGAGACTCTCCAGAATAAACTATCATGCATTCATGTAGCATGATTAATAGACTCAAATTCTCACATGGGTAATAGATTTCCTAAGCACTCTTCAAAGTAGGCAATCAATAACAATTCTTACATAAACTACAAGTAATCAAACATACATGCCTCTGATAAAAAAATCAACATATATCACATACAAGTGCACATGCATGTAAAAGAGTCAATATAACTACTCAATCCATCAAATCATCATCACTGCACAAATATCCATCACATCATCAATATAATCAATATCAAATACATGCCACTCATGCATCAATCTCAAATAACCTAACTCAACCACTCACTCAAAACCCAACATGTCAAGTGAAAAATAGAAGGGAGATTAGAGGAAACAAATAAAGGAAAAATCCTGACGCACACTACTTCTCCGGAGCATCATCATCTTTATTATCATTGCGCTAATCATCGAAATCCCTTTGCAAGGTATCGACCTTCCTGTCTAAAGCCTCGTAATTCTCATATAGATCTCCCAACCTTCTATCCATAGCATTATACTTGAGGTTGAGTACAACATAGTTCGTGTTAGCCAAAGCAAGTTAGCGGTTTGTCTCCTGCTGGTTAGTATTCAAAGTGGCAAAGTGCTCATGTATCATTCGGAAATGCTCTCTATATAAGAGATCCTGAGCCTGCCAAAAATCATATTGCTACTACTGCGGTGGCGGTGGATACATCAGAGGAACTCCCATCTCTGGAAAATCGTGAGGCATCTCCATATGTACCTCAGGAATCGACTGCTCAAACGGCTGCTGCTGCTACTGCTGTGGCTCGTCCTCATCGAACTCCTCCGTCTCTCCTACTAGAATCATATTAAGGTCCAGATAGACCCCATCTAAATGTATCTGAGCCAATGTTTGCCAATCCCCATTCGCACAACAGGTGGTTGAGATCGCGATATGAGGAGGGTTGTGTTGGCATTTGATGATTTGATTAACGTGAACCGTTAGGGTTTCATACATTTCTAATTCAGCGAAAGCAAGAAATCAAAGAAATGTATTACCTTTCACTAGGGTATGTTCAAGAAGATGGACTCTCGCCGGCAGCCTGCGTATCCTCACCATTTTTTGGCATAACTCTCTTGTTTGATCTCCAATTTTAGTGATCTATATGCCAAAACGATCCTCTCTTTAGTGGATTTACTTCAATATATCAAATGTCGAATTATGACTTCTGTATGAATTTATAAAAATCATGCAAGTTGATGGACAGCAGCAGCAAACAACCTTCCGATCATCTGCTTATTCCCAAGTCCAATCTCGACTTCGTTTGAGCGACGATCTTCGAGATCTTCTCAATTTCCTGTTCCATCTACCCTCTTCACGTGTTAGGCGTGTCTTATCTAGGGTTAGAACAGTTGAGATGACTTATATATGGGCTATAGCGGGGACCAGGAGGAGAAATTAGAGTTGGGCCTCCATTGGGCTTAAGTATCAAAGCTTTGCCCAAAGCTTATACTTAAGTCCAATAATAATAATATATACCACTAAAATATTATTACTGTACTACCGTTCTAATCCCATAATTACATTATGGGTTCCTTCTTATTATGAGCCCAGCAGCCTCCCCATGTTTAAGATATACAATGCCCATTAATTAATTAACTTACTGACAACTCCATTAATTAATATCTCATCTGAGAGTAGTACCACTCAACCTCATTATCATGCCGAAATAAATCTACCTGCAGGGTTTACATGATAATCCTTATTAGCTCCTCAAGGGAACATCATCAACATATGTCAGACACGGATTCCTTCTACAATCAACAACACACCATAGAGACAACACTACTTCCCAACTCACCGAGTTTGTTGATTTAATATATGTAAATTTCACCCATTGATGAATCAAAGAAATACATGTTGTCTTACATCTCGAGGTTATTGCATAGAGATTAAGAGCACGGACATTCATAATAACTAAGATCAAGTTCTTCTATATAGTCAGTATAAGCCGAACGATCTCAAGCAGTCCTGCTCAATACACACAAAGTGCACTAATATGATTCTATAGCCAAGACAAGCTAATACCAAACCACACTACAACCATCCCGATAGAGAGTCCCCGTCTATCTCGGTTGTGAGCATCTATTTATACTTTATAAAAAAACCAATAATATGATCTTCTGTGTGTTGTCGCACAACATATTATCTACAGTATAAAATAAGTGGACTGTTGCATCGTGCATATAAATAAATTATAAGACGCAATCATTTGATCATATGATTCTCATTTCAAATAAGTTGTTAAAACATTGTTCATATTAAAGCTAGACTTTTAGTATACAATCCAACAGGTTGTTCATCAATAAGTTCGCATTGACCTGAACAGTGGTGAGATCAATGAGAGAGAAGGGCATCTTGAAGGAAATAGGGTTAGTCCCTCGAAATAATATACATACACCATCCACCCTTCGAGCCAAGTTCATTCACACACAAGCTGACATAATCAAATTCGAATCATCTAGGACATGCCTATTTCTTGACAAATCCACGTTATAGTGCTCCACAATTGGAGTAATCACCCCCCTTATGTTGACCTTCTAAAAAGTGTGTGAAGTAAACAAATGCAGCTGCTGAAATAGGTACGCACCAATGTTGAATTGGTCTCTGTTCATCATGCACTAGAGGACATATAGCTCTTCTCTCGAAATACACTCTACCTCAACTCAACCAAATATGGTGTTTCCGATAGTCCTATCCATGTATGCGATCGACGGATTGCGAATCAATGCATCCCTCGATCTTTGAAGATCATAAACTCCTTGCAAACCCGTAATCGATCTCCAAAAAATCATCAACATTAAATCCTTCATCCTCTTATGTTGACACATTCTTCGGGCATCCAAATGCTCTATTAAATTCAAACATATACATAAAATGAAGCTCACCTCCAATCTTAAATCAAGCACTCTCTGGAAGAAAGTGCCCTTCACGAATCACCTCCAGCGTACACAACATCTTAGCTGTGATGTGGAAATAGGTCTCCCTCTTCAGATCCATGAAGCCGCTGATTCCTACTTGGTTGAACATCCACTGATGTCATTGATTATATCCATCTCCACCATGTCTTGATCATCGTGATAACGAGTCAGATCAATCTTTCTTAAAATTACTCCCATAGCTCCTCTTTTTCTTCCCATTCCGGTATTTTTATATCAAAATCAGACGACATCAATTTATTTTTCTTAAGCCTCTTAGCCGTCTTTTCTTTCTTTGGTGCTCCCGATCTCTTCTTCTTAGACGTGGATGCTATGTCTTTTCCTACAAAAATTATACTTCAATACCAAGCATATGCATATAAACAAATATACAAGACCTAGGACTAGTCATCACATAGACTTTACTCAAGACTTCAAATCACATGCGCAACCAATTCAAACTTAATTACTCCATAACTTCACAAGCTTTCATAAATTGAAACAATAAACCTTACAAGTTCTATCATGAAGGAACTAATTGAATGCCCGTATCATATGCATCATAAATTTCACAAAATTCTATCAATCTAACATAATATTGAACTCATGCAAACTAAAGTAAAATTTCCACAAAAACACCCAAAATTCAAATTCAATTCAAATCTAAAGCATGCTTGAACATTTACCCAACTAAAATAAGTATATAACAATCCAATTCAAGGGTAATAAGTCAATAAAACATACTTTTATCTCTAGCCATGGATGTGTATGAGCGACGAAGAACAAAAACTCAAAGTTGGGAAGAAAAAGCCATAAATTCAACTTGAATCTCCCAAAATTGATGTGGAATATGTGTGTTTGGGTAAAGAAGAGTATACTAAGGGCTTCTCCAGTAAAGCCGTATATGAGCCTGCAACTGCAATTTCCATCCAAAATTTTCCTCCTGTAGAGCCGTAAATCCACCTGCAAAATAGAGAATATCACTGTAGCGCTGAAAAATCCAGACGCTATAGTGAAATATGCATCTTTTTTTTAAAATTTGTTTTATTTTCAATTATTACATTTAAATAACATTATATATTCTAATGGTTAATGACATTTTAATAATTAATGATATTTTCATGGTTAATGATAAATGAATATATATGATGTATCACATTAACATCCACTTTTATTTTTCTTTAATTTTTTTACTTATTTATAATAATTATATAAGTGAAAAAATATTATGATTTTTATTTTTAATAGTAGATTAATATATATATATATATTGTATATGTGAAAACATACCCTTAATTGAAATAAATTGATAAAACAACATTACTAGCACAAGAAAAAATAAAATACATAAACATAATAAATAAACATACAAATACTAATAATCAGAGAGACCATCCCTAGACGCTCATCCAATATCTCAAATAAATTGGCCAAAGAAATCGGAAGCGGTATTCGAATTTTGTTGTTCGTTTAGTCTTCTTTTTCCGTGATTTTTGGTTGCTCACGTCTAATAAAATCACATCGTACGGGGTCCAAAATAGTGTCCAAATTCACCATTATGAGTTTTTCTTCTATCATTAATTCTTTTAATTTATTGTTATGCTTTTTAGCTTCAACCATTTCACGCATTATAGCAGCATCTCAATTTTTTTAGTAGACATGTGTAACATTTCACGCATTTTTTCACCCTCTTCTTGTAACATGTTTGCTACAATAGATGTTCTTCACCTTGTTTCCTTTTCAATTTAGCTTTTTTTATCCCTTTACGTCCCTTCAATGAAGAACCTCCACTATCATCGCTTAAATTAATTGCAAATTTTGACAATGAGGCTTGCAGAGATATAGGAGTTACCGACGTATTTACTTGAGTACTTGAACTTTCTTCGTCTGTAACTTATTCTACGTATTTCTTCATAATAGACCACACATGCGCAAATTTGGAACTATCTGGATATTCTTCATTTTTAGACATCAACTCTTTTGCCTTGTCCCACTACATATATACAAAATATTAAATTAAGTATGAATTATAATAATCTAAGTATGATTTATAATTAAAAGAAAACAAAATATTCCACTTACGATGTCTTCATCATTTGCACAACTTGGACGAGAATATCGAACTTGTTGTAGACATGCCTAGAACTTTCTATAATCTTTAAGTATGAACGAAAATGATATTGTAAGGATTTTTTACTACGAGAAACTGATTGCGATGATTTTTCAGAATTGAATTTTCAGTAATACGAAGCCAAAATTTATCTTTTGTTTTGGTTCTACCAATAATTGGATCTTGTGAAACTTTAAGATAATAAGTACAAAGATTTTTATTATCGAAAGAGGAGAAATTTTTATCTCGTTTAGACATTTTAGAGTGAAGAAATATGAAAATAACAATATACTGAGTGTGGAAAGAGATATTGCAGAGGCTTGTGGTAGGATAAGGGTTGTGTGTCATTTATTTGTAATAAATATTAGACTTCTCACATTTTCCAAAATCATCATCCAACAGTTGAGATTTACTGATGATGTTATACTATCAATGGTTGTGATTTAAAGAGCATGGATTATGATTCTTTTCTCTCTACACTTTCATCCAACGGTTGAGATTTAAAGATAATATATTTTATCAATGGTTGAGATTTTAAGTATATGGATTGTGCTTCTTTTCTCTCTACACTTTCAATCTAATGGTTGGGATTTAAAGGTGATATTTTTTTATCAATGGTTGAGATTTTAAGTACATGGATTGTGCTAATTTGTCTTTCTGCACTTTCCAATATCATCATCCAACGGTTGAGATTTAAAGATTATATTTTTTCATCAATGGTTGAGATTTTAAGTATATAAATTGTGTGCAATTTTGGATTATATAATGAATACATGCTACTACTTACTAGTACTTCAAAATCAAAATTTTTCATCACTCCACTCATATATACAATAATGAATTTTCATGAGATATTTTCTTCTTCATCAAGCTCATCAAGTGATGAGTTTGATGTATTTGTCCAATCAATAATAAAGAGTTACGATACTGAAGAAAAAATAATGGTGCAACATCTATGAAACAACAATGTATTGATGGCTGAATGTTTTAGCTAACAAAATGCAAATCTAAAGCATGGAGGATCAGTGCAAGGTCGAAGAACTATTTTCGTGATCGAGAAGCAGCTGTAAAAAATCTCTAGAATGACTACTTTGTTGAAAATCCAACGTATAATGAAGATCACTTTCGCCGACGCTTTCGAATGTCTCGTGATTTGTTTCTTAGAATCGTTGATGCTGTAAAAAATCACAATGATTATTTTATACAATGAAGGAATGCAGCTGGAACGCTTGGTTTGTCAACTTTATAGAAGGTGACGGCCGCAATTCGTATACTCACATATGCAGTTACAGCTGATGCAACCGACAAGTATATCAAGATTGAAGAATCTATATCCATCGAACTTTTTAAAAGATTTTGTCGTGCTATTGTTGAGATTTTTTCAGAGCAATATCTAAGAGCTCCTACTACCAATGACGTTGCAAGACTACTCTACATAGGAAAACAACATGAAGTGGAAATGGAAAAATTGTCCAACGGCTTGGGCGGGACAATATTCTGGTTGTAGTGCATCTCTAACAATTATAATTGAAGCTGTAGCTGACTATGATTTATGGATTTGACATGCATATTTTGGTATGCCAGGTTCCAATAATGATATTAATGTGTTAGAGATCTCTCCTCTTTTCTCTTACCTTACTAGAAGCATTGCTCCTCCAGCACATTATATCATTCAAGGAAAAGAATTTAATATGGGCTATTATTTGGCTGATGGGATATACCCCAAATGGACAACAATTGTTCAAACTATCCATGAGCCCATTGGGCCAAAAAAATATATTTTGCAACAAAACAAGAAGCTTGTAGAAAAGACGTTGAACATACATTTGGAGTTCTACAAAATCAATTTGCAATTATTGCATACCTAGCACATTTTTAAAATAAAGCTGATTTGAAATTAATTATGCATTGCGTGCATAATAATGCATAACATGAAAATTGAAGATGAACGAAATCTTAATGCTCTAATTGAGGAAGCATGAGAAGTTTGCGGATAGTGATCCTTCTCGATTCCAAAACTTTCTTACTCGATATGCACAAATTAGAGATACAGATGTCCATTTCATCCTTCGAAATGCTTTAATTGATCATTTATGGATAGAGTATTCCAACTCGGAGGATTAGAAATAATCATTCTTAATTTTAAGTATTGTAGTTTTAATTATTGTGTTGTTGTAATTTTAGTTTGATGTTTATGTATTTTTTAATGTAATTTTAATTTTAATTGTTGTCTTAATTTCATGTTTAAATAAATTATAGCGTAATTTTAATTATTATATTATATTAATTTTTGGCATATTAATATTTTTATTATATTATTTTTGTATTCAAAAATAAAAATAATAGTAAAAAATAAATTAAATGTAAAAAAGTTAATAAAAATAGTATTAATAAAATGAATGTGCTGCAAAATGGAGTCAACTGCTGGAGATAATTTATTGAGTTGTTTGCATTTTAGGGGTGAATGTGCTGCAAAATGGAGTTAACTGCTGGAGATGGCCTAAGTGTATGTAGTGAAAATCTTACAGTTCTGGATGAGTGCTCGAGAGAGGGTAGCGAGAAAATGGTCGAGCGCACGCTGAAACTGACCTTGTATTCTCGAATCTTCCTCTTCACTCGGGTCGAGCAGCCTAGTCGAGTGGCTCTTAACCTGGTCTAGCAGTGACTCTGTAAGCTAAAACTATTCTCGTGCTCCCGCTCGACCACCGCTTGACTTACTTGTCAGGTCTAACGGCCACCTTCTTGGTCGAGCGACCACTCTGTAATATGATAACTCTAAACTAGAAGTCTAGGTTGTCACTTGACCACCGTTCAACCTTAGTACTTGGTCGAGCGGCTCTCCTACACTTCGTTTTTCATGATTTCCTTCATCCCCTGCAAAACTCAGACTCTAAAACAACATTAAACATCATATCAAGCCAGACAATAACTAGAGAACCACTACTTAAACTCTTTAAATCATATATAACTCTGCTCACACTACAAAATAAAATAAAACACCACTAAACAATAGGCAAATTGTAAAAAATCGACACGTTAAAATTGGTTAAAGTTTCAATACACTGTAAAAAATCAACTTCCCTAGCAAACGTTATAAAGAAAAGATTATACCCTTGGTGCTACAATGAGGTAAGAACATCACACCCTCAAACTTAGTAGAAACTATCGTCGAAACTAAGTTTGCAAAGAGATGTAATTGCCGATTAATAAACACCTTAAATATAAAAATTCTTACTCATATAAAATAAATTAAACAATAAAAGAGAGGAGAAGCCCCAACAGATGCTCATGTTTAACATCGAAGAGACGTGACGGTACCACTTTAATGCAAGGTATCTTCAAAAACAATGCAAGCATCATCCAGCGACTTAAAGTGCTTCAATCGATGCCCATTCACCGCTATGATGTCTTCATCTTTGTCAATGATCTCAAAACTCCCCACTCCGCAGATCTATGGATAATGAACAGTCCCGTCCACTTTTATTTAAATTTTCCTGCAAAAAGCTTCAATCGAGAGTTAAAGAGTAATACATCATCTCCTTGCTTAAACTCCTTATAAGTGATCTTCGAGTCATGCCTCTTTTTCATTCTCTCCTTGTAGATTACCGAGTTCTTGAAAGCTTGATTCTTAAACTCATCTAATTGATTGATGTAAGTTATCCTCAACTCTTTTTTACCTCCTTAATAGATAAGTTCAAACTCCTCACGACCCAAAAAGACTTATGCTGAATCTCTATGGGTAAGTAGCACGGCTTCCTATTGACAATTTGAAAATGTGACATGTCTAGCACAATCTACAAGAATGACAACATCGTCTTTGCATCGTTCATGTGAGTAGGAATCGCTTCCACCCAATTAGAAATATAATCAATAGCAAGAAGGATGTAGAGAAATCCATTAGATGGGAAAAAGGGCCCCATAAAATCGATTCCCTATACATCGAAAATCTCTACAACAATACTTGGCTGAAGTGGCATCTCATCCCTTTTGCTTATGTTTTTCATCCTTTGACATCTATCGGATGTCGCTACATAGGATTCACAATCTTTAAACAAGGAAGGCCAATACAAAGCAGATTGTAATACTTTTGCTGTTGTCTTTTGGGCTCCGAAGTGCCCCTGTTAGGTTGTGCATGACAAAAATCAAGTACACTCTCCATCTCCATCTCAGGCACATATCTACGGATGATAGACTCCATGAAAATTTTATACACAAAGGATCATACCATAGAAAAGTCTCAACATCTCCCTTATATTTGGCAAGTTGATACCTATTTAGACCCTTAGAAATTTCATATGATGCAATGTAGTTTACATAATCAGCGTACCATGGATCCATTTCTTGAGTTGCGACTACACAAACCTTATCCGCTCCTTCAACAAGCACTTCCATGATCTTCTCATCCGGGAATATCTCTTTTATGTATTCAAAAGAATCATCACAATACTTCCTTGTCTCTAACCATGATAGGTGATCTGCAAAAATATTCTCTGTTCCCTTTTTATCCCGGATCTCCATATCAAACTCATGCAGAAGAAGAATCCATCTAATAATCCTGGGCTTTGCTTCCTTCTTCTCAATCAAGTACCTGATCGCAGAATGATCCTATACACTATATTCTTCATGCCAACCAAATACTATCGAAACTTGTTGAATGCATACACAATAGCTAAAAACTCTTTTTCAGTTACCGTGTAGTTCTTTTATGCTACATTAAAAGTTTCACTCGCATAGTAAATGGCACAGAACTTCTTCTCTCTCAACTGCCCGAGCACTATTCCAAGTGCTAGATCACTTGCATCACACATAAGTATAAATGGCTGAGTCCAATCCGGTGTGATCAAGATAGGTGCAATAATAAGTGACTCCTTCAAAACCTGAAAAGCTGTTAGACATTCATCATCCAAATTAAAAGGAACATCCTTTTCAAATAAGTAAGACAACGATTTGGAGTATTTTGAAAAGTCTTTGATAAATCTTTTATAGAATCCTGTGTGTACAAGGAAAGACCGCACTCCCTTCTCATTAGTCGGTGGTAGAAGCTTTTCATTTGCCACCACCTTAGCTCTATCAACCTACAATCCTTTGGCCGAAACATGATGCCCAAGAACAATCTCATCTCTCACCATGAAGTGGACTTCTCCCAATTTAAGACAAGATTAGTTTCTTGACATCTCTTCAAAATAGTAGATAAGTTAGACAAACAAATATAAAAGGAGGAACAAAACACAGAAAAATTATCCATAAACACCTTCATGATCTTATCTATCAACCCATCAAATATGGTCATCATGCACATTTGGAAAATAGCAGGCGCATTACATAATCCAAAAGGCATTTTTTAAAAGTAAGGGTTCCATAAGGGCAAGAAAAAGTAGTCTTTTCTTGATCTTTGGGTGCAATCATAATTTGATTGTAACCCGAATACCCATCCAAAAAGCAATAAAACTCATACCCTGCTAGACGATAAAACATTTGATTCATGAAAAGAAGAAGAAAATGGTATTTGCATGTGTTTTCATTCATTTTCCTGTAATCCGTACACACACGCCATCCCGTAAGAATCCTAGTGGCTAATGTTTCCACGTCATCTGCTTTCACAATATTCATGCCCCCCTTCTTGGTTACAACATGCAATGGGCTCATGTGGGGACTATCACTAATGAGATA
Source organism: Pogostemon cablin (assembly GCA_023678885.1). Classification (NCBI taxonomy): domain Eukaryota; kingdom Viridiplantae; phylum Streptophyta; class Magnoliopsida; order Lamiales; family Lamiaceae; genus Pogostemon; species Pogostemon cablin. The sequence goes on along the minus strand of CM042986.1, from coordinate 13,467,163 downwards.
AATAATTCCTGCATCTAACCACGTTAAGATTTGCTTCCTAATCACTAATAAGATTTGCTTCCTAATCACTTATATTTCCTAAGCACATCCAACAAATCTTTAAGTTGATCATTAGTAAGGGAATAAGATACCATTACCAGATATGTCTCATTATCCCCCAAAAAGGCATACTTCAAGTGTTCCGGTAGTGGCTTCAACTCCTCCTTCTTTTCTTCCTTCAGTGTGCTCTCTCTATCCAAGAGTAGGTACTGCCTAGTCCACTTCACCTCTTCAAACTTGGTTCTTTTCGGTTCATACCTATCATCACCCAAAGCAAGTAAGTTTTCAAGAAATTAAATACATACCTCATTGGATAGCTCATTTAGCTTTGTAGTGGGAAAAGTAAGAGATTATGCTAAGCATGTCTCCAAGGGATCCTTTGAAAGAATCAAGGACATATCTTCCTTAACAATCTCCTCCACCACATCAATGCTATAACACCGTGTCTCCATTGGTATCTTCATTGCGTTGTCGAGGTTGAACAGAACCTCTTTATTATCCATGCAAAGTCTAAGCTCCACTTTTTGAACATCTATCATAGCTCCAACAGTGGCAAGGAATGACCTCCCTAAGATAAGAGGGACATTATCCTTGTCATCTTCCATCTCTAACACAAGAAAATCCACAGTAAAGATAAGCTTCTCTACTTTTACAAGAACATCTTCTATCATTCCCTTCGGAAAAGTCATAGACCTATCCGTCAATTGTAGAGCCACTGTCGTGGGAGCGAGCTCCCCCAGACTTAGCTTCTTGAAGATAGACAAGGGCATCAAGTTGATGCTTGCACCAAGATCGCACAAAGCTTTTCGTGCCTGCCCCTTTCCAATCTCACATAGAATAGTGAACCTTCTCGGATCCTTCAACTTTGCTTGCAGCTTTTTCTGAATGATCGAGCTGCAATTCTCAGATAAATTCACTTTCTCTACTCTATTCAAGCTCATCTCCTTTGATTGGTCTTTTATAGTTGGGATGACCAATTAAAAAATTTATCAAACCATAAGGAGGAAGGTATTAGAGTTTAAGCGATCTCAAGTTTATCGTGATTTTATAAGGACGATCGGAAAGAAAGATAAGGTGCAAATGAATGCAATTAAACTAGTGCAAGAAATAAATGATTAAATGAATACAAGATAAATGGGTTACAAATGATGCAAGGATGAGATTAGCAACAATCATGGTATAGATAACAAAGTAATCATGCAATTACTTATAATCTATCATGGACATAGCATAGGAGCGATCATTAATTCCACCTAAACTCTCTACCAAGATGTATAGGATGTAGGCCGTCAATAAGGCTCCCAAAAGCACAAAGGATCGAGACCATAGCGAATACCTCCCAATAGGTACTAATTACTCTATGAGTTCTCTAATTAGGTAATAAATCATAGGAAATATTCCCTTTTAAGGTACTATGAATTCACTAATGGATTGGGCATCCTCGTCTAATCAACTAATCTCTCGATTAAGCTAATCAAATGTTCTATCAAAGGGGTTCCAAATTTAGAAGGATATATCTATCTCATTCTAAATTAATGCACATGAAGTGTATGATGAAATGATTCAATGAACTATCCTAAACATATAATTGATCTACCAATCTAATCACATGCTCATGACAATTATCACACAAATCAATCATACACATCAAGTAATTAACAATTAATGATAGAAATAACACAAAGCCCGTTCAAGATTAAAATTAATTAGTATAAAAACTAAATTATCCAATACCAATCATGAATCAAATCTCACAAAGGAGATTAGTCTATCATAGTCTTAGAGAAATCAACATAGACAATTGAGTCCACAAATTCCATGACAAATCTATAAAGAATTTCACAAGAATTAGAAAGAGATTCCCCATTTGAAGGTCTTCAATTGAAATTTCCTTCTTCTTCTTGTGATCCTCACTCTCCCTTGCTTCCTTGATCACTTGGATGGTAGATTTGATGGAGGGGATCAAGTGTCGATGGATGGATGAAGAATGGATGAGAGGGATGGTGTGAATTGAAGGAAATGGTCTGTGATCTAGGTGTAGAAGTGAAACCCTTGTGTGGAATATCCAATCTCTCTTCAAATGTTGAACTTGAGGCTATTTATACCCTCTCCAAGTTGGGCCATGAATTTAACATCAAATGGGCTTTTTACAAACATTGGCAGGTGAAAATCTAGATTTTTGGCCCAAAAACATACAACTCGAGTTGGCCTTACCCAACTCGAGTTTCAACTCGAGTCGAGCTACGTTTTGTGTAATTCGAGTAGACCTGGATCAACTCGTGTTGGCAACTCGTGAATTCACCTATTCGGTCGTGTTGCGAGGCTCTAAAACTGATGTAAACCCAGCTTGACTCTAGCTAGCAACTCGAGTTGCAGCTTGCAAGTCGAGATAGCTCACTGTACAATTTTTGCATCTACCTTGCTCCTAGCTCGACTCGAGTTATAAGTCTTGTTGGACCTTGCAACTCGAGTAAGATCTCTGAAAGATTTCTGGACACTAACTCATCTTTCTCTCAACTCGAGTTGCAAGTCGAGTTGCACCTTGTAACTCGAGTTGGGTCCCATCAGCCGCGTTTCTTGCTCGTTTCAGCTCCCGTTTTATTTTTGCTCTGTTTTCACCTGTTTTACATATGTTTAAGCTCATTCACACATATTTCCATGAAAACGCATAACACAACCAAATAACAAATAAAATACTGATAAAATATTACAAAAACACATACAAAAGATACTAAAATCTAGGTGAAAATAGCGACGATCAACCCCCCAAACTTAAAGTGTTGCTCGTCCCCGAGCAACAAAAATGATAAACCAAGAGGAGAAAATTTCACCTAGGAAAAGACTTAATGAATATAAGCAATATCACATTGATAGCAAAAATAACTACAAACTATGCTAAGTCATCCTACAACATTAGATTCATGACATGAGGAATTAACAAGTTCAATCAAAAGAGGATAAAGTGTAATATAGTCCCTTTCCAAGCCTCACAATGGATATCAATTTCACTCAACACTCTTTAATTTAGGTAAAACAACACTCATTAATCGATTGGCTCAACTCGTTATAAGCTTGCTCATGGATTACATTCACAAACCTCCAAAGTTTAAATAAATGATCAAAAAGGTCTTTCATTAAGGATGTAATGATAGACTCTTTGGTAGGGTAGGAAGAATATGGATAATAGTGACTAATCAAGTGTAAATAATCGAAGAGGTAGCTACTTTCTTCCATTCCTCAACTTTTCTTTTCTTTCTTTTTAACTTTGTTGCTCATAAGCACTATTCATCATCTTTCTCCTTTGTATTGAGCTTCTTATGATGCATGTTTCCTTCTTTGGACTTTTGATTTCTTGAGCATCTTGTTGTTGCTTTGCTCCTTCCTCTTGTTTAAAAATTGTATGTGCAGTCTTGTTTTTACTCTTCATCCTTTTTCTTGCTTGCTTACCATTTCTTTTTCTTCTTTTGTCATTCAATCAATCATTTCTAGCCACCATCTCCTCAATTACTCACACCAAAAAAGGTGCAAATATAAGGCTCATGTGGGAAATCAAGACTTGTAATGTGCTAAATTCACAAGAAATAGGCTTATAGGCTCAAAGTGGTTGACTAGGGATGTTTTTCATAGTATGGAAATATTTGACAATGACTATAAATAACAAGAATGACCTTAGATCATATCACTAATCTCTACTAATTGGGCTCGTTCCTATAGTCCTTGAGCAAGTTCTAACTTATTAAACACAACCGATCCACTCATGAAGAAATACCATGTATGCATGGTTGAGGCTCAAACTCTCATAAGCTTATGCTCGGACCTTAAGGACTTATTACACCACATTCATCTCAAAATTGAACAAGTTAAATAAAACATGTCACAATTCGAAAGTGTAGAGATTCTTAATCATTATTTGCCATCACTTACCACAACAACATGTCATTACTCACATTCAAAAATGACTCACAACATCCCAAAACAGACCACCAAACATCCCAAGACAAAAATAAAAATACACACAAATCATACAAGAAAGACACACCAAACAAAAAACAACACAAAAACACATAACATGCAAAACAAAAATCACCACCATAAGACAATTAAGCACACATTCATAGCATCCATAATCAAATGAGCTCACAAACATCCCATCCTTAATTGAAAAGGAAATCCTAGTTTACGAAAGTAAACCTCCTACAAACATAACACATGAAGTAGCATGCTAATCCAACACAATCCAAATCAATATTAATTCATGTCAAGAAAATAGAAGTGATGAGATGTAAAGTGAACTCCCTTCGAAAGGCTTTGATAGTGGAAATGGTTGGCACGAGCTTTCGGATTGCATCTACAACGAATCTCGACTTGATCTCCAGGATCAATACGTGCTTCCACTACACTTCATTTATGCTCATCAAATTGAATCTAAAATGCAAAGATCAGCTCATACTGAGCACCATGCTGAGGGTTAGCAACTTTAACTGTTCAATCAAATGTGAAGACTTGCACGACAGATGGGTATAATAAAATCCTAGTGCATATCTTATAGGAAGCTTTTTCCTCATTGATCAAAATAACTTTTTTATCAAAGAAAATAGGAAAATTATTGCAGCTGCATCAACTCCTACTGCTGCAAATCATACACAATACACAGTTAGTTGTGTTGGTATGATGGAACAAATGTGTAGAAATAAAATGGGCAATAATTTATTTTCAAGTAGAGGTCATGCCATACTCATAAACATTTCAACAACTTGAAGAACCTAGAGAGCTTTTCAGGCTATAAAATAACATGAAAATTTGTAAGTCACCCTTACAAAAAAGAACCAAGAGAAAACATCCGTGATTTAAATTCCAACTGTAATTAAAACCAACAGTTAACCTTCAAGGAAAAAAAATAAAAAATCAATAATTTAAATAAATTTACTTAGATGTATTCATAAATTGCTGCAGCACATTATCTATATATATTATCAAATAAAAAATGAAAGTGGTGATTTGTGGTTTTTAAAGAATATTATGTAACTTATCATATGTTCAAACTCAAACAATACACTCATAGTTAAGAAAAAAATTAGACTATACAGACTCCAAATTTAAGGACCTCCCTTTTCAAATTATTTACTCCTATTGGTGAAAGCTGATTCAATATTACTGCTAAAAAAATTCGTTTAATCTCATTCTCAGTGGATAACTTAAAATTATAGTATACATATTTTTATGTTTCCTTAACAAATTAGAATCTAAGTCGTGTTCGCTAATGGTTGGAAGTGTACAGTTTTCTCCTCAATGCACTGATGAGTGATATTTTCACCTACCTTTTAGTGTCTTTTTATGTGTGTTTTCGTATTATTTTATCCGTTTTTGTGTACTATTTGGTTGTGTTTTGTGTTTTTTTATGGAAATGTATGTGAATAAGCTTAAACGTATGATTTTCAGGCAAAAATAGATCCTAGATGCGAAAAGAAAGACGTAGGAAAAAGAAGATCTCAATTCGGAGTTGAAACGAGGGATAACGAGCCGAAACAAAATTGTAAAAATAGGGGTTGCACCAACACGGCCGGTCGTGTTGCAACACACGACCCGTGTTGTGGCACACAACCCGTGTTACGCAACACGGCCCAATAAGTCTTGGCAGTTTTCTGACATCAATTCATCCAACACGGCCACCTTGTGGCCGTGTTGCAGCACACGACCCGTGTTGCTGCAGGATCAGAAACATATCAGAACCTTTCTAGAAGCTTCCCAAGGGGTATAAATACTTAATACTTCAATATTTGAGGAGAATTCGGTGGTTTTGCCATGCACACACACATCACACATCATTTCCTCCATTTTACACCATCATCTTATCCATTCTTCATCCATACCATCTACCTTCATCCCACCATCAAAAACTTCATCTAATTGAGGAAAATAAGTAAGGAAGAGAGGAAGATTGCAAGGGGAAGAAAAAGATCACCATTGGAGGCATCCAAGGGAGTTTTCGTCCAACTTTTGTATTGAAACCTTATTGTCCATCATGTTTTGTAAGGATCTTAATGTCTATGTTAATTTCCTTATTAATATGGTAGGCTAATCTCCCTTGTGAGATTAGCAACGTGAGAGTTGTTGGATAATTTTAGGATTTATGTATTTGAATTCATATATTAATTGGATCTATGATTTTCTATCATTGATTATTAATTGCTTGATTTGTATTGTTGATTTGTGTGGCTAATTGTCATGAACATGTGATTAGATTGAGGAATCAATTATATGTTTAGGATAGTTCATTGAATCATTTCATCAAACACTTCATGTGCATTATAAATTGTAAAGAGATTGAGAAATCCTTTAGAATTTAGAACCCTTTAATAGATCATGTGATTGGTTTGATCGAGATGGTTATTAATTGTGTGAAGGGACTCTCATTTCAAGCTTAGTACCTAGTTGGAATTGTTTGAGTGAGAACCAATCCGTTGAGCTAATTAAGATCCATATCCTATCCATCTCGAGAGGGAGCTTATGTGAACTTAGTGTTGTCCCTTAGTCTTCAATCCATGATTCATATGAATTCGATGCATTTATCCTAGGATTTCCACCTCTTAATTGTTAATCTCATTTTTGCTTAATTTGGAAAATCACTCTTCATCTATCTATCTTGTTTGTTGATCATTACATGCTTGATTGCTTTGATTGATTTTATTTACTTGTTTGATCACCAACCCCTTTAATGATTCGTCTCTATAAAATTACAAAAAATGTGAGATCGCTTAAGCACTAGTACCTACCTCCCTGTGGTTCGATAAATTATTTTAATTGGTCATCCCTACTACAAAATGGCTAATCAAATGACACCATTGCCAGGGAGGCAACGGTTGCTAGTAGCTTGAAGAAGGATCGTTTTGAGTAATCTTACTAGAGACATTTTTCTTATTTTTATTTTATTTGTTTACTTGTATTTGCTTTGAAAATCTTGTTCTAACTTCTCTCATTTTTGAAGGTATATGCAAATAAGATCCAAAGGGAAACAAGTAGAACTTATTCATTGGGAGATTGAGCATACTTTAAGAAGAAGGAGGAAGGAGAACAAAACCAAAATTGTAATTCAATGGAGAATTTTCAAGGAGATGATCGTGTGGATATAGAGCATGATGGGGGAGGTGAACAAAATGTGCACATGCAAGAAAATGTACAAGCACCTCAATTCAATGCCAACCCTCCGCAACATGCCTATCAAAATCATGGAGTTTTCAATAACCAAGCATTGCTTCAACAAATGGTGCAACAAGCTTTACTTCAACAAGGATATCCACAAGCTTTTGCTCATCCTCAACAAGCATATGTGCCACCATCACCACCTCCGGTGCAACATGGAATTCATAATGATCAACAGGTGATCCGGGACTTCTTTATGCCAAGGGCGATGCCACAAATGATGGGTCCACCAATCAATGCCAACAACTTTGAATTTAAAGCGGGCTTTATTTCTATGGTGAGAGAACAACAATTTAGTGGAACCCCGAATGAAGATCCCAATGCTCATCTAGCTCAATTCATTGAGATAATAAATACCGTGAAGATGAATGGGGTGAGTGAGGATTGTATAAGAATAAGGTTGTTTCCATTTTCGTTGAGGGATAGAGCTCGAACATGGCTATCTACCATTACAACCGGTACGTGCAACACATGGGATGAACTTGTACAAATGTTCTTGAACAAGTACTTTCCACCTTCTAAGACGCTTCAAATGAAGAGCTTGATCACTCAATTCAAGCAAATGCCTCAAGAGAGTTTTTATAAAGCATGGGAAAGGTTTAAGGATATGCTTCGCAAGTGTCCACAACATGGTTTTCCAGAAAATCAATAAGTTGGGTTTTTCTACCAAGATTTAGTGAATGGTCAAAGAGTGTTTGTTGATGCTTCGGCGGGAGGATCCGTATTTGGTGTGACTCTGGAAAGAGCTATAAGGATTTTTGATGAGATTGCCACAAATATTTATCAATGGCCATCGGAGAGAGTGAGTAGATGTTATGGGTTTGGGAATTTTGATCAAGGGCAACAATTTAGTGTGAAGAGTGCTAGTGCTGATCCAAGTATGCCAAGCATGGAAAACATAGTGGCGGAGGTCATGAAACAAATGAGTTTGAACTAAGGTATGAATAATCAAGGAGCAAATATGGTTGAAGGGCTACAAGTTGAGCAAGGTGTGCCACCTCCGAATATTGTAAGTGGGGAACAAAGGGCCAACTCTATGCCACGTGTGGAAGATGTGTCATACATGCAAGGAAGAAACTACTAAGGGAATTACCAAAATAATTTCCAAGGTAGTTTCAACCAAAGTCAAGGGAACTATCCACCAAGGCAAGGGGGCTTTAATAGTCAAGCTAGTGGAAGTTCTTACCCACAACAACAAAGGCAAGGTAACTTTTCCTACTCCAACCCGAGCAATGTGGTTGCTTATCCTTCGGGATACCATCCGGGGGCTAAGGCACCAAACAATGAGGGAAGACCATCGATTAATTAGCTACTTGAACAATTGATCATGTCAAACAAAGCTCGAGAAGCATCTGAAAAACCTCGAGATGAAGCATTGAAAAAGGTAGAAGAAGCAAATGAAAAGAGGCTTAAAGCTTTGGAGTACAATGTTGGACAAATTGCAAGTACTTTGAGTGATCAACAAAAGGGGAAGTTTCCGTCCACAACCAAGGTTAATTCGAAAGCTTAATGTTTGTTTGTTGATAGGGAAGAGGAACGAAAGGTTGAAGAAGGGTTGGTGAAAAGCAAGGTTGGTGAAGAAAATGAAGAGATAGCTAAGAAAGAAGAGAAGAGCCTAAATGGATACTTAAGTGGAAAAGGGTGCAAGAGGAAAAGAAAGTGGAGCTGAAGGTGAAAGAAGAGGAGTACAAACATGATTATTGGGGTATTCTGATCACTCCATTCCCTATTCCCTATCCACAAATTTTTGTAAAGGAGGAGAAGAAAAAAGAGTTTGAGGAACATGTAAAAAATCTTAAGAAAAAGTATGAGGAGACAAGGAAAGAAGAGCTACCCGAAGCGAGTAAGTCGAGACATATGGAGAGGCCTACAAAAGTTGGTGATCCAGGGAAATTCATCATTCCTTGTGATTTTGAAGGGAAAGGTACTCTTGATGCATTATGTGACTTGGGGGGGCGAGCGTCAACGTGATGTCTCAAGCTACCTTCAAGAGCCTTGAAATTGGATAGCTAAAGCCTACGCCTATCCATCTTGAAGTGGTAAATGGTGAGGTTGTGAAGCCTTTAGGAATTGTTGAAGACATAGAGGTGAAAGTGAAAGGGCTAGCTTTCCAGGTCAACTTCATAGTGTTAGAAGTGAAGGCGGACCCTCGAGCGCCACTCATTTTGAGAAGGCCATTTCTAGCTACGGGAAGAGCTAAAATTGATGTTGGAAGAGAAGAGCTTTCTTTGAGCTCAAATGGAAGAAGTGTCACATTCTTAAGCAATAAGGAAAAAGGAGCCCAATCTCATTTGAAGCCTCTGGATGATCTTATGGATCATGACTCTATTCTCTTTGACAATTTAAACCATTTCTTCATGATTATATGAAAATGTCAAATTCTAACTTATCTTCTTGTGATGTTGATAGGATGAAAGTATAAGAGCTCGATTGGAAGCTTGACAAAGGAGAAAAGGAAGCCCACTAGAATCACTTCTTGATGATGATTTGATGCATGTAGGCAAGAATGATGAAGTTGAGCTTGTGGAGAAGAAGATGGCAAAGAAAATGTTCAAAGTGAGGATGCGAGGAGAGAGTGTGATGGACTCCAATGATTGTGAAATCCCGTTCTGCTTGAAGACATTAAACTTAGCGCTAAATGGGAGACAACCTATTCTTATATTTTAATATTTTTGTTATTTTGTTGTTTGGTCTTGTAGGTGGATTGTGCTTGTGAGAAAAGGCATGTTGAAGGACAGAGAAGTGCTTCATGGATTTGAGTAGGAACCACTTGTTGCAAACTTAATTCTCGACTCTTGTCTCGAGTTAAGTTTGGGGGCTAGTGCGTGGTGAACATTGCTCAATTCATGGATGCGTTTACTTCACCACAAGAAGATCATCAATGGAAACTACAAGGGTAAGTCCCACCACTTTTTGCAAACTTAAGTCTCAACTTGTTTCGATTTAAGTTTGGGGAGAGAGTGTGGTGTGACTCACCACTTGAGTGTGATTCTTGTAAAATTGGGTCAATTTTAAAATTTTTCTCATGAGTATTGGTTGGATTTTGGTATGATTGGTGGTAATTGAAGTGCATGATAATCCATATTTTTAATGAAATTGTTGAGCTAATGGTCTTGTTGAGCATGTATGAAGGGTATTGGAAACACGAATTGAGCTCGGAGCTAACAACTTCTATTACCAAATGCCTATTGAGGGAGTTCATTCTATACCCTACCACTTATATGTGCTTAGCATAATTTGATTTGATTTGGATTATTGTGATTAGCATGTTACTTCATATGTTATGTTTTGGGAGATTTACTTTTCAATCAAAGATGGGGATGTTGTGAACCTAATTGATCATGGATGTATGAATGTGAGCTTAATATTTTATTGATGGATGGTTTTGTTGTTTTTGCATGTTATGTATTTTTGGTTGTTTCTTGTTTGGAGAGTCTTTTCTTATGTGTTTTGTGTATACTTTTATTCTTGTTTAGGGATGTTTGGTGGTTTGTTTTAGGGATGTCGTGAGTCATTTTTTGAATGTGAGTGATGACATGTTGTTGTGAGAAATGATGACAAGTTATGATTAAGAATTTCTACACTTTCGAATTGTGACATGTTTTACTTGTTCAATTTTGAGATGGATGTGATGTAATAAGTCCTTAAGATTCGAGCACAAGCTTGTGAGCATTTGAGCCTCAACCGTGCATACATGGTTTTCTTCATGAGTGGATCAATTGTGTTTGATAAGCTGGAACTTGCTCAAGGACTATAGGAACGAGCCCGATTAGTGGAGATTAGTGAAATGATCTAAGGTCATCCTTGTTATTTATAGTCATTGTCATATATTTTCCTACCATGAACATCATCCCTAGTCAACCACTTTGAGCCTATAAATCTATTTCTTGTGAATTTAGCACATTACAAGCCTTAATTACCATGTGAGCCTTATATATTTATCATTTTGTGTGAGTGATTGAGGAGATGGTGACTATAAATGTTTGATGAGATAACTAAAGAAGAAAGGAAATGGTAAACAAGAGAAGGGATACAAAGAGCATGAGCTTGAGCACGAATGTACATGCAACCTTAAAACAAGAAAATGAGCAAAGCAACAACAATATGCTCAATTACTTAAAAGTCCAAAGAAGAAAGCTTGAATCAAAAGAAGCTCAAAAATCCAAGGAAAGTTGATTGAACTAAAAAGAGACTATATTACACTTTATTCTCTTTTGATTGAACTTGTTAATATTTTTTACATGTCATGAATCTAATGTTATAGGATGACTTAGCATGATTTGTAGTTTTTATTACTATTGATGTGTTATTACTTATGTTCGTTTAGTTTTTTCCTAGGTGAAAATCTCATCACTTGGTTTATCATTTTCATTGTTCGGGGACGTACAACACTTTAAGTTTGGGGGTATGATGACTGATATTTTCACCTACATTTTAGTGTCTTTTTATGTGTGTTTTCATATTATTTTATCCATTTTTGTGTACTATTTGGTTGTGTTTTGTGTTTTTATGTAAATATGTGTGAATAAGCTTAAACGTATGATTTTCAGGCAAAAATAGATCCTAGACGCGAAAAGGAAGATGTAGGAAAAAGCAAATCTCAATTCGGAATTGAAACGAGGGAGAACGAGCCGAAATGAAATTGTAAAAATAGAGGTTGCACCAACACGGCCGGCTGTGTTGCAGCACACGACCCATGTTACGCAACACAGCCCTGTAAGCCTTGACCTTTTCTGACATCAATTCATCCAACACGGCCACCCTGTGGCCATGTTGCAGCATGCGACCCGTGTTGCTGCAATTAGAAACACTTCAGAACTCTTCTAGATGCTTCCCAAGAGATATAAATACCCAATACTTCAATATTTGAGGAGAATTTGGTGGTTTTGCCCTGCACACACATACATCACACACCATTTCCTTCATTTTACACCATCATCTTCATCCATTCTTCATCCATACCATCTACCCTCATTCCGCCATCAAAAACTTCATCTAATTGAGAAAAAGAAGCAAGGAAGAAAGGAAGATTGCAAGGGGAAGAAGAAGATCACCATTGGAGGAATCCAAGAGAGTTTTCATCTAGCTTTTGCATTGAAACCTTATTGTTCATCATGTTTTGAAAGGATCTTAATGTCTATGTTAATTTCCTTGTTAATATGGTAGACTAATCTCCCTTGTGAGATTAGCAACATGAGAGTTGTTGGATAATTTTAGGATTTGTGTATTTGGATTCATATGTTGATTGGATCTATGATTTTCTATCATTGATTATTAATTGCTTGATCTGTATTGTTGATTTGTGTGGCTAATTGTCATGAACATGTGATTAGATTGAGAAATCAATTATATGTTTAGAATAGTTCATTGAATCATTTCATCAAACACTTCATGTGCATTATAAATTGTAAAGAGATTGAGAAATCCTTTAGAATTTAGAACCCTTTGATAGAACATGTGATTGGTTTGATCGAGAGGTTGATTAATTGTGTAAAGCGACTCTCATTTCAAGCTTAGTACCTAGTTGAAATTATTTGAGTGAGAACCAATCCATTGAGCTAATTGAGATTCATATCATATCCATCTCGAGAGGGAGCTTAGGTGAACTTACTGTTGGTCCTTAGTCTTCAATCCATAATTCATATGAATTCGATGCATTTATCCTAGGATTTCCACTTCATAATTGTTGTTAATCTCACTTTTTCTTAATTAAGAAAACCACTCTTCATCTATCTATCTTGTTTGTTGATCATTGCATCCTTGATTGCTTTTATTGATTTTATTTACTTGTTTGATCACCAACCCCTTTAATGATTTGTCTCCATAAAATTACAAGAAACTTGAGATCGCTTAAGCAATAGTACCTACCTCCCAGTGGTTCGATAAATAATTGTAATTGGTCATCATTACTACAAAATGGCTAATCATGCACCTACATATGTTATGAATATTAATATTAATCACTTTGTTAAGTATATATGAAAATACTGATAAAAAAATAGTCATGTTTATGCATGAACTGAAACAAAAAATTCCTCCAAGATGAGAAGGTGTTTCATTATACTGTTCTCATATTTTCTTAGATGGGTTCAATATTTCTTCATGATAATTGTCTATCATAAATGGAGTACATCAATAAAAAGTAAGCGTAACACTGAAATCAAACAGAACTCCTATGACGTAAGCACGATCTACAACAATGACCATTTTGTTTCCAAATCTAGAAAAGAAGGAAGTTATGTCACTGGGACTAAGAACAAATACTCATAAAGTACAAGTAGAACAACAAAGGAAAGATTGTTACCCCATGCTTATTTGTCAAAAGATCAAAAGATACAATTGTGAAACAGAGATCTACAACACTAACCGTTATGCATCCTGCATAAAATATCAAGTGGGTCAGCTCTTTACTAGATTCTTTTGCTTTTGCTATTTACAATTCTGTCTTTGCCAACACTTGAAGAATTAATAAATTTTGATTTACTTTATATTATAATCTGCATTTTTTAACAGTATGAGAAGATACAAAAAGTAATGGAGCATATACATTTATAAAAATCTTGCTTAGTCATCAGTGACACAAACATGACATTTAGACAACATTGGATAACCACTTCTAATCAATCTACCACAATTGGATTAAATGTAGATGTACTCCAATGGTCCATCTTTGGATTATATTGTATTAAACTAAACATAGTTGAGAGCATAAGTTTATTTCTGAACTACAAAGATTTAAAGATGATTTGGCAAATTCCAGATTATTATATAAGCATATTGTAATGCATTTTATCTAGATATTCAATTAACAATTTATTATCATTTACAAAAATAGTTAACTTCTCTATTATAGCATACATACCATTCTTTGTAACCAAGATCGACTGATAACCCAAGCATATTAATAGTGTCACACATGGAAAGAATGAACTCTAGATACTTTAGCGCAGTACCTTACGCAGCTGAACCAAAGGATGCTCCTAGCATGAGATAAATTGGATTTAGTATGAGAATTCCCAACATAAACCAAAAGGAAAATCGTAGTGATTATGCATATCAAATAAAAGTTGGAAAATGTCTTGAAATGATGTTAAAGACGTGTTAAAGCCTTAGCCAGAAAAACAAACATTGGCCCTATTGAGTTGCTTTCAGGGTCCTATTTCATTAGGAAAAATATTGCAAGGAATAATATTTTCAAGAACTAAGAATAATTAGTAAGGAAAACAACATTAATAACCCTAATTTAATTAAGGAAAGCATTTATTCCCAACAAATCGGGATGAAACAGCTTACTGTAGAGCATCAAATGTGAAATACTAAATTGAAACAATACACACCTAAATCATCTTGTTCATGATATTGTTAATTGTAGTTTTGATGATCAAGACTTCCTTCCCTTGTCTATTACTTTAAAATTGTTTGGAACTTCAATAAGAGCAATCCTAAATCAACTAATATAGAAATTTTGCAAGAAAATAAAATAAAAATAACTTCACTCTCTTGATATTTCTCAGGTAAAAGCAAGATACATTTTAATAACCTATATATACCATTTAAGGTTTGAGGAGTTCTGCACAAAAATATATACTATTTAAGGATTGAGGAGTTCTGCAAAAAATACACTTTTCAGATGACGCTGTCTCAAGTAAGTTTAAGTATAGATGTAGTAGAATGTAATTGAAAGGCATTTACCAAGGAGGTCAAAACGAAATGAATGAAGGGAAATCTCAAAGCTGGAAGGTCATTTTCTCGCACTTTTTATATTAGTCCAAGCCGCAACACTTTCAAATCTTTGTTGTATTCTAAGCTAAATAATCTATTAAATATAGACTATGTAATAAGATGATGTTTATATAAATTAAGAAATACTCCAACAATCGAATACTAACCTTCTCCATTAGCCAAAAGAAAAAATTATTTCTTCGGCTATTAAATTGTCCTGAATTTCTGGCAACTCCATCGTCGCAAACCTTAGACCATCTCTGGCCCTTCTGTAAAAATCAAGACAACATCCATTATTAAATATAGTAAAAGATCAATAATTTGAAGTAATTCCAAAAACCTAATTACAGAAGCATATTCATGCGTAAAATAAAATTAAAATTAAAGAACAAAAATAGATTGAGAGATATTCATACTTTAGATGAACCCAAAATAAAACTTTCATAAACAATAGATACCCTGCGGCATCGGTGAGTCTCGTTCTAGCGAAAGTTCAAGAAGGGGCCTAAGAAAATAATGTGTGCATGTGAGTGAAATGCATTCATGAAATGAAAAATAATAAAATTCTTTACGAAAATTTACTTTTCCTTCAAAAATTATTCGAATGAATTCTCCCTCCACTCAATAGAAATCTGATTTTGACCCAAAAATAAAGATCTCCACAAAAAAATAGCTGAAAAAAATACAAACTAGCCTCCGCCTATAATCACCATGATACACTGTTATTGCGATGAATAATTGAAGGTGAACTAAGAAGGTGAGGGAGGAGGAAGAACGAAGAAGGTGAATAGTGTCCAAGTTAATTTCCTTTGAACAGAGGAGAGGTAAAATGAATAGGGTTGATTTTGTGAGAATAAGATCTGACATATGGTAAGTTTGATTTAATATCATTAATTGTTTGGTGAGTGAATTATTAAGATAACATAATTAATAAGATCTGATATCATCTCTTGTTCTTCACGCCTCCACCTTTACTGGATCTCCCTCCGTCTCCGCCTCTTTCTCTCACTCGTCTCTCCTTGCGTCAATAGTTTGTTAATAATATGATTCTTCAATTCTCCACACACATCTAGAGAATGAAAGTTTGATGAGTGGATCCAACGAGATCTTCCAAATATCTAAAAGTTATGGATTTGTATCCAATGGATTACCTGATTTGATAATGGAAGTACAATTGATGATCTGATTCGACAATGGAAGTCAAATGATAATGAGTAAATTCGTCGAGATCTTCCAAACATATGAAGTTTATGGATCTGATTCACATGCATTAGTGGATCAATTATACAATTTTTAGACATTGTTTAGTGTGTAATTAGTTGATTGTTCTTTAATTTTCCAATTTTTGTTAATATTCAATTTCGATGAAAAGTGAAATTGTGATGATTGTTGACGATTTGTGGGAAGTTTCTGTTTTAATTTGATAGTGTATATATTTTATCGTATAAATGTATAAATTTTTATTCTTAAATGTATCTTTGATTTTATATATAAAATCTATATAAACTTTTATTTCTTTTTAATATAATTTTTCATATATCAACTGTATTGAATGTAATTTAGTAGTGTATATGCTTTTCTCAATAAATGTATTATTTGAAACAATCAATATTGATATTATATTTATCAATATTTTCACCATATATGTATTAATTTTAGTTATACAGAATAGTATGAAATATTATACATTTTAGTATAAGATGTAATATATTTATTTACGTGGATTATGTATAATTCAGTGTATAAGATATAGTATTATAATATATAAATTTTTCTTAATTAATGTATACTTTATTATTTTTTTATTCATTAACTTTTAATGTTATACATTAGTATAAAAAGTATAATACATTTGTCAATACAAATAAATACATTAATAAAATAAAACTAATACAGTAGCTAAATTAACATATCTCATTCCAAATCAAAATTTAAATGATGAAATTTCAAAAACGTTAAGAAATTGCTGATAAGGTAATGAGTTTCACGACGCGTCGATGCAGAACAATTTATGTAGATTTCATACAGATCTGACGATTTAAGATCTGAAGAAATTTAGATCTGGAGCGATCGATTACGCACAACGAGGGAGATCTCTTCCCAAATAACTATCGGTTGCTAGATTTTGGGGAGAGAGAGAATCACGAAGAGAAGGGGATCTAGAGGATTGGAGGAGATCTCTTCCCAAACAACCATCAGTTACCAGATTTTGTTCTTCACTTGGAGAGAAGGGGAGAGAGAATCACTAGTGGAGAGAAAGAGAATGAATGATTACCGGGTTTTATGTCTATTATACCTGACCCGTTTCTAATGTGAGTATGATGTTATTAGTGTACATTTGTGCATAATAGATCAACTTTTTAAACAATCATAATTAATTAAAATATTTACTTAATATATATAAAAATAATTTGTGGCAGAAGCAAGGGTAATAGTCTCTAATTAAGAACTCTTGTTTTGAAAGGGAAAAGAAATAGGACAGTTGCTGCTTTTATATATGGCAAAAACTTTTGTGCCGCAGGGCACACCGGGTGCCCATACATTTTAGTATTAAAGGTGTACCTCTTTAATACTAAAATGTACCCCTTTAATACTAAAATGTATGGGCACATGGTGTGTCCCCGGGGGCACAGGAGACCAACTCTTTTGTATATGTGTAATGGATTGAATAATATACTAATATTTAATATAAATTAAAAAAATAACATAATATTTTAATGTGTAGTGGGTTGAAAAATATAATATTTAATGTAAAGTATGTATTTGTATTAGTATTGTGTGTGGATTCGATTAATATATATTTTTATTAACTGTTTGTGTGGGTCTCATCTACAAAAAATAAAATTTAAAGATTGAATTGAGACGCCCAAATTGAAAATATTAGAGATTGAAAAGGGACGAAGGGAGTAATAATATATACTACCTCCGTCCCATTGAAACGTACATGTTTTATTATTTTGGTGTGTCTCTCGATACAATGTGTGTATTTCCTTTTTTGGTAAAGGGACCCACACAAATTAACTATTTATCTCTCAATGAGCCCACACATCACGTTAATATACTTACACGAGTTAAAATATTATCCCTTTCACTTCATTACACATAAAATATCTTACTAATTTATTGCACAATACTATCTCAATCCACAATTGAAACATTGCTGGATTCGGCTCCACCTACTGTACACAATCTACTCTTCTATGACATGAATAGGGAATATTATAGATTTAGATAGAGTATTTCCGCCTTGTTGGCCGTTTACATCTTTTTTGTAATTTTGTTGCTGTACTCTTTTTCATTTTTCATTATATGATATGATATCTATTTGCCAATTGAAATGTGGTCGTATAATTTTAAAATATAGTGTGTAGATATTAATGTGATGTGTGGTCATGGAGACAGAAGTAATTAATTTGTATGATTCACTTTTACCAAAAAGAGAAAAGCACACTTTGTATTGGAATGAAGCAAAATGACAAACGCACATATTTCAGCAGAACGGAGGGAGTATATATTAGTATATAAAATTATATATATAATTTTAAAATATAATTTTATATTGAACGTAAAACATAAAACCTCAGTTATTGCATTATTTAGGGGAAGTCGCTAGTAAAACTGACTTCTATAAATATTTTATTTACGCAATGTGAAATCACTATATTTTATCAAATCAAATTTAAAACAATAATAGTTAATTAAATTAGCCTAAATTTGAGGTATATCACATTTTTATTAGGTATCATATTTTATAAAAAATATTATAACTTTTATCCATATTATGATTTGTTCATAAAATTGTTCAAAATTCATGGATATCACTTTTCTTATAACTATTGGCGTTCGATCATTTGGTTAACGTGAATCGTTAAGATTTTATACATTCTAATCCAGTAGAAGTAAGAAAATAAAGAAACGTATTACATTTCACCAAGGTATATTGAAGAAGGTAAATTCTCGATGACAGCCTGCGCAGCCTCATTGTGTTGGGCATAACTCCCTCGTCTGATCTCCGATTTGAGCGATCTACACGCCAAAACGATCCTCTCTTCAATGAATTTTCGTCAGTATATTACACGAATAGCTTTGAGTTCTTTATAATTTTAGACAAATCGTGCAAGTTGACGGACAGCAAAATCAAATATTTTTTTGGTCTTCTGCTGTATTCTCAAGTCCAATCTAGACGTCGTATGGGCGACGATCTTCGAGATCTTCTCAATCTGTTGTTCCCTCACCCACCTCACAGTATTAGGTGTGATTAATCTGTTTATTAGGGTTTTCGAATAGTCGAGATGACTTATATATGGGCTACAGCAGGAACCAGGAGGAGAAATTAGAGTTGGGTCTCCATTGGGCTTAAATATCCAAGCTTAGCCCAAAGCTTATACTTAAGTCTAATAATAATAATATATATCACTAAAATATTATTACTGCACTACCATTCTAATCTCATAATTACGTTATGAGCTTTTTCTTATTATGAGCCCGTTAGTCTCCACATGTTTAAGATATACAATGCTCATTAATTAATTAAGTTACTGATAACTCCATTAATTAATATATCATCTGAGAGTAGTATCACTCAACCTCATTATCATGCCAGAATAAATTCACCTGCAGGGTTTACATGATAATACTTATAAGCTCCTCAAGGGGATATCATCAACCTATGTCAGACACGTATTCCTTCTACAATCAGCAGCACACCATAGAGACATCATTATTCCCAACTCACTGAGTTTGTCGATTTAATACATATAAATCTCACCCATTGATGAATCAAAGAAATACATACTGCCTTACGTGTCGAGATTATTGCATTTGGATTAAGAGCATGAACATCCATAATAACTGAGATCAAGTTCTCCTATAAGTCAGTATAAGTCGAACGATCTCAAGCAGTCTCGCTCAATACACATGAAGTGCACTAATGTGATCCTGTATTCAAGATAAACTAATGCCAAATCAAAATACAACCATCCTGATAGAGAGTCCCCGTCTATCTCGGTTGTCAGCATCTGTTTATACTTTATAAGAAAATCGATAATATGATCTTTCTCGTGTTATCGCACAACATATTATCTACAGTATAAAGTAAGTGGACTATTGCATCGTACATATAAATAAATTGTAAGACGCAATCATTTGATCATATAATTCTCATTTCAAATAAATTGTTATAACATTGTTCATACAAAGAGATAGACTTTTTGTATATAATCCAACAATCTCCCACTTATAATAAAAGACTATGTTGTCATATCTACTGCCATACATCTGATTTCCACTTCCACTACACGACCATCAAAAGCTCTCGCCTTAAGGTCCTTGTAAATGGATTTACTAGGATATCAACCGATGCAATCTAGGCGACAACAACCTTCCCCTCATCATATGATTTCTCGTAACAGATGGTACTCGCGCTCCATGTGTTCAATTGCTTATGTGCTCGTGATTCCTTCAAGTTTGCAACTGCACCATTATTATCACAATAAATTATGATAACCTTGGGCAAACTTAGAAACACTTCGAAGTCTATCATGAAGTTTCTAGAGTCATATAAATACTTTGGCTGCCTCATAGGCTCCAATTTATCATCTTTCCATGATGGAGTCCGGAGTCTGAAATATATTTCTATATAACACTCCTCTACATTATGGCTCTACTTCCTAAAATTAAACACATAACCTTTTAGATGGATTTATTACCGTCCCTATCTGATTTGAAAAATCTGAATCTACGTAACACATAAGAAGCAGTGAATCTGTCCAGTAAGTCCACATATAATTTCTAGTTCTTTTTCAGGTAAATAAATATATGTCTTACCACAGTTTAACATTCTTATTTTGAGTTACCTTGATACCCACTGACCATGCCATTGGTAAAACAGATTTTTATTCTCGTGCATAGCATTTCTTAGATTAAGCTTCCTTATTTGCCAAAGCATAAGGAATTACCTTGATCACCTTTATCTTCTTTTATGTCTCAAGACACATTTCCTTAGATAAAGTCACATGCTAAAACAAGTAAGGATTGTATCATTTCGTGAAGCTTGAGACAGCATAACATCCTTTCTAGTGATCCTTATTACCATGATTAAAAGGATATATATTGCTTTTCTTAAGTCCATCATTTTATACTGCTTTATCAACCATACCCATACGCCCGACAATACTTTTTCATTGTCTCCAATGAGAAATATATCATCTACGTACAGTACAAGAAATACCACCACGTTTCCATCACTCTTTTCAATACACAAGACATATCCGCGCATTGATTAAATCCATATGACTGAATTACCTCATCAAAATAGATGTTTCATGTTCTTGAAGCTTGTTTTAGTCCATCGATGGACACTTTTAAGCTTACACACAAAATGCCTTTAACCCTTTGCAATGAATCATTCTAGTTGCTTCACATAGAGGTTTTTCTCAAGACTTCAAATCAGGAAAGCTGTCTTGACATCTATTTGCTATTCCTCATATTTCATATGAGTAGCAACAGATAAAATAGTCCCAATCGACATAGGCATAACTACCGACAAATCAAATTTTCTCATAGTTGAACCCTTTCTTTCTGAGTATAACTTTTTACAACAAGCTTTGCTTCGAAGGTTTCAACTTACCATTTGATCCTCTTTTATTTTGTATAACCACTTACAAGGTTTTCACACCATTTAGTGGTCCTAAAAGCTCCCAGAGTAGATTTAAAATCCATTGATCCTATTACAGAAATCATTGCAACTATCTAATATATCGCATTTTTATATTGTAGTGCTTCATCGTAACTGTGGGTCAATTCCATGTTCATCAGGGACCAAGTCTCATGACTCTCCCAAAACATATATCTATCAAGTTGCAAACAACCCCCCCACTACGACAAGACACTACATGCAATTGTGTATCAAATGTGGCACGCGATGCAGTTTACCTTGTGGTATCTCCTCTTATACAATTAGTACTAATACTTTGTGTTTTCCTTCTCACTTCCTTAAGAATAATTTATACATTGGTTTGTGATTTATTACATAGTCCTTCTCTAAAAATCTAGTGTTTATGTTAACAATCATCCTTCGATCTTTTGGACTAAATAAATCATCACCCTTCAATTTTCTAGAATATCCCTCAAACAGACAAAACGATATACGACATGTTCTAGGGCATACTCATAAAATGAATTTAGTAATTTCAAATAATTCATCACCTATCTAATCATTTCCATGAGAGTCTTTCTCTTATTAGGATTAGAAGACGTGTTATTAATTAATATTTGTTGCATTCGTGGGATAAACATGATTTAAGAGTGTACAAATTGTCCATCAACGTACCTCAATAGATTACAACTCTATTCCTCATTACTATGACCATGTCATTTAAATGAAATAGAGTATCCATCAGTAAATGAATAGAAACTGAAGTAAAATTCTTTCTATGAAAACGTACGTAATGATAATTTCTTATAATCAAATATTTATTCATATCGTAAGATAAATAAACAACTCCCACTGCAACAACCACTAATTTCGTAGTTTTACCCATGTCTATAATAATCTCATCATCATTTAGTTGCAGGCTTTTAGTGATTCTGGTATCTACACAGAACGTGTCAGTAGATGCCATCCCTAATCATGCTTCAACAACTAGTGAATGAGATACTAACCTTGTTCACATCTTTATGAAATTGGATTTTCTTCGCCACATGTTTTGTCAGAAGTTCCCCACCATATACAACCTCTCGTATTTCAGGTAGAACTTGCTCAAAATACCCAGGCAAATTATGAAGAATAAATTAATCTAGGTTTCCCTTTCAATTTCTACTCCAAGCATTCCCAATTTATTCATCAACTTATCCATGACCTCTTGTCTTTCTAACTTACTCAAGAATCCAAAGAGTTGCATGAGACCATCATATTTCTATGAACATCTCACCTCTCCACTAGAGACTTTAATAGGCATCATATAAACATACTTAGTGAGAACACATACGTTTTCCTAAGCAGTAAAATTCGAAAACAAGATTCTTTTCTAATCATCTAATTTTGGACCAGTAAATATGTTTCTTTTAGTAAACAATAAGCGAGATAAAAATATTTGAAATTACAGAGAATCACAAATAAATATACCGATCAAATCTTCGAATTTATCCATTTATATTGATTCCCTCAAAACAATATAAAAATAAAACTCACAGACATCTTAAGCACCATGAGTCTGCAAGCCTCGATAGTGTGGACGTTTACAAACCCGAACGTTTATAAGAGAAGGTTTTACCTATTAATTTCATTTGTCAACATAACCTCATGACAAAATAATTAATAGTCTGTTCCTTTTTAGCCATGCAAATAAAAGCAGTGACTCCGATGGGGAGGTGATGAGTGTGTAAATTCACTAGTTTTGAGCCCAGATTCGTGTACTTATGGTATGATAAATGATTGTAATCGATGTGAATTGGTATACATGGTGTAAAGTCACGAGTCAGGTGTCTACAAGGCTATTTGAGTTGATTTTCGATGGAAAATAAGTTGGAAGTGATCGGATCCAGAAAAAGGAAGAAGCAGCCATGCGAATCGACTAAACATGGGTTAGATTCTACTAAGAAGGAGGGAGTTCGACCAGCACTGTTGGTCGAACTGAGTGTGGAAAAGTGTTGTTCGACCACGACAGGCGAGTTTGACCAAACCACTTGCTCGAACTGTGGTCGAACTCGAAGCATAAACAGAAGCAGTACTAGTTCGACCTGGACTCTGGTCGAATCGGGATCTGAGGCCGAGTTACAGGCGAGTTCGACCTGGAGTTTGAGCAATCTATTTGGTCGAACTGATGGACGAACACTTTCCAAATTCGTATTTTTACACCTTCAGTGCATGTGTTCGCTCAAAAGTCTATCCATGACCCGTAAGGAGAGTTTACAAGTATATATGAAGAGTTTTCGTAGGAAAAGAAGGATCATTCATCAAGAATTCATCATCCATCCATCACCAGCCCTACCATCATCCGAATGAGTCATAAGGAGAGGTTCGTTTGGCGAGTCAAGTAAGATCAAACCAAATAACCATGATTGCTCCTAGATTAATCATGGGCTAGAACCGCTCCGGTAGATTTAGGGTTATGAAAGTTTTATGAGTTAATTGAATTTTCATGTGTAAACTCCATACCACACTACTTGTGGTTTATTCTATATAATATTGTGCCTTTTTAATTCATATTCATGATCATTTTGTGAATCTTTAACTGTTATGTAGAGTCTGAATACATCTCTTTGTTATTGATTGAGTGCGTTCACCGCTGAGCAGGATTACATGTTATAATTCTAAGTGAAGGGATTCCAAAGTTTATTAAAACTATCTTACTATCTTATATAGATACTTGTTAATTGAAACATATTCAGATTAATAAGTAGGATAAAGAGTATAACTTATAGTACCTAAAAAGGGAGATCAAATCGGGTTAAAGTACTAAGTGCACGGGAAATAATTGATTATGATAGTACCTAGAAAGGGGGGTGAAGTATACTTCTTGCTCCAAGGATATTCACACGTGTCATACGCTTGCTTACTTGTTAGACATCAACACATGGAAAGGAAATTAATAAGTAAAACTAAATGACTTGAAAAACTACTTAATTACTTACTTGATCACAACCAAAATTTCTCTATTGCTTTCTTATTTAGCTTGCCATTTTAATTATATGTTATTTAGTTTTCTAACCAAACCAAATCCAATTGCCAGCATAATCTTAGTTAATTAGAACATAATTAAATTGATAATCATCCGTCCCTTGGGTTTGATAATCACTTGGTTGCCTATCAAAACTAAAATTGATATCCTTATACATGTGGATTAATTTTGTGTGTTAAGAAAACGCCCATCAGGAGGATACTTATTATTTGCACCTAAGTGTACACCATTATTTGATCTCAAGTCCACTGCCCAAGCTTGTGCCTTACAGATGGAGAAGTGCACACACGCTCGGATAACTTTCTACAATCATCAATTATAAGTTTGTACAGTTATTTGCAAATAAACTCATCCGACGAGGAGGAAGGTCTATGCCAACACGCAAGTTCATGTGCATCACATTACAAACAATAATTATTTAATGAAGTGTGTATCAGTGATCCGTGAATAAACTCCACTGATGGGGATGAAGGTCTATGCCAATACATAAGTTTACTCACATCACTTACAAACCAATAATAGAGGCTGCAGGAATTATTTGCCAATCACCTCTCCCACTTATTCATTTAACATCGAGGGTTTATGCATGCATATAATATTCAAGAATAAAATAACAATCCTAGCATGCTCCTATTACGCCAATTAATGCAGTAAATCACAGAGAATCATGCAAACATATATAAAAATAATCAGATAATTAAATCAAATTATGAATAGTTATATATTAGCGAATTCGATTGTTGGCCCCAAGCACGAATGCAGACAACGCAAACAGGGAACGACCTCCCTAGTGAGGTCGCAGGGATCGACCTGCCTGGTCAGGTCGCGGGGTTTGGGGCAGCGCCCTGGAACCTAATCTAAAAATTAGAAGCGGTCTTCATTAATTTTTCTTCAGATTCCTTACCGCTGACCACACCACCTGCTCGGCACCCTGAGCCACCACCCGACATCATACTGTCTACCAAGCCTTCGTGTATAACACTGAGTGGACTTAATGTCTCTATCTTCGAGCGCTCGGTAAGGTGTCTGCCAGCTTGCCATGATCGTCTGGTAGCAAACATGCCTTACACACTAGCCTGTCCAGCGAACATCCGCCAATGTGCTCGGATCGTGCAGCCTGCTTCCAACTATCGTGTCACCTTCTATGCACTAATAGGAAGTCTCTGTGCACGCCAAATGGGCATAACACCCACCGATCTGCATGTCAATGTGCCTCACATGTCCACACATGGCAGCCAAAGCGCCTCGCTTGTCCTCATGCCTGGCTTGGAGCATCATCACACGACGTCCAGCGCGACAGTAACCAAAACGCACATCTACCACGCACAAACGCCAGCTGCGCATGCCTGCATTTGCCACGCACGCCTCCTACCGCGCTCCACACTTGCTGCACACGCCTACTGCCGCGTGCCACACCTGCTACATACGCCTACTGCAGCGTACCAATGCCTACCATGCACTCCTTGCTCCATGAGACACTTTGCTATCATACGGCGCTGAACGAGCGCCATCTACAGTCATGCCCAAAATCTGTTCATCCGGTGACTGTCGTACACTAACCACTTGGTAGATACTCACCATCGTGTGTCAAAGCATGTAAGCCTCTATATGAGCCACCGTGCGGCTAATCTTGAGAATGAGAATCCTGCCCGTCAATTTGCACGCCATCGTATGCGTTAACGGGTGCGCTTCTGAGTCACCGTGCGTGCCACACTCGCATGTTACACCCATCAGCCATCGTGCACACTTTCTAGTACCACATCACCGTCTCCAGCATGGCTTTGATGAAAATGTTCGATTCTCACACAGTAGCTATCGATGATACATGATGATATAGGATATTATACAGGTACAATCAAATAATACCAAAAGTCTAATCTCATGCGATTATAATTTTGAAAATTAAATCACATAGATACACAAACCCTAGCCTAACGTGTCACGTTTCACCACGAAACTGAAGCTCTGATATCAATTTTTTGCATTTGATCGTATGGTTAATGTGAACCGTTAGGGTTCCATACGTTTCTAATTCAGTGAAAGCAAGAAAAAAATGAAACGTATTACCTTTCACCAGGGTATGTTGAAGAAGGTGAATTCTTGCCGGTAGCCTATGCAGTCTCACCATTTTGGGCATAACTCTCTCGTCTGTTCTCCGTTTTAAGTGATCTATGCGCCAATACAATCCTCTCTTCAGTGGCTTTCCGGAAGTATATTACAGGAACAGTTCAAAATTCTATAAGATTTTAGAAAAATTGTGCAAGTTGACGGACAGCAGCAGCTAACAATCTTACGATATTCTGCTGTATTCCCAAGTCCAATCTCAACGTCGTGTAGGAGACGATCTTCGAGATCTTCTCAATCTACTGTTCCCTCACCCTCCTCACAGAGTTAGGGGTGATTAATCAGTTGATTAGGGTTTCCGAACATTTTAGATGACTTATATATGGGCTACAGCAAGGACCATGAGGAGAAATTAGAATTTGGCCTCCATTGGGCTTAAGTATCAAAGATTAGCCCAAAGCTTATACTTAAGTCCAATAATAATAATATATACTACTAAAATATTATTATTGTACTACCGTTCTAATCCCATAATTACGTTATGAGCTCCTTCTTATTATGAGCCCGTTAGTCTCCCCATATTTAAGATATATAATGTCTATTAATTAAATAAGTTACTGACAATTTCATTAATTAATATCTCATCCGAGAGTAGTACCACTCAACCTCATTATCATGCTAGAATAAATCAACTTGCAGGGTTTACAAGATAATCCTTATGAGCTCCTCAAGGGGACATCATCAACCTATGTCGGACACGGATTCTTTCTACAATCAACAGCGCACTATAGAGACAGCACTATTTCCCAATTCACCGACTTTGTTGATTTAATACATGTAAATCTCACCCATTGATGAATCAAAGAAATACATATTGCCTTACGTGTTGAGGTTATTGTATAGGGATTAAGAGCACGAACATCCATAATAACTGAGATCAAGTTCTCTTATAAGTTAGTATAAGTCGAACGTTCTCAAGCGGTCCCGCTCAATACACATGAAGTGCACTAATGTGATTCTATAGTCAGGATAAACTAATGTCAAATCACACTACAACCATCCCGATAAAGAGTCCCCGTCTATCTCGGTAGTGAGCATCTGTTTATACTTTATAAGGAAACCGATAATATGATCATCTGCGTGTTGTCGCACAACATATTATCTACAATATAAAGTAAGTGGACTATTGCATCGTACATATAAATAAATTATAAGATACAATCATTTTATCATATGATTCTCATTTCAAATAAATTGTTATAACATTGTTCGTACAAAAAACTAGACTTTTAGTATACAATCCAACAATAACAATTATCACTTTTATATATAAATATTATATTTTCCAATTCTGAGCACTTCTAACCTGTTTTCCTGCATAAATATGCTCAAATAGCCTCAATAGCATCTGATCCGTGGCTTTTCCATAAAAATCTCGATTTGCCTCAATTATAGACAAAAGCATACTCAATTTCCACATAAATCAGAGCTCAAAATACATAAATTCTCACTCTCATCAGCCGATTAACAAGAATAAAAACTACCAGAGGCAGGACGACTGAAGGCACAAACACGAGAAGCGCTGCTGAACAGGTTTTGCAAACCAACATTAGAAGAGGTGCTGCAAATCGCAGAAGGAGATGTTCCGAATAGGAATCCCCATCACATTTTTTATTTTTTAAAATATCAAACGGTAATGCTGAAATGGGCTTGGTCCACTTGACACCAGAAAAATAGAAATGGATTGAAAATGGATCCGATTGCACCAATTTAAAAAAAAAACTCCGCATAGAAGTCATTGTAAAAAAAATAATGCTACCTCAAATGAGAATGATTGAACCTGTACATTACATCAAATAAAAGAAAAGTATAAAAGGTAAAACAAATTAAAATAGATTAGAAATAGTATAAAAGTAAAATTTATAGAATTGAAGAAAAAGAAGAAGCACCAATAAAAAAAGAAAAAAAAAGAATTTGATTAGATAATGAAAAGCTTTATATAGAATAATTTAACTGAATGAACGATCGTGATTGAAAGCAATCAACGGTGTAGGAAAAAAGGTTGAAAAATTATCAAAATAGCATTAAACTTTTTTATATTATATTTATATAGATATAGATTAAATTAAAAAATATTAACTAGTATATTGATTTAAAATTAATATATTAATTGAAATTAGTAAAATATATGAAAAAAATATCTTTTATTTTACCAAATTTATATTGTTAATTAAAAAAATAAATAAATTTTTTCATGGCATAAATAGGATTTATTTAAAATTGAATGGTTACTCAATTAAAAAAAATTTTAAAAAATGAAGAAAAAATTAAAGATAAAAATAGAAATTCAGATTTATTTTTATACATGTATAGATATTATTATTATGATTTAATAATAATAATAATAATAATAATAAAAGAAGTAAAAAGAAATTGATTCTGCATGCATGGATGGGAATTGTGCATGCCGCCGATTTCTTATGTTAATAATCTTAATTAACCAAATCAAATAAGACATTGTCTTTCACTAATTTTTTTTATTTTTTATTTTTATTTTTATTTTTATTTTATATTAATGGATATGATAAGATCTGTCTCATATAAGAAGATTCGTGATACGGTCTCGCCTAAGACCTACCCATTTAAATTTTTATTGTATACACTTAAGGATAAGAGGGACATTTTACTTATTTAAAATATATTGATTAGTAATATTTTAAAGTAAATGTATCTATTAATTATAACGCTCTCTAAATTGTACTTGATAGTAATGAACCAAAAAATATTTTTCGTGAGTAATATATATTTTTTAATTCTATAATTCATTTTTTAATAAAAAATATTAAAAAAATACATTTTATGTAATGAACTATATATTTTTTGTATTATATAAAAATATGTAATATTTTTTTTTAAAATATGGTTTATATATATATATATATATATATATATATATATAGAGACACTAGGGTGAAACCGGTCCTAAAAATATTTCATGGAATCGGATCCAAAAATCGCATCCATATAAAATCTCGCTGGTGTGAATCATTAACAATAATTTTATGCAACATGACAGGAAGGAGCATGGGCCGCATAAAGAACATGCCACGTGTCCAATCGAAAACACCCCTCCACCCTGCTTTTCTTTGCCACTGTCCTTTTTCATGCTAATAAATGCATGTCAATCTCTCTCCTCTTTTTTATACTAATAAAATTTATAGGTAGGGTAGATATAGAATAGGATAGATTTGTTAGACTTACGACTCTCTCTCTCCCACTATTGAAGTCAAGTCATCTTCAGGAATGTCTCTCTTCCACTATTGAAGTCAAGTCATTTTTAAGAAATTTTTATTTTATTATTTTTTTTAAATCACGTAATGTACATGGTCTGAATTAATATATTTTCAAGGTTTTTTTAATGAATTGGGTTGATTTTTAACATTATGTTTTTTTCTGGGAATTGTATTATTGTGACATATACTATATATATTGTACTCTTGAATTTTCTCATTTGACATTATTTAAATAATTTTTCCCCTTATTACTGCACTCTTTAATTTTCAAAAAAAATTTTAAAGTCTTAAATCAAGAGGTAACCTAATTTATTATAAAAATAACTCAATTCATTATAAAGAATGATCTAATTAATAATAATATAAAAGGAACCTTAATTTTTAGAAAATCAAAGTTTCAAATTAAAGAGTAACTCAAATCATTATAAAGAGTAACCTATATTAATAAAAAAAGAGTAATATAAAATTGTTGATCAAACAGAACAATATATAAACAAATCAACATAAAAAAAGTAATCCAAAAGCTTGTTTATAGTAACCTAATTCATTTAAAAGAGTAACCTAATTATAAAAAAGTAACTCAAAAACTTGTTCATAGAAACATAATCCTTTCTAAAGAGTAACCTAATTCATTTTAAAGAGTAATCTAATTAATAAAAAGGAGTAACATTATAAATAAATAATTAAATTAACAATAAAACTTTCAAGTCTAAATTAATACAGTTCTGAAATGCCTCAAAAGATTAGCCTTCGCTCTCCGAACGTCCACTCCCACATTGCCCTGCTCATCTCTCCCAAAACTAATTGTTTAAGTAAGCAGTTCACCAACTGTAAAATAACAACAAAATTAGTGTCATACACGCCTTATTGGAAAATGCAAAAAGAAAAAACAGGCAGCTTCTTGTGCTAACATGTCGCCGCTCCTTATCAGTCTTGCCTGTGCTACCCATTACAAACCCAACCCTCAAAATCTTAGAATCATCACTTTTCTATCACCCTCAAAAATAAATTTCATAACCAATTCACATAACCCAGTGAAAATTAAAAAATATGCGAAAATAGATGCATAATCTTCATATAAATTGGAAATTCAGATTTAAGAACAATATAATACATATGAAGGGAGAACAATATAAATAAATCAGTGTGGAAACTGAGAAATATAAGGCAGTGTGTATATCGAGAAAGAAAGAAAAAGGAATAGAAAGAAGAGAAAGAAGAAAGGACGAGAAAAAGGAGAGAGAAGGAGTGTGAAAGGAGAGAAAGATGAGACACTGTGTATACCGATAAAGAAAGGGGAAAAACTAAAAATCGCAAAATGAAGATTACATAATAATTAATAAATCAGAATTTTTGCAGAATTTAGAGCAAAAGTAGCGATTGAAAATGAATTGATCAAAAAACCCAGATCTGGAGAGAGGAAAGAAAAAATGTGTGTGAGTGTTGAGTGTGTAAATTCATATATTTCGAGCCTAGATTCAAGTAATAATGATGTGTTAGATGGTTGTAATTCGACATGAATCGATATATGTGGTGGAAAGTCACGAATCAGGTGTCTTGAAGGTTATTTGAGATGATTTTCAAAAGAAAACGAGTTAGAAGTGATCAGATCTGGAAAAAGGTGGTTCAGAGGCTCAATTCGACCAAGCAGGTGCATAGTTCGACCATGAAAGAGATGGTTCGACCAAACTGGTCGAATCGAATGAAAAGAAGCACCGAAAGTATCATTCGACCACTATAATGTGGTTCGACCAAGCAATTTGGTCGAACCGTGGTCGAACCAGAAGCCTGAGGGGAAGCAGCTGCAGTTAGACAAGGGTACTATTCAAATCCAGAACCTGCAACCAATTTACAGGTCGATTCGACCTTGAGTTCAACTAGTGGAGGATGATTCGACCGGGCCTGTTGGTCGAACTGATGAGCAGAAACTTACCATATTCATATTTTTACACCTTCAATGCGTGTGTTCACTCAAGAAGCCCATCCAAGGCCCGTAAGGAGAGTTTACAAGTATAAAGGAAGAGCTTTAACAGGAGCACGTCATCATTAATGAGAGTGAAAATAAGCATGTTATAGTGTCCAATCTAACACATTTATGATGGAAATTGATGTTGTATATTAGCACAAGTGTCTTATATTCAATATATGTGAGAAAAAGGTGCGTTTGAGATGTTTTATTATATTTTAGGTGGAAAAAGATTCAAAAGTACAAAATTGGAGAAAATGTGCAATTTGTGCAATGATGCTGAAAAACGCACGTCCAACTTGTAGAATTTTTCTGTAATCTTGTGGGCTCTGAACTAGAATCGTCATATGTGGCTGGAAAGCCACCGAAAAGAGGATTGTTTTGGCGTAAAGAACACCCCAATCATAATCCAAACGAGAGAGATATGATCAAAGAGGTAACGTCGAGCGAGTTGTGTCGAACAGAACGATTGTGTCACTTTACATACTTGTTACACCTTTAATTCTTGGAGTTTTTTGAGTTCTTTACATGGATAGAAAGCCAAGAAAGAGATAATCGCGTGAGTACAAGAATTACTCAAATCGGAGGTTAAATGTGGAAGTTATGTTCAAATTCGTGAAGTCGCGCAGCTGCCTGCGAGAATTTCCGAGAAATTTCTGAATTTGTGCGTGTTTTTACACCCCTAGTGTGTGTTTGCGTGAATTTTCGTGTTTTCCAAGAAAAAGGTCATCCAAGGTCTATAACGAGAGCTTACAAGTATAAAAGGGGATGTAGATCATATCATTATTCATTATTAAGGGAGAGAAGAGCCACAAATCCATCCTACACCCCCAACCATCATTCACATCCTTTCCTCCATCCATCCATCACTTTGAAGATTCATATGTGGAATCAAGAGAAAAACCAAGAGGAATTGAAGAGACAAAAAAGAGAAGGAAGCTACACCAAGGGTTTTCCCAATTCTTTTCTTCTATTTTCTAATTTTCCAGACATCCAAATAAGATCTATCCAATACCCATGATTGTTTTTCGTAACATCATGGGCTAGAGCCTTTTTGGTAGAACTAGGGTTGTGAAGGTTCTTACGAATTAATTGAACTTTCGTGTGTAAACTCCGTAAATTCTACTTGTGGATTGATTTTATATATAATTGTGCTTTCTTAATCCATATTCACGGTCGTTTTGTGCATTTTCAATTGGTATATAGAGTCTGAATATATATATCTTGGTTGTAGATTGAGTGTGTTCACCGCTGAATATGATTCCATGTAATGATTCTAAGTGAGGTGACTCCGAAACTTCATTAGAACTATCATATATGAGTACTTATTAATTGAATTGAATTCAGGTTATTAAGTAGGATAAAGAGGATAATTTTATAGTGCCTATAAAGGGAGATCATATCGGGTTAGAGTACCAATTGGCCAGAAAAATAATTGATACTGATAGTACCTAAAAAGGGGGGTGAAATTTTATCTCTTTCTCCTAGGTTATTCACACGTATACTTGTGTTTATAGAGTAGATATGCATGGTTTAATAATGCGTCCATATTCCACAAGGCAGAGTCGGACATCAACACACAAAAGGGAATTAATAAGTGAAACTGGATTTCCATAGAGCTACCTATTCTCCTACTTGATCCACATTCGTATTCTTCTAGTACTTTTATTTTATTTGTTATTTAAATTAATTATTTAGTAGTTTAATAATTAAATCCCAAACTTTATTGCCAACTTGTCTTAATTAATTTAGTAAATAATTAAATTGATAATACGCCGTCCTTTGGGTTCGATAATTCACTTGGTCGCTTGTTTAAGCTGCAATTAATATCCTTAATACTTGGAGATTGATTTTGCATGAAAAGAAAATGCACATCAATCACTCAGCATCCATCCACCACCAAAACCCTACCATCATCTCGAGGAGTCGTGAAGATATGTTCGTCTGACGAGTCAAGTAAGATCATACCAAGTAACCATGATTGTTCCTAGATCATTCATGAGCTAGAACCGCTCCGGTAGTTCTAGGGTTATGAAAGTTTTATGAGTTAATTGAATTTACATGTGTAAACTCTGTACAACACTACTTGTGGTTTATTTTATATAAGATTGTGCTTTTTAAATTCATACTCACAGTCATTTTGTGTATCATTAACTATTATGTAGAGTTTGAATACATATCTTGATTATTGATTGAGTGCGTTCACTGCTGAGTAGGATTACATGTTATCATTCTAAGTGAAGGGATTCCGAAGTCTTATTAGAACTATCTTATATAAATACTAGTTAATTGAATATTATTCGGGTTAATAAGTATGATAAAGAGTATAACATCATAGTACCTAAAAAGGGAGATCATATCGAGTTAAAGTACTAAGTGCAAGAGAAATAATTGATATGGATAGTACCTAGAAAGTTGGTGAATTATATCTCTTACTCCGAGGATATTCACACATGTCATACGCATGTTTACTTGTGTCTATAGAGTGAACTTCCATGATTTAGTGATGCGTCCATAGACCACAAGGTAAAGTGGGACAACAACACATGGAAAGAAAAGTAATAAGTAAAACTAAATGACCCGAAGAACTACCTAATTTCTCACTTGATCACAGTCGTATTTTCTCTATTACTTGTCTATTTAATATGTTATTTAGTTTCGTAACTATTCCAAACCAATTTGCCAACATAGTCTTATTTAATTAGAATATAATTAAATTGATAATAATCTGTCCCTTAGGTTCGATATTCACTTGGTCGCCTATCGAAACTACATTTGATATCTTTCATACTTGAGGATTATTTTTTGTGTTGAGAAAACGCTCATCAAGTTTTTGGCACTGTTGCCGAGGACGGTATTAATTATTAGTTTATTATTTCTAGTTTAATTGAGATTATATAATTCTTATCTTTAATTTCTAACACTTATTTTTCATAGGTGTATGCTCACTAGATCGAAGACAGGTGAATTAGAGCCTTATCCAGAGATTGGGGCATCATCGAAGAAGAAAAAGAAGAACAAGAACAAGAAGATAGACCCAACCGAGGCTCTTAATTTAGGAGTTGAAGTTGACGTGCTGAATTCGCAAACGATTGAAGCTGCAACTGAAGTTAACTTGGAAGCTGAAACAGTTAACATGGCTGCGAATCCTGATACACTTTCCATCTATGAAGTCTTTAAGAACAACAGAGGAGGCAATGTGGGGCTGTTAGGAGCAATAGGGGCCAAAGTCGATTTCGATTTACCCCCTGCTCTTATCACCATGATTAAAAGGAGTCCCTTTTTTGGGGAACCTTTGAAGATCCTCAACAACATCTAAATAAGTTCCTTGAGTATGAAAGTACACAAAAAGATCCAGGAGCTCATGAGGATACGAGGAAGATCATCTTGTTTAAGTTCACGCTGAATGAAAAAATGAGAGATTGGTACGATAATCTTAATGTTGCTGAATGTGATACATAGGAGAAGTTGAAAGTGAAATTCTTGGAGCGATACATGTCACCTTCAAAGGTGTTCAAGATGAAGCAAGAAATTAATCATTTTTCTATCATTGGTAATGAGAAGTTTCGTGAAGCTTGGGACAGATTCAAGGACATGCTTCGAAAGTGTCCACAACATGGGTTATCTAAAGCTCAGTATTTTCTACAATGGGTTAGATTACTATTCTAGTGTGTTACTTGATGCTTCATCCAATAAAGCATTGCTTACGAAGTCACCCATTGAGGCCAAGAAGCTTTTTGAGGATATTTCGATGAATTCAAGAGATTGGCCGACTGATAGAGTATGAGGCACGCATGTTCTCGGTAAAGTAACACATGTTGAGCATACTATGTTGAAGTCGAGAAGAGATGATGAGATCGTCTCTAGCTTGTTACACCTTTAATTCTTGGAGTTTTTTTAGTTCTTTATATGGATAGATAGCCAAGAAAGAGAGAATCGCGTGAGTACAAGAATTACTCAAATCGGAGGTCAGATGTGGAAGTTATGTTCAAATTCGTGAAGTCGCGCAGCTGCCAGCGAGAATTTCTGAAAAATTTCTGAATTTGTGCATGTTTTTACACCCTTAGTGTGTGTTTGAGTGAATTTTCGTGTTTTCCAAGAAAAAGGTCATCCAATGTCCATGAGGAGAGCTTACAAGTATAAAAGGGGATGTAGATCATATCATTATTCATTATTGAGGGAGAGAAGAGCCACAAATCCATCCTACACCCCCCAACCATCATTCACATCATTTCCTCTATCCATCCATCACTGTGAAGATTCATCTGTGGAATCAAGAGAAAAAAACAAGAGGATTTGAAGAGACAGAAAAGAGAAAAAGGAGACTTCTACACCAAGGATTTTCCCAATTCTTTTCTTCTATTTTCTAATTTTCCAGACATCCAAGTAAGATCTATCCAATGCCCATGATTGTTTTTCGTAACATCATGGGCTAGAGCCTTTTTGGTAGAACTAGGGTTGTGAAGGTTCTTACGAATTAATTGAACTTTCGTGTGTAAACTATGTAAATTCTACTTGTGGATTGATTTTATATATGATTGTGCTTTCTTAATCCATATTCACGGTTGTTTTGTGCATTTTCAATTGGTATATAGAGTCTGAATATATATATCTTGGTTGTAGATTGAGTGTGTTCACCGCTGAATATGATTCCATGTTATGATTCTAAGTGAGGGGACTCCGAAACTTCATTAGAACTATCATATATGAGTACTTATTAATTGAATTGAATTCAGGTTATTAAGTAGGATAAAGAGGATAATTTTATAGTGCCTATAAAGGGAGATCATATCGGGTTAGAGTACCAATTGGCCAGAAAAATAATTGATACTGATAGTACCTAAAAAGGGGGGTGAAATTATATCTCTTTCTCCGAGGTTATTCACACGTATACTTGTGTCTATAGAGTAGATATGCATGGTTTAATAATGCGTCCATATTCCACAAGGCAGAGTCGGACATCAACACACGAAAGGGAATTAATAAGTGAAACTGGATTTCAATAGAGCTACCTATTCTCCTACTTGATCCACATTCGTATTCTTCTAGTACTTTTATTTTATTTGTTATTTAAATTAATTATTTAGTAGTTTAATAATTAAATCCCAAACTTTATTGCCAACTTGTCTTAATTAATTTAGTAAATAATTAAATTGATAATACGTCATCCTTTGGGTTCGATAATTCACTTGGTCGCTTGTTTAAGCTGCAATTAATATCCTTAATACTTGGAGATTGATTTTGCGTGAAAAGAAAATGCACATCAATCACTCAGCATCCATCCACCATCGAAACCCTACCATCATCTCGAGGAGTCATGAAGAGATGTTCGTCTGGCGAGTAAAGTAAGATCATACCAAGTAACCATGATTGTTCCTAGATCAATCATGGGCTAGAACCGCTCTGGTAGTTCTAGGGTTATGAAAGTTTATGAGTTAATTGAATTTCCATGTGTAAACTCCGTACAACACTACTTGTGGTTTATTTTATATAAGATTGTGCTTTTTAAATCCATACTCACAGTCATTTTGTGCATCATTAACTATTAAGTAGAGTTTGAATACATATCTTGATTATTGATTGAGTGCGTTCATTACTGAGTAGGATTACATGTTATCATTCTAAGTGAAGGGATTCCGAAGTCTTATTAGAACTATCTTATATAAATACTTGTTAATTGAATATTATTCGGGTTAATAAGTATGATAAAGAGTATAACGTCATAGTACCTAAAAAGGGAGATCATATCGAGTTAAAGTACTAAGTGCACGGGAAATAATTGATATGGATAGTACCTAGAAAGTGAGTGAATTATGTCTCTTGCTCCGAGGATATTCACACATGTCATACGCATGTTTACTTTTGTCTATAGAGTGAACTTCCATGGTTTAGTGATGCGTCCATAGACCACAAGGTAGAGTCGGACAACAACACATAGAAAGAAAATTAATAAATAAAACTGGATGACCCGAAGAATTACCTAATTTCTCACTTGATCACAGTCGTATTTTCTCTATTGCTTGTCTATTTAATTTGCTATTTAAGTTATTTGTTATTTAGTTTCGTAACTATTCCAAACCAATTTACCAACATAGTCTTAGTTAATTAGAATATAATTAAATTGATAATAATCCGTCCCTTAGGTTCGATAATCACTTGGTCGCCTATCGAAACTACAATCGATAATCACGGTATTAATTATTAGTTTATTATTTCTAGTTTAATTGAGATTATATAATTCTTGTCTTTAATTTCTAACACTTATTTTTCGTAGGTGTATGCTCACTAGATCGAACACAGGTGAATTAGAGCCTTATCCAGAGATTGGGGCATCATCGAAGAAGAAAACAAAGAACAAGAACAAGAAGATAGACCCAACTGAGGCTCTTAATTTAGGAGTTGAAGTTGACGTGCTGAATTCGCAAATGATTGAAGCTGCAACTGAAGTTAACTTAGAAGCATAAACAGTCAACTGGCTGCGAATCCTGATACACTTGTCATCCATGAAGTCTTTAAGAACAACAGAGGAGGCAATGTGGGGCTGTTAGGAGCAAGATGGGCCAAAGTCGATTTTGATTTACCCCCTGCTCTTATCACCATGATGAAAGTGAGTCCCTTTTTTGGGGAACCTTTGAAGATCCTCAACAACATCTAAATAAGTTCCTTGAGTATGAAAGTACACAAAAAGATCCAAGAGCTCATGAGGATACGAGGAAGATCATCTTGTTTAAGTTCTCGCTGAATGAAAAAATGAGAGATTGGTACGATAATCTTAATGCTGCTGAATGTGATACATGGGAGAAGTTGAAAGTGAAATTCTTGGAGCGATACATGCCACCTTCAAAGTTGTTCAAGATGAAGCAAGAAATCAATCAATTTTCTATAATTGGTAATGAGAAGTTTCATGAAGCTTGGGACAGATTCAAGGACATGCTTCGAAAGTGTCCATAGCATGGCTATCTAAAGCTCAGTATTTCTACAATGGGTTAGATTACGATTCTTTTGTGTTACTTGATGCTTCATCCAATAGAGCATTGCTTACGAAGTCATCCATTGAGGCCAAGAAGCTTTTTGAGGATATTTCGATGAATTCAAGAGTTTAGCCGACTGATAGAGTATGAGGCACGCATGTTCTTGGTAAAGTAGCACAGGTTGAGCATACTATGGTGAAGTCGAGAAGAGATGATGAGATCGTCTATAGCTTGGCTAATATCAACAAGTTACTCGAGTCTCAGAAAAAGTAGATTGCAGATATATCTCAGAGAGTACCAATGATGCAGCAGGATGGTGGCTATGAAGGAGATAGCCAAGAGGAGATCGAGGAGGCAAATTACGCCATGGGTCAAAGTATTCAAGGAACTAGGTACCAAAATCAAGAAAACTAAAATTATCAGGGGAATACAACAATCGTGGTCCCCCAAGTAGTTACCAACAACCAAGAAAGCCGAAGTTTTCATGGAGCAATCCAAATAATGCAATGCAACTTCCTATCGGTGTTGATCTGGGAGCTAAAGTGGAAGAAGGGAAATCGAGTTTCGAGGATACAATGAACAGGTACATGGCGAGGAACGAGGCAAGAATAGATCGTCTTGAGGCATATTAGAAAAGAAGATTGATGCCAATCATGAGGATTTGTCTAAACAAGTGAAGGACCTTACATTGTTGATGGGGGAGATGGCAGGAAACGTAAATAAATTGACTCAAATTATTGAGAAAGGTAAGTTTCCATCTCAAAGTATTGAGAATCCAAAGTCTTGTCACGCCATTACATAGAGGTCTGAAACTTAGTATGAGGGACCAATGAGGTCGAAATCGAAATTTTAAATGACAGGAGCCCGATTTGACCCCAATTCGACCAACTCAGATGGTCAAACTACACAGGGGAGGTCAAACCAGGCACCTAGGTGACATTCGGAAGTTGTAGAAGATTAGTTCGACCAAAAAACAGGTCAGTTAGACCAAAAGCTCAGGTCGAACTCAGGTCGAACCACATTGTCCAGACCACTCTATTTTGTCTGAAGCCTGATTCGACCACGATCGCTATAGTTTGGCCAACCCTGTTGGTCGAACCGTGGTCAAACCGGCTTGAAAGAGGGAGAATGAACTTTCAAGTGATCAGTTCGACTATTATTCACCCAGTTCGACCAGTTACCTTGGTCGAATCGTACCATTCTACACTGTTTTCTGCCTTGAATGCTCCACATGATGTTGATGCTACTCCAGTACCTTCCAAAGAGCAGAATACAGAAACTATAGCGGAAAAGAAGTGGAAAAGAGCCAAGAGATTGAGAGCCGAAAAGGATAAGGTGGAGAAGGTTGAACGTGATGAATGGGGGATTTCCAAAACAAAGATACCTCTGTCGTTTTCTTTCAAGCTAGTCAAGAAAGGATTGGAAGAGAAGTTCAAGAAGTTTTCAAAGATCATAAATAAAATAAGCTTGAACATTCATTTTTCTGAAGCAATATTTGAGATGTCATATTATGCCTGTTTTTTTAAAGATATACTTTTGAAGAAGAGAAGCTTGAATGGAATTAAAATAGTAAATTTATCTGAGAATTGCAGCTCGATCATCTAGGGGAAGCTGCCAGCTAAGTTAAAGGATCCAGGAAGCTTCACGATCTTATGTGAGATTGGAAAGGGGCCGGCACGTCGAGCCTTGTGTGATCTTGGGGCAAGCATCAATTTGATGCCTTTGTCTATTTTTCAAAGGCTTGTTTGGGGATTTAACTCCCTCAACAGTTGCTCAACAACTAGCGGATATGTCTATGACTTTTCCGAAGGGTGTTATTG
Organism: Pogostemon cablin; assembly: GCA_023678885.1. NCBI lineage: Eukaryota > Viridiplantae > Streptophyta > Magnoliopsida > Lamiales > Lamiaceae > Pogostemon > Pogostemon cablin. The sequence goes on along the minus strand of CM042986.1, from coordinate 13,426,408 downwards.
AAGATGTTCTTGTTAAAGTAGAGAAGCTAGTCTTTCCTGTGGATTTTCTTGTGCTGGAGATGGAAGATGACAAGAATAATATCCCTCTTATCTTAGTGAGACCTTTCATTGCTACTACTGGAGCTATGATAGATGTGCAGAAGGGTGAGTTACGGTTGCGGATGGATAAAGAAGAGGTCTTATTTAACCTTGACAAAGGAGGAGATTGTGATGGAAGACATGTCTTTGATCCTGTCAAAGGATCCTCTTGAGACATGCTTGGCGGAGTCTCTTACTTTTCCCACTACGGAGCTAGATGAACTCTCCAACGAGGTATGTATTGAATTTCTTGAAAACATGCTTGCTTTGGGTGATGACAGGTATGAATCAGAGAGGACAAAGGTTGAAGAGGTCAAGTAGACTAGGAAGTACCTACCATTGAATAGAGAGAGCGCACCTCAAGAAGAGAAGAAAGAGAAGTTGAAATCGTTACCAGAGCACTTGAAGTATGCCTACCTATGTGACAATGAAAAATATCTGGTAATTGTATCTTCTTCCCTTGATGATGATCAGCTTGAGAAATTGTTAGATGTGCTTAGAAAGTATAAGTCTGTGATTGGTTGGTCTCTTGATGATTTAAAAGGCATTAATCATTTGTATTGCATGCATAGAATAAGATTGTTAGATGAGGCCAAGAGTAGTATTCAAAATCAGCGGAGGGTGAATCTCGCTATTCAAGAAGTGATTAGGAAGCAAATCTTAACGTGGCTTGATGCAGGAATTATATATCTCATTAGTGATAGTCCCCATGTGAGTCCATTACATGCTATAGCTAAGAATGGGGCATGACTATTGTTAAAGCCGATGATGGTGAGACATTAGCCTCTAAGATTCCTACATGATGGCGTATGTGTACGGATTACAGGAAACTGAATAAAAATACATGCAAAGACCATTTTCCCCTTCCTTTCATGGATCAAATGCTTGATCGTCTTGCAGGGTATGAGTTTTATTATTTCTTGGACGGGTACTCAGGTTATAATCAAATCATGATTGCACTCGAGGATCAAGAAAAAACCACTTTTACTTGCCCATATGGAACTTTTGCTTTCCGAAAGATGTCTTTAGGATTATATAATGCACCAGCTACATTTCAGCGTTGCATGATGGCCATATTTGATGGGTTGATAGAAAAGATCATGGAGGTGTTTATGGATGATTTTTCTGTGTTTGGTTTCTCCTTTGATATTTGTTTATCTAACCTTGCTACTGTTTTGAAGAGATGCCAAGAAATTAATCTTGTCTTGAATTGGGAGAAGTGTCACTTCATGGTAAGGGATGGGATTGTTCTTGGCCATCATATTTTGGCCAAGAGATTGCAGGTGGATAGAGCAAAAGTGGTGGCAATTGAGAAGCTTCCACCACCTACTAACGAAAAGAGTGTGTGGTCCTTCCTTGGACACATCGATTTTTATAAAAGATTTATAAAAGACTTCTCGAAATACTCAAAGCCCTTATCTCATTTTATTGAAAAGGATATTTCTTTTGTTTTTTATGAAGAGTGTCTAACAACTTTTCAGGTTTTGAAAGAGGCACTTATTACTGCACCTATCTTGATCACACCGGATTGGACTCAACTGTTTGTACTTATGTGTGCTGCAAGTGACTTAGCACTTGGAGTGGTGCTTGGGCAGTTGAGGATTAAGAAGTTTTAAGACTTTTGATGTTGCACAAAAGAACTACATGATGATTGTAAAGGAGTTTCTAGTTGTAGTGTATGTATTCAATAAGTTTTGACAGTATTTGGTTGGCATGAAAACTTTAGTGTACACGGATCATTCTGCAATCCGGTACTTGATGGAGAAGAAGGAAACGAAGCCAAGGATCATTAGATGGATTCTTCTTATGCAGGAATTTGATATGGAGATCCGAGATAAGAAGGGTATGGAGAATGTTTTGGCGGATCACCTATCAAGGTTGTAGACAAGGGAGCACTGTGATGATTTTTTTGATTATATAGAAGAAATGTTCCCTGATGAGAAGATCATGGCGGTGTTTGGTGAAGGAGCTGAAAGAGCATGTGTGGTGGCTGCTAAAGGATGGATCCATGGTATGTGGATTATGTGAATTACATTTCCGTAGGAGAAATTCCAAGAGATCTCAACTAATATCAACTTACAAAATTCAAGCGGGATGTTTGGACTTTTATATGGTATGATCCATTTATCTACAAGATATGTACGGATTCCATAGTCTGTAGGTGTGTGCCCGAGATGGGAATGGAGAGCGTTCTTGATTTTTGCCATACACAACCTAATGGGAGCACTTCGGAGATCAAAAGATGGCAGCGAAGGTACTTCAATATGCTCTTTATTGGCCACCTTTGTTTAAAAATTGTGATACCTATGTGGCGACATGCGATAGATGTCAAAGGATGGGGAACATAAGTAGTAGAGATGAGATGTCACTTCAGTCGAACATTGTTGTTGAGATCTTCGATGTATGAGGATCGATTTTATGGGGCCTTTTCCCCATCTAATGGATTTCTACATCCTTTTAGCAGTGGATTATATTTCTAAGTGGGTGGAAGTCATTCCAACTCGCGTGAATGATTCAAGGACTGTGTTGTCTTTCTTGAAGAAACATATCTTTGTCCGCTATGGAGTTCATAGAGCACTAATGAGTGATGGAGGGTCACACTTCGTCAATAAACTTCTTGAAAAGATGCTTAAGGATTATGGTGTCAAGCATAGGGTTACTACACCCTATCACCCTCAAGCGAATAGGCAAGCTGAAGTCTCCAATCGACAAGTGAAACAAATATTGGAGAAAGTAGTCGGAACCAAAAGGAATGATTGGGCTATGAAGCTCGTTGATGTTTTGTGGGGGTTTCAGACTGCTTATAAGATGGTGTTAGATATGTCACCATATCAAATTGTCTATGGAAAGCCGTGCCACTTACCTGTAGAGATTCAGCACAAAGCTTTTTGGGCATTGAGGAGTTTGAACTTATCTTTAAAGGATCAAAAGGAGTTGAGGATTACTCATATAAATCGATTGGATAAGTTCAGAAATCAAGCTTACAAGAATTCGGAGATCTACAAGGAGAGAATAAAGAAATGGCATGATTCAAAGATCTCTTATAAGGAGTTCAATCAAGGTGATGAGGTATTACTTTTTAACTCTCGTTTGAAGCTTTTCGCAGGGAATTGAAATTGAAGTGGATGGGGCCGTTCATAATTCATAAAGCCTGCGGAGGGGGGAGTTTTGAGCTTATGGACAAAGATAGAGACGTCATAGCGGTGAATGGGCATCGATTAAAGCATTACAAGTCACCGGATGTTGCTTCTGTCGTCTTTGAGGATGCCTTGCACTAGGTTGGTACCGCCGTGACTCTCCGACATTAAACAAGATAGCCTGTTGGGGGCTTTCCCTTCTGTTTTATTGCTTTATTTATTTTTGTGTGAGTAAGAAAATTTTATATTTGAGTGTGTAAATTCACGTGTTTTAAGCCCGGATTCGTGTAATGATGGTGTGTTAGATAGTTGTAATTCAACATGAATCGATATATGTGGTGGAAAGTCACGAATCAGGTGTCTTGAAGGCTATTTGAGTTGATTTTTGAAGAAAAACGAGTTAGAAGTGATCGGATCCTGAAAAAGGAGGTTTAGAGGCTCGATTAGACCAAGTAGGTGTAGTTCGACCATGAAGGTGATGGTTTGACCAGAACCTATGGTCGAACCGATTGAGAAGAAGCACCAGAAGTGTCGTTTGACCAAGACATTATAGTTCGACCAATCCATTTGGTCGAACCAAAAGCCTAAAGGGAAGCAGCGCAGTTCGACCAGAGAGTATGCGGTTCAACCAGGATACAGGTCAAATTCGGGACTCGCAACCAATTTACAGGTCGATTCGACCTGGAGTTCGACCAGTGGAGGATGATTTGACCTGACCTGTTGGTCGAACTGATGCATGGAAACTTACCATATTCATATTTTTACACCTTCAATGCATGTGTTCGCTCAAGAAGCCCATCCAAGGCCCGTAAGGAGAGTTTACAAATATAAAAGAAGAGCTTTCGCAGTAGCACGACATCACTCATCATCCTTCCACCATCGAAACCCTACCATCATCTTGAGGAGTCGTAAAGAGAGGTTCATCTGGCGAGTCAAGTAAGATCATACCAAGTAACCATGATTGTTCTTAGATCAATCATAAGCTAGAACCGCTCCGGTAGTTTTAGGGTTATGAAAGTTTTATTAGTTAATTAAATTTCCATGTGTAAACTCCGTACAACACTACTTGTGATTTATTTTATATAAGATTGTGCTTTTTAAATTTATAATCACAGTCGTTTTGTGCATCATTAACTGTTATGTAGAGTAATTTGAGGAAGAAGGGACACAACTACCAGTGGGATCAGGCCAAGGAGATGAAAGGTGGAACTATATGATGGATGAGGTGCGTGACATGAGGCACGTGCAGTAGACTTATGGGGCGCAGGTTAGGGAGATCCACGAGATCCAGCAAGAGCATGGAAGGCACATTGACGAGTTGAGAGTTGGACAACGTCGGAGGGAATATTATGAGGAACAATCAAGGTTACTCTCCAATAACATGGAGGAGATGATGACCATGATGTTCAACTTCCAGTTTCCTGCAAATCCCCGTGCCTACATCTCGTGGAACACCTATCATCCACCTCCTCCGCCTCCAGAACAATGAAGGGAGTATTTTTTGTGCTTGACACTTTTGTCCATTCATCTAACTATCTTTAAAATTTTTGGCAGAATTTTGGAATGATTTGATTTGATTCGATTAGGTTGTACATTGATTGTTAGTTTTTTTTAGGTTTCATATTTTGGGATTTCTTTATTTTTAGTTTTATGCGATTTTCTTTTAGTTATTTTGGTTTTTTTATTTTGATTTTATTGTTTGGATGTGATGGGTATTTGATTATATTTGTTATGGATGTGTTTTGATGTGTTGATGATTTTGATGGATGATTTTATTTATGCATGTTATATATTCTTATATTGTTTGTTGATTCTTGATTAGTATGTGATGTTTGTTGCTATTTTTATTCTTGTGAGGTTTAGATTGGTGGTATGTTTTGGGAAGGAGTTGAGTAATTTTTGAATGTGGGCTATGATGCATTGTATGTGATGAGTGATGGCAAGCATGTTAATGGTTTCTACTTATTGAAATTGTGACATGGATTATATAATTTGTTCAATTTTGAGAAGCGTAAAAGGAAATAGATTTCTTTTGGTCCAAGCAAAAGCTTGTGAGACTTGAGCCTCAACCGTGCCTCCATAGTTAATTCTTGATGAGAGGATCGGTTGAACTTAAACAAACTAGAACTTGCTCATGGACTATAGGAATGAAGCCCGAATTGTTGAAATTTGTGAAATGATCTTAGGCCATCCTTAATAAATGAGTCACAGCCATAAATTTCCTTACTAAAACATTTATCCCTAGTTAGCCACTTTGAGCCTAAAAGTCTATTTCTTTGTGATTTAAGCACAATACAAGCCTTTGTACCCCATTTGAGCCTTATATATATAACCTATATATGGGTAATTGAGGAGATGATGGTCTATGAAGGGTGATGTGAGAAGTGTGCTAAAGAAAAAAGGAAATGGTGATCAAGCAAGAAAAGGATGAAAAGAGCTCAAGCAAAAATGTACATGCGACCTAAAAGATAAGAAAAGGGAGCAAACAAACAAAACTGTGCTCAGGCAATTCAAAAAGTTACATATCATAGTTATTGATTGAGTGCGTTCAATGCTGAGCAGGATTACAAGTTATCATTCTAAGTGAATGGATTCCGAAATCTTATTAGAACTATCTTATATAAATACTTGTTAATTGAATATTATTCGTGTTAATAAGTAGGATAAAGAGTATAACGTCATAGTACCTAAAAAGGGAGATCATATTGGGTTAAAGTACTAAGTGCACGGGAAATAATTGATATTGATAGTACCTGGAAAGTGAGTGAATTATATCTCTTGCTCCGAGAATATTCACACGTGTCATACGCATGTTTACTTGTGTCTATAGAGTGACTTGCATGGTTTAGTGATGCATCCATAGACAACAAGGCAGAGTCAGACAACAACACATGGAAAGGAAATTAATAAGTAAAACTGGATGACCCGAAGAACTACCTAATTTCTCACTTGATCACAGTCGTATTTTCTCTATTGCTTGTCTATTTAATTTGCTATTTAAGTTATTTGTTATTTAGTTTCGTAACTATTCCAAACCAATTTGCCAATGTAGTCTTAGTTAATTAGAATATAATTAAATTGATAATAATCTGTCCCTTGGGTTCGATAATCACTTGGTCGCCTATCGAAACTACAATTAATATCCTTCATATTTGAGGATTATTTTGTGTGTTGAGAAAACGCTCATCAGTGAGCAAATGAATAAAAAAGTGAACCAAACCTTGATGTTGATGAGCGGTGGAAACGACAGTGGATTCCTCTCTAGTGCTGCAATTACCCATATTCTGAATCAGGCAAATGAGGTGCTCCTCCAAGATGACGTCTCATTCTTCACCGACCACCAGCCAAGAAAGATGTGAAAGAAGAAAGGAAGAGACCCTGTGTATACCAAGAAAGAAAGAAAAAGGAAGAGAAAGAAGAGAGAAGAAATGAAGAGAAGTATGAGAGAGAAAGATAAGGTTATGGAGATGGCACCTAGATAAAAGGAGAGAGAATGATGGGTCATGACCCATTTGACGTGTCTTGTTAAAAGGTCTGGTTCCACAAATTAAAAAAAAGCCTGTCTCATTCTAGACTTTGCCAAATATATATATAAGAGTACATATTCCCGCATATTATGCGGATACATTATATTTTATAAGAAAATTAATTAGATAATCCAATATTAATTGCACAGTGTAATTTAATAAGGAGGACATACTCAAAATTTTGAAGATATATTTTTATTGATTGGTTTATTTATCTATTTTTAAGGTTTAATTATCTATTTCTAAATATAAAGATATACATTAGTAATATAAAAAATAAAAATAAAAATATTACATGTGATTAAAATAAAAATAAAAATAAAATATTGTAGATTAACCATGTCGCGACACATCATATTTTTAAAAAGTTATTTATAGCAGTGTATTAGCAATTAGTATATATTAGATATATATACTCTCTCCATCCCGTTTCAATCCTGATGGTTCTTTTTTGCGCGGAGATTAAAAAATATAGTATTTTATAAGTAGTGGATTGTTATTTATTGTGTTATTCCTACTTTATCACTTTCTCATAGCCATTAACTTTTTTTTGTGTAAAATGGAATTTTTTAATTAATAAAATTTAACAAAATAAATGGCATATTTAAATATAACTAAAATAAAATTAATGACAAATGAACAATAAAAAGCATAACTAATAGAAAATTAATAAGTTGATCACACAATTAATCCTTAAATTACCAATTACAATAGGATATTACAAATGATAAAACATTAATCTGGATTACATTCCCTCCAATACACATCTTAGATTCATTTTTCTAAAACTTCCCTCTAAATATATCCATCATTACCTACTCCTACTAATCATAGGGGTGAAAATTAAAAGAAGCAACCAAAATAAGAATTCCCTCCAAATTAAATTCTTCATTTCCCTCCTAAAACAAAATATAAATACCTTTATACCACATATACAATCAGTTCCATACAACTAGAAAATGGAGAGGAAAGATGTAACAAAAAATGAGTTCAATGTAATAGCTCAGTTTTTGTTGGTAGGATCTTCCAATGGAAAACTAGCTCAAGGTAGAATCAAAGCAGCAGTGGCAACATTTGGAATGTCAAGGCAAACTGTTAGCAAAATATGGGCTCGGTCAAGAGAACAAGTGGCTACAGTCTGTCTATCTTTTTAACCAGTAAAAGGATAGGTGTACAACACAACCAGAAACACATCTTCGATAATGAAAGCTACAAAGCCTTAACTGCCAAAACAGAGGGATATATAGAAGCATAGCAAAAGTGATTAACACAGGCAAAACCACAGTTGAGAGGTGGAAAAAAGCTAGACTGATCAGATGGCATTCAAATGCAATTAAACCATCACTCACACTTGAGAACAAGATATGAAGGTTGAAATACAGTCTCCTAGCACTGGAAGTCAACCATGAGAAGAAGGTCATCAAATTCAAGAGTATGTCACATTGTTCACATAGATGAGAAATAGTTTTATCTTACTAGAGAAAATGAGAAATACTACTTGATACAAGATGAGTCGGGGCCATACAGATCATGCCACAATAAAAAATTCATTGGTAGAGTTATGTTTTTATATGCAGTAGTTAGGCCATTATATTATGCAGATAGGGGATGCATATTTGATGGAAAAATAGGCATTTTCCCATTTACTCACAAAGTACCAGCACAGCAAAATTCTAAGAATAGATTAGCAGGTACAATGGTGACTAAGACATTGAATTCTATCACCAAAGAGGTAAAAAAGATGTCATACTGAATGAGGTCAGTATGCATAAAATTCATAGAATCAAGTTTTTTTTTTACTTTTAAATATGTTTCATCATAAAAATGTTTATAGTCTCCTAATAAAAATGATCATAGATACTTTCTTGAGTAATTCATATTTAGATGGTCAGTTTTACATACTGAATTTTTTTTAAAGAAGACATGAACAACAAACCAATGATTAGAGATTTCTTAGTTAACAGAAGCCCTAAACTTTAACATCTTCCCTTTCTTTTCATTTTGATAATGTGGAATTAACATTGAATTCTTAAGAAGTTTTAGCCTCAGAATATTATCTATGATAAGTATTATCTTTATAAAAAGCATTTATTTTTATTTACATGAATATTCTTGCATCTAAATATGAATTAGTTATGAAAGGTTATTATCCATATTGGTGACATTATTGTAGGTCATTCCAGCCATTAAGTCTAAGTGACTAAGAAATGCAAGTAAGAATATTATCATTCAACAAGATAATGCATCCCCTCATATAGATGACGATGATACATATTTCATAAATGCATCAAGTTCTGATGGTTTCAATATTCACGTTAAATTTTAACCACCACATAGTCCAAACACAAATATAAATGACTTGGGATGGTTTAGGATATTACAATTTCACCAATTTAACAAAGCAGCAGCATACACAGTGGATGAGTTGCTAATGTTAGTGAATAAATCATTTGAAGAACTGTCACATTTCAAGTTAAATTCAGTTTTTCTGACATTATAATCATGTCTTATTGAGATTATTAATTGTCATGAATCAAACAATTATGAGATCCCTCATATGGGAAATGAGGCATTAATAAGGTTAGGAAATCATGTTGTAGATTTAGTGATATGGTAGGAATTAATTCAGTCAGCCATTGATGTATTGATGCAAGAAAATGAAGTAGGAGGGTTGGAAGATTTGATCACAAGTAAGTAGGAATTGGTTTAAAAAAGTTTGTGAATATAAAAAAGTGCGAGTAGCAAGATATGCAGCTGGTGGAAAGGTAAGCAAGTTTCAAATCATGAGTATTCTAGAGAGGAGGTTTTTGAAATGAAAATGTTTTGAAGGAAAGCTTTTTGTGAAGAATAAAATATTTCTAAAAGGTTTAGGCTAGATATAGCTTATTTTGTGAGGGTAAATTTGTATGTTTACAACTGAAAACAACTATTGATTAGAGATTGTTTAAGCAGTAAACATAGATTGAAATCTTTAGTTATTTTGCCCAAAGAAACACTAGATTGTAATCAATTAACTAATTAAAGACCTAATATTTCACTCTCAAATTTTGTTCTCATTACAGAGTGTGTGTAATAAGATTACTTCTGTAGATTGTAATTAAAATCTACAGAACTCGTGAAATATGAGTACTTTCATTATGAATTATTTAATTTAACACTGAATCAATTTCACTCCTTCCACTCATAAAAAGACAAACAAAAATCAGATATTTAACATGATTCACTCTAAGAAAAGTTTCATTATAAAGTATGCATGTCTCCTAATTTAGCAGGTGATGACATTACAACAATAGTAAGTCTCCAAACAATGCATAAATGGTGACAAAAACAACATGCAGTACTTTTCAGTCACATAATTTCATCATTTCAGCCATATTTGACAAAGACTCCCAACTACATATGCAAATAAAAATAGAATAAGAGTTATACCTTTTTGATATTTCGACAACGACATAATAGATGGACAGCAAATCGTGAGCAACGGAAGGAGTACCTCATGCGTTGTCCGCCTTTCTGATTCAGACCAGGAGCACCGCTCAAACTTTCCACGCCAAATTTGGAATTAGACACCATTGAGACTGCGACATATGCTCCTCAGTGCTAGGTACTATCATCCTTTTGTAAGGATCTATAGACTCCAGCACCACTATTTTTTCTAGATCTTGTTGTTTGACATAGATCTGTTTAGATTCGTCAAAGTGCCCCATAACTCCAACAATTCATATGTTTTTTTATTATAAAAGGAATTCAGAATTACACACCATCGATGGTAAGGACTGCAACATAGACTCTTCACTGTCGGGTACCGCCATCTCTTTGTATGGATCTATAGTCTCTGTCACCATTGTCTCTTGTAGATCTGTGGTGATTGGCATAGATCCATTTAGATCAGTCGAAATACCTCATAACGCCAATGAAACATTTTTTCCCTGATTCCGATAGAGAATCAGAGTCCACCGAAAAAGATAAATTCATAGATGAGAAAAGCAGATTTGCGATGATTCATATTTTGAGAAGAGAGAGAAATTAGGGTTCCTAGAAAGCAAAAGAAAGAGAGATGAGATATGATGAGTTTACTATTCAATTGATAGTTTAGTGGTATTATTTGTTTATTTTTAACTGTGTTATTATAATTAATACTTTACAATTAAATTAACCAATACAGTTAGTGTGTTGATTAGTGGAATGGCATTGATGTAAATTTGAAGATTATATGGGGTAAAAGTTATTTACGGGTGGGGCAATTCTTGCCAAAAATAGAAAGTAAGCATTGAAAGGAACTCCTAAAATGGATAAACGTAAATATTGAAACGGGGTGGAGGGATATATATATATATATATATATATATATATATATATATATATATATATATATATATATATATATATATATATATATATATATATATATATATATATATATATATATACCATTTCAATCTTTACATATCTTTTTTTTGTAGATGAGACTCACAAAAATTAATTATTTTTCTTTCCATGGGCTCACACATCACACTAATACACCTACCCGTTTTAAATTAAAATATTATTTTTCTAACCTCAGTACACATTAAAATACTATATTCCTTAATCTTCGTGCAAAAAGCAAACGTAAACTATGAAACAGAACGGAGGGAGTATATATCATTATGATATATAATTTTTTAATTAATATTCATCTTATAAATATGGAGTATTAAAAATACTATTTTAAAATGCTATGCAAATAAGTTATGTATGTAGAAGTGTTATTTAAAAATGTGCTTATGTATAAATGTTACATTATAATGTTATATTTTTTTAAAGTGTTATATAATATTTGTTCAATATAAAAGTGTTATAAGCTTGTGTTACATATTAAAAAAGTATTACATGTATGTGTTATTTATATAAAAAGTGTTACAAAAATGTTACATATCATAATAATTTAAAAAATGTTATCATTTTGTGTTAAATAAATTTAAAGTGTTACTATGAGTGATTAGAGCAAACTTCAAAAGCATCTTTATAATTATTGGTAAAATAAAGAGAATCTATTAATTTTAAATTTTATTTTGTTAACATCCTCCAACACACTCTTTAAATTTTACTCTTTATTTGCTCAATTTTTCATATTTATTTATTTACATATTTATTCATCAAACCATATAATTATGTTGCAATTTATTAAATTTTTTAATTGCACATTTTCATATATTCCCATAAATTTAGTATAGAGAATTGAAAACCAATTAATGAATTTAATTTTAAAGAGTTTTGTTGGCTCTTTAAATTTGAAGAGAGAAACAAAAATGTTAAAACTCAAAATTATACTCTTTGAGTCCGCTGGGTTCCATTTCCCTCTAATAGGTTGGAACCCTTTAAAGCGGACGGAGGGAGTAACAGATAATCTTGTTGGATTAATTTTTTGTGCTTTACTCTTTAAATTAACTAAAAATTGTATTTAAAGAACTTATTGGAGATGCTCTTTTAATTTAATGCTATTTATGTTGTAGTGACTCTTTTTAATATACTTTGTTCTCTAATTCTACTTGATGAGAGAAAAACTATATACACCTAAAAATGATGGAACAACCATCCACTTTCAAATCTTATAACAAAACTTGTACACTTTTCCTCTCTTACACCCTCACTCCTGATTATGAAATTTTCCAATTAAGTATCTTACTAACTAACTAAGATAGAGCTTTCTTGACATTTACAAATATAATAATTATTTCACATAATATCACACCTTAAGTTACATCACTCTTCCAAACCACATAGAAGAAAATTGCTAGAACAACATGCACAAGTTGTCAACATATAACTGTCGACCTTTAAAAATAACACTAATATGCTATGTGATGTATACCAAAAATCCTAAATCATACACAATAGAAACAAAAATAGTCATATAAGCCCCAAAATAAAGAAACACAAATATTAAAATGCAAACACAGAATTACAAAAGGAATATAAAACTTAAAAACAACACAAAGGCCAACATTAAACGGAAAAAGAAACATCGATTGAATAGCTATATGGATGCGTCAAGAAGAATTAAACTACGGCAATATCATTTTGGCTATTGAATCGAAGTAGCTAGAGCCATCAGAACGGGCTGGCGGGGCGGGCCAAAATAAAACCCCGTCATTTGGCAGGCTTAGGCGGGGCGGGCCTAAGCAGGTTGTGAGCTAGAAATAAGAGACCCAACCCATTTAAAGGTGGATTGCGGGCTAAGGTGGGTCAATTCGCCTTTTTTTTAATTATGGATGATTTTATTAAAATTATAATTAAAATATTACATTTAAATGAAATACACAAAATCATACACTATCAACAAAACTATTAAAATATAAACATAATTCAATGATGGAATATATTATTTTTTTAAATAAAATACTGCATATCTCAATAGATAGTTAAAAGCTCTTATTAATATGACAAATTTACTCTTCCGTTCTAAAATGTTTAAATCTTTTTTTTAATACTACAAAATAAGGAGTAACATTTTCAAAACTACAATAGTCTTAAATAATTAGGATTAATGTACGCAAACAAGTACCAAATTTTGAAAATTTAGACAGTTGATCTATAATGAAAATGACCTACATTTTAAAAGAGAATTAAGTGGAACAACTTGTTAATTATTATCTGAGAACATAACTCAATCAAAGAGTTGTTAATTATGAAGGTGCAGTGGAAACAACTTATATTTGCAGCAAATGTTGTCTAAATGAAAGTAAAAGAATATACCAGTGAAGTATAACACAACAATAAATGGTGATAAATGGTTGTTTCTGGTCTTCACCCAGTTGATTCCTTCTTCAGCCCTTGGCCAATATAGAAATTGCCTAAATAAGGAGAATTACACATTCGATAGCACTTGTAGCATTAATCTCAATGCCGTCACGTCTTCCCTGTCCATAAATATTGGCAACAGCAGTGTGGATTGTACGTGCGGCTAGGGTTTTTTTTGAAATAATGGTGGGAATTGATTCAATTGTATGGACTAACAGTATTTTGCATTCAAGTTGAAGGCGTGGTTGGTAGGCCCTACTGTTGAGTATGTTTAATTTTTTAAAGTTAGATCATTTGGGCTTTGCAATCGAATAAATAATTTTTATTTTTTAAAAAGAAGGGCTAACCTGCCCCCGCCCCACCAACCAGCCAAAAGCCCGCCCTCGTTTGGGCCAGCCCGTTTAGGCTCGTCTTCAAATGGGTTGTAAAATTTAAAGCCCAACTCACCTTTTATAGAGACGGAATGGTTCGGCCATTTAGGCCTAACTCGTTTTGATGACTCTAAAGTAGCCATGACAAAACGATGGTGAGGCGGTTGAAAATTAATCAAACACAAACTGAAGAAGAAATATCAAGAACAATCAAAGAACGCCACGTAATTGAAGAAATTAAAGAGTAAAGCGGTTGAATCATACGAGGCTGATTGAAAATATGGGAGAGAATGAGACGATAGATTAGAAGAACAAGAGATAACACAAAAAATAGTAAAGATAGGGTTCATGGGTGAGAATGGAAGAAAACAGTAGAAAAGGGGAAAGATAAGGTTTTAGAATTGAGAAATGAGTTAAAACATAATTTATATATGCATGCGATAATTTGCCATAGTCAAAATATTAGTCCATAACTTAAATATGAATATTAAAATAAAGTTAAAAATAATACATAAAATATAATCCATAATTCACACGTTACAAATGTTAAAATATTATAAAATATATGTAAAAAATTCAAAGTTGAAATGCAGTGCACCGGTGCACCTGGATAATCTAAATTGTTGGATCAAATTTTTACTTAATCCTAACCACTAAATTAAATAAAATAATTAAAAGTAAATACAATAACCACGTCCCACTATACCCTAACTTTTACCCATTAACCATCAGGTGCACCATATAATAACCCAAAAATTCATGTGTGTACACATATCACATTTAAAAATATACTAGTGGGCACCTCAACTCGTGGGGATAAATACCCGTATTTTATCCTTTTTATAAAGATAAGTGTATTAATCCCTCTATTCTACATAACCATTTATGCTTTTCTCATTTATTTATTCTACAATATTCTTCATATCCTAAAATGGTAACAACATCACTTTATTCAATAATTTTTTAAAAAAAATTTAATTTTAAATTTGTTGATCATTTTTCATACTAATAACATTATTTTACACATCATTTATTACGTAAAAATACTAAAATACTCCAAAAATAAATAAAATTAATTAAAAAAATAATTTTTCTTAACAAAACGTGAAAATGGTGCGATATGAAGGGAGTACTATCTTTGATCCATCTCATTAGAACTACTAATACTGCTGCTCCTACTCCTCTTCTTCTTCTTCCTCCTCCTCCTACTCCTACTCCTACTACTATTACTACTACTACTACTATAAATACAAAATGGGCAGGAGAAGGATGCCCAACTTCTATATATATATATATGACTCGAAGGTCAAACGAATCCTCCGACGAGGTGTCCGAGGGGATGAAATAGGATCGTGCTAGCCCATTTTGTCTCGCCCTAAATGGAATGACTCTCTTAGTTGTGTTGAACCCCGACCCGAGTCCCCATGTCCGCTTTTCTCCGCCCAAAACCCAAGATGGGAAGAGTCATTCCCATCTCCAAGTGGTAGTCCCCAATCAATTGGAGGAACAACTTCGTAAATATATCGAACATGAATTATCTGTCAGTCGAGTCGAGTCAGCCGCTCTGTTGAAAGCTATAAAAAAAGTATGCGGGAGTTTAAAACTCGAATTGGCATATTCTAGCAAAACCACCCATCAGAACCATTGTTAATCATTGGTCCTTAAGGTGTATTCTCAAAATCCATATATCTACAGCTAATTAGAAGGACGGAAAGAAGCTTAAAAGAAAGTTTTTCTAAATTAAATTTTTTTTAAAAGAAAAAAAATGCCTTAGGGTAGTAGGGTAGATAATACTAGATTAGTAGAAAGACAAATCAATTTTTTTTCATCGCCCCCAACATGTTCGTATTCATAGCATCTGATTCCATTCTTGTCTAACGGACAGAAAGAAAGCAAGAATGGAAAAAACTACATTCTTATTCGTTGTTATGATGTTCAATATTCAAATAACGGAGATTCACGAAGAAGTATTGCGCTATTTACTAATGATTGTGACGTGTCATTTTATACCTCTACACTCCTTCAACTCAAACAAAACGGCGTCGTTTCGTTAAGAGAAATTATTGGATTGTATACTAAAAGTCTAACTTTTTGTATGAATAATGTTTTTGACAATATTTGAAATGAGAATCATGTGATCAAATATTTACAATTATGTTGTTGCAAACGTTCACTTACTTTATACAGTAGATAATATGGTGTGTGGCGTCACATGGAAGATCATATTATCGGCTCCTTATAAAGTATAAACAGATGTTCACAACCGAGATAGATGGGACCTATCTATCGGTATGGTTGTAGTGTAATTTGGCATTAGTCTATCTTAACTATATAATTGCACTAGTGCACTTTGTGTATATTGAGCAGGACCACCGTGATATCATTCGATTCATACTAACTATATAATAGAACTAGATCTCAGTTATTATGGTTGTTCATACTCTTAATCCCTATACAATAACCTCGACACGTAAGACATAATTTTTATATCTTTGATTCATCAATAGGTGAGATTTAATAGTTAAATCAATATGCTCAGTGAGTTGGGAGACGGTGTTGTCTCTATGGTGTGCTGTTGATTGTAGAAGGAATATGTGTCCTAACGGATTTGGTTGATGATGTTCCCTTGAGGAACTCATAATAATTATCATGTAAACCCTGTAGGTAAATATATTTCGGCATGATATTAAGGTTGAGTGGTACTACTCTCGGTAAATATATTAATTATAGAGTTGTCAGTAACTTAATTAATTAATGGGCATTGAATATTAAACACGGGAATGAGCTCATAATAAGAAGGAGCCCATAACGTAATTTGGGATTAGGGTGGCAGTACAATAATATTTTTTTAGTGGACTGATTTATTATTATTGGATTTAAGTATAAGTTTTGGGCTAAACGTGGATGTTTAAGCCCAATGGGAGGCACAACCCTAATTTCTCCTCCTGGTCCCTGTTGTGGCTAATAAATAGCCAATCTCATTAGTCTGGATAACCAGTTCACATGCCTAAACACGTAAAAGACAGTTTGACTACAAATTGAGTTTATCTTGTGCATCGTTGCCCACACAATGTCAAGACGTAGCTTAGGAATACAATAGAAGATCGGAAGGTCGTTTATTCGTGTTGTTCATCATCCTCTACATCAAACCCTAGTGAAAGGTAATACAATTCAACACTAATGCTTCCACTGTTGTAGAATTGTATGGAACCCTAATGGTTCACGTTAACCAAAAGATCCAAATACTAACAATTGGTATCAGAGCGTAGGTTCTATGGCTAAACGTGACACGTTAGGTGAGGGTTTATGTACTGTACGTGATATTAGGATTTCAGAACTTGTTTTCTTGATGAATACCCTAACTGTGTACGATGCACACGCATGACTTTTTTGATGGGCATGATTGCCGGCAATGGATCCGTGATGAGCGACGCTAGCCGGTGATGGCACTGAACGTCGGGACAGCACCATGGTGGATGGCTGTACGGGGCGGCTCTTGCTACTATATGGGTATTTTATGACGATGTGAACACTATCAAATTTCGCCGAGAGTACGTAGGGTTAGGGTTTTAAAGAAAATTCTAAATTTGTTTACGATGGTGAAAGCTTGATGGAGACGGGATATGGTGGTCATGGATTTAGTCATCGGATGACCACTGATGATGATGGCGTTGGTGGGAAAATCCCAGTGGCTCCATGATCGAACCTGTCGACATGCGATGGAGAAAGTTATCGCTGCTAGGGTTGTCGAGGTATGACCGTTGACGAGAATGGCGGCAAGAACGTATTGCTGGTGGCTCACAATTTTTTTCCCATGGTGTTTTAGGGCGGGCCTGGCAAGGTCGTGATCGAACCATACGACATTTCGATCGGCCTTGGTGTAGTTTTGATCGGGCCTAGCATATTTTCCCATCGAGTTCTATAGATTTTTGTGAGTTCTGAGCGTTCCGATCAAGTCTCCAAGAAGTTCCAAGCGAGTCTTCACCAGATTCTAGTCGGGTCTGCACCTTTACCAGTCAAGTCTGCTGGTCAATGGATGATGTTGATTGAAAATTTTTAGCTTGGCCAACGGTGACATCGGCATGGCAGGAAAAGCTTGGCCGCATGAGTCACACCGGGGACGCTTAGCGGAAGATATTGGCATTGGTCCCTCCAGCGAGCGATTGATGATGGGTGCGCTGATCGGAAGGGGTGCTAATCGACGGAGGCTGATGTATGATCATGGGCTGTCAGCTTGATATGCATGGTCGTTTATTGCAAACAGCCACTGCTGGCATGCCCTATAGGTGTGGTCGGCATGCTTGGCTGTTGAGATGGTGCGACTAGGAGCAGCGATGACACGGTGGGATTGCTGGATAGATGCACGGGCAAGCACATGGTGGAGCTCCAAAGTGACGGGCTGGCAGCTATGGCTACAACCATTCGAGAAGGCGACAGAAGTTAGCTGGAAGGGATGTGTTTGGTGCCTTGGCCCACAAGCTACCTTGATGGTAGGTTTTTCCGGCGATTGTTGACTGCTGCAAGTTGAAGAGTGGCGACCGATAGCCACTACTGGCAGCAGACGGTGCGAATTACTTTTGCATGAGGAACAACTGGCAGCTAAGCGATGGGGTTCCGGCGAACAGCAGTTCTCTGGAGGACAGATGCATGGCTGGAGCGACGCTGCTACGCGGCAGTTTCCGATTGCTGTGGGTCCGTGTGTGAAATGACTTAGGGCACAAGAACTTATGCTTCTTGCGCAAGTGATCGTTTTAATTGCTGGAGTGTTGATCAAGTCAACTTATTTCTGGCGATTTATTTTCTTATATATAACCGCCATAATTGAATTATCTGTCTATTATTGTTATAAATTTTGATGCATGTTCTATTTGATTAACTACTTTAAATAAAAGCATGCTAAATTGCGTATTATATATATGATATATTGTATGCATGCAAAAATCCTCTTGTTAAATAATTAAGTGGGAGAAGTATTGATTAATAAATCTTGCGGCCTCCATTATTGATTTATTATGTGATGCAAGTAAGCTTATGAGTTGGCTATAGTGCCTTCCTCCCCAATGGATGAGTTTTATTTGTGGATCACTGGAATAAATTTTATTAAATAATTATTGTTTGTAATGTGATGCACATAAACTTATAAGTCAGCTATAGTGTCTTCCTCCCCAACGGATGAGTTTTATTTGCAGATCACTGATACAAATTAATAATTGATGATTATAGGAAATTATTTGAGCACGTGTGGACTTCCCCAACTTTAAGGCACACAAGCTTGGGTAACGTACTTAGTATCAAACTAGCGTTTTTGACTCGTGCGTCGCACGGGATTGTATTTAACAGATAATTTTTTTAATATTTGATACTAATTATCTAAAGACGAATAAAATTATTTATCCGATTTACAATTATGTAAAATCGTGAAGGTTTGTTGATTAACTAAATTTGAAGATGGCATATTATAAATTTTCTTTTTCTTTGAATACTTATTTATTTAACTCTTAAGACGTTGAGTTTTGTGAACGAAGCTATTCATACGTGTTGATCTCCTTATATTCGTCGAATTTATTTTATATCAATTTAATTAAGTATTTCGTGTATATTTCTATGTCCTATATTTTTATAAATGTTAATTAATACAAAAGGGGTGACTGAAGTTATAAATCATAAATAAAAACTTTAATTTAATTAAATAATTACTAACAAAAAGTATTAATCTTTTGGACAATATAATATTTATAAACAAAACACGATAATTAATGTAATAAGTCCATCTTTCATTTTTTTTAAAGTTCATTAATACTTACAAAGATATAATATATTTTAGAAAATCTTCTTTTAAAGACAACAATCTTGATTTTATCTGCATACATAATGTTTGTGTTATCTTTAAATAATTATATTCAATGTAATACTAAATAATATGAACAAATGTCTTACATTAAAATGTATCTTACAAACAGAAAATAAGTTGAAGTGAATTTTTTGATGGAGTAACAGACTTTTGATAAAAAAATAAAAATAAAAAACCACTTGGGTAATCGTTATTTCACCCTTGGAACGAACAGTACTACTCCCTATCGATAAATGGTAAACTCTCGGGGTACATTATGCCCTAAACCACTGGGTAAAATTATATCATAAACCATTGGAGTATAAGTATAATCGTAGTTTCATACTTGAAACGAACACTAAACCCTAGTGATAAATATTAAACCCTTGGGGGATATTATGCCCTAAATAATTAGGTAAGAGTATACCATAAACCATATAATTAAATTTGTAATTTTACCCTTGAAACGAATACTAAATCTTGCCGATAAATATTAAACCCTCGAGGGATATGATGTCCTAAAACATTTGATAAGAGTATACCATAAACCATTGAAGTAGTAATTTCATCATTAAAATGAATTAACTAAAAGCATAAATAAAAAATAAATAAATAACCACACAAAATATTTTGTAGATTCTTGAAGAAAATGAAGTGAACTTTTAAAAATAATGTCACTAAAAACTACCAAAGTTTCCTCCAAAGAAAAACTTATGTCGCTAAGCAATGCCAAGTTTCAAAAGTTAAACTGAAGTAAAATTGTTGAAAAATGTGAGATTTACATTAGTAATAAGAGACTAAGAGTGCATAAATTATTCTCCAGCCCATACTGTCTGCTCGCTATCGCAGATCTCATTTCAGAAACTGCTTCATCTTTTTCTCTCACATTCATACTTTCAAAACCTTTTACAACCAATTCCTCAAGCACCTCAATAGTCTGAAGTTACATGATACTAAGTTTGGAAATAAAAAAATAATATAGGTTAAAATTACAGATCTTGATAAGCATTAATAGATTTGTAATATTAAACCTTATCGATAACTTTTATAATCAAAATGCATTATAAGTTCTAAAAAAATCAATCAATAAAAAAATCAAAGTGCTTACAATAGAGATTGGATTCAGAAATATGTCGTTCTTATTTTCTATGAATTCCAACATATGGATATTGTAGTCCCGTAGTAAAGATAAATAGTAAAAATTGAAAGAAAAAACAATAAAAAATATAAATACTAAGAATGGTAAATCACATTCTAAGCAAATATTTTCTTGAACATGAATAGAGAATCGATATTCATGCCTAAAAAGATCCCCAAGAAAAATAAATTTGATATATAAAAAAAAAATCTAAATACCTAGATAACCTCTCACAATTAATAAATATATATAAGAGATATTCGTGTGTTGGAAAATTTAAAGTATGAAGAGAATCTAGATAACTTCTCACAATAAATGCAAACAATCTAAACAACTTATACCTTGGTTGAAATTTGAAAAATTAATAGAATAGTTGCATAGAAATTATCAAGATGCACCCAAGGATAAACCTATAGGGCCATCATGAAGTCACATTGCAAGATTTTGTCATTCAATTTAGTTGTTTAAGAATTTCATGTGACATAATCCTTGCAGAGTCGCTACATCCTACATTCTTTATGCATATTTTTCTGTTCATCCAACAAATATATTTCAAGTTTCAGGCAAAAATATTAACCAAAGATTGCTAATAAATAGATTAATAGCAGTTTAAACTATCAAAAATCAAAGACATGCAAACTAAATCACTATATAGTATGATTCTTTAAAACTAAAATAATAAAAGCTAACCCCTTTTCCGAAAAAGATTCATCTTCACAATTTTAGTGTTCAAGACATACTTAGACTACTTATCAAACACCATATCCTACACCCCCAAAGCATTCCAATATTGGGACAAAATGTTCAATCATAACCCATAAAAAATAAATAACAATTAGTAGTTAAATTAATGAAATAGTTTAGCAATTACCTAATGTCCATATCATAACATTTTTCTACTATCATCAAAAGTGCCTTCAATGACAATTTGCATTAGCATTAGCAAGTGAATTTCTTCCTCATCCAATTATGTTCTTTTAGAAAATATCTCCTAAATATTATAGGATACTGCGTACAACTTAAATATAAATATCTTCAAGATAATAAACAAATAGAATATGGTGGCAGAAAATTATAAACTCTGCAGCCTGTAAAATGAGTTTGAATGAAACCCAACATAAATGTTACAAAATTCAAACTCAAAACAGACAGAAAAATTTTAATGAGAAATTATAACAAAGATTGTGTGTGCAGAAGTATAAGCGATCAAATGAAGCAGATAAAACACAATTAATGAACGAAAAGCATCAAACATATATCAATGCAGGAAAACACAATTTTTAGAAAGGCCAGATTTGAGTAGTGAGGATAGAGCTAAACACACATTAAACAGTAGGATCAGATCTAAGCGTGTATAATCCAACGAAGCCTAATTGATTTTGTCGGGCATACTAAGCCTTAATTACTTATTTAAAAAATAACAAATCCCTCGAGTATTCATAACGCATACTCAAATCAAATAAACAAACATGAAACAATAAAGAGTGATAATAAAAGATGTTAAAATATATGGTCGCGGTTCCCTTACCTGTCAAAGCCAAAAAAAAAAAAAACTTAAACAACCACAAACACACAACATCAATAAGAGAACTAAGGGCCTAACACAATATCAATGATCAAGAAAAGTCTATGTGTTTAAGGCATATTGTTGTCTTCAAAGGTTAAGTTTCCTAGCATACAACAAAAGCAAAATTTTATTTAACAAAGTTGGAATCACTTAGAGTCATAAGTTATATATGTGCATTTTTATAGAAGGAGAAAGAACTAACTTTTGGTGGATGTATTATGACAGCATAACCATCTTCTCCTCCTAATGAGCACTCTGGTAAAAAAAGAATGTCAGTAAGATTATGCATAACAATTGCAGAAAATATATAAATCATCATGACTTTGAAAATTTTAGTCTTACCTGACACTGCCTATAATGTGAGGTCTATACGAATTGACCATAAAATTAATTTTTAAATAAATTATTTGAATATTATATTCATTTTTTATTTAGAATAAATAAAATTTTAACTACCCCGCTAAGAACGAATGTTTTCTCTTATGTACACTGATCATCATGAAATCCTTGGCAAAAAATATTGCTGTAATGAACGATTCACAATATGAGAAACAAATATATCATTATAAACTCCGTAAATTCTCTTTATTTGTTCCATTTAAAATTTGAGATGATTTATATCTTATCTTTAGCTTTTCTGCAACGTAAGAAATGAGCAAACATGTGTATTTAATATATAAAAAAAAGATATTTGGATTTTCATTTGCGCTCTAAAAGATGAGGACGTACCTTAGATAAATATTTCTAAAAACTTATCAACTTTAAATGTATGCATGCTACAATGCTTAATTTTCTAACTAAAGAGAGAAAGATCCATGTGAAGATTCGAAAACAAATCATAGAATTTTGAAAAATGAAATGCCAATATGAGATACTCCCTCCATTCTAAAGAAAAATTCACAGTTTCTGTAGATACGGAGTTTAAGAAAAAGTTTAGTTTAGGGGTAGTTTGGTATTATTAGGTAATAAATAAATTATAAAGTAAATTATGTAAGTTGTAAAGGGGTGACAATTTTGAAATTAAAGTGTGTTGTAAGGTTATTGATTTGTGTGTATTTCCTTATTGGGGTGTGAACTTGCTTGTGAGACGGACAAAAATAAAAAGTGAATTTGTTTATGGGATGAAGAGAGTAAGTTTTAATCTGTACGCTGCACGAGATAAGTTTTAAAAAATTAAATTTTATAAGTATAATTTTTTGTAGTAATCAATATACTTGTAAACATGGATAACGCTTGCACACATATACACACAAAACAAACACACACATACCCATATATATATATATATATAATGTTTTATGTTGTGATGGTATTTATATTAATTTTTTTATTACAATCAATTTAATAGTTTTTAGTTGAAACGATGTTATACAACCCTTGTTCGTTTTTCATGTATAATAAATTAATCAATTTTAGAATTTTTATTAATATTTATATTTCATGCGTAATCATATTTTATAAACATTTTCAATTTCAAATTATATTTCTTAGTTAACTTATATGCTAATATTTATATTTTCAAATCTAATGTGAATATTTTTTTTTGGTTATGTTCAAAAAATGTAAATTATAAGCAAACAGTGTAGTTTAAAAAAAATACAATTTTAATCTATTAAGTAGAATCTTATTCAATTTTTAATCCTTCATCTGAGCCTTCATCACAATTATTTAATCCATTAGATCACTTACAAAAATATTTAATCTAATTGAAATTTCAAACGATTTCAGAGCTCAATGATGAATTTCATAAATCGATTGAAAAGGAACGTCAAGATCTTTCTAACTTTAAAAACTTAATGTAATAAATGAGCACTTGCTCAAATTAAAGAAGTAATCACTGCAATCATCGTGTGCTTTCATTGACACTCTTTTAACTTGACCTACATTGATCTAACTGAATAATAATATACAAATAAAAATAGGTTGAGAAAAATCAGAAACACAACTACAAATAAATAGGAAATAATCAATTCAAAAACTAATGGAATATCAACCTCTGAGAGCATTGAGGGGACATTAATGGCAAACCCTCGGAAAACATTATGTCATAAAACCACAGGGTAAGAGTATAACAAAAAACACACAGTTAAACACATAATTTTATTCTTGGAACAAACTCTATACCCTATCGATAAATGATATACTCTCATGAAACATTATGTCATAAACTACTGGGTAAGACCAAAAATTATAGGGTAAAATCGTAATTTTATCTTGGGAACGAACGCTATACCTTACCGATAAAATAGTAAACCCTCGGGATATAGTATGCCATAAACCACTGAGAAATAGTATACAAAAAAATTACATGGGTAAAATCGTAATTTTACACTGGGGGAGAACACTATACCCTAACGATAAATGATAAAACCCTCATGCTTACCGTATATCCTAAACCACTCAGTTAGAGTAAACCAAAAATTATAGGGTAAAGTCGTAATTTCATCCTTAGTTTTTGATTATTTCATTTTATTATAAATTTTCACTATTTCATTTTTTTATGATTAAGATTTTTTTAATTCTTTCTCAAAATTTGTTTAATTGCAGTTAAATTTAAATTTAAAAGGTCATAAACCTTACTTAACCATTTAAATTAGATAATTTTTCAAATCACTTTTTAATTTAAAGTTGATAATTTATATTTTTCTCCTTATCAATTTTTTCTTTAAAAAAAGAAAAATATTAATTGTTAATTAAATGTGATTCACAATCTTTAAATGATTGATTCCTGAATCTTACATTAAGAATATAAAACTTCAATAAAATTTATAAATATTCTAATATTTAAAAATGTACTCAAAGTAATAATTGGTATGAAAAATATATGCTAAAATAAAGATTTATAATATTTGATTCACACGAAACGTTAATTGTATATTATAAATTATAAAAGAAAAAAATCATGATTAAATGGTTCAAAATCATTATTATGATTTTTTATTCAACCACGCCCTACAATTCACTTTCTTCCATGCTTATATGTAATAATAGTATCTATTTGCTTTTATAAACTATATAAAAAAAAAAGAAGAAATAGAAAATAATAATAATAGTAGTAATAATAAATATAAAAATAAAAACTACTAAGATTCAAGAATGTGAAAAAAACCTAATTAATAACATGAAGGAAAAAAAGCCTTCATTATCATATTATCATCTAAAGACAAACCTTTTTCAAGGAAAGATTAACTTCTACCTCCTTTACTACCCTACCCGCATCCTCTACCTAATTTGAAAATAAACAGAAATATTATAAATAAATAAAAAATATGTAAAATTTTTTACTGCTCTACCCACATCCTCTACCATTTTGAAAATAAACACAAATATTATAAATAAATAAAAAGTATTTTAAAATAATTTAAAATTTGAAGTTAATTAAAGATTGTAGAAGAAAGTATAGGAGGTGTATATTTACCATGCGAATCTACTCGTAATTACCGTGTGTTGCACGAAATGGGATGTATAACAAATAATATTTACTTTTATATTTAAATTTGACAAAAAATTTTGTGCACCCGGGCATACGTGACACACTCCATGCGCTTTTAAAATTTCATATTAAATTGTATATCATTTAGTATAAAGATTGTACCTTTTATTTTCTGAAAAAAATAAAAAATATTAATGAAAAGTGTATACTCTTTATAATAAAATGATGTACTCTTATTAATTAAAGTGTATATTCTTTAAAACAAAAAATCCTTCAACTCTCAACAATCATTTCAAAATACAAAATGACTTTAAGTAAATGAACGCATAGAATATATGTGAAAGTATTGCATGAGGAAAAGAATTAAATATAAAGGAAAGGAGGGGAAAGAATAAGATTGCAACGAAAATCCAAAACTCAAATTATACAATACAGAGTTATTGAGCTTCAAATAACGTTGGATTTATTAAATTATTGCTCAGAAATATGCAAAGAAAAATGCAAATTAAATTACGAATTATGAAGTAATTCAAATATTTGCTGTAAAAAATATAAAATTAAATTCAAATCAAAATTGTTGAATTATGCAAATATTCACAATTTTGCTCTTAGACAGAAGTTACAATGATTGAATGAGAAATATTAATAAGCCTATAAAAATATAAATATTGCATTCACCAAAATTAGAACACTAAATCTAGAAAAGTGCTAAGCCCATAAAATTCTTAGAACAAAAAGCATAAGATTAATCCAAGAAAATGATTCTATTAATATTGAGGCCGGAGAATAAAGAGAACACATGACAATCTTATATTTAATCATTTTCCTCTCCCTCAATCTTCTTTGGAAGTTAATTTCGCATGTTATGCTTCCTAATAATTTCGCAATTAATATTACATACATAAACGTGTATAGATGTAGTTGGGTGTATAGACAAATAACTTTTTGGATAGCAACTTACAACTATAACAAATATTACATTATAACATCAAGAAATTAGTCTCCACTCACGACGTCAAAATTAGAAGTCTCGACTCTGATAATTATACACTCTTGTGAATGTGAATTGTAAGAGAGTGTTTGGTTCATTAGAATTATTAGGTGAGTTAATAAAGTTTACGAATATTATAAACAATGAATGAACATGAGAATTATCTTAATTCTTTATTAGTCTAAGTCCTTTGTTTTAACCTAATGCGCTTAGAAGGAAAGTATAATTTGTATATAAACTCCCTTATTTTTTTTTAACTTTTTAAGGCTCATGGAGTATTATTAATTAACTCAATATAAATCAAACAATCTCAACATCTCATGCTTTCTCTCTCACTCTCTTGTCATTTTATATCATGTTTTCTATTTCCTTTATTCATGTATTCTTTCTTCGGCATTACTACTTAATTAGTTAATTTTAGCAACATATTACAACAAATATATTTGGTTAAAATATATTAAAATTTATCTGATATGTTAATATATCTGATGTGTTAAAATTATTAATGAGATTATTTAAACATTAGGTTCACCATTCACCTAAAACAATGTAAAAGAGTTGGTTAAATCCTCATATACAATAAAAAATAAAAGAAGAAAATTAAGAAGAAATTTAATAATTCATTTCAACCTAATGATCAAATATATGAGAACCAAAATTTCATTTCAAATCTCACATTTATATGAATTTGTACAAATTCATATACACAACCAAAATCATAATTAATTGCTTCAAGGAGTCATATAAAAGCTTTCAAGGATAGAAATACCTTAGGTACATTCAATGATAAAGCAAATAAAAAGAGGAAAGGGATACAAATTCGGGAATGGTCCAAACTGCATTGATAGCCAAGTATCATGAATCTCATCCCTGTTACTACCAAATTACAAATTTAATATTATAAACACTAGAGTTATATGCAAACATATATAAAAAAATCGACATGTGAATAATTAAGTTAAACACCATTAGAAACTCACACAATAAATAATTACATTGAAATTTCATTGGCGGAAAAGAGGGAAACAAATTATAATTGATGAAGAAGCAATTGTAAGCCATAGAAAAAACAACTATTGTATACTACATCGTCCAAGGTGTGAGACTTCGATTAGCGTGGTAAATTTGCTGATACCGAAATAATTCATCAATTGGACAAGGGTGGATTTGCAGATATCGAAGTACTTCATCAATTGAATAGGACAGTAATGTGTAGAGAGTGAAATCAGTCGCTGTTGTTGAGTGATCGAAGGATCTACATTGAAGGAAAAAAATTAACTCAAGCATATTTTACAAATCTCAGAATATCTGTGGCGAACACTGTGATGCAGATATGAGATCAATGGGAGAAGAATGGAAAATGAGAATATGGCCACACACTAATGTAATTGATTTGTGTGAAAAAATGGTAAGTTTGTCTTAATTGTACAGTGATAATATCCATATTTATGCTTCAATGATAATATAAATATAAAATTAGAGATTTAAGCAAAGGATAACAATACTTAAATAAGGGCAGAAATAAAATCTTAAAAAATCGGTTACAGAGCGGGAAATCTTAGGTGCCCCAATAGGTGCTATTATATATATAGATAATGGTATATAGTTGGGTACAATTAATATGTATCCTCCCCAATGAAGTAATTGCTATTAATTTGCATGGCTAAAGGACAACCGACTATTAATCATTGAGTCAAAAAATTTATTATGACGTATGGAATTAATGGGTAAAACCTTCTTTTGCAAATGTTAGGATTTATGTACGTCGTACACTAACGTGGCATGCAAATTCACAATGTTTGAGATGTCGGAGAATTTATTTTATATTATTTTTGAGGAAATCAATATAAATTTTAAATTCGAAGTTTTTGATAATTGTATTTATTTACTTGATTCTCAGGATTTCGAATGGTTTATTCCACTTATTGTTAACTAAAAGAAAACATATTTACTAGTTCATAATTAGACGATTGATAAGAATCTTAGTTTTAATTCTTACTGCTTAAGAAATAAAAATGTGTTCTCACTAAGGATGCCCTATGATGCCTATTAAATTCTCTAGTGGAGAGGTGAGAGGTTCATAGAAATATGATGGTCTCATGTGACTCTTCAGATACTTGAGTAAGTTAGAAAGGTAAGAGGTTGTGGTTAACTTGATGAATGAATTGGAAAAACTTGGAATAGAAATTGAAGGGTAAACCAAGGTCAATTTATTCTCCATAGTTTGCCTTAATGTTTTGAGAAAGTTCTGTTGGATTGTATACAAAAAGTTTAGCTTTTTTGTATGAACAATATTTAAACAATTAATTTGAAATGAGAATCATATGATCAAATGATTGCGTCTTATAATTTATTTATATGTCGATGCAATAGTCCACTTCTTTATACTGTAAATAATATGTTGCGCGACAACATACGGAAGATCATATTATCGATTTCCTTATAAAGTATAAACAGATGCTCACAAACGAGATAGACGGGGACTTTCTATCGGGATGATTGTAGTGTGGTTTGGTATTAGCTTGTCTTGGCTATAGAATCACATTAGTGCACTTTGTGTGCATTGAGCAGGACCGCTTAAGATCATTCGACTAATACTGACTTATAGGAGAACTTAATCTCAGTTATTATGGATGTTCGTGCTCTTAATCCCTATACAATAACCTCAACATGTAAGACAGTATGTATTTCTTTGATTCATCAATGAGTGAGATTTACATGTAATTAAATCAACAAACTCGGTGAGTTGAGAAATAGTGTTGTCTCTATAGTGTGTTGTTGATTGTAAAAGGAATCCGTGTCCGTTATAGGTTGATGATGTCCCCTTGAGGAGCTCATAAGGATTATCATGTAAACCCTGCAGGTGGATTTATTCTTGCATGATAATGAGGTTGAGTGGTACTACTCTCAGATGAGATATTAACAATGGAGTTGTCAGTAACTTAATTAATTAATGGACATTGTATATCTTAAACATGGGGAGACTAACGGACTCATAATAAGAAGGAGCCCATAACGTAATTATGGATTAGAACGGTAGTGCAGTAATAATATTTTAGTGGTATATATTATTATTGTTGGACTTAAGTATAAGCTTTGGGCTAAGCTTGGATACTTAAGCCCAATGGAGGCCCAACTCTATTTTCTCCTCCTGGTCCTTGCTGTAGCTCATATATAAGTCATCTCAACTGTCCAGAAACCCTAATCTATGAGATTATTTATGCCTAATACTATGAGGAGAGTGAGAGAATATCAGATTGAGAA
Source organism: Pogostemon cablin (assembly GCA_023678885.1). Taxonomy (NCBI): domain Eukaryota; kingdom Viridiplantae; phylum Streptophyta; class Magnoliopsida; order Lamiales; family Lamiaceae; genus Pogostemon; species Pogostemon cablin. Next base: position 13,396,289 of record CM042986.1, on the reverse strand, counting down.
GATCTCGAGGATCGTCACGCACACGACGTCGAGATTGGACTTGGGAATACAGCAGAAGATCAAGAGGTCGTTTGCTGCTGCTATCCGCCACCTTCTACAATTTTTATAAAATGGTACAGACTTCATAACTGGATGTGTGATATATTGACAGAAAGCTTCGAAAGAGATGATCGTTTTGGATCATAGATCACTCAATTCCGACATTGGATGAGAGAGTTATGCCCAAAACGGTGAGGCTGCGCAGGCTGCCAGTAAGAATTCATCTTCTCCAACATAACCTAGTGAAAGGTAATACATTTCTTATTTTATTGCTTTCGCTAACTGTTAGAAACGTATGAAACCCTAACAGTTCATATTAACGAATGATCGAATGCCAACAAGTTCAACCTAAAATACAAAAGGTAATGTACGGTGGAAAACTTCTGACAAAACTTGTGGCGAAAGAAAGTCAATTTCATCAAAGATGTGAACAAGGTTAGTATCTTATTTACTAGTTGTTAAACCATGAATAGTGATGGCATCTACTGACACGTTGTGTATAGATATCTAAATCACTATATGTCTGCAACTTAGTAAGGATGAGATTACTATATACATGTGTAAAACTATGAGAGTGGTGGTTGTTGCTGTGGGAGTTGTTTATTTATCTTATGATAGGAATAAACATTTGATTATGAGAAATTGTTTTACGTACATTTTCATAGAAAGAATTTCATTTCTATTTCTATGCATTTACGAATGGATACGCTATTATATTGGAATGACATGGTCATTATATTGAAGAATGGAGTTATAATCTATAATGGTATGTTGGTGGACAATTTGTACACTCTTAAATCATGTTTATCCTACGGTGCAACAAATAGTAATTAATAATGCGTCTTCTGATCATAATTAAGAGAAGGGAATATTTGGAGATGAACTAAATGTACTTTTGGAAGACTAGATCATTTACTTAAGTACGATTCGAGAGTTGATAGCCGATGAACCGTTAGGTTTATTAGAAGTGAAAACTATCGAACTTGTGAGTCTTACTCGGAAGTAAATATGATTAATTGCCTTTTCAAGGCAAAGGGTATAGAGCCATATATAGATGTGTTGGAAATGGTTCATACTGATTTGAGCGGTTCTAAGATTATCCCGGCGAGCGGTGGTTATGAATATTCGTCATTTTATTTAACAATTATTCTAGAAACAAGATATATTTATTTGACGCACTGCAAGTGTGAGTACTATGATTAAATCAAGAAGTGCATGGCTGATGTGGTGAAGCGTCATGAAAAATATATCAAGTCATTACGATTTAATCGTGGTGGCGAGTACCTCTTAGGATAGTTAAGCAGCTATTAATCAGAGGTTGGGATTGAATCTCAAGTTGTCAACATCGAGCAAATCCCAACGGTATGGTGTGATGGAAAAAAGATATAGGACTCTGATGGAAATGGTTAGATAGATGATGAGTTATTTGGAATTACTAAATTTATTTTATGTAAGCCCTGAAAACAGCATGACGTATGATGTTTGTCTGTTTGTGGGATATTCTAGAAAAATAAAGGGTGATTTAGTCCAAAAGATCAAGAGAGTGATTGCTAACACAAACACTAGATTTTTGGAAGGGAGCTATTTAATAAATCACAAAACCATGTATAAAATATTCTAATAGGTGTGAAAGAGAAAACACAAAATGTAGTACCAATTGTACAAGAGGATATACCACAAGTAAAATGTATCGCTTGTCATATCTGATCACAATTGCATGTAGTGTCTTGTCATAGTGGGAGAGTTGTTTTACAACCCGATAGATTTATGTTTTGGAAAGTCATGAGACTTTATCCCTAATAAATATGAAATCAGCCCATGGATACGACGAAGCACTACAAGATCGAAATGCAGAATCTTAATATGTTGGAATGAATTTTGAAATAAAATCTATGGATTCTAAATCAAATCTGGGAGCTTATAGGACCACTAAATTGTGTAAAAGCCGTTGGAAGTGGTCATACAAAATAAAAGAGGATCATACGGTAAGATAAAAACCTTACTAGCAAAGCTTGTTGCGAAAAGGTATACTCAGAAAGAAAGGGTTCGATTATGAGGAAACTTGTTCGCCGATAGCTACGTTTAAGTATATCCAGATTTTTCTGTCTGATGCTACTCATATCAAATATGAGGTATAGCAAATAGATATCAAGACAGCTTTCCTGATTGAAATTCTTGAGGAAAACATCTATTTGAAGCAACCAGAGTGATTCATTGCAAAGGGCTAAGAGCATTTTGAGTGTAAGCATAAAAGTGTCCATCCATGGACTAAATCAAACTTCAAGATCATGGAGCATCCGTTTTGATGAGGAAATCTAGTCATATGGATTTAATCAATGCTCGAATGGGTCTTGTGTATTAAAAAGGTGATGTAAACATGGTGGTTTTTCTTGTACGTACGTAGATGGTATCTTGCTCATTGGAGACAATGAAAGAGTATTGTCGGGCGTATGGGTATGGTTAATAAATCAGTATGAAATGAAGGACTTAAGAGAAGCAAAATATATCCTTGTGATCATGGCGATAATGATCACAATAAAGGATGTTGTGCTTATCTCGAGCTTCATGAAATGATACAATCCTTACTCATTTTAGCATGTGACTTTATCTAAGGATTTGTGTCTTAAAACACAAAAGAAGATAAAATAGATAAAGGCGGTTCCTCATGCTTCGGCAATAAGGAAGCTTAATTTGTGGAATGCTATGCACGAGATTGGATATTTGTATTACCAATGGCATAGTCAGTGGGTATCAAGGTAAACTGAAACAAGAATATCGAACTGTGGTACGATATATTTGAAGCGCCTGAAAAGGACTGAAAATTATATGTAGGCTTACCGGATAGATTCATTGATTCTTGATGGTTACATAGATTTGGATTTTCAAATCATGGGAATGGTAGTATATCCACCTCAAGGTTATGTGTTTTTGGGAAGTTGAGCCATAATATGGAAGAGTGATTATATAGAAATATATTTCGAACTCTACCATGGAAAGATGATAAATTGGAGCATTGTGGCAGCTAAAGTATCTGTATGGTTCTAGAAACTTCATAATGGACTTAGATTTGATTCTGAGTTTGCCCAAGTTCATCAAAATTTATTGTGATAATAATGGTGTAGTTGTAAACTTGAAAGAATCACGAGCCCATAAGGTAATTAAACACATTGAGAGCGAGTACTACCTGATATGAGAAATCGTATGATGGGGGTAAGGTTGTTGTCGCCTAGATTACATCGGATGATAGCCTAGTAAATCCTTTTTCATAGACCTTAAGACGAAAGCTTTTGATGATCATGTAATAGGAGTGGTAATCAGATGTATGGCTAGGGATGTCAATTTTATCCGCGGATTCGAATACCCTGAGGGTAATACCCTATCGGGTAAGAGTAGGGTAGTACCAGTACACACTTGAAAATGTTGAGAGTAGGGGTAGGATATGGTATTTATAAAATACCTGATTATCCTACCCGGTTACCCTTATATATATATATATAATATATTTTGTTATATTTTATATTTAGTATAGTTTATTATATTTTATATTTATATAGAGACATATAAGAGTATAAATTTTTGTATAATCTAAAAAATAGTTCCACTTTATAACGCACATACTAGTATACATCACATTGCTTATTTGATTTAAGAAAGAAAAAAGGGTTTCAAGGGTATGACTAATAAAATGATATCCTCTAATATTTTATATCAAATTTTATTTTTTTTATTGGGGGATTGTGGTAGGCTACTCACATCTCAATCTTTTTTTTAATCTTTTGCATTTACTTTGATTTTCTTACATCATTGTGTATTTTAGAGTGATATTTTATTTGGTTGACAATGGTAGTCATTTTAAAATTTTGGATATCCATTTATAATCGGATTATCACTACCCAATGAATATTATCCGTATCCTACCTGATGATACATTTAAGGGTAATAGGGTAGGGTAAGGGTAATAAAAATAAGATGTGGGTAGTATATGGATTGGGTGTACCCGTACCATACCCTACCCATTTACACCACTATATATGGCAGCATAGTATTTTAGTATAAGTGGGAGATTATTGGATTGTATACTAAAAGTCTAGTTTTTTGTATGAATAATGATTTTGACAATATTTGAAATGAGAATCATGTGATCAAATGTTTGCAATTATATTGTTTTAAAAGTCCATTTACTTTATACTGTTGAAAATGTGGTGTGCGGCGTCACACGAAAGATCATATTATCGGCTCCTTATAAAGTATAAACAGATGTTTACAACTGAGATAGAAGGGGACTATTTATAGGTATGATTATAGTGTGATTTGGCATTAGTCTGTCTTGATTATATAATTGCACTAGTGCACTTTGTGTATATTGAGCAGGACCGCCGTGAGATCGTTCAGTTTATACTGACTATTTAATATAACTAGGTCTCAGTTATTATGGATGTTCGTACTCACAATAACCTCAATACATAAGTCAATATTTATTTTTTTGATTCATCAATAGGTAAAATTTAATAGTTATATCAATATGCTCGGTGAGTTGTGAGATTGTGTTGTCTCTGTGTTATGTTGTTGATTGTAGAAGGAATCTGTTTCCTAACGAATTTGATTGATGGTGTCCCCTTGAATAGCTCATAATGATTATCATGTAAACCATGCAGGTGAATTTATTCCGGCATGATAATAAGTTTAAGTGGTACTACTCTTGGTAAATATATTAATTAATAGAGTTGTCAGTAACTTAATTAATTAATGGTCATTGAATCTTAAACCCGAGGAGATTAACGGGCTCATAATAAGAAAGAGTGATGAGCATTTTCTCAACTCACAATATTAATCCCAAGTGTTAAGGATGCTATTGTAGCTTTGATAAGCGACTACGTGATTATCGAACCCAAAGGACGTATCATTATCAATTTAATTATAATCTAACTGATTAAGACTAGTATGACAATAAAGTTGTGATGATTTAGTAACCAATAAATAATTAATTAAAATAGCAATTAAAATAAATAACAGTAGAGAATAAACGAGAGTTGCTCAAGTGAGAAGATATGTAGCTCTTCGGGCCATTTATTTTCACTAATTAATCTCCCTTCCGTGTATCAATCTCTGACTCTACCTTGTGGAGTATGGACGCATCACTAAGCCATGCAAATCTACTTTATAGACACAAGTAAATAAGCATTTGACATGTGTGAATATTCTTGGAGCTAGATATATAATTCACCCCATTTCTAGGTACTATCAGTATCAATTATTTCCCGTGCACTTAGTACTCTAACCCAATATGATCTCCCATTATAGGTAATATGACGTTATTCTATTTATCCTACTTACTAACCCTAATCCAATTCAATTAATAAGTATTTATATAAGATAGTATTAATGAAGTTTTGGAATCCCTTCACTTAGAATCATAACATGGAAACCTGCTCAGCAGTGAACGCACTCAATCAATAACCAAGAGATGTATTCAGACTCTACATAACAATTAATAATGCACAAAACAACTCTGAGTATGAATTAAAAATGCACAATCTTATATAAAATAAACCACTAATAGTATTGTATGGAGTATACACACGGAAGTTCAATTAACTAGATAAAAAACTTCATAACCTTAGAACTACCAAAGTGGTTCTAGCCCATAACGCTTCAAAGATCATTCATGGTGATTAGATAGATCTTATCCATAGTATTTAAAATTACAAGATAGATTAAGTTGCGAAGTAAACCCTAGATGTGGGCGCCGTCACTTCTCACTCCATCTTGAATCTTCACATAGTTCTCACTTGATTCGCTGCTCGAATCTCTCTCTACCGCTTTTGTGGATGGAGTTAGGGTTTGGATGTGGTGTAGGATGGATGTGGAATTTAACTATCCTTTTGGTGTGATCGGCACCCTTTTTTATACTTGTTACTTCTCTTCATGGACCTGTACTGGGATTTTTTGTCAAAAACACACATATGCACGTACTGAAGGTGATAATCCAAACTTTTCGGAGCGAATACGTCGCCATTCGACCAGGCTTGACATGGTCGAACGGGATATCTTGGTCAAACACTGGTCGAACGGAGTGTTTATAAAATGAAAATCGTCTCTGCTTCCCGTTCGACTTGACTTCTTTTGGTCGAACAAGGTTCATTGGTCGAATGACCTCTCTGTAAGTTGAAACGCCTCTCATTCAACTTATCACCCTTGTTTGACTTCACTGATGCTGGTCGAACAACTCTTTCAGGTCAAATGACACTTCGAAAATCACCTCGAAAATTGTATTTTTCAATTTCGAGCACTTAAGACCTGTTTTCATGTACAAATACGCTCAAATAGCCTCTGAAACATCTGATTCGTCGCTCTTCCATAAACAACCAGATTCGTCTTAAGAATAGACCAAATCGTACTCAATTTCCACCTAAATTTGAGCATAAAATACGTGAATTAGCACTCTCATCAAACCCCCAAACTTATATTTTGCTCGTCCCGAGGCAACGGTGATCAAAACTAGACGAGTGTAATCACAAAGTCCTTACAACAAGCACAACTTATTCTAACACATGCGATAATATCAATTCAAAACTTGCATTCATCCATCAGACCTTTCATCCATGCAACTATATCAATCAACCACAATACTTCTACGAGTGCAAAATCATCCAGCTCATTAGGTAAGTATTTACTCTTGTGCTCAAGTGTAAAAGATGTACACTTTCAAAGTGTTAGTATATTCGCTCAAATCAATTCATATATTCGCATAACCATAAGTTTGGCCAGGGTGTCAAAAATCAATTTATAATTATTTCAACACTAGGATCACAAAGGACTTGTTCTTTGGGTTTTAATATTGGCTCTTTGGTAAAGGTAGGAGAATAGAGATAAAGTGACTACTTTCACTAATAGAAAATTACCTTGGAGATTTGCTTTTAATCAAACAGTGCTAGTACTCCTTCTCCTTCATCATTTTCATAATTTTTTCAATACTTCTTCTCTTGCTTCACTTGAAATCAACATCTTTCTTCTTATTCAAAGTACAAAGGTACCAATTTCGGGCACTACCCCTTTCAAGCAATTAGGGTACCAGTTTCAGGCACTACCCCTCAATAAGATTTAACCTCATATTTATTTTCATCACTACGCAATTTTTCCTCACTTCTTCTTCATATATGATCTAGCATTTTATTCACCTTAACTCTATACTAGTAAATAAGGTATTTCAAAGCTCAAGTATAGGTAAATAATGCTTTTTATCATAGGATTGTCAAAGAAAAAGCTTTTAAAGGCTCAACGGGCTTCCAATGATATAAACTTCAAGGTATGATAAAATTTAGTTAAGTGGCTCAATTATCAATCATGTCCTAGAATCTATCAATCATAAATTTCAAACAAGACTCCAAGCCAAGTTCTAGAATACGAACATATGAATGATAATCATAAGAATAAACTATCATGTATTGATAACATGATTTTATAAGGCTCAAATTCTCACATGGGTAATAGATTCCTAGCACTCTTCAAAGCATGCAATCAACATCAATATCTACATAAACTACAAGCAATAATGGTACATGTCTGTCATCAAAAAATCAACATGTATTAAAAAATAAGTGCACATATATAATTAAGAAGTAACATAATAATCTCTAAATCAATCCGATCACATCCCAATCAAACATAACCAAGGTATTCATCATCCATCAATCAATATCATATACAAACCACCCACGCATGAATCTCAATTAACACCACACCACATCACTCACTCAAAACTCAACCTGTAAAGTGAAAATGAGAAGGGAGATGAGAGGAAACAGACAAAGGGAAAAAAACATGGCACACTCTACTCCTCCGGAGCATCATCATTATCACTTAACTCCATGCGCCATAAATCAGAATCCCTATGCAGATTATAATACTTCCCATCAATCTCTCGATAGTTCCCCTGCATCTCTCCTAACCTTCTATCCATCTCACCATATTGAAGGGTGAGCACAACATAATTTGTATTTGCCAATGCCAGCTGTCAATTCGTCTCCTGCTGCTTTGCATTCAAAGTGGCAAATGCTCGCTCATCAATCTGAACTGCTCCCGATAAAAGTAATCCTGGACCTACCAGAAATCCTGCTGCTGCTGTGGTGGTGGCTCAAAATACACATGTTGTGGCTGCTGCTGCTACAGTGGCTGTATCGGAGGCAAATCCATCTCCGGATCATAAAAGCTGGCTGCTGTGGCTTATCATCGTCAATGAATCAGCTGGATCACCAACCAAAATCATATCCTCATCAATGAGATTCCCTGCAAGTGCATCTCAGCCAGAAGTCTCCAATTTTCCTCTTACAAACAAGTCTTTGAAATTGCCCTATGCTCCGAGGTATCCATCAATAGGTTGGTGTTGCTCTGAACAGTCATGAGATTAACAATTGACAATGGAAATCGAAAAGAAAGTGGATTCTTTCCACGGATGAACATCCAAGCATCACCTATCCTCTGAATTAACCCCATCCTAACACATGATGACAGAATCAAATCTGGATCCCCTCTGATCGGCCTATGCCCACTCAAATCAACTCGATAGTGCTCTACTATCGAAGTAATCAGCCCTCAAATATTGACTCGTTGGAACTCAATAGTAGAAAACTTATACAGCTACTGGAAAAAGTAAGTTGCAATGTTGTAACTGACTTCATTCATCATGCACTAGAGCATGTACAACTCCCTTTAGGAATACAACTGCCCTCGGATCGAGCAAAAAGTATGTTGCTCAGAATATGATCCATATAAGCTATCAAAGGATTACGGATGAAGGCAACCTTAGCGGTGTTTGAACTATAACGACCTTGCCTTCCCAAGATAAACCTCCAGAACTCATCGGCATGGAAATCAGCGTGCTCTACTTCAGACACATTCTCACAACCAATCATCTCATTGAATTCACTAGCATACATCAGCTGCAATTGTCCACCAATCTGCATCCACAATCCATAGGGAAGATAATGATATCCACGATCGACTCTCATCGTGCACACTACTTCAGCTGTAATGTAGAAATATGTCTCCCTCTTCATCTCCATGAACCTAGTGATCCCTACTCGATTGAACATCCAACGAATATCGTTGATAATGTTCATCTCCACCATAGCTTCATCATCCTGATAACGAGTCCTCGTTGCTTACAAAAGTTGCCCATAACTCCTTCTTTTCCTTCCAATCCTCGATATTTATACCAAAATCAGAAGGTCTCCTCTTATCAAGCTTTAACATCTTAGCACTAGCACCTTTCCTAGGAGACTTAGTCTCCTTCCTCTTAGAAGATGAAGCAATCTCTTTACCTACAAAAGCTATATTTCAATACACAACAAAAGGGATAAAGCAAGTATACCAATCTTAAGACTAATTTAAGCATTGATTCTACTCAAAACTTTAATCATAACTTAATTCTCCAAGTTTCAAGTGTTCAACTAATACTCATAAAAAATATATGTTGAACACTTTCAATCATGGAACCATGTCAACCAATAGTCTTAAAATTACCACACACATGAAACATGCTTCCCAATTTCAACATAAACACGACAAAAATCATAAGCATGCTCATCTTCTACTTCAATTGCACCTTATCAACACTTCAAATCAACGAGCAATACATATAATCCGAAATTAACCTCAAGTCCACAATATATGGATCATCAATTTTACAAAAATCTCAACAATCCAACGTAAATTGAATCATGCAAATTCAAACGAAATTTCAACAAAAACACCAAGTTCAACACTTCAATCCAACTAAGCATATGTTCAATCAACTTACCAAACCCTTGCTAAGCGTTATTCACTTTAATTCAAGGATAGAGTAGTAAGAAAATATACCTTTTTCTCCAGTCATGGTGTTTGTGATGTGCGATGAAAATCCCCAAAAATTTGAATAGAAGAGCCCCAATTTGGACTTGAATCCTTCAAATCTTGGATGTGAAAGTGTGTGGAAAGGAATATTTAACTGTGAGAAGAGTTTGGTGTGAAGTACTTACAATTCGTGATGGGTGCTCGAGAAAAGGTGACAGAATCAGTCGAACAACATGCTGAAACTGACCTATATTTGCGATTTCAGACCGCGTTTGACTCGAACAATTTGGTCAAGCAAGGATTTATGGTTGAACAGCACGATTCTGCCTTTGAAACGTGACGGTCGACCTCCGTTCGACTAAAATATATTGGTAAAAAAATAGCGTGAAGTCGAACGACACCTCTGTGAACTGAAAAATCACAGCCTTGCTCTCCTGTTTTGTTCGACCGTTTTTCAACCTTAGAGCTCTTGGTCGAACGAAACGTGTTGGTCGAATGGACCTTGTGTAAGTTGGTTTCACATTTAGGCATCCCGTTCAACCTCAGTATTGTTGTCGAACAATAGTGTTTGGTCGAATAAGCTTCCAGATTTCCCAATTTTCGTGTTTTTCTCGTCTCTCCCTGCAAAACTAAAACTCAAGGACATCATCAAGCATCATAATACCCAAAATAAAAGCTAGAGAACCACTCTTAGACTATATAAAATCATGCATAATACTTCGTTCACATTAAAATAATAAAACACCACCGAACACTAAATAAATTGTAAAAAAATGACACATCAAAACCGATTAAAGTTTTAATATATCGCAAAAAATCAACTCCCCTAGCAAACGTTACAAAGAAAAGATACACTCTTGGTGCTTTAATGAGGTAAAAATATCAACCCCCCAAACTTAATAGAAACTATAGTCGAAATTAAGTTTGCAAAGAGATGTAATTGCCGATTAGTAAGCACCTTAAATATAAAAATTTCTTACTCACACTAAATAAATACAGCAATAAAACAGGAAGGAAAGCCCCCAACAGACACTCATGTTTAACGTAGGAGAGTCACGACTGTGCCAACTCTTACAGGCCTGTGCGCGGTACACGGACCGTGCATACTACACGCCCCGTGTTCCAAACACGGCTGGCCGTGTTTATGCAGCTTTGCTTACTTCTTTTTCCCGACTCCGTTTTTACTCCATTTTTTACCTGTTTTAGCATTTAAAAGTTCATTCACTCATAATTCCATAAAAACACATAAAACCACCAAAATACACATAAATACAGATGAAACAATACTAAAAATACACACAAAAGGCACTAAAATTTAGGTGAAAATAACGACAATCACACCCCCAAACTTAAAGTGTTTTAAGGTATCTTCAAAGATGACACACGCATCATCCGGCGACCTATAATGCATCAATCGATGCCCATTCGCCGCTATGATGTCTCCGTCTTTGTCCATAATTTCAAAACTTCCCCCTCCATAGGCTCCTCTATGGATAATGAACGGTCCCGTCCACTTTGATTTCAATTTTCCTGTGAAAGTTTCAAACAAGAGTTAAAAAGTAATACCTCATCTCCTTTCTTGAACTCCTTATAAATGATCTTTGAATCATGTCATTTCTTCATTCTTTTCTTGTAGATCACCGAGTTCTTATAAGCTTGATTTCTGAACTCATCAAGTTGATTGATATGAGTCATTCTCAACTCCTTTTGATCCTTGAGACACAAGTTCAAACTTCTTAATGCCCAAAATTCACTATGTTGAACCTCTACAGGTAAATGGCAAGAATTCTCATAGATGATTTGATATGGCGACATGTCGAGCACCATTATGTACGCAGTTCGGAACCCCCATAAGACATCGTCGAGCTTCATAGCCCAATCCTTCCTATTAGTTCCAACCACCTTCTTCAGGATTTGCTTCACTTACCGATTAGAGACTTCCGCTTGCTCATTTGCTTGAGGATGATAGGGTGTAGTAACCCTATGCTTAACACCATAATCCTTGAGCACTCTTTCAAAAAACTTGTTGGACGAAGTGGGAACCTCCATCACTTACAAGTGCTCTCGGGACTCCATAGCGAGTAAATATATGTTTCTTCAAGAAAGACAATACGGTCTTTGAATCATTCATACGGGTAGGAATGGTCTCCACCCACTTAGAAACATAATCCATAGCAAGTAGGATGTAGAGAAATCCATTAGATAGGGAACGACCCCATAAAATCAATTCCCCATACATCAAAGATCTCAACAATAATGCTCGATTGAAGTAGCATCTCATCTATTCTACTTATGTTTCCCCATCCTTTGACATCTATCGCATGTCGCCACATAGGATGCACAATCTTTAAACAAAGTAGGCCAATAAAAAGCGGATTGTAGTACATTGGCTATAGTCTTTTGAGCTCCGAAGTGCCCCCGTTAGGTTGTGCATAGTAAAAATCAAGAACACTCTCCATCTTCATATCAGGCACACACCTACGGATAATAGAATCCATATAAATTTTGTACACAAATGGATCGTACCATATGAAAGTCTCAACATCTCTCTTGAATTTTGCAATTTGATACCTATTGATATCTTTCAGAATTTCACCTATGGCAATGTAATTGACGTAATCCGCATACCATGGATCCATTCCTTGAGCAACCACTACACAAGCTCTTTCCACTCCTTCCACAAACACCGCTATGATCTTTTCATCCGGGAACATCTCTTCAATGTATTCAAAAGAGTCATCACAATGTTCCCTTGTCTCTAACTTTGATAGGTGATCCGCCAAAACATTCTTCATTCCTTTCGTCTCAGATTTCCAAGTCAAACTTTTGTAAAAATAGGATCCATCGAATAATCCTAGGCTTCGCTTCATTCTTTTCCATCAAGTACTGGATCGCAGAATGATCTGTGTACACAATAGTCTTCATGCAAACCAAATACTATCGAAACTTATCAAATGCATACACAACTGCTAAAATTTCCTTTTCAGTGACAGTGCAGTTCTTTTGTGTTGTATCAAAAGTTTTACTCGCATAGTAGATGGCACAGAATTTTTTTTCCTTCAGCTGCCCGAACACCACTCCAAGTGCTAGATCACTTGCATCACATATGAGTACAAACGGCTGAGTCCAATCCGGTGTGATCAAGATAGGTGCAGTAATAAGAGCCTCACATTCTTCATCAAAAACAAAAGGAACATCCTTTTCAAGTAAGTGAGATAAGGGCTTGGAATATTTTGAGAAGTCTTTGATAAATCTTCTATAGAATCTGGCGTGTACAAGGAAGGACCGCAGTCCTTCCTCATTCATAGGGGGTGGAAGCTTCTCAATCGCCAACACCTTAGCTCTATCAACCTACAATCCCTTGGCCGAGATATGTTGACCAAGAACAAACCCATCGCTCACCATGAAGTGTCACTTCTCCTAATTCAAGACAAGATTAGTTTCTTGATATCTCTTCAAAACAGTAGATAAGTTAGATAAACAAATATCAAAAGAGGAACCCAAACACAGAAAAATCATCCATAAACACCTCCATGATCTTCTTTATCAACCCATCAAATATGGTCATCATGCAATGCTGAAATGTAGCAATTGCATTACACAATCCAAAAAGTATTTTCCTAAAAGCAAAGGTTCCATATGGGCACGTAAAAGTCGTCTTTTCTTGATCCTTGGGCGCAATCATGATTTGATTATAACCCGAGTACCCGTCCAAGAAATAATAAAACTCATACCTTGCTAAACGGTCAAGCATTTGATCTATGAAAGGAAGAGAAAAATGGTCTTTGCATGTATTTTCATTCAGTTTCCTATAATCTGTACACACATGCCATTTCGTAGGAATCCTAGTGGTTAAGGTCTTGCCATCATCGGCTTTGACAATAGTCATGCCCTCCTTTAGGTACAACATGCAATGGACTCACATGGAGACTATCACTTATTAAATAAATAATTCCTGCATCTAACCACGTTAGGATTTGCTTCCTAATAACTTCTTGAATCGCGGGATTAACTCTTGCTGATTCTGAATACTACTCTTAGCTTCATCTAGCAACCTAATCTTATGCATGCAATACGATGGACTAATACCCTTCAAATCATCAAGAGTCCAACCAATAGCAGACTTATATTTCCTAAGCACATCTAACAACTCTTCAAGTTGGTCATCAGTAAGAGAAGAAGATACAATTACCGAATAAGTTTTATTATCGCCTAGATAACGTACCTCAAGTGCTCCGGTAGTGGTTTCAACTCCTCCTTCTTTTCTTCTTTCGGCGTGCTTTCTCTATATAACGGGAGGTATTGTCTAGTCCATTTGACTTCTTCAAGCTTGGTTCTTTTAGGTTGTGTTTGGATTGAGTCATTTCAAATCCAATGAATTTGAAAATGAGTGAATTTAAAATTCTTTGGATTTTAAATCAATTCATTTGAATTCCACTGTTTGGATAAATTGTGGATCTTTGAAAGGATTATAAATCCATAATTCAAAATTATTTTTGAAATAGAATTTTATATATGATAAATAAAAATAATAAAATTTTAATATTAAATATTAAAATTTAAAATTTTATTAAAAATATTTTTTAGGGAACTCTGCCACCAAACCCAACCCACCCCACCCCTCCTCCACCCCCACCCCCACCCCCACCCCCACCCCAAAAAATCATTTTTATAAAATTTTAGATTTTAATATTTGTATAATAAAAATATTACCACCCTACCCTACCCACTCACCCACCCCCTCACCCAACACCACCCCATACCCCAAAAAAAATTTTATATAAAATTTTAGATTTTAATATTTAAAAAATAAAATCTAAATTTTTTTTAATTTTTTTTGGGCGGGGTGTGGTGGGTGGGTTTGGTTGGGTAGTAATATTTTTATTATTAAAATATTAAAATCTAAAATTTTATTAAAAAATTTTTTTGGGGGGTGGGGTGGTGGGTAGGAGTCGGTTGGGTGGTAATATTTTTATTATTTAAATATTAAAATTTAAAATTTTATAAAAAAATTTTTTTGGTGGGGGTGGTGTTGGTGGGGGTGGGTAGGGGGTTAGGGCTGGGTGGTAATATTTTTATTATTCAAATATTAAAATCTAAAATTTTAATTTATCTATATAAATATATATATATATATATTAATTTATCTATTAATTTTATATATTAATATATCAATTACACAACAACAGGAGGATTTCAAATGACACAGTTTGAGTAAGAATTTAAAATTCATTCAAAAACAACTAAAAAAATTCAAAATTAAATTCATAATTTGAAATCCATTGATTTAAAATCTTGGATTTATAAATCCGTTGATTTGAAGTCGCATCCAAACATGAGGGATGGATTTGAGGGAGAGATTTATAAATCCCTCCTCAAATACATCCATCTAAACACAGCCTTAGATTCATACCTGTCATCACCTAAGGCAAGTAAACTTTCAAGAAATTCAATACATACCTCATTAGAGAGCTCATCTAGCTCCGTGGTAGGAAAAGTAAGAGACTCCATCAAGCATGTCTTTAATGGATCTTTTGACATGATCAAAGACATATCTTCCTTCACGATCTCCTCCACCACATCAATGTTGTGACATTGCGTCTCCATTGACATCTTCATTGCCCTATAAAGGTTGAAAAGAACCTCATCTTTATCCATTCTCAATCTAAGCTCCCCCTTTTAGACATCAATCATAGCTCCAGCTGTGGCAAGGAATGTCCTTCCCAATATAAGAGGGACACTATACTTATCATCTTTCATCTCTAGTACAAGAAAATCCACAGGAAAGACAAGCTTATCCACGTTAACAAGTACATCCTTTATCACACCCTTCGGAAAAGTCATAGACCTATCCGCCAATTGTAGAGCCAATGTTGTGGGAGTGAGCTCCCCCAAACTTAGTTTCTTAAATATAGATAAGGGCATCAAGTTGATGCTTGCACCAAGATCACATAAAGCTTTACTTGTCGGCCCCTTTCCAATTTCACATAGAATAGTGAAGCTCCCCGGATCCTTCAACTTCTATGGCAGCTTTCTCTGAATGATCGAGCTGCAGTTTTCTGATAGGTTCATTGTCTCTACCCCGTTCAAGCTTCTCTTCTTCAATATGATATCTTTCAAAAATCGAGCATAGTACGGCATCTCCATGATTGCTTTGGAGAAAGGAATGTTCAAGCTTATCTTGTTCATTATTATCTTGAAATCTCTTGAACTTATCTTCCAATGCCTTTTTCACTAACCGAAAGGAAAATGGAGGAGGTATCTTTGTTTTAGGAATTTCCCATTTATCACGTTCAATCTCCTTCGCTTTATCGTTCTCGGCTTTCAATCTCTGGCTCTTTCCCATTTCTTCTCTACTATAAGCTCAGTGTTCTGCTCTTGTGATGGCTCTAGAGTGCCCTGAACCACATGTGTAGCATTGGTATCAAAATGGAAGGTGTTGAAGCTGTTGACCACTGTTCGACCAGAATGCTCTGGTCGAACAAAAGGAGTGTACTCGAACGAGGGCTCTGTAAATTCGTTCAGCGTCGGTTCAATCATAGTTTGACTAGAATAATATGGTCGAATGAGATGAGTCTGGTCGAACAGAGACCCTATAAACTAATTGACCTGTAAACTAATCGTGATCTTTCTTCTCCACAAGTGCCTGTTCGACCATGGTTCTACCAAAGTACTCTGGTCGAACAGAGGTGTCTTGGTCGAATGGCAGGACTAAGAATAGAGGTCGTAACTCTATTTTTTTAGAGTTGTTCGACCTTAGTTCGACTATTAGGTCTGGTGGAACGAGGTAGTGCTGGTCAAACAATGCTCATATTTTTATCGTTTTCATTCACCGGCTTCATCGGACCTTCATAATTCATCCCAAACCTCAATGTGATGGCATTACAAGACTTAGGGTTCATAATAATTTGAGATGGAAGCTTTTCTTTCTCAATTGTTTGTGTAAATTGGTTTACGCTCCCCGCCATCTGACCCATCAACAATGTTAGTTCCTTCATCTTCTTTGATAATTCTCCATGATTTGAATCAATTTTTTCTTCCAAATGATCCATCCTAGCATCATTCTTAGCCACATATCGGTTCACCGTATCCTCTAAACCAGGTTTTCATTCTTTCATCTTAGCACCAGGATTAACACCAACAAGAGGTTGCATCGCCGCATTTGGATTGCTCTAAGAAAATTTCAGTCTCCTTGGTTGTTGATAATTACTCGGGGGACCACGATTATTGAAGTTCCCTTGGTAATTCCGGTTTCCTTGATGTTGGAACCTCATTTCTTGAATACTTTGACCCATGACATATTTTGCCTCTTCCAATTCCTCTTGGCAAGCTCCTTCATTATAAACATCCTGCTGCATCATTGGTACTCGTTGTCCTATATCAGTAATCTGCTTTTACAGGGACTCAAGTAACTCATTGATACTAGCCAAACTAGAGACGATCTCATCTTTTCTACTTGAATTTACCATCGTGTGCCCAACCTGCGCTACTTTTCCAAGAATATAGATGCCTCTTACTCTATCAGTTGGCCAATCTCTTGAATTCATCGAAATATCCTCAAAGAGTTTTTCAGCCTCAACGGATAACTTTATAAGCAATGCTTCATTCGATGAATCATCTGGTAAAACTCGAGAATCACAGTCCAATCCATTATAGAAAATACTGATGTATTGAGCTTTAGATAGCCCATATTGTGGACACTTTTGAAGCATGTCCTTAAATTGGTCCCAAGCCACATGAAACTTCTCATTACCATTGATAAAAAATTGATTGATTTCTTGTTTTATCTTAAACACCTTTGAAGGTGGCATTTATCGCTCCAAGAATTTCAATTTCAATTGCTCCCAGGTAGTGCATTCAGCAGCATCAAGATTATCGTACCAATCTCTCGCCTTTTCATTAAGCGAGAACTTTAACAAGATGATCCTCCTTGCATCTCCATGAGTTCCTGTATCTTTTTGTGTACTTGCATAACCAAGAAACTTATTCAGATGTTGCTGAGGATCTTCAAATGTTCTCCCAGAGTAGAGATGTAAATGGGTAGGGTATGGTACGGGTACGCCCAATCCATATACTACCCACATCTTATTTTCATTACTCTTATCCTATCCTATTATCCTTAAATATATCATCTGATAGGGTACGGATAATATCCATCAGGTAATGGATAATTCGCGGATAAACGGATATCAGAAATTTTAAAATGACTACCATTTTCAACCAAATAATATACCACTATAAAATACACAATGATGTAAGAAAATCAAAGTAAATGCAAAAGATTTAAAAAAAAGATTGAGATGTAAGTAGCCTACCTCAATCCCCCAATTATTAAAATAAAAATTGATATAAAATATTAGAGGGTATCATTTTATTAGTCATACACTTGAAGCCTTTTTGCTTTCTTAAATTTAATAAGCAATGTGATGTATACTAGTATGTGCGTTATAAAGTGAAATTATTTTTTAGATTATACAAAAATATATACTCCTATATGTCTATGTATAAATATAAAATATAAGAACTATACTAAATATAAAATATAATAAAATACACTATATATATGTATAAATAAAGTAAACGGGTAATCGGGTATTTTGTAAATACCATATCCTACCCCTACCCTCAACATTTTCAAGCGGGTACAGGTACTACCTTACCCGATACCCGAATATGCTATGCCCTACCCTTACCTGATAAGGTATTATTCGCAGGGTATCCGAACCCATGAATAGTATTGACAGCCTTACCCCAGAGAATAGATTCCTTTCAATCATGCTGATCAGAGTAGGGTGAAGATCAAAATCAGCTCCAGCCCCTATTGCTCCCCCCCACATTGCCTCCTCCGTTGTTCTTAAAGACTTCACGGATGACAAGATTATCCAAATTCGCCGCCATGTTGAGTGCTTCTGCTTCCAAGTTAACGTTGGTTGCAGCTTTCGTCGCTTGCGAGTTCAGCTCGTCAATTTCAACTCCTAAATTATGAGCCTCAGTTGGTTCTACATTCTTGTTCTTCTTCTTCATCTTTTTCTTCCTCGATGATGCTCCAATCTCCAAATTATAAGGTTCTAAATCTCCTACATTTGATCTAGTGAGCATACACCTAAGAAAATAAGCTTTAGAAAATCAAGTTAAGAATAACGTAGTCTCAATTAAACTAGAAATAATAAACTAATAATTAATGTCGTTCCCGGCAACGACGCCAAGAACTTGATGAGCGTTTTCTCAATACACAATATTAATCCCCAAATATTAAGGATGCTATTGTAGCTTTGATAAGCGATCAAGATATTATCGAACCCAAATGACGTATTATTATCAATTTAATTATAATCTAACTTATTAAGACTAGTATGATAATAAAGTTGTGATGATTTAGTAACCAATAAACAATTAATTAAAATAGAAATTAAATAAAATAACAGTAGAGAATAAATGAGAGTTGCAGGTACTATCAGTGTTAATTATTTCCCGTTTACTTATTACTCTAACCCGATATGATCTCCCTTTATAGGTACTATGACGTTATTCTCTTTATCCTACTTACTAACCTAAATCTAATTCAATTAATAAGTATATGTATAAGATAGTTCTAATGAAGTTTGGGAGTCCCCTCACTTAGAATCATAACATGGAATCCTGTTCAGCAGTGACGCACTCAATCAATAACTAAGAGATGTATTCAGACTCTTCATAACAGTTAATGATGCACAAAACAACTCTGAGTATGAATTAAAAATGCATAGTCTTATATAAATAAACCACAAGTAGTGATGTACGGAGTATACACACGGAAGCTCAATTAACTAGATAAAAACCTTCATAAATCTAGAACTACCAAAGTGGTCTAGCCCATAACGCTTCGAAGAACGTTCATGGTGATTGGATAGATCTTACCCATAGTCTTGAAAATTACAAGATAGATTAAGTTGTGAAGTAAACCCTAGATGTGGGCGTCGTTGCTTCTCGCTCCATCTTGAATCTTCACTTAGTTCTCACTTGATTCGCTACTCGAATATCTCTCTACCGCTCCTGTGGATGGAGTTAGGGTTTGAATATGGTACATGATAGATGTGGAATCTAACTCTCCTTTTGGTGTGATCGGCACCCCTTTTTATATTTGTTACTTTTCCTCATGGACCTGTACTGGGTTTTTTCATAGAAAACACGCACATGCACTCACTGGAGGTGAATATCCAAACTTTTCGGACCTGATATGTTACCGTTTGACCAGACTTGGCATGGTCGAACGGGACCTCTTGGTCGGACGCTGGTCGAATG
The DNA here is from genome assembly GCA_023678885.1 of Pogostemon cablin. NCBI lineage: Eukaryota > Viridiplantae > Streptophyta > Magnoliopsida > Lamiales > Lamiaceae > Pogostemon > Pogostemon cablin. Next base: position 13,376,138 of record CM042986.1, on the reverse strand, counting down.
GAGTGTTTGTAAATTGAAAATCATCTCTGCTTCCCATTCGACTTGACTACTTTTGGTCAAACTGTTGGATTTTATATTAAAAGTCTAGCTTTTTGTATGGACAATATTTTGACAATATTTCAAATGAGAATCATGTGATCGAACGTTTACAATAATGTTATTGCAAAAGTACATTTACTTTATACTGTAGATAATGTGGTGTGCGGCATCATACGGAAGATCATATTATCGGCTCCTTATAAAGTATATACAGATGTTCACAACCGAGATAGACGGGGACTATATATCGGTATGGTTGTAGTGTTATTTGGCATTAGTCTGTCTTGACTATAAAATTACACTAGTGCACTTTGTGTGTGTTGAGCAGGACCGTGCTTGAGATCATTCGGTTTATACTGAATATATAATAAAACTTGATCTCTGTTATTATTATGGATGTTCGTACTCTTAATCCCTATACAATAACCTCGACACATAAGCCAGTATTTATTTCTTTGATTCATTAATGGGTAAGATTTAATAGTTAAATCAATATGCTCGGTGAGTTGGGAGATAGTGTTGTCTCTATGTTGTGTTGTTGATTGTAGAAGGAATCTGTGTCTTAACGGAATTGGTTGATGATGTCCCCTTGAGGAGCTCATAATGATTATCATGTAAACCCTGCAGGTGGATTTATTCCAGCATGATAATAAGATTGAGTGTTACTACTTTCGGTAAATATAATAATTAATGGAGTTGTCAGTAACTTAATTAATTAATGGGCATTGAATCTTAAACACAGGGAGACTAACGGGCTCATAATAAGAATGAATCTATAACGTAATTTGGGATTAGGGTGGTAGTGCAATAATATTTCTTTAGAGGACTGAGTTATTATTATTAGACTTAAGTATAAGTTTTGGGCTAAACTTGGATGCTTAAGCCCAATGGAAGACCCAAACCCTAATTTCTCCTCCTGGTCCCTGTTGTAGCCTATAAATAGCCAATCTCAGTAGTCTGATAAACTGATTCACATGCATAATAACTGTGAAAAGCAGATTGACTGTAGAATGAGATCGTCTTGTAGTTCGTTGTCCACACAACATCAAAACGTAGCTTAGGAATACAACAGAAGATCTGAAGGTCGTTTTTTCTTACTGTTCAACCTGTACATCAACCCTGGTGAAAGGTAATATGATTCTACTCTTATGCTTCCGCTGCAGTAGAATTGCGTGAAACCCTAACGGTTCACGTTAACCAAAAGATCCAAACGCCAACAATTGGTATCAGTATGGCTAAACGTGACACGTTAGGTTACAGTTTGAGTGGAATACATGATATTAGGATTTTAGAACTTGTTTCTTGTTCTATGCCCTAATTGTATACACTGAATCATACAGACACACCGACGTGAGTGTTTGGCGTTGTTGTTATACGGTGGTGCGAATAGGCAAGGAGACCACATTCTTACTGAACGAGTGCTGGGTCGATTGCTACAAGGACCGAAAGCCAGGCTGTCTGCACGGGAACCCTATCGGTTGACGAGACTAGGATGACGGGTTTTAGGGCGTGCGACGGCAGTGCTTCGCTGCCTGTCGGGAAGCGTAGTTGCAGTAGCGGCTGATGAGAGTGTAAATTCAAGTATTTTGGGCTCTGGTTTGCGTGGAAATTGAGTACGATTGAGTCTTTTATTGAGACAAATCAGTATGTTTATGAAAAAGTCACGAATCAGAGGATATAAGGGCTTTTTGAGCATATTTGTATAGGAAAACAAATCAAAAGGGCTCGAAATTGGAAGACACGATTTTTAAGGTGATTTTCAAAGGTTGTTCGACTTTAGGGCGTTGTTCAACCATCATCACTTTAGTTAAACAAGGTGGTCAAGTCGAGCAAAAGACGCAGAGACGTACAGAGAGCTTGCTCAACTAGGAGATATTCTTCTATCAGCATCATCTTGGTCGAGCAGATGAGGCATGGTCGAACAAAATATGCAAAATCTTACAGAAGGCTTGCTCGACCGTTGCTCGACTAAGAGGCCTTGCTCGACAAGTCAAGGCTTGGTCGAACAGATTCTCGCTGCTTTTATTTTTGAAAATTCCAGATTTCTTTTACCAAATTTGATGTGTGCCTCAAGCAAAAGCCCATTCTAAGCCCGTATGGAGGTTCCACAAGTATTAAAGAAGAGCTTTCACAGGAGAAAAAAAAAGATACACACCACTTCATCACCGGAACCCTACCGCCATCTGAAGGAGCTGTAGAGAGAGGTTCGTCTGTCGAACCAAGTGAGAACCAAGTGAAGATTCAAGATGGAGAGAGACATGACGACACCCGCATCTAGAGTTTGCTTTGCTTCTTAAATTATCTTGTAATTTTCAAGACTATGAGTAAGATCCTACCAACCACCATCATTGTTCTTAGATCAATCATGGGCTAGAACCGCTTCGGTAGTTCTAGGGTTATGAAGGTTTTATGAGTTAGTTTGTCTTTCATGTGTAAACTCCGTACTTGTGGTTTATTTTATAAAAGATTGCACTTTTTAAATTCATAATCACAGTTGTTTTGTGCATCATTAACTGTTATGTAGAGTATAAATACATACCTTGGTTATTGATTGAGTATGTTCACTGCTGAGCAGGATTACATGTTATAATTCTAAGTGAAGGAATTTTGAAGTTTTAAATATTAGAACTATCTTATATAAATACTTGTTAATTGAATAATATTCAGGTTAATAAGTATGATAAAGAGTATAACTTCATAGTACCTAAAAAAGGAGATCATATCGGGTTAGAGTACTAAGTGCACGGGAAATAATTGATACTGATATACCTAGAAAGGGGGGTGAATTATATCTCTTACTCCGAGGATATTCACACGTGTCATATGCATGTTTACTTGTGTCTATAAAGCTAACTTGCATGTTTTAGTGATGCGTCCATAAGCCATAAGGCAGAGTCGAACATCAATGCATGGAAGAGAGATTAATAAGTAAAACTGGATGACCCAAAGAACTACTTAATTTCTCACTTGATCACAGTCATATTTTCTCTATTACTTGTTTATTTTCTTTGCTATTTTAATTACTTGTTATTTAGTTACTTAATTACCATAAATCAATTTGCCAGAATAGTTTTAGTTCATCAGAATATAATTAAATTAATAATCATCTGTCTCTTGGGTTCGATAATCACTTGGTCGCCTATCGAAACTACAATTGATTTTTTTCATACTTGGAGATTATTTTGTGTGTTGAAAAAATGTCCATCAGCGGCCGTGTGTTTTTGCTGTGTTAATTCACGACAGTGTACAGCACGACTGCAATTATCGAACAACAAAAGGTCGTTGGCAACTAGCGGCTAACTAGCGCGTGCCTCGGTAGAAAGCGGTTGGCAAAATCAATGATCGTAGCACGAATACTTGGATAGTAAGGCACGATGCGCGAAGCTTAGATAAAGTCGGTGCAATGTTGGAACCTATATGTTGGGCGAGGCACGGCGGTTGTGTGTCGCTCTTAGAAGGTTGACTGGCAGCATGCAGACATATCGAGGGGAGCCTGCTGCATTGTTTCGAACGAGTCTCGCGAGTTTTCAGGCAGGTCTCGGGAATTTTCAATCAAGACCAGGAGTTTTCTAATCGGGTATCATGAATTTTTGAACGAGTCCTACTATTCCGAGCGAGTCTCCAGATTACATCAATTTTTGAGCGAGTCTCTTTGCTGGCGATCGGGTCTGGAGAGTCATGGTCTGGTTACGGTGCAGGCTGGGTCAAGTTTGCACATGCTTCCGATTGGGCCTGGTTTTTTTCCAGGCGAGTCACCCTGTTGTCTGATCGAGTTTGCGGTGGCCTGATGGTGGACTGCGGCAGCGAGGCATGGCGAGCAGTAGCGGAGGCTTGGCTTGGTCGGTAAAGCCACGGTGGCTTTCGAATGAGACCCGGCAGGCGCTGTTGCACATACAGGACTGTAAGTTGAAAAGTGATGACCTGTAGTCACTGCCGGTGATGCTGCCGGAAGCAGATGGTGCTGACCACTTTAGCTTGAAGTTTCACCGGCGACTGAGCGATGATATTTCGGCTAGGTTGTTGTAGCGTGCTCTATTGGCAGAGGATCTTCACAGCTGGGATAGGTAGATGGTGCTGGTGGCGTTCCAAATAGGCGCGGATCATGGACGCCGCCAACTTGATCGACGGTCATCTAGCGATTTTTGGTGGCTTGTGGCTGACTCAACAACATGGTTTCGGTGGGTAGTAACATGGCTGGAGAGGGCAGTTTCGGGCAGTGGTTTTCTCTTGTTGTTGAATCGTGTATAGAGATGACTTGGGGCCCAAGATATACCTACTTGTTGTGCAAGTTACTTCTTTTAATTGCTTTGAGTGTTGACCAAGTCAATTCTTATTTGGCAATTTTTTTCCTTATATATAATTGCTATAATTTTTTTATTTGTCAATTATTTTTATATATTTGGATTGGAAGCATGTATTATTTGATTTACTGCCGCATTTTCCGTAATAATAACATGCTAGGTTGCGTATAATATTTGATATATCATATGCATGCAAAAACCCTCTAGTTAAATAACTAAATGGGAGAGGGATTGGTCAATAGATCCCACGGCCTCCATTATTGGTTTATTATGTGATGCAAGTAAGCTTATGAGTTGGCTACAGTGCCTTCCTCCCAATGGATAAGTTTTATTTGTGGATCACTGGAATAAATTTTATTAAATAATTATTGTTTATAATATGATGCTAATAAACTTATGAGTCGGTTATAGTGCCTTCCTCCCAACGGATGAGTTTTATTTGTGGATCACTAGTACACATTAATAATTGATGATTATAAGAAATTATTTGAGCGTGTGTGGACTTCTCCAACTGTAAGGCATACAAGCTTGGGTAACGTACTTAGTATCAAAAAATGGTATACACTTAGGTACAATTAATATGTATCTTTCCCAATGGAGTCACTGCTATTAAATTGCATGGCTGAAGGACAACCAACTATTAATCATTGAGTCATAAGGTTAATTATGACGTATGGAATTAATGGGTAAAACCTTCTCTTGCGAATTTTAGGGTTTGTATACGTCCACACTAACGTGGCATGCAAATTTACGGTGCTTGAGATATCGGTGAATTTATTTTATATTGTTTATTGAGGGAATCAATATAAATTTTAAATTCGAAGTGTTTGATCATTATATTTATTTACTTGATTCTCAGGATTTTCGAATGGTTTATTTCACTTATTATTAACTAAAAGAAAACATATTTACTGGTCCATAATTAAATTATTGATATGAATCTTGGTTTTAATTCTTACTGCTTAGGAAAATAAATATGAGTTCTCACTAATGAATGTCCTCCGATGTCTATTTAAGTCTCTAGTGAAGCAGTGAGAGGTTTATAGAAATATGATGGTCAATCTCATGCGACTCTTCGGATGCTTGAGTATGTTAGAAAGGCAAGAGGTAATAGTTAACTTGATGAAAGAATTGGAAATACTTGGAGTAGAAATTGAAGGGGAAACCCAAGTCAATTTTATTCTTGCCTAGATGTTTTGATTAAGTTCTACCTGAAATACAAAGGGTTGTATAAGGTGGGGAATTCCTGACAAAACATGTGGCGAAAGGAAACCAATTTCATCAAAGGATTAAACAAGGTAAGTATCTTAATTACTTGTTGTAGAGACATGATTAATGATGGAGTTTACTAACACGTTGTGTGTAGATACCAGAATCATTAAATGTTTTAAACATAGTGATGATAAGATAATTAAGTACATGGATAAACTATGAAAGTAGTGGCTGTTGCAGTGGGAGTTGTTTATTTATCTTATGACATGAATAAACGTTTGATTTTGAGAAATTGTCTTTACGTACGTTTCATAGAAAGAACTTCATTTCGTTTTCTATGCATTTATGGTTGGATACTCTATTACATTTAAATGACATGGTCATTATAATGAAGGATGGAGATATAATTTGTTGTGGTACATTAGTGATAATTTGTACACTCTTAAATCATGTTTATCCCACGAATGCAACAATTAGTAATTAATAATGCATCTTCTAATCTTAGTAAGAGAAAGGAATCTTCAGAGATGAACTAAACATACTTTTAGCATCTAAGACTAGATCATTTTACTTGAGTAGGATTCGAAAGTTGATAGCCGGTAAACCGTTAGGTTTATTGGAAGTGGAAACTATTGAACTTGTGAGTCTTACTTGGAAGTGGATATGATAAATTTGCCTCTACAAGGCAAAGGGGTATAGAGTCATGTAAAGATATGTTGGAATTGGTTTATACGGTTTGAGCGGTCCTAAGATTATCGCGGCGAGAGGTGTTTATGAATATTGGTCACTTCATTTTGACGATTATTCTAGAAACAAGATATATTTATTTGATGCACTGCAAGTCTGAGTACTATGATTAAATCAAGAAGTGCATGGCTAATGCGGTGAAGAGTCATGGAAAATATATCAAGTCATTACGATTTATTCATGGTGGCGAGTATCTCTTAAGATAGTCTAGGAGCTGTTAATCAGAGGGTGAGATTGAATCTCAAGTTGTCAACACCGGGCAAACCCCAACTGAATGGTGTGGCGGAAAGAAGGAATATGACTCTTATAGAAATAGTTAGATAGATGATGAATTATTTGAAATTACTAAATTCATTTTATGGGTAAGCCCTAGAAAACAACATGTCGAATTGATGTTTGTGGGATATCCTAGAAAAATAAAGGGTGATTTATTTAATAGTCCAAAAGATCATAAGGTGATTGTTAATACAAACACTAGATTTTTGGAAAGGACTATCTAATAAATCACAAAGCCATGTATAAAATGTTCTAAAAGGTGTGAGAAAGGAAACACAAATTTTAGTACCAAGACTACAAGAGGATATACCACAAGTAAACTGCATCGCATGTTATATTTGATACACAATTGCATGTAGTATCTTGTTGTAAAGGGAGAGTTGTTTAACAACCCGATAGATTTATGTTTTGGGAAAGTCGTGAGACTTGGTCCCTAGAAAATATGAAATCAGCCCATGGATACGACGAAGCACTACAAAATCGAAATGCGGAATCTTAGTAAGTTGCAACGAATTTTGAAATAAAATATATAGATTTTAAATCAAATCTGGCAGCTTGTAGGACCACTAAATGGTGTAAAAGCCATTGGAAGTGGTCATACATGATAAAAGAGCATCATACAATAAGGTAAAAGCCTTTGATGTAGATCCAGACTCTTTTATATGTTGCTGCTCATTTTAATTATGAGGTACAACAAATAGATGTCATGACGACATTCCTGATTGGAAGTCTTGAGGAAAACATCTATGTGTAGCAACCAGAATGATTCATTGCAAAGAGCTAAGAGCATTTTTCAATGTAAGCTTAAAAGTATCCATCCATGGACTAAAACAAGCTTCAATATCATGGAACATCCGTTTTGATAAGAAAATCTAGTCATATAGATTTAATCAATACTTGGATGGGTCTTGTGTGTTGAAAAGAGTGACGAAAACGTGGTGGTATTTCTTGTATGTACGTAGATGGTATCTTGCTCAGTGGAGACAATTAAAGAGTATTGGCGGGCGTAAGGGTATGGTTAATAAAGCAGTATGAAATGAAGGACTTAAGAGAAGCAAAATATATTCTTGCGATCATGGTTACAATAATCACAAGAAAGGATGTTGTGCTTTTCTCAAGCTTCGTATAAATAATACAATCCTTAATCGTTTTAGCATGTAACTTTATCTAAGAATTTGTGTCTAAAGACACAAAAGTAGATAAAATAGATAAAGGGGCTTTCCTATGCTTCAGCAATAAGGAAGCTTAATCTATGGAATGTTATGCACGAGATTGAATATTTATTTTGCCAATGACATAGATAGTGGGTATCAAGGTAACCTGGAACAAGAATATTGAATTGTGGTAAGACATATTTGAAGTGCCTGGAGAGGACTGGAAATTATATGTAAGCTTACCAGACAGATTCATTGCTTCTTGATGGTTACTTAGATTAGGATTTTCAAATCATAGGGACAACAATAAATCCATCGCAAGGTTATGTGTTTATTTTGGAAGTTGAGCCATAATATGGAGGAGTGTTATATAAAAATATATTTCGGACTCTACCATGGGAAGATGATAATATTGGAGCCTTGTTGCAGCCAAAGTTTCTATATGATTCTAGAAACTTCGTAATGGACTTAGATGTAATTATGAGTTTGCCCAAGATTATCACAGTTTATTGTGATAATAATGGTACAGTTGCAAACTTGAAAGAATCACGAGCCCATAAGACAATTAAACACATTGAAAGTGAGTACTACCTAATACGAGAAATCGTATAATGAGGAAGGTTATTGTCGCCTAGATTGCATCAGATGATAACCTAGTAAATCTTTTTATAAGGACCTTAAGGCGAAAACTTTTAATGATCATGTAGTGGGAGTGAGAATCAGATGTATGGCAGAAGTTATGCAGCATAGTCTTTTAGTATAAGTGGGAGATTGTTGGATTATATACTAAAAGTCTAACTTTTGTATGAACAATGTTTTGATAATATTTGAAATGAGAATCATGTGATCGAACATTTGCAATAATGTTATTACAAAAGTCCATTTATTTTATACTGTAGATAATGTGTGTGCGGCGTCACACGGAAGATTATATTATCGACTCCTTATAAAGTATAAATAGATGTTCACAACCGAGATGGACAGGGACTATATATCGGTATTGTTGTAGTGTGATTTGACATTAGTCTGTCTTGACTATAAAATTATATTAGTGCACTTTGTGTGTGTTGAGCAGGGCCGCGCTTGATATCGTTTGATTTATACTGACTATATAATATAACTTGATCTATGTTATTATGGATGTTCGTACTCTTAATCCATATACAATAACCTCTACAGTAAGCCAGTATTTATTTCTTTGATTCATCAATGGGTGAGATTTAATAGTTAAATCAATATGCTCTGTGAATTGGGAGATGGTGTTGTCTCTATAGTGTGTTGTTGATTGAAGAAGGAATCTGTGTCCTAACGGAATTGGTTGATGATGTCCCCTTGAGGAGTTCATAATGATTATCATATAAACCCTGCAGGTGGGTTTATTCTGGTATGATAATAAGGTTGAGTGTTACTACTCTCGGTAAATATATTAATTAATGGAGTTGTCAGTAACTTAATTAATTAATATTCATTGAATCTTAAACACCTGGAGACTAACAGGCTCATAATAAGAATGAGCCCATAACGTAATTTGGGATTAGGGTGGCAGTGCAATAATATTTCTTTAGTGGACTGATTTATTAATATTGGACTTAAGTATAAGTTTTGGGCTAAACTTGGATGCTTAAGCCCAATGGGAGGCCTAAACCCTAATTTCTTCTCCTGATCCCTATTGTAGCCTATAAATAACAAATCTCAGTAGTCTGGTAAATTGATTCACACGCATAATAACTGTGAAAAGTAGATTGACTGCAGAATGAGATCGTCTTGTAGATCGTTGCCCACACAATGTCAAGACGTGGTTTAAGAATACAAAAGAAGATCGAAAGGTCGTTGCTGTTCAACCTCTACATCAACCCTGGTGAAAGGTAATACGATTCTACTCTTATGCTTCCCCTATAGTAGAATTGCATAAAGCCCTAATTGTTCACGTTAACTAAAAGATCCAAACGCCAACACGAATAGGCTTCACTGGTTGAATGACCTCTTTGTAAATTGAAATGCCTCTCGTTTGACTTATCACCCTTGTTCGACTTCAGTGATGCTGGTCGAACAACTTCTCCACGTCGAACGACACTTTGGAAATCGTCTCAAAAATCATATTTTCCAATTCCAAGCACTTAAGACCTGTTTTCCTGTACAAATATGCTCAAATAGCCTCAATAGCATCTGATTCATGGATCTTCCATAAACAACCCCGATTCGTCTTAAGAATAGACCAAATCGTACTCATTTTTTTACCGAAATCAGAGCTTAAAATACGTGAATTAGCACTCTCATCAAGGAGCTCATAACGTAATTTGGGATTAGGGTGGCAGTGCAATAATATTTCTCTTGTTGAATGATTTATTATTATTGGACTTAAGTATAAATTTTGGGTTAAACTTGGATGCTTAAGCCCAATGGGAGGCCCAACTCTTATTTCTCCTCCTGGTCCCCGTTGTAGCTTATAAATAGCTAATCTCAGCAGTCCGGATAACTAGTTCACATGCCTAAACACGTGAAAGATAATTTGACTGTAGATTGAGTTCGTCTTGTGGATCGTTGCCCACACAACGTCAAGACATGGCTTAGGAATACAACAGAAGACCGAAAGGTCATTTGTTCGCGCTGTTCATCATCCTCTACATCAAACCCTGATGAAAGGTAATACAATTCTACACTTATGCTTCCGCTGCTGTAGAATTGCATGGAACCCTAACGGTTCACGTTAACCAAAAGATCTAAACGCCAACAAAAATAAGTTCCCTAATTAGAAAACCCTATAAATACAAAACGGTAAGGAGAAAATTTGTTGGCCTGAAACTCTTGACTTTCCATTGCACCGATCTAGCAATCGTCTCCACTCTTTTGTCTGCCATGAGAGCTTAGCTTAGCTTAGAAAGAATGGAAAGCCAAGGGTTCTTTAGTATAACTTCAAATGGTGGAGACATGAAAGATTTTCTTCCATCTTCAAAGTATGCCAATTAAATTTATAAAAAAAAAAACTAATAAATTAATCCAGTTTAATTGTAACAGAAATGAAATGACTAAATACTCAAATAATATAACTTAGAAAATTGGAGTTAGTCTCTTATAAATTGGATTATATTATAAATCCTTGTAGTTCTCCTTAATTTAAACAACATAACAATACATAGAGTATATAGGATTGGAAAGGGGGACCCAAAGACTGTAAAACCGATTTACATAAGTGTTTGTGGGAAAATAGAACCGGACAACATGAGGGGCAGCAAAAGTAGTTGGAAGGGGGAATTAGGGTTTGGGGAAGAAACAAATTAAAGAGAAACAAAACACAATTAATGTTCTACTAGGCCAATATCTTTCACCACCGTTGCCTCGCCTTCAAAGACCAGTGCTGCTATTTTATTTTGGGTGGCGCTATTGCCATTCAAGCCTGAAGGCACCCGAATATCTAAAATAAATTATGCGAAATATGGTGTTACCCCCACTTAAATTATACACCAAATTTCTTAATTTTTCACAAAAATTCAACTAATATTTTTCCCACCCAAAAAACCATGAAAAAATGTGCAAAGATTATGGGGTCTTTCTTCTCTGTCTATCAGCTCCAGTGACACCCCCTCTCCCGGTGTTAACACCATGTTCTTCTACCCGTGAATCCCCTTTCCCACCACCCTGGATGATTTTTCCGTACGCAGCAAAGACGAATAATCATATATCTCTTGGGGGATTCAACAGTCGGCACTGGAAGATATCGCCGGGAGGTTGAGGCAGTGCGATGTCGCCAGAAGGCGGAGGGAGATTGTCTATCATTTGCGGTGTAATTGGTGCGGTCATTATCTGGTTCTCCTTACTCATCTTGTTTTCTTTTAAATCTTGAATCTTCTGCATTAATCTTTGTGTTCGTCTTAAACTGTAAATGATAAAGAGTCTTTCACATCGTCGTCTCCGCCACCCTTTCTTTCGGTTTTGATTATTTGCCGATTTTACAATTCAGTATGAATTGAGCGGTAGCCTCGTGCGGATTTCCATGGCGTAAAAAATAATGATCGAGGAAATATTAATTTAATTTAATTATTTTGCAGCACTAAATATGGGTGGAGGCTGGAGATTACGTTGAAGCATAACCTTGATAGAGGAGGGAGTAGGTGGCGTCCTTTGGATGTCGTTTGGAGCTCAGAATTTGGGTGGAAAAGTAATAATTTAATTATTTTGGTGTATTATTTGAGTCAGGGGTAATATAGTATTTAACCTAAATATTTTTAGATATTTGGTGCCTTAAAGTAATATTCCCACCCTTTTATTTTTTACTACTATAAAGCCGTACATCGGCCGGTAATTCACCCGTAGCCCAACCCAGCACAACAGGACGATTTGGCGTACATGGGCCGTTAATTCGACGGTAGCCCAACAATCTCCTCAGCACCTCCACTTCCACTTCTCGTTAAGGCCCTGCCCTGCCCTGCCGTTCCTTTTCTTTCTGTTTGGTGATTTTTCTCTTCGTGGAAAAGATTTTTACAGAAGTTTTGCCTTCTTATTTCGCACTCATCCTCTCTCCGCCCGCAGCTTCTTTAAGGACTGGTTGGTCTCCAAGGTGATCTCTTTAAGTTTCCTTATTTTCTTTCTGCTCGGTGATTTCGTGGCTTTTCATATAATTTTTGCTCTATGTGCTTGGACACTCCCGTTCACCAGGTGTTTGAGAAATTGCATGTTTTAGCATTCAGCTATTTTAATAGGCTTCTCCATGGGGTGCTCTGAAAGTGATGACACTGAATATACGAGACTTCAATACTATTTTGAGTCAAATATTTTTTGAATTAGAGAAATGATGTCATTGCCAGTATTGTGACCTACAAAGGATTTGTCATGCCTTAGTCCGTAATAAGATGGTTTTCTCTTATTAAATAAAAACAACACTTTATCTTTGCTTGATGACACTTGCTGGGAATATGTTTGATTGGTGAACTTTATTTTTGTAACCATCAACTTGTGTTCGTTGTAAACTTAACAGTCTTTTTGTTTTCCTCATATATTTTCAGCTGTAAATATCAGTCTTATTTGTATTGGTTCTTTGTTCTTTGTCTGCATTCCATTACATATTAATTTCTGAAATATGGGAATTTTAGCGTGCCAAGTGAGATGCAGGATGCTATCTCTTTTTCAGCTTATTGAAGTATCACTTTCATACTTATTTTGATTCTTTGGTCTTGTGATTTTTTCATTTGGTTCATTGAATAAATCTGCTGTTTTCTGCATATCAATATATGTTTGATATTTTTTGCTTAATTTCTTACTTTATTGCATGGAGCTAAAATAAGCCAACGACTATTTTGCAGACATTGTTCTGAAATTCACGTACTATAAGGTTTCTTTCAAACACCCTTCTTCCATGTCTTAAGGGCTGCCGTAGGTCTGATTCATAAACTTCTAATTTCTTGCAACTATGATTTGTCCTTTTCCCACTTACTCCCTCAAATTAATTCAATAAACACCATCAATTATGAAAAATATTGTCCCTCCCATGAACTTCATGACATATTTTACTTTTAAAAATTTTAGATCTTCTAAACATTAATAATGACGTTTACAATTACATTAATTTATTGTTTCCAGAAGATCATGTAAAACAATTTTATAACTAAAATATTAGACATGATCGATACGTTAAAAGTATTCATGGCTTGGTACTAAATAAATAAGATCGATCACTCATGCTCATTAATCTATTGGAACAATCTTTACATCATAATCAAATCTTATCACTCATTTAACAAATGTAATATGCATGCCTAAACGCAAATTTAAATTATAATCTAAAAAATGCAGTGAGATCATAGTTACTTTAACTGAAACATGTTACTGCAAATAAGCTTTAAATCTAATGGTTCTTTAAAAAATAAACATTATTACAGCATTGTACATTTTTAATGTATATAATGCTTTCTGTAAAGACTATACAAATATATAAAACATATTCTAATTATTGAAAGCCTTATCAATCACCCATTACTTGTTACTCAGGATAGATCTCTTTATTGCACCTGTGCAACAGGCGCACTGCAAAATTACTATAAAACTTAACACGTTGGAAACAGCACATAGTGCCTTACTTGGTTTGAACTGTGTTTGGTGATACAAACATCCCTCATGTGACAAGGCCTAAATGAAACTCAGAAAAATCTGGCGATTGCAACCACGCGCAAATCAGCTCCTTCATGTTCTATGTTGTTTTCGCTTTCTTCTGCTTCCTTATCCCTTGTTTCACTTACATTCTTTTGCGTTAGTTCCACAGGAGCTCTAACTGTACGCCATTTTCTTTTAGCCTTCACACATTAGCTCGCTACTTCTACGTGTGCTCAACCCACAACGTATACTTGTCGCACTACATCATCCTTTTATTAACCAGTTCCTTACCTAAAAGCTGCATTTTTGTTCATTCCAAAAACCTTCTGCACATATTATTATTACTATTCATCTATTGTCTTCACTTTGCTTTGTGCTCTATTATTCATCTATTGTCTTCACTTTGTTTGGTTTGTAATCTGTTTGGATCATGGATTGTTGATTGTGCACGAGAGGTTTAGGGTGTGGCAATGGATTGTTGTTGTTGATTGTGCACGAGATGTTTGGATCATGGATTATCAATTGGTCTTTATGTGTGCCATTAATCATTTTAAGTATGCTAGATTCGTGTTGTAAAATATTATATTTGTAGATGGTTATGTAAGATGTTGATGCTTGATTTAGTTTTGATTAAAAAAAAGCTAAAAAAATGAATATTTTTCAGCTTAACAAGCTAGAACTCAAACTCAGTACTGGTTTTCTATTGAGCCGAACTTGTGCTTGAGTTCGAGTTTGATTTTATTTATTCAGCAAAATTTTTTCGAGCCAAGCTCGCGAACTGATAGCAATTATATATTTTACAAACGAATGGAGCGCGAGCCTAAAAATTATAGTTTGAATTGAACTTGAGCCGAGCTTGAGCCTTAAAATGATCAAACGAGCCGAGCTCGAGCATATTAGGCTCACTCGATTACATCCCTACCTAAAATTCAATGTGATTGAGAAAGTTTGTTGCCACAAGTAAATGAAAAATTCAATTTATGTTTTATTATCCAATGATTGTTATAGGCATTACATTTTATTTTGTCAATATCTATTATGAAGATTTTATTCCTTTTTTCGAGTTCTACATAGTCATCTGTATTATTAGATTCTCAATACGATTGAATGACATACTTATTGCATCTAGTAAGTTAAAAGATGAATCATTACTTAAAATATTTGAATAAAACTCATGTCCATAAAAAAAAAAGGACTACTTGAAATTAGAATCATTCCTAAATGTTAAGGCATATCCAACAACTAATATGAAATAGGTGCTCCAATAACAAAACAAGAGCTAGAAACAAAATTGGTGATCACTATTCAGTTAATCAACAGATTGGTGATCACTATTTACAATAGTTGATTTCACGTATTTTATTTAGGTTCTAGTATACTTTAAAAAAAATTAATTAAACCAGTGGTGTGTTAGTTATACTCTTCTTATACTTAGGAATTTTAACGGTAAATTGCTCATTTTCATGATGAGATGTGGAATCTTATATTTCTTGTGGTTTAAATAACAGTCAAATAATGATTTACATGCATTCTTTGATGGTACATTTTCCATGTCTTGTAGTAAGGAAAAGCTTGGTGTGCTCTGAGTTCTAAGTTTTATGTTTAGTTGTTTACCTTGATTAATTGAGGCTGCTAGTTAAATTACTATTAGGAATAAAATTGAGTTTGTCTGCCTTTTGTCTCTAGGAAATTTCTAAGGAATTTTCACCATGTCCAAGAAGGCACGGCTCATGCATCAAGAGCACCCGAATTGTACTGCGTCTTTGGCCTCTAACAACAATGATTCATATAAAAATATTGAGTATGAAGAAAAAGAAGTTGCAACTGCAGAACAAACAGTGTATGATAGTTTGTTGAAGAAACTGGGATCACACAATGCATCCATTGCAGATGCTTTGAGAAGAAGGTAAAGACAAATCAACCTTTTTTTTTTTAGCATTTCTTGGTCTTGAGTGAACAGAATTATTCAACACTTCGTTGGAATGTGCATATATATAGGTTTTGAAATTTGTTTTAATCTCATGATTTTCACATTTTCTAAATATATAGTTAAGTTTTGTTACATGGTTAAAGGGTCTGTTGACACATCTTGAATAATCTCATTGACCAACTTAAAGGAGAAGATGATGATGTGTCGCCTTTCTGCTTTGTGAAGTTTACATTTATATATATATATGAAAGAAATAATAATCTCAACTAGGGATGTAAACGAATCGAATCGAGTCAAATACTAATGTATGTGAATGGTATTTGATTAAATGCTAGAATATTCGAGTTCATATTAGATTATTATTCGAATTCAAAATGAGATTTGTGTTTTTTTCAAAAGCAATAAACAAACTTTTCAAACGTATTTGAATATTTGTATTCGAACATTCATTATTAAAGATTCGAATTTGATTTGGCTTTATAAATTCATATAATTTTCCTTTCAAAACACTTATTTCATTAAAAAACTCTTATTTTATTATTATTGTTTTAATATCTTGCATATTACATTTGAGATAGTTTTTACTTGTTACAAATTAGTTATTATTTAAAAAAAAATTCTCATGAATTACAAATTCACAATCAAATTGTTAAAAATTATGATTAAGTAATTCACATGATATGATATGTGTGTGTGTGTGTGTTATTTCTATTAACAAAATAGAAAATAATTTTACTTCCTCATTGTTAGGTAATATAACAAATAAGATATAATAAAGTGATTTATTTAATTAATATTTATATATTTATGTTAATATGTTCAAATTTGTGCGAATACTCAAATAGAATATGAAGACATTCTTATTCGTACTTAAATGATATACAAATCATAAATACTATTTTTGAATACATATTTAAATTTCTCGAATTTGGATCTTGAATCCAAAAAGTTCGTCTATTTTCATCCCTACTCTCAACAATAATATTAGATTTCGTTGAAAATTAGACATTGTATTGTCTGAAGTCTTTATGGCGTTTTAAGTTTGTCCACTGTTTGATCCTTTATCATATACTACTCTTCCCATCCCGATTGATATTTCACTTTTACTGTGCCAGGTTGTTTAAGAAACGTCAATTTAATATTGGCTTGCTTTATTGACTTTGTAGGGGTTAATATATATTTTTTGGTTAATAAATAAAGTGTAAAGTATAAATTAAGTTATGAGTTATAGGTGAGAATGACGATCTTGATAATAAGTGTATTGAGAGTATTAAAATTTTAGTTAATTCTCTATTTTTGGGGTGTGAAAATTGTAATGGGAATAAGGAATGAGGAAGTGTGAAATCTGTAATGGGATAGAGGAAGTTTTATTTAATTTGTGGGTCCATAATGAATAGGCAAAGAGAAGAACAAGGGGAGACTGATACAGATGAAGATGTAGACAGTGATTTGGAATCCATTAGCGACTCTGAGAAGAATGATGATGACAATGATGGTAATAACTTGAGCAAAACTCTTTGCATTCTTTTATTATGATACTCGGTCCAGATTTCATGCACAATTTGTTTTTCTGTTTTTGATCCTCATTGTGTTTTCCCTACGTACAGGAAATGATAATAAGTCTCCTACTAGTTTCGGTTCTGTAAATGACATGAACCTTGGCATGGAACTGGGTGAAGATGCTGTTACGGCAGAAGACAGTGATGATGGTGCAATTTCTGAGGCAGATGATGAAGATGTCTTATCTGTGAAAGGTCAACACCTTTCAGATGTATCTTCAATGATAAGGTAATTTATTTTAATTGACACTTTAGTCCCCTGTACAGGCCTTCGAACATATAATATGGTCTGAGGGTTTGTTATCCACAAATTTTCAAGAATAAAGAATGTTTTATAGACTTAAAAATAATGTCGTAGTGTGATGCTATCATTTAGAAATCTAACTTTAGCTTAGGGTTTGGAACAATCCTTCTTGAAATAATAAAAGACAGTGGTGTTTATTTTTATTAATGATTATCTTATGACTTTAGGTTCTGATTTCTGAAGTAAGTACTGAATTTGTGCATCTTTAAGATACTTCATCCAAAGATACAACATTGTGAAAGTTTTATTGTATAGTTTTTTTGAATGGCGACTAAGCAATTTTTAGGTTTTTGTTGCGTAGAATCTATTGGCTTTTTTATTAACTTCTCTATTTGGGAGTCACTGTCACTTTGATTGGAGATGCCTTTTATGTCAGTTTGTGTAACTTTTAATTGAAAAATGTTACGAAATGAAAAAAAAACTACTAATCCATAAGGATAAATTTTGAATTTAGAAAAAAAAAAACGAGAGGATTTTTGGGATGGAGGTGTGATAGGTGTCAAGACATAAGGAGTAGATCATTTATTTATTCAGTTTTTTGTTCCTAACTTGGTTTTACGTTTGAGTTATCAGTTATGGCCTGTAGTTTCTGTGTGCTACCTAGAGGAATAGCCCTTCCCTCTATATCATTATTTTATGTGGGAAATAAATTAAAATTCTTATCAAAATAATAATAATGATGATGATTATGATGATGCTAACTTTTTATTATTGTTATATTCAGCCTTGCAAAACTTCTTGGGTAAGCATAGATATCCTCTTATCTGTCGTGACTAAGTTTTTTGCCTATACTTCTACTTGTAATATCGTGAAACCTGTAAATATATGCCATCTTTTTGCATTTTCATCTTTTCAGGTATCTAAAAAGCAATTATTTTGGAATATACCATCACATGAATGTATGCCCATGTTTCTTTGTCTTCAAAAGAATTGCCCATGTTTCTTTGTCTTCAAAAGAATTACTCTATCCACCTAATCAATTTATATAAAGTGAAACCCTCATCCTTATGATTTCTTCATGACTTCTTTTCTTTCTCTAAGAAGCACATGCTCTTGAAAAAATCCTTCTTTAATGAATCTATGCTCAACATTTAATTTTGCAGAAGAAATCTATGTAATATTTTGTCTTTGTGTCCAAAAGCAAAATCTAACGTCTGCCTTCACAATATTATTATCTTTAATTCATAGAATTGGCTGTCAGCCAAGGGTTGATGGGGAGGAGCTAATAAGAGTTTTTTTATACACCATTTGTCAAGGAACACCCTTCACATTTATGGTTTCACATTGTTTAAGAAAAGTTGCTTTTTTTTAAACCAATTTTGTTGACTTTCTTAAGGTAACTTGGTGTTTTTAGGTAATAAATAAATAGGAAAGTGTGTTATGTGTGTTGGGTGAAGATGACAAATTTGAAATTAAAGTTCATTTTGGCGTTATTGGATTGATTGGGACATTTCCATTTTCCACTTTTGGGGTGTGAAGGGTATTGTGGGATAAACAAATGAAAAAAGTATGAAGTGTTTTATGAAACGAAGGGAGTATAAATTTTCGTTAATAATCGTAACAGATAAGATTGCGGGAGGTATTGATGCAATACAGATATTTTCCACATTGTTAATCGTACTCTACTTTATCCAAAATCAATATTTGTATTTCCCTTGATTTACAGTCAAGTTGTTCCTGTTAAGCATACTGCGGTTGGCCGTAAAAGAATTATTTTAATGTTAATATTCTGACTTAAATCGAATGCTTCTTTTCTATTCCTACTCAACATTACATGTGGATGTTTTTGCTTGCAGTAATTTCGACAATCGTATGAGTTACAAACTAACATCTTCCGAGGTTAACTGTTTATTGGAAAAAAAGTGGAGATACACCTGGAAGGTTCCGGCTTTTAACATATCAAATTGTTATTGGAGAGGAACAGGAGCATGCTTTGTTGAGGTTTTTCTCACGTTGCCTTTCCCTTTTCCTTTTTCATGCAATCAGTCTTCATCTTAATAATCTAGACGATACATTTTTCAATTGCATTGTTATGTGATTGAAATTGCCTTTTGTACTTCCAAGCAAAATTTCAGCGTTAATAATCCTTACACTGTTCTTTTTGCTCGAGTGAATGATGCAGACTCAAATAGTTGTTTGCTGTTTCCTAGAGTTTCTTGCTGCAGTAAAAATTCCCAATTTATTATTTGATATAGCTATAATTGGACCTAAAGGTTAAGACATCGCTTATCATACAGCTCTGCAAGTTATCATATTATATTTGCAAAAATTGCTAAATCAATTTTAAGGGGCTTTGAACATGGAAGACATGCTTGATCAAATTCACATGCTACTTTTATTGGATGGACGTATTGCTAATCTCTTAATAAGAGGACAGGGAAAACTCAGCATACTATTTGTTTTCCATTCTCAATATTTTTGAATAATGTATAAGTTTAATGATTTCTTCAGTTTTTTGTGTCTGAAGGTGAATAAGCACAGTAGTGTGGTGCCATTTACCCTCACTTTTAAATAAGGGATCAGACAAGTATATATGCCTAGTCATTGGGCTTTGGAATTGGTGTACTTGACTTATAAATGTATTTGGCCTTCTTGCTATCTATCGATATTTGGTTCCTAGTGTAAGATGATTTGTGTTGCCTTCTTCTTTACCTCTTTTTTAATCATTTTATTATGGTGCAGTTGGATTTTGAGGCTGAGAATTACAAGTATGGAAGAAAATTGATTTATGTAAATGTTGCAGCTAGATGACCCTTAAAAGCCTTTGAATATAGTATCATTTTGGTTCTATTGGTTATGGTGAATGAATTTACTGACTTTTTGATATATACTCTCTCAGTCCTATTACACTTTTCACACTCCAGAAATTGTAAAAGCTTCGTAACAAATAACCTCTCAATGCATTTCTAAAGTGCCACCCTTGCCTAACACGCATAACTAACTTTATTGTTTATTTATTACTCAAAAAGACTACATAACCTCAAAAGTCAATAAAGTTGCTCCAAAAAGCTAATCTTCTTGAACTTTGTATCTACAGCAAGTGTGAAGAGACAATTGGGATAGAGGGAGTAACTACCTTGTGTGTATTTTTCACGAAATTGCCATCAAGAAATTTGATCATATCACTTGTCTCTGTTTATCTCTTTTTAATTAATTCGTACAAACTAATGATTATATTTGTTAAATCTCGTGTGATCTGCTTAAATTGTTTCTTTGGTTTTTACTATTTTAGATGAATAAAAATATATTGCTTGTAAGTAAAGTTTCTCATGTAGGATTTGGATACAAAATCTTATTATGGCCTGAAGCAAAAGCTATACAAGCATTGGTTTGAAATCTACGAAGCATCAGGTGGTTCTCATTTTCATCAATCCAAACAGAGATCATTTTATACTATGTGTAAGTGAATTTAATAAAAGCTGTTCTTTAGCATATTTTGATTTAGCTTCAGGCATTGCTATTATATTTTTCCTTGACATTATTGTTATCGGGGAAGTGTGTTGAGCCCATAGTTGTTAAAAGCGAGAGGCGCACCTAGGCGCACAGACCCCTATGTGCGCCTGAGGCGCAAGGCGCAAGGCGCCCGAGCTACATTTTGCCCAAAACTTAATTTACAATGTATATACACAAATATATCCTACTTACAATCATATTACCTAACTAAACTAAAGTAAAAATCACACAACATCACATAATGATACAGAATAATTCATAATAGCATTATAACAGATAAAACATACACACAAATAAAGTTCAAGTAAGCGGCAGATGGTGGAGGTGAAGGCATCCCACCTTTTTGTCTTTGTTTTGAAAGTTCAAGTACTAAAACCCTAACCCTAATTCTCTATTTATTTCATTTTATAAGTGGGCTGTCCATTATTATCTTAAAAACGTGTAAACCCTTTAATAATTGAGTACCAACTTCAAAAAAATTAAAAAAAAAAAAGGTTGTTGAAGAGGCGCGCGCCTTTGATACATGAGCCTGGAATAGCAAAAAATCAACAATCTAGGCGCAGACCCCTGAGCCTAAGCGCCTGAGGCGCGCCTTTAACAACTATGGTTGAGCCTTATAGCAGTTGAGGCACAATGCAAATATCTTGAACATGGGATCAGAGAATGAGCGAAGGATTAATATAATAATTGGGACATATTGATCTAATGTGACAAGCGTCAGTGACACATAAATATGACATGGTAGCACAAATATGGCGCCAATTGAACATGAGCAAAAATGAAAATTGTGGAATAAAAACTAAATTTCAACTTCAATAGCACTAAAAGGTACATCAAACCTGAACGTTAGTTAACTATTCTATAATAAATTAATCATCATACACATTCTCTTCATGATCCTTGCATGGATCTTCCTTGTTATATGCTTCTTCCTCAAGTTCATCTTTTTCTTCATCTCTATGTTTTATAGAGACGTGGCAGATGCCTCTCACACTCTTTCCTTTCTGGCCTTTAAGCGGCCTAGCTGTAGAATTATAGGCTGACATTGTGAATTTTTGCCTGAGTATGTGACCCTCAACTCCAAAAGAGCTCCACCGATAACACTCCAAATCACATTATAAGTTCTTAACCTTGAAGTGCCAACTTATTTTTGCATTCTCAATCCATTGAGCAAACCAGTCATCAATGTCTTTTGAAGAGACGATCAAAATGATCATGTGCATCATCTGACAACTCTCTGATCAGTGTTCTCTACCCATTTGTTGTAGAACTTCTATTGCAAAATAAATAATATTATTTTTATATAAATACTCAACTCACTGACTGCAAGCATGAGCAGGTTTTGCATTGCTCATGTTGACTGAAATTGTGGATACTAAGTCACATAACTGTACAACCTTTCAAGTTTTCAACTGTTACACTCCAGAGGAATATTTAGATTGTGGTTTATGGACCATGTACTTGAGAGTTGAGAAGAACGTTGATGACCATAAAGGCTCATTTCCCATCCATTGCAGCCAAATTTATGATGTCATAGTGTGATTTCATTGTTTAGAAAGCTATAGAGCTGTTTAAATAAGCCTCCATGGCCGATACTTAACCCACCTAAATAGTGTGGTTTAGGTCTATAATTTGGAGCCTGTTGCTGGGTAGGTTCAGCGCACCTTTGATTTTTCTTTTAAGCATGGAGCCAAATTTTTTTTTTTAAATTTGATTTTTATTTTTCATATGAGATTATTGTGCTGTGTTTATCTATTATCTCTCTTCATAAGATGAAAAGGTTACATACTATTATACACAATATATAAAAACACATTCTTATAAATTTTAAAAATGTCATGGTTAGAATTCTTTTCTTAGAAAATCTTATAAAAGAAATTTGTGTTAATTATTTTTATTTGATTTCATCTCTAAAAGAAAAACTGACAAGAATAATAATTAAGGAAAAATAGGAGAAAAGGCAAATATATTCTGTATACATAAATTTTTGTATTGATGATTTTTTTTGCCCAATAACATTGCATAATTGTAATCTGTCATTTTGTGTTTCACATGAACTATGAGTTTGGTAAAAGAAAAAAAGTATTTTATCAATTTAAGGAGCACCAAAAAAAAAAAGAAAAAAGAAAAATTGACAACATTTATACTCTCCTAATTCCCAAAGCATTGCCAGATGGGGTTTGGGAGCTAGCCTGCCCTGTAGCTTGTTCTGACAGCTCTAAATTATATATATGAGGATATATATATATATATATATATATATATATATATATATATATATATATCCTATATGAATTAACTTTTATGCAAGTTCACTTTCTTGATACTTACATATGGGTGTCTTCTATTTTAATGTAAAAATGCGTCTCCTGAATGTTTTCATTATCTTATTGTTTCTAATATTGCATTTGACCTCTTGTTTCTACTGTTAAGTTAGTTTTTGTGAGGGGAGAGCGGTTGTGTCAGGCTGAACAATTTCCTTTGAACGTGTTTCCATATAAATTTAATTTGGAATTAATTTTTCTGTATGCTGTTAGTAATGTAATTTATTGTGTGGAAGTAGATGTTTATTTTATACCACTTGTAATTTTATGGTTTATAGGCAGCAGCTATTACGATATAATGCACCATAACAAGAAGCCATTTTACCTCAGAGGAATGGAAGAAGATTCAAATATCATGGATGCGTACCTCATGCATTCTGTATGTGGTTATGTTCATTTTTCATGACCAGCCAGCAAACTTTTGTGCTTGTTAAGCTTTTTTATTGTCTTATTCTGGAATCTCAATTTTTAGCTGTCATTGTGTTTTATGAATTAATTAAGCGATTATCTTGTGCAGTTGAATCATATTTTTAGAAGTAGGGATCTTATTGTTAAAAATGAAAGGAAATTGGCCAAAGAGCAAGAAAGTTTTTTTGATGATGCTTACCGGGATCGTGGGTACACTCGTCCTAAGGTTAACTTTTCTGCTTTCTTGGCATATAATCATAGGACATAATCTTGTGGATTTTATTTTTCTTAATGGTTTTAATGCAAGCATGTTGTGTCATGCTAATCTTGTTACAACTGAGAGCCCAAATTTTGTGTGGATATTGGAGGAGTGTCCTCTATATATGGGTGCAGGCTAATACTATCCCCCAGTTTCTATTGATAACCTGTAGGGAAGTTAAGTTGGAGAAATCTTAAACTGCTCATAACAATAATTTATTTATACTATTTTAAAAATTTCTGTAGCTATAATAAAATTATAAATAGTGAAAGATACACCCCTTCTTTGCTGGAGTTGTTGAGACCCTTCTTGGAGATGCACCAATTGTTATGATCTATTAAATGAAATACCTTCTGCAGGACTCGTCACAGAAAATTTGTGGCTTATAGAATAGTTATAGTTTGAAATGGCATAGAGAGGAAAAAATCTTGGATACCAGGGCCTAGAGAATGTTTAGTTTGTTTAAAGGAATTTTAAAATGGGATTTGGTTAAAAACATGTGAGGAATGATTCTCATTCCCCTCAATATGTTGAGAAATGAGGATTCCCATAATATTGGGAATCTAGTCGCCACTTATTATTCCATATTTTTACACCAAACACACACAAATCATTCCTTTTCCATTCCACCTTAAACTCTCCAACCAAGCAACAAACAATCATTCTTTTCCCATTCTTACCTCTCAAAACCCTTTGACCAACACCCCCTTGTTCTGTAACTATCTTCCCTTTATGTGTTTCCAAGTTTCCAACTTCTGAAAAATAGTGTTCATATGTCTTGGTATCCCCCGCTGTCCTGGGGTTCCTGCCAATGAGCCTGCACTTTGGTTGTCTACCTAGTACTTTTATCTATTTCATCTGAGTTGGCTATTATATAGTTGTTGCATATTCTTATTATATTTCTACTTTTGTGCAGGTTTTGATCCTTTTGCCTCTAGCTGGCATTGCACGTGGGGTTGTCAAAAGGTTGATTCAGTTGACTCCATCCAAGCATAAGGTAATGATTTATATGTGCAATGTGCTTTATATATTGGATATATTTGTTTTGAACTCCTGATCTATTCAAGTTTTGTATTAAAGATCCTTCAATTTAGCGGTAGAATATAGTGAGGTCTCTAAATGACCTTCCTGATCAACAAGTGTGCTAATGAATGGTTCTTATTGTTACTTAAAACTTAGTAATTTTTGTTTTGATTGTGTATGTCTCATGAATCAAGTTGCACGTGACCTTGGTTATTAATTTCTTATTAGATTTTTGCAGTAAACATTGTTGTACTTAAGCTTTAGTTTACATATATGTTTGAGGATAAGGCTGTGCATGCAGCATGTCAAAAAGTTGTGTTGCTGCATGGCCTTGGATTGCCAGTCAAATTGTTGTCTTCTTCACCACTAAGAAGCTTGTCCAGCATGAAATTTAATACAGCTGCTGCTGTTTTTGAGTTTGCAAGTTCAAAACTGATAAAAGTGCGCATGGTATCTATAAACTACTTTTCTTGTCAACACTTGTAGGTTATGTGTCTTGTATGTTAGAACAATTTGTGTTTTTCCATCTCTACAAATGAGCTTAAATCAGGTTTGGCATGAAATGTCTGCACTGTATGCAGGCCCAAGTAAATCCAGTTTAGATCATGCTGTTCTCAAATTATAAAGACGTCCATGATGAAAGTGTATCATCTCTGGTCATTGTGGATAAGATCAGAGCCAACTTGTCTAAAATGTTATTGTTTCTACCTTTATGATCCAATTTTAAATACTAGTCTTGTGGTTTATCAGTGTAGATCTGTAGTTCAAAACTGAAGATCAAATGTATACTCTTGAAAAGTTCTGGAATTTTTTATATTTATTCATCTTATAAATTATAAAAATTACGCATTTTATTTGTTACACACTCAACCAAAAAGGAAGAAAGAAATCAGTAAGTCATCACTATAATTGACTATCCCATGATTGAAGGTTCTAGTTGACTTCCCTTACACAATTAGACTTATTTTCTCCAAAAATCACCATTTCTTTAATTTTGCTTATATACATCCTTTGTTCATTTCTATCATCTGAAAGTGTTACTTTATTTGATGCTAATTGGGTTGATCATCTATTTGTAATTGTTGGGAGTAGACTGTAAGTTTCAGTTCAAACCAACTTGGATGACTATAGCTCTAACTGCCAGCTGAGTGCAAGTACATTTGGACACCTTGTACTCTAGTGGCCTCATTAAATGCTTATGATAATTGTATGCAGTCTTTGCTAAAATGCTGCCTTGAAGACTAACCTTAGAAGTGTTTCTACGTCATATTCATACCTTATGACGTGTGCAGATAGATTAATGTATATCGGTACAATATTGCTGAAGTCTACTGCCTGAACCTTGAAGAGGAAAAGAAAAGAGGCATGCTATGCTGCAATACTTAACATAGGTTGTAGTTGATTTTGAGCTAGATTTTGTTGCTAAACCTGAGTAGAGCTTTAGGGAAAAAATCACATTGATATCGAATTTGAAGAATAAATTCCTAACCACAGAGCAGTTATTTATAGGTTAGCTCTTAAATGAACATTTAGTTAGCCTTATTCTTAGACAGAAATATTTTGGTATATGGCTATTGATCTGAGCTCCCCATTTATTAAATGCCTTCTTAGAGACTTGCTATGGAGAATCCTTGAAATGTTGCAAAATGGTGTACTGTAGGACACAAATCTATCTATTTGAACCACGTTAGAAAAGTTCAAGCTTCTTTGTTATTTAATGCAATTATGCATTTATGAGACTCAGATCAGTGTAAGATTTGAACTAGAATAACTTGGGGAATTCAAAACATTTTTTGGTGTTGTTAAGTATATATATTCCCTTTAAAGATTTTTGGAATGATCTACTCTTTATAAGATTGTCTTTCTGCACTTGAATTTGATGTGTTGTTTTTACCTTACAAGGCGTTGATTTTGTTGCTTGATGATTATTTTCTTGTTATCATTGTGGAGAAATCTCAAGTGAGATTGGCTTGAATGCATCTGTCAGTGATGCCTTATGCGTAGGTTATACTTCTTTAATAAGAACCTGTGTTGTCAAGATAATTAAATCTTTCCCCCTCAGGCTAATGTCGAGAATTTGGAAAGATTTTATGAGGAGTTTGGTTCTGGAAGGATCGAGCACAAGGATGATGTTCATGATCCAGAAATCTCTAAACCCAAAAACTCTAAGAAACCTCATGACTTCCGAGCACTGTTTGAGGATAATGACAATGATCACTTTATGATAGGCATAAAGTATACCAAAAGGTAAGATTCTAGACATTGGCTTTGCTTACTTGAAAAGAAGAAAAAATTGAGAAGATCATTAAGAGGATTTCCTTACTGAATAGATCGTTTGCTGCCAATTGAGAATTGTTTTGTTTCTTAGATGTGGGTAATTGACGTGCACAGATGAAAATTGGAAACCATAAACCTTGGACATAACGTGGGATTTTTTTTGCAACTGTAGGTTCTTTCATGTCCTCATGTTTGATGGTATTGATTATAAATGTCAGATATCAGTTTTCTTGGATTTTTTTTTTTTAAGTTTTGGCTGCTTTTGGATGAATCAGAATACACTATAGTGCATGTATAAATGTCAGATATCAGTTTTCTTGGATTTTTTTTTTTAAGTTTTGGCTGCTTTTGGATGAATCAGAATACACTATAGTGCATGTATAAATGTCAGATATCAGTTTTCTTGGATTTTTTTTTTAAGTTTTGGTTGCTCTTGGATGAATCAGAATACACTATAGTGCATGTAGTTCATCTTTGTTGAATTAACATGATGCAGTTGATGACAAGTTGAAGTGATACTTTTCTGAGGCAGTGTCTAATGAAATTGAATCTCTCTGCATAGGGGTATTAAGTTATATGGTGATTTCTACACGTCTGACATGATTATTGCCTCTCCTCTCGGCTTAATCACTGTAAGTTTTTCCGTCTTCCAACTTTCTTGAAAGTCTTTCCACCTTCCCTTCTACAACTTGAGGGCATAAATTATAAAGTATATTATGTTTAGGTGAGGATGACAATTTTTAAATATATGTATATTTTGAGGTTATAAGATTTTGATGCTGTGTTTCCTTTTTTTGGTGGTGAAGTTTATTATGGGTGGGACGCACAGAAATAGAAGTGTGAAGTTTATTTTGGGACGAAGAGAGTGCATATTAATTTAAAATATTAAATTAAATATATTGATATTTTTAGTTTAAATCCAAATACATAATTTGTAAAAGTTGAAATTCAATTCATATAAATATTTTAATTTAAATAAAAAAAATAAATTTTAAAAATAAATAATTATATACATTTTAGTTTATTAATTAATTTTATATATTATTCAAATTAAAAATTAAAAACTTAAATGACAATTATTCAAATTATTTTATTTTACTCATTTCTTAAAATCTAAATATTTATATCCTCAAATATTACAACATATCATATTGTAAATTAACAATATTGAGGTTTTGAATATTCAATTTCATATTTTAGTAAAATATTTTTAAATATTATTGAATCATAGTTTAAGATGAAAACCTCTACTTTATATTTCGAAGACATGATTGTATTAAGTAACATGTTTTTAACATTAATTATATTTATATTTTGACGTTTACTGTAAGAATAGTTAAAAACGATTGTAGTCCTGACATTATTCGTGGCTGACCCTCATAATTTCTTTTTTCAAGTTTTTATTTTTTTTAATTTATAATCTGGAATTATTTATCCATCAGAGCTTGTTTATCCAAAACTTTTCTTTGTTCTTTAGATTTTCTTCTCTTTCCTCCTCTTGTCTGAATGTCAATGTTGTGTGTATTTGTAAGTGGTTACATGTGAATTTGAGTGTGAATAGAATGAGGTGTGCAAAGTAATTGATAATTGAACGTGTGAAATTTTAATGTTTAGTGGATAAGGTTAAAATTGTCATTTTATGGACTAAATTATTTTTAGGGTGCTCTTTAGAATGTTTTGGGTGGCAAAAGAAAAAGTAAAGTAGGTGAGAAATATGTAGGCCAAGTTTTCACAAGTGGATAGAAAGAGCGAGCGAGAGAAAGAAAAGTGAGTGAGAGATGTGCTGCTCATAAGAGAAACTCATCTTATAACCAATGCTTCCTTTTTTTTATTTTTTTTATTTCCCATGAAAAATTGAAAATAAGATATCTCATTGGCAAACACACCCTTGATATCATTCTATAACTTGATGTTTTGCTGTAATCTAATTCTAAGGGGAATAATTGATTTTTGACTGTTCAACTTTTCTGCTATAGAAAATTGGGGAGGCAGAAGTTCAAAAGGAAAAAGATGTTGATTATCTCTCTTCAATAGAGGTAAGTAATTTAAAAAAAAATGGATATTGGTATGTCAGGTTAAATGATTGCCATACTAATGATGTATGGAAATATTTGACAGATCTTAATCATTGACAATGCAGATGTCATGTTGATGCAGGTTTGTGTCTGATTCATGCAATAAATGTCCCCAAAACTTTATTATTGTGTGTTTATTACTGATTGTTGAGTGTTTTAATTTGCATTTCTTTATATGAAATTCTCCAGAATTGGTCTCATGTAAATACAGTTGTTCAACAATTGAATGGGCTACCATCAAAGCAACATGGAGCTGACATTATGCGGATAAGGCCTTGGTATGCATATGTCTGTTTATCAATTCACATGTAGAATGTATGATGGTTTGCACGCCTTTGGCAATGATTTTCTGTACGTGCTAGCTTGATTTGAAAAACTCGTGTATAGGAATTTCATATTCTGCAAAAGATTATTAACTGTTAGAATGTCTCGTGCCAGTATGCATAATAATCTATACTTTGCATCAACTACTCAGATCCATTCAGTTGCATTGCATGCGCAATTACTTTTACCCATATTGATGGTGATTAGAAAGGTTTTCTATTTAGTTGAGAGGTTATGTATCTTTTTATGTTGATAAGCTCTTTTGTTGTTGGACTCTTATAAATTGAATTTGTTTCTATTAAATGTTTTCATTTCTTAGGTATTTAGATGGACAAGCACGTTTCTATCGGCAGACAATCCTCATAGGTTCTCATACAAATCCAGGTACATTTAGAATTTCATCTTTTAACCTTTGTGTTAGCAATGAAATTGAGCTATCTATGGGAGATCTTTGAAGAAACAAGGACTACTTGGCAGAAATTCATATTAAAAAATAATCAATGGCTTCATATCCAGATGAAGAGACATGTCTACGCTACAACTAATATTAACAATGCATGTATCCAGATGCTAAAAGATTGTGATGTGAAAGAAAGAAAGAACAATAAGAAAAGAAGAAATGAATAGCAAGATCAACTCATGTGTTATTGGTCTTGGTCTTGGTGTTATTTCACATGTCAACTCATATGTGCAAATCTTATATTGCTCTTGGTGTTATTTGTTATTCTTACATTATTTTCTCTTGTTTCCTACAGAAATCAACTCATTGTTTAATCAGCATTGCCTTAACTACCAGGGAAAGGTTTGCACATATTTTATGTATTGCATATTAAATTCTTGCAATGTGCTACTAAGTTTGTTTGTCGTAGTTAACACTTTAACTGCTCTTTCTCCTGTGCTTTAGATTAAACTGTCTTTTTCCAGGATTCCTCCCTACACTTCTCATTTTTGGTTTAATATCACTGCCAGTATCTTTCCAATTTTATAACTCTGCAGAAAAGACAAACTTCATGAAATACGGTTTCAGAGGTTTTTTGTTTGCTTCAAGTATCATTGTTAGCGTGTTTTCCAATCATCAACTTTATTCACATTGTCCCAATTCTTTGTAATATTCTTTTTGTTTTTTAAGATCTGGTTTTAAGATTTTGAATTTCTTATACTTCTTTACTTGGGGATTTTGAAATCTAGTTTCAGAAACTACCACCTATCAATCCTATTAATTAATGTTATAATGCACCCACCTTATGTACATTCTCTCTAAATTCATGCCTTTTCAGCTCGTTCTCTCTCCTCTCTCATCAATTATCTAGCATCAAATAATAATATAACAATACCCTAAGAACACATCTGACTAACCCTCTTCACACGTCACCACCCCTGTGATGTTTGACAAACACGCTATATTACTTTTGATAAGGAAACCCAATAAAGATATACCCTTTAGGGTTCCAAAAGACACCCAGGACCATTACTGGTTGAAATCAATTACTAGGCTACATTTTTTTATACTTGCAATTTGCAAGTATGTGCTATCTAATTAATAAACTTACAAATTTTTGAGAGCTAATTAGTTAAGTATCAATATTGCTACAATTTTAAATTGATAGGACTAATTTTGCCCCCACCCCCAAAAAAAGAAAAAAGTTAGAAGGACTAAAAATTGATAAAATAAAAAGATAATTGACTACTTTTGAGACAACATATACATTAGCATGACTAGTTGCAATTTTCTTAACCAATTATCATTTGGGAGAATATACTCATTACTTAAATGAAAATAATTTCTCTTTGGGCTAGATTTATAAATAATAGAGGGTTGCAGGCCTAGCATACATGATTACATTCAGAAGCCCTTTGAAAGTTATTTCTTGAGTAAATACATGGTCAGACCTAACATCAATTAGCAATTTTTGTGTCATGCTATCATGTCGTGTCTAAAGTTTCCACCCTTAGGTTGGGGGCGGGGGAGGAGGAGTTTGGTTTTTGTTTATTTGTTTTCTCTCTTATCATATCGTGTCAATTAATGGAGAAATGAGTAAATAGAAAAATAGTCTTAGGAAAAGTAACTGGAATTTCAGAACCATGTTTTGACATCCCACACTGGAGTGTACTCATTGGAGGGAAGAACACTGACCAACTCAAGTGAGTTTCCATCCTATAAACAATTTGTGAAGCATATTGACTCAAATTGTTTGAAGATGAGTATTCTGTTCATGATATTACCTTTTTTAAAATCTGAGTATTCTTTTCCATGAATCTCAGCAAATCTGAGATAAATGAACATTTCAGGATCATAACGTTTTTTTTTTTATATCTGATTCTCTCTATATGTATATTCTGCACTTGGGCTCATCAGACAACCTCACTAGCAAAATGTTCTTTCCCCTTATATATATATATATATATATATATATATATATATATATATATATATATATCCGCCTTCACCTCCCCTCCTTCCCCCCCCCCCCCCCACCTTTCCCGTAGGTTTTCCCTCTTATACTTCATACCATCCTATTGTGCTGGTATCGGGATGGTTTTGGAGAAGGGGCTGCTCAACTGTTTATTGAACCATCGAGTGACGTTAAACTGATGGCAATACCTTTTTCTTATTAGATAAGATGGACTTTTGCTTACTTGCCATTCCTGAGAATAAGCTGAGCGTTTTTCCTGGGAAAATACTCTTAAATCTCTTGTTTTTCACAACCACAATATTTTCGTTAACTTGCATGGTTGATTAAAGCAATAGTATGTGTATTGCAGAAGCTGATAACATCACTTCTTTAGAAGCTTCTGCTCTGCAGGGAGTGAAATTCACGTGGATACTCAATATATATTTTATTTGTGTGGTTTTCCATCTGCTTGTTTAGAACCATTATGATGAAGTTTACTGTTGCAGGTCAAATTGGAGTGTCTGTATAAAGGCGTTCTTCCAAAAATATTAATTCAAGCTCGACAGGTTAGTATCTCTTGTGGAATCAGCATTTCCATTCAATGAAGTAAAATTTTGTAATAAGCCTAATTTGCTATAATTTGTCACTAGGTTTGTGTTAATTGCTACTGTGTAACTTTATGCTTGACTAAGCCTGCAATAAGTATTTATTTTTATTCTTTGAAATTGGCATTGTCTCAAACCCCAATTTGTATATGAACGTGTTTTTGTTTCTTAATTTGAGCTTTGCATACGAATGCGTATGTTCAAGCAAGAGGATGTCTTATATAGTTTTTAATGATCTATTCATATGCTTCAATTGAAAGGCTATAATAAACTGACACCAAATCTCTCTCGGGCATTTTCCCTGTACGTGCTGCATCTTATAAATTAATCCATGATCTTAAAAAATAAATATAAATTTATATTGATATATGCTATCAATCAACTAACAATTTCATGGTCTTATACTTTACAGATTTATGAGCGTTTTGAAATTGAATCAATAGTTGAAGCCGATGATGTTCGTCTTAAATATTTTTCAGAGAAGGTATGGCCAGTGTATCACCTGCATATTTCAGTTTTATACTGCAGACTCAATCTTTTCTTGTTGCATTGATGAAACCAAGTTTAAAGTCTTTATGAGTTGAAGCTATTACGATTTGACCTTCATCTTGATATTTTCTGGAATAAAAATTCTTGTTTGATTTCTTTTAAAAAATATATGCATTTCCTTAGTATTTAATTAGTAACTACTGAGATGCCGAGGTTGCCCTCTGAGTTTTATTGGGATAATGAACAGAGAGATAGATGCTTGCTGAATTATATGAAAAAAGTGATAAAATGAGTACACCTTCCTGTGATAACGTATACTCCCTCCATCCCTATCCCTCTAAATTGCACAAGTTTACTTTTTCAGGAAGATACTGTATTTACTTTTGTAGGGTAATGATGTAGCATTTTTAAGTAATAAATAAAATATGTATGTCACAAATGATGACAATTTTGAAATTAAGGTGTATTAATAGGTGTTAAAAGTGCTTATACCATGTTAGGATTGTTCACAATTTAGTAGGGTGGATGAAAATAGAAATTGGTCACAATTTAGAGGTGTTACCATATCCCATGGTTTCACATGCAAGTGTGGAAGGGCATATAAGTGAGGGTCAACACTTCACCCTTTTAGCGACGGTTTTGGGTTAAGTTAGGGCTTCCTAGCTTTATTGCGTAACAATTTGGTCCAACCTGCAAGATTTGCACATGCCGCGGGAAGGGGCTACCCGAAGGTGGGCCTAGGGGTGGCAATCTCGGATGTGGGCCCGAGGGTGGTTGCTACCCGGAATTGTGGGCCTTGTCGTGTGGGTTGCCACCCGGATTGTGTCATCCGTGGACCTTCGGTTTGAAAGGGGATGGTTTGTTACGATATCCCATATCGGTTCCACACGCAAGTGAGAGGGTATGTAATTGGGGGTCAACCCTTTACCTCAGCCATGATTTTGGGCCCGTCGGATCAAATTATTAGGCATATAAGCTAGGAGCCCTAACTTAGTTCAAAACCATGGCTGGGAGAAGGTTGACCCCCCACTTATATGCCCTTCCACACATGCATGTGGGATATCGTAACAATCCATTCCCATTTGAACTGGACGTCCATGGATGGCACACTGCAGGTGGTAACCCATACACCAAGGTCCACAACTCCCTTGGCCCACCATCGGATAGCCCCTTCCCATGGCCCGTCCGGATCCAGCAAGTCGGACCAAATTGTTAGGAAATCAAACTAGGTAGCCCTAACTTAACCTAAATTCATGGTTGAAGGTGAAGGGTTGACCCCCCACTCATACACCCTTCCACATTTACGTGTGTGGGATATTGAAACAAGAGGGATGGAGGGAGTATTACTTTAGAATGCTAATATTCGGTTAATTGGTGCCAGCATTTTAAGTGGAAGCTCATTGTTGATTCATGTTATTAAAATACATTTCATGAATTGTTTCAAGTATTCTGAAATTTTAATTAGTGCTTGAATCAAAAAAATTTGTTGAAGCGGTACTGCACGCGTTAGTTATTTAGTGTCACCTAGATAAGTCAAATAAGATATGTCTTTTAGCTAATTTGAAACTTAGGAGGGTGTTGGTTGATAGTTGGGCTTTTTGTTATTCAACTGTAACAGAATTTTCTGGATTCATCAACTTGAACCTTCTTAATAACTCTTTGGGGTATTCTACCATCAGCAATTCATAAAGTTGCATTGTATTTCGTACTATGTTGTCCTATCTAACTGTATTTATTCGAGGAAAATCATATTCACGTGAAGAGTTTTTATTTGCAGGTTTTTCCAAAGATAAAAGATTCGGTACAGGTTAGAGCAGACTCTCTCTCTCTCTCTCTCTCTATATATATATATGTGTGTGTGTGTGTGTGTGTGTATACTTTTCTATGCTAGTTTGATTCAATTACCATTATCAAAGCAGTGATGGTGTTCCTATGAACTTTTTCTTTTACAGCACGGAGCAATGATATTTGTTAGTTCTTACTTCGAGTTTGTCCGACTTAGGAATTATTTGAAGTCTCAAGAGGCTTCATTCTGCTCGTTTGGAGAGTAAGCAAATTCTTTTCTTTTTATTATCTCTGTAATTCTGTTGCAGCTTGTTGTATAAAATTGATTCCTGCATGCATTATAAATTTGTGTTCATTTTCTTGAGAGATTATTCTTTCTTTTCATCCAGGTACATAAAACAGAATGACATCTCTCGTGTGAGGGGTCAGTTTTTCAGGGGAGAAAAGAAAATTATGCTGTACACTGAGAGAGCCCATTTCTACTACAGATACAAGGTCTGGTTTTCAATGAACTCTCATATTGTTAGTTGGTTTATGCATTATGTTTTTGGAAGTCCTTTGAGAAACTCAAAACTTTTCGTTGGTTTTTTGAACTCCAAACCTGAGTTTCCAAAGATCAACAAAAGAGTAAAATAGTAATATAGCACATCGGTGCACACATATTTTTATGTAAGCATGCTTTTGTCCTTAAGATCAGATCCTACTCTTCGGAGGACGAGTTGATAAAAAAATATAACTGAATTAATGCCCTATAACCTCTATCTATCAAAATCAAATCAGTCATATCATTTTCTTGACAAATTGAATTAATGCCCTTTTTCAGAGTTTGATTAAATTAAAATATGCTAAAGTGATGCCTCACCTTAGAAATATTAGTTTATAGAATTCGGTTATGATATCCTTGAAACTATTAAATATCAAGTAGTACAGAACCCTGCATTACACTGATGTAAAATTTATAATTTCATTTCAATTTATTATTAGCGTTAATATATATATTAAAATTTTGGCAAAAACTTGTGTAAGACCGTCTCACGGATGGCCCCTGCATTACAGTGATGTAAAATTTATAATTTCATTTCAAATAATTATTAGCGTTAATATATATATTAAAATTTTGGCAAAGACTTCTGCGAGACCGTCTCACGGTTGGCTTTTGTAAGACAGATAAGAAGTGATAATATTTTAATGAAAAGTGATAACCAATTGATGAAAAGTGGTAACAGTGTAGTGTTTCATGATCAATTTATAGCATAGATAAAAAGTGATAACATTACTAGGAAAGTGATAACATTTTTAATAAAAACTGGTAACTAAATACGAACGTATATGTCTTACCGTGAGACGGGACCAAAACTGCCCCTAAAATTTTAATACATTTGATTTCTTAACTTTGAACAATCTTTTACAATAATAATTAAAAACAAAAAACAAAAAACAAAAAACAAAAAACAAAAAACAAAAAATAAAAATAAAACAAAGTCACTTTTGAGAAGGATAGATCCATAGATCCATGGATACATAATTTGATCCATATGATTTTTAGGTAACAAAGTAGTGATTTTAAGGTAGTTAAAGGATGATTTACTAACGAGTGATTCATTCAAGTTTGGTTTTATGGTGGTTATGTTAATTCATTAAGGTATGCGCGTTTAATTTTGTTATATATTGAGTCCCTTATGAAAAATATAAAAACATAGAATAAAATTCATTAATCTTAGGTTTATGTTATAAAATTATCTCAAACCAATTGTTGTATAAATTTCAGTTGCATAAAATTTTTGGGCAAATTATTCCTTGCGCTCATGTTACTCCTAAGTATATGAAAAATTACGCCATAGAGTGATGAGTTATTGCTCTTTTGAATGAAAATATCACTCTTTGTCAAATGATATGCTGTGATTTTCTTATATTCGTGTTGAGATGAGTAATATTTTCCATTTAGATGAATAATAGTTTATTACTCTAAAGAGTAATTTTTCATGTACTAAATAGTAATTTTGGTAAAACCAGAATGTGCTTATATGAGTTCATATGACACAAGCTCAAATGTTTTATGTGGATCAACTAATTTTTTGGATAATGAATAAGACTAAATAAGTAAAAAACTGAGAATTATATAAAAGTAGAATAAATAAATTATGAAAATTTTATATTTTGATTAGTTAATTTATTGGAATAATTAATTGAGATAATATAATCTGTTCATGTTTTGATTTCTCAATTATAGGATATTATCAAATTTTAAGAAGTTTGAGCGACAAAATCAATTGGTTTTATTAAAGTTCATTAAGTGTTGGTAGAATAATTCGATTAGGGACAATAAATCTTTCATATATTTCATAAAAGTAAATAAATAAGTAAAAAACAAATACAACAATATCCATAATAAATTAATCAAATAAAACAATCTAATATTTGTGATGAGAAATCACAAATCATCTCATATTTATTAAGAGGGTAAAGTCTCCTGTGGCCATACACCCAGATTCGATTCGACCTAAAATCCTTATTATTAAAAAATTAAATTTCCTTTCACATAAAAACTAATACTTTTGACTTCTAAAGTTTAAAAATTAATTTTCTTAGCCAACGAAAATTATTGCATATATCAAATTATACAACTAAATGACATAACATATCAATATTGTTTTTTCTGAGATAGCATTTTACTGTATGCTCCATTGAAATCTTGACTCTCTGCCAAGTAAACATACTATTTTTATTGTTAATCATTTTCTCCTTTCATGCTATATGTGTAAGGCTTAAAACCTTTTCCTTTTTTTTTTCCTTCCAAGTAGATTCGTGGTGTAAAACATTTAATAATGTACTCCCTGCCAGAGAGAAAAGAATTTTACCCTGAGGTACGTCTCCTCTAGCAGTTTATTACTTTTCTTGATTATGTAAACATTCTTTTTATTTTATTACGTGTTGTACAGATTGTTAACTTGCTGGAAGAATCTGACAGCATGAATTGCAGAGTATTATTTTCTCATTTGGATCATCTCCGGGTATAACTTTTTACTTTTTTAAGCTGTCCAAGTATTTTTAGATCATCTGTTCTCTAGAGAGATTAATATCCAAATTGATTTTTCTATATTAAATCATGTATATCACCTTTTCTTCAGTTTTGATAGGGATCTAAGATATTCAGTCTCATAACCTTTTGAATCCTGATAATCTATCTCAAACCATACTTTATACCCTGCATGCAATTTTTACAAACACAATAGTTTTTGCATTTAAACAATAGTGTATACCAAAATTAAGATGTTTGATTTACAATTTTCCTTTTAAAATCAGATTTTCATTTCTTCCTGCATGTAGGGATGTTAATACAAAGGGTTAATTGCAAGAAAAATCACGAACTTTGCTCCTATTGCAAATTAATCCCCACCTTTGAGAAATTGCAAAAAAGAACACACATTTAAGCATTGTTGCAAAACACACCCAATTTGTGACTTAAAAGTAGGGTTTTTTTTTTTGAGAATTTGGGTGCGTTTTGCAACAATATTTAGAGGTGGTGTTCTTTTCTGCAATTTTTCAAAGGTGAGAATTAATTTGCAATTGGAGTAAAGTTTGAGATTTTTTTTGCAATTAACCTTGAACAAATAGTGTATTACCAATTAAGATGCTTTGCATGAAAAACCACAAGCCTAGCTCGAGTCTAGATATCGAGCTTGATAATTTTATTGATATTGAGATGGTGTTTAGCTAAAGAAAGCTCTCAATAGGTCTCATTTATCCAACTTGTGTATATATTTGTGAATACATTCATGAACATGCTAATTTGTTACATTAATGAACGTGCTCATTTGTTGAGCTCAAGAACATGTTTGGAACGATATGTCCTTGAAGAGTTCTAAGTTAATTGTTTTTTTCAGGCTCAAGTTGTTTTTTTCAGGCTCTAACACTTGAGCTAGGGTTGTTAAAATTGCTAATGAACTTTTTGTGAGTTGAGATCGAGCTATTTGTGAACTCCAATTTGTTCATTCAAATTGAACTCGAACCCTAAGATTAACATTTGATTCTAGATGGAGTCCATCATGCAACTCTCAATTTTTAGCGTCTTTTCTGGAAGACATACAGATTACATTATTCTTTTTATTAATTTATTTGTGCTAAATTGTAGCTTGAGAGAATAGTTGGTTCTGCTGCTGCAAAAAGAATGACCAATTCAGAAAAAGGGGTCTTTGTTTTTGCATAGAAGGGGTTCTCAATCTCATGGTTTGCACGATGGTTTGCGACTAAATCTACACTTTGATACCTCATGATCCAAGCGAAAATGGAATGAATGCATGGGGTTTACATGTATCAAACAATGACTTCAATTGAAATGAAATTTTGAGTTTTAGATCAATCAGCATACATGTGGTGGTGGTATCACTAATGCATGACGTGTAATCTGGAAGCCTTTCACTTCATAAACACTTGCGTTATATGCACAGTTTTGAAATGAAGCTGCAAATTTGTATGCACATTGCAAGGTCATCTGCCCTTTATACTAAATTCATTATTCAATGCAGTCCAAGTGCTCTTCATATAAGTGGTAAGAATTTTTGTATGGATCCCAAAGGATATGACGGAAGTATGGGGAATCGGGTGGGATTTTGACAATTTTAAACACTACAAGTTATTCTTTTATTAATCAGGGTGCACGACGAATTCTCTTTATTTATTAGTATGTTTATTGTCTATAGGTAATTAAAGTATATTATTAGTGAATTTTATTATAAAATCTTAAAAATATTTTTTAATTTATCTTTTATCATATTTAATAAAATATATTTAATTATCATACTTTATCATATATCTATTTTAATAATGGAATGACTGTTTAATAATCATCTCACATAGGCAATAGTGATTTTTGTTGTATAGTTTTTCAAATTATGGATAATTTCTCATTTGAAAAGCCTTCAATACTCGTCTCATAATTCATCCTACGACATAAAATCTCGTGAATTTGCCTTAATTTTTTCACGTTTTGATTTATTGTGTTAATTTTAGAGAGTAGGAAGGTCTTTAAATCAGATTGAATTTTGACAAAAAAAAAACAAATCAAATTTACTGCGTGTAAAAAGATGATGAAAAATCACTGCATTCAAGAGCCAAAAAAGCATATACATGAAAAATAAAAAGGACAATTTGCCCAGTGCAATTTGATCTCAAATTCTAATAAGGTTACATCAAGGGCAGCAAATTCATGGCAATCACATCAAAAAATCGCCCGAATCAAGCTCACAAAAAAAATACAGCCTTCCTAATCCACAATCTTAACAACATGATTCAAAATACCATGTTACATTTCTCTCTTTGCCAACTCTGCTACAAACAGCCTCAGTATCCACAATTACCTGTTTCATCATCAGTTTGTATAACTATTGTCTTCCCTACCCTACTCAGGTAGACCCATTTGATTTATTAATGTACTCCACCACGTCACGATTTATCTCATCGAGGAAGGAAACGAAACCCATGACACTCGTAAATCCACTTCCTTCGACGTCCTGTTCCTCTATAAGATAGTTCTCAAATGCCGTCGCATCATCATGCCCACCCCTGATAAAAATGAGCTTAGGAGTAATGATCCGCTCTTGCTTTACTGTGTTGATTGTACTTCTCAAAAGACCTGGTTTACAGAGATGAAATTAAAATTTTCGTCACAAGTACAAACACGACACATCTCTAATCTTCCAGAGACTGAAGCAGATTGAGAAGAATCACTTACAGTCCTGGGGCGGAGGGAAAGGAAGAGCAGCATCGGCCGTAGAAGAATAAAATACGATAAGAGTTGTAAATGCATCGAGGAAAAATATGGGGCTACCACTTGTTATTAGTGCAGCACGGCTTAAGGAATGGCGAGGAAATGCTTGTTTATCAGGAGTTTCATATGAGGCTAACAAAGGATATACTGCACGGCTAAGTGAAGAAGGTTCCAGAGCACTGCATCAAAGATATTATTTAAGTTCTAAAATGCTTCGTGGTACCACTATTAATCATCAAAGAAGAATGGTTATACGTTAGTTTG
Source organism: Pogostemon cablin (assembly GCA_023678885.1). Classification (NCBI taxonomy): domain Eukaryota; kingdom Viridiplantae; phylum Streptophyta; class Magnoliopsida; order Lamiales; family Lamiaceae; genus Pogostemon; species Pogostemon cablin. Next base: position 13,335,086 of record CM042986.1, on the reverse strand, counting down.
ACTAATAGCTCTGCATACGAAAAGTTAGATCAAACATTATCATTTAACATCTGAATACAATCAAAATTAAATGTGATTCACAAAGTACAAACTCAAAAATTAAACTAAACATGCAGGATTAATCAACCAACTAACCACTCTAAATAGTTATCAGAAATAAAGATCAAGACCTCGGTCCTGACAACTAAATGTGATGAACAGGCTAGAAGATATGCACCCATTTGATAAGCTTAGAAATCCAAATTCACATTCTTTTCAAATATTCAACAAACTAATTGCACTATTACAGTAATCACTAGCAATACCTGAACAGACACTGAAGATATATTCGGTAGTCTGGATGGACACCTTCTTCATGAAAGCGCAGAAGAGGATTCCGCAGCAAAGCAAAAATTAATCGTGGCAAAGGTTGAAGCTGAGGGCATTGGGTGAAAGCAACATCTACATGAGAAGGGGCTGAACTTCCTCTCCCATATTCAACAATCTTGAATGTGTCATTATATTGAGCCACAAGATTTACAAACCACTCATGTAATAAAATTCTACCCTCTCGAACGCCATTCTCCAAAGAGGACAAAATCACCTGAGATAGATTGGAAAGTTAAAAAAATAAAAATTTGAGTGGCCATCAAACTAGTAAATTTTTATACACATGCATTAAGGCCCCATGATAAGATGGGGAAAGGGAAAATTTACACAAATTTCATTTGATTGCAAAAGATAAAGTAACCTAGTATATCGTCGTAATTTATTACAGTAAGTTGTGAATATAGGATGTGCACTTCTTAGTCACATTCCATTAGGCTAATTTTTTCGAAAGCTTACAATGGGAAGGAACATATCATAAAGTAATATAATTGCCAGGTAAAGCCTACACTTAGGTACATATTGATACCCCTTCATTAAAAAAAAAAAAAAAGGAAAGCAATGAGGACTCTAGAAAGCTTTTTATTCATATGCTACGCCTACAGTGAAGATGGCACAATGCAGGTTTTTCCAACACAATCCAATCATATAGAATTTTCGGTAATAGTGAGAGTAAATTACAACCTTCAGGTAGTCAGAGTTTACCTCTTGAATAAGTATGGAAAGAACAACTTCAGGATCAACACTATCATAAATCTCATTAATATTTCGTGCAGTTCCAAATTGTATCGTTCTAATCCTTAGTTTTCTTTTCAGTGAATATGTAGCTCTGCATAAATTAGATCATATAAGAAATATAGAATCACTGGGGAAAAGTGTAAAGGTAGATGAATGGTGAAGATTCTTATACAAGCAAAAGCAAGGAAAGGCACGTAAGTATTGTTCAAGAATTGATCAAATTCAAGTTTATTGAAGTGTTGCTCAGCACTAGAATTTGTTTCCTCAGTATCAGCAGGAAAGGCACGTAAGTATTCACATTTTATACACAGCAGCTGATTCAGCCAGGCTGCAAAAAGCTGGCAGGATTGTTTTCGAAAAACTCAAAATAAATTTTCCATTTTCACAGTCAACGCACCATTAATTAGAGTTAGAACACTTATTTCATTTCTTGATGTCTAACTTAAAACTGTCTATGTGAATTAAAAAGAATTAACAAATCAACGAGCTGATGAAAAGATATTATTAATTAAAGGGTTCAGTTAGAGAATTAATGCATTTCAAAATTTACTATTCCATACATATTTATCCTGTTATTGAAAAGAAAAAAACGATTATTGATCACTATGATGAAGAATTATACAACTACATTTTTATAGCTCTTCAAGTATTTAGTCCTGCAGTTTGATTTCGAGTATGAATACAGGAACTAATTCAAGTTGATGAGCTTATCAACATACGAACTAAAATAAACCCACCCACCATCACCACCTACCTATCCAGTTCAGAAGTCACAAAATTCATAGTTTTTTGGAATAAAGCCAACTGCGTACGAAAACTCAGTGTACTCGTAATATCTCCTAATTATCACGTATATGTAGCTCTTCCTAGAGAACAAAATTACCAAGCTTTAACAGTCAAAATGCACTTACCTAAATTCTTAAAAGAAATCTATAAAGGAATAACTGCAGAAGAATACCTCTTAGAGAAATTTGAACCTGATATTGAGGGTTCATCGGGAGGCACAACCACCGTGTACTGAAATGCTATTTGTAATGTAGGAAGTTCTTTGCTGTGTCTGTAGAAAAATTGTCCATTGTGACATTTTAGAGAGATAACATAAGCAAGTATTAATTAAAAGGAGAAGAAGAAAAAAAAAACTAAATAGCATTCAAAATATACTTAGATTGTGTTTGAATTGAGTCATTTAAAAACGAAGGGATTTTAAATTAATTCATCTGAATTACTTTGTTTGGATGTATCATGGATTTATAAATGGAATTTCAAATCAATAGATTTCAAATCCATTAACAAAATTTTATTTACTTTTTCAAGTTATTAAAATTACAACATTTTATTTATAATTAATAAATAATAATAAGATTTTATAATTATATTCTATAAATATATCATATAAATAAACATTTTTAATTATATACAAAAAATTAATTTAATAAGATGGCTATAGTAAGATGTATACATATATCAATATCAAGAGAGAGGGGAAACGAGGGGGGTGGGTGGGTGATAGGAGGAAGGGGGTGGGGTCAGGAGTGTGGAGGTGCGGTAGTTACACAATGAAAGAATTTCAAATTACATTGTTTGAGTAAGGATTTGAAAATCCTTCCAATACAACTAAAAATAAATATCTAATTCAAATCCATGATTTGAAATTCATTCATTTAAAATCTTGGATTTATAAATCCGTAGATTTAATGATGGATTCAAACATGAGGGAGGGATTTATAAATCCCTCAATCTAAACACGACCTTAAAATTTTATTAAGCTGGCGCTTCTTTTGCAACTGAGCGTTTAATGGGGCATATCTCAACACAACAGGCAAATGTTATGTCCTAGAGGCCCCACTCATTATAGAATCGTTTAAATTCCATGAATGAAAAAAGCCTGAGTGAGTATCTAGAGCCGAGTAATACGTTGAAAAGAAATGATGGAAAGTGCTTGGGTTATTCACAACCAATAAAAAGCTAAACACACCTCCCACCTTTTTGGAGGTATCAGTTAGCACTGATGAAACACCTTTAAGACATTCAAATTCAGACATTCAAATTTCAATCAATGCTGACCAAGAAACTCAAGTCCTGTTTTATCACACTTGGGAGAAACATGTTGGTTTGACCAAATAGGACAGGACTATAGGGGCATGTTTCTGTGATAGAATGTTATCAGGTGAGAACAGCCCAACCAGGAAAGAAATGAAACTCAACCACAATGAAACAGGTAGTAAAATAATTAAAATTTTGGTCTGCAGCCCTTCCTCCACAATGATACGCAACATGCTAATGCTATGTAAGAAAGCAAAAATTATGAATGCTACTGTAGGCAATTAAAGGTACAATCAAATATCAACAGCAAGGCATATATCAAGTCATCGCAATTAACCCTTTTCTGTCCATCCGTTCATATTTCATAATATTTCCAATTAAGGTAAACTGCGCTGGCCACAGTTCCAGATTCAACAAAAAGTTTTAGTGCCTGAGAAAAAATCAAATGAAAAAAATAACAGAGATGGATTTTATTACCTGGAAAATCCCACATCATTTACAAAATCAAAGTCATAGGCATATGTGGCAAAAGAGTCACAGCAGATTATGTGTTGAACATTTTCATACTCTGGATCAGGGAAGAAATGCCCATACTGTAGGATCAAATGGAAACCTTTATTGCACTACGAATAATTAGCCAAAACAAAGTGTACAGGGCTGAGTCTTACAGAATGACTAATCTTAAATTCAGATGATGTTCTGACACGTAGAACACAATTGAAAGCATATGGCCGAATTAACATACGGTACCTGTAATCCGATCATTTAGACTATCATCCATCTATTGTCATATATTTTCATTAAAACTCCCATGCAATAACTAAACTTATCATTCTCAAGTTTGAGGATCATTTGAAGTAAATGACTTACATATCTTGAGGAAGTGTTGAATCGTCCGTATTTGAATATAGGAACAAAGAGCCTCCACTCTCAATGCTAAGAAACTTCAACGATGCCAAATCAGTGTACTCGTTTGTGACAGCAAATATATCCACACATACACCAGCTTGAACAGCAATAGCAGCCTGTGAGGTACACATTATCACCTATTCTTTCACATAACTCTTAGGTTTAAGCAAATTTCATAGATTAGCAAACTACCAAATCTTTATAGAATGGAGTCTGCTCAGGGAGTAAAGCACGGTCAGCATCCTCTCCTTTACTAGCATATTGCTCACCATACCGTCTGGTATCTAGCTGCCCAAGTCCATAATCTGGAGGGCCAGATAAAAAGGCAAAAACTCTGGCTGCACTTCAGTTTAGGGGAACGCAAACAGAAAGAGAATTAGTCCTCAACTAGGTCATAGCGTATGGAATCAATTAGAAAATATAAACCTAGGGGTAAAATATGCCTAAACCCTAAACCCTAGTAGGGGTAAAATATGCCTAAACCCTAAACCCTAGTAGGGGTAAAATATGACCTAAACCACAAGGTTAAATTACAACTATACCCTTAGAATTAATTTTTTTTTTAAAAAATGAAAGATGAAATGGAGGGGCTGTATGGTAATTAAAAGGGGAAGGGGGTGGCGTGGGTACAGGTCTCCGCAAAGTCGTAAGACCATGTATGGGGGCTGACGCCTGCCCAGTGCCGGAAGTCTACGCAAATGATTGTCAAATTATTATACCTAGTGCATATGTATTCCCATACTCTGATCCAAGATATTTGAGGAGAGCTTCCATTGCCACTCCAAAGCCTCGTCCGCCAAGTAAGACGCCATCCACGCCTTGACCAGCAGCTGTAGTTCGTTCCCATGAAGTTGTTGGTCTTAGAGTATCAAGTGCAGATGCAATAAGATCCTTACAGGTATCCACCTACAATATTGATAACTAAAGCTATGAGTGCTGAGTAGTCCAATTTCAAAGCTTCAGCCTCATCACAAGTTTTTAACAGAAAAGAATTTGAGAAGTACTAGATAATCTATATAAGTTAAAATAGCACCAGCATTACAAGAAAAAGAGAGAGAGAGAGAGAGAGAGAGAGAAAAGAACGATTAACATACTGGAGCCAAAAATGAAAGCAATGGCATAACATCTTCAAGCTCCATTGTTAGGTTTCCTTCTGGAGGTATAAATACATTCTTGACCACTGGAATTGGACCCTGAACATCATACAAGCCTATTTTGTGGCTGAAAGTAGCAAGACCAAAAAGTGATCCTGGACCAAGTGCTGTAGAATAACAAGAATAAGTACAGAATTCAACTTTTATAGCTAATGACTTGGACTTAGAAATCATTATAAAACAAAACCTTCTAAAGCTGCCAAAAGAGCACTTTTAGTGAGTTCCAAAAACTCTTCTGATGCTGCAAAAGTAGCGAATTTATTGAAATGAGTAGTTAGGCAACGATTAAATACATTAACAAACATGCATAGACATTAGAAATTCATTGAACTTGGATGCAATTTGAGGAAAATCACACTACTTCCAAACTCACAGGTAGATAGATTATAACCTTGGAAATTCCAATCAAGATGCAATGATCATTCACATAAAATTGACATCCCACTAATTCTTAGTGAATTAACATTAGGAAGATATTATTTCATAGCTACTGCATTTTAAAGTGAGTTTGAATTGCAAAATCTTATTGTATGATTTCCTAAATTGCATTGACATCTAAACATTTTCTATCATGATATATAGTACAATGCTCAATAATAAATCAGTCATTTGGTTCCCAAACTAAAGGGGAAAATCTACATAGATTTCATTGAACATAAATCAGTCATGATAAAAACAGTCAACAGATGCAATAATTTACCATAGAGCTATACAAAATCTTACAAGAGAGGTCAACCGCAGCAACATACACTGGTCTTGCCTGCATTTCTTCAGATCCTTCCACTGCCACAACAAATAGAACATGGAAAAATTACTAGCAACATAACACAGGTATCCACCTAATATTTGATATAATAAGAGTATAGGTGAAAGTCAACAATCTATGCATGCTGTAGAAAGGAGCAGATAGTATTAGTGCATCTCAGTTCAACAATTTCAGAGTGATATAATAATTAGAAAATCCACTAAAAATAAATGAAGAGAAGACATCAAAGAACAACTAATAAGCCAATTTTCTTCACAAGTAAATTGATAAGAGGGACAATCTCACATTGCCAGTATATGAAGTGCCTCAGACAAATAAACTAAGATGACTAATTCAATTACACAGAATTCAGCTGAACGGGAACAAGAATCATATCTCTTGGATACCTACTCATTAGCAGGCTAGATAAAATCGCAATACGATCGTAAGATGGAACATCATAAGGTTCATTAAAATTTTCAGGAAACTAACTAAGCATCTGATATAAGTAAACATTTTGATATGGCACCATATGTTCAAACTAAAATGCTCCAGCATTAAGATCGGAAAAATATATTAGTCAAAGCCAGGAAGGAATTAGATTCATTTATATCTCACTAAACGCATATCATGCTGCATAATGAGCGTTCTTACTACGCTTCTAGAAATTGAGAACCACGAAGAAAAAAAAATAACCAATTTACTAATTCTACAAACTCAAACAAGATCATAATTGAAAACCAGGAATTTACAAAAAACCAAAGTCATTACACGGCAATTCAAGGTCGACAAACGAAGACATGTTCTCGGGGCATGAATCAGGGAGCGAGTATCGGGAGATCGACTCCTTGGAGAGGCCATTGGTCGTTCCACATAGGGAGCAGTCCCAGGACCACTGGTCCTGTTCGCAATAGGTATTGTAATAAGCCCAACAATTCTCGCATCGCGGCAGCAATTCCCCGCCGGATCCGTACACCGGCGGGATGCCGTTCTCGTCCTTCGCCGCGAACGGCGCCAGCGTCACACCCCATGGCACGCCGCACAGCTCTTGCTCCCGTGGGTCGCCCGGGAACCGGCCCGTCGTCGGCCGAACCGCCATTCTGGATCCGAATCGGTGAATTCGGTTGGGGTATAAATGCACAGGATTGAGGTTTATTCGAGGTTTTCTTATTTTATTTTATTTTATTTTATTAACTAGGAGCAAGCGAGGTTTGGTTAATGGTTTCTGTTACGGAAATGAAAAGGCAGTGCTAGCGTAAGTCGAACCAATGGTCATTTCCCACGTTGGCATTTTGTGCCCCCACTACATAGAAAAGAAATGAAAATAAAATAAAAGAATTGAACGAGGGCGACTCAATTCAGCAAGGCACGGATATCTCGTGACTTTGTTACATGTAATACTCCCTCTATCTCATCTCTATCTTCACACTTTCTATTTTCGTTCATCTCATACTTAGATTCACCATTCAAAAAAAGAAATTTCACATTAGCCAACAACATCAAAAGTTATCTTAATTTCTAAAATAAAATATCACTCTCACTTAACACACATAACATACTTTATAATTTATTTATTACCTAAATATACCATAATACCCCTCAAAAGTCAATAAAGTTGGCCAAAAAGTAATTTTTCTTAAACTTCATATCTACAGTGTCGGTGAACTTAATCCGGGACGGAGGGAGTATTTTTCTTATTAACGACACGTGGCAGGCAGAGATATTCAATTCCTTGTCAGGATAAATTTTTTTTGCCCCATAAGTTTGGTCATGTACAATTTGTGCCCCAAAAAAGATAACATTTGGGCATTTGTCCCACTATTTCATAATTGCGTCAATGTTGCCCCGTTTTCGCCGGAATTTGACATTTTCGCCGGAATCGATTACGTGCATGTCACGTGACATCGGATTTGGCATTTCCCGGCGGGAATATTTTTTTGCCCCATAAGTTTGGTCATGTACACTTTTTGCCCCAAAAAAGATAAGATTTGGGCATTTGTTCCAATATTTTTATAGTTGAGCCAATGTTGCCCCATTTTTCCAGAAATTTGTTATTTTCACTAGAATCGATCACGTCCATGTCACGTGATTATCGGATTTGGCATTTCCCGACGAATTTACTGACCTGGCATCACAGTGACATCCACATCAATAACAACAATGATAATATTTTATTGAAAATTTAATTAAAAAAACACCTTCCATCAATGCATCAATTCTCACGTGTCCTACACGTACTTCCACCATCTTCGCAAACTCTCTCTTTTTGTCAATTACAGGATCCCTCATGTACCCTCTCACCACCATGGGCGGCAACCATTGGATCTTTCGCTCGCACCACCCTACTCACGTCACCAAGCTCCCCATCATCATCTACTTCCACGGCGGAGGATTCGTATTCTTGAGTGCCACCACTCCATATTCTTCCACGAGTCCGTATGGTTGCTCACGTTCCTTCCCTCACCACTTCCGTCGAGTAATACCTAGCATTGGAGAGTCGTCTTCTGGAAGCGTACGACGAACTCATGGACGAAATGCAGTGGGCTAAAACCTAAGCACTCGCCGGTCGTGACGCCAACCATTCGATCGAAGAATTCTTTGAATTCTCTAGAATTTTTCTAGAGTTGGTAAAGGTAATGTATTATAACACATAGGTCAAGGGATCAAATCCATACATTTATAATTTAATTTTTTATTTTATAAAGTGTTACATAAACTTTTGTTGTAACATTTATAAAGTGTTACTAAAGTAAATGAACAATTTTTTTAAGTGTTACTATATTAAGAAAAAGTGTTACATAAGACAATAGGTAACAAGGGCAACAACGACACTTTAAAAGTGTTATCTATTGTCTATAATAATATATTTAAGCCATTAGATAATATTTTTTACGTGTTATGTAAAACCATTTATGTTGTGTGGCAACTGTATGGTTGCTCATGTTCCTTCCCTCATCGCTTCCGTCGAGTAATACCTAGCATTGGAGAGTCGTCTTCTAGAGGCGTACGACGACCTCATGGACGAAGTGCAGTAGGCTAAAACTTAAGCACTCGCGCGGTCATGACACCAACCCTTCCATCGAAGAATTCGTTGAATTCTCTAGGATTTTCCTAATGGGAAGCAGCGTCGCCGGCAACATTGTCCAACACGTGGGGATGCGTGCACTTGATATTGATCTCCAGATCACAATTAGAACCGCGAGACTGATAATGAACCATCCATTCTTCAGTGGGGTGCGAATGACTGAATCGGAGCTAAAAGAATGCCAAAAACCCCATCCTCTTCTGCATGGCTCCGATATCATGTGGTTGCTCGCACTTTCGGAGGATACAGATCGAGGCCATGTATACTGTAATCCGTTCGTTGGTGGTAGGCCCTTGGAGGAGAAGATCCGACAGTTGCCGCCTATGGTGGTAAGAAGGTACACAGGGGATTCCTGATTGACAAGAAGAGTGAGTTTGCGTAGATGGTGGAAGCACATGGAGGGCACGTGAGAACTGAATTCATCGATATTGAGGGTATTTTTTAAAATTAAATTACTAAAAAAATATTATTATTGTTAATGTGGATGCCACTGTGTCGCTAAGTTAGGAAATTCGTCAGGAAATGTCAAATCCGATAATCACGTGATATGGACGTGATCGATTCTAGTGAAAATATCAAATTTCGGGAAAATGGGGCAATATTGGTGCAATTATAAAGATATTGGAACAAATGCCAAAATCTTATCTTTTTTGGGGCAAAAATTGTACATGGCCAAACTTACAGGACAAAAAAATTTTCCCACCGGAAAATGTCAAATCCGATGATCACGTGACATGCACGTGATCGATTCCGGCAAAAATATCAAATTCCGGCGAAAATGGGACAACATTGGCGCAATTATGAAGATAGTGGGACAAATTCCTCAATGTTATCTTTTTTGGGGCAAAAATTGTACATGGCCAAACTTATGAGGCAAAATTTTTTTTTTATCCCTCCCTTGTCCAAGAGTTTACTGATAGTATTTTTTTTTTCTTTTTTCTACGTAACACTTATTTAACAAAGTGTTACAAGATATGTTACACTAAAGTTGCACGTAAGATTCAAACTCATTCAGTAGACTAGTTTTACATTAACATTTTCCTTAGAAAAAAAATAAAAAAATACCCCTTGTACTTCTAAACAAATTTAAACTTATTACATTTTTTCATTTCACAAATAAGTTCACACTTTCAAATAAGGATATAGATAGCGAGTTTAACTATCCCTTAACAACAAATTTTGTATCTTTATCTTTATCTTTATATATGATAAAACACACTTTAAAAGTCAAAATTAGACCAAAATTTTTCCTACCATTTTAATTTACCTAATTTAGTTTAGTAATATTAAATCTTGGTCCTTTATTAGTTATTGTAACATCTCATCTCTTTATTGTAATTACCAATCTTTAACATCTCATCAATTTATTTATTTTTTATTTTATCTCATCCAATCATTTTCTTGGCCTCCCATAATATATGAGTATATGTTTAAGTAATTTTTTTACGTGAATTCATAATATTATTTGGACAATTTTTATCTTTATTGTTGTAATATTTTATTTATTTTATATATATTTTATTTTGTATTTTTATTTATCTCATCCATTCATTTTCTTGGCCTCACATAATATATATATATATATATATATATATATATATATATATATATATATATATATATATATATATATATATGTCAACTGATTATTTATATATCTAAGTAATTTTATTTTATTTACATGAATTCATAATATCATCTGTACAATTTTTATCTTTTATTATATTTTTTATTTTATTGTCTTTTTATATATCTAAATTATTTTTTAAATTTCTTTTTAAAGGTAAATTATTTTTTATTGTATGAACTTATATGTTTAAATTATTAATTGAAATTTATTGTCAAAAGTAATATTTTTTGTTTTGTTTCTAACGTGAATTATATCATCTTTATCTTTATTGTTGTAATATTTTATTTATTTGTATATTATTAATTTCATTGTCCAAAATATTTTCTTATGTTAAAAAATTATTTTAATTTTAAACTTTGTCTAAAATATAATTAATTCAAGAGAGATTCTCTTATGAGACGGGTTTTTTGTGAGACGGTTGTGAGACGGGTTGACCCATTATTAAAGTATGCTTATCATATAGGTAAAATATATTTATTTGTAGTTAAAGTATGTCAATAATGAATCATCTTATAATATTCTAGAATCATACTTTACAAAACATACTTTAACAATCATTAAACATACTTTATATAGTACTTTAACAACCATTAAACATACTTTATATATATAATAGACATACTTTAACACATCTCACAAACGGTCTCACATAAGTAGCGTCTCACAATAGATTTTGTCTTAATTCAATATTAAAAGATAATTTATATATATTTAATTAATAATAAAATATTAATTTAAATAATTTTTTTATTTTATCTTATCTATTCATTTTTTTAACCTCCCATAACATATATATATATATATATATATATATGTCAATTGACTATTTATATATCTAAATAATTTTTTTTACAAGAATACATTTGGACAATCTTTATCTTTATTGTTGTAATATTTTATTTATTTTATATATTTTTATTTAATTATCTTTTTATATATCTAAATTATTTTATAAATTTCTTTTTAAAGGTAAATTATTTTTTATTATATGAACTCATATATTTAAATTATTAATTTGTATATTATTAATTTCATGGTCCAAAATATTTTCTTAAGTTAAAAACTTATTTTAATTTTAAACTTTTCTAAAATATAATTAATTCAATATTAAAAGAGAATTTATATAATATTTGATTAATAATAAAATATTTTTAATAAAATATTAATTTAAACAATAAATAAATACTTCCTCAGTATTCATAATATCATTTGTACAATTTTTATCTTTTATTTATATTTTTTTATTTTATTGTCTTTTTATATATCTAAATTATTTTTTAAATTTCTTTTTAAAGGTAAATTATTTTTATTATATGAACTCATATATTTAAATTATTAATTGAAATTTATTGTCAAAAGTAATATTTTTTATTTTGTTTTTAATGTGAATACATAACATCATTTATACCATTTTTATCTTTATTGTTGTAATATTTTATTTATTTTGTATATTATTAATTTCATTCTCCAAAATATTTTCTTATGTTAAAAACTTATTTTAATTTTAAACTTTTTCTAAAATATAATTAATTTAATATTAAAAGAGAATTTATATATATTTAATTAATAATAAAATATTTTAATAAAATATTAATTTAAACAAATTTTTTTTAATTTTATCTCATCCATTCATTTTCTTAACTATATATATATATATATATATATATATCAGTTGATTATTTATATATCTATGTAATTTTTTTACATGAATACATTCGGACAATCTTTATCTTTATTGTTTTAATATTTTATTTATTTTTATTTTGTTATCTTTTTATATATCTAAATTATTTTTAAATTTTTTAATAGTAAATTATTTTTATTATATGAACTCATATATTTAAATTATTAATTGAAAATTTATTGTCAAAAATTATATATTTTTTTTGTTTTTAACATGAATACATAACATTATTTATATAATCTTTATCTTTATTGTTGTAAGATTTCATTTATTTTGTATATTATTAATTTTATTGTCCAAAATATTTTCTTATGTTAAAAACTTATTTTAATTTTAAACTTTGTCTAAAATATAATTAATTCAATTTTAAAAGAGAATTTATATAATATTTGATTAATAATAAAATATTTTTAATAAAATATTAATTTAAACAATAAATAAATACTCCCTCCGTCCCGCCCAAAGGGTTGTTTTTGCTTTTTGGCACATGAATTAAGGAATATTATTATTTTATGTGTAGTGGGTAGATGTATTAGTGGGAGTGTGGATCCCATATTTTATTGTATTAGAGGGGGTGTGTGGGTCCCATCTGTGTAAAAATTAAAAAGATACCCATTGGGTGGGACAACCAAAATAGCAAAAAAGAACTCTTTGAGTGTGACGGAGGAAGTATAAATATTGATAAAATAAAAAAATATTAAATAAGTACGGGTAACCCGCGAATTTTAATAAATTAGTATGAGATATGTACGGGTATGATAATAAATTTTTTTAACGGGGTGGGTACATATACATGTATTTAATAAATGGATACGAGTATAAGTACCTAAAAAAATGCGGGTACCTTGTCGATTGCTATCTTTATTCCTACATGTTATAACTTTACACTTTTTATTTTTGTTTATTTCAAAATTTATGCACATAATAATATATAGTACAATATTAACACTCTTAAGGTACCACAAAATTAAATAATAAATTTTAGATTATATTTAATTAATAATAGTGTCCTAATTTTTAATAAAATATTAATTTAAAATGAGACGTGTACGAATACGGATAATTAATATTTAAATGGATATGAGTATCCCAAAATAAGCGTATACCTTACCTGTTGGCATCTCTATTCCTACATGCTATAATTTCACACGTTTTTTATCTCAAAATTTATGCACATAACCCTTTAAACAATTTAATCAATTTTCAAACCTTTGATCTCAAAGAATTACAATGTGATAATACTTTCGCCTATTTTAAAGGTGGTCATTACGTGAATTAATGAGTTTTTTTGTAGTGGGTATTTGTTTATGCAGTGAATAGTAGTCATATGTGGGACCATTTTATTAAAAGAAGAAAATTGATACAATTGAAGTGAACATCCAAAATAGTAAAATAAGGACCTTTAGGATGAATGGAGGGGTTATATGCAAAAATAAATAAAAATAAAAAATAAGTAATTAAATATCAACCATGTCCGTGCAACGCACGAGTTATGATTGCTAATTTATTGAATAATAATAATAATCACAAAACGAATATTACAAAGATAATCCCAAATGGATTAAACATGAAAATTGAGTAAAGAGTCTCTAGCTATCCTCTAATTCTTCTATTAAGTTGAATTTTTTTACTTTTAACTTTTGGAGCTGGATCTCCGAATGAAACTTATCCGAGCTGTGATTTGGGGGCTTTATAACATTTTTTCGAAGGCATCGAACTTTTGTTTAGATCGAACGTTGACTTGGAGATTTATTGTGAAGTACGCCGTTCAATTTGGTAGAGCGTTGACTTCACGGAGAAATGCTGAATGAATTTGAAGAACGCTGGATTGGAGAGGTTTAATACCTTAATCTTTGATCAAAGGCTATTCTTAACTTGAAGATGACTTGAAGTTGGAGATCTTGAACTTGACTTGAAGATCTTAAACTTGATTTGGGGCTCTTGAACTTGAAGATCTTAAACTTGATATTGAGCCGCTTTTGAACTTGGCTTGGAATCTTGAACTTGACTTAAATCTTTAGTCGACTCTTCAGGATCTTCAGAATTCTTCGTTTCTTCAGGATATTCAGAATGATCGGAATGAGGACTGAAGGCCCTTATTTATAGGTGGAGAAAATAAACCACTTATGAGATATTTTCTTTTTAAAAAGATATATTCACACTTAAATTGGATTTTTCTCATTTAATTAAGTGTGCTGGACTAGTTTTGGGTCTATTTAATTTAGTTAGGCCAGTTTCATTTGATCTGAGCTTAGTTGACTTGGATCAAACCCACTTGATGGGCTTGTTTGACTTTGTTCACGCCCACTTGACTTGAATTGAACCAATTTAACTTGAATTTTTGCCCAAATATTGTATTAATTTTTTATTCATTTATTCTATGAATTAATTTATTTAAATTCCTTAATAAATAAATATATTTAATCAATATTTAATATATTTTTCTTCGTATTTTCATTTATTAGATAATAAAATTTAATTGCCTACAAATGTCCCCTTACATTTTGTTCACTAAAATTTCTTCTTAAAGTGGACAAATTGTAACATAATATATGCATGTGTGTTGCCTTAACACTTTGAAATAAATCCGCAATACAATATTTTTTAACTTGTGAATATCGAGAAGCAAATTTATCAAGAGATAAATTTAAATATATAGAGATAATTTCAAATCCATATACTATAATTCAACATCTGCATACTTAATTTAACTAATTGCTTTTGTTGTGAAGAACCAACCCTTTTATTTCTCTTTAATAAAACAATTCCAAAATCTCCTTAACTTGAGCGCACCCTTTTATTTAAACACATCCATTCTATAAATCCAAAACTTGAATGCAACCTAATATTTGAATTTTTTTCAATCCTTTTTTTTCTCTCATAAGATATCATTTCATTGCTGAAAATAAAGTATAACATATTACAAAATCCTAATGGCTAGGATAATGATCCCAAATCATCTAAATGACTATCTAGTGATGGGAATAAAATTCCACTCTATCAATGAGGGAAAGCAAAAGGAAGAATAACTAAAAAAAGAAATTGATTCTTGATTAGTGCATTTAGCATTTTTGAACACAATCTGCTCAAACTCCTGCTTCAATAAATTGATGGTTTTGGCTATAGTACTAGATTGAGTCCCTAGCATGTCACTGTTGCTCAAGTTACGAGTCATATCCTCATCATCAATCATGATACATATGTTTCTCCAACCAAATTTAGAAGTTTGAGCCATTGCAACCTTCACTGCCTCCAAAAGACATGTTTGTGCATTATTGCTCAATTCACCAGGTGCTGACCATGCCTTTACAACCTGCCCTCTATCATCTAAAGTTATTCCTTTAATCACTCCTTGCCCTTTAGAGGTATGATATGTAAATAGAAAAACATCCTACAAAACTCATACTCCGATCATCAAATAAAAAAGATTGATTGCAAATCTTACCATCTGGATTTCTTCTCAAACATATGGATTCACTTTCTCTCCATTCTGATGTAGCCCTATTGATGAGAGTGAAAATGAGCATGTTTTAGTGTCCAATCTAACACCTTTTTGATGAGAATTGTTGTTATATATTAGCACAAGTGTCTTATATTCAATATATATGAGAAAAAGGTGTACATGAGGTATTTTATTATGTTTTAAGTGGAAAAAGGATCAAAAGTGCAGAGTTGGAGAAAAGGTGCAACTTGTGCTAGAATGCTGAAAAAAGCACGTCCAACTTGTGTAATTTTTCTGTATTCGTGAGGAGCTTATAATTGTGATAAATTATTGGAAAGCCACAGAAGAGAGAATCGTTTTAGCTTAAAGAACACCTTAATTGGATTCCAAACGAGAAAATTATGATCAAAACTGTGACTCGCGCGAGCTGTGCCGGACAGAATGGCTGTGCAACTTTGCATGGCTTGTTACACATTCAAATCTTAGAGTTTTTTTTTATTTTTTTATATGGGTAGAAAGCCAAGGAAGATAGAATCGCATGAGTGTAAAAATCACTCAAATTGGAGCTCGTATGTGGAAGTTATGCGCCAAACGATGAGACTGCGCAAGATGATTTGACCCAAACTAGTGGTCGAACCACTCATGTCGTGGTCGAACCAGCAGCCTTAAAATTATAAAAGTGTGGTTCGACCACGATGATGTGGTTCAACCAGCCATGAGGTCGAACCATGGTCGAACCACATGCCTGGGACAACTTGAAATCCGATTTTATACCCCTTGTGCGTATTTCTGTTTGTTTTCATCTTAAAAAGCCCATCCTAGGCCCATAATGAGAGCTTACAAGTATAAAAGGGGATGTGGATCACATTATTATTGAATTAGATTGGATTGGAAAACACAACACAATCATCCTACACCCCACGAGTGGGGATCACTCCCAACCATCATCCACACCCTTTCCTCCATCCATCCATCACTTTGAAGATTCGTTCGTGGAATTAAGAAGAGAACCAAGAGGAGGATTCAAGAGGAAGAAGGACGCGACGACGCCCACATATAGGATTTTTATCTTTTCCTAATTTATCTTTTATTTCCCGGACATATGGGTAAGATCTATCCAACCCCCATGATTGTTCTTCGCAACATCATGAGCTATAACTGTTTTGGTAGATCTAGGGTTTTGAATGTTTTATGATTAATTAAACTCTCTTGTATGTTCTTCGTACAACACTACTTGTGGAATTATTTTATATATGATTGTGTATTTTTAATCCATATTCACGGTCATTTTGTGCATCTTCAACTATGTTATAGAGTCTGAATATATATCTTGGTTGTAGATTGAGTGTGTTCACCGCTGAAAAGGATTTTATGTTATGATTCTAAGTGATAGGACTATCATATATGAATATTTATTAATTAAATTGAATTCGGGTTAGTAAACAGGATAAAGAGGTTAATTTTATAATACCTATAAAGAGAGATCATATCGGGTTAGAGTACCAACCTAGAGGGAATATAATTGATACTGATAGTACCTGGAAAGGGGAGTGGAATTATATCTCTTGCTCCAAGGTTATTCACACGTGTTACACGCATATTTACTTGTGTCTATAGAGTAGATTTGCATGGTTTAGTGATGCGTCCATAGTCACAAGGCAGAGTCGGTCTGTGTTTGAGAGAGAAGTTAAGTAATAAAACTTGATTACCCTAGAGCTACTTATTCTCTATACTTGATCCACTTTTGTATTCTTCTAGTGCATTATTTATTTAATTTATTATTTTAATTAATTGTTAGTAGATTAATAATTAAATCTTCAATCTTATTGCCCTTGTCTTAATTAATTTAGTAAATAATTGAATTGATAATACACCGTACTTTGGATTCAATATTTAACTTGGTCACTTGCTTAAGCTGCAATTGATATTCTTCATACTTGGGGATTAATTTTGTGTGCAAAGAAAATGAGCATCAAGTTTTTGGTGCCATTGTCGGGGACGACTGTTATTATTTGTTTATTATTTCTAGTTTGATTAAGCCCTTTATTTGTGATTATTTAATTCTATCTAACCTTGAAATTTTCTGAGGTACTTGTGTACTAGAAAAGGAGAGAAAGGGAAGGAACAAATAACACACTTAGCTAAACATGGCCAGAGCAAGGAAGAATCTAGATGATGTTGCTATACGTGAAATTTTCACAAACTATGGGATTGGCAGCATGGGGTTGATAGGAGCAAGAGGAAGAAGATGATTTTAAGATACATCCCCCTCTTATCAACATGGTAGAAAAGAATCCAATTTTTGGAGGTTCGTTTGAAGATACATATCAGCATCTCAAAAGATTTCTTGGTTATACAAACACTCAGAAGGGTGCTGGAGCTAATGATCGTGCTAGGCGAATCGCCCTATTCAAGTTTTCATTAATTGATGGGGCAGAACATTGGTATGAGACTCTTGATGCAGCAGACTGCACTACATGGGACCAACTGCAACAGAAATTCTTAGAGAGATACATGCCACCCTCAAGGATCTTAAGAATGAGGCAAGACATCACCCAATTTGTTATGAATCAGGGTGAGAAATTTTATGAGGCGTGGGACAGGTTTAAAGATATGCTCAGAAGGTGTCCAAAGTATGGGATGTCTAAGGCTTAGTGCATAAGCATTTTCTACTATGGATTGGATTGTGAGTCGCGTGTTCTTATTGTTGCATCATCAGGAGGAACACTGTTATCTAAGATGACACTAAAAGCAAAAAAGTTGTTTGAAGAAATCTCTATGAATTCACGTGACTGGCCTACGGAAAGAGTAAGAGGATCTTATGTACTTGGTAAGGTGGCTCAAATTGAACTTCAAGTGGTGAAACCGAATAGCGATGATGAGATCGTCTCTAGTCTAACTAATATCAATAAGCTAATAGAATCCCAGCAGAAGTAGATTACAGAGTTGACGCAAAGGGGGCCTAGTATCCATCAACAAGAAGTGAAGAGTTGAAGATACCTTCAATCGATATATGGCTAAGAATGATGCAAGGATTGATCTTCTTAAGGATGCTATTAATGCTAAGCATGCAGATTTATCAAAGCAGTTGAAGGACCTTACTTTGATGATGGGGCAGATGGCCAGGAACGTGAATCAATTAATACAAACGTTGGAGAAAGGAATGTTCATGTATCAAGGTATAACGAACCCAAAAGAGTGCAAAGCCATCACGTTAAGGTTTGGAACGCAGTATGAGGGACCGATGATGTCGAAAATGAATTTTGGAGCTCTAGGAGCTCGATTCGACTAGGGTTTGACCAAGCTAGCATGTCAAACCACATACCGGAGGTCGAACCAAGCACCTAGCAATCTCTGGAATATCCAGATGGACGGTTCGACCAGGACAACCCTGGTTTGACCAACCTTGAAGGTCAAACCATGGTCGAACCAGCCTGTCCGACACCCTCTATTTTTTCTGAAGTCGGGTTCGACCACGACCATCATGGTTCGACCAACCCCGTTGGTCGAACTGAGGTCGAATCGACCTATCAGGGAGAAAACACACTTTCTGAAGCACGGTTCGACCACTACACACCTGGTTCGACCAGATTCTGAGGTCAAACCAAGGTTGAACCACCTCGTCAAGCACTATTTTCACGCAGAATGCCTTACCTGATGTTGATGTTACTCCAGTGTCATCCCAAGGTCAGAATATTGAGCTTATAGTGGAAAAGAAATGGGAAAGAGCAAAGATGTTGAGAGCCAAGAAGCTTAGACTGCAGATGAATAATGAAGATGTGGTTTTCTCTCTTGATCAAGCAATGAAGATGCCCATGGAGACTCAATCATGCAAGAGCATAGATGTGATTTCTAACCTGTTTAATCTTGATTTTAATAGGACAGATGATTCTGAATATAAGTGGAAGATTGACAAGGAGAAGTCTAGACAGCCATGTGAGGAAGGTAATACCAAGGATCATATACTTGTGACCAGGAAAGGTGAGGTGTTGAGTGTAGACATGAAGAGAAAAAAAAAGTACTTGAAGGTGAGGATGCGAGAAGACCGCCATCCGATCAAGTAGTTTACAAAGCGACATTCCGTCTTGACTCTCCAATGTTAAACATAAGCACCTGTTGGGGGCTTGCCCTTCTATTTTATTGCTTAATTATTTCTTTCGTGTAAGTGAGGAATTATTATATTTGAAGTGCTCACGTTTTGACAATTACATCTCTTTTCAAACTTAGTTTTGACTTTCATTTTTACTAAGTTTGGGGGATGTGAAGTACTTACCTCGTCTTATGAGCACTGAGGTTATAATTTTTCCTTTCATTGGTTATTTGTTTGTTAGGAGGTTGATTTTTGCGGTATATTAATATTTTAACCGGTGTTGGTATGTTGATTTTTTGCAACCTACCTAATGTTTAGTGTGTTGTGTTTGTGTGTCTAGTGTGTGGAGTCAATTAGATAGTCAATTGAGTCTTTCTTATAGTTCTCTTATTTTATTATTGATGAATCTGTGATGATGAGGTGTGTTTGAGTTTTGATGATAGAAAAAGGTAACTGAGTGGCAAGACGAGTTCTACACTGAGGCTTGTCTTGACTGAGTTGAACAACTTGAGGAGCTGGTGTGAACGTTTTGAAGGAGATAAATCAGGTGCCATCATTTCCTTTTTCCAATTTTTATGTGTGCTTTAAATTCATGGAGTTGAAGGATTGATTTTATATTTTTTGTGATACATATGAACTTATATTTTTGAATTGTGCTTAAAATTCATATGCTTTTGAAATTAATAAAGGAAGTGTACTTGAGTTATATCGTGGTATGAAGTTCTATATGTACTTGAGGGATATTGCTTATCATGAAAAGTGCTCTATTACTTGTTAAAAATCATGTGAGATTTTGAGCCTTATTCATGTACATAATCACATGATATTTCTTTCTGGTGAGTATCATTCTTGTGTGTGTATTCTAGAACTTGCCTCTTGTTTTACTTGAGAGACTCACATATATGTTAGATGATAGGAGATGATCTAAGACAATCTTTGAATTTATAGTCACTTAGCCAAATAATTTCCTACCGAATGATGTTTATCAGTAGTTAGTCCCGTTGAGCCTAAAAACCTCATTCTTTGGCATTATATGAGAAATAACTACTTTGAGCATGTGAATTTTTTTTAACCTTGATTCTATCATGAAGAGAATTAATGGCTTTTCAAAGTGTTGATGGAGTTTTATAACAGTTTGGGAAGGAATGAGATTGGTGTTGAAGCAATGATTGAGCTTGAAAATGCATCTAAGGAAAAGCATAAAGTAGTGCTTAAATCTAGTACTACATTGAACTAAACACCCTAGGGTAATGCTTAAATGTAGTACCCTATGGAGGATGCGCGAGGTAGTGCCCGAAACTGGTACCTCGAGAGAAAAAGATAAAAAAAAGGAAAAATTATTATGCTTGAAAGAGAAAAAAGTGAAGGAGTTGAGGAGGATATTGTGCTTAATTGAAGTGAGTAAGAAGAATGAAAGATCATGATGGATCACGACTTGATTGATCCGAGTTTTGAGTCACTTATCCATATATATTTCCTATCTTAACCAAAGAGCCAACATTACATCCAAAAGAAAAGTCCTTTTTGATCCCATTGTCAAATCATACTTTTAGTGGTGGAGAGTTTGAGATTTTTGGCAAGCTCATGGTTACGCATGCACTTGAATTGAATATGAGCGTAAACACCTTAACCCATAAGTGTACATCTTTTACACTTGAGTGCGAGTGATATATACTTCCCGTGAGAACATATCAATGAAGCATTTAAATTGGTGGTGATTGTCTTATCTTGTATGCTATGAATTGATTATTATATGTAATGAGAGTTGCATGACCTCTGGTTAGACCAAGTTGTTTTCTTGGGACACGTGGTATTAGGAGAAGGAATTTCGGTGGATCCAAGCAAAGTTAAAGCAATCCATGATTAGCCACAACCCTCAAATCCTACTGAGGTTCTTAGCTTTCTTGGATTGGCAGGATATTATCAAAGATTTGTTGAAGGATTTTCTAAGATTGTTTCACCATTAACACAATTGACCAGGAAAAATGTGAGGTTCACATGGACGGAGGCATGTGAACAAAGTTTTCAAAAATTGAAGAGACGATTGAAATCAGCACCTATCTTGACTATTCCTACGGAGACAGAAAACTTTAAGGTTTATAGTGATGCTTCGAAGAACGGTCTTGGATGTGTGTTGATGCAGAATGAGAAATTAATAGCGTATGTATCCAAACAGTTAAGGGAGTACGAGAAGAACTACCCAACCCATGATTTGGGGTTAGCCGCAGTAGTGTTTGTTCTCAAGATTTGGAGGCATTATTTGTATAGGGAACGTTGTGAGATCTATACTGATCATAAGAGTTTGAAGTGCTTCTTCACTCAGAAAGAGTTGAACATGAGACAGAGAAGATGGTTGGAACTGGTGAAAGACTACGACTGTATTATCAATTATCATCCAGGTAATGCCAATGTCGTTGCTGATACATTGAGCCGAAAAGCCATACAGTGTGTAGCTGCTACAAGCCTAAATCAGAAACTAGAGTTGCTTGACTTGCAAAGAATGGGTGTGGAGATCATTCAGGATGGATCGTTGGAAGTAAAGATGACAGCTCTGACACTTCGGCCAACCTTGATGGATAAGATTCGACAGGGCTAACAGGAGGATAAGTTGTTTGATAAGATAAATAATGATATCAGCTCTGGAAAGTCTTCTGACTTCCAATTAAAAGAGGATGGTGTGATTTGTTATAGAGGTCGATTATGTTTACCTGAAGTGGATGACATTCGAAAAGAAGTGATGACAGAAGCTCATTCAACACCGTACTTTGTACATCCAGGAGCTACTAAGATGTATAGAGATTTGAAGTCACATTATTAGTGGCCAGGGATGAAGTGAGATGTCGCTCAATATGTGGAGTAATGTTTGACTTGTCAACAAGTCAAAGCCGAGCATCAGAGACCAGCAGGAACTTTACAGCCTTTATTTATTCCAGAGTGAAAGTGGGAGAATATCACTATGGATTTTATCATCGGGCTACCAAAGATAGTAAAAGGTCACGATGCCATTTGTGTTATTGTGGATCGACTTACTAAGTCAGCTCATTTTCTTCCTATTTGCTCTACGTATTCCATGGATCATTATATCCAGCTATATATACAAGAGATCGTCAGACTACATTGAGTACCACTTACCATTGTATCATATAGAGATACGAGATTCTTATCTACTTTCTGGAAGAATTTGCATAAGACACTTGAGACACAGTTATCTTTTAGTAGCATAACGTTCCATCCACAGACCGATGGTCAATCAGAGCGTACGATACAAATTTTAAAGGATATGCTCAAAGCATGTGTGTTAGATTTTCAGGGTCAATGGAGTAAATTTTTGCCTTTGATAGAGTTCTCGTACAATAACAGTTACCAGTCCACTATTGGGATGACACCATATGAAGCACTATACGGGAGGAAGTGTAGGTCTCCAAGATCGGCAGAAAAGTTATGCAGACAAACAGATGAGAGAATTAGAATTTGAAGTGGGTGATTAGGTATTCTTGAAAGTATCTCCAATGAAGGGGATAATGCGATTTAGAAAGAAAGGAAAACTCAGTCCAAGATATGTTGGTCCATTCACTATTGTTGAAAGAGTTGGAAGTGTTGTCTACAAGTTGAATTTACCATCATCGATGTCTAGAGTACATGATGTGTTTCACGTGTCAGCGTTGAGGAAGTATATTCCAAATCCGTCTAATGTTCTCAGGCGGGAACCAGTTGAGTTGAAAGAAGATTTGAGTTATGAGGAAATACCAGTTGAGATCTTGTGGCGAGAAGCGAAGAAGCTCAGAAATAAAGAGATACCATTAGTTAAAGTGTTATGGAGAAACCAACTAGTTGAGGAGGCTACTTAGGAAAGAGAGGATGAGATGATGGCTAAGTATCCAGAACTCTTCAAGTAAGTAAATTTTGAGGACGAAATTTTTATAAGGTGGGGAGGACGTGATACCCGAACTTCTCACTACTCATGTGCCAATATAATTTAATTTATGTTATGTGCCTTTTATAATTATGTGATAATTATTTGGCAACTATGTGATAATAATGTGACAATTATGTGGTAATTATTTTTACATCTTATTTGTCGTTATATTTTATTTGATACATTTGTGA
Source organism: Pogostemon cablin (assembly GCA_023678885.1). Lineage (NCBI taxonomy): Eukaryota > Viridiplantae > Streptophyta > Magnoliopsida > Lamiales > Lamiaceae > Pogostemon > Pogostemon cablin. The sequence goes on along the minus strand of CM042986.1, from coordinate 13,311,093 downwards.
TAATAATGGTGACATTATGTGAATAAATATGTGCATAAATATTTACGTGCATGAATTTGGATATATAAGTAAATTATTTTATGCGAATAAATAAACTTTTTCTCAATTATTAAGTATCATCGTTTTCTCGTAATAATAATAGTGGTGAGAAAAATGTACACATAAGTGTATTAATATATAAATGAATGTATCATATCTTAGTTATTAAGTATTGCACGTATATTCGTAATATATAATAATAATAATAATAACCATTTACTATTAATATTAAGAGGTGGTAGTGGTGGTAGTCCACCTCAACCATACGTGTACTTGTTATAATGGTGACTAACCCATTTGTGGTTGAGAGTTGAAAAAAATAAATAAATAAAATAAAATTTAATTGGTTTTTAGAGACGGTGATTCACCGGCTTAAGCCATCACTAAGAATATATTGAGAGTTGTTAGGGGGTGATAACCCATTCGGGAGAATTTGAAAGAAAAAAAACAAAGAAGAGAGAGAAAGAGAAAGGAAGAGAGAAGGAGGGAGCGTGCCGAAACGGGAAGAAATGAATTAGTTACAGTTCTTCACGAGGTTTATATTGCTGTCGGAATCCAAGTAAGTAGAAGTCCAACTAAAATGCATAAACATGTTGTTTGTGAATTATTTGTGATTAATATGTGATAATTATGTTATGAATTATTTGTGATTAGTTTAATTAGGTTATGAATTATCTGGGTTAATTGGTGATACAAGTTGTGGATTCATGTGATTTGAAATAATATCATTGTCCAATATAGATCTGTGTGATTGGAAACTGTTGAAAATATATCTATATGATTTGAGAAGATATTGATTATAAGGATCTGCGTGATCCGAGATGAAATGGTTATTCCAAAAAGGAATCCGTGTGATTCAAGGTGAAGTTGTTATTCTATAAATGGATTTATGTGATTAAGGTGAAATTGTTATTTCAGAAGTGAATTTGTGTGAATTGAAGTTAAGTTGTTGCTTTATTTGTGATTAAATGTTGATATTGATGTCGTAAATGGTTTATGATGCATATTTAATTGCTCTGGTTGCATACCATGCATAATCATGAAAAATATTTTTCCCAAAATTAATAAGATATTAATGGTGTGTGCGGCCACTATATATGCATTTCTGTCAGGGTTCGAAAAAATCATTTTCGACACTTTTTTTTGGGTTTGGAAAAATCGTTCTCAGTACTTTATTTGGGGTTCGAAAAAATCATTCCAACACTCTGCCAGGATTCGGAAAAATCATTCTCTGTACTATATTCGGGGTTCAGAAAAATCATCCCCATTGAGCTCATTTGGGGTGCATTTTATAAGTGTGTTGTGGGGATCCCAATGTAAACAATTTTCAAAATAAAAGTGACCAAATAGAAAGACTAGAAAATAGGCGATAGAGAACTAAATACATTTTCATGCACTGACATGCATGATTTCTACTTACTGAGATTTTTGTCTCATTAGTTTATGCATTGTAGGTGAGCCTGTTGATGATTGAATTGTGTAATGTGAATATGCAAGCTGCGGAGCTCTTTCAGGGTTTTAAGCGGATGTACATAGATGATGACTTGTTGGGTTAGACCGTGAGTTTATTTTATTTTCGCTGATATTTTGTTATGTAATATATTAATATTGTCACAAGTTTGTATAGTTTGAAGTGTTATCAGAAATTGGTGACGTATGTTAGACTATGATTTCAATTATGAATATATTATGAGGAAAAATATATATGCAGGTTTTTATAATGATGATGTTTATATTAATTAATATTTGAATTATTAGTTATGTAAGGTGTTTCGTGTCACACAATTTATATATTTTTGGGTCTGAATGCTTTAAAGTCATTGCAACATGTAAATAATTTAACAAATACAACCATTTTATTACATGTGACACTATTACATGAAAGGAGAAAAAATTGTTACTTTAATGCATCACGTACTTCAGGCACCACTTCTAATTTTATAAAATTAGATATCTTATAAATTAAGATCACACTTGATCATCTTCATAATTTACGAGCTCAAACTCCAAAAGATCTTGCACCATAGCCCAGTGGTTATGTCATGTGATCTTGAACATAAAGTTGTGGGTTCAAACCCTATAACTCATATTAGTTATAGTTAAAAAAAATATTTGCTTCAGGCAAAATCATATGATCACATGACTCACCATTGATACATTTTCTTTTTTCATTATTTTGTATCTAATGATATCAACCAAATCTTTTGGTATACAACATATATGAGACCAATGATAATTATATCCATATTTATAGCAATTCTGCTTCTGGAGAATTGTTAATTGTTGAATAAAATTTGTGTTTTGAGCTTGAATTTTGTTTCATTCATTATATAAGTTGTGGGTAATTATTGTAATGTCTTTAACTTCAGCGCTCAGCTAGAGCTAATTTGAATGATCTCAACCACCTCAATAGATCAATTTTAATTACTCGACTACAACCTCTTGTTTATCATAAAAAAAATACAACATGTTTCAGACACTAGTTTGAACCATAGTATATCATTATGAGTAAATTATGCTTTTCTGCTACCAATAATGCAGAAAGAAACTTTGAATACTTTATGTATTGTAAAATGGAGTAATATTTGTAACTGATTAAAATTTTAAAATAAAAAACCCAGTCAATCATATTGACTCTGATGGAGAATTATCACAGTTTGCTAACGATCCTTCAGGGATTGTCATATACTCCCTCCGTCCCAAATTCAAGTTCACATTTACTGTATATACGAAGTTTAAGAAAAGTCACTTTTTGACTTACTTTTGAGGGTAGTATGATATTTTTGGGTAATAAATAAATGATAAAGTATGTTATGTGTGTTAAAAAGGTGATGTCAAATTTGAAACTAAAGTATGTTAGAGGGATATTAGTTTGTTGCTTTTTCCTTTTATGGAAGTGTGAAGTTGAATTTGGGACTGACCAAAACGGAAAGTGTGAAGTTGAAGTAGGCAGACAGTGCAGCAAGCAGTCAGACGGCGTGACAAGTATGCAGACGGCGCAACAGGTAGCGCGGCAAATAATCAGATGCGTGGCAGGCAGCTCGGAAAGTAGGCGGTCAGCGGGCCAAGTAGCGAGGCAAATAGGCAGACAGTGCGATAAGAGGCTGACAGAGAATGTTTAGCCTTTTCTTTCATATTGTGTGGTGACTTAGGTGTTTACCACATATTACAACTCCTATGAATGCAATTTGCTACAAAAACTGTTTTTTTTCCCTTTTTTCTTCAATTAACCCCCAAATACTCCCATTGAGAGAACAAGATTTGGACTAAAAATTAAAAAGCTTCAGTGGCTTTGTGCTAAGTCCATGGCCATCGAGTATCTCTTCTTCCCCTTCAGAGTATTAATATTTTTTATATGTAGTATTATACTTCTTCCGTCGTTTCATAATAATCTTCGCGTTTACTATTTCACATTATTTAAGAAAAATTGTTTTTTTTATATCAATTTTATTAATTTGTGAGGATATTTTAGTATTTTTAGGTAATAAATAAAGTATAAAGTAATGTTATGAATATGAAAATAAAGTGACAAATTTAAAATTAAAATAACTTTTTAAATGATTAGATAATAAAAATATACATCCTCCGTCCCACTCAAAGAGTCTCTTTTTTCAATTTTGATCGTCCCATCCAAAGGGTCCGTCCCCTTTTATTTTTTATACAGATGAGACCCACTCATTCCCTCTAATACAATTAACACATGGGACAATACTTTCATAATACAACTACCAACTATATATTAAATAATAATACTTTTTTTATCTATGTATCAAAAAACAAAAATTATTATTGTCGTGAGACAAAGGGAGTAGAAAAATACGAAAGCTGTTGTAGAAATGAGAAAAGTGCGAAAGACGAGGAGGGAGTACTATTAATAAAGCTGAAGTTTCTCCTCTCTCTCTCTTCCTTTCACTCTCCTTCACCGTTGGTGTGTTTTGGGTTTTTAGGGCTATTCCTCATTGTTCGCTGTCGATTCTCACAGTTAGCATCCTCGCTTCTCCATTTTTTGCGTAACTCTATCACTCTCCCTCTTCGTGTGATTAGATTTTTCTGTTACTCCTCTCCCCCTTTTTCGACCTGTGCTGGTAATTGGATAAACTTTGCCGTTCGATTATCGCTCTTTATCGGGCTCCATTGTTAATTAAAGTACGCCTATTTGTGAATGGCTAGAATCTAATCTTGAGAGTATTTCATCAGGAATTCAACCCTTATACGTTCTGCTATTTTATTGTAAGCGATCAATTCTTGAAGGGGGATGGTTGATGAACAGTAATCGAATTATAATTGTCAGTTGTTTTGTTAGTGGAGATATTTATGGCTACTCATGTCTTGTTATTTAGGAAGAATGAAGATATCAGTCATGAAAGTCAAGAAATAGGTGCATTTGTATTTGGGTATGAAATAAAAATCCAAACACATAGCTATTTATGGAGGTTGGGTTTCTAAGATCTTATATGCTAAAGTAATGCATTTATTTCTGTTATTTGCATCAGTCATGACTCGCACTTTATTCCATATTATATTGGACACCAAAATTGAGTTTCTTCAAAAATCACAGAATTTTTTCTTCAATTCTCAGGTGAATATGTATTGCAATAAAACTAATCTTGAACTCAGTGAGATCATATAATATTCATCATAAATTATTGAAACAAGTATACCATCATATGTTTAGATTATTTATTGGTTCAGTTGTATAAATCAGCTTGGCTAAGTTGAGAAGAAGGTGGGTCTTCTAAATTTGTTGTTGTATGCTCAAATCCTTCTTGGCATATGATTTTGGAGTTGATTTAATTTTAGTGAATCAATCGCCATTGTTCCACACTTATCTTATGATGGCCTTGACTTTTTTTAAGTTGCGAATTCTCTTTGAACATTTCCTCTTTATGCTGTTAGATATTTATCTATGAACTAAGGTTGATTAATACGTGTGCTGTTGGAATGGTTAATCTATCTGGAATAAGTTGTATGTAGTTGAAATGCAGTAGTTGTATTTGAGAGCTCTCTTGGGATATGCTGTTTTTTGAATTAAATTTATATGCTCTGGAAAAAATGGGCCCCTACCTCCAGTTTGTTGATGTTTAATTTATTCATGACCATTGGCATTATGAGTTTGAATCTTTGTTTCTTTCTAGTTTCTATGGATCCATTGGAATTTTGAAAATTAATATCGACATTTATCTACTTATTGCTGGAGAATGTTTACATTGTCAAAGATGACTTGAATACGTGACTTTTCTGTGGTATCGAGATAGAACACATGTGTACAAAGTGTTGGTTCCTAATTTGTTAATGGTCCTCAACATATGGTTATGATTAAACTTTCCCATGTGAGAGAAGCTAACATTGAGGTCTTAACTCGTAAGTTTGAGCATTTTTCTTGATTTATGAATGTAATTCTGCATTCAAGCTGGCTAAAGAACAGGGCACATGATAAGGTCATTGAGATCACACGTGCTTCGTGAAGTTCCCCCTGTGCAACATGGGGAAATCCTATATGTCTCCAGATTTTAAGCCTTTTCACCAACCATCATTGTTTAATGCATTGGAGGAATCTGCCTATGGGACAAATATTTGTGCTTTACCCATTATTTGTAACTCCTATCAAGACTCGAGGATAGTGTTTCATCTGATTTCCTCTTTTTTGTCTTTTGGTTATTTGAACTTAGTAACGTGTATGTATGGGCTTCATGCAAATAATTGGCGCACAAATTTGGGCCCAGTAGCGAGATTTCAGAATGATACCCACATAGTTGTTAAAGGCGCGCCTTGGCGCTCAGGCTCGGGGGTCTGCTCCTAGATTGTTGATTTTTTGCTATTCCAGGCTCATGTATCAAAGGGGCGCGCCTAGATGCGCCTTTAAGTTAGGCGCACCTCTTCAACATCCTTTTTTTACTATTTTTTTAAAGTTTTTTGAAATTGCTACTCAATTATTAAAGGGTTTACACGTTTTTAAGATAAAAATGGACATCCCACTTATAAAATGATATAAATAGAGAATTAGGGTTAGGGTTTTAGTACTTGAACTTTCAAAGCAAAAACAAAAAGGTGGACTGCCTTCACCTCCACCGACTACCTCCATCATCTGCCGCCTACTTGAACTTTATTTGCGTGCATGTTTTATGTGTTATAATGCTATTATGAGTTATTATTTATCATTATGTGATGTTATGTGATTTTTATCTTAGTTTAGTTAGGTAATATGATTGTAAGTAGGATATATTTGTGTATATACATTGTAAATTCAGTTTTAGGCAAAATGTAGCTCAGGCGCGCGCCTAGGGGTCCGTGCGCCTAGGTGCGCCTCTCACTTTTAACAACTATGGATACCCAAACATATAAGCCTAGAGTTGGTACACTGAATTCACGCTACTTTATTTATTTGGACTCCTATAAGTTACTTTATTTGAGACTAAGAAATTAATCTAAGCTTGGCAAGCTGAAAATAATGTAGTACCAAGTTTGAAAAGAATTGGAACAATTTCGTATTTTTTTGATGATTAAATAATTATACTGTTTGACTTATTCTCTTGAGCATGTCATTTTTGTCTTATAGATGGTTATTTATTTTAAATACTGACACTCTTTGCAGATGTAAGATATAGTTAGGTATATAAGATGGTACACAATGATAACATTGAATTGACTTTGAAGGAATTTTCCCGTGTACAGGAAAATCTAGTGTTTTCATGGCGAGTAGGATTGCTACTAGATATATCTCACGCAGGCTAGCAACTGGTGGCAAAATCCTAAGTGAGGAGGAAAAGGCTGCAGAAAATGTCTTTATCAAGGTAAATTCCTAAATTTGTCTCATTCATATAGGATTTTACTGAATTGGGGCATCTTGACCCCTTGAATGGCGAAGCACCTTGCTCATCTATTTTGATCCTTCTAAACAAAAAATTAAGATGTTTGTCGAATTGTCCAGGAAATATAGTATTATTCATTTAAAATTTCTTTGTGAAGTGAGGTACTCCATATGCCTATTAGAAAATCCAGTCTCAAAAATATGCAATTGTAACAGTTTTTAAAATTATTTACTTTTTGTTGTTCACGTAGCTGTTAGGAGCAAGAGGCGCACAAAGACAAAGAGCCTTCTAGTTCCCTGAGGCATGCCCATTGCACATTGAGGACCTAATATAATCTACAATTCCTACGCAGGATCTTTGTCTTTGGAGCATAAGCACCTAATAAAATGAAGCTGAAAAACTCATAACATAACATAATAGCTCATAAAAAACATAATACACAGTAAATACTAATTAGAAACAAATAAATATTAAAATGTACAAAACAATCACACAAAGTGCATTCAATTAATATGTCTAGCATAGTAGCAATCTATTCACTTAACAATAATCATCTTCAGATCTTCTCAAACATCTACTGTTCTCAAGTTCATGAGAATAGTAGAAGTAGAAGAGGATGCAGCTTTAATAATAACATTAAGCACATATTTGAAATTTAATAAAAATGTTTTTGAACCTGAAAGGCAGCATGCATGGTGTGCAATAGGCGAGCCTGAGGCGTTCGCCTCCAATTCAGGCCCTGCCTCTTCTAGAGACAGATCTCAGAGTCTCCTAGAGGGTGTGCCTCCAACAACTGTGGTTGTTGGTACTTGTATGAATTGGCTGTGTGATACTACCAATAATGACTGCTTAATCATATTGCAGATCAGATATTCATTATATCAAGTTGAAGTTGCATGACTAGTGAAAATGGTGATTATCATACTTGATGAGTGTAGATCTTTGTATATTTGATAATATCAACCTTTCTCTGATATGATCGTTCCTTGCCTAACATTATGGTGGTCTTGCATTTAATTGATTAGACCAGTACTTAAATATATTTACTGTTTAATACATATTAACACCGCATGTAGAGCGCCTGCCCTTAAGGAAGTAGTTTATGACCTCCTAAAGTGTTGCTTGGTCATCATCCTGGTGTAAACAATGTGCCAAAGAGGGAGGATTTTAATATGGACAATGGGATGATTGACCTAAGAGTTAAACATCTCACACATGGACCAGTTTTAACCACAGCTAATTTTGATTTTCACTTAATTGGTTCTTATTTGAGGTTGAGCAATTAGTTTGTTCCTTGTTTTGCTTCCATCTTTCATGTTCAACTCTGTTAGGTGGGTAAATTTATATTCCCTTAAATGTTGTCATCTTCCCAAATATACTTTTAGGTTTCATACTTGTATAACACTTTATGTCTCTTCTTTTCATATCACAAATAAATTTTATTTATTCGTGGGTAAAATTTCCATGATGTCATCCTAATTTCGTTTCATTTCAGTTTCACTATTTGCAGCTCCTTCTTTAAGAATGCTAAAATTGTAGTGTAAAATATTCCCCTCCACCCTCCAATGAAATTTTGATATGATGCCATCAAAATACAGTTTTCTCTTTTCTTCTTTTATCTTACTGATTTCCTCCTAAACATGATATGTTGGCTGCTTAACTATGCCAAATGATATAAACTGTTAAATGCTTGGATTATTTATCTTTGGTAGCTTTTATTGGAGTTTCTCATGTACCGATGGCTTTTTTGGCTTATTCTTTTGAGTTTGTTTGTGCATGCATGATTAGATGATCACAGTTCCATGTATCATCCAATAATCTTCTTATGGCTGAACTTTATGAAAATGTGGGCAGAAAATGGAGCAAGAGAAGCTGGAGAAGCTTGCTCGTAAGGTATGCTCATGTCAAGATCATGCGAATTGAACTGAATTCGACCAGTACTTATCCTCTGTATCCATGATGAATATGAATGCTTTATGTTCATTATGCCCATTGTTTGTACATCCTGCCAATCTTGTATTCCCCTTTTGAAGGTTATTTTTTGGCTCTATCCCTACTTCTCTCATTCTTGATGGTGATTCCTTCTAGGGCCCGAAATTAGAGGAAACTCCCACACTAAACTCAGGAGGTGCAGGATCCGTATCCAATGCCAAACCAAGTGTTGAGACCTCGTCTGCACCTAAAGTTTCGGCAGATAGCTACAAGAACTATGCTGTTGTAGCTGGCATTGCCACTATTGCTGCTGCTACTGGATGGTATATGGGTTCAAAGAAGAAACCTGAAGAAGTGCAGGATTGATACAAGGATTTTCGAGGAACCATTTTGACAAATAAAAAAAAAACTCATGTCATCTGTTGACAACATGGCATGTTAACTTGTTCATCTATGAGCTATCAGATATTGAAACTCGTCCGACTGTTTGTGAAATTTTGGAAATGTAGAATATTTTGCAAGAACAGGCCTTTCTGGTTATGCTCTTTGATAACGATGCTCAGTCGTGTCTGAGTATAGTTTCATACACTGTGGTATCCATCACTTGTTCACACTCACCACACCCACTCCTGCAATTTTGTGCAGTACGAGGAAATGAATTTTTCTTCATTATTTTGTGCATATTAATTTTTTACTTTTAAATTATTTTTGGTAAGTACACATGTTAATTCTTAGTATTGCTTATTTTTCCAAATAAAGTCATACCGTGTTCTTTTATTATGAGTTAAAAATATAATTGTCAATATGAGTTGGATTTGATGGTTCAACTGCTAACGTGTAGCATTAACTGTTACAACTGTATTAGCCTGTCCTATTGCAATCCATTCTGCCAATAAATAGTTTCGAATTGTGTAATTTAGAGATGTTACAAGGGTTGATTCTGACTTATACTCCTTCATTCCATTCGATTCTAAGATTTTCATTTGTTTTTTGCACGTAGATTAAGAAGTATTATTATTATATGTAAAATGAGTAGTTGTATTAGTGGAAAGTGTTATATCGTATTGTGTACTTTTTTTATTAAATAGGAGAAATATACACCTTTGAACCGGACGCCATAAATAGTAAAATGGACACCTTATAAGCGGACGGAGGGAGTATTATTTTCGCCCCGAAAATATTTTTGTCACAATTTTTTTATACAAATGAAGAAAGTTGTTATTTTTAAGGGTATGTTAGTATTTTTAGTAATAAATAAATAATAAAATAAGTTAAATATGAATTTGTGTGATAGATATGAGTGATATTTTTATAAAATAAGGTGTAAGGAAGGATTAGTTGTTATTAAAAAATGTAAAAAATTTTATGAGAAAAAAAATAAAAAATATGAAAATTTTTATGTAACGGATGGGGAGTAATATTTTTAATAGGTTTTAGTTCATCAACTCTCTCGAGCATATATATAAGGTTAGTTTAGATAGGTTTTAAGTTAATCAAGTCTCGAGCTTATTGAAATTGATAAATGTGTCACTAAAAATGTGCAAGTATTTATGTGAATCGATTGCACTTTACACCTTAATTTTATCAAAATTATTTAATAGGTAAAAATATACTCTCTCCGTCCAAAATTAATCTATACGTTTGCTTTTTATACGTAGATTAAGGAGTATTATTATTTAAAAAATATTTGGGTGAGACTGTCTCACAAATTCTCTTATGTGAGACGAATCACCCATTGACCCATTCAATAAATTTTAAAGGGCCATGTTTGATTGATAGTAAATCAAAAAATTGAAAAATTAATTATGAAATGAAATTAATTAATTCTTGCATTATATGTATAATGTTTTTTCTTCTTTAATTTGTATTTTTTATTTTTTAAAAATGCAATAATTTAAAATTTATTATTTATTTAATTTAAATATTATAAATTTATAATATGTGATAATACTTTTAGAACGTAGTATAATTTTTTTTATGTATAAAAAATGATACCAATCAAATAAAAGTGATAATTTTTCATTAGAATTATATCATAAATAATTTATAATGACTAAGACTTGTGTGAGACCATTTTACGAAATTACTTCATTGAAAATGATAAAAAGTGATAATCCTTATAATGAAAAGTGATACCATAATTAATAAAAAGTGATAACACTGATATAAACTATTTCATGATCAATTTGTAGTAAATGAAAAGTGATAACATTATAAAAGAAAAGTGATAACATTTTTAATAATAAGTAATATTTAATTATAAAAATATATTTCTACGAACAATTTATGGAATGTATAAAAAGTGATAATATTTTTAATTAAAAGTGATTTTTAATTAAAGAAAGATGCTATATGTATAATTGAATTATTTAACGAATAATTTATTGAAATAATAAAAAGTGATAACATTTTAATTTAATAAAAAGTGATACATAATGATAAGAAAAAAGTGATAGTCCTTTAATTAAATTATTTTATTAACAATTCGTAAGATAAATGAAAAGTGATATAATTAACATTTTTAATATAAAGTGATACACAACAAAAATGAAATGGTAACAGTCAGAACTATCTAATAAACAATAATAATAATAATAATAATAATAATAATAATATTACGACCAGATTAGAATTTTGCAGATCCTCCCTAAGAAAACATCGGCCAGTTCGACTTTAATTCATGATGTATCAAACAGAGCCCTTATTCTTTGTATTTTTTTTAAATTTAATTTAAAATATTATTAATATGGTTATTGGATGATCCATTTCACGAATTAGGATTTGTGAGACGGTCTTGCACAAAATATATCCTTATTATTTTATGTGTAGTGGATAGTTATATTAGTGGGGTGTGTGAGTCTCCTATTTTAATTGTATTAGTGTGTGGATGGGTCACATGTGTCTAAAAAGAGAAATTGATAGGTTTAGATTGAACGACCCAAAGTGGTAAAATAGATAGATTGACAGGATGGAGGGAGTAATTTACATTGATAAACTATTACTCTTCTAAGTAAAATATTACTCCTCAAATTCTGATATTTTGTAATTTTTTTATTTTTTGTTGAGATGTGTAATATTTTTCTTTAATAATTTCACTATCTAAAAAGTTACAGTAGAACCTCTATAAATTAATAATCTTGATAAAATTAATAATTAGTTCGGTCACAATTTGGGACCAGTTCAAATTTGAGTATCAATCAATTAAATAATAAGATAATACTTTTTTTATTTTTAGAAAATTTTAAAGAATACTTAAAATCCCAATGAAACTATAAACTAATAATTATTAAAAAATTTTCATATATATATATATATATATATATATATATATATATATATATATATATATATATATATTATCAACTTCAACATTCTAAGATATTTTCGTAAACTATGAATATACTGTTATTTGATTTTTGTTGAACTTTAGAGATGTCTTAATCAAATCTTTAAATCTCTCAAATATTGCACTCAAGTTGAAAATAAATAAAATAGATTAATATTTTATAGGGTCACTTACTATTGGATATATTAAATAATGCATAATTGATATAAACTACATGACTTAAAGCACTAATACTCATAACTACACAATTATGATTGTGATACCATAAATACTCCTATGTGTTTGCACAATTTGTTTGTACAAATTTGTTTTGCACAATTTGGTTTGCATAATTTTGTTTTGCACAATTTATTTTGTAAAATTTTATTTTTGTACATTTTAATTTCCGGCGGAGGTTCGGCATGCGGTAGAGGTCAGCGGCGGTCCGGCGACCAGCAAAATTGATTAAATTGTGCAAAATTGATTTTTGCACAATGATTTTGCACATTTCTTAACCTAAGTCGTATTTTACACGTATCCCGATTCCACATAGAAAATAGTGCAAAATTAATTAAATTGTGCAAAATTGATTTTTACACAATGGTTTTGCACATTTCTCAACCTAAGTCGTCTTTTACACGTATCCCGACTCCATATAGAAAATTGTGCAAAATTAATTTTACACAATGATTTCGCACATTTTTTAATATAAGTCGTCTTTTGCACACTTTTCTATGTGGAGTCAGAATACATGTAAATTAAGATAAGCTTTAAGATGTTAAATTAAGATAAGATTTATGATGTAATATAAACAACAGAGAGTGAGTAAAACCCCTGATTCCAGGGATTGTGATTGAGTTCTACGTTGTCATTGAAATACTTGAAAAATTTGTGAAAATCTTGAAACAAGCAAATGCAAGACAGGAGAAAATGTGAGTATTAAAAAGCTTTCAAAACTTTGATGCTCCATTTTTCTCAAACTTTTTATCAAAATTCTGCAACATGTATACCAAAACTTTGATCACAGGACCCTGGTTCAACTCGAAAGAGAAGAAGGAATACATTAACAAATTTACACACCTTTTAAAAAAACAGAAAAATCAAAATATCGGTTAAATTCTCAAGGAATCTGAAATTACAAAGCTTTCCATTTTAATTAATAATTAGGCTATAGAAAATATCTAATTATAATGTATATTGACATGAGAGAGTAAGAGGTTGAGAGAGAAACAGACCTTATAAAGCATGGTAAGCTTGCGATTTGATGAGTCAATGTATGCATTCACGTGATAATCAGCCACTCTTGTACGTTTTTTGGAATATTGCTCATCACTAATATTACCATGAGCTAACACAGTCAGCTCATGAAAGTGAGTTGCAAATAGAGTAGGTGCTTTAATCACTTTTACTACGTGTTCACAAATTGTCCAAGCTAAACCTGCATTACAAAAATTAGATGAATATGCAGGCAGCAGTAGACCAAAAATAAGAGTACAGAATGCTCAGGGTTTAGAGAAGAGGATGATAAATTGATGAGTGTGGAAATTTAGTTGAAAGAAAAACATCAAAAGTTATGCATAAATTTTAAACTCTAATATTTCCTAATATATTTAAATAGAATTTCAGACATTCTACAAGATAAATGCTAAAACTAGAGATCCTCCAAAATTCTGATTTCAGATTTAAATTTAAAATCTGAAAAAGAATTGCAACATCAACTCAACACAAAACTGTTTACTTGGACTTGAGTTGAAGTCATCCACGAGAGACTGACTCAGACTAATAGGAGTCGAATCTTCTAATCTGCAAAAATTATAGCCTTTGCGTATAACAAACTTTTCTAGTATATCCAGCATCCTGACAAACGATGAATTTAAAGATGGGAAAAACGAACACCATTCAGCATGGATGGAAGTGCTTATAATACTAAAGAACAATAACATGCAATGGTAATAGAATATGTTGAAATTATAAGAGAAATATTCTCCTCTATACTAAAATAGGCCACAAATAAAATAACTTAGTCAAATACAGTACAAAAAATTGCCTAACAAGAGTGAAGGTAGGCTCCAAGATATGGTTAGAAGTTCGTGCACCGCGTGTTGCCACGTGTTAAGGACCACAGACTTAGTTTAACATAAGAGAAGAGAGACTGTGACGAGGTTTTTCCAGCTTGTGAGCTTTTCACAAATTAATAAATGCCACTCAACTAAACGGAATACACAGGGAACAGACAATCGACACACACACTGCAGGAATAAGGAAATGAAAAAGTTACGTTTGAACTTAATTCATGGAATGTTGATAGTGTATGACTCGGGGAAACATTCATAAATAAGTTGGTAATAGTGTAGTAACACTGAAACTGGTATATGTTTGGAACAAAAAATTCAAGGAGCATCAAAATACAGATGATCAAAACATGCTACAGCAAGACATCTATTATTCACAGCTTATGCATTTCCTAAACTCAGTACAACACATCTTTAACTATCACGATGAACATAAAGTGGCTAAGAATATCAAATAAAAAAGAAAGAAAAACAACAATCAACCCCAACATCTGAAAATTTTATTTATCATCATCACTATAATCTAAGTCTAGAATTTGAAGCATTAACTACCCAATTCCAAAAAATGCACAATGAAGCACCAAATAAATAATTATTTCGATATTGCAAACAGCTCAAACGCATCGAACCTGGATAAAGTTCGACGTGGTAGACACAGGGCCAAAAATTATGATAGTCGTCCGCTGCTGCAACGGACGGCAATAATAACCTGACCTTCTACCTTCCATTCTACCTTCACAAGCGCCACCCCTTCAAACGATCTTCAGCAACGCAAACAAAAATCAGAATCTTCACAAATATCTATAAAAATAATCGTCATACGCTTGAATTACATATGGAGAGCCCTAATTTCTTCAGTAATCATCGCGCGTTGGTACCAGCACCCTAAAGACCCGCAATCATCCCACTACTAATCGAAGCATGCCCGTTTACGATCCATTGATGCACATCTACCCATACAGCGCCCCGCGTAGATGAACTCGGCCCCCAAGTGGTTCGGGTTTCGGTTCGCTTCGTTGGATCTGAACGAATGGACCGTGCCGGATCCCCTGCAATCGATTGGGGCACCATCGTAGGAACTGTATCGTAGCATTGCTGGTGCAAGACTAGCATGTATGGAGTTGGGTGTCGGTCCAGTAGAGAGCAGATGCGTAGACTTGTTTGGCAGCAGAAGTGTAATATCCATTGTGCTTGATGTGAGAGAAGAAAGAAGAGAGGAGGACGATTGGAGGAAATTATTGGGGAGCACTGGCGGCAGTCTTTTCGCGGAGGGCGATTGGAGGGAATTATTGGGGAGCACTGGCGGTAGTCTCTTTGTGACGGTGTCATTGTTTCTGGTGGTAGAAGTGCAGAAATCGGGCGCTGAAGGGTTCCAATTGGGGTTGTTTATTTCCTTCTTCAATGAAGGTCAATTTAGTCTCACAGCAACTAATTTGTGTTGTTGACGACAATTTTTTTGTTCCTTTGTATCCTAGAGTAATACACTCTAAATTGTGTATCTAAGAGTAATAAATCCTATTTTATATTGATCTAATTCTATAAAATATAGATAAATATTATATGATTACACAATTCATGAGATACTATACTCACATAATTGATTTGATTTACAAATAATATATAATTATGAATCTGATTTACAAATAACATGTAATTATGAATCCCTTAAAATATGAATCATATATTCTAATCAATATATTTCTAATATGTATAAATAAGTTATGAAAATTATATATATATATAATCTCTTTAAATTAATAAATTATTAATTTATGATTATATAATACTTCATCCGTCCCACCCAAAAAGTTATTTTTTCCATTTTGGGCGTTCCACCTAAAGAGTTGTCTCTTTTTTACACACTTGGGACCCACACACACCCACTAATACAATTAAAATATGGGGACTGCACTTCCACTAATACAACTATCCAGTACATATTAAATAATAATATTCTTTAATGCACGTGCAAAAAGTAAAAACTACTCTTTGGGTGGGACGGAGGGAGTACCTCTTTAAAGTAATATAATTCTTCAGTCCTTAATATATTATATAATTTGTAAAATCAACGGAAGTCTCACTCTTAAAAATATAATCTATTTTAATGAATTGAGTTTACAGATACTCATTCTTAAAAATATATACAAATACTTTTATAAACCCTATTTACATTGCTTATTATGTGAACCCTAATTTTTACTCACTCTAAACCCTCCTCCTTGCAATTCTATTATATCATATGTATTGTTAGGAGTTTAAATTAAAAGAGGACCATATGATTTATAGCTTAAATTTGATTTATACAAGTCTAAATAAAAAATATAACCTAATTTTAATTTAGCGAAGTTTGAGGATCTCTATCGAGGCACATTGTAAAAGTTATACACTCCCTTCGTGCTATTCGATGAATTATATTTGTTTTTTCCACGGAAATTAATGAATATAATATTTTATTATATAGTGGGTTGAAGGATATTCTCTTAGTCCATCGCTAAAATATTCATTTGCTTTTTTTCACATGAATTAAAGAATACTATTATTTTATATAACTTGAGTAGTTTGAGTGGTGGACCATATTAGGATTCAAGTCCATTGGGTGAGGTATGGAAATGAAGCCCCAAAACTAAAGAATCATCATTCCTCTACAAAATGGGTGAAATCAAATCCATTGAACTCTTCAATCATACAAATTCCAATTTCAATTCCTATTAAAATACCAAACAACCCCTTAGTGTTGTATGTAGGCCATATGGAGATATACTTTCTTTTATTCCTTTAAAAGAGTTATATTTACTGTTTGCTTGAAGATTAAGAAATAATATTTTAATGTGTAGCAGATAGAAAGAAATAATATTTTAATATATAATAGATAAGTGTATTAATATTATGTGTGAGCCCATAAAGATATATTAATTGTTTTGTGTGAGTCCCATCTACCTAAAATAGAAAATAACTCTTGTTGTAAGATGCTCAAAATAGATAAATGTTACTTTTGTGACGGGACAGAGAGAGTAGTAATTGTTTTATGTGGGTTCTATATATTAAAAAGAAAAATGTAACTATTAAAGTGGTACGCTCAAAATGATAATATGTAGGACGGAGATAGTATTTTAAATTTAAATATAAAATAGTAAAAGTTAATTATATAAAACAAGAGTTAGTCTTCTGTGAATCGGGTTTATGATGTAAATCCTGTGGTCTGATGAGAGTGAAAATAAGCATGTTTTAATGTCCAATCTAACACCTTTTTGATGGAAATTGATGTTATATATTAGCACAAATGTCTTATATTCAATATATGTGAGAAAAAGATGCACTTGAGGTGTTTTATTGTGTTTTAAGTGGAACAAGGTCAAAAGTGCAAAATTGGAGAAAATGTGCAATTTGTGCAAAAATACTGAAAAATGCACGTCATAATTGTGTAATTTGTCTGTGTTCATGTGGAGCTCTGAATTGGAAGTATGATATATGGTTGGAAAGCCACAGAAGAGACGATCGTTTTGGCATAAAGAACACCTTAATCGAAATCCAAACGAGAAAATTATGATCAAAATGGTGACGTCGCGCAAGCTGTGCCGAATAGATCAACTGCCCACTTTGCATGTCTTGTTACGTATTCAATTTTTTTAATTTCTAAGAGTTCTTTATATGGATAGAAATTCAAGGAAGAGAGGATCGCACTAGCATAAGAATTACTCAATTCGGAGGTCGGATGTAGAAGTTATACGTGAAATGCTGAGACGGCGCAAGCTTGCTCAACTTGGAGATGTTGCTCGACCAGCATCACTTTGGTCGAGCAGATGAGGTCACATCGATCAAAATGACCAAAAACTTATAGAGAGCTTGCTCGACCATTGCTCGACTTGGAGGCCTTGTTCGACCAAGAAGGTTTGGTCTAACAAAATATCGATGGGTTCTATTTTTGATAGTTTCAGGTTTCTTTTATCAAATTTGACGTATGTTTCAAGTAAAAGCCCATCCAAGGCCTATAAGGAGAGCTTACAAGTATAAAAAGGGGTATAGATCACATCATATTCATATAGAGATCATATTGGAGAGGAGAGAGGCCACAACAATACTACACCCCACAAGGGGGATCACCCCCCAACCATCATCCACATTCTTTCCTCCATCCATTCATCACTTTGAAGATTCGTCTGTGGAATTAGGAGGAGAATCAAGAGGGGGATTCAAGACGGAGAACGACACGACGACCCCCACATCTAGGGTTTTATTATTTCCTAATTTATCTTGAAATTTTCCAGACATCCGGGTAAGATCTATCCAACACCCATGATTGTTCTTCGTAACATCATGGGCTAGAGCCTTTTTGGTAGAACTAGGGTTGTGAAGATTTTTACGAATTAATTGAACTTTTATGTGTAAACTCCATATGACACTACTAGTGGATTTATTTTATATATGATTGTGCTTTCTTAATCCATATTCACGGTCGTTTTGTTCATCTTCAATTGGTATATATAGTTTGAATATATATCTTAGTTGTAGATTGAGTGCGTTCACCGCTGAACAGAATTTCATGTTATGATTCTAAGTTAGGGGACTCCGAAGCTTCATTAGAGCTATCATATATGAATACTTATTAATTGAATTGAATATGGTTTATTAAGTAGGATAAAGAGGATAATTTTGTAGTACCTTTATCATATCGGGTTAGTGTACCAATTGGTCAGGAAAATAATTGAGACTGATAATACCTAGAAAGGGGGGGTGAAATTATATCTCTTGCTCCGAGGTTATTCACACATGTTACACGTATGTTACTTGTGTCTATAGAGTAGATATGCATGGTTTAGTGATGCGTTCATATTCCACAAGGCAGAGTCGGACATCAATACACGGAAGAAAAATTAATGAGTAAAACTGGATTTCCCTAGAGCTACCTATTCTCATACTTGATTCACTTTCGTATTCTTCTAAGTGCCTTTATTTTATTTGTTATTTAATTTAAGTTTTTTAGTTGTTAGATTAAATCCTCAAACTTAATTGCATAGTCTTAATTAATTTAGTAAATAATTAAATTGATAATACGCTGTCCTTTGGGTTCGATAATTCACTTGGTCGCTTGTTTAAGCTGCAACTGATATCCTTAATACTTGGGGATTAATTTTGCGTGCAAAAAAATGCGCATCAAGTTCTTGGCGCCGTTGTCGGGGACGACTGTTATTATTAGTTTGTTATTTTTAGTTTGATTAAGACTTTTTTTGTGATTATTTTTAGTTTGAATTTTCTGAGGTACTTGTGCATTAGGAAAAGTAGAGGAAAGAAAAGAAGGAATAACACACAGTGCTAAACATGGCTGGAGTAAGGCAGAATCCGGATAATGTTGCCATAGTGAAATTTTCACGAACTATGGAATTGGCAACATAGGGTTGATAGGAGCAAGGGGAAACATGATGATTTTGAGATACATCCCGCTCTTCTTAACATGGTAGAGAAGAATTCCTTTTCTGGAGGTTGTTTTGAATATCCATATCGGCATCTTAAAAGATTTTTTGGTTATGCAAACACTCAAAAGAGTTCTGGAGCTAATGATCATGCTAGACGGATCGCCCTATTCAAGTTTTCATTAATAGATGGGGCAGAACATTGGTATGAGACTCTTGATGCCATGGATTGCACTACATGGGACCAACTGCAGCAGAAGTTCTTGGGGAGATACATGTCACCCTCAAAGATCTTAAGAATGAGGCAAGACATCACTCAATTTGTTGTGATCAAGGTGATAAATTTTATGAGGCGTGGGATAGATTTAAAGACATGCTCAGGATATGTCCACAGCATGGAATGTCTAAGGCTGAATACATAAGTATCTTCTACTATGGTTTAGATTGTGAGTCGTGTGTCTTTGTTGATACATCATCAGGTGGAGCGCTGTTATCTAAGATATCACTTGAAGTAAAAAAGTTATTTGAAGACATCTCTATGAATTCACGTGACTGGCCTATAAAAATATTAAGAGAATCATGTGTACTTGGCAAGGTAGCGCAGGTTGAACATCAAGGGGTAAAGCCGAATAAAGATGATGAGATCGTCTCTAATTTAACTAACATCAACAAGCTACTAGAATCCCAACAAAAGCAGATTACAGAGTTACACAACATGTGCTTATAATGAAGAGTGTTGAAGATACTTTCAATCGATACATGGCTGAGAATGATGCAAGGATTAATTGTCTTGAGGATACCATGAATGTTGATCATGCAGATTTATCTAAGCAGTTGAAGGACCTTACCTTGATTATGGGGTAGATGGCTGCGAATGTGAATTAATTGACACAAACTTTGAAGGATAATGCCATCACATTGAGGTCCGAGAAATAGTATGAAGGTCCAATGAAGCCGGCGAGTGAAAACGAAGTGAGCAGGGGTCTTGTTCGACCACCCCTCAGTTGTTTGACCAGACCTGATGGTCGAACAAGCTCTGGAAAAATAAAATGGCGATGCTCTATTTTCTAACTCGCCGTTCGACCAAAGCATCGTCGTTCGACCAGATCATCTTGGTCGAACGGTGGTCGAACAACAATCGGAGGAAGTGAGTCCGCGATCAGCTAAGTTGTTCGACCAATGCTATTCTATTCGACCAGACCATCTCGATCGAATGGAGGTCTAACAACACATCGAGAATGGGAGTTTGCGATCAGCCAAGTTGTTCGACCACCCTCAGTCTGTTCGAACAGACCTCTTTAGTTGAACAGAGGTCAAACAGCTTTGTTCCATGCCCGATTTGATCCCGAATGCTACACCTGTTGATTAGAACATCATAATACCATCTCAAGATCAGAATACTGAGCTTATAATTGAGAAAAAGTGAGAAAGAGAAAAGAGGTTGAGAGCCGAGAAGCTTAGATTGCAGATGGATAATGAAAATATGATTTTCTCTTTTAATCAAGCAATGAAGATGCCCATGGAGATTCAATCTTCCAAGAGCATAAATGTGGTTTCTAACTTGTTTAATCTTGATTTTAATAGGAAGATGATTCTGAATTTGAGTGGAAGATTGATAAGGAGGTGTCTAGACAGCCATGAGAGGTAAGAATTTCTGAGGATCATATACTTATTACCAAGAAAGGTGAGGTGTTGAGTGTTGATAAGAAGAGGGAAAGAAAGTATCTGAAGGTGAGGATGCGAGAAGACCATCCTCTACCGTCGTGACTGTCCGATGTTAAATATGAGTGCCTGTTGGGGCTTGCCCTTTCGTTTTATTATTTTATTTCTTTCGTGTGAGTAAGAAGTTTTTATATTTAAGGTGCTTACTAATCGGCAATTACATCTCTTTTTAAACTTAGTTTTGACTTACGTTTTTACTAAGTTTGGAGGGGTGTGATGTTATTACCTCATTGCAGCACCAAGAGTATAATCTTTTCTTTGTTATGTTTGCTAGAGGAGTTGATTTTTTGCGGTATGTTGAAACTTTAATCGGTTTTGATGTGTCAATTTTTTGTAATTTGCCTAGTGTTCAGTGGTGTTCAGTAGTGCAATTTGCCTAGTGTTCAGTGGTGTTGAGTGTGTTTGAGCTTTATAATTTTCCAGACATCCGAGTAAGATCTATCCAATACCCATGATTGTTCTTCGTAACATCATGAGCTAGAGCCTTTTTGGTAGAACTAGGGTTGTGAAGGTTTTTACGAATTAATTGAAATTTTGTGTGTAAACTCTGTACAACACTACTTGTGGATTTATTTTATATATGATTGTACTTTCTTAATCCATATTCACGGTCGTTTTATGCATTTTCAATTGGTATATAGAGTCTGAATATATATCTTGGTTGTAGATTTAGTGCGTTTACCTCTGAACATGATTCCATGTTATGATTCTAAGTGAGGGGACTCCGAAGCTTCATTAGAACTATCATATATGAATATTAATTTAATTAAATTCGAGTTATTAAATAAGATAAAGAGGATAATTTTATAGTACCTATAAAGGGAGATCATATCGGGACAGAGTACCAATTGGCCAGGGAATTAATTGATACTGATAGTACCTAGAAAGGGGGGTGGAATTATATCTTTTGCTCCGAGGTTATTCACACGTGTTACACATATTTTTACTTGTGTCTATAGAATAAATATGCATAGTTTAGTGATGCGTCCATATTTCACAAGGTAGAGTCGGACATCAACACACGGAAGAGAAATTAATGAGTGAAACTGGATTTCCCTAGAGCTACCCATTCTCTTACTTGATTCACTTTCGTATTCTTCTAAGTGCCTTTATTTTATTTCTTATTTAATATAAGTCTTTTAGTTGTTAGATTAAATCCTCAAACTTAATTGCATAGTCTTAATTAATTTAGTAAATAATTAAATTGATAATACGCCGTCCTTTGGGTTCAATAATTCACTTGGTCGCTTGCATAAGCTGCAACTTATATCCTTAATACTTGGGGATTAATTTTGCGTACAAAGAAAACGCGCATCATGGTCCCCCTTTAATTTTCACCCTAGTAATACATAAAGTATAATAAGATTGGAAAGGGGAACCACATGGTTTACCCCGTAAACCCGATTTATACAAGTATTTACCATAAAACATTAGATTTCTAACATAGCATACTGATGCACATTTTTTTAAAACTTAAAATTAATCTCCAAGTATTAAGGATATCAGTTGCCTCTTAAGCAAGCGACCAAGTGAAATATCAAACTCAAAGGACGGCGTATTATTAATTTAATTATTTACTAAATTAATTAAGACAAGACAATAAGGTTTGAGATTTAATTATTAATCTATGAACAAAAATATTAAATAAAAATTAAAATAAAATAAACAATAGAAGAAAACGAAAGTGTCAAAAGAATGGAGAATAGGTAGCTCTAATCCAGTTTTACTACTTAATCTCCCTCTCAAGTGCAGGTCGACTCTGCCTTGTAGACTATGGATGCATCACGAAACCATGCAAATCTACTCTATAGACACAAGTAAATATGCGTGTAACACATGTGAATCATATATGATAGTTCTAATGAAACTTTGGAGTCCCCTCACTTAGAATCATAACATGGAATCCTGGTCAGCGGTGAACGCACTCAATCTACAATCAAGATATATATTCAAACTTTATATAACAATTGAAGATCAAAAAAACGAGCGTAAATATGGATTAAAAATGAACAATCATATATAAAATAATTTCACAAGTAGTGTTGTACGAAGGATACACAAGAGAGTTTAATTCATTCATAAAACCTTCAAATTTCTAGATCTACCAAAACGGTTCTAACCCAGGATGTTGTGAAGAACAAACATGGAGGTTGGATAGATCTTACCCATATGTCCGGAAAATAAAAGATAAATTAGGAAATGATGAAGACCCTAGATTTGGGCATCTTCACGTCCTTCTTTGTCTTGAATCCTCCTATTGGTTCTCCTCTTGATTCCACAGACGAATCTTCAAAGTGATGGATGGATGGAGGAAATGATGTGGATGATGGTTGGGGAGGACCCTCCCCTTGTGGGGTGTAGGATGATTGTGTTGTGGTTCTCCTATCTAATCTAATTCAATGAATAATGATATGATCCACATCCCCTTTTATACTTGTAAACTCTCCTTATTGACCTAGGACGGACTTTTTAAGATGAAAACAAGCAAAAACACGTACTAGGGGTGTAAAAATTGGATTCGGAGCTGTTCCAGACATGTGGTTCGATCAATAGGCTTGGTCGAACCATGGTCGAATCAAAATCGGCTATTTAACGCACTTCAAGCATATGGATCGACCAGGGTTCGACCAGATGGTCGAACCACACTTGCGTCGTCTCACGTTTCGCGTATAACTTTCACATCCAGACTCCGATTTGAGTGATTCTTGCGCTCACATAATTCTCTCTTCCTTGGATTTCAATCCATATAATGAACTCTCAAAAAATCCAAGATGTGAAGGTATAACAAGGCATGCAAAGTAGCACAGCCGTTCTGTTTGGCATAGCTCGCGCGGCGTCACCATTTTTATCATAACTTTCTCGTTTGGATTTTGATTGAAGTGTTCTTTATACCAAAACGACCCTCATTCTGTGGCTTTTCAATCATGTATCAGACTTCTCATTCAGATCTCCATACAAATATAGAAAAATTACACAAGTTGGACCTTTTCTCCAACTTTGCACTTTTGATCATTTTTCCACCTAAAACACAATAAAGTACCTCAAGTGCACTTTTTTCTCACATATATCAAATATAAGATACTTACGATAATATATAACATCAATTCTCATAAAATAGGTGTTAGATTAGATACTAAAACATGCGTATTTTCACTCTCAACAATCTCCCAAACTTACCCATGCTCGTCCCGAGACAACAATAAAAATAAAGAGAAAGAGAATATAAAAATTAGCAGGGAAACAAGGACTATGACAAATACCACATTCACAATACAATTGTCCTCAACTTAGGTCATGCAACTCTCATTACATGTCATAGAATACAAGATAAGACAATTACAACCAATGCAAATTCTCCATTGACATGTTCTCACGGGAAGTATATATTACTCGCACTCAAGTGTAAAAGATGTGCACTCATGGGTTATGGTTTTTGTGCTCAAATTCAATTCAAGTGCATGCGTCATCATAAGCTTGCCAAAATTCTCAAACTCTCCACCACTAAAAGTATGATTTGGCAATGGGATCAAAAAAGAACTTTTCTTTTGGATGTAATGTTTACTCTTTGGTTAAGGTAGAAAATGTATGGACAACGTGACTCAAATAATGAAGAACTAAAGCTGATTGATCACTTCAACTTTCATCCTCCTCAACTCTTCACTTTTTTTCCTTTTCAAGAACAACAATTTTTCTTTCTCATTTTTTCTTTTTTCCTTGAGGTACCAGTTTTGGGCACTACATCGCGCATCCTACATAGAGTACTAGATTTAAGCAATACCCTAGGGTGTTTTATTCCACAGAGTATTAGATTTAAGCACTACTCCACGATTTTCCTTAGATGCATTTTCAAGCTCAACCACTGTTTCAACACCGATTTCATTCCTTCCCAAGCTGTTATAAAACTCCATCAACACACTTTGAAAAGCCATTAATTCTCGTTATAGATAATCAAGGCTCAAAATATCCAGATGCTCAAAGTGGTTATTTCTCGTAGGCTGCTAAAGAATGAGGTTTTTAGGCTCAACGGGGCTAACTACGGATAAACATCATTCGGTAGGAAATTATTTGGCTAAGTGACTTATAAATTCAAGGATGACCTTAAATCATCTCCAATCATCTAACACACATGTAGTTTCAAGTAAGACAAGAGACAAGTTTTAGAATACACAGACAAGAACGATACTCACCAGAAAAGAAATATCATGTGATTATGTACATGAATAAGACTCTAAATCTCTCATGAGTTTTTAACAAGTAACATAACACTTTTCATGATAAATAATATCCCACAAGTACACATAGAACTTCATGCCATAATATAACTCAAATACACTTCCTTCATCAATTTCAAGAGCATATGAATTTCAGGCACAATTCTAAAAATATAAGTTCACATGTATTACCAAAAATATAATCTAAATCCTTCCACTCCATGAATTAAAAGCACACTTAAAAATTAGAATAAGGAAACGAGGGCACCTAATTTTTCTTCAACATATGCACGAGCTCCTCGAGTTGTTCAACTCGGTCAGGTCAAAGCCTCAGTGTAGAACTCGTCTTGCCACCTAGTTACCTTTTCTATCATCAAAGCTCAAACACACTCATCATCACAGGAATCATCAATAATAAAATAGGAAAACTATAAGAAAGAATCAATTGACTATCTAATTGACTCCACACACTAGACACACCATAACAACACACTAAACATTAGGTAAGTTGTAAAAAATCGACATATCATCACCAGTTAAAATATTAATATGCCGCAAAAAATCAACCCCCTAACAAACAAACAACCAACGAAAAGGAAAATTATACCCTCGGTGCTCATAAGATGAATTAAGTACATCACACCCCCAAACTTAATAAAAACGTAAGTCTAAACTAAATTTGAAAAGAGATGTAATCGTCGTAATGTGAGCACTTCAAATATAATAACTCCTCACTTACACAAAAGAAATAAAGTAATAAAACGGAAGAGCAAGCCCCCAACATACGCTTATGTTTAACGTCGGAGAGTCACGATGGTAGAGGACTGTCTTCTTGCATCCTCATCTTCAAATACATTATTTCCCTCTTCTTGTCTACACTCAGCACCTCATCTTTCTTGGTCACAAAAATATGATCTTAGAATTTCCTTCCTCCCATGGCTGTCTACGCTTCTCCTTGTCAATCTTCTACTTAATTTCAGAATCATCTGTCCTATTAAAATCAAAATTAAACAACTTAGAAACCACATCTATGCTCTTGCATGATTGAGTCACCATGGTCACTATCATTGCTTTATCAAGAGAGAAAACCACATCTTCATTATCCATCTGCAGTCTAAGCTTCTTGGCTCTCAATCTCTTTCTCTTTCCCACTTTTTCCACTATAAGCTCAGTATTCTGCCCTTGGGATGGCACAGGAGTAGCATTAACATCAGGTAAAGCATTACGCGTGGAAAATGGTACCAAACGAGGTGGTTCGTCCTTGGTTCGACCTTGAGGATTGGTCGAACTAGGTCCATAATGGTCGAACCGACCATAAGAAAGTTCAAACTCACCAGTACAGGCTAGTTCGACCACACTTCAACCAACAGAGTTGGTCGAATCATAGTGGTCGTGGTCAAACCATGCTTCAGAGGAAACATGTTGTTGCAGACAGGCTGGTTCGACCTCGGTTCGACCAGCAGGGTTGGTCAAACCATAGTGGTCGTGTCGAACCCGACTTCAGAAAAAATAGAGGGTCGCGAACAGGCTGGTTCGATCGTGGTTCGACCTTCAGGATTGGTCGAACCACTGTGGTGTTGGTTGAAACGACCTTCTGGATGCTTCAGAGGTTGCCCATGTGCTTGGTTCGATCTCCAGGATGTGGTTCGACCTGCTGGCCTGGTCGAACCTGGTCGAATCAAGCTCCTAGAGCTTCATAATTTATTTTCGGCATCATTGGTCTCTCATACTACATTCCAGACCTTACCATGATGGCGTTGCAATCTTTCAGATTTGTTATGCTTTGAGAAGAGAACTTTTCTTTCTCCAACGTTAGTGTTAGTTGATTCATGTTCCCGACCATTTTCCCCATCATCAAAACAAGGTCCTTCAACTGCTTAGATAAATCTGCATGATTAGCATTCATAGTAACGTCAAGATGATCAACCCTTGTATCATTCTCAGCCATGTATGGATTGAAGGTATCTTCAACACTCTTCAATTCTTGCTGTTGGATACTAGGCCCCCCTTTGTGTCAATATGTAATGTGCCTCTGCTGGGACTCTAGTAGCTTGTTGTTGTTAGCTAAACTAGGGACAATCTCATCATCTCTATTCGGCTTCACCACTTGATGTTAAACCTGTGCCACCTTACCTAGTAAATAAGTTCCTCATATTCTTTCCGTAAGCCAATCACGTGAATTTATAGAGATGTTTTCAAACAACTTTTCTGCTTCATGTACTGTCTTAGATAATAGCGCTCCTCCTAATGATGCATCAATAAGAATACGCTACTCACAATTCAATCCATAGTAGAAGATGCTTATGTAATGAGCTTTAGACATTCCATGCTGTGGGCACCTCCTGAGCATATCTTTGAACCTATCCCACGCCTCATGAAATTTCTCACCCTGATTCATAATAAATCGGATGATCTCTTGCTTCATTCTTAAGATCCTTGAGGATGACATGTATCTCTCCAAGAACTTTTGCTGCAGTTGGTCCCATGTAGTGCAATCTGTGGCATCAAAAGTCTCATACCATGCTTCTGCCCTATCAATCAATGAAACCTTGAATATGGTGATTCATCTAGCATTATCATTAGCTCCAGCACCCTTCTGCGTATTTGTATAACCAAGGAATCTTCTGAGATGCTGATATGGATCTTCAAAGCAACCTCTAGAAAAAGGATTATTCTCTACAATGTTAATAAGAGCGGGATGTATCTCAAAATCATTATCTTCCCCCCTTGCTCCTATCAAACTCATGTTGCCAATCCCATACTTCGTGAAAATTTCACGTACGGCAACTTATCCGGATTTTGCCTTGCTTTGGCCACGTTTAGCTCAGTATGTTATTCCTTTCTTTCTTTTCCTTTCCTTTTCTTAGTGCACAAGTACCTCAGAAAAATTCAAGGTTAGATAGAAATAAATAATCACAAATAGAAGTCTTAATCAAACTAGAAATAATAAACTAATAATAGTAGCCATCCCCGGCAACGGCGCCAAGAACTTGATGCGTGTTTTCTTTGCATGCAAAATTAATCCCCAAAGGATATCAGTTGCAGCTTTAGCAAGCGACCAAGTGAAATATCGAACCCAAAGGACAACATATTATCAATTTAATTATTTACTAAATTAATTAAGACAAGCCAATAAGGTTTGAGATTTAATTATTAATCTACGAACAAAAATATTAAATAATAATTAAAATAAAATAAACACTAGAACAATACGAAAGTGTCACAAGAATGGAGAATAGGTAGCTCTAGGGTAATCCAATTTTAATACTTAACTTCCCTCTCAAGTGCAGGCCGACTCTATCTTGTGGACTATGGATGCATCACTAAACCATGCAAATCTACTCTATAGACACAAGTAAATATGCGTGTAACACGTGTGAATAACCTTGGAGCAAGAGATATAATTTCACATCTCTTTTTGGATACTATCACTATCAATTATTTTCCTCTATGATTGGTAATCTAACCCGATATGATCTCCCCTTATAGGTACTATAAAATTAACTTTTTTATCCTATTTACTAATTTGAATTCAATTCAATTAATAAACATTCATATATGATAATTCTAATGAAGCTTTGGAGTCCCCTCACTTAGAATCATAACATGGAATCCTGTTCAGCGGTGAACGCACTAATCTACAACCAAGATATATATTCAAACTCTATATAACAGTTGAAGATGCACAAAACGATCCTAAATATGGATTAAAAATGCACAATCATATATAAAATAATTCCACAAGTAGTGTTGTACGGAGAACACACAAGAGAGTTTAATTCATTCATAAAACCTTCAAAATCCTAGATCTAACAAAACGGTTCTAGCCAATGATATTGCGAAGAATAATCATAGAGGTTGGATAGATCTTACCCATATTCCAAAAAATAAAAGATAAATTAGAAAATAATGAAAACCCTAGATTTGGGCATCGTTGTGTCCTTCTTCGTCTTGAATCCCACTCATTGTTCTCCTCTTAATTCCACAGATGAATCTTCAAAGTGATGGATGGATGGAGGAAATGATGTGGTAATGGTTGGGGGTGATCCCCCTTTATGGGGTGTAGGATGATTGTGTTGTGGTTCTTCTATCCAATCTAATTCAATGAATAATGATGTGATCCACATCCCCTTTTATACTTGTAAGCTCTCCTTATGGACCTAGGATGGGCTTTTTAAGACGAAAACATGCAGAAACACGCACTAGGGATGTAAAAATTGGATTCAGAGTTGTCCCAGACATGTGGTTTGACCATGGTTCGACCTATAGGCTTGGTCGAGCCTTGGTCGAATCAAAATTGGCGATTTAACGCACTTCAAGCATATGGTTCGACCAGGGTTCGACCAAAATAGATGGTCGAACCACATCATTGTGGTCGAACCGCACTTGCGCCGTCTCACCGTTTCACGTATAACTTTCACATCGAGACTCTGATTTGAGTGATTCTTGCGCTCACATGATCCTCTCTTCCTTGGATTTCAATCCATATAAAGAAATCTAAAAAAATCCAAGGTTTGAAGATGTAAAAATCCATGCAAAGTAGCACAGCCGTTCTGTTCGGCACAGCTCGCGCGACGTCACCATTTTGATCATAACTTTCTTATTTGGATTCTGATTGAAATGTTCTTTATGCCAAAACGACCCTCTCTTCTGTGTCTTTCTAACCATATATCACATTTCCCATTCAGATCTCCACACGAATACAAAATATTACACAAGTTGGACATGCGTTTTTCAGCATTCTAGCACAAGTTGCACCTTTTCTCCAACTTTGCACTTTTGATCCTTTTTCCACCTAAAACATAATAAAACACCT
This sequence comes from Pogostemon cablin, assembly GCA_023678885.1. Lineage (NCBI taxonomy): Eukaryota > Viridiplantae > Streptophyta > Magnoliopsida > Lamiales > Lamiaceae > Pogostemon > Pogostemon cablin. The sequence goes on along the minus strand of CM042986.1, from coordinate 13,280,759 downwards.
CAAGTGCACATTTTTCTTACATATGTCATAAGATACTTGTGCTAATATATAACATCAATTCCCATCAAAAAGGTGTTAGATTGGACACTAAAACACGCTTATTTTCACTCTCAACACATACTAAAAAGTAGGAATTTTTTCGGTTTAGGTTCCAAAAAATGTGTTTACTCTTAATATGGGGCCTGAAATATTTTCTTTATCAATTCGGGACCTGAATTATTTAAACTATCAATTTAAGATTTCAAACACTCACACCGTCAACTTATTTACTAACGGGAATCTGATATGTATTTTTAATTGCCACCATATTTTAACATGTGGCATTTAAATAAGGGGAAACGACATTGCAATATTAAGTCTTCTTCTGTTCTTAACTTCTGTAGCGATTTGAAGTATATTTTAGGATTAAAAGATTTTCATTTCTCTGACCTATTCTCATCATCTAGAATTTGAAGTTCACTTTCATCTCTTCTAATTTGTTTCACAAACAAGTTACATGTATGTATTTTGATTATAGTTTCAATATGAATTTCATAATGTTGTGTGTATATTTTCTAATGATATATATTTGTTACAAAATATGATTTCATTTTTATTGTCTTACTCTCGTTAATATGATAATTAACATATTGAATGGAAGCAGAGACAATCATTTTTTTTCTTTATAATTATATTTTCTTTCATTTTTAGAGATTAAATTTGTTTTACGTATTTAAACAGATGTCTATAGAGTTGGGTGAATGAGATATTGATGAAAATTTTAGTGGCCCTAATGATAATATTGATGATTACTCACAATTGGTGGTTGATACAATCCCAAATAATCAACTAGATGATATGATCGATGACGATTCTGAATTAGGAACTGTACAATCTTTGATAGAATTAAAAAGCATTCATGGTTCTGATTCATCAATTAGTGAAGATGAAATTAATTCTACACATACTCAAGCAAGTCAAGGATCAGTTAATTTTAGGCTTGATATGTTGCATACATCAATTGAAGATTTTTATAATGATGTTAAAAGTTATGCTATTCGCAATATGCATAGATTGGAGTTTGTAAGAAAAGGTAAAATAAAATGCAGAGTGAAGTGTGTGGATGGATGCCAATATGGCTTATATATTTTTCAAAAGTTGAAAATTTTAAAACATACAAGGTGAAAACTTTCATCAATAGTCACAATTGTCAAAAAGAAGAAGTGAAAGAAAAGTTTGCTAACACCAAGTGGTCAGGTGATATGGTAATTGAGGAGATAAGAAAGCACCCAAAGATGACCCGTGAGGAATTGAAAGTTTTAGTAGCTGAAAAATTCAAGGTCACAATTTAGTATTGCAAAGGCATATCGAGTGAAAGCATGTGCACTTCAGTCACTTGATGGCAATGTTATACAACAGTATTCTAAGTTAGCTGATTATTGCGAGGAGTTACATAAAACTAATCCTGGATCTATGGTAGAATTATTGGTTTCGAATGGTAAAGATAACACTTTAAGGTTTGATAAAATATATGTTTGTATAGATGCTTGTAAGAAGGGATTTCTAGCTGGATATCGGCCATTAGTTGCATTAGATGGATGTCATTTAATGGGATACTATCATGGTCAACTTCTTGCAGCAGCGGGTCTTGATGGCAACAATGGTCTTTTTATCATAGCATATGCTATGGTTGCATCAGAAACCAAAGATATTTGGCATTGGTTTTTAAAGAACTTATTGATTGATATTGGAGAACTATCAATTCGTGAAGAAAGAGGACATTCATTTCTGATCAAGGAAAGGTAAAAACACTTGTTATTTATATATGTTCTCATAAAAAATATATTATATATATGCACAAATATGCATGAACTTTAATCTGCCCATAATTATTATAAACTTTGGTTTTGATAGGGTATTGTGGCCAGTGACGAAGCCAGAAAAATGACTTAGGGGGGTTTCAAAATACGCTTTGATTTTGTAATTGGTATTTAATTTACTTCACCGAATATTATAGTAAAATAATTTTTTTATAAAAAAAACTTTAAATAGATACATACATTATTTATTCTTAATATTAATTTTAAAAAAATTAAACTAAATAATTTTAAAATAATGTTAGGAAAAACAAAGAATTTGATCATAAATATTAAATTAAAAACATTTGAATAATAATGTAAATAATAATAACAATGATAATAAATAATGAGGTAAAAAAATCATTAATTAATATACTAATAGTGAACCAAATAAATAATATAATTTTAAATATAAAGAGAAAAAATTCAATAGATTAAATTGTATTTATAAAGATAAATTAAATATATTTAAAATATAAATGTAAAAAAGAAATAAGAATTAAATAGAGCATAAAACAAATAAAATGAAGAAGCTGTTAAACTGGATTCGAACCCTATACCATCAGGAAAATAAAACACGTATTAAACCAATAGGCTACCGTATGTAAAGTGTAATATTAATATATACTATATATAAAAACATGATTGGTCGGGGGGGGGGGGGGCCAACGCCCCCCTGGTCCTATGCTGGCTCCGCCATTGCTTGTGGCTGCATTAGAAGAATTATATCCTTCTCACTATCATCGTTTTTGTGTGAGACACTTATTTAGCAACATTGAGAAAAAATAGAAAGAAGAACAAGTTAGGTCATTATTTTGGTTAGCAGCGAAATCAACAACTAAACATGAATTCGACAAACACATGGATAGGTTGAAGGAGAAAAATTATAGTGTATGGAAATTTGTCAACCGAATAGGTGTTGAAAGATGGAGTACAGCACACTTTCAAGATCAAGTTAAGTGTCATGTTTTCTCAAGTAGCATAATTGAGTGCTTTAATGGTGTTATTAAAAAATAGAGGTAGAATCCCATTGATATCCTCATTGATAGGATAAGACTTAAAGCAATGACATTTATGAAGAAAAAAAAGAAGGTGAAGCATACCAGTGGTGTAATATGTCCAAAGATACTAAGCAAATTGAATGACTTTATAACAGAAAGTACCAAGTGGCATGCAACTTCATGTGGAGAGATTCTATTTGAGGTTACACTTAGGCCTCAAAGATTTGTGGTCCATCTTGAAAATGACACTTGTACTTGTAGAGTGTGGGACTTGACTGGGGTACCTTGTGTGCATGGCTGTGCAACTATAAGATCAATAAAAGATAGACTAGAGAATTATGTGAATGAATATTTTACCATAGATTTCTTTTTGAAGGTATATGAACATAAAATAAATCCAATGTCTGGTTCTGACTTTTGGCCTAAATCTGACAACGGAACTCTACTACCACCATTGTTAAGAAGATCACTGGAAAGGCAAAAAAAATAAAAAATAAAGACATAAATCATGTTTAGAAGGAAAAGATCCTCATAAGGCTAAGACAAAATATGGGATGACTAAGTATGGTAAATGTGGCAGACTTGGCCATAATAAAAGATCATGCAAAGAGGATGAACATGTATAACTTTATATTTTTAATATTCTTTTTGTTATCCTATTGTATGATGTGTTTAATTCATACTATTTTGTTGGAAGGTGCAACCTAGCTGTTAGAGTCTCATCTGTTCTGACCATGGCATCATCGAAAGCGGAGAAATAAGAGGAGATGATAGGCTGAAAAAAGACGAATATAGTTCTGTTGCATTTTTAATTTTCTTGAACTGGATATTATCAATTGTTTTAAACTGAATGAACGGAGACCAAGGCATTTTTCATTGTCTTAAACTGAATATTTCCAAGTTCTGTTGCAAATTTTATTTTACTTTGTTTTAAATCATATTGAATGGAAATTATATTTTTGGTTTATAATTTGATTTTGAAGCTATAACTTTTCTCTGCACCTTTATTTTGCTTTTTGTATGATTTAGTTTAAGTTCAGATGAGTATCAAATCATCAGGCTATTGGTCTTATTTATTTTGAGGTGAAAACTATGAATGTTTAATTAGTGAAGTAGTTTGAAATTCTGGACACATGTTGTTTTTCATTATTTAATTATTGAATTACAAGTTTTTGGTATTAACATGTTGATTTTTTTTCTTAAAGTAGATTATGAAACTGAAGTACTATAGCATTTATAGATATGAAGAGGAATTGATTGAAATCTTATATAAAGGATATGTATGCGAGGAGTCTGTATGATATTATGTTAGACTAGCTTCGTTAGATCTTTTCCCAGGAACCTTCCATGGGATCAGTAAGAGGTTAGTTTTTTTGAAGTGGAACTTCAATGACTAGGATTTGTTGCACTTTTATCTATATTCTTTAACTAAAATGTTGTTGGGAACACAAGTTTACGAAATATGCAGTTATTGAGCGAGGATGCCAAATCAATGGTTTCAAGAATCTCATTGATGGAAAATACACTATGATACTTATCGTCTAGCCAAAGGCATATGAAGATGGCCATAATGTGTGCTTTTTATAGTCAGGATAGATACATGATTGTTTTAATTTTCTTATAAGGAAGTTACCCTTGTTTTTTCTCTTCCACTACTGTACAGAATTTGACAGTTTTTCTATCAAAATGATATGTCCTTGAGCATATATATATATATATACTTCGATTTTTGCTTATGATTAATAAATGCTTTTATTAGGTTTCATACGTGGAAAATTCACAAAGAATGAAAATTATATGCTCATAATATGGACTCAAAATAACAATAACACCTCTTGAACCTTATTTAATCTATAGTTGTAGAAGAGACGAAGTCCTAATTAAGGTGTATCATATCAATTCATCCCTGTTATTTGAAGCGGTGTTAACAAAATTCCAAACCAAAATTATTAAGTTGTGTGAAGTATGAATATGAATTCTCATATCTATACAAAATTTCTTGTTAGTTTGTACTGATATTTTTCTAGCTGTTGCCTTTGGGTATTTCCAATTTAGTAATGGACTAATGTTTCCTCTTAGTTACTACTTTAAATTTGTATTTGGTTGAGCTTATGATTCCAAATTAAGTGAAGTATAAGAGAGAGCTAGAACATTTCATCAAATATGCAATTAGACATTTTATCAAACATCTTATAGGCATAAGCTAGAACATAATAATGTTCACATTTCTTAAACAATGACATTTTTTCTAAAAGACTATCAATCTTCATTAACTTCATTTCATTAAACATCTTATTGGCAAAATAAACGTTTTGGATTAAATAAGAAAAGAAAAATAAAAAGAATAGAAAAAATAACAAGAAAAAAAGAAAAGAAAAGAAAAAACTCTGCTTTCACCTTCACATTATCAATTTGTCGTAGGGTCCCTTCTGTTACACCACAAACTCTTAAGCCTACATGATGATTGTATTGCAATATTCACGGCTCTTCTACTCTTCGGCATTCTCTTTGTCTACAAATATAAAATCTTACATCACTTTCTTTTCACAATAAACCATTGCAGTCTGCAGATTTATTATTCGAAGACCATGAAGAAGAAAATATAAAGAATTCCCTTGTGAGTTGTGAGTCATCCACAGGCACTGCGTTCTTGCCTCAGAAGTTAATAACAGAAGAAACTTATTCCTTGTTCTTAATATTTAATCTAATTTTTTTTCAAGATATATTTAAATGCCACACTGTGAAAATGAGGTGGCAATTAAAAATGCATATCATATTCACGTTAGTAAATAAGTTATGGTGTGAGAGTTTGATATATTAAATTGATAGTTTAAATAATTCAGGTCTTGAATTGATAAAAAAAATATTTTAGATTTCATATTGATAGTAAACACATTTTTCATGCCCTTAATTGAAAAAATTCCTAAAATTTATTAGTACAAATAATTAGAGCATATTACTACTATTAAAACATTCTATAACAATATGAAACTGTTTAATGTGAGATTGTTTTTACGTTTTCATAAACAGTTATCATTTTTTTTAAAAAATTATTATTGCCTCTGTCCTAACTCCAACTTCACATTTCTCTTCGTTCCAACTTCAACTTCATACCTTCATAAAAGGAAATGAATTACTCTCTCTGTCCTAACTCCAACTTCACATTTCTCGTTTTAATTCGTTCTAACTTCGACTTCACACTTTCATAAAAGGAAATGAACTCAACTACTATCAACAAAACACACTTTTATTTCAAAATTAATTATCATCCCTTATTTCCACACATATCATACTTTACAATTTATTTAATACACAAAAATACTACATTACTATCAAAAACTAATTTTTCTTAATTTCTATATCTATATTAATTGAGAAGATGAAAATAAAACGAAGGGAATATCACTTTTTATTAAAAATATTATAATTTTTTTTACACTAAGCATTATTATTATTTTTATTTATTAATTCGAGTATCACTTTTTATTAAAATATTATATTTTTTATTCGTTTAACGAATTCTTTTCGTGAGATGCTCGTCTTGTTTGCCTAAACATTCAAGATTTTTTTTTACTAAGAGTACTTACAATTCAATACATAAGTCGTTATATTCAGTTACATTAATGAAATCAATAATTTAAGCATGTAATGGACCCAATTTTGAATAAAAATTTGAGTGAGATTTTCATATGCAATTTTGATCACATAAGATTTTAAAAAGTGAAACTTTTAATAAAAATTACTCCCCCGTAATGTTGATTGTTATTCATTTGTTTTTTATATGATTAAAGAATATAATAATTTAATACGTAGTGGATTGAAGAATATAATATTTTAATATTTAGTAAATAGTTGTATTAGTATTAGTGTGAGACTCATATATATTGAATTAGGTATAATAATATTATTTTATTCTTACGATTAAATATTTGTCATCTGGATAATTATAAAGGTATAATTGTAATTTTACTCTTATGCTTTAGGGTATATTTAACTAGGATTTAATATATAATTCTAATTTCACTCTTGTGATTTAGGGTATAATTCACACTTAGGGGTTTAAAGTATAATTATAATTTCATCTTTGTGGTTTATGTATATATTTCACTCGTAGAGTTTATGGTATACTTCATTCCCTAGATATTAGATTTTAGGGTATAATTATAATTTTACACTTATTGTTTAAGATATATTTTACCACTAGGATTAGGGTATAATGATATTTTAAATATAATAAAAAATATTAATGGCACAAATTAATTAAAGGGGAACTACGTGTTAATTAATTAGAGAAGATGGGGACCAAGGTTTCACCAATTTATTAATTAGGGATGGTGGACATGATTGATATATTTTTAGCAATAAAATTCCTGATTTCAAAGAAATGTGTATTCCCTTATTTGTGGGAATATTTTTAGCAATAAAAATCCTGAATTTAAAGGAATGTGTATTCCCTTATTTGTGGGAATGAGCATTCCTCCCACCCCATTGTATTGTCCATTCCATTCCCAAATTACCCCCTACCACCCCCTCTCTCTTTCTCTCACATACATATATATTTATTTGTATTTAAAATTTTCATTTTTAATATATTAATAAACCATTTAAAAAAATCATCTAATTACTAATTGCATCATAACTTCTTTTAATTACAATATTCTTCGTCTGATATGTTCATCTAACTTATCAATAATCAATAAACTATTAAACAATTATATTATTGTATGTATCTTTCTATTTTCTCTATCAATTTTTTTTAATTTCAGATAACATTGAGTATCTTAATTTTGCCTACTCTCAACCTTCTTTAATTACAAAAGAATATATTAAAAAAAACTAATAATATTTAATTAAAATGTTCAGTAGGTTAAAATTTTAATATTATGTTGATTTTATTTATATTTATTTTAATTAATTTTTAAAATAATAATAATCATGTTAAATCATTTCAAATATATAATTAAAATTTAAAAAATAAAATTTAAATAAGATAAATGATACTTTTTCTTGTATTAAAATAAAATAAAATGCCAAATCATCAATGTTTATGAAAAAGGATAAATAATGAATGTAGTCTACAAAAATACACGAGTATATGTGTTTATAATTTAAATCCATGTGGAGTATATTATTAATTATTTTAAACTTCACTAATTTTTTTTAGTATAATCTCTCTCTCTAAAAAAAATGAAGAAACAATCTTAGTTTGAGTATCAATATAAGATTAGAAGATGAACCATATGCATGTTCAAAGAAACAAATGTCATTCAAGTTACATTCATTAATATGAAAATGGACAATATACCATGCCTTCCATATAGCACTCTCAAATGCATGCTCTGAAAGATCAAATAGAATTAGTGAATGAACCCATTATTTGAAACTTGCGTAACACATATCAATTCATAAGCCTAAATAAATAACATTATGGCAGGTATCTGATTTTTTTCCTCCTACCAACATTAAAGTCCAAACATTTCAAAATTTAATGTAAAGTATATTAAATAGTACGTTATTAATTAAATTAAATAAGAGGTTAAAGGTGGAAAAAAAAATAGATAGGGATATTTTAGTCCAAAAAAATATCTCATTACCTTCGCACTTTTAATATATTAAAATTAAGATAAGATTAAGATTAACATAAGATAAAACTTACTACATACAAATACCATAATACCCTTAAAAAGTCAATAAAGTTAGTCAAAAAATAACTTTTCTTAAACTTTGTGTCTACAATAACTAAGACAACGAGTTTGGGACTGAGGGAGTTATATTTATTAAAATCATTTGTATTAAATTATTTAATAAAAATAAAATATTAAAGTATTTAAAATCTGAATAAAAAATTAAATATTTTTATTTACTCAAATTGGTAAAAAAAATATAATTAAATTAAATTCTTAAATTTTGTAAATATAAATGTATATAATTATTTTAATATTTATTCAAAATAAAAATTAATAAATTATAAATAAAAAATTAATATTATTAATTAAATTGAATATATACATGTAATATAAATATAAATATAAATATAATTTTTTATATATAGTTTAATATTTTTTAATATATATAAATTATTTTATTTGTATTTTAAATTTTATTTATATTTTAAGATATTAATATTTTATTTTATTTTTAATTTAATAATTTTCTATAATTATTAAAATATATAAAATCTTCATTAAATTTTTAATTAATTTAATATTTTATATAAATTAAATTTTAAATTTAATATTTTAAAAATACTATTAATGAGATTGAAATTAATTAAGTAATACAAATTATATTACTTGAGTTATTCCTGAACGATTCCAATTATGATAAAAATAAATTTTAATCATTCACTCTATCAAGAAAATATGAAATACTCAAAAATTTATTGCTGTCTTCGTCTCAAGTAGTTACTCACATTTCATTTTAAGGTGTTCCAAATATTTATACATGTCTTATTAATAATAAAAATACATTATACATCTTAATAACTTTTACACTTTATTTATCAATTTTAGTATTTTTCTTTAAAAAAATTTATACTTTATTCATCATTACCAACAACTTTATTTAATTTAAATTACCAACTTATCCTATTTTTCTTACATTATATATTTAAAAAATAACATTTCTTAATCTATGTGTTCATACAAATGATCATAAATATTTGAGACGAAGAGAATATTAATAAAAATTTTATATAATTATATTAAAATAAAATATTAGATATTCTAATAGATTTGAGCTAATCTTAACGGACTTAATTAACTCCAATAGTATTGGCCACGTAGGATCTGTATATCATATTTATGTCATTCGTTATAATATTATTGAGATGTAAGAAAAAAAAATCTAATCACCATCTCTATATTTTTAGGGTTTATATTTTTCATTTTAAGGTATAATTTTTTCCTCCAATTTGTAATTCATGCAACAATGTGACATGTACAATATCACACCAAAATATGCCAAACAATTCTAACGGACCGACCTATCTTACTGAAAGTTAAACGACTAGCCAATCAAGCCAATAACTTTTCTACATCTTTATTGTAATTCTTTTAACCAATTTATTTTTATATTTTGTTTTTAATTTTGTATCATAAAATTCATACTATATAGTCTATATTATAACTTAGTAAGCTCATTTGCTAACGAGACCATTCCATTAAAAAAAAATATATAATTAATCCCTTATAAACCGAATTTACATTATAAATCCTTATAAATCATGTGTTTAAACACTTTATCAATACATAAAATATATAAGATTGGAAGAAAATTATAGAATTTACATTGTGAACCCAAATTATACAATGAAAAAAAAAAATAATAAATTGACATGACACAAAAATAAACCAACTCGGTGAATGGTTGAGACTTGAGATGAAGATAAACTCAATCCACCAACTCAAATTACAGTGCATCAATAATTAATAACTAGGGAAATTATAGTTTTGTTAAATGCACCTTCCTTTTTCCCTTTTAACCTCACTAATTATTCAAATAAATGGATGAATTGTGGAAAAAAGACAATAAGTATAAACTCTTAAGCACAACTCAAGAATAATTAAAAAATACATGAATATGATTATATGAGTCTGGATTCGTCCAACCAACCCATCCTGCAAGTTCGTTCATTAAAAAAAAAAAAAAAAAACCTCATGCCACGACATCAAGTTGTCGAATGCACTTGTTTGTAGGATGTACCCAGTATTCCGCCACCCTGTTTATGGCAGGAAAAAGATTACAATAGCATATTGTATACGTAAATGGCTCCACACTTACACATGATCTCAATTTAATTTGCCTAATGGCATGTCCTAATTTCACCAAAAGAGGGTCTCCTTTTAATTCTTTTAACAAATTATTACATAACATTCTTCTCAATAAAATTGATGGCATTTTTTTAAGTAGTTGTAATGGTTCATATTTTATTTTATTTAAATTTAACAGAGTTTTAGTATGATGTATCAATAAGATCTAAGCTATTAAATTTTATGTTATTTAATAGATAATATTAAAAAATTTAAGAAATATTACAATCATGTTCAACGAAAAATAAAAACTCCTATTGGCTTCGTTAAAACCTTCTTAGGTAAAACATCTTGAGAAAAGTCATTAAAAAAAATATTTACCAACTATATTGAGAATTTATAAAATGAACCGTGCTAATTAATCACGATTATATTTGTTTTGGGTTTATGTGAGGTTTGAAAAGTATTAAGGAAACCAGCCAAAATATGCGATCCTAACCCCTAATTTCTACACGCTCGTCTGCTTCTGCCGCCACTTCTCACAAGGTGTTCTTTCTGCTCTTCTCCCTCTATTTTGCTGCTCTTCTCTCCCGTCTGTTATTCTATTTCTGATTTGCACCCATGGCTGTCAATCCTGTTGATTCTATGCCCGTAACTAAAATGATCAATATGTGCCCTCTTAAACTCTCAACTACAAAATCTTTAATGTGGCGTAGCCAATTTCTGACCATGGCTGATTGCTTTGACATCTCCGGTCATCTCGATGGCTCGTCCGTCGCACTTGCATCAACCATCACCTCTGAAGCGGGTGTTGAATCTCCCAACCCTGCCTTCACCGCCTGGCGCTTGAAGGATAAGAAATTATTGGGGGTCATCAAGACCTCTTTATCCGAGGATGCCATGTCCGAAATCTTGGACTGCACGACGGAAAATGCAGCGTTCTCTGATTCGTCCGCCTCTCGCACACATCAGTTACGAGAGGAGCTTCTCTCGTTGCGTCGTGGTGATCAATCGGTTGAGGAATATGGTCGTAAGTTTACGTCATTATGCAATCAACTCTCTTCAATTGATCGTTCCCTTGATGAGTCCGATAAGGCTCACTAGTTTTTGAGGGGATTGGCTGCTACGTTCATGAGTTTCGCCGACACTCGAATGGCGATGTCCCTGTTGGCGCTTGGATCGTTTGGTTAACGTGACCCGTTAGGGTTCCATGCGTTTCTATCATAGCGGAAGCAATAAATCATAGAAACGATTACCGTTCACCAGGGTATGTAGAAGATGAAGGATTCTCGCTGGAAGACTGTGCAGTCCCACGAGAATGGCCATAACTCCCTCGTCTGATGTCGGAATTGAATAATCTTTATGCTCTGACGATCATCTCTTCAACGACTTTCTGTCAGTATATCGATCATTAAATTCTGAGCACTGTACGATTTTACATGAATTTTGTAAGGTGGCAGACAGCAACAGCAAACTACCTTCTGATGTATGTCCCAAGTCCGATCTCGATGTCGTGTGGGCGAGGATCTACGAGACCTCCTCAATCTGCTCTCAACCCTCATCACACGTGAATAATGAATAAGATTAGATTAGGGTTCCAGATAAGCTGAGGTGACTTATATACATGGGCTACAGTAGAGACCAGGAGGAGAAATTGGGTTGGGTCTCCATTGGGCTTAAGTATCTAAGCTTAGCCCAAAGCTTATACTTACGTCCAATAATAATAATATATTCCACTAAAATATTATTGCTGCACTGCCTTTCCAATCCCAAAATTACGTTTTGGGCTCCTTCTTATTATGAGCCCGTTAGTCTCCCCATGTTTAAGATATACAATGTCCATTAATTAATTTAAGTTACTGACAACTCAATTAATTAATATCTCATCCAAGAGTAGTACCACTCAACCTCATTATTATGCCGGAATAAATTCCACCTACAGGGTTTACATGATAATCCTTATGAGTTCCTCAAGGGGACATCATCAACCTATGACGGATACGGATTCCTTCTACAATCAACATCACACCATAGAAACAACACTACTTCCCAACTCACCGAGTTTGTTGATTTAATTACATGTAAATCTCACTCATTGATGAATCAAAGAAATACATACTGCCCTACGTGTCGAGGTTATTGTATAGGGATTAAGAGCACGAACATCCATAATAACAGAGATCAAGTTTTTCTATAAGTCAGTATAAGTCGAACGATCTCATGCGGTCCTGCTCAATACACACAAGTGCACTAATGTGATTCTATAGCCAAGACAAGCTAATATCAAATCACACTACAACCATCCCGATAGAGAGTCCCCGTCTATCTCGGTTGTGAACATCTGTTTATACTTTATAAGGAAACCGATAATATGATCTTTCGCGTGTTGTCGCACAACATATTATCTACAGTATAAAGTAAGTGGACTATTGCATCGTGCATATAAAAAAATTATAAGACGCAATCATTTGATCATATGATTCTTATTTCAAATAAATTGTTATAAGATTGTTCATACAAAAAAGCTAGACATTAGTATACAATCCAACAGTCCCCTAGGCCCAGATTTCGTGATCTCCTCAATCAGGCTAAGCAATATGACCTGGAACAATATGCTGGGACTACCGGTGGTAGAGTTGGCTAAACAACGGCATATAGTTTTCTATGGATGTCGGCGCAAAGAGGTTTTAAAGGAACGAGTTTTTTCAGTAATAACTAGTGGCATGAAAAAGTGGCAATTCAACAGGGAAGATGATGATTTGATACTTGGTATCGGTGGCGCTAGATCGGTAAAGAGTAGCGGACGGACAAGTGGGAAAGTATCGTAAATTCAGGAGGGTTAGAATCAACTTCAAGTGACGATACTTTCAATAGAAAAAGGGTTCGGACAAATTTGGTGTAGCTTGGCAGAAAAAGGCAGCGACGTCATGTTGGTACAGTGACGGTTTTTGCTCAAGGTGGAGCAATAGTGTGATAATTGCTCAAGGTAGAACAATGGTACGATAATTGCTTAAGGTGGAGCAATGGTGACGTTGCTGGTCAAGGAGAAGCTGGTGCAACAGTAGCTCCAAATGTTGAGTTGATATTATTAGGAATTCTTATAACATGCTCAGTTGTCATGGAAGAGGATGGAATATTATTAGCTGTTCCACAAGTTTGCACACAGATACTGACTTGCCATGTGATGTAAGGTGTGTGGTGGATGTATATCGATGGCTGATGGACTTCTATGGGGAGCCAAGATCTGGAAGTAGCACCATAAATATCAACCGATATTTTTCGATATGTGCTGCAGGAAATTATTAGAATGATTGATTTTAAGTGGTCTACTCATATGTGGAGTAGGATTCTCGGGATAAAGAATGAATTATCGGTGAAGACAATGATTCTTAGAATGGTTGATTCTAAGGGATTCTCGGGGTTGAGAATGGATTGTCGGTGAAGACAATGAGACTTCTTTTATTTTAACAAGGTGGAGATTGTTGGATTTGTCAAAGATAAAAGAAGGGATTTTTCTTTTGTTTTTGTCCCATATGGGAATGGAGAGTAAAGGGGGAGACATCCTTGGTGCTATAGAAGAAGGCCCTTGAACTTGATGTCAAGTGCACCAATCAAGTACACTTTAATCTTTGTGTTTGATTCCCTTTAAATTCCTTTCTTGTATTCTCGGTTATGAGAATGGGGAGAAATGTGTGAATTAGTCAAAGATTTGTAAGAGTATAGGGATTGCGATCAGGAGAGAGAAATTCTGTTTGATTGTAAAAATTTTTCACTTAGTGGTATTTTCTCAGTTCTTGATTTTTCTCCGATTTTGGAGTTTTTCACGTAAATTCTTATGTTGTGCTTTTTATGCTCTTCTTTATCTATCCCTTAGGAATGAATGAAGATCTGTTTATCCCAACAACCCGACCCTCAATAATTATACTCAATGAAACGATAGCTTAATAGGCTTCTACTATGAAGAATCCATCTAACAAGCCACGATCGTCTCGTCCACCGCTCCACCTTCACGCGATACGTAACTCAGTAGTCGAGAAGAAATGAGGACATGCCTCCACTGGTGGGCCAATCCCTATCACCCCAATCATTGCCAATCATTGCCAATCCTGACAACCCTACAGTATTTGCAATAAATACATGAGATGTGACTTGACATCAATGCTTGACGCCGCATTAATGGCTGAGAGAGAAAGAGATTGTACATATAAATATCTGTACCCCGTATAGAAAAAAGGGGGATCCACTGTACAAGAGAAATAGAGAAAAAAAAGGATTCACCGAAACAATTTTAGTAAGAATACTTTCCATCCCAGAGAAATAGAGCTGGGAGGAAGTCCTGGATCCTTGGGATTATCTTATTTGATCCTAATTATATTAGATTAGTTGAGTTGATTACCCTATAACAACCACATTAGAATACCATTAAGAGACAATTAAACTGGCTATCTACACTCCTCAATTGTTGTGTTGCACAACTCTTCATTTTCTCAATCCAGCAAGAAGCCACCATGAATACCAAAATTAGATCTTTAACGATCCCACAATCTTCTCTCCCTGTATTCCCAGTACTCTTCATCATAATTCTTGCACCAGCTTATAACCATATCATGATCCCATTTTCAAGAAAGTTCACCAATACTGAAATGGAAATCATTAATCTCCAACAGATCAGTACTGACCTAGTTATCTCCAAATATGGTTAGGCTGTTTTACATAAACCAACACTACTTTATGTGATGGACATCTATTCTGTTTGGCATGTCTATGGTTCTCAATATGAAGTAAAAATATTTTTGTGTCAAATGACTCATGAATTACTCATGGAGTTTCCTACCAAAACCCTTCATCTCCAACGACAAATATAGGAAGAATCAAATATGTCGGATTTTCATTCAATTCTAGAGATTTATTCACATTTGATGATACAAGAACATCTTTGAATTTTCTAACCATTAATTGTTTATTTGATCGAAACAATGACAACAATGCGCGACTGCCGAAAGGGGTCAGGTGACTTCGATGTATCCTGAGGTACTCCGGAGGTGGTGTAACGACAGCTGAGGCAATTTTTGAAGATTTGGACGGAGATGGAGCGGCGATGGAAGGTGGAGGGAGAAAGAGGAGGGTGAGAGATATACATATTTAGATCCACTTTATGTGTTTGGAAGAGAGAGGATCTGCGAATAAAAAATTAAGCCATTTAGCTAATAAAAGATACGTTCCTAAATTTAATTCCGTAGGACTGGTTCCCAGTAGTACTGGTAATCTTAAGGAAAAGAAAAACGGAGTTGTCGTGAGATGATCTCATATAAGTGTTGCTCTTGCGTGAGATGTTTCCACTTGGTAAATGTCGCATTTTCTTTACGCACATATTCAATTCCCAAGTAATAAGGATATCAGTTGCAGCTCAACAGGTAACCAAGTTAAATATCGACCCCAAAGGACGGTGTATTACCAATTTAATTATAAACTACTCCCTCCGTCCCCTTCTAAGAGGGTATTTTTTCCATTTTGGGCGTCCCACCCAAAAAATCACTTTTCCTTTTTTACGCACATGAGACCCACATACACCCACTAATATAATTAAAATATGGGCCCACACTCCAACTAATACTACTATCCACTAAAAATTAAATAATAATACTCCTTAATGCACGTGCAAAAAGCAAAAGCCCCACTTTGAGCGGAACGGAGGGAGTAATTAATTAAGACAAGTTGAAAATAAGATTTAGAGTATCAAATTAATAAACTACTAGATAAATTAATTAAAATAACAATTAAAATAAAATAGTATTAAGAAGAATTATGAAAGTGACTCAAGTACGGAAAATAGGTAGCCCTAGGGTAATCCAATTTTACTACTTAATTTTTCTCTCAAGTGTATTGCTCGACTCTGCCTTGTGCACTATGGACGCATCACTAAATAATCCAAACTTGCTCTATAGACACAAGAAAGCAAGCGTATAACACGTGTGAATCACCTTAGAGCAAGATATATAATTACACCACCCTTTCTAGGTACTATCAGTATCAATTCTTTCCCCCCAGGTTGGTACTCAAACCCGATATGATATCCTTTTTTTAGATACTATATAAAACTATATTCTTAATCCTGCTTATTAACCCGCAATTTCATGCAATTAACAAACATTCATATCTGACAGTTCTAATGAAGTTTCAGAATCTCCTTACTTAGAATTATAACTTGTAACTCTCTTCAGCGATGAACGCACTCAATCCAAAACTAGATATATATTCAGACTCTATATAACAGTTGAAGATAAGGGTGAACAAAATTACCGATTTATCGGTATCTCACAATTACCATGTCGAAAATTACCAAATTTAATAAAAAATTTAGTATACTTTCGGTATGGTATCGTTAAGTGTTATGAAGAAATTTTGGTATCTGTAATTCGGTATTTCAGTATATATCGATATATTGAACATATTTTTTATTAAGTTAATATAATAATAATACTCCCTCCGGCCACTTAAAAGGTACTCGTTTACTTTTTGCGCGTGAATTAAGGAGTTTTATTATTATATGTAAAATAGGTAGTTGTATTAGAGGGAAGTAGTGGGCCATATGATGTACTTCTTTATTAAATGGGGAAATGGATACCTTTGAAGTGGACGCACAAACTGGTAAAACGGATACCTCGTAAGTGGCCGAAGAGAGTATTAATTACATATAAAAAAATATTCTAATTTTGAAATATACCTCCTCCGTCCCCTTGATACGTATCTATCTTTTATTTTGGTCCGTCCCATTACAAAGCATTCATTTCCCTTTTTGGATTGATGTGACCTACAACCACTACACATGACCCCACACTCAACACTAATACAACTACCCACTACACATTAAAATATTATTTCTCTCATCTTACTATACATTAAATTATTTAATACACGTGCAAAAAGTCAACGGATACCTTTCAAGGGGACGATGGAGTATTAACTAAAAGTTAGTAGGCAGTAGCTGACTCATACTGTCATATATAAAAATACATACAAGAAACCATAGTCAATTTTCCATTGCAGTCGTTCCTCCCTTCCCTCCCCAATTCTCATTCTCAATTTCCACCCGACACCTATCGCCCTGTTAGATTGTATACTAAAAGCCTAGCTTTACTATGAACAATATTTTGATAGTATTTGAAATGAGAATCATTGATCAAATGATTGCGCCTTATAATATATTTATTTGTCGATGTAGTAGTCCACTTACTTTATATTGTAGATAATATGTCGTGCGACAATACGCGAAAGATCATATTATCGGTTCCTTATAAAGTATAAACAGATGCTCACAACCGAGATAGATGGGGACTCTCTATCGGGATGGTTGTAGTGTGATTTAGTATTAGTTTGTCTTGACTATAGAATCACATTAGTGCACTTTGTGTGTATTGAGCAAGGCTTGCTTGAGATCGTTCGACTTATACTGACTATATAGGAGAACTTGATCTCAGTTATTATGGATGTTCGTGCTCTTAATCCCTATACAATAACCTCAACATGTAAGGCAGTATGTATTTCTTTGATTCATCAATGAGTGAGATTTAAATGTAATTAAATTAACAGACTCGATGAGTTGGGAAATAGTGTTGTCTTTATGGTGTGCTGTTGATTGTAGAAGGAAACTGTGTTCGATAAAATAGGTTGATGATGTTTCCTTGAGGAGCTCATAAGGATAATCATATAAACTCTGCATGTGGATTTATTCCGCCATGATAATGAGGTTGAGTGGTACTATTCTCGAATGAGATATTAATTAATGGAGTTGTCAGTAACTTAATTAATTAATGAGCATTGTATATCTTAAACGCGGGAAGACTATCGGGCTCATTGTAAGAAGGAGTACATAACGCAATTATAAAATTAGAGTGGCAGTGCAATAATAATATTTTATTTGACAATATTATTATTATCGGATTTAAGTATAAGTTTTGGGTTAAACTTGGATACTTAAGTCCAATGGAGGCTCAACTCTAATTTCTCCTACTGGTCCCTATTGTAGTCCGTATATAAGTCATCTTAGTGATTCAGAAATTCTAATTCTGAGTTTGAGGGAGGATTACATATTGAGAGGATCTTGAGGATCGTCGCCTAGACGACGTCAAGATTGGACTTGGGATACAGCAGAAGATCAAGAGGTGGTTTTCAACAACCTGATCGTCAATTTCCACAATTTTTCTGTAATTGTGTGGAACTCAAAACTGGTCCTGTGATATACCGTTGGAAAGCCACGGAAGAGAGGATCATTTTAGCATAAAAATTACTCAAAAAGGAGATTGGATGAGAAAGTTATACCCAAAACGATAAGGTCGCGCATGCTGCTGGCGGGAATTTTTACTTCTTTAACATACCCTGGTGAAAGGTAATATGATTTTATGTTCTCGCTTCCACTGATATAGAATCATATGGAATCCTAACAGTTCAAATTAACCAAATGATCGAACGCTAACAATTAGTATCAAAGATTCAGTTTCGTGGTGAAGCCTGAAATGTTAGGCTAGGGTTTGTGTGGCAAACGTGGACTGGGGTTTAGAAATTATTATTTTTTATTGAATACACTATTCGGATACGTTTGTGCGATTGTCATCGATGAAAGTTTGATGGCAGCAATAGTGGCACAACGATGGTAGAGGCTGACGATGGCACGAGTCGAGTCGCTGACTTGGGTCGTGTTTTGACATGCGACGATGGTGGACAAACACTAAACAGACATGACGCATATTGAAACTGGTGATGACACCATCGACTGAAGACGAGGCACAAGTCGTGCCATCATATGGGACGAGTCGTGCGGTCTGAAGGACGTCGGCAGATGCATCAGCGTGTACGATGCGTACGACGTTGATGGGTAGTGTCTTGGCAAGCAATACAGACGACGCTACGAGGCCAGCACGAGTCGTGCCACCAGATGTGCGGCGTCAGGCGTGTTGCATGCAGGCGACACGAAGTGATGACGGCTGGGCAACACGAATCGTGCCTGACCGAGACATGACTGGCGCAGAAGCTGCAATGTACACGGAACGAGTCGTGCCATTTCACTACACGAGTCATGCCGACATAGTGCGCGGCATGACGAGTGTTTGGAAGACGAGAGGCGGTTGCATGAAGGGCGGCATAACTCATGCTGGTGCCTGGCATGAGTCTTGTCAACGTGTAGGTGGACTGAAAATTTCATTTTCGTGTGACATGTTTCGGCGTGTTTCGGGTCAAGGCAATCCGTTATGATGAATGACTTAGGGCGTAAATAATCTTGCTTATTGCGTAAGGCATCGGTTCAATAGCTGGAGTGTCGAACAAAGCTTCCTCAATTAAGTGGCTATTTAATTCGTGATATATAATTATCATTATTAATTTAATTGTCTTTTTTGTTATATGTATTTGATTACTTGTCGTCATCGATGATTTTGATAATCTGGTCGATATTGAAAATTTTGATAATCTGGTCGATATCGATGATTTCGATAATTTGGTCATTATCGACAATTTTGATAATCTAGTCGTTATCGATGATTTTGATAATCTGGTCGATATCGATGATTTTGATAATCTGGAGGATATCGACAATCGATATCGATAGTTTCAAAATTTTGATAATCTGGAAGTTTTTTCAAAAATTTGCTAATCTGGTCGATATTGATGATTTCGATAATCTGGACGATATCGACGATCGATATCGATAGTTTCAAAATTTGATAATCTGGAAGTTTTTTCAAAAATTTGATAATCTGGTCGATATCGATAATTTCGATAATTAAGACGATATCGACGGTCAATTTTGATGGTTTCAAAAATTGATAATCTTAAATTTTTTTAAAATTTGATAATCTAGAAATCTTTGCCGATATTCGTGCTTGGTGGCTAACAATCGAATTCACTGATATATAACTATCATAATTCTGATTTGAGTATCTGATTATTGTTATATATGTATGCATGATTCTTTGTGATTTACTGTCTTAATTGGTATAATAGGAGCATCCTAGGTTGTGTATTTTATTTTGAATATTATATGGGGAGGCTATTTGCATCCCCGGAATTAATAAACGTACCCCAAAAATATTTAATAAGACATAATTACCCTTATTAAACTTATATTTGTTCGGTTACAACAACAGAACAATCATATATCTTTATCTTTTCGGTGCAGTTGTTGCGACCGAATAGGACAAATAATTCATATATCTTATGTGTTCGGTTGCAGCAACCGAACAGAATAAGATTTTGTGATTTATTCAACAGAATAAAGAATTCACATATCTTATGAGTTCGAACAAGATTTTGTATTTATTTAATTCATATCTACATTATCGAATAAATAAGATATAAGATAATTTTAATGGACATCAATCTTTAAAGAATGATGGTGATTCATGGAAGTAAGTTTCTGCTCTATCAACGACAGTGGTAGTGGTTATGATTTAGATGAATTTACTTTTTGTTCGGTTGTTCTAACCAAACAGATAAAGATAGAAGATTGTTCGATTGTTGCAACCGAACATATAAGATATATGAATTTTTTGTTCTGTTCGGTTGTTGCAACCGAACATATATAAATTTTATAAGGATAATTATGTTTTATTATATATCAACAACTAAACATATATAAGTTTTATACGGATAATTATGTCTTATTAAATATCAACAATCGAACAGATATAAGTTTTATAAGGATAATTATGTCTTATTAAATATTTTTGGAGTACATTTAGTAATTTCGGGGTGCGAATAGCCGCCCCTATTATATGCATGTAATAACCCTCAGTGTTAAATAACTAAGTGGGAGAGGGGATTGATAATTAATTCTCGCAGCCTCTATTATTGGTTTGTAAGCGATATGAATAAACTTGCCCGTTGGCAATAGGCCTTCCTCCACAAAGAATGAGTTTATTCATGGATTGCTAGAACAAACTACTTTATGTTGATTGTAGAAAGTTATTCGAGCGCGTGTGTACTTCTCCAACTGTAAGGCACACAAGCTTGTGCCGCGGACCTGGGATCAAATAATGGTGTACACTTAGGTGTAAATAATAAGTATCCTCCCCAACGGAGTCACTGCTATTATTTGTATGGTTAAAGAGGAATCGAATATTAATTATTTTGTTACAAAGTTAGGTTTGGGTAAAACCTTCTCTTGTAAATGTTTGGGTTTGTATACGTCCACACTAATGTGGCATGCAGACTCACGGTACTTGAGATGTCGGTGAATTTTATTTTTATATTATTTTGAGAGAATCAATATAAACGGATAAATTCTAAGATTGATCTGTATATTTATTTATGTGATTCTCAGTATGTTCAAATGGTTTGATTTCACTTATTGTTAACTAAAAGAAATTATTTTTACTGGTCCAAAATTAGATGATTAGAAAAGAATCTTGGTTTTGAATCTTACTGCTTAGGAAAACATATGTGCTCTCACTAAAGGTGTCCTCTAGTGTCTATTTAAGACTACAATGAAGAGATGAGAGTTTCATAGAAATATGAAGTTCATTCTCATGCGACTCTTCGGATACTTAAGAAAGTTAGAAAGACAAGAGATCATGGTTGACTTGATGAATGAATTGAGAAA
Organism: Pogostemon cablin; assembly: GCA_023678885.1. NCBI lineage: Eukaryota > Viridiplantae > Streptophyta > Magnoliopsida > Lamiales > Lamiaceae > Pogostemon > Pogostemon cablin. The sequence continues at coordinate 13,258,576 of CM042986.1, read as the reverse complement.
CATGGATTGAATAAGATTATTGAATACATGGGTAATCTACGAAAAAGGGAAACCTAGGTCAATTTTATTCTCCATAATTTGTCAAGATGTTTTGAGCAAGTTCCACTTGAATTATAAGAGGCTATATTATGTGAAAGACTTCTGACAAAATAAGTGGCGAAGAAAATCAGTACAATTAGACTTTCAAGTATGATAGTGAATAGAGCCTTGTAGTACTTTCAGAGAATTCTTGTTAGTCAAACTTACCATCTGGATGTTTTGCGTTTGCTTTGTTAGTATCTAGGAAGGGGGCTTGGTTATATTCACGCGCATGAGGATTAAAACCAGATTATACTGTTAGCGTTGAATCTGATCATATCCAGTGGAAAAACAGGATTATGTGGTGTGTTTCCATGAGTTTGCATAAATGAACAATTTGAAGTATAGGAATTCAAATTGATTAGTCTGTACCAGATTACCTTAAAAGTATTGATTTTCTCTTGATTTAAACTTAAATTCTTCCTCCTTGATTTTAATTAATAATTATTTAAAACAATTGAAAACTGGTTATTCGTCTTAATTAATTTAGTAATTTTAGATGTAGATAATTAACTATCTTGTGGGCTTGATAATTAAACTTGGTCGCTTGCTACTGCAATTGATATTTTTGATACTTAAGGATTATTAGTGTGTGGGTAAAACACACAACACCTCTATAACCACTTTCTCATTAAGGCCTTATTGAAACAATCCACCCTCCTCACCCTTAGACTCCCTTCTCCCAATTCTTTGCAAATGTTATCCATTTAAGCCTTGCAATTTTTTGAACTCTCTCCCGACCCCCTATAGAAAGTTGTGTTGCAATGCGACAATCACTTTACAATTTGATTTAGTATAGTAGTATAAGAAAGATGTTAGATAGGAATTGATCATAGGACCACCAAAGCAATTCTCCCGCAAGATGAGAGCTTACCGATCTTCACGGCCTTCAATCTCTTTTTTATTTTATCTATCAAATGATTCCATGATGATACTCTGTGTGCAACCATACCAACCTTAACTCCTAGATCTGAGAAAGGGAATTCACTCGCAGAACAACCAAAAAGTTCAGTCAAGTCTATTACCTTCCACATTACATACCAGAATACAACATTTCTCGAAGTTGACCCTAAGATCCAAGAGTAGCTCAATATTCTTAAGGATGCATTCCATACCCCATGCATTACTTGTTGAGATAAACTGATTCTCATTCATTCCTAAGGAAAAAATAAAAAAGAGCATAAAAATTACAACAAAAGAATTTTAGTGAAAAACTCCAAAACTGGAGAAAAACTATGGACCGAGAAAATACCACTATGTGAAATTTTTTTACAACCACACAGAATTTCTCTCTCCTAATCCCAATCCCTGAACTCTTACAAATCTTTGACTAATACACACCTTTCTCCCCATTCTCACAACTGAGAATACAAGAAATGTATTTAAATAAAATCAAACACAAAGATTAAGGTGTACTTGATTGGTCCACGTAACATTAAAATTAGGGACTTCCTTAGATAGCATAAGAAATCCTCCCCATTTTGATCTTCCATCTAATGTGGGACACAAACCCCTTCTTTTAATTTGATAAAATACCAACAATCTCCACCTTGTCAAAATAAAAGAATATTCATTATCTTCACCGACAATCCATTCTCAATCCCGAAAATCCCTTAAAATCGATCATTCTAAGAATCATTGTCTTCACCGATAATCCATTCTCAACCCCAAGAATCATACTCCACCATATGAGTAGACCTCTTAAAATCAACCATTCCAAGAATTTTCTGCGGCACATATCGAAAAATACTTGTTGATATTTATGGCGTTACTTCCAGCACTTGGCTCCCCTGGAAGTCTATCGGCCATTGATATATATCAACCACACACCCTACATCACCTGCCAAATCAATGCCTGTATGCAAACTTGTAGACCAGCTAATATTATTTCACCCTTGTCCATGACAACTGAACATGTCATAAGGATCCCAATAATATTAACTCAACATTCGAAAATGTTGTCGCACCAACTCCTTATTTACCAGCAATGTTACTATTGCTCCACCTTGAGCAATTACCATGTCATTTTCCACCTTGAGCAATTACCGCACCATTGCTACACCTTGAGCATAAACCGTCATTTTACCGACATGACGTTGCTGTCTTTTACTGCCAAGCTACACCAGGTTTGTCCGAACCCTTTTTCTACTGAAAGTGTCGTCACTTGAAGCCAATTCCAAACCTTCATAATTCACGATACTTTCCCATTTGTTGGCCCGCTACTTATTATCGATCTAGCGCCACCGATACCAAGTATCATATCTCCATCTTCCCGTGGAATCGCCGCTTACCCACACACTAATCATTACCAGAAAAACTCGTTCCTTTCAAACCTCTTTGAGCCGACATCTATGGAAAGAAATGAGATGGCACCGCATTCGGCGTATTTCACTGCAAGAAATGAGATGCCATCGCATCCGGCGGATCTTTTGACCCCCTTGTGCCACTAGCTTTTCCCACTTCTTTCATGTCACCCTTAACTTAATGAATAACCCTCTCATAATATATTTTTTTATGTGGAAGGTCAGACAATACTGCAAACACAGAGCATACTATGAATTTTATAAGCACCCAAACCGGGCCCTGATACAACTTGTTGGGATAAGTAGATCCTCATTCATTTCTAAGGGGACAAATAAAGACTAGCATAAAAAGCACAACACACAATTTTACGTGGAAAACTCCAAAATTGGAGAAAAATCACGGACCGAGAAAATACTAGTATGTGAAATATTTTTACAATCACACAAAATTTCTCTCTATCGACCCTAATCCCTATACTCCTATAAATCTTTGATTAATTCACACATTTCTCCCTATTCTCACAATTGAGAATACAAGAAATGAATTTAAATAGAATCAAACATAAAGGAATTTAAATAGAATCAACCATAACGATTAAAGTGTACTTGATTGGTGCACTTAACATCAAAACTAGGGACCTCCTGAAATAGCATAAGAAATCATCCCCCTTTTGATCTTCCATCCGATGTGGGAAAGAAATCCCTTCTTTTAATTTGACAAAATACCAACAAATACAATGTTTTACACTTCCAACGATGATAGTGTCATCGGCGTATTGAAGGTGAGAAACATCAATTCTATCGTTGTCAATCTGAGCCCGTTCAAACAACCCCTCATTTATAGCTCTTTTAACTAGCATATTCAACCCTTTAGCCAAAATAAGATATAAAATGGCGACAATGGGTCTCCTTATCTGTGCCCTTTTTCTCTCTTAAATTCACCTGATGGGCTCCTTTTCACCAGAACAGAGGCAGAATCATTTCCTCTGTTTATAGTGAAAATTCTTCTGTTTATTCATTTCGTTCAAGAATTCCTATTCCACAGTCATATGCTTTGGCAAAATCGATTTTGAAGAAGATTCTGTCTAACTTATTTTTCTTAGCTTCTTCTACTGCTTCATTCATGATAATCACGCTATCTAAATTGTATCTCCCCGAAATAAAAGCACTCTAATTGTTGGAAATAATCCCTCCCATTACTTTTCTGATTTTGTTGGCCAATTGCTTGGCTAGGATTTTGTAAGTACAATCAATTAAGGAAATCGACCTGTAGTCGCATAGAGAAGATGATATTTCTACTTCGGGATTGGGACAATAAATGAAGGATTGCTGCCTCTAACTAATTTTCAATGTTTATGAAATTCCTCCACCATTCTTATGACATCATTTTTTATAATCTCTACAATGTAAAAATATCAACCTCCTTTCTGACTTTTTAAATTTGCTCTCGAAAAACATTCTAACCTCATTTTTTAGCTTTTTATGGTTATTAATCCACTGATTATCAATCATAAGGCCACTAATTTCATTATTTTGGATTATGTTGATTTTTCTTAGTTATAGGGTTAGATTTCAATGTATATATAATTATATTCATTCTATACAGTACAAATAAATTAATTCTCAATATTAATGTAGTAGGGCCTCAAGAATTGGGCTTCCAACCCCTCCATTCAGCAATTGGACTTGGTGGCCCCAAAGCCCAACAAGGGTCCAAATTACAAGTGACATACGGGGCGTCCACCTCACTACCCCGAGGTGAGGACCACTTGGTCACATAGCCCCCATTGGTTTAAAATTTTATATGCATGCAACCTTCCCATGCAAGGCCAAAGTAAGAACGGTTTAAATCCAAGTTAAAAACAGTTGGACACATTTATAACCAAAATGCACCATGTATGAAAGGAAATTTTCACGATAAAAATGAAGAGAGCACATTAGAGATAGTAACCAGTAGGATTTTAATCTTCCCCACATAGTTCTTAAATGCGAGAGGCGCAAAGGCCTTGTTGGAGCCTGAAGCGCAAGGCGCGCCTGAGGTACAAGCCAAGGCGCGCCTGAGGTACAAGCCACTCTAGAATATATATACATTAATATATCCAACTCAACACATAATTGTCCAACCAAATAAAGGTAAAAATAAAAAATTATAAAAAATAATGCATAATAAGTCATAAATAAATAACATAATCACAAATTAAAAACTCATGCATAATGTCATAATGTACTTCACAATTCAAGTACTCAATACAAATAGACAATCACAAAAAGAAAATAAGCAGTCAACTTCCAAGTTTAAGAAAATATCAAATGTCAAAGACTTAAATGGCTACCAAAGAAGATAAAAATTAGGGGTGTGCGGATCGGGATTCAGAATCCATTCCAAATTTTCGGTATGGATTTTTATTAAAAAAAATTCGATATTGAATCCATAAAGAAAATCCAATTTGAATCCGTACCAAACTTCGGTTCAATTCAGAATGTATTTTTGGGGAAATGGATTTTGATGGATCAGAGCGGATCAGATTGGATTTCTCATGATACATGGATTTTTGCACACATAAATACTTAGAAAAATATCAATTAAACAAAAAAAATTAAAAATTTCAATTCCAAATAAGAATAAATAGACAACCAAAATATTCATCAAACAAATTCGAAGTTTTAACATAATCTTAAAAGTGCAATATTGATGATTCATAAATCGTGATCATGGAGGTTTGTTGATATGACCTTTGCCATCACATAAACTTTCATCTACAAAACACAATTAAAATATCTTGCATTATGAATGAATATTATATATTTACTTAATTTTAAAACAATTAAGTATAATAGTAATTTAATTAAAATTTGAAACATAAAGTACCTAAAAATTTTCAACAATCTAGTGAAGATCTGGAGAACACGGCTTCTTCAATTTGAGGATCAGCTTTAACATTTGTAAAGGGAAAAAATATTTAGTGGAATAAGGAATTTAAAAAAAATATTATATGGTTACAAACTAAAAATTATATACCTATTTTTAGCTTAGACATATATGCAATTAATTCTTCAATATCAAATGAGTTAGATGAGACCTTTAACCAATCTTGTACGCAAATAAGAACCTCAGTTGTAGTAGGAGTTAAAGAACTCTAAAACAGGCCAATGTACGACCACCAGTGCTAAAGGCTGATTCAGAAGTCACTATGGATGATTGAATTGCCAAAACATCCCTTGCAATACTGCTCAAAATTGGGTATCTAACTGAATGTTTTCTCCACCAATCCAATATATTAAAGTTCTTTGTATACTTTTCACTCAACTATTTAAAAAGTAATAAAAGACTTCTGTACTTCAAAATTCACATTAAGAATTTCACTTTCATGAGACATATAAAAAGATATAATATTTGAATAAAAATTTATACTCGAATTGATGAAAAGCGAGAGTGGTGCATTGCATTATTTCATAAACAATTCATATTATAAATAAAGAATGATAAACTTTTAATGAAAAGTGAAAATATATTTAATAAAAATTGATAATTATTTAAAAAATGTAAAATAGTCTTACAAAAAACGACCTCATGTGTTCCCTAAAAAATAATAGTACTAAGATAAAAAAACATAATAATTTTAGATTTTTTCTTTAAACCTTTGACTTTAAATTTAATGTTTATTTCAATTAAAGTTCATCTAATAATATTTTAAACACAAATATGGATTATCATTTAGATTTTGCATTTTAACTTCATTAAATAAATATAAAATATAATAATTATTTATTAAGTGTAAAATTGAATTTAGACTTTAGAAATACCATTTACTTTTATTTATTATGTTCTCTTGAATAATACTTTGAACTTTGAACATATTATTTTATTTATTTCCTATTTTTTAGAAATTTATTTTACTTTATGAAATATATAATTTTTAATATACAGTAAAAAATAAATATTTAGAGAATTAGATATAATTTTAAATTATTATTTGTAATTATATTATAATTAATTTTAATTTGTTAATTATGATTACATTATAATTAGTAGAGTAAAATTAATTAATTCATGACATATGAAGTATAAACTATAAATAATAAAATAAATATATTATATATAATTTTAATACATAATTTAAATTTGATTTTTTGGTACGGTTCGGTTCGGTTATATCCAATATTCGGTATGCCGGGAAAACATAAAATATCCAAGTTCGTACCAAATGAAAAATCGGTTCAGTTCGATTCGAAAAAAGTCAAAAAGTCAACGGTTTTTTCGATTCGGGATTAGTTCGGTACGATTTCGGTTAAATCCAATATCCGTGCACACCCCCAATAAAAATCATAATATCATGGTCTATGGTTCTCTTCATAATCTTCATTTTCTTCTTCACAATCAATTTGATTATTATATTCATTAAATTCTTACTCTTCATAAACATATAGAAAAACAGAAAGAAAAAAAAAATAAAATCTAAATTTTGGAAAGGTACCCGAGGTGCCTTTTTCATCAAAAAAAGTGCACTAAGGCACACAAAGATGCGGGTATTTTGATCATCAACCTAAACCCCCAAAAAACTAAAATCCCATGTGATCAGGGTTCTTCGCCTCGCCTAAGGCGCGCCTTTAACAACTATATTTCATGAACAAGAATGATAATGAATAGAATATCATTCACACTACTAACAGTAAGCATCCAATTGAGCTTTCCATAATATAAAAAAAATGTGTTTCATCCAGAAGATTCCTGCATGTAGGATACTATGCTAACCTAAAGCAAAGATGAAGGTTGATGCTACCATAAAATAATGCAAGTATAACAAAAATCAGTTTATGAGGTTCTATCTCAACTGTGTTATTCTTAAGTATATAGATGCAATTTCAACTTCCACATTCTCTAAATACCACGCAACAGGTCAACAACAATATAGTGGTATGATATATATAGTAATAACATGTGAAGTATATTTTCATTTAAGTTAAATTACTTTGATTTCTTTAACTTATGCCTCATGTTCAAGTTATTGATGAAGTTTCTGCTGTGCTATTTGAGTTTCTAACACCATTCGAACTAGTCTTGCTCGGACACGAGCTTGAACTCTCACTAAAGCTTGCATACAACAGAGCATTATGGTAGTTTGCTTCCTTATAGCGTGACCCCTGACAAGTACTTAAAGTCTAACCAATCCCTTTAAGGCACGCAAAGCTCGTCGAGCCTGATGGACAAATGATAAAAAAATTGATATCATAAACAAATAAAAAAAACAGCAGTAGAGAAATTTATAAAACAGAATTTCTATTAAAGTGAGCCCCTCTAAGAAAGAAAAAAGGAAAGACAATTACTCAAACAGCATACACATCACATGTGAACTTCTACAACAACATGCTTATAGTCATATGGGTGCTTATAGAATTTAATATAAAACCTGTGTTTGAATTAGGATCACAGAAAAAAAAGTTACAGGGAAAATGATGGGATATGGCAAACTTTCCAAAATCAGAGCAAGATTATATCCAATTTGAGGTTTGACAGCTTTCATGTCTGGAACATATGGTAGCCAGACTACATGGTGTAATGTACTTCTAATTTAAAATTCATAAGATGCACAAAGTTGGATTTGAACCTGGATTAACCAAAGAAATATTGATGGACAAGATATCTGACATCAGCTATCTCCATAAAGGAAACTATATCAATGTGAGATTTTTCGATGACAAAATAAATCAGTATTTTTAGTATAAGGCTTACAGAATTTGGATGCAAATATACCCCATCAAAGTATCCTACGATATTCTATGGATCAGTGTGACAGATGAATTAATACAAATGAATGTCACATTCTTTTTTCAGTTGACGTGTATTAATTATCTGAAATTCTGCAATATTCTCAAGTTGTTATTTCTAAGATCTATTGGTTACAGTGAAAATAATTAAAGGGAGATCACACCCAGAAACACACACACATATATACGTAGTGAGAGAGATAGGGAGAGAGGGCACATCAAGAATGATGAAAGGTTATATCCAGATCTGTGGTAGATCGAGACTAAAGCAATAAATATATGCATACTACTAAGAAATGTAAAAAATGAACTAATATTACCAGAAATCCTCTGAAAGCTGTTTGAATGCGCATTGCTGCCCATTCTTCTCTCACATTTGGTTGAAACTGAGCTACATTTTGCACCTGAAGTGAAGTAGAAGGGGAGCTAGCTGAATCTGAAACTGACTGGAAATTAGCATATTTGGTTTCTTCAATTGTTGAAACCGACTTTTGATTGAATTTGTTTTCAAGTACACCATTGTCAATATCAACAGAGTGCTTTCTTCTGTGCTTAATCTTGCCAGTGCTCTCAGATCGCTGCATTTTATGACCATTTCACAATACAAATTTATGAAGAACCAATCAAATTCCATATATTTGGAAATGATATATAAAACTATTATAAGTAGATAAACATATTTTGAACAGATCACATAAATGAACCTAAAATGCTAAATCCTTAATAGTTATTCATTTTAGCATGGCCACGTTCAATGGTGAGCATGAAACAAATATAAAGCTTTATGTATATATGCATGTGTACATACATACAGAAACGGACACATGCATATTAGAGAGATGGACATTGATAATAAATAGTACTCCCTCCGTCCCGCATTATCTTGCACCATTCCTTTGTAAATGGTACTACAAAGGAATGGTGCAAGATAATGCAGGATGGAGTGAGTATATCATAATGAGCAGAAAGCAAGAAGCAGGAAGGAGTGCCTAATTGAGTAGTAGAACTAGGCATAAAGTATATAAAGAGAAAGGGATGGATAAGTAGAGAGTAAAAGATTAAATAGTAAAAAATGTCCTTTCTTGATAAGCATATACTCTTTGGCCTGATTAAGAAAGCAAATTATTTTTTCCCTCAAAACATATAGAAGAATAGAATAAAAATTACCGGAGAATCAAAGAGCATTCTATTAATTAAAATACCATCAATTAAATAAAGTGATGTCACTTATAAAAAAATAAAAAAGTTAAAGTGAGTAACAGTAATAAACAAATCTTTCTCTACTTATGGGCTGTTGAAATGTCTTTGCGCGCTTCACTCCCATGTCCCTTTAAATTAGCTCAAAGCGGCATCAAAGAGAAAATACAAAAGATTAATAATTTTAGGAATGTAGATGAGGGATGTAACCACAAAACCCCCCTACATTTTCATTATTCTCTAAAAATTGTGATTTGTCAGATTTCATTAAATCAAGCAATGCTATGATCTATTTCTTTGATGCACCCATATCTGTCAGACCTGGCACAAAGGAATGTCAGGTAATCATTTTAACTGAAAGACAATTTAAGACATTTTCTATCCTCTTCAAAAGTGATAGTCACCGAGAAAATAGCTAAATAAATAATAAAATAAAATTAATAAGGAACAACACGCTGCAACCAAAGTTAAGGAAAGCAACTGCAGCTTTTCCATGGAATAAGTAGCAGCCAATTTGTTCTAAAACTACAACCAACACCTCACATTATGCATGTCACCTTAAACCCAAAACTTCAGTTAAACATAGAAAGAAGCATATTTTTTCCCTCAATAGAATACGAAATTTACAGTCCAAAAGTTACTGCACTTAGTGTGTTTTCAGTAAATAGGCCAGTGATTCCAAAAATAAGAATAGAATGAGGGGTCAAAATACAAACTTCAGATCAACTAACCAAAAAGATAATATCAATGCTAATTAAAAAAAAACTAGGTAGATAATAATAAGACCTAGAGAGAAAGAAATCAATTAGCCAACTTTTCCAATTCACTGCTAGTTCAAGTACATTTTCACAAACCGAACCAAGAGCTCGGAAACAACATTTAACAAAAAAAGCCATATTTTCAACATTAATTACTAGGAGAAACAACTACGGCTAGAGCGAGTGAAATCCAAGTCGGATCCTCAAGCATCGCAAAAATGAGAGTGGGTAGAGAGCTAACCTTAATGCTGAAGTTTCAAGTTTAATAGAAATTGGGAGCAATAACTTTGGGATAATGGGGAATTAATGAAGAAATAACAGATTTGAAATCAAAATTCGGAAGAGGTGGAGAGACTCATCGGTCTGTTGGCCATTAGATAGTTTGGTTCAGTGTGATCCGTTAGAAAATTAAGTAAACAATTACAGCGAAAATAAAATAAAAGTTTACCTTTTTTCTGGGTTTATGTAGGGATGAACAATTGTGAAACACCTCTGATCTTCTGCTGTATGACCCAAAGTCAATTCTGGTATTGTGTGGGCAACAATCCACCCAATCTGCTCCTACCCTCTCAACTCGTCAAAAGTCGCGCTGTGTTAGGGTTCCAGGAAGTTAAGAAGACTTATATATTGGGCTACAACAGAGATCAGGAGGAGAAATTGGATTGGGCCTCAATTAGATTTAATTAACCGAGTTTAACCCAAAGCTTATAATTAAATCCAATAATAATAATATAGTCCACTAAAATATTATTACTGCACTACCCATCCAATCCCAAAATTATATTTTGGGCTCCCTCTTATTATGAGCCCGAAAATCTCCCCATGTTTAAGATATACAATACTCATTAATTAATTAAGTTACTGACAACTCAAATTAATTAATATCTCATCCGAGAGTAGTACCACTCAACCTTATTATCATGTCGGAATTAATCCACTTGCAAGATTTACATGATAAATCTTATGAGCTCCTCAAGGGGACATCATCAACATATGTCGGACATGGATTCCTTCTACAATCAACATCACACCATAGAGACAACACTACTTCCCAATTCACCGAGTTTGTTGATTTAATACATGTAAATCTCACCCATTGATAAATCAAAAAAATACATACTGCCCTACGTGTCGAGGTAATTGTATAGGGATTATGGGCACAAACATCCATAATAATTGAGATCAAGTTCTCCTATAAGTCAGTATAAGTCGAACGATCTCAAGTGGTCTTGCTCAATACACACAAGTGCACTAATGTGATTCTATAGTCAAGACAAGCTAATACCAACCCACACTACAATCATCTCAATAGAGAGTCCCCGTCTATCTCGGTTGTGAGCATCTGTTTATACTTTATAAGGAAACTGATAATATGATCTTCCGCGTGTTGTCGCACAATATATTCTCTACAGTATAAAGTAAATGGACTATTGTATCAAACATATAAATAAATTATAAGATGTAATCATTTGATCAATGATTCTCATTTCAAATATTGTTATAAAATTATTCATACTAAAGCTAGACTTTTAATATACAATCCAACAATCTCCCACTTATACTAAAAGACTCTGCTGTCATGTCTTCTGCCATACATCTGATTCCCACTCCCACTACATGATCATTAAAATCTCTCGCCTTAAGGTCCTTGTAAATGGATTTACTAGGTCATCATCCAATGCAATCTAGGCGACAACAACCTTCCCCTCATCATACGATTTCTCGTAACAGGTGGTACTCGCGCTCCATGTGTTTAATTGCCTTATAGACTCGTGATTCCTTCAAGTTTGCAACTATACCAATATCATTAATGTAAATTGTGATAACCTTGGGCAAACTTAGAAATACTTCAAAGTCCATCATAAAGTTTCTAGAGATATAAAGATACTTTGGCTTCCTCAGAGGTTCCAGTTTATCATCTTTCCATAATGGAGTTCGAAGTTTGAAATATATTTCTACATAACACTCCTCCACATTATGACTCTACTTGCTAAGATTAAACACATAACCTTTGAGGTGGAATTACTGTCGTCCATATCTAATTTGAAAAGTCCAAATCTATGTAACCCACAAGAAGCAGTGAATCTGTTCGGTAAGTCCACAAATAATTTCTAGTGCCTTTCAGATACAAAAATATATGTCTTACCACAGTTCAACATTCTTATTTTGGGTTACCTTGATACCCACTGTTCATGCCTTTGGCAAAACAGATATCCATTTTCATGCATAACATTCCTTAGATTAAGCTTCCTTATTCGCAGAAACATAAGGAACCGCTTTCATCATCTTCATCTTCCTTTTGTGTCTTTAGACACAATTTCTTAGATAAAGTTACATACTATACGAGTAAGGATTGTATCATTTCATGAAGCTTGAGATAATCATAACATTCCTTTTTTGTGATCCATATTACCGTGATCAAAAGGGATATATATTGCTTCTCTTAAGTCCTTCATTACATACCGCTTTATTAACCATACCCCATACGCCCAACAATACATTTTCATTATCTCCAATGAGTAAGATACTATCTACGTATATTACAAGAAATACCATCACGTTTCCGTCACTCTTTACAATACACAAGACACATCCGCTTATTGAATAAATCCATATCTTTGGATTTCCTCATCAAAATGGATGTTATATGATCTTGAAGCTTAGTTTAGTCCATCGATGGACACCTTTAAGCTTACTATTAAAATGTTCTTAGCCCTTTTGTAATGAATTACTTTGATTGCTTCACATAGATGTTTTCCTCAAGACTTCCAATCAGGAAAGCTGTTTTGACATCTATTTGTTGTTCCCCGTAATTCAATATGAGCAGCAATAAATAAAAGAATCCGAATCAACATAAGCATAGCTACCAGCGAACATGTTTCCTCATAACTGAACCATTTCTTTCTGAGTACACATTTTCGCAACAAGCTTTACTTCCAAGATTTTCACCTTACCGTATGATCCTCTTTTATTTCTATGACCACTTGCAATGACTTTTACACCATTTAGTAGTCCTACAAGCTCCCAAACTTAATTTAAAATCCGTAAATTCTAATTCAACATTCATTGCAACTTACTAAGATTCAACATTTCGATCTTGTTGTTATTCGTCGTATCTGTAGGTCAATAGCATGTTTATTAGGGACCGAGTCTCACGACTCTCCCAAAACATATATCTTACATGTTGTCGAACAATCCTTCCACTACGACAAGGCACTACATGCAATTGTGTATCAGACGTGACATGCGATGCAGTTTACCTTGTGGTATATCCTCTTGTACAATTGGTACTAATACTTAGTGTTTTCCCTCTCACTTCCTTTAGAATAACTTATACATGGGTTTGAGATTTATTACATAGTCCTTTTCCAAAAATCTAATAATTGTGTTAACAATCACCCTTCAATCTTTTGGACTAAATAAATCACCCTCCATTTTTCTAGGATGTCCTACAGATAGACAAACTTTTTATGAATTATTGTATCTAGGGCATATCCATAAAATGAATTGAATTATTCCAAATAATTCTTCATCTATCTAATCATTACCATAAGAGTCTTACACCTTCTATCCATCACACCATTCAGCTCGGTCATGCCCAGTGTAGACAACTTGAGATTTAATCTCAACTTCTGATTAATAGCTCCTAACTATCCTAAGAGGTATTCACCATCACGATTAAATCGTAATGATTTGATATGTTTTCCATGACGCTTCACTGTACCAGCCTTGCAATTCTTGAATTAATCAAAGAACATAGACATACAGTGTATCAAACAAATATATCCATGTCAAGAATAATCATCGATTGATGAATATTCATAACCACCTTTCGCCTGGATAATATTAGGTCCGCTTGAATCAGAATGAATCAATTCCAATATATATATCTTTGGCTCTACACCCCTTAGCCTTGAAAAGGTAGTTAATCATTTTTACTTCCAAGTAAGACTCGCAAGTCTAATAGTTTCCACTTCAGATAAACCTAACGGTTCATTGGCTATCAACTTTTGAATCCTACTCAAGTAAAATGAACTAGTCTTAGATGTCAAATGTATGTTTAGTTCATCTACGAAGGTTCCTTTCTCTTACTAATATTAGAAGTTGCATTATTAATTATTATTTATTGCATCTGTAGGATGTACATGATTTAAGAGTATACATATTATCCACCAACGTACTATAACAGATTACACCCCCATTCCTCATCACTATGACCATGTCATTTAAATGAAATGAAGTATTCATCTGCTAATGCATAGAAACCGAAATCAAATTCTTTCTATGAAAACGTACGTAAAGACAATTTATCATAATCAATTCGTTTATTCCTATCATATGATAAATAAACAACTCTCACTGCAATAGCCACTACCTTCGTAGTTTTACCCATGTCATAATAATCTTATCCTTACTTAGTGATAAACATTTAGTGATTCCAGTGTCTACACACTTTATGTCAGTAGATGACATCACTAATCATGTTTAAACAACTAGTGAATAAGATATTAAACTTGTTCACATTATGATGAAATTGGCTTTCCTTTGCCACATGTGTTGTTAGAAGTTTCCCACCATATACATCCTCTTGTAATTCAAATGGAACTTACTCAAAACATCTAGGCAATTATAGAGAATAAAATTGACTTAGGTTTCCCCTTCAACTTCTATTCCATGTATTTCCAATTTATTTCATCAAATTCTATCATGACCTACCGCTTTTTAAATTACTCAAGTATCCGAAGAGTTACATGAGACCATCATATTTCTATGAACCTCTCATCTCTTCACTAGAGACTTTAATAGGCATCATGAGACGTCCTTTGTGAGAATACACATGTATTTTCTTAAGCAGTAAAATTCATAACCAAGATTCTATTCTAATCATCTAATTTGGATAAGTAAATATAATTTCTTTTAGTTAACAATTAGTGAAATAAAACCATTCGAAATTTAAAGAATCACATATAAATATACCGATCAAATCTTCGAATTTTATCTTTTTATATTTATTCCCTCAAAACAATATAAAAATAAAATTCACCGACATCTCAAGCACCGTGAGTCTGCAAGCCACGTTAGTGTGGACGTTTACAAACCCGAACATTTACAAGAGAAGGTTTTACCCATTAATTTTATTTGTCAACCTAACCTCATGACAAAATAATTGATAATCGGTTCATCTTTAGTCATTTAAATAATAGCAGTGACTCCGTTGGGGAGAATACTAATTATTTACACCTAAGTATGCACCAATATTTGATCTCAAGTCAATTGCTCAAGCTTATGTGCCTTACAGTTTGAGAAGTATACACGCGCTCAGATAACTTCCTACAATCATCAATTATAAGTCTGTACCAGTGAACTGCACATAAACTCATCCGTTAAGGAGGAAGGTCTATGCCAACACGCAAGTTTATGTGCCAAATTACAAACAATACTTATTTAATGAAGTTTGTACTAGTGATCTGTGAATAAATTCATCCGTTAGGGAGGAAGACCTATTGCCAACACGTAAGTTTACTCACATCAATTACAAACCAATATTGGAGGCCGCGGGAATTAATTACCAATCACCTCTCCCACTTAGTTATTAAACACCGAGGGTTTTTAACATGCATATAATATTTAGAAATAAAATATACATCTTAGCATGCTTCCATTTCAATTAATTTAAAAATTAATCATATAGAACATGCTACATATATAACAATTAATCGTTAAATTAAAACAATTAAATCAATTATATATTGCAGGGATTAAGGCTCAATAAGAATAAGTCAAGCAAATGGGCATATAAAGGCACCCAAAAAAATGGAGAAAAAATGAGCCCACCAAGCACAAAATGAGCAGCACATTATTAAATAAATGAAGCTCATTAACTAATAAATCAAGCCCAGCAGCCCATATCCAAAAAATGAGCCCACCAAGCCCAAGAACCCTACCCTTATTAATAGCCGCCTGCTGCCACCACACGCAAGTTATCACCGGCGCAACTTGGCGCCGCTGTTGCCGGCGGCTGTGCCCACAGTCCACCGGAATCAAGCCACCATCCAGCGCACCGCAAAATCCCGAGTCGACACGCTGGGAAAAATCCTTGGCTCCGCAGAACCACCGCACCGTCAGCCCTCAACTGCGCCCAGTACATTCCGCAGCGCCACCTTCTACCGTCAAGACTTGGTGCCGCTGCCGTCAGCCCACCGCCGTGCATCGATCGAGCGTGCCCGACAATAACCGCCAGCTATCTACAGAACTTCCAACCAGCACGCTCGACAGTGACCATCCACGCCTGGCATCAGCGACGTGGACACATGTCGGAAAGCCACTGATAGAAACGAGCACCACGTCTTGAAAACATCTACCTCGCCGTGTAGCTGCTGTCCCTTCTGGTATGGCAGCTGCTTCAATTCGCCCGGAATCAACAATAGACACCGGATCGTCCAGTTGATTCGCCTGGAACCCTTCCAAAATCTCCATCAGACCCGCACGAAGCTGTCTGGTGACTTGCTCGGAATCCAAGCCGGTCTCGCATGGAACCCATCGTCCAGGTCAGACACTACACGCTCCAGCGCCATCCTCAACTCGCCTATTTCTATCCTCGATCGCGACACGCCAGGATGCATTGTCATCCCTTCGCTGTTGATAATTAGTTTCAGTAGTCCACGCCAACCTTGTCATCTCCCAGCCTCCATGGACCCGCTGCCCATCATCCCGTCGAGAAGTCTTTCGTCAGCCGCCAATGAATTCACAATGAGGAGTTCCATCTCCTTGATATGATCTGCTCGCTATTTTGCTTTCGGAACAGTCGCGACAAACTCTCTCTCGTGTGTATTGTTCATTCTTCAGCCCATGATTGCGACCCACTTCCTTTTCCCATCGCTCATGGTGCAAGTGTGAGTATTGATTCTTTCATTGTTCGATCAACAACAATAATACATGGCAGATAAGGATTCATGGACAAAAGGATACTAAATCTTAGCTTTGTCATGCGATTATAACTAGATTAAACATATAATAACTTAAGCCCTATCATACATGCTATCAATACGACAATCAACACACGTATGGCACAAAACCTACCTAACGTCTCACATTTCACCACGAAACTAACGCTTTGATACCAATTGTTGGCCATTGGATCGTTTGGTTCAGCGTGATCCATTAGGAAATCAAGTAAACAATTACAGCAGAAGTAAAATAAAAGTTTACCTTTCTTCTGGGTTGATGTAGAGGATGAACAGTAGTGAAACACCTCTGATCTTCTGCTGTATGACCCAAAGTCAACTCTGGTGTTGTGTGGGCAACAATCTCCAGAATCCACTCAATCTGCTCCTACCCTCTCAACTCGTCAAAAGTCGCGCTGTGTTAGGGTTCCAAAGCTGAGAAGATTTATATATTGGGGTACAATATGGACCAGGAGGAGAAATTGGATTGGGCCTTAATTGAATTTAATTAACCGAGCTTAGCTCAAAACTTATAATTAAATCCAATAATAATAATATAATCCACTAAAATATTATTACTGCACTACCCATCCAATCCCAAAATTATGTTTTGGGCTCCTTATTATGAGCCCGAAAATCTCCCCATGTTTAAGATATACAACGCCTATTAATTAATTAAGTTACTGACAACTCAAATTAATTAATATCTCATCCGAGAGTAATACCACTCAACCTTATTATCATGCCGGAATTAATCCACTTGCAAGATTTACATGATAAACTTTATGAGCTTCTCAAGGGGACATCATCAACCTATGTCGGACAGGATTCCTTCTACAATCAACAGCATGCCATAAAGACAACACTACTTCCCAACTCACCGAGTTTGTTGATTTAATACATGTAAATCTCACCCATTGATGAATCAAAAAAATACATTACTGCCCTACGTGTTGAGGTAATTGTATTGGGATTAAGAACACGAACATCCATAATAACTGAGATCAAGTTCTCCTATAAGTCATTATAAGTCGAACGATCTCAAGTGGTCTTGCTCAATACACACAAGTGCACTAATGTGATTCTATAGCCAAGACAAGCTAATACCAAACCACACTACAACCATTCTGATAGAGAGTCCCCGTCTACTCGGTTGTGAGCATCTGTTTATACTTTATAAGAAAACTGATAATATGATCTTCCGCGTGTTCTCGCACAACATATTATCTACAGTATAAAGTAAATGGACTATTGCACACATATAAATAAATTATAAGATGCAATCATTTGATCAATGATTTTCATTTCAAATATTGTTATAACATTGTTCATACTAAAACTAGACTTTTAGTATACAATCCAACAATGATGGGAGGTAGATAATCATATGAGACGGAGTAGAGTGTTGGTGTCGTTGCGATTATCCTCTGGGCCTAACTTAATAGAGGGGTTTGATTTTGGGCCAAAAGATCATATAGGCCCTCGATCTTATCTCAACGGATCAAATTAGCCCTGATTTTTTCATCCAAATCCTTTTCATTTCTATTTTGGATCAAAGGAGCCCTTATTTTCTTAAAATAAAACAAAGAGACACTCACGTTAGAAATCAAAGGAACGGTGTTAAAAACATGACATCAGATGATTCACTCTATTCCTTTTTCCTCTTCTTCACATTTAGCACGACAAAGTGTCTCATCGTCTTCTTCCTCGTGACTGCTCCATATCTAAGTAAGTATCTTCTGATTCAACACACCCTGTTTAGTTAGCAAACCCTAGTTCCCTAATACCCGCTAGGACGAGGGTCATAACTCATATGATCATATCTGTCCTCAACGTTCGTCAGTCGACTACCTAGTCTTATATCATCTCTTCTCTTTCAATTTATCTCCTGTTATCCTTTTTTTATTGCTCGAAATGAGAGATTTCTCGCTTATCCTTCCTTGAGGGAAGGTGAAGGTACTTCCAGGTAGGGGTCCCCGAACGATCACTCCTTAAAACTTTCCATTGTAACTCTTGTTCTAATATGTCCTATATTTATCCTTTTATTAGAGAGTATACAACTCTTCATCCAACAAGAAGAGTGGAACTCTTAGAATTTTGGGTAGATGCGTATATGTTGGTACACATAATGAAAATTGAAGCTAATGTAATAATAATTATTATTTTAATTCGCATAATAGGAGTTGAAAAAAATGAGTGATCAACTTGTATAAGGGTACGTATTGTGTGCTTAAATAGACTTGTAATGGGTAGTTTAGTATATTAAGAAGAGATGCAAATAAAATACATATTGTTGATTAGCATATTAACGTATTTTATATTTTTTACTTTGCAGCATGGAAGCAAGTGTGGATTTAATGTTCCATTAT
Organism: Pogostemon cablin; assembly: GCA_023678885.1. Taxonomy (NCBI): domain Eukaryota; kingdom Viridiplantae; phylum Streptophyta; class Magnoliopsida; order Lamiales; family Lamiaceae; genus Pogostemon; species Pogostemon cablin. The sequence continues at coordinate 13,239,161 of CM042986.1, read as the reverse complement.
AAGGGTACGTGGGTTTTTTCACCTAATTTAACATATGTTGGTGGAGAGACTAATCTTCTTGAGAATTTTGAAATGGATTTTCTATCTTATACTAATATTAGGAAGAAGTTTATCACCCATTTTGATTTTTCCTCTCTAGCAAAAATATATGTCCTTAAACCTAGTAAAAAATTAGATGATGGCATGCTTTTAGTCGAGGGCGATGAGTGCATTAGGATATTGACTAAATACTTGATGAAATCAAAGATAAAGCTTTTGATGCATATATATGCACATGATGATGCTCATGATCTTCCTCACTTGAACATAAGTGAACTTTTAAATCATGATCATGAAACTCAAGTTAGTCAAATTGGGACTCAATGTTTTATGTTGAACCTACAAAACAAGTTCAAAGTGAGGGAAGTAAAATTTTAGATTCGAATTTTTTGGGATGGGTAGAGAATATGACTCCACCTTGTTTGAGTTTATTGCTAATGATGGTAATGATAAGTTTCAAGGGACCTGGGGCAGAAATGTTAATGATAATTTGAACGATAATGCTGAGGGGATGTGTCCTTTGAAATAAATGCAGAAAATGAAACAAGTGATGTTTTTGGTCAAAGAAATGTTTCAAGTGAAGGTGACATGATTCCAATTGATATACTTGAAGATGGGGAAGATATTCGTGATGGGCCTCTCAATTTAACCAATGTTGTTTGTGATGATAATGATATGAATGATGAAAGTTTTGAAGAAGATACAGATAATGAAGATCAAATTTCTGAAGATGATGGCATGGAAACTGATATTTCTATGATGATATATAATAGTGAGAGATTATTGTATGATAATGATCGTCATAATTCACATTTCATACTTGGAATGACTTTTAGCAATGCAAGTGAAGCTAGAGATGCTAAATGGGTATGAGTTGAAGCTGAAACCTAATGAGCCTTACAGACTCAGAACTAAATGCAAAGAAGATGGCTGTCCATTTGAGTTATTCATCTCAAGAGAAGGTAGAAATGGAGGTTTGGTTGTAAAAAGCTACTTCTTGATCACAATTGTTATAAGGTGTTTAAGAATTCCTTAGCTACTGCTAAATTTCTAGCAAGCGAGTTTAAGGATAAAGTGTATAGAAATCCAAGTATAAAAGTGAAAGAGTTGATTGGTGAAGCTAAAACATAAATGAAGTTAGATGTCACTTATATTAAGTGCAAAAGGATAAAAAATATTATAATGAATGAGTTAGATGGAAGTTACCTAGTTGAGTTTAGCCATTTAGCTGCTTATGCTGATGCTTTGAAAAGAACAAATCCAGGTACAACTGCTGAAATTGATTTATGTAATGAGGGACTGCAGCATGGGAAAAGAATTTTTAGAAGGATGTTCATTTGTTTTGATACTCTTAAAAGAGGATGGAAAGCAGGTTGTAGGCCTTTCATAGGTGTAGATGGTTGTTTTCTTAAAGGTATTGTCAAGGGACAAGTACTTGTAGCCGTGGAAAAAGATGAACAAGATTAACTTTATCTCATTGCTTGGGCGGTGACAGACAAAGAGAATAAAGTTAATTGAAAGTGGTTTTTACAATGGCTTGTAAAGGAACTTGATTTGGAAACTGGGGTCAAGCTTACACTGATTTCGGATATGCAAACGGTGAGAAACATGTTACTCCATATGTACACAAATATTAAATTATGCCTTTACTTTTTTTTAGAACTAAAGTATGTCTTTACTAATAACTTTCTCTTTTGAAATTGATATTATGTAGGGACTTCTAGCAGTAGTTGAAGAAGTTCTACCCGAAGCTGAACATAGTTGGTGTGCAAGACACATTGAAGTAAATTGGGCTAAGAAATGGCATGGTGAAGAGTTAAAGAAAAGGTTCTGGATATGCGCTTGGAGCACGTAAAAAGAGGAATTTAGAGATAATCTAAAGCTGTTAGGCATAATATTTGAAAAAAGCTGCAGAAGAGCTTATGAAGTATCCACCATTACCATGGAGTAGAGCTTTCATTAGTAGTAGGTGCAAATCAAATACAATGGATAACAATATGTGTGAGAGTTTAAATTCAAGCATACTTGGGGCAAGACAAAAACCATTAATCAGCATGTTAGAAGAGATTCGAAAAGAAGCAATGGTTAGACTTGCAACAAGAAAGATTATGGTTGAAAAGTGGACAACTCAGTGGAGTCCTGCAAGTATGGATCTTTTTCATGATAACAAAACAAAAGCATTTAGATCTATTATATTGTTTAATGGAGCAGAAGGATATGAGGTCATTGATGGTGGTGATTCTCATACTGTATATATTAATAAGCAATTATGTATATGTAGAGTATGGGATATTACTGGAATTCCTTGTCCACATGCAATTAAAGCACTTGAACATGCTAGGATTGATCTGATGTCTCAAATTTCCTATTTGTATCACAAATCAGCCTATACTGCCAACTATGAGTTTGCTATGGAACCTATGCCAAGTAAGAAATTCATGAAGTGTGATTTTTTTGAGCCTATTGAACCTCCACCTGTAACAAAAATGCCAGGTAGACCTAAAAAAAAGGGTCAGAAGTCAGAGTGAAAAACCACGAGTTGGAAAATTAAGTAAAAGAGGAATGACAATTACACGCTTCCAAGTGTCATGGTGAAGGGCATAATCAAGCCACGAGTAAAACTCCAATTTATGAGGTATTTTCCTATATATTTATGTCTTTCGATATATGATTTTAAAATTTACAATTCTAAAATCTCTTGTAATTCTTATTTTTCAGACTTCATTGAAACATGTTAGATCACTAGAATCACCATTTCAACATGTTAAAGAAGTTTGGTTTATATAAATTTTTTATAATGTTTTTAGTTCTATGTTTTTTTGGTTTGAATTCTAATTCTATATTATTATTTTCATCACAGCTAATAGAACTTCTACCTCTAAAGGCAAAAAAAACATATCGAATCAGTAGAAAGTCAAGAAAGACTTGCTTCTAATATGAGTGTCAAGTTATTAGGGGGTAAATGTAGTAGAAGGCCAAGAGGAGCACAAAGTGGTTTTGGGGTTTATTTTGATGAAGACAATGGAAATATCATAGAAAATTTGAGTACACAATATAATGAGTGCTTAGATTTTATTTTTTCTAAAAAAATTCATTTTGACTTTGTATATTTTTCATTTCTTGGTTCCTAATTTTTATGACTAATATGGATTAAGACAGCCTGGGATGTCAAATGAAAAATTTGTTGTTCAAGCTGATGTTTTAGCCAATCAACTTGTTAGCACAAGCTCTGATCCTGAAGTCAGATTTCCAATCCCAAATGAGAAAGAAATTAGACAATCAAAACTAGGTTTTAAAGTATCTAGTATTACTGGCTCAAGAAAGATTGGATATGTTGGCGATGGTTATAACGTGCAGTTGTCCACAAATCTCCCCTTTAAAGCACCAGGATTATAGTGGAATGGCCAACCATGCACAACATCTAGTCAACTTCAAGAATGGAGGCAACAAGTGATTAACAAAGTTAACCAATCACAAAAAGATAAGAAGTGATGGAATAGTGGTTGGAATAGTTTTTTTATTTTTTGCTAACAATCTTATTAAATCAAGGAAATTATCCTGCAGAAAGTTCTTAGAAAGCTTGAGTTTTATTATTTTGCAGATTTAACGTTGTCTTGCAAAATGATATGTTTTGGAAAACTTGAGCATCTTTTGATTTTTCTTTGATGTAATGAATGATATTTTGCATATATTTAGTGTAATGATATGAGGAGGTCAAGAATGGAGGATTCTGATGCCTTTTTGATGAATTCGTTGTTGCTGCTATTTATGTATATTAGGCTACTTTTTTCCTTTTTTTTAGTTGCTGCTTTTAGTGTGCTGCTAAAATCTACTGTGTGTTGCTACAGTATTATGGCTGTTGCTTGTAGTTTTGCTTATTCTTGATGTGGTATCTTATGAATTGTTATGGATGGTGGTCGCTTGTAGTTTTGCTTGTTTTTGATGTGGTATCTTATGACTTATCATGGTTTCAGTATCTCCTTTACTAATTATGCTTATTTACTAATTATTTACTTGAGAGTGAGAAGTATTATTGATGTACTAATTCAGTTCTCATTATTTCTAAGATTGAGAAGAGAGAAGTTTGATTCTATTTTATACAATAATTATTGATAGTGAAATATGTCTTGTTAGTGAAACTTTCTTTTAAGGTTTCGTTAAAGCTCTTGAATTCCCATTGGCAGTGGAATTTGTCTTTTAACTCTGCAAATAATTAGTAAAAAAATTTCTAATATTTTTGTGGATATTTAAATGAATATTTTTGAACCAACAGTTTTATAAATTTTCTAATATTACTGTGGATATTTTAACTGTTATTTACATATTCTCCATGTTTTTTTCTTTCTGAAACCTGCTCATTTGCTCAAGTGTCAAAGCACCAATCTTACAAAGATTACTTGTAAAAAGCCAATACAACTAGAAGTAAAATATAATCTGCTGATTCATCCATGTAAAGTATGATATAATAATCTAAATTACATTTGGTATACAAAATACTACCACTACCACAACACAATGTACCCAACTAAATTGGGTTAGGTCATGTCTTACACGAACAAGAAAAAAAACAAATAAATCTCTGCACAAAGATTATCCATCAACCTAGAAACGACGCTTTGGTATCCCTTCGACAACGTTTATTCTGGTTGCTTGTCCATCCAAACTCTACAACAACACCATTAAACAATACAATTATAATGTAGATCTACTAGTTGCTTTGATTGGAAGATAAATATGCCAAATTGTAATAAAAATTTGTACTCAGGAGATTTTCAGAGATGTTTGTTCATTACATTCATTTTATGTAAGTAATGTTGGTGATTCACTAGTCAAGACCAAAAAGTTATGCAGGCATTGCCTTATTCAATGTGACTTAACCACAGAGGAAGTGCTTTATCAGATTATATTATTTAAAATATTTAAAGACATACTAAAATCTTATTCTCAATGGTGATAGTTAAGTATAGACAAGGGAAATTGCACAGCGAACAAAGGTATAAAAAAGACCTCTAAAATTCACTCCAATTGGTTTCAAATTTGGAAGTAGTTACTTGTCTCATTAAAAAAATTATAATGGTGTGTAGCCTTTAGCTTTTTACCTCTAAAAACTTGAACATAGAAAAAATCTATCACTAAATTAATATTTATACTAAAAAACCAAATTAATCTAAATCAGTGTGCATAATATTAAATAAATGAGTCTGTATGAAGTTATGGTAGGGATTTCTCACCATCAGACTTCTTTTCTTCTCAACCAATTCCTCCTCTTTTGGTTTAATGGAAAATATTAGCTTCTGAGAATTTCTATCACTCAATACCACACCCACTCGAACTTTTTATCAGCCAATACTACACCCACTCAAAGTTTAAAGGTTTATATAAAATTGTATATTCAAACTTGACCAACAAATGACAATAAGAATTTGAGTTTCTCTTGGTCACATAGATCATGAGAAGATCCTCCAATTTCATATCTGATGTTATTGCTTCTGTTTTTACAACCAATTTCTGAATCACCCACTGACTCAGAGGTATCCATCATGCTACAAGGGTAGGGGAAGGCGGCGAAAAGAATTTGGTATTCACGTAGGAGGGCGTTGATGAAGTTGGGCCCATGGAATTGATTGGGAAGAGGAACTGAGGATTGAATTCTCAAGATTTCGAAAGGGAAATTTGGGATGGAGGCAATCGCGAGGAAGAAGATACATATTTTGACTTGGAGATACTTCTTTTGAGAATTTTAGGGTTTGCTGACTAAACGAGTGTGTTGAATCAGAGGATACTTACTTGGACATGGAGGCAATCGCAAGGAAGAAAGAAGATGAAAACCTTTGCCGTGCTAAATGTGAAGAAGAGGAAAAAATAATAGTCTGATGACATGTTTTTAACGCCGTTCCTTTGATTTCTAACGTGAGTGTCTTTTTATTTTATTTTAAGAAAATTAAGGGCTCTTTTGATTCAAATTAGAAATGAAAAGATTTTAGATAAAAAAATCAAGGGTTAATTTGATCCGTTGAAATAAGATCGAGGGCCTACATGACCCTTTGCCCTTTGATTTTGTCATACAAGGACGGTACTTCGGAATGACATTTGGGCCTTATTACAATTGGTGTCGTTGCGATTATCCTCTGGGCCTAACTTAAGAGGGGTTTGATTTTGTCATGCTCATACAAGGACGGTGCTTCGGAATGACATTTGGGCCTTATTACAATTAGGGTTAATTACATTAAAATACACAATTTTTTCCTCTTTTTTTAATTTAATCACGAACTTTATTTTTTATAAAAAAATATGACTTTTTCATCTTTTCTCAATTAAATCATGAACTCTATTTTTATCAATTAAATACACAAACTTTTTATAATTTCTTAATTTAATTGTTAAATACATAATTTTTTTATGTTTTATAATTTAACAACAAATTTTCTATTAATAAAATATAAAACTCTCTTAATTAATAAAAATGATTACATATTAAATATCTAAAATATAATGCAAAATAATTTATAAAAACCAAACTGCAGTCGAATAACAGTTAACGTTATGCCATTTTTTTTAATTTTAAAATGTGTTTAATTTTTTTATTTTGAGTGTTTATTATATATTTTAATATTATTATCAATTTATTTGAACTTAAAATTATTAATCCACTGTCTTATGTTATGTTGTAATGTAGAATTATAAATTTCGAAATGAAAACAATTATGATTAAGGATTAATTATAAACCACAACAAACTTTTATTACATTTTTTAATATTTGTATATTACATAATTTATAAATTATATTTTAAATATTCAATGTATATAATTTTGAGGATAGTTATATATTTTATTTACGAAAATTTTTTAATTACATAATATAATATAAAAATTACGTATTCAAAGGAAAAATCATGATTAAATTGGAAAAATACAAAATGTTCATGTATTTAATTGATAAAAATAAAGTTCGTGATTTAATTGAGAAAAGATGAAAAAGTCGTTTATTTTTTTTATAAAAAATAAAATTCGTGATTAAATTGAAAATTGAGTGAAAGGTCATGTATTTTAATGCAATTAACCCTTACAATTATTATGACTTTCGAATAATTAATTATATTTGACTTGAAAACTTCCCAACTTTCAAATGTGGGCAAAGTAATGTCTTAACTCTTATAAGTATTATAATAAAGGCAAAGACTTGTGTGAGACCGTCTCATATAAGGGTTTACGTGAGACGGTCAGAAAGTGGTAACTTGTATTAAAGAAAGTGATAATAAATTAATGAAAATTGATAATGCTAATTCATGAACAATTTATAGTATAAATAAAAAGTGATGACATGTTATAATGAAAGTGATAACGTTTTATAGCGAAAGTGATAACTATTTCACAAAGTGAAAAATAATCTCACGTGAGACGGTCTCATGCAAAACCAACGCTATAATAAATTAAAGTGAAATATAGGAATTCTAATCTTCTTTTATTGGCAAAGACTTGTGTGAGACCGTCTCATGTAAAGGTTTACGTGAGACGGCCAGAAAGTGATAACTTGTATAAAAGAAAGTGATAATAAATTAATAAAAAGTGATAATGCTAATTCATGAAAATTTTATAGTATAAATAAAAAGTGATAACATTTTATAGCGAAAGTGATAACTATATACAAAATGAAAAATGGTCTTACATGAGACGGTCTCACGCAAGACCTACCCTCTTTTATTATATTTTTTATATATTTATACATATACAAGATAAATAGTATAATTAAGGGGTGCTCACTTGTAAGACAGCCTATATTGAGACGATTGTAACATTAGAGTAAGAGATATAATTTCATCCCATTTCTATGTACTATCAGTATCAATTATTTTCCATGCACTTAGTATTCTAACTCGATATGATCTTCCTTTATCCTACTTATTAGCCCGAATTAGAGTCAATTAATAAATATTTATATACGATAGTTCTAATGAAGTTTCAGAGTCCCCTCACTTAGAATCATAACATGGAATCCTATTCAGCGGTGAACACTCTCAATCTACAACCTAGATATATATTCAAACTTTATATAACATTTGAAGATGCACAAAACGACCGTGAATATGAATTAAAAATGCATAGTCATATATAAAATAAACCACAAATAGTGTTTTACGGAGTATACACACGAAAGTTCAATTAACATCTTCATAAATCCTAGAACTACCGAAGCAGTTATAGCTCATGATGTTGCAAAGAACAATCATGGTGGTTGGATAAATCTTACCCATTGTTCAAAAAATTACAAGATAAATTAAAATACTAATAAAACCCTATATGCGGGAGTAGTCGCGTCTCGCGCCGTCTTGAATCTTCACTTGATTCGACAGACAAATCTCTCTCTACAGCTCCTCCGGATTGAGTTAGGGTTTGGATGTGATGTAGGATGGATGTGGTATCTAAATTTCCTTCTTGGATGTTAATAGTGTTCCTTTAATACATGAGACTCTTCCAATGGACCTTGGATGGGCTTTTTAGACGAAATACGTAGACACGCACTGAGAGTGTAAAAACATATGAAACAAGAAATCTGCAATGTTGTTCGACCAAGTTGAAGTTGGTCGAACAACTCGCCTCTGGTCAAACAGACCACCTGTGCACAGAATCCACCTTCAGCCTACCGTTCGACCATTGTTCGACCAAATTGATCTTGGTCAAACAACTCTAGTTTGGTCGAATGGGACCTCTGTAAATTGAAAAGATCTTCACATGTCGTTCGACCTCTGCTTGACCAAAGTGATCTTGGTCATACAGCTCCAATTCTGGTTGAACGAAATCTTAAAATTCACGTCTTCCAATTTCGAACACTTCTGACTTATTTTCCTATGAATTTATGCTCAAACATCTTCAGTAGCACCTAATTCGTGACTTTTCCATACATAACCCGATTCATCTCGACTTAAGACCAAATCTTACACGATTTCCACATAAATCAGAGTTCAAAATATATGAATTTTCACTCTCAACAAACCCCTAAACTTACATGTTGCTCATCCTGATGCAACAAAATAAAACAATAGGCCAGAGAGTGCTAAATTCACAAGGTCAACATAACATGCACAACCTATATTAGCACATGCAATCCCATCAATTCAAAACATGCATCACTACATCATATTTTTCATTCATGCATAAACATCAATTAATCACAATACCCATCAAGTGCTCAAGTTATCTAGCTCACTAGAAAGGTGTTTACTCTTGTGCTAAAGTGTAAATGATGTACACTTAAAGGTTAGTATATACGCTCATAATTAATCCATACATCCAAGTAACCATAAACTTGGCAAGGGTCTCAACTATCAACTCATAATTGTTTCAATACTAGGATCACAAAGGACTTGTTTTTAGGTTGTAATGTTGGCTCTTTGGTTAAGGTAGAAGAATATAGATAAAGCAACTAATTCATTAGTAGAGAATTACCTTCAAGTTTTTCTTTTCATCACATAGCTTCTTTCTCTTTCTCCATCTTCATTCTCATGATCTTTTGATTCTTTTTTCTCCTTCTTGACTTAGAGGCAACGTTGTTTCTTCTTTTTGAACATAAAGGTACCAATTTCGAGCACTACCCCTCTTAAGTATACGGGATATCAGTTTCGGGCACTATGCCCAAACAAGATTTAACTATAATTTTTTCCTTCACTTTCTCCTAACTTTACTTCCTTTTACTTTTTATTCTTTACTAGCAACTTAATCACCTCAACTCTCTACTAGATAAGAGGCTTTTTATCGAAGGCTTGCCAAAGAAAAAGTTTAAAGATACAGAGGTTCCAATGATATACACATTATAGGCAAATATGTAATGTTATTGAAAAAGACAAAATGAAAAGTTTACAATAAAAAGAAGTAAAGATGTGAAATAGCCACAAACGGCTTATCATTTGAACCTAAAAAATTCTAAATTCATATAATTAAATACATGACGACTAATAAAGTCTGGCGCCATATGCCACCATGTAAAGTCTCCTCCAATGGATGAAAGAACATCTGATGTCGCATTGCCCTCCCTGTATATGTGTGAAATATGAAATTGAATTGTCGAGATAATATCTTTGTCTTTTCTCCACATGGATTGAAGCCTCCAAGGAACTAATGGCTTTGTGTCAGTTAAAGCGCGCACTACAAATGTAGAATCTGTTTCCAACCATAATAAATGACATCCCTTATCATAAGCTATTTCAATAGTTGTGAGTCCTATAAATAACTCTGCTTCAAAAGTAAATCCCACACCAAGCCCCATCGTGAAGCATCTTTTGACAAAACCCCTTAAATTCCTGAATATGCCTCCTCCAGGTATACTCCCCAACGATCCAGTTGCATGTCTATCTGTATTTACCTTCGTCCATCCTGGCTTTGGGGGAAACCATCTAACAGACCTAACAACTGGTGTTTTCCTTGGCAATCTTGTAACACTAAAGTAGTGAAACGTAATAATATCTTCCACCTTATTATCCATTGTTCCAGCCTAGAAAGAATTAATCTTCCTAATAAGGGTCATAGCCAAAGTGATCAAGGCCGAAACCCTAACATCCTTATCCAACCCATTTTTCTTATATCCGTCATAGACTTGTGAATTCCTGATTATCCATATAATTCATATATAAGTGATCATAGTGAGCCGCCAAATAGAGATGACTTGCTGACTGCCCTTCATCTCTATAGCTTGAAGGATAAAGTAATTAAAACTCTTATAGAACCTGATCTTGTTCCCAAAACTGAAGCCCCGAAGCAAGTGCGAAAGCACCGAAGTAGCTATACGATAGCCAATAAATAAATGATCAATGGTTTCCTCTGCTTCTCTACTAAGGTAGCAACACGATGACCCCCTTAAACCCCCAGCAGCAATTGTATCCCATGTTAAAAGAGCACCCTTGATCGTTTTCCATGCTACAAGAGTTCTACGTGCTAGAATAAATCTTGACCAAATCCAACTTCCCCAACTAGTCTTCGGATAATGAGTGAAAAGGTGAAGATATGCAAGCTGTGATGTAACCTTTCCTTTGATTGATTTACTCCAGTACCTACAGTCAACAAGATTAACAGATAGACGTGTAATAGGATAGAGTTAACCACGTGAGGAAAAAGTGACATGAAAATCAGCAGTGAATTGCCATATTCCCTCATGCAAATAGTCAGAAACAGTTTGATCATAAGGATCACGGTATTCTATTGGGATATCAACAAGATCAGCAATAGGAACTCCAAACCAGTTATCTAGTCAAAACCTAATATTGGTACCATTTCTAACTACCCAAATTTCCTCCTCCATGAGTGTAGCCATATGCCTTCTACAACCCAAACGAATGGAGAATGGTAAGTGCTGTGTTCTTATTAAGGCTTCTTTCATCCATCGGTTCTTGATAAATCCTAGGGCCGGATGATCACTCAGAATTTCCCAGATAGCTTCATAAGATAAGCTTCATTTGATATGCAGAGAGACCTCACCCCTAGCCCCCGTTCAAAAGTGGGTGAACATACTTTCTTCCAACTCACTGTAAAGTAGTGTATCTTATTAACATCCCCACTCCAGATAAAATTCTTGTACGCTGATTCAATACGCTTAAGCTGATGTCGAGGCCATCTGTAAATCATCATAGTATGAACCGTAGATGATACAATAACTGAATTAACAAGACAGATTCTTCCTGCCATAGAAAGTATATTACCCTTCCATCTCGCAAATTTTGAAATGACTTTATTTGTGATCTCCTTGAAAACAGAATTCTTAGTTACACCTTTAAATATTAGAACTCCAAGATAAGTGAATGGAAGATTTTCTTACAAAATGCTCATATGATCATGAACTCCTCTTCTGATAGCTTGCGAGACATTCTTCCCAAAATAGAACTTGGAATTATTTGGATTAAAGTTCTGACCAGAAAGTATTCTATACCTAGTAAGAACATGATGTATTCCCATAACCAACTTACTATCCCTATTACGGAAGACCAAGATGTCATCAGCATAAAATAAATACGAAGGTAGCATATTAGCAGGACTAGCTCTTGCATAGGAGATTTGGTTAACATTGATCATGTGAAGAATCCATAAGCCCAGTTCCTCATCTGCAAGGTAGAAAAGAAGTGGAGAAAGGATATCGCCTTGCCTCACTCCATTCCCACAATCAAAGTATCCTTGAGGCTCTCCATTAATTAAAATGGATATTTTTGCTGAAGCAAAAATACCCCCCCAGAAGCGTCAGAAACTTATCATTAAAACCCATTGTGCATAAAACCTCAATGATGAAGTCCCAACGAAGCGTATCAAACGCTTTTCTGATGTCTATCTTAAAAGCAATACTCTCATCAACTGTTTAATTTAAACAATTGAAGCTTTCATACGCCAAAGCAATACAATGGTGTATATTTCTGTAAGGTATGAAACCAAACTGATAAGGGCCAAGACGTTTATTCAGCAAAGGACCAAGCCTCGTGGCCAAAATCTTTGTGAAAATCTTGAAGAGAAAATTACAAAGGTTGATGGGCCTAAAATCTTCTATTTTGTTTGCACCAATAACATTAAGGATCAAACTCCAAAGGGAAGAGATCAAAAACCATAGCTCTTACCTCATCAAACTCTGGCACAGATGTTAGAAATATGTTCTCCTCATTTTTCATAAAATTGTTGATGAAGCAAAGTTTGGAGAAGTCAAGAGAATCAGTCGATTTAGAGAAAAGAGCTTCATAGAAACCTACAATATGATCAGATATCTCTTTACCATCGACTGTAATGTCTCCAATAATACTCATCGAATTAATGTTACACTTAGTCTTGATAGCTCTATATCTTTCACGAAAGAAAGATTTGTTGTGGTCTCCATCACACAACCGTGCAGCCCTATTCTTTTGCATGAAGAATTGATGCCATTGACTGAGTTTATTGTTAAGGAAAATATATGCCTCAACCTCTTCATAAAAAAGCTCATCGCTATCCCCCTTAATATATTTTTTCTCCTGGATGGAATGAAGAGATTACATCGCAATATCCACTTCGTCATTAGCATTGCCAAAGGAATAAGAGTTCCAGTTCCTAATCTCTGTTTTTAATATTTTGAGCTTATAGGCAAACCTGGAAATAGGGTTATTAGAAAATATTTCCAAACTCCATGAAGTTTCCACAGTAACATGGAAACCCGTATCCATTGATTACGTAGATTGAAACCTAAAAGGTTTAGGGGCCCCTGCACGACTTCCACACGTTAGAAGGATCGGATTATGGTTTGAGCATTGCCTAGCTAATGCATTCGCATGTATTGTATGCCATGCATCCATAAATCCATTAGCAATCAAAACCCTATAAATAAGGGATGCCCTTTTCTGTCTAGAAGCAGATCGAGCCACCCACTTGAATTTCGCACCATGCATATACAAATCATGCAGATCAGCATTGTCAATAAATGTTCCAAACTCAGATGCACTGATATTATCATTACTTCCTGAATGCAATCTTTCATGAATACCACGTGTGACATTGAAATCGTCCATAATAACCATATTATCATTAAGATAATGAATGAGGTCATACCATAGATCTTGCCGAATGATATAACTATTATGAGCATGCACAAAAGCAATACGAAAACTAGCTACGTTGTAAACATAATCAACAATAAGGACCTAGCTTGATGAATATATAATCTGAACTCTAGAGATGAGGGTGAGATCACAAAAAATCCAATGATTAGGACGGAGATTATCTATGTGATTACTATTAATAAAAGATAGATGAAGACTACTCCAATAATGAGAAGAAATAGTAGAAAAAATAACCTTTGACTCAGCTAATGCAAGCCAATGTGGCTTGTGATGCAAAACGTACTGTTTGAGGGCAGCTTGAGTGGCGTCATTCCCCATCTCCATTGTGTTCCAAAAGAGCACTCTCATTATATTTTTCCCTATCGATCATGCTTCGGTAGCTAATTATCTTTTGTTCGTGCACACTCTTTTGAGGTTGTTGTCTGCATGTAATTAGCAACTTTAGAGGATTTTGTATCAATATGCACTAACCCTGACTTAGTCACCGATCTTGTCACCGGTAGCTCAGGCCTTTTGAACTTACTCACACTTCTAATAACCTCCTGATCCTCCGGAGTTTCCAAAGGGATGATAGATTTCTCCACTGATGCATTCTCATGTTCGATTTGTGAACGATCAGGACTACGAACAGCAAGAGGTATAGGCTCTGCAACCAGAACCAACTCGCGTCCAGTAATATCTGAGGACACCTTTTCTTCATCATTAGCTGTAACACTTCGATCATCACCCGAAGCAAAGCCATCCACTTCAGAATCCAGAACCTCATCCTGATTATCTTGTATAGATTTGGAGTCCTCAATCTCATCTCCATCCTGATGAGAACCCCCATCCTGATCTTTCCGACCTTCCATCTCATCCTCATTATGCTTGGGGACATTTCCTTCTGGGAGGGTATCATCTTCCTCAGGCTCCAAACCATCAAACCTGTTAGTATTGTTAATAGGCTGGGCAAATGTCTCATTTGATCACAAAACCTTTTTTGGTGCTATTTAGCCCCTATCCAGATTCTTCTGTATAGTCTTGGGATCAGATTGTTTTTTCTTTGCCTTATGTTGCTCATACTTCTCCTTCTTCTTAATACAGTGCTCAACGTTATGGCCTAGAATATGACAGAAATTACAATATTTAGGTATACCCTCATACCCAAGGAAACACGAATAACACTTTCTGAAGTATCAGTGTTCATATACTTAGGCAGTTCCTCTTGCACATCCACCTCAACCAAAACTCTAGCAAAGTGACCTATTGAGCCATCAAGAGCTCGACCACAAATTTTTAAATGGGAGCCGACAACCTTAGTAATATTTTCAAATACATCCTCGTGCCATAATTCCATTGGCAATTCATAGATTCGCATATAGAGGAAAATAATTGATGATTTGATTTTGTAAGGATTAAACTGAGGTGTCCATTACTGTATCCATAGTTGAACCTTACCAACCTCAATAATACATTGTTTTAAGAGCTTGATCCTGAGATTATCATCCTCAATCAGAACAGAGAAGTATCCACATCCAAGGAGAATAATAAGCAAATTCTTAACATTGAAAGAATTGCAAAGCATGCCGTCAATCTCCTTCTGAGACAGGGGTTTCGTCCCCTTAATTGACAGAGTCACAATATCACCTGATCGATCCATCGGCCTCGCCACAGGGTTCAGAAAATGCTCTTTGCATATGACAATTTTCATACAGGCAATAGAATCCCCATTTACCCGAGCCGTCTCCGCTGTGTATGATTCCGAATTATTGCTCTTAGAAGGAGATGACCCATAAGGAGTAGAATGAGGTGGGTTTGAGCCAGCAGTAGCATGGGCCGAAGTTTCTTGTTGGCCATAAAAACCCTGTTCTGCACTGACATCAGGAATTGGATTATCAACCATAACTCTAGACAGGTTAGTGTTTCTTGGGAAGGGATTCGTCCACCAATCGGCGACTTCAACCCCACACAGCATGGGCCGAAAGAGATTGACGGGAACCCTGGTTTGCATCAATTCTAAAATTATCAACCCTAACATTTTGGTTGGGATTTGATGGCGCATCCCCGACGTGCACATGAGATGATGACGAATCAATATTCAAACGATCTGGTTCCATTCCAGAAATCGGAGCATTATTAAGATATTGCTTGTTTTTCTCATAAAGCTCTTGGAACCAGAGATGCTGAGCCCAGACGAGACAAGACTTGATCCAAGCCCGGATGTTGTTCAAGATAGTCGACAAAAAAAGGGAGGCAGGGAGGAACCGTCAGCCGGCAACCCCTCCATGTCGATGGAAAAGACGGAAATTCAAAGAAAAATTTTAGAAAGAATGGAGAGAAAAAACTCTAGAGAGAGAAACATCTTTTTTTGGAAGTTTGGATTAGTCTTTTAATATACACATTGTAGGGAAAGGTAGTATTTTTATAAAAAGACCAGAGATCAAACCGGTAGCTCTAATGGTTCGAGGTTCAACCGGAAAAAAAAGAAAACCACATATTTTTTACCAAAATATTTTTATAAAAGAAGCATGACTTTAAAAATATTTTTTCTAATACATTTTATTTATTTATTTAATGCAAAATTATAAATTATATATATATATATATATATATATATATATATATATATATATATATATATATATATATATATATATATATATATATATCCTAAGTATACTATAGCATAAACTTTTCTGCCTGCATGTCGTTGATGGGCGTTTTCTTAACACACAATATTAATCCCCAAGTATGAAGGATGCTATTGTTGTTTTGATAAGTGACCAAGTGATTATCGAATCCAAAGGACGTATTATTATCAATTCAATTATATTCTAACATATTAAAACTATTATGGCAAAATAGATGTATGATTAAGTAACAAATTACTAAATAATTAAAATAATTAAAATAAATAACAGTAGAGATTGAACGAAAGTGAATAAGTGAGAAGATAGGTAGTCCTTCGGGCCATCCAGTTTTACTCATTAATTTTCCTTCCGTGTATCAATGTTCGACTCTACCTTGTGGAGTACGGATGCATCACTAAGCCATGCAAATCTGCTCTACAGACACAAGTAAATAAGCGTATGATACGTTTGAATATCCTTGGAGCTAGAAATATAATTCACCCCCCTTTCTAGGTATTATCAGCATCAATTATTTCCTGTGCACTTAGTACTCTAACCCGATATGATCTCCCTTTATAGGTACTATGAAGTTATACCCTATGTCCTACTTATTGACCCGAATATTATTCAATTAACAAGTATTCATATAAGATAGTTCTAATGAGACTTCGGAGTCCTTTCACTTTGAATCATAACATGTAATCTTGCTCAGCAGTGAACACACTCAATCAAAAATCAAGATATGTATTCAGACTTTACATAACAATTAATGATGCACAAAATAACTCTGAGTATGAATTAAAAATGAATAATCTTATATAAAATAAATCATAAGTAGTGTTGTACGGAGTATACAAATGGAAGTTTGATTAACTTATAAAACCTTCAAAAACCCTAAAACTACCAAAGCGGTTATATCTCATGATTGATCGAAGAACAATCATGGTGGTTGGATAGATTTTACCCATAGATTTGAAAATTACAAGATAAATTAAGATGCAAAGTAAACCCCAGATGCGAGCGTCGTTGCGTCTCTCTCCGTCTTGAATCTTCACTTGGTTCTCACTTGATTCGACAGATGAATCTCTCTACACAGCTTCGTGGATGGTGGTAGGATTTCGGATGTTGTGTAGAACGAAGGTGGTGGTGAACTCTCTTTTCTCTTACGTAGGATCTTCCTTTTAAAAATACTAATCCGAGCGTGTCCAGCGCATCAGTTTGACCAAAACTTCTGGTCGAACTGATCAAGGCTGGTCAAATCGTAGGTCGAATCAACCTGTACCTCACTGGCATATAACTTGATCGACTCGAATGGCAAGTCGAACTGGAAGCTTCGTGGTAGAACTGTATCTACGAAAACTTATGATTCTGGTTCGACCATGGTTCGACCACTGTGCTTGGTTGAACCATACTTCTGACGCCTATCTTCACCTGGTTTGACCAGGGATGTTGGTCGAACTACTTTGTTTCTAATTGAACCATGTCCCTGCTTGGTCGAACAGAGTGCCTTCAATACCATTTCTCCAGTTCCAATCACTTCTAATTCGTTTTCCTTCGAAAATCTACTCAAATGGACTAAAACACACCTGATTCATGACTTTCTATAATACAACTCAATTTATCTTGATTTAAGATCAAATCTTACATCATTATCACACGAATCAGAGCTCAAAGCCCGTTAATTTACACACTCACCAAACCCCCAAACTAACATGTTGCTCATCCCAAGGCAACACAATCCAAACATAGGAGTAAGTGTAAATTTCACAAGTCCATCTAATCAAATACAAGTCATACCTACACATGAAATTCTATCAATATAAAAGAAGCATCACTCGCATCATACATTTCATTCATACAAAACATAACTTAATTATAATACACTTCAGAGTACTAAGTCATCTAACTCATAGGATAAGTGTTTACTTTCGCACTCAAGTGTAAAAGATGTACACTTTAATGGGCTAGTATATACGCTCAATTTCAATTCATACTTCCGCGTAACCATAAGCTTGGCAAGGGTCTCAAAAATCAACTTATAATCTCTTCATTACTAGGATCACAAAAGACTTGCTTTTGGGTTGTAATGTTGGCTCTTTGATAAGGATAGGAAAAATATAGATAAAGTGACTAATTCACTAGTAGAGAATTACCTTGGAATTCTGCTTTTCATCAAACAACTTCTTCTCTCTTTCTTATTCTCATGATCTTTGCAATCCAACTTTTCCTTCTTTGCGTGGCATCAACATCTTTATTTCTCCTTTCTTCAAAGTACAATTGTACTAATTTTGAGCACTACCCTTCTAAGCAATCGGGATACCAGTTTCAAGCACTACCTCTAACAAGATTTAACCACTTTTCTTTTTTTATCAAATTGCTCAACCAATTATCTTCCTTTTCTTCATATCATTCAAGCTAGCATTTATTCACCTCAACTCTCTACTAATGAATAGGGTATTCAATATGGCTCAAGTAAAGGATAAATACAGGCTTTTTATCAAGGCTTGCTAAAGAAAAATCGTTTAAAGGCTCAAAAGGGCTTCCAATGATTTATTTAAATATATGGGAAGGTAAAATTTAGCTAAGTGACTCAAATAAACAATAAAGTCCTAAGATCATGTCCTAATAACTAATCAATTATAAGTCTCACACAAGACTCCAAGCCAATTTCCAGAATACAGTCATATGAACGATTCTCACAAGAATAAACTATCATGCATAGATGTAGCATGATTTCATAAGGCTCAAATTCTCACATGGGTAATAGATTCCTAAGCACTCCTCAAAGCATATAACCAAGATCAATTCACTATGAACTCCACATATTCAACAAATAATACATGCTTCTCATCAAAAAAATCAACACATGAAAAATATAAATGCAACATACTTTGCAAAGAACCCATCATAACAATCTGAATCAAGTAAATCCAGCCAATCCATCAGCAAATATCAAGTATCACAAGCCTATCCAATCTCAAATCAAACTCAGAAGCAATATACGTACATAGCACTCATACCACAAATACACATCATGTAAAGAGGAAAAGATATGGGAGATGAGATGAAATAGATAAAGGAAAAAACCTGGCGCAACGTACTCCCCCGGAGCATCATCCTCATCCTCATCATCATCATCACTCATCTTTATGCGCCAACGATCAAATCTCTATGTAGATTATTCAGCTTCCTATCAATCTCACGCTCATCGGCTTGCATCTTTCCCAATCTACTATCCATCTCCACATAATTATCATGCAGCGCGTTGTATCTTATATCAAGCGCGGCATAGCTAGTGGTAAGCGAGCCCTGCTGGTGGTTCGTCTCTTTCTGCTCATTGTTCAGGTTACCAAGATGCTCATTCATCAACTTAAACTGCTCCCTGAAGTACTCATCAGGACCGCCCCAATACTGTTGATGTGGCACTGCTGGAATGGGTGGTGGCGGCATCTCATACAGCTGCTACGGAATATCCATCTTAGGATGTACCTGCTCCTCTCCATGCTGCTGCTGCTGTGGCTCGAACTGCCCTTAGTGCCTTTCATCGACAATCCTCTGCAGCTCCTGTGCATCCCGACAGCGTACATTTGAGCCACAGTCCTCTAATCACCTCTTCTTACACACGTGATAGATAAAGCCTCGTGCGCCAATGTGTTCATCAATATATTACCATCATTCCAAATCATAGTCAGGCCTCTCACATCGTATGAAAACATGAAAGAAAAGGGCTTAGATCCCCTCGTGTACAACCAATCTCCATCACTATGATAAGCAAATCCAGCTTTCACACACGCGCTCATGACTAGATTCGAATCCTCTAGGAAGGGTGTAATGCCAGTAACATCCATGTGGTACGACTCAGCCACATGAGTAAACAATCCACCGATATTCACTCTCTGAAACATGGAACTCCTGAATATATAAAGCTACTGAATCAAATACGAGCCCACATTGAACTTCACCCCATTCAACATACACCAGAGAGCATACAACTCTCCTCTAGAAATGCAACTTCCTTCAGACCCGGCGAACAATATGTTCCCCAAAACTTGATTCATATATCAAAGAATAGGATTTATAATCAAAAAAGCGCAAGCATCCTTGGTCTTGAAATCCATATCCTCTCCAGAAATCGCTCTTAAAAAATCATTCGGTTTGAAATGCCCATTCTCATACCTAGAGATCCCCCTAGAAGTTTCAAACAACATGTTGAAATCCTCAGCTGTCCATGTTCTCATCTCACCTCCCAGCTAGAAAGAACACTCATAAGGAATGAAACTAGAGCCCTTCTTGACGGTGATCGAACCCAACACCTCCGCAGTCACATGAAAGTACATCGGTCTCTTAAGCTCCATCACTTGACGTATTCCCACTTGATCAAACATCCATATGATATCCTCTCGGATATGCATTGTCAACATAGCCCCATCATCTTGGTACCTCATTCGAGCGATCTTATTAGACATATCGCCCCATCGATTCTTTATCTCCTCCCAATTTTCCATTCGAATCTTAAAATCCCTACGCAGTCTTTCCATAAGCCTTAACTTCTTTGTGACTTCATCCTCACGAGACGGCCTATCTTGTCTTTTCTTAGATCAAACTTCAGTCTCCTTTCCTTTTCCTACAAAATCATACTTTAATACCAAACAGGTACAAGAAAAGCAAACTAAATCCAATGCAACAACTAACTATACATGAAACTCTATTCAAGACTTCAAGTTTTCATGCATAATCATCTTCAAACGAGCATGCTTCTACTTCATCATGAATTCAACAATCAAAACAATCACATGCTAATTTAATTCCACTTCAAATTCAACTTTTCAATAGGAACTATCAATATTTTCATCAAACACATCGATTCCTTAAGCATGCTTCTATCAAATTCCATAATTCAACTCAAAATTCAACATGCTTCACTTCACTACTCAAATTACTCATCAATTTCACGTAAACATCAAGGTCTAGCAACAATTCAACAATTAAAATAGGACCCATCAAATTTTCATACGAAAATTCAAACAAAAATTCAAATTACACCATGAATTCACATAAACACGAGTTCAATCAACTTACCCACTCCAAATCAAGCAATAGAACTTCAATCCTAGGGTAATAGGGTCAAGAGAACATACCTTTCGATTCAGCCATGGTAATTTTGAACAAAGTATGAAAAATCCCCAAATTGAATGAAGAACCCTAGTTTTGCAACTAAAACACTCCAATTTCGTGAGAATTCAAGTATTGGAAGGATGGAAAGTAGTTTAATCGGAGTAGAATCAAGTGAAATTGAAGTTTGAAAGAGAGAATTTTTGGTTCGGAGAGGATTCGAGTGAGGGTGGTGTGCAAAGTGTTCGGAAAGGGGGGCAAAAAATGATAAAATGGCTACTTACCTGCGCGATTCGACCCGAAGCAGGTGGTCGAACCACCTTATTATGGTCGAATCGGGCTTCTAAACAACTTTCCGCATGTGGTTTGACCCAAACCATGGGTCGAACCAGGGTACCGTGGTCAAACCGACCTATTATAAACATTCAGGTGTCTGGTTCGACCCGAACCCGTGGTCAAATCACACATGCATGGTTGAATCGACCTGTACTAATTTCTCTGATTGCTGATTCGACCTCCACCCTTGGTTGAATGCCTTGTCAACCATATCATGTTGGTCGAATCGACCTGTAACAAATTCTCTGATCCATAGTTTGACCTGGACTGTTTGGTTCAACAAGTCTCCTTGGTCGAATCGAACCCCTGTTCCTTCGAAATCTACTATTTTTCATTTCCTGCAAACTTTTAGCTCAAATAACGATCATTAGGTACCAAAACAAAGTAAAACTAAGCTAGAGGACCACTTATAAGACTCTAAAATTATGTGCATATACTCCGTATACGACACAATCAATAAAACACCACTAAACATTAAGCAAATTACAAAAAAATCGACATGTCAATATCGGTTAAAGTTTCAATATGCCACAAAAAATCAACTCCCCTAACATACATTACAAAGAAAAGATTATACTTTTCGTGCTACGATGAGGTAAGTACATCACACCCCCCAAACTTTGTAGAAACTATAGTCGAAACTAAGTTTGTAAGAAGATGTAATTTCCGATAAGTAAGCACGTCAAATATAAAAATTTCTTACTAATAAAATAAAATAATAAAACAGGAGGGAAAGCCCCCAAAAGGTGCTCTTGTTTAAAGTTGGAGAGTCACGACGGTACCAATTCACTGCAAGGTATCCTCAAAGACAATGCAAGCATCATCCGACAACTTATAATGCTTCAATTGATGCCCATTTGCAGCTATGATGTCTCCATTTTTGTCCATGATTTCAAAACTCTCCCCTCCGCAGGCTCTATGGATAATGAACGGTCCCGTCCACTTTGATTTCAATTTTCCTGCAAAGGGCTTCAAACGAGAGTTAAAAAGTAATACCTCATCACCTTGCTTGAATTCCTTGTAAGTGATCTTCGAATCATGCCATTTCTTCATTCTTTCCTTGTAGATCACCGAATTCTTATAAGCTTGATTTTTGAACTCGTTTAGATGATATATTTGAGTCAACCTCAACTCCTTTTTATCCTTAAGACACAAGTTCAAGCTTCTCAATACTCAAAATGTTTTATACTTAATCTCTACGTGTAAGTGGCACGGCTTTCCATAGACAATTTGATAAGGGGACATATCAAGCACAGTCTTGTACGCAGTTTGGAACCCCTACAAAACATCATCGAGCTTCATAGCCCAATCATTCCTATTAGTTCTGACTACTTTCTCCAAAATTTGCTTCATTTGTCAGTTGGAGACCTCGGCTTGCCCATTAGCTTGAGGATGATAAGGTGTAGTGACCTTATGCTTAACACCATAATCCTTGAGCACTCTCTCTAGAAGCTTGTCAACCTCCATCACTTACAAGTGCTCTAAGGACTCTATAGCAGGCAAAGATATGTTTCTTCAAGTAAAGACAATATGGTCCTTGAATCATTCATGCGAGTAAGAATGACCTCCATCCACTTAAAAACATAACTCACAGCAAGAAGGATGTATAGAAATCCATTTGATAGGGGAAATGTCTCATAAAATCGATCCCTCATACATCGAAGATCTCGACAACAATGCTCGGCTGAAGTGGCATCTCATCTCTTCTACTTATGTTTCCCATCCTCTGACATTTATCGCATGTCGCTACATAGGATTCATAGTCTTTAAATAAAGTAGGCCAATAAGAAGCAGATTGAAGTACCTTAGCTATTGTCTTTTGGGATCCGAAATACCCTCCGTTAGGTTGTGCATGGTAAAAATTGAGGACACTCTCAATCTCCATCTCGAGCACACACCTACGGACTATAGAATCCGTACAGATCTTGTAGACAAACGGATCATACCATATGAAAGTCTCAATATCCCTCTTAAACTTCACAAGTTGATACATGTTGAGATCTCTTGGAATTTCTCCTATGGTAATGTAGTTAACATAATCTGAATACCATGGATCCATTCATTGAGTAGCAATTACACACGCTCTTTCTATTCCTTCAGCAAACACCGCCATGATCTTCTCATCGGGAAACACCTCCTCTATGTATTCAAAAGAATCATCATAATGCCCCCTTGTCACCAACCTTGATAGGGGATCTGCTAAAACATTTTCCGTACCTTTCTTATCTCGGATCTCCATATCAAATTCCTACAGAAGAAGGATCCATCTAATGATCCTTGGCCTTGCTTCCTCCTTCTCAATCAAGTACCGGATCACAGAATGATCCATGTAGATAATGGTCTTCATGCCAACCAAATACTGTTGAAACTTATTGAATGCATACACAACAGCTAGAAACTCCTTCTCAGTAGCAGTGTAGTTCTTTTGTACTGCATCAAAAGTCTTACTCGCATAGTAAATAACGTAGAACTTCTTCTCAATCATCTGCCCAAGCACCGCTCCAAGTGCTTGATCACTTACATCACACATAAGTACAAACGGTTGAGTCCAATCCGTTGTGATCAAGATAGGTGTAGTAATAAGTGCCTCCTTCAAAACCTGAAAAGCTTTCTTCATCAAAAATAAAAGAAACATCCTTTTCAAGTAAGTGAGACAACGATTTGGAGTATTTTGAGAAGTCTTTGATAAATCTTCTATAAAATCCTGCGTGTTCAAGAAAGAACCGCACTCCATTTTCATTAGTAGGTGGTGGAAGCATCTCAATTGCCACCATATTTGCTCTATAAACCTGTAATCCCTTAGCCAAAATATGGTGCCCAAGAACAATCCCATCTCTCACCATGAAGTGGCACTTCTCCCAATTCAAGACAAGATTAGTTTATTGACATCTTTTCAAAATAGTAGATAAGTTAGATATTCAAATATCAAAGGATGAACCAAACATACAAAAATCATCCATAAACACCTCCATGATCTTTTCTATCAACCCATCAAATATGGTTAGCATGCAGCGCTGAAATGTAGCAGGTGCATTACACAGTCCAAAAGGCATCTTTCTAAAGGCAAAAGTTCCATAAGGGCATGTAAAAGTAGTCTTTTCCTGGTCCTCGGATGCAATCATGATTTGATTATACCCCGAGTACCCATCTAAGAAATAGTAAAACTCATACCCTGCAAGCCGATTAAGCATTTGATCCATGAAAGGAAGAGGGAAGTGGTCTATGCATGTATTTTCATTTAGTTTCCTGTAGTCAGTACACACACGTCATCCCGTTGGAATTCTAGTGGCTAAAGTCTCTCCATAATTGGCTTTCACAATAGTCATGTCCCTCTTCTTAGCTAGAACATGCAATGGACTCACATGGGGACTATCACTAATTGGATAAATAATTCCTGCATCAAGTCATGTTAAGATTTGCTTCCTAATCGCTTCTTGAATAGCGGGATTTACCCTCCGTTGATTCTGAATGCTACTCTTGGCTTTATCTAACAATCTTATTTTATGCATGCAATATGATGGACTAATACCTTTTCAAATTATCAAGAGACCAACCAATTGTAGACTTATACTTCCTAAGCATATCTAATAACTCATAGAGTTGATCATCAGTTAGAGAAGAAGATAAAATTACCAGGTATGTTTTATTATCACCTAGATAAGCATACTTCAAGTGCTCCAGTAGTGGTTT
Source organism: Pogostemon cablin (assembly GCA_023678885.1). Classification (NCBI taxonomy): domain Eukaryota; kingdom Viridiplantae; phylum Streptophyta; class Magnoliopsida; order Lamiales; family Lamiaceae; genus Pogostemon; species Pogostemon cablin. Next base: position 13,213,818 of record CM042986.1, on the reverse strand, counting down.
CAACTCCTCTTTCTTTTCTTCTTTTACTGTTCTCTCTATCCAACGGTAAGTACTTCCTAGTCCACTTTACCTCTTCAAACTTGGTCCTTTATGATTCATACCTGTCATCACCCAATGCAAGTAGATTTTCTAGAAATTCAATACATACCTCAGTGGAGAGTTCATCTAGCTCTGTGGTGGGAAAAGTAAGAGACTCTGCTAAGCATGTCTCCAATGGATCCTTTGAAAGGATCAAAGACATATCTTCCTTCACGATCTTTTCCACCACATCAATGTTATGACACTGCGCTTTCATTGGCATCTTCATTGCTTTATCAAGGTTGAAAAGAACCTCTTCTTTATCTATATGCAACCATAGCTCTCCTTTTTGAACATCAATCATAGCTCCAGCAGTGGCAAAGAATGGTCTCCCTAGGATGAGGGGAACATTATCCTTCTCATCTTCCATCTCAAGCACAAGAAAATCCACAGGAGAGACTAGTTTCTCTACTTTATGAGAACATCTTCGATTATCCCCCTTCGGAAATGTCATAGACCTATCCGCCAATTGAAGAGCAACCATTGTGGGAGTTAACTCCCCTAAACCAAGCCTTTGAAATATTGACAATGGCATCAAATTGATGCTTGCCCCAAGATCGCACAAGGCTCATTGTGCCGGCCCCTTTCCAATCTCACATAGATTAGTAAAGCTTCCCGGATCCTTTAACTTAACTGGCAGCTTCCTCTGAATGATCGAGCTATAGTTCTCAGACAAATTCACAGTTTCAATTCCGTTCAAGCTTCTCTTCTTCAACAGTATGTCTTTTAGAAAGCGGGCATAGTCTGGCATCTCCAATAATGTTTCAGAGAAAGGAATGCTCAAGCTTATCTTGTTTATTATATCTGAAAACTTCTTGAACTTTTATTCCAATCCCTTTTTCACTAACTTGAAAGGAAACGGAGGAGGTATCTTAGTCTTGGGAATTCCCCATTCATCACGTTCAACCTTCTCCGCTTTATCTTTCACGGCTCTCAATCTCTTTGCTCTTTCTCATTTCTTCTCTACTACAACTCAGTATTCTTCTCTTTGGATGGTACTGGAGTAGCATCAACATCAAGTAAAGCATTCGACATGAAAAATAATGCTGAACGAGGTGGTTCAACCATGGTTTGACCAGGGTTGCTTGTCGAATTATATGTGTAATGGTCGAATCGTGCTTCAGAATGTATTTCCTCTCCCGAACATGATGGTTCGACCATGTTTCGACCAACTAGGTTGGTTGAACCATGATGGTTGTGATCGAACTGTGCTTCAGACAAAATAGAGTACTCTGGACAGAGTGGTTCGACCATGGTTCAACCAACAGGTTTGGTCGAATCATCCTTACCTTGGTCGAATTTCACTTCAGAGAAAACAGGGGCTCGTGGACTGGTTGGTTCGACCGCGGTTCAACCAACAGGGTTGGTCGAACTAAGTTGATCGTGGTCGAACCAGTTAGCTGGAACCTCCGAAATCATTTTCAGTGTCATCGGTCCTTCATACTGAGTTCCAGACCTCAACGTGATGGCATTGAACTGCTTCAGGTTTGTTATACTTTGAGATGGGAACTTACCCTTCTCTATGGTTTGCATCAATTGGTTAACATTTTCGGCCATCTGCCCCATCAACAATGTTAAGTCCTTCATCTGCTTAGATATATATCCTCATGATTTGCATCAATCTTGGCTTCTAGCTTTGCCTCTAGGTGATCCACTCTTGCATCATTCCTTGTCATATAAATGTTCACCGTATCCTCAAAACCAAGTTTTCCTTCTTTGACCTTCGCACCCAGGTCAACACCAATAGGAGGTTGTATTGTTGTATTAAGATTACTTCATGAAAACTCCGGCCTCATTGGTTGTTGATAATTACCAGGGGGACCACGATTATTATAGTTCCCATGATAATTCCAGTTTTTTTGATTTTGGAACCTTGTTCCTTGAATACTTTGACCCATGGCATAGTTCTCCTCTTCCAATTCCTCTTGGCTAGCTCCTTTATTACAAACATCCTGCTGCATCATTGGTACTCGCTGCACTATATCAGTGATCTGCTTTTGCTGAGACTCAAGTAACTTGTTGATACTAGCCAAACTAGAGACGATCTCATCTTCTCTACTTGACTTTACCATCGTGTGCTAAACCTGCACTACCTTTCCAAGAAAATAAGTACCTCTCACTCGATCAGTTGGCCAATCTCTTAAATTCATCGAAATATCCTCAAATAGTTTTTCGGCCTCTACGGACTTTGTAAGCAATGCTCCATTCGAAGAAGCATCTAGTAAAACTCAAGAATCATAGTTCAATCCATTGTAGAAAATACTGATGTATTGAGCTTTAGAAAGCCCATGTTGTGGACACTTTTAAAGCATGTCCTTGAATCTGTCCCAAGCCTCATGAAACTTCTCATTACCATGGATAGCAAATTGATTGATTTCTTGTTTCATCTTAAACACCTTTGAAGGTGGCATGTATCGCTCCAAGAATTTCAATTTCTCCTAGATATCATATTCAGCAACATTGAGATTATCGTACTAATCTCTTGCCTTTTTTATTCAGCGAGAACTTAAACAAGATGATCCTCCTCGCATCTTCATAAGCTCCTGCATCATTTTGTTTACTTGCATAACCAAGGAACTTATTCAAATGTTGCTGAGGATCTTCAAAGGTTTCCCCAGAAAATGAACTCCTTTCAATCATGCTGATCAGAGCAGGGTGTAGATCAAAATCAGCTCCGGATGGCAAGATTATCCGGATTCGCCACCATGTTGACTGCTTCTGCTTCCAAATTAACTTCGATTGCAGCTTCAGTTGCTTGTGGATTTACCTCGTTAACTTTAACTCCTAAATTAAGAGCCCCCGTTGATTCCACATTCTTGTTCTTATTCTTCTTCCTTTTCTTCTTCCTTGACGATGCTCCAATTTCCGTATTATAAGATTCTAAATCTCCTACCTTTGACCTAGCGAGCATACACCTAAGAAAAATAATAGTTAGAAATTAAAGACAAGAATAATATAGTTTCAATTAAACTAGAAATAGTAAATTAATAATTAATGTCGTCCCTGGCAACAGCGTCAAGAACTTGATGGACGTTTTCTCAACACACAATATTAATCCCCAGGTATGAAGAATGCTATTGTAGTTTTGATAAGAGACAAAGTGATTATCGAACCCAAAGGAAGTATTATTATCAATTCAATTATATTCTAATTTATTAAGACTATTATGACAAAATAATTGTATGATTAAGTAACCAATTACTAAATAATTAAAAGAACAATTAAAATAAATAACAGTAGAGATTAAACGAAAGTAAATAAATGAGAAGATAGGTAGTCCTTCGGGCCATCTAGTTTTACTCATTAATTTCTCTTCTATGTATCAATATCCGACTCTGCCTTATGGAGTATGGACGCATCACTAAGCCATGCAAATCTACTCTATAGACACAAGTAAATAAGCGTGTGACACGTGTGAATATCCTTGGAGCTAGAGATATAATTCACCCCCTTTCTAGGTACTATCAATATCAATTATTTCCCGTACACTTAGTACTCTAACCCGATATGATTTTCCTTTATAGGTACTATGAAGTTATACCCTATGTCCTACTTATTAACCCGAATATTATTCAATTAACAAGTATTCATATAATATAGTTCTAATGAGACTTCAGAGTCCTTTCACTTAGAATCATAATATGTAATCTTACTCAGCAGTGAACGCACTCAATCAATAATCAAGATATGTATTCAGACTACATAACAATTAATGATGCACAAAACAACTCTGAGTATGAGTTAAAAATGAATAATCTTATATAAATTAAATCATAAGTAGTGTTGTACGGAGTATACACACGGAAGTTTAATTAACTTATAAAACCTTCAAAAACCCTAAAACTACCAAAGCAGTTCTAGCATATGATTGATCAAAGAACAATTATGGTGGTTGGATAGATCTTACCCATAGTTTTGAAAATTACAAGATAAATTAAGACGCGAAGTAAACCCTAGATACCGGCGCCGTCGTGTCTCTCTCCATCTTGAATCTTCACTTGGTTCTCACTTGATTCGACAGACGAATCTCTCTGCAAAGCTCCTTGGATGGTGGTAGGGTTTCGGATGTTGTGTAGAATGAAGGTGGTGGTGAAGTCTCTTTTCCCTTATGTAGGGTCTTCCTTTTATAATTGTGAACTCTCCTTATGGACCTAGGATAGACTTTTTGAGCAAAATCACACACTGAAGGTGTAAAAATATGGATCCGAGTGTGTTCAGTGCATCAGTTCGACCAAAACACCTGGTCGAATCGATCAAGCCTGGTCGAATCGTAGGTCGAATCGACCTGTACCTCACTGGCAGATAGTCAGTTTGACTCGAAAGGCAGGTCAAACTGGAAGCTTTGTGGTCGAACTACATCTGCGAACACTTATGCTTCTGGTTCGACCATGTTTAAACCACTGTGCTTGGTCGAACCACATTGTCGTGGTCGAACCATACTTCTGATGCCTCTCTTCACCTGGTTCGACCAGGGATGCTGGTCGAACTACTTTGTTTCTGGTTGAACCACATCCCTACTTGGTCGAACCAGGTGCCTTCAATATCCTTTCTCCGGTTCCGATCACTTCTAATTCATTTTCCTTTGAAAATCCACTCAAACGGACTCAAACAAACTTGATTTATGACTTTCTACAATACAACTCGATTTATCTTGATTTAAGATCAAATCTTACATCATTATCACACAAATCAGAGCTCAATACGCGTGAATTTACACTCATCAGTCGTCTTCAGAGCGCTCCATTATGACGTGTAGTTTTCTTTTTTTTTTTAATTTTTAAATTATTTTTTATTTTCCTTATTTACTTATCATTAACTTCCTTATGTAATATTTTCTTTTTAAAATAATGTATTTTCTTATTTTATTAATTAATCTTAAATAGGTAATAAATTAAAAAATTATTTATAGAAATTAAGAACAAAATATTAATTAAAAATAAAAATTATGTTTTTTTGAGATAATAATAAATAAAAATAAACATATACATAATTTAAGAAAAAAATCAATTAAAAATATATATCAAAATATAAAATAAAAATATATTTATCTTTTCTTATATGTGCATCTAATTAATTTATCATAAAATAAATTCTTTTTTTATTTTTTTATTTTGATTGATGAGTAATTAAATTTTGAATATCTTTATGTATTTATTTTGGTATCATTATTTAATTACTAAATCTATTATTGTAATAAATTAATAAGTTTAAATTTAAATTATATATAAATAAAAAATAATATTCCATATAATATTCTCTCATACCCCACTTATAAATAAACCTTTTTGGTTATTCATTCCAAATACACACATTCGATTTTTCAAGAGGAATAGAAGCTTTCTTCAAGTTCCTCTAGATAATTGATTCATAAAAAATATAAAAATTTATTTTGATGGAGCGAGTTTCGATTCACTTCTAAATAATTGAATCTCATTCACCTCTAAAGAACCAATTCAAGTATTCAAGTATTTTTCAAGATGAAAAGAATCAATTCAAGTATTCTTCAAGAATCAATCAAGTATTCTTTAAGATGAATAAGAGGATCGATTCAAGTATTCTTCAAGATGAATAAGATCGATATATTCTTCAAGAGGAATAAGATAATCGATCGATTCAAGTATTCTTGAATCGTTCAAGTATTTTTGGAATCGATTTACCTCTTCAAGTATATAATCTCAAGTATTCTTTTTTCAAAAGGAATAAGAGGATCAATTCAATTATTCTTGAATCATTCAAGTATTTTTGGAATTGATTTACCTCTTCAAATATATAATCTCAAAATATTCTTTAAGAAGAGAAATAAGATGGTCGATTCAAATACTTTTTTAAATCGATTTATCTCTTCAAGTAGATAATCCATTCAAGTATGGATTCTTTAAGATGAATAAGAGGTTAAAAAACTGATTCATGTAGATCATTCAAGTATTTTTAGAATCGATTTATCTCTACAAGTAGATAATCTATTTAAGTATTTATTAAGATGTATTCTTTAAGAGGAATAAGATGTTAAAAAACTAATTCATGTAGATCATTCAAGTATTTTTTGAATCGATTTACGTCTTCAAGTAGATAATCGATTCAAGTATTCTTTAAGATGAATAAGAGGTTAAAAAACTGATTCATGTAAAGAAACTAACATTTCTTCAAGTAATTTAAGTTTAATTATTATTTTATATTATATTTTTTAATATATTACTCGATGTTGGTAAATGATATTGGAATCGAGTTTTTAAATAATTGTTGATTTATTAATTTTAGCATATTAATTTTATTTAATTATTCATATGTATTTGAATTATTCAATTATGACATGTGAATTATAAAATTCGTTTTCTTTAGTTGTTTATAATATTTGAAACTAATAAAAATAAATAAAAAATAAAATTAATAAATTCATTACAATTTTTATGAATGTTTAAAAGAATATTAAATATATATATTTATTTGTTAGATTAATTTCTTAAAAATAACAATTAATGGAAATAGAATTATTATTATATAGTTAATTAAGAAATACTAAATCATAATCATGAGTAAAAAGTAATATTCCATTTAAATATTATTTATAATATTACGTATATTTAAAAAATATATAACAACTATTTAAAATATTTTAATAATTTTTTTAATTGATTCTAAAATTTTTGACATTATTTTTCATAAATTATATATATATATATATATATATATATATATATATATATATATATATATATATATATATATATATATATATATATTAAGTATATAGTATAGTAAAGTCTTTTTCTGCTAACGTGTTATTCACATATAGTCTTACTATTTATTTATTTTTCTATGCATTTATTATAACTTATTTATTTTAATATCGTTAATTGCAATTAATAAATAAATCATTCGATATAAATAAATTAATTAGTATCAAATCAAAGTATGTATAGAAATAGAAAAGAATAAATTGAGATTTTTTTATATAATTGATATTTATTTAGACAAACAGTAAAATTAAGGATTTATTACTAAGAGTGACATACTTTGATCATAATTGCACTTAAATACAGTGGAAAAAATGAAATACTAACAACTATATACAGCAAAAAGACAAAATTGCCCCTATATGGTTGCATATTTTTTTAAAAGAGACATGGGGATTAATAAATTATTTTCAATTGTATTATATTATAAAGTAACATTAAAAGAAATACAAGTCAAGATCCTTTCAAATAATTAGAATATATATACATATATATTAATTTTTTACATGATTTAGTTATAAGTACAATATCAAAAGTCAAATATTATAATTTGTTGCAAGTTCTTTATATTAATGAAAAAAATTGTCTAGCTATAACAAAAAAAGAACTCTTTAACTAATGTTATTACCTTATATAACACAGATTATTTAATTAAAAAAATAAGAACAATAATTAAATAATCCTGTGTTATAAGCGAGTTTCATATATATATATATATATATATATATATATATATATATATATATATATATATATATATATATATATATATATATATTAGTATGAAACCCGCTTATAACTCGGGATCATTTAATTATTGTTCTTATCTTTATAATTAAATAATCTGTATTATATTATGCGCCAGCAGTTGTAATTAAGGATATTCCAATCTAATCACTTACTACAAGATGCTCAAATGAAATAATTAAGATTGAAATAATTATATAGTTTTTTAATTGTAATAATAATTATAATTCAAATTTAATTTTAAAATATGAAACAATCTTGCACTTGTTGGACTTGGGCTATTATTTTTAATTATTAATTAAGAGTTCTGCATGTATCTCTTAACGTTAATTAATATTAATTTTGTGAGTTTCAATAAGCCAGATTTATTATACCACCATATATATTTATTACTATTAAACAAATTATCTAATCACTTGTCAATTTAAAAAGGTGGTACAGCTGATCATTATGGTAGAAAGAGGAAATGGTGCGAGCTTGAAAGACGAGGTATTCCTTAAGCCCACTGCTGCCTCTTTCCTTTCTTTTCATGACTGTACAGTCTTGTAACTCAGCAATATTTGACAAAAAAAATAAATTTACAATCGCCGGTTTTCGGTTCACCTGGTTTGTCCAGTTTTCCCGGTTCGATCTGATTTTAGCTGATTTTTCCCGATTTAATTATATTTCCGGTTATATCGGACTGGTTGTTGGACAGGCTCCCAGTTGAACCGGCCGATCTGGTCCAGGTCTGAAAACATTGAGTAAAGGTAAACTTTGGCTAAGTAGCTCAATAAAACAATAATGGCCTAAGATCATGTCCTAATATTTATCAATCATAAACTTCAAGTAAGACTCCAAGTCAAGTTTTAGAATACGGATATATGAACGATACGCACAAGAATAAACTATCATGCATTGATATTGCATGATTTCATTAGGCTCAAATTCTCACATGAGTAATAGATTTCCTAAGCACTCTTCCAAGCATGCAATCAAAATCAATTTCTACATAAACTACAAGTAATCAAATAAAACGATGCATGCTTCTCATAAAAAAGATCAACTTGCATCAAATATAAGTGCACATGCATGTAAAAGATTTAACATCTGAATGCAACTATCAACAAATCCAAGTCAAATCAAATAAGTATCTCCATCCAACATCTAACAATCTTAATATATATAATTGAGAAGTACTTGTCTTATTTTTCAACTTTTTAAAAAACACAAGTGTTGCAAGATTATGCTTCCCCTAAATAAAAACTATATGTGTTGTGTTTTCATTGGTTGAGCATTTAATATGTTAATTAATTTTTAATTTTATTTTTTATTATATATATATATCTTAAGTATACTATAGTAGAAACTTTTCTGCATGCGTTTCGTCTCCAGAGCGCTCCGTTATAACGTGTAATTTTCTCTTTTTTTTTTGAATTTTCTAATAATTTTTTTATATTTTCCTTATTTACTTATAATTAATTTTTTTATTTTGTATTTATTTTTTAAAATAATGTATTTATTTTTCTATTTATAATTCTAAATTAATAAATTAAGAAAATATATTTTAAAAATATATTTATTTGATTTTTATAAACAATTAATTAAAAATCTATTATTATTATTAATATTAATATTGTAATATTTTGATTTTAAATAATGTATTTCCTCTTCTATTCATAAATCTAAATTAGGTTTTACTGATTCATAAATCCAAATTAGGTATAATTTATTATTATCAATATTATTAAAATTAAAATAATAATATTTTAATTTTAAATAATGTATTTCCTTTTTATTCATCTTTTTTATTCATAAATTTAAATTAAGTGTTATTTATTCATATTTCTAAATTTGGTAAAAATTTATATTGGAGTTAGATTAAAAAATAAAATCGTATAATCAGTAAGACTTTACTATTCATATTCTATATTAGGTAAAATTTATTTTAGAGTTAGATTAAAAAATTGTATAATCAGACTAAGTCGGCCCAATACTTATTATTATTATTATATAAAATAAAATTTATGTAGATACTAATTATATTATTTTAAAATTTTTATCATAAATACACATCTCATCCTATTATATAAACATACATTGTAGTTATAATTTCAATATTCAAAACAATCGAGACAAAAAAGAAGTTGAGTGATTCATTATAATCAATAATATAATGACCACACATCACACTTCTATTGTTGATTTAACTCTTGCGAGGGTACTATGACAATTTCAGTGAGGGTTATTCAATAATGGATAGTACCACGTCCGAATAATTTAAAGAAGGTTGCATATCTCAATGTCGTTCTTATGGATGAACAAGTATTGATCTATCTTTCGCCATATAAATTACTTAATAAATATTCTTTGATTTTTAATTTTTTTTAAAATAATGGGCTCAAAAATTGAAGAATTTGCGAGAGATAAGAATGTCATGGATAAATCTTTGCAATGGTTAAAAGATGGTGATATCGTCAGTATTTCAAACTATAAAGTTATTGCGAATCAACAAGATTTCAAACAGCTCAGCATGACTATAGGATTGAATTTCATAGATTTACAACTTTTAGAGGGTGCACTACAGTGATTTTACCTAAATATGAGCTTGATTTCATTTCATTTGATGCAATATTACAAAACAGAGTGAAAGAATCTAACTTGATTGGTAAGTTAAATTAAAAATCATGGTGTGTTGTTTTGAACTTCCTGCATAGCTATCTCATTCTGTCTTTTGAAATTTACAACTTACGAAACATAGATGGTTCTAAGAGTGATATACTCCCTCCGTCCCTCAGAAAGTGTCCGTTTACTTTTCTCACGTAGATTAAGGAGTATTATATTTTATGTGTAGTGATTTGATTTAAAATGATATTTTTCTAATTTACCCTTACCACTAATTTTCCCCTTGATAATTAAAACAACAGTCTTATTTTATGAACAACCAAAATCAACAAATAACTTAACAGGGAAAAATGCACAAAATCAACAAATAAATAAAAAAAAGTTGGGCTTTGGAATTTTCCAGAGAGAGGCTTTCGCTGACCTCTCTCTTATCGAGCAGTGAACCAAATAATTAAACAAAAATTTGATAAAAAAAAGCAAAAAATCAACAAATAATTAAACACGATAGGGAAGCATCCAACGCTTTGGTCATCAGATATGGAATTGCGTTACTGGGCAGATTTTTTAAATCATCAGATCTGGAATCATCCAACATTTTTGCCATGTCAAATGGTAGCTCCAGGATGTTGCGGAAAATCCGGGGTATTGCGGCAAATCCGGCAGATGGCGATCAAAGGTTAGCAGCGACTAGAGGCTGAGCGATGGGATCCGGCAGTGAGACTTTTTCAATGGCAAGATCGTGTTGGGCTCAAGTGTCTTCCTTTTAGATGATAAAGCAATCTCTTTTCCTACAAGAACAGTACTTCAATACATACCAAAAGAGATAAATATACTCAACCTAGACTAGCATGAATCCTACTCAAGACTTCAAATTCATGTGCTTCAATCAATCTCAACCTCAAGTGTTCATTCAATCACTATTTGTACTATACCTCAATACTTTCAATCAAGAATAATGGAAACTCCTTTAGTATTATCACTTCTCCACTCACACATGCTTTCATGTCACATAAACTTCAACCAAAAATCTAGCATGCTCATCCTCCACCCTCAATTGCATCACAACAACACTTAAATTCTATGAGCCCATATATATAAATCAAAATTAACTTCAAGCCCATACTAAACACACCATCAATTTCACAAAAATTCCACAATTCAACAGAAATCGAACCATGAAAATTCAAGTGCAATCTCAAATAAGAACTTCAACAATTTAACCATTAAATCCAACCAAAACTAGCATGAATCTACTCACCAATTCTTCACTAAGTATCATCACTACAATTCAAGAGTAAAAAGTAATGAGAAATCATACCTTTGTTGGACATTGTACGCGTGTGGTGATTGGCAATGAAAAATCCCCAAAATTCAAGCGAAAAGTCCCAAATCAGACTTGAAAACCCACCCTCGAATTCAGATGTGGAAGTGTGTGGAATGGAGAATTAAAGTGTAGGGAAGAGTTTGGGGAGAAAAGCTTACAGTTCGGGGTCGGTGCTCGAGAAGGGTTATGGGTGTATGTCGAACGGAATAAAAACTGACCTTCTAAAACTATTTCCGGAGCCCGCTCGGCTTCAGCTCGACTTGCATTTTGAAATCGAGCAAGGGTTTGAAATCGAGCAACCCAGATCTGCCCTTTAATTTGGCATCGTTCGACCAAATTATGTTGGTTGAACTAGTGCTGGAAGTCGAGCGAACTGCATAGTCGCGCTTCTTGTTCTCCTCTGTTCCGTTCGACCTTAGTTCAACTTGCCATTTTTGGTCGAGCAACCCTTACTTGGTCGAACAAACACTCTGTAAGAATTTGAATATTTTGTTCGATCGTTGCTCGACTACGGCATCTTAGTCGAGAGGCAGTGTCCAAGTCGAACAAACTCTCTAGAAAAATTTGCACATTTTGTTCGACTTTCATTAGACTTTCCAATTTAGTCGAACAACCTTGTCTAGGTCGAACAACCCCATTGGAAAAATTATGCATTTTGTTCGACCATTGCTCGATCAAACAGCATGGTCGAACAACCTCCTGAAAGTCGAACAACCTCTCGAACTCCATAATCTTCATACCTTCCTCGTATTTCCCTGCAACAATAAAACTATAGGACAACATCAAGTATCAAGATAGCAATTTCTAAGCTCGAGAACTACTTTCCTACCATATAACATCAAGTGTAACTCCGCAATGACACTAAAAAAATAAAACACCACTATACACTAGGCAAATTGCAAAAAATCGATGCATCAAAATCGGCTAAAAGTTTTAATATATTGCAAAAAATCAACTTCCCTAGCAAACGTTACAAAGAAAAGATTATACTCTTCGTGCTATGTGAGGTAAGTACATCACACCCCCCAAACTTAGTAGAAACTATAGTGGAAACTAAGTTTGCAAAGAGATGTAATTTTCGAATAATAAGCACGTCTAATAAAAAAATTTCTTACTCACACTAATGAAAATAAAGCAATAATACGGGAGGGAAAGTCCCCAACAGGTGCTCATGTTTAACGTCGGAGAGTCACGACGGTACTAATCTAGAGCAAGGTATCTTCAAAGATGACGCAAGCATCATCCGGCGAGTTGTAATGCTTCAATCAATGCCCATTCGCCTGATAATGACCCCATCTTTGTCCATAAGCTCAAAACTCCCCCCTCCACAGGCTCTATGGATAATGAACGGTCCCGTCCACTTTGATTTCAAATTCCCTGCGAAGAGCTTCAAACGAGAGTCAAAAAGTAATACCTCATCACCTTGCTTGAACTTCTTGTATGAGATTTTTGAATCATGCCATTTCTTCATTCTCTCCTTAAAGATCTCCGAATTCTTGTAAGTACGATTTTTGAACTTATCCAATTGATTGATATGAGTCATCCTCAACTCTTTTTGATCCTTTAAAGACAAGTTCAAACTCCTCAATGCCCAAAAACATTGTGCTGAATCTCTACGGGTAAGTGGCATGGCTTTCCATAGACAATTTGATACGGTAACATATCCAACATCGTTTTATAAGCAATTCAGAACCCCCACAAAACATCATCGAGCTTCATTGCCCAATTCTTCCTATTGGTACCGACTACTTTTTCCAGAACTTGCTTCACTTGTCGGTTGGAGACTTCCGCCTGCCCATTCGATTGAGGGTGATAGGGTGTAGTAACCTTATGCTTAACACCATAATCCTTGAGAACCTTTTCAAGAAGCTTATTGACGAAGTGGGTACCTCCATCACTTACTAGTGCTCTAGGAACTCCATAGCGGGCAAAGATATGTTTCTTCAAGAAAGATAAAATAGTCCTTGAATCATTCACGCGAGTGGATATGGCTTCCACCCACTTAGAAACATAATCCACAGCTAAAAGGACATAAAGAAATCCATTAGATGGGAGAAAAGGCCCCATGAAATCGATCCCCCATATATTGAAGATCTCAACAACAATGCTTGACCGAAGTGGCATCTCATCTCTCCGACTTATGTTCCCTATCCTTTGACATCTATCGTATATCGCCACAAAGGTCTCACAATCTTTAAACAAAGTAGGCCAATAAAGAGCATATTAAAGTACCTTTGCTGCCGTCTTTTGAGCTCAGAAGTGCCCTCTGTTAGGTTGTGCATGGCAAAAATCAAGAGCGCTCTCCATCTCCATCTCAAGCACACACCTACGGACTATGGAATTCGTACATATCTTGTAGACAAACGGATCATACCATATAAATGTCTCAATATCCCTCTTGAATTTTACAAGTTGATACAAGTTGAGATCTCTCAGAATTTCTCCTACGGCAATGTAATTCACGTAATCCGCATACCATGGATCCATCCCTTGGGCAGCCACCACAAATACACTTTTCGCCCCTTCAACAAACACTGTCATTATCTTCTCATCAAGAAACATCTCTTCAATGTAATTGAAAGAATCATCACAGTGCTCCCTTGTCTTCAACCTTGATAGGTTATCCGCCAAAACATTCTCCGTACCTTTCTTATCTCGGATCTCCATATCGAACTCCTGCAGAAGAAGGATCCATCTAATAATCCTTGACTTCGTTTTCTTCTTCTCCATTAAGTATCGGATCGAAGAGTGATCCATGTACACTATAGTCTTCATGCCAACCAAATACTGTTAAAACTTATTGAAAGCATACGCCATAGCTAGAAACTCCTTTTCAGTCACCATGTAGTTCTTTTGTGCAGCATCAAAAGTCTTACTCGCATAGTAAATGGCGCAAAACTTCTTTTTCCTCAACTGCTCAAGCACCACTCCAAGTGCTAAGTCACTTGCATCACACATAAGTACAAATGGTTGAGTCCAATCCGATGTGATCAAGATAGGTGCAGTAATAAGCGTCTCTTTCAAAACCTGAAATTCTGTTAGACATTCTTCATCAAAAATAAAAGGAACATCCTTTTCAAGTAAATGAGACAAGGGCTTGGAGTATTTTGAGAAGTCTTTTATGAAGCTTCTATAAAAACTGGCGTGTCCAAGAAAAGACCGCACTCCCTTTTCATTAGTAGGTGGTGGAAGCTTCTCAATTGCCACCACCTTTGTTCTATTCACCTGCAATCCCTTGGCCAAAATATGATGGCCAAGAACAATCTCATATCTTACCATGAAGTGGCACTTCTCCCAATTCAAGACAAGATTAGTTTCTTGGCATCTCTTCAAAAAAGTATCAAGGTTAGATAAAAAATATCAAAGGAGGAACCAAACACAGAAAAATCATCCATAAACACCTCCATGATCTTTTCTATCAACCCACCAAATATGGTCATCATGCAACGCCGAAATGTAGTAGACGCATTACACAATCCAAAAGGCATCTTTCTAAAGGCAAAAGTTCCATATAGGCAAGTGAAAGTAGTCTTTTCTTGATCCTTGGGTACAATCACAATCTGATTATAACCCGATTACCCATCCAAGAAATAATAATACTCATACCCTGCAAGACGATCAAGCATTTGATCCATGAAAGGAAGGGAAAAATGATCTTTGCATGTATTTTCATTCAGTTTCCTGTAATCCGTACACACACGCCATCCCGTAGGAATCCTAGTGGCTAATGTCTCTCCATCCTCGGCTTTCACAATAGTCATGCCCCCTTTTTAGCTACTACATGCAATGGACTCACATGGGGACTATCACTAATGGGATATATAATCCCAGCATCTAGCCACATTAGGATTTGCTTCCTAATCACTTCTTGTATAGCGGGATTCACCCTCCGCTGATTCTGAATGCTACTCTTGGCCTCATCTAATAACCCTTTTTCTATACATGCAATATGAAGGACTAATACCTTTTAAATCATCAAGAGACCATCCAATCGCAGACTTATACTTTCTTAGCACATGTAACAATCTCTCAAGTTGATCATCACCAAGGGTAGAAGATACAATTACCGAATATTGTTCATTATCACCTAAGTAGGCATACTTCAAGTGCTCCAGTAACAGTTTCAACTCCTCTTTCTTCTCATCCTGAGGTGTGCTCTCTCTATGCAAAGGCAAGTACTTCCTAGTCCACTTCACCTCTTCAATTTTAGCCCTTTTCGACTCATACCTGTCATCACTCAAACCAAGTAAATTCTCAAGTAATCCAATACATACCTCGTTTGAGAGTTCATCTAGCTCCATAGTGGGTAAAGTTAGAGACTCCGCCAAGCTTGTCTTAAGAGGATCCTTTAACAAGATCAATGACATGTCTTCCTTCACAATCCCTCCACTACATCAATACTATGACATTGTGTCTCCATTGGCATCTTTATTTCTTTGTCAAGGTTAAATAAGATCTCCTCTTTATCCATTCTCAACCATAGCTCACCCTTTTGCTCATCAATCATAGCTCCTGCTGTAGCAAGGAATGGTCTCCCTAAGAAAATAGGAACGTTGTCCTTGTCATCTTCCATTTCAAGCACAAGAAAATCCACATGAAAGATAAGCTTCTCTACTTTGACAAGAACATCTTCAATAACACCCTTCGAAAAAGTCATAGACCTATCCGTCAATTGAAGAGCCACTGATGTGGGAGTTAACTCCCCAAGCCAAGCCTTTTAAAAATAGACAAAGGCATCAAATTAATTCTTGCCCTTAGATCGCACAAGGCTCGTCGTGCTGGCCCCTTTCCAATTTCACATAAGATAGTGAAGCTTCCTGGATCTTTCAACTTAGCTGGCGGCTTCCTTTGTATGATTGAGTTGCAATTCGCCAAAAGGTTCACTGTTTCAATTCCGTTCAAGCTTCTCTTCTTCAAAAGTATATCCTTCAGGAAATGGGCATAATACAGCATCTCCAAGATCGCTTCAGAGAAAGGAATGTTCAAACTTATCTTATTTATGGTATCTGAAAACCTCTTGAACTTCTCCTCCAATCCTTTTTGACAAGCTTGAAAGGAAATGATAGAGGTATCTTTATTTTGGGAATCCCTCATTCATCACGTTCAACATTCTCAGCTTTATCCTTTTTGGCTCTCAATCTCTTGGCTCTTTCCCACTTCTTTTCTACCACTGTAAGCTCGGTATTCTACTCTTGAGGTGTAGCTGAAATGTTCAGATCAACAGATGTCACATTTGATATGAAATCAGACTCTGAACTGTGCTGCTCAACCTCCACTCGACCATAATAGACTGGTCGAGCAGATTCAGTTTGGTCAAACAAATTGGTTGATCGCGTATTCTATTCCTTGAAGTGTTGCTCGACCTCCATTCGACCAAAATAGTTAGGTCGAGCAGATGGGTTTTGGTCGAGCAACCTGCCTGGTCGTGAGCTCTCGTCACCTTTTCGTTGTTCCCGTTCGACCTTGATGGTCTGGTCGAATAGTTTTGTACAGTCGAACAAATTATTAGAAAATAGAGTATCGTAATTCTATTTTTCCAGAAGTTGTTAGACCTCTGCTCGACCTGAAGGTCTAGTTGAGCAAATACAGTCTGGTCGAGCAACTCCTCTGCTCCCTTTAGTTTCACCCACCGGCATCATCGGACCTTCATATTGCTTTCTCGATCTCAATGTGATAGCATGGTAAGACTTTGGATTCTCAATACTTTGAGATGGAAACTTTCCATTCTCAATAGTTTGAGTCAACTTGTTGACGTTACTTGCCATCTCCCCCATCAACAACGTATGATCTTTTACTTGTTTAGACAAATTCTCATGATTAGCATCAATCTTCTTCTCTAACTTGGCCTCTAGACGATCCACTTTTGCATCGTTTCTCACCGTGTACCTGTTCACCGTATCCTTGAAACTCGATTTTCCTTCTTCCACTTTAACTCCCAGATCAACACCGATAGGAGGTTGCACCGTATTATTCGGATTACTCTATGAAAACTCCTGCCTTCTTGGTTGTTGGTAATTACCCGGGGGACCACGATTATTGTAATTTCCCTGATAATTCCGATTTCCCTGATTCGGGTACCTAGTTCCTGGAATACTTTGACCCATGGCGTAGTTTGCCTCCTCGATCTCCTCTTGGCAAGCTCCTTAATAGCCACCATCCTGCTGCATCATTGGTACTCTCTGAGATAAATCTGTGATCTGCTTTTATTGAGACTCTAGTAGCTTGTTAATGTTAGTCAAACTCGAGACGATCTAATCATCTCTTCCCGACTTCACCATAGTATGCTCAACCTGTGCTACTTTACCAAGAACATAAGTGTCTCTCACTCTATCAATCGGCCAATCTCTTGAGTTCATCGAAATGTCCTCGAAAAGTTTCTCGGCCTCAATGGGTGACTTTGTAAGTAATGCTCCATTAGAAGAAGCATCGAGTAGCACACGAGAATCACAATCCAACCCATTTTAGAATATGATAATGTAATGAGCTTTAGATAGCCCATGCTGATGACACTTTCGAAGCATATCCTTGAATCTATCCCAAGCTTCGTGAAACTTATCATGGCCATGGATAGCAAATTGATTGATTTCTTACTTCATCTTGAACACCTTTGAAGGTGGCATGCATCGTTCTAAGAATTTCACTTTTAACTTCTCCCATATATCACATTCAGCAGCATCGAGATTATCGAACTAATCTCTCGCCTTTTCATTCAGCAAGAACTCAAAATTATCTTCCTCGCATCCTAATGAGCTCCTGCATCTTTTGGTGTACTGCATACTCAAGGAACTTATTTAGATGTTGCTGAGGATCTTCAAATGCTCCCCCAGAGAAGGGACTCTTTTCTATCATGGTAATAAGAGTAGGGTGTAAATCGAAATTGGCACCGGTCCCTCTTACTCCTAACAACTCTGCATTGCCTCCTTCGTTGTTCTTAAAGACTTCACAGATGGCAAGTGTATCCGGATTTTCTGTCATGTTGACTGTCTCTACTTCCAAATTAACTTCGATTGCATCTTCAATCGTTTGCTAATTCAGCACGTCAACTTTAACTCCTAAATCAAGAGCCTCAGTTGGGGTCTACATTCTTGTTCTTATTCTTCTTCTTTTTCTTCCTCGACGATGCTCCAATCTCCGGATTATATGGCGCTAATTCACCTGTTTTTGATCTTGTGAGCATACACCTAAGAAAAATAAGTGTTAGAAATCAAAGACAAGAATGATAATCTCAATTAAACTAAAAATAATAAATAGATAATCTATGACGTCCCCGACAACGGCACCAAGAACTTGATGAGCATTTTCTTAACACACAATATAATCCCCAAGTATGAAGGATATCAATTGTAGTCTTGATAGGTGGCCATGTGATTATCGTACCCAAGAGATGGATTGTTATAAATTTAATTATATTATAATTAATTAAGATTATGTTTGGCAAATTGGTTTGGAATTGTTACGAAATTAAATAAAGAATAACTTAAATAGCAAATCTAATAAACAAGCAATAGAGAAAATTCGGTTGTGGTCAAGTGAGAAATTAGGTAGTTCTTCGGGCATCCAGTTTTACTTATTAATTTTTTTTCCATGTATTATTGTCCGACTCTGCTTGTGGTTTATAGACGCATCACTAAACCATACAACTTCACCCTATAGACACAAGTAAACATGCGTATGACACGTGTGAATATCCTTAGAGCAAGAGATATAATTCACCCCCG
This sequence comes from Pogostemon cablin, assembly GCA_023678885.1. Taxonomy (NCBI): domain Eukaryota; kingdom Viridiplantae; phylum Streptophyta; class Magnoliopsida; order Lamiales; family Lamiaceae; genus Pogostemon; species Pogostemon cablin. Next base: position 13,194,613 of record CM042986.1, on the reverse strand, counting down.
TTTCTAAGTTCTATCAGTATCAATTATTTCCCGTGCACTTAGTACCCTAACCCGATATGATCTCCCTTTATAGGTACTATAAAGTTATACTCTTTATCCTACTTATTAACCCGAATAATATACAATTAACAAGTATCTATATAAGATAATTTTAATAAGACTTCGGAATCCCTTCACTTAGAATTATAACATGTGATCCTGCTCAGCGGTCAATGCACTCAATTAATAACCTAGATATGTATTCAGACTCTACATAACAGTTAATGATGCACAAAACGACCGTGAGTATGAATTGAAAAAGCACAATCTTATATAAAATAAACCACAAGTTGTGTTGTACGGAGTTTACACATGAAAATTTAATTAACTCATAAAACTTTCATAACCCTAGAACTACTGGAGCGGTTCTAGCCCATGATTGATCTAAGAACAACCATGGCTAATTGGTATGATCTTACTTGATGCGCCAGACGAACCTCTCTTCACGACTCCTTCGAATGATGGTAGGGTTTCGGTGATAGATGGATGATGAATGATGTGTGTCCTCCTTTTCTCCTGCAAAAGCTCAACTTTTATACTCATGGAACCTCCTTATGGGCTTAGGATGCGCTTTTACTTGAAGCACACGTCAAATTTGGTAAAAGACATTTGGAATTACCATAAATAGAAGCAGCGAGAATCTATTCGAACAAGCCTGGCATGATCTAGCAAGGCCTTCAACTCGAGCAATGGGAGAGCAAGCTCTCTGTAAGTTTTTGCACATTTTGCTTGACTTCACTCATCTGCTCGACCAAGATGATTCTGGTCGAGCAACATCTCCAAGTCGAGCAAGCTCTCTGGACGAATCTGCGTATTCTGCTCAACTTGGCCACTTGATCAACCAAAGTGATTATGGTCGAACAAGGCCTTGAGGTCGAACAGCCTTCAAAAATTACCTCAAAAATTATGTCTTCCAATTCCGAGCCATTTCTACCTGTTTTCCTATATAAATATGCTCAAAAGGCCCTTGTACCCTCTGATTCATGACTTTTCCATAAACATACCGATTCGTCTTAATAAAAGACTCAATCGTACTCAATTTCCACAAAAATCAGATCCCAAAATACGTGAATTTACACTTTCATCAATGGGAGAGAATGAGCCGTGAGCAAAAGGTATTAGGAATGTTTTGGTAATTATCTTCAATTGTATGGAAGTACTGTACAATTTGTAATATTAATACTATAATTTTGGAAATACAAGGAATGTAGCGCGAAACAATAAATAACAACGGGCTTGGGAGTTTGTATCGGGCCCCTTCATTTTTGAATGTGTGCTACCAAACTAGTTAAAAGCCACATTACATCTGTTAAAAGCCCATATTAAGGGCTACCAAACAAACAGTAAAATAGAAGGGTGAGAGGACATCACCGCTTGTACACCAACCTATCTAAAGCATTCCATGATGCTAACCGGCGGATGGCGTACACGCTGGTGGAGACGATCATGGACGATGTTATGGACCACGATGACATGTTGCTGACCGGCGGGTGGCGTACACACTGGTGGCACGCGCCGGTGCACAGGTTGTGCATGAATATGTTAGATGACTCCTGGACACGCTTCGATCGGTGCATGCACGACAAGTTGGACATCGTTGATGAGAGCATTTATGGCACGAGTCTATCGGACGGTTTCCCTAGGGTGGAACCTGGTGGTGTGCTGGTGTAGCTAGGGCATCACAAGGGTGATACAGCTGCAGCGATAAGATATGCAGTCGGTACTACACTGGTGCTACAATGGCGTCTGTACTGAGTACAGTAGGAGCGTAGAGGCGCACGATAGTCACCTATTGAGCGACACGACCCAGGCGCGCTGGTTTCTGGCGAGTCATATTAGGCTTTTTGGGTGAGTCATGCCACGTATCTGAGTGAGTCTTAAAGATTTCTGGATGACTCATGAAGGATTCCGGGTGAGTCATGTCACTTTTTTCGGCAAGTCTATCTTTATTCCGAGCGGGCTGCACGACTGGCTGCACGAAGGCATGCCTGGACGGCACAATACTAGGTGGCTGACGGGCATTGAGTCATGTGGGGAATAAGGTTACTGGGCAGACCACACAATGGCGCACTTGTTGGGGCGCCCGGCAGTATGTTGCAGACTAGCGTGGGTTCTAGACTCCGTGTGTAGTTATCGTCGACGAGTTGGCTGGCATACCAGGTGAGCGTGCTGTGCTGGGTGCTGAACAAGTCATTGGGTGTGACACTCATTTCCTTGTATGTTGCCATGTGAGGGCACTCATCAGCACTTACGGTGGGCAAGCAAGCGGCGCCCGGTGGCATGCTTAATGCTGGGAGGATGAGCAAGTGAATTGTCGAGCTGAATGCATGGCATAATGCACGGTACCATGCGGTGTGTTTGGAGGGCTGTTGGTTAGGCGCATTTGAAGGCCGGCTTGCTAGCAAGTGCACTCGATGGGCAGCACGGCTGGAAAACATTAAGCATAGGTTTATAAGCATAGTGCACGAGTCGTACATGTTGCCGGGCATTGGTGTGAAATTTACATGCTGTAGCACTCGGAGAAGCACAGGTCATGCAGATGGTGTACCAGGTGGCACGCGATCATCGTGTGGTGTGCTCGGTGTTGTGCGGTGAGCAAGCTGCGGAGAAAGAAATCTTGAGGAAAATTCTCGAAGACCGTCTTCTGATTTTCAGATTAGGTTTCGAACCCTGCTATGAGCCCTGCGACCTCACAAGGCAGGTTGATCTTTGTGACCTCACCGGGGAGGTTGATCCCCGTGACCTCACTAGGGAGGTCGATCCCCATCTACGTTGAACACATTCGTGCTTGGTGGCATAAAATCGAATTCGCTGATATATAATTGTCATAATTGATTTAATTATCTGATTATTGTTATATATGTATGCATGATACTCCGTGATTTATTGCCTTATTTTCCATAATAGAAGCATGCGAGGTTACGTATTTTATTTTGAATATTATATGCATGTAAAAACTCTTCTGTTAAATTACTAAGTGGGAGAGGGATTGGTTAATAAATCTTACGACCTTCAGTATTGGTTTGTAATGTGATGCAAGTATAATTGTGAGTCGGCTATAGTGCCTTCCTCCCCCAATGTATGGGTATATTGCGGATCACTAGTTTAGACTTCTTTAAATAATTATTCTTTGTAATGTGATGCATATGAACTTGCGAGTCCGCTATAGTGTCTTCCTCTCTAACGAATGAGTTTATTTGTGGGACATTCGTACAAACTTATAATTGATGATTATAGGAAATTATTTAGGCACGTGTGATCTTCTCCAACTGAAGGGGCATAAGCTTGAATAACGTATTTAGTATCAAATAATGGTATACACTTAGGTGCAATTAATATGTATCCTCCCAACGGAGTCACTGCTATTATTTTGTATGGCTAAAGTACAACCGACTATTAATTATGGTGTCATTAGATTAAATTGACTTTTGGAATGAATGGGTAAAATCTTCTATTGCGAATGTTAGAGTTTGTATACGTCCACACTAACGTGGAATGTAAATTCACGGTGCTTGAGATGTCGGTGAATTTATTTTATATTGTTTTTGAGGGAATCAATATGAAATTTAAATTCGAAGAGTTTGATCATTGTATTTATTTACTTGATTCTCAAGATTTTCGAATGATTTATTTCACTTATTGTTAAATAAAAGAAATTATATTTACTTGTCCAAAATTATATGATTTGAAATGAATCTTGTTTTAATTCTTACTACTTAGGAAAATAAAAAGTGTTCTCACTAAGGATGTCCTGTGATGCCTATTTAAGTCTCTAATAAAGAAGTGAGAGGTTCATAGAAACATGATGGCCAATCTCATGTGACTCGTCAGATACTTGAAAAAGGAAGAAAGGCAAGAGATCATGGTTAACTTGATGAATGAATTGGAAATACTTGGAATAGAAATTATAGGGGAAACCTAGGTCAATTTATTCTCCATAGTTCGCCTTAATGTTTTGAGAAAGTTCCACTTGAAATACAAAAGATTGTATATAGTGGGGAACTTTTGACAAAACAAGTGGTGAAGGAAAGCAATTTTCATCAAGATGTGAACAAGATTAGTATCTTATTCACTAGTTGTTAAAGCATGATTAGTGATGGCATCTGCTGACACATTATTTGTGGATATCGGAGTTACTAAATGTCTGTAACTAAGTGATGATGAATTACTTTGTACATGGGTAAAGCTATGAAAGTAGTGACTGTTGCAGTGGGAGTTGTTTATTTATCTTATGATAGAAATAAATGTTTGATTTTGAGAAATTGTCTTTACGTATGTTTGCATAGAAAGAATTTGGTTTCAGCTTCTATGTATTTACAGATGGATACTCTATTTCATTTGAATGACATGGTCATTATATTGAAGGATGGACCTTTAATCTGTTATGGTACGTTGGTAGATAATTTGCACACTCTTAAATCATGTTAATCCAACGGATGCAATATTTAGTAATTAATAACGCATCTTCTAAACCTAATAAGAGAAAGAAACCTTTGGAAATGAACCAAATATACTTTGGCATCTAATACTAGATTATTTTACTTGAGTAGGATTTGAAAGTTGATAGCCAGTGGACCATTGTTCATTGGAAGTGGAAACTATCCGACTTACGAATCTTGCTTGAAAATGAAAATGATTAAAGGCCTTTTAAGGCAGAGGGGTGTATAGCCAATTATATGTTGGAAATGGTTCATACTGATTTAAGTGGTCCTAAGATTATCCCGGTGAGAGATGATTATGAATATTCGTCACTTTGTTTGACCATTATTTTAGAAACAAAATATATTTATTTGATGCACTGCAAGTCTGAGTACTATGATTAAATCAAGAAATGCATGACTAATGTGGTGAAGTGTCATGGAAAATATATCAAGTCACTGCAATTCTATCGTAGTGGCGAGTACCTCTTAGGACAGTTTAAGAGCTATTAATTGGAGGTTGGGATTGAATCCCAAGTTGTCATTATCGAGCAAATCCCAGCTGAATGGTGTGGTGGAAAGAAGGAATAAAACTCTTATAGTAATGGTTAGATAGATGATGAGTTATTTGGAATTATTAAATTAATATTATGGGTATGTCTTAGAAACAGCATGTCATATGATGTTTGTCTGTTTGTGGGTTATTCTAGAAAAATGAAGGGTGATTTATTTATTAGTCCAAAAGATCGTATGATGATTGTTAACACAAACACTAGATTTTTAGGAAATGACAATGAAATAAATCACAAACCCATGTATAAGTTGTTCTAAAGGAAGTGAGAAGGAAAAAATAAAGTATAGTACCAATTGTACAAGAGGATATACCACAAGTAAACTGGATCGCGTGTCACATCTGATACACAATTGCATATAGTGTCTTGTCATAGTGGGAGAGTTGTTTTACAATCGATAGATACATGTTTTGAAAAGTCGTGAGACTTGGTCCCTAGTAAACATGAAATCAGCCCATGGATATGACGAAGCACTACAAGATCGAAATACGGAATCTTAGTAAGTTGCAATAAATTTTGAAATAAAATTTATGGATTCTAAATCAAATTTGGGAGCTTGTAGGACCACTAAATGGTATAAAAGTCATTGCAAGTAGTTATACAAAATAAATGAGGATCATACGGTAAGGTGAAAATATTGGAAGTAAAGCTTGTTGCGAAAAGGTATACTCAGAAAGAAAGGGTTCGAATATGAGCAAACTTGTTCGCCGATAGCTATGCCTATGTAGATCTGGACTCTTTTATTCGTTCCTGCTCATTTTAATTATGAGGTACAATAAATAGATGTCAAGATAGCATTCCTGATTAGAAGTCTTGAGGAAAATATCTATGTGAAGCAACCAGGGTGATTCATTGCAAAAGGCTAAGAGCATTTTGATTATAAGGTTAAAAGTGTCCATCGATAGACTATGGAACATCCGTTTTGATGAGAAAATCCAGTCATATGGATTTAATCAATGCTCAGATGGGTCTTGTGTATTGAAAAGAGTAATGAAAATATGGTGGTATTTCTTGTATGTACGTAGATGGTATCTTGCTCATTGGACACAATAAAAAAGCATTGTCGGGCGTATGGGTATGGTTGATAAAGCAGTATGAAATGAAGGACTTAAGACAAGCAAAATATATCCTTGTGATCATTGTGGTAAGAATCACAATATAGGATGTTGTGCTTATCTCAAACTTCATAAATTGATACAATCCTTACTCGTTTTAGCATGCAACTCCTAGAAAGTTTTTCAACTTTCCGGAAATGGAGTGACTTTATCTAAGGTTATGTGTCTTATAACACAAAAAGAAGATAGAGGTGATGTAAGTGGTTCCTTATGCTTTGGCGAATAAGAAAGCTTAATTTATGAAATGCTATGCACGAGAATGGATATCTGTTTTGCTGAATGCATGTAGAGTCGATATCAAGGTAACCCGAAATAAGAATGTTGAACTGTGGTAAGACATATTTGAAGTGCCTAAGAAGGACTAGAAATTAAATGTAGGCTTACCCGATAGATTCATTACTTCTTAACGGTTACATAGATTCGTATTTTCAAATTATGGGGACGACAGTAAATCCACCTCAAGGTTATGTATTTAAATTGGGAAGTAGATCCATAATATGGAGGAATGTTATATAGAAATATATTTCGGACTCCATATGAAAAGATAAAAAATTGGAGCCTTATGGCAACCAAAGTGTCTGTATGGCTCTAGGAACTTCATAATGTACATAGATGTGATTCTGAGTTTGCCCAAGGTTCTCACAATTTATTGTGATAATAATGGTGCAGTTGTAAACTTGAAGAAATGACGAGCCCATAAGGCACTTAAACACATTGAGAACTAGTACTACCTGATACGAGAAATCGTATGATGAGGGGAAGGTCGTTGTCGCTTAGATTACATCGGATGATAACCTAGCAAATCCTTTTTACAGATGTATGGCAGTAGATATGGGAGTGTGAATAAAATGTATGGCAGTATAGTCTTTTAGTATAAGTGGGAGATAGTTGGATTGTATACTAAAAGTCTAGCTTGTTGTATGAACAATATTTTGATAATATTTGAAATGAGAATCATGTGATCAAACGTTTTGCATAATCGTTTATGAATTATTGCAAAAGTCCATTTACTTTATACTGTAGATAATGTGCTGTGCGGCGTCACACAGAAGATCATATTATCGGCTCCTTATAAAGTATAAACAGATGTTCATAATCAAGATAGATAGGGACTATCTATCGGTATGGTTGTAGTGTGATTTGACGTTAGTCTGTCTTGACTATAAAATTGCACTAGTGCACTTTGTGTGTATTGAGTAGGACAGAAGTGAGACCGTTCGGTTTATACTGACTATATAATAGAACTAGATTTCTGTTATTATGGATGTTCGTACTCTTAATCCCTATATAATAACCTCGACACATAAGACAAGATTTATTTCTTTGATTCATCAATGAGTGAGATTTAATTATTAAATCAATAAGCTCGGTGAGTTGGGAGATGGTGTTGTTTTTATGGTGTGCTGTTGATTGTAGAAGGAATTTGTGTCCTAACGGAATTAGTTGATGATGTCCCCTTGAGGAGCTCGTAATGATTATCATTTAAACCCTGCAGGTGGATTTATTCCGGCATGATAATAAGATTGAGTGGTACTACTCTCGGTAAAGATATTAATTAATGGATTTGTCAGTAACATAATTAATTAATGGGTATTGAATCTTAAACACAGGGAGATTAACGGGCTCATAATAAGAAGGAACCCATAACGTAATTCGGGATTAGGGTGGCAGTGCAATAATATTTCTTTAGTGGTCCGATTTATTATTATAGAACTTAAGTATAAGTTTTTGGTTAAATTTGGATGCTTAAACCCAATGGGAGGCCCAATCCTAATTTCTCCTCCTGGTCCCTATTGTAGCCTATAAATAGCCAATTTCATCAATCCGGATCACACGAATTCATACCCAAAACCGTGAAAGTAGATTAGGGATTGTAGATTAAGATCATCTTGGAGATCGTTGCCCACACAACATCAAGACGAGGCTTAGGAATTCAACAGAAGATCGGAAGGTCGTTTGTCTATGCTGTTCAACATCTACATCAACAAATCCTGGTGAAAGATAATACAATTCTATAATTATGTTTCCGCTGCGATAGAACTACATGGAACCCTAACTGTTTACGTTAACCAAAAGATCCAAATGCCAACATCTTCATGCATGGACCTTTACTTTCGAAAGTGTAATTTTGTTCCAAACAAGGACATACTCCTCCTTAGCCTCTGGTTCAATCCTCATTTTCAACTGCATTTTTCTTGTAGGCTCCTTTTGTAGTGTATGTTTCCTTTATATTATTATGCTACCACCAAGCGTTTTTTCTTCCTTGTTTTTGGATATAACAGTTAAAGATGCACAAAATGATCGTGAATATGAATTAAAAATGCGTAATCACATAAAAATAAACCATAAGTATTGTTGTACGGAGCATACACATGAAAGTACAATTAACTCGTAAAACATTCATAAACCCTAGAACTATCGATGCAGATCTAGCCCATGAAATTGTAAATAACAATCATGGTGGTTGGATAGATCTTACCCATAATTTGAAAAATTACAAGATAAATTATCATACGAAATAAAACCCTAGATGCGGGAGTAGTCGTGTCTCGCTCTATCTTGAATCTTTACTTGGTTTTTCACTTGATTCGACAGAGGAATCTCTCTCTACAGCTCCTCCGGATGGAGTTAGGATTTGGATATGATGTAGAATGGATGTGGTATCTAACTCTCCTTCTTGGATGTCAATAGTGTTCCTTTTATACTTGAGACTCTTCCAATGGACCTTGAATGAGCTTTTTTGACGAAAATGTGCAGATAAATGCACTCGGGGTGTAAAAATGTATGATACAAGAAATTCACAACGCTGTTCGACCAAGCTATAGTTGGTCAAACAACTTGCCACTGGTCGAACGGTGGTGGAACAGACCACCTGTGCACGAAATCCACCTTTTGCCTGCCGTTCGAACGTTGTTCGACCAAAGTGACCTTGGTCGAACAACTCTGGCTTGGTCGAATGAGACCTCTATAAACTGAAAAGATCTTCACATGCCACTCAACCTCCATTTGACCAAAGTGATCTTGGTCGAACGGCTCCAATTCTAGTCGAATGAAACCTTGAAATTCGTGTCTTTCAATTCTGAACATTTCTAACCTATTTTCCTGTGAAATTATTATCAAACATCCTAAGTAGAACCTGATTTTTTACTTTTCCATACATAACACGATTCGTCTCGACTTAAGACGAAATTTTACACGATTTTCACAAAAATTAGAGCTCAAATTACGTGATTTTTCACTCTGAACATCGATCCATTATTAAAATATATTTATTATATAGATAAAGTATGTTTATGAGTTATTAAACTATAAAATAATGAATCATATTATAACACCTTAAAATTATTTGTTAGAAAAGTATATTTTAATTACCAATAAACATACTTTGAGCTTAAAATCTAAATTGTGTCATATAAATTTACTTTTTTAAAATAGTCTCAAGAAATTTAATCTTTTAAAAATAGTCTCATAACTTTTGAATTCTCACAGAAATTGTCTTTTTTACTTAAAAATGTTCAATTTTTTTTTAATTTCACGATGGTTAAATCGGAACTTTTAAAAAAATTATGGAACTAAATTAGTAAAAAATATTATTTTAGAACGTCATCGGAGCAAAACTAAAAGATTTTGGGACGAAAATAAATGTTCTAACTATTTTAGAATTTTTTTCGTAAAGTAAAAAAATAATTGACCGTTTATATTTTGTGTGAGTCTGATGCGAGACCGTCTCATGGATCTCATTCTGTGGGACTGATTATTCATTAATCAATTAATACAATATAAAAAATAAAAAGAGACAAAGATTTGTGTAAGACCGTCTCACGTAAGGGCTTACGTGAGACAGCCAAAAAGTAATAACTTGTATGAAAGAAAGTGAAATAAATTAATGAAAAGTGATAATGCTAATTCATGAACAATTTATAGTATAAATAAAAAGTGATAACATTTTATAGCAAAAGTAATAACTATTTTACAAAGGGAAAAAACGATCTCACATGAGACGGTCTCACGCAAGACCTATCCAATAAAAAATACGGGAAAAGGCCACTGTGGCCCGTGACCGGTCACCCATGCAAACTATTCTCGGCATATTCATGGAATGAACGCCTCTACAATTAATTAAGAATCATTGATATCTTTCTCCTTTTTGTTTTACATTCTAAAATTAATAATTTTATTAATTTTTTAAATTACAAGTATTTTTTAAAATTTAATGTGATCATTAAAAAATTTTAAAGTGATGATTGAAAATTCAAAAATGACTTTATGTAAGGGAAAGTCAATGACTTTCGTAAAATTGATAAGAAGTAATAGTATTTTTATAAAGAACAGTAATACTTAATTGATAAGAAGTAATGATGGTATATTAAATTATTTTATGAATAATTTAAAGTATAAATAAAAAGTAGTAACATTTTAAAAAAAAGTGATAATTTTTTTAACAAAAATTAATAATTAATTACAAAAAGTGTTAAATGATCTCACGTAAAATAATTTTATACAAGAGATTTCCTTCATGAAAATTTTTTAAATTTAAAAATTATAATAACATTTTTAATAAAAAGTAATACTAGATAAGAAAAAGTGATACATAACTAATATAATTATTTCATAAATAATATGTAATACAAACAAAAATTATAACTTTATTGATCAAAAGTAATACTTGATTAAGAAAAAAGTAATACACATAAATTAGTGTTGTCAGAACCGGACCGGACCGACCAATTCAATTGAGAATCGGTGCCGAGACCAGTCCGAAAATCCCCTAAAAACCATTTTATCTATTAAATCGAGAAAAACTAGTTTGAACTAATCAGAACTGGAAAATCGGCTGAACCGTCCAAATCGAAAACTGCGAATTTTTTTTAAGTAAAATCGCAGAAGGGTGGAGAGTGGAAATTCTTTCTTTGACTTTGATTGACTAGAGAACTGGAGAAGCAGTAATGGCATGCCGTAAAAGATACAGAATCCTTTCATTTCTATATTTCATTAAAAATTAAAAAGGTGAGGAGATCATAGAGAAGCATGACGGTTGACTTAAAAAATATAATTATTTCATAAATAATATGTAAGACAAACAAAAAGTTATAACTTTATTGATCAAAAGTAATACTTGATTAAGAAAAAAGTAATATACATAAATCAGTGTTGTCAGAACTGGACCGAACCGACCGGTTCAATTGAGAATCGGTGCCGAGACCAGTCCGAAATCCCCCTAAAAACCATTTTATCTATTAAATCGAGAAAAATTAGTTTGAACTGGTCAGAACTGGAAAACCGGCTGAACCGTCCAAATCGAAAACTGCGGATTTTTTTTAAGTAAAATCGCAAAGGGTGGAGAGTGGAAATTCTTTCTTTGACTTTGATTGACTAGAGAACTGGAGAAGCAGTAATGGCATGCCGTAAAAGATACAGAATCCTTTCCTTTCTATATTTCATTAAAAATTAAAAAGGTGAGGAGATTAGAGAGAAGCATGACGGTTGACTTAGAAAGCGGACGGCATGCGACGTGGGTAGAAGACTGCGGATGTCGGCAGTAGTGCGTGATGACGGAGGATTTAGCCGCTTCACGACGGCCGGCGCGGCAGACTCCGGTGATGTGGTGACTCGACAGAATGAAGTGTTATAGATCTGGACTTGGGAAGAGGTAGCGTCATTTTAGATCTGATCGGTTGAAAATGAATCACACTTTCCAACGTTACTAAGATGACCTGTTTTGTAGATAAATTTTGATTTGGGCTTTGGAATTCTATTCTCAGCCGGTCAGCCCATCACTTTAAACCTTTAACATAAATTGGCCTAGGTAGTTATTTTAAAAATTATACATATTAATTTAAATTATATATAAAATAATAAAATTATTTTTTCGGTTGAACCGCTGATCCGATCGGTCCGATCAGTTCGATCTCCGATTCGATTATGAAAATACTGACATAAACTATTTAATGAAAAATTTTTAGGATATATAAAAAGTGATAATATTTTTAATTAAATGTGATACCTGATTAAAGAATAGTGATAAATGTAAAATTAAATTATTTAATGAATACATTTATCATAGAAAAAGGTAATAATATTTTTAATGAAAAAACGACTTATCCTTAAAAAATGATCATTCAAATAAACTAATTAATTAACTATTGGTATAATAAATATAAAGGGATAACTATAAATAAAACGAATTCGTCATCCAATTAGTAGTATATACTTTTTTTATATGATTTACATTAATTTTATTTCTATACTAATTTTTTTTTATTTTATTTACATATATTTGATATAAATATAATAAAAAATAATTGTACACGTTTTATCAATTAAAAAAAAAGACAAACCAAGTATAGCTAAAAAAGATAACGACAAACAGAAAAAGGAATTAAGTTAAGTGGAGGTGGGACATAATTATGTGTATTTAGAAGGTAATCCGTGTAATGGATCCAGGTAGTGGGTTGGCTCAAATCCGCGAGAAATTAATTTGTTTTATATTTGACCCGTGATGAGCATTTTCTCATCACACAATTAATCCAAAAGTATGAAGAATGTGATTGTAACTTAAGTAATCGACCACGTTATATTTATCGAACCTAAGGGATAGTCGGTTATCAACTTATTACTATTTAAATTAATTAAAATTATTATTTGGCAATTTATTTGGGATTATTATTAAGCTAATATGAAAATAATTAAATAGCAAATAAAATAGAGACAATGGAGAATAAACGAGATTGAACAAGTGTAAAAATAGGTAGCTCTTCTTGTCATCCAGTTTCACTAATTAATCTTCTTTTCGTATGTCAATGTCCGACTCTACCTTGTGAATTATGCACGCGTCACTAAACCATACCAATCTAATCATAGACACAAGTAGACAAGTGTGTAACACATGTAAATTACCTCGGAGTAAGAACACAATTACACCCCCTTTCTAGGTACTATCAGTATCAATTATTTCCTGTGCACTAAGTACTCTAACCCGATATGATCTCCCTTTATAGGTACTATGCAATTATCCTCTTTATCCTACTTACTAACTTGAATTCAATTCAATTGATAAGTATTTATATAAGATAGTTCTAATGAAGTTTTGGAGTCCCCTCACTTAGAATCTTAACATAAAATTCTACTCAGCAGTGAACGATCTCAATCGATAACCAAGATATGTATTCAGGCTCTACATAACAGTTAATGATGCACAAAACAACTCTGAGTATGAATTAAACATGCACTGTCTTATACAAAATAAATCCACAAGTAGTGTTGTACGGAGTATACACACGAAAGTTTAATTAACTAGCAAAACCTTCATAAACCCTAGAACGACCAAAGCGGTTCTTGCCCATGAAGTTTGGAAGAACGTATATGGTATTTGGATGGATCTTACCCATAGTTTTAAAAATTACAAAAATAATTAAGTTGTGAAATAAACCCTAGGTGTGGCCGCCATCGCTTCTTGTTCCATCTTGAATTTTTACTTAGATATCACTTGATTCGCTGCATGATCTTTCTCTATAGCTCTGTAAGATGAAGTTAAGGTTTGGATGTGGTATAGGATGGATGAGGAAACTAACTCCCTTCAAGATGTGATCGGCATCCCTTTTTTTATACTTGTAAACTCTCCTTATGTACCTCTACCGGGCTTTTTTTGTGAAAAATATACACAGGAACGCACTGCAGTGAAATCCCAAACTTACGATGCTTATATGTTCCAGCTCTACCAGACTAAGCTTGGTCGAGCTGCATGTCCGTGCGCTTATACTTCCCAGCTCGACTTGACTTCTGTAGCTCGACGAAATCACTTTTGGTCGAGCTATACTATTTTGGTCGAGCCACCTCTCTGTATGCTAAAATGCTCCAGCTCGACTTCCTCTCTGTAGCTCGACAGATTGAGCTTGGTCGAGCTACACCTCCAAAAAATATGTTTTTAAATTACGAGAACTTTTAACCTGTTTTCCTGTACAAATATGCTAAAATAGCCTTAGTAGCATCTGATTCATGGATTTTCCGTAAACATCTCAATTTTTCGTAAACATCCCGATTTTACACCCCAACCTTCATCCATCCATCTACACTTGATCTCCTCCATCAAATCCACCATCCAAGTGATCAAGGAAGCAAGGGAGAGTGAACATTACAAGAAGAAGAAAGAGATCCCCATTGAAGACCTTCAAAGGGGGAATCTAATTTTTATCATGGAATTTGTAGATACAATTGTCTATGTTGTTTTCTCTAAGACTATGATAGGCTAATCTCCTTTGTGAGATTAGTTCCATGATTGGTGTTGGATAATTTAGTTTTTAAATTAGATTTTAATCTTAATTGGGCATTTGTCTTATTTATATCATTGATGTTAATTGCTTGAATTATATGGTTGATTTGTGTGATTAATTGTCATGGGCATGTGATTAGATTGAGAAATCAATTATGTGTTTAGGATAGTTCATTAAATCATTTCATCATACACTTCATGTGCATTAATTTAGAATAAAATAGAGATATCCTTCTAGATTTAGAACCTTTTGATAGAACATTTGATTAGCTTAATCGAGAGATTGGTTGATTAGGTGACGAGACCCAAGCCATTAGTGAATTCATAGTACCATAAAAGAGAATATTAGCTATGATTTAGTACCTAATTAGGGAACTCGTAGAGTAATTAGTACCTAGCGAGAGGTGTTTACTATGGTATCGATCCTAAGTGCTTTTTGGAGCCTTACTGAGGGCTACATCCTATCCATCTCGAGAGAGAATTTAGGTGAAATTAGTGATCGCTCCAATTCCATGTCCATGAGAGATTAGAATTAATTGCATAATTACTTTGTTATCTATGCTATGATTGTTGCTAATCTCATCCTTGCATCATTTGGAACCATTTATTCTTGCATTCATTTTATCATTTATTTTCATTAGTTTTAGTGCGTTCATATGCACGCTTATCCTCCATCCCATTCCGCCGTCCTTATAAAATCACGATAAACCTGAGATAGCTTAAACTCTAGCATGTTCCTCTCTTGGGTTCGATTAATTCTTTAATTGGTCATCCCAACTATATACGACCAATCAGTGGATTCGACCACGACAGTGGAATTCGACCTGGGCATCAGGTCGAATCGAGGTCGACTTGATTGGCGGAGATGCCGATTTGACCTCGTCAATTCGATTTGACCAGGGCAGTTGGTCGAATCGAGTACCTGGACTTACAGTGTGCCAATTTGACCTGCGATTCGACTTGGAGGGGTCAATTCGACCTGTTGCTGAAGTCGAATTGAGGCTCGAGAACTTACCATACTGTATTTTTACACCGTCAATGCGTGTGATCACTTAAAAAGCCCATTCCAGGCCCAGGAGACGTGATTACAAGTATAAAAGAAGGCTTATGCAGCATCATAGGGGGCTCAAGAAGATGAGGAGACGTAGAGTTGAGAGGAGAGCGATCATCCATCATCCGGATGGGCTGTTACAGAGGTTCCGCTGGAGATTCAATTAAGATTGGTCAAACTAACCATGATTGTTCCTAGATCAATCATGGACTAGAGCCGCTTCGGTAGATCTAGGGTTATGAAGGTTTCATGAGTTATTTTATCTTCCGTGTGTAAACTCCGTACAACACTACTTGTGGTTTATTTTATATAAGATTGCGCATTTTTAAACCATACTCACGGTCATTTTGTGCATCAATAATTGTTGTGTAGAGTCTGAATATATAACTTGGTTGTTGGTTGAGTGCGTTCACTGCTGAGCAGGGTTTTATGTTATAATTCTAAGTGAAGGGATTCTGAAGTCTTATTAGAACTTCGCATATGGATACTTGTTAATTGAATTATATTCGGGTTGATAAGTAGGATAAAGAGTATAATTTCATAGTACCTATAAAGGAAGATCATATCGGGTTAGAATACTAAGTGCACGAAAATAATTGATACTGATAGTACCTAGAAATGGGGTGAATTATATCTCTTGCTCCGAGGATATTCACACGTATCTTACGCATATTTACTTGTATCTATAGAGTGAATTTGCATGGTTTAGTGATGCTTCCATAAACCACAAGGCAGAGTCAGACACCATAACTCGGAAGATGAATTAATAAGTAGAACTGGATGACCTGAAGAACTACCTACTATCTTACTTGATCATAACTCACTTATCTCTTCTTCTTGTTATTTTTACTTGATATTTTAATTATTAGTTGTTACTTAATCTCAATATCACCATCATTGAATTTATCTACATAGTCATAGTCTACTAGAACATAATTAAATCGATAAATATCCGTTCCTTGGGTTCGATATTCACTTGATCACCTTTCGAGACTACAATTGATATCCTTCATACTTGGGGATTAATTGTGTGTTGAGAAAACGCTCATCAAGTTTTTGGCGCCGTTGCCGGGGATGGCATAAAATATTCTTTTGTTATTTCTAATGTATATAAGATTATTTTAATTTGTGTTTTGTGTTCTAACTCTTAATTTTTTCAGCTGTATGCTTACTAGATCAAAGGCTGGAAAGCTAGCAACTTTTAATCTGGAGATCGGGCCATCAACAAAGAAGAAGAATAGTAAGATTCAAAGCAAGAAAGAAGAACCAACTATAACTCTGAATTTTGGAGTTGAAGTGGATGAACCAAACTCAGAAGCGACTGAAACTATGGTTGATTTGACAGCGAAAGCAGAGGAAGTCGACATGGCCAACGAAAGGGCTAATCCAGATAATCTAGTCATCCGTGACGTCTTCAAGAATAACGGGGCTGGAAACTTTGGGTTTCTAGGAGCAAGGAGGGCTAATGCGGATTTCAATTTTCACCCCGCTCTTATTAGCATAATAGAAAGGAACTCCTTTGCAGAAGGGACTTTTGAGGATCCGCGGCATCATCTAAATAAGTTCTTGGGCTATGCAAGTACCCAAAAAGATGCAGGAGAACATGAAGATGCTAGGAAGATCCTCTTGTTTAAATTCTCGCTTACTGAAAGGGCGAGAGATTGGTACGACACTATTAATGCAGCTGAATGCACTAATTGAGAGCAATTGAAGTTGAAGTTTTTGGAAAGATACATGCCACCTTCAAAGGTGTTTAAGATGAAGCAAGACATTAACCAATTTGCTATCAGTAGTGGAAAGAAGTTTCGTAAAGCTTGGGACAGATTCAATGACATGCTTCGAAAATGTCCTCAACATGGGCTATCTAAAGCTCAATATATCAACATATTCTACAATGGATTGGACTGTGATTCTCGTGTGTTATTGGATGCTTCTTCTAATGGAGCATTGCTTACTAAGTCATCCGTAGAGGCCGAGAAACTTTTTGAAGATACTTCGATAAACTCAAAAGATTGGCCAAAAGATAGAGTGAGAGGCACTTACATCCTTGGAAAAGTGGCTAAGGTTGAACATGCTATAGTGAAAACAAGCAGAGAAGATGATATCGTCTCTAGCTTGTCGAATATCAACAAACTACTTGAGTCCCAACAAAACCAAATTAGTGATATATCTCAGCGCGTACCAATCATGCAACAGGAAGTTACTAATGATGGAACGATCCAAGAGGAGATGGAAGAAGCAAACTATGCTATGGGCCAAAGTATTCAAGGAACAAGGTTTCAAAATCAGGGCAATCGGAATTACCAATGGAACTACAACAATTGTGGTCCCCCGGGTAATTATCAACAGCCTAGAAGGCCGGAGTTTTCATGGAGTAATCCTAACAATACAATTCAACCTCTAATGGGTGTTGATCAGGGTGCAAAAGTGGAAGAAGGAAATTCGGGTTTCGAGGATATGGTGAACAGGTACATGGCTAGGAATGATGCTAAAGTGGATCGTCTTGAGGCCAAATTAGAGAAGAAGATTGATGCAAACCATGAGGATTTATCCAAGCAAGTGAAGGACCTTACATGGTTGATGGGGGAGATGGCAGGAAGTGTTAACAAGCTCACTCAAACTATTGAGAAAGGAAAGCTCCCATCGCAAAGTATTGAGAATCCAAAATCCTGCAATGCCATCACACTGAGGTCTAGAACACAGTACGAGGGACCGATGAGGCTGGAATCAAAATTGGACACGTCGAGGGCTCAATTTGACCATAATTTGTCAAACACCACAGGTCGAATTCAGCAGGGGAGGTCGAATTGGATGTCTGGACGTGATTTGGAAGCATCTGAGCCTCAATTCGACCAAAATCCAGTCAATTTGACCTGGCCCCCAGGTCGAATTGAGGTCGAATCCACCCTTCTGGAGCACTCTATTTTGTCAGAAGCCCGATTTGACTAGCAGCCATCCAATTCGACCAAACCTTCAGGTCAAATCGGAGGGCAGAAATCTTACAGTGAGCTGATTCGACCAGGGGGCTTCAATTCGACCAGACCTTCAGGTCTAATCCAGGTCAAATCGGAGATACAGGGTGAGAACCGTGTTCCAAGTGTTCAATTCGACCACTACGTGCCCAATTCGACCAGAGCACCTGGTCGAATTGAGAATGAATTATCCCGTTCAGCACCTGTTTCTTCACCGAATACTTCTCGTGATGTGAACATTACTCCATTGGTTCAGAATGAGCAAAATACTAAGATCATAGCAGAGAAAATGTGGGAAAGAGCCAAGAGATTGAGAGCCGAAAAGGATAAAGCGGAGAAGGTCGAGCGTGATGAATGGGGTATCCCCAAAAAAAAGATACCCCCGCCTTTTCCTTATAAGCTGGTTAAGAAGGGATTGGAAGAAAAGTTTAAGAAGTTTTCTGATATCATAAATAAGATAAGCTTGAGTATTCCTTTCTCTGAGGCAATATTGGAGATGTCGTACTATGCCCGATTCCTTAAGGATATACTATTGAAAAAGAAAAGCTTGAACGGAGTTGAGATGGTGAATTTGTCTGAAAATTATAGTTTGATTATCTAAAGGAAGCTGCCACAGAAGATGAAGGATCCGGGAAGCTTCACTATCTTGTGTGAGATTGGAAAAGGACCGGTACGACGAGCCTTGTGCGATCTTGGGGCAAGCATCAATTTGATGTCATTGTCTATCTTTCAAAGGCTTGGTTTGGGGGAGTTATCTCCTACAACAGTTGCTCTACAATTGGCGGACAGGTCGATAACATTTCTGAAGGGTATCATTGAAGACTTTCTTGTTAAAGTGGAGAAACTAGTCTTTCCTGTGGATTTTCTTGTACTTGAGATGGAAGATGACAAGGATAATATCCCTCTTATCTTGGGAAAACTTTCCTTGCTACTGCTGGGGCCATGATTGATGTTCAAAAGGGGGAGCTCAAGTTGCGGATGGATAAAGAAGAGGTCATATTCAATCTTGACAAAGCAATGAAGATGCCTATGGAGTCACAATGTCATAGTATTGATGTGGTGGAGGAGATTGTGAAGGAAGATATGTCTTTGATCCTGTCTAAGGACCCTATTGAGACATGCTTGATGGAGTCTCTTACTTATCCCACTACGGAGCTTGATGATCTCTCCAACGAGGAATGTATTGAATATCTTGAAAACTTACTTACTTTGGGTGATGACATGTATGAATTGGAGAAATCTAAGGTTGAGAAGAAGGATGTAGACAAAGGAAGAGAAGATGATTCCTACTTGAAGCCTCCTAACTTACCACCGGATATCCACAAATTTGAAAGTACTTTCTCTCGTTTTTATTTTGTGATTAATTTTATCCTGACTTTGATCTTGATGGTGATAGGAGTGATTCCGAAAGTGAGTGGAAGATTAACAGGAATGAGACGAGAAAGCTTGAGAAATGAGATTCTACTAATCATATGGTGCCTAAGAAAGGTAAGGTGGTAAGTGTGGATGATAAGAGGGGGAGAAAGTATTGGAAAGTAAAGATGAAAGAAGATCGCCCTCTTAGTCAGTAGTCTACATATTCTGCAATCCGTCGTGACTCTCCGACGTTAAACAAGAGTGCCTGTTGGGGGCTTTCCCTCCCATTTTATTGCTTTATTTCATTCGTGTGAGTAAGAAATTTTTATATTTGAAGTGTTTACTTATCGGCAATTACATCTCTTTCCAAACTTAGTTTCGACTATAGTTTCTACTAAGTTTGGGGGTGTGATGTACTTACCTCAATAAGCACCGATAGTATAATCTTTTCTTTGTGACGTTTGTTAGGGGAGTTAATTTTTTGCGACATATTTAAAACTTTAACCGGTTTTATGTGTTGAATTTTTGTAACTTGCCTAATGTTTAGTGGTGTTTTGTTCTGTGTTTTGTATCGTTTGCGGAGTTACTCATGAATGTTAAGTTTTAGGATTGATTCTTGATGAAGTTATGCTCTATTTTGTTACCTAATGTTTGTTTTTAAGCTTGAAGTGCGTAGGGAATGAAGAAAACTCGATTTTGGAGCATCAGTGAGCTAATTCGACCAGGGAGTATGGTCGAATCAAAGCATTCAGTCGAATCGAGGGGCAAAAATCATCCAGTAGCCTAATTTGACATGAGGCATGGAAATTCGACCAGAGGATGAGGTCGAATCGGAGTGTGCAAACTTCCAATGTGCCAATTCGACCACGACTATTTCAATTCGACCAGCAGCCCAGGTCGAATTGAGATCGAATTGAGGACTTGAAATCTTACAGTGTGTGGATTCGACCTGAGGTATGGCAATTCGACTAGGGGATCTGGTCGAATTAAGGTCGAATTGAAGAAAAAAGTTATCCAGAAAGTCAATTCGACCACGACGAAGTGATCTGCACTGGGTTGTAGAGCGATGGCTTGATGAGATAAGTGATGGTGATGATGGTTGGATGTATCTTGTGTGTTGGCATGTACTATATATTGTCATATTTGATCATCTCGGATGTGGATTGTGAGGTATGACTATGATGCATGAGTTGGATTGTTTGAGACACTTGTATGATTGACTATGATGTATGGGTTTTTGGATTTTGTGCATTCATATGTTTATGTGTTAATTTTCATTGATGAGAAGCATGTATAATTTGATAAGTATGTAGAGTTCTTGAGAAATTGATCTTGATTATGTGCTATGAGGAGTACTTAGGATTCTATTTACCCATGTGAGGATTTGAGCCTTTTAATCATGTTTGATCATGATAGTTTATTCTTGAGAGAATCATTCATATGAACGTATTCTAGAACTTGGCTTAGAGTCTTGTGTGAGACTTACAATTGATGATTTGCTAGGATACGATCTTAGGCCATTCTTGATTACTTGAGTTACTTAGCCAAGTTTTACCTTCCCATTAATTATGTATATCTTTGGTAGCCCCGTTTGAGTCTTAAAAAGCTTTTTCTTTGGCAAGCCAAATAAAGGAGCCTTATTTAACCTTTATTTTAGCTTTGTTTAAATACTCTATTCATTGGTAGAGAGTTGAGGTGAATAAGTGTTGCAAGAAGGAGAAGGAAGATAGAATGTGGTTGAGTAAAGTAAGAGAAGTGTGTGGTTAAATCTTGTTTAGGGGTAGTGTCTGAAACTGGTACCCCGATTACTGCTAAAAGGGTAGTTCCTACAACCGGTACCCGAGTTATCAAAAGAAGAATGATATTTTTGCCTAGATTTTAGGTATTTTTATATGTGTTTTTGTATTATTTTATCCGTATTTTGTGTATATTTTGGTGGTGTTTTGTATTTTTATGGAAATGTGTGAATATGAGCTTAAACATATGATTTACATGTAAAATAGATTCTAGATGCGAAAAGGAAGACGTGGAAAAAAACGGATCTCAATTCCTAGTTGAAACGAGCAATAAATGAATAATAGAAAGAAGTTCGGGCTGAAGGAGAAACACGGACATATTTTACCGTGTTACAGAAGAAACACGGGATGAAGGAGAAACACGGCCATGTTTGGCCATGTTACAGAAGAAACACGGGCTGAAGGAGATACACGGCCATGTTTGGCCGTGTTACAGAAGAAACAAGGCCTCTTTTAGGCCGTGTGAGGTGGCATGGCCGTATTCCTGAAGAATTCGAATTTTACACAAAAAAGACCCATTTCCCACTTAAGCCCATGATCCAAATTTTGCCCTAATTTCTTTGATCCTCCACCATTATAAATACCCGCATTTCCAAATTTTGAAGAGAGAAGGGTTTCACTTGGACACACACATCACACACCACTTCCATCATTTTACACCCCAACCTTCATTCATCCATCTACACTTGATCTCCTCCATCAAATCCATCATCCAAGTGATCAAAGAAGCAAGGGGGAGTGAAGATTACAAGAAGAAGAAAGAGATTTCCATTGAAGACCTTCAAAGGGGGAATCTAATTCTAATTTTTGTGAACTTTTTTATAGTTTTGTCATGGAATTTGTAGATACAATTGTCTATGTTGTTTTCTCTAAGACTATGATAGGTTAATCTCCTTTGTGAGATTAGCTCCATGATTGGTGTTGGATAATTTAGTTTTTATGCAAATTGGATTTTAATCTTAATTGAGCATTTGTGATATTTCTATCATTGATGTTAATTGCTTGAATTATATGGTTGATTTGTGTGATTAATTGTCATGGGCATGTGATTAGATTGAGAAATCAATTATGTGTTTAGGATAGTTCATTGAATCATTTCATCATACACTTCATGTGCATTAATTTAGAATAAGATAGAGATATCCTTCTACATTTAGAACCCTTTGATAGAACATTTGATTAGGTTAATCGAGAGATTGGTTGATTATGTGAGGAGACCCAAGCCATTAGTGAATTCATAATACCTTAAAAGGGAATATTACCTATGATTTAGTACCTAATTAGGGAACTCGTTGAGTAATTAGTACCTAGTGGGAGGTGTTTGCTATGGTATCGATCCTAAGTGCTTTTGGGAGCCTTACTGAGGGCCTACATCCTATCCATCCCGAGAGAGAGTTTAGGTGAAATTAGTGATCGCTCTTATGCCATGTCCATGAGAGATTAGAATTAATTGCATAATTACTTTGTTATCTATGCTATGATTGTTGCTAATCTCATCCTTGCATCATTTGGAACCATTTATTCTTGCATTCATTTTATCATTTATTTTCATTAGTTTTAGTGCGTTCATTTGAACGCTTATCCTTCATCCCATTCCGCCGTCCTTATAAAATTACGATAAACTTGAGATCGCTTAAACTCTATTACGTTCCTCCCTTTGGTTCGATAAATTCTTTAATTGGTCATCCCGACTATATACAACCAATCAGTGGATTCGACCACGAAAAGGGAATCCGACCTGGGCATCAGGTCGAATCGAGGTAGACTTGATTGGCGGAGATGCAGATTTGACCTCGTCACTTCAATTCGACCAGGGCAGTTGATCGAATCGAGCACCTGGGACTTACAGTGTGTTGATTCGACCTGCGATTCGACTTGGAGGGGTCAATTCGACCTGTTGCTGAAGTCGAATTGAGGCTCGGGTACTTACTATATCCGTATTTTTACACCGTCAATGCATGTGATCACTTAAAAAGCCTATTCCAGGCCCAGGATACGTGATTACAAGTATAAAAGAAGGATTATGCAGCATCATAGGGGGCATTTATAGAATCAATCTATCAAGAAGACGAGAAGACGTGAGTTGAGAGGAGAGAGATCATCCGTCATCCAGATAGGCTGTGACAGAGGTTCCGCTGGAGATTCAAGTAAGATTAGTCCAACTAACCATAACTATTCCTAGATCAATCATGGGCTAGAGCCGCTTCGGTAGTTCTAAGGTTATGAAGGTTTCATGAGTTATTTTATCTTTCGTGTGTAAACTCTGTACAACACTACTTGTGGTTTATTTTATATAAGATTGCGCGTTTTTAATCCATACTCATGGTCGTTTTATGCATCAATAATTGATGTGTAGAGTTTGAATACATAACTTGGTTATTGGTTGAGTGCGTTCACTGCTGAGCAGGGTTTTATGTTATAATTTTATGTGAAGGGATTCCAAAGTCTTATTAGAACTTCGTATATGGATACTTGTTAATTGAATCATATTCGGATTAATAAGTAGGATAAAGAATATAATTTCATAATACCTATAAAGGGAGATCATATCAGGTTAGAGTACTAAGTGCACGGGAAATAATTGATACGATAGTACCTATAAAGGGGGTGAATTATATCTCTTGCTCCGAGGATATTCACATGTGTCATACGCATATTTACTTGTGTCTATAGAGTGAATTTGCATGATTTAGTGATGCATCCATAAACCACAAGGCAGAGTCAGACACCATCACACGGAAGATGAATTAATAAGTGGAACTGGATGATCTGAAGAACTACATACTATCTTACTTGATCACAACTCACTTATCTCTTCTTCTTGTTATTTTTACTTGATATTTTAATTATTAGTTGTTACTTAATCTCAATATCACCATCATTGGATTTATCATCATAGTCTTAGTCTACTAGAACATAATTAAATCGATAATTATTCGTCTCTTGGGTTCGATATTCACTTGGTCACTGATGAGTGATATTTTCACCTAGATTTTAGTATCTTTTTATGTGAGTTTTCGTATATTTTTATTCGTATTTATGTGTTATTTGGTTGTATTTTATGTTTTTATTGAAATGTGTGTGAATGAACTTAAACCTATGATAAGGATGCTAGACATGATAAGGAAGACGTAGGAAAAAGCGAATCTCAATTCGGAGTTGAAACGAGGGAGAACGAGCTAAAACAGTGAAGAAAACAAGGCAGCAGCAACACGGCTGCCCGTGTCGGGTGCACGAGTCATGTCACAGTACATGGCTGCCCGTGTCGGGTGTACGAGTCGTGTCGCAGCACACGGCCCGTGTAGCCAATACGGGCCTGTAAGGAGAAGTCGTGCGGCAGCATCAATTCACCCAATACGGCTACCTTATGGCCGTGTTGCAGAGCACGACTCGTGTTGTGTGAAATTCTGTAAAAAAATAAAAATCCTTCTAGAAGCTTCCCAAGGTGTATAAATACCCAATACTTTAATATTTTTGAAGAGATCCAAAATTTACAGCCCTGCACACACCTCACACACCATTTCTTCCATTCCACATCATCATCTTCATCCATTCTTCATCCTTTAGATCTACCATCATCCCACCATCAATTTCTACATCCAATTGAAGGAAAAGGATCAAGGAAGAGAGGAAAGTGCAAAGAAAGGAAGTTTCCATTCAATCTTTGTATTAAACCTCATAGTTTTATCATGATTTGTAAGGATTTAATTATCTATGTTTATTTCTTTATGAATATGGTAGGCTAATCTCCCTTGTGAGATTAGCAACATGAGAGTTGTTGGATAATTTTGGGATTTGTATATTTGAATTCATATGTTGATTGGATCTATGACTTTCTATCATTGTTTATTAATTACTTGATTTGTTTTGTTGATTTGTGTGTTTAGTTGTTCTAGATATATTATTAGATTGAGAAATCAATTATATGCTTAGGATAATTAAGTGAATTATTCATCAAACACTTCATGTGCATTATAAATTGTAAAGAGATTGAGAAATCATTTAAAGTTTTGAATCCTTTGATAGGACATATGGTTGGTTTGATTGAGAAATTAATTAATCATGTGAAGTGACTCTTAATTCAAGCTTAGCACCTAGTTTGAATTGTTTGAATGAGAACCAATCCATTGAGCTTGATTCCATATCCTATTCGTCTTGAGAGGGAGTTTAGGTGAACTTAGTATTGGCCCTAAGTCTAAACCCATGATCATATGAATTTGATGCATTTATCCTAGGATTTCCACTTCTCAATTGTTGTTAATCTCACTTTTACTCAACTTGGAAAACCACTCATTTCATCCATCTAATTTATTTGCAACCATTACTTGTTTTAGTAATTGTTATTTACTTGTGTTTCAAAAGCCCATCATTGATGTTTAGTCTCTATAAAATTGCGATAAACGTGATCTCGCTTAAGTTCTAGCATCGACCTCCATGTGGTTCGATAAATTCTTGAATTGGTCAACCTGGCTACAAGTTATGACTAATCAGTCACCTTTCAAGACTATAATTGATACCCTTCATACTAGGAAATTAATTGTGTATTGAGAAAACGCTCATCAAGGATCACAAAGGACTTTTTTTGGGTTGTAATGTTGGCTCTTTGGTAAAGGTAAGGAAATATAGATAAAGTGACGGGCACTACCCTTCTAAGCAGTTGGGGTACCAGTTTCAGGCACTACCCCTCAACAAAATTTAACCATGGCTCTTCTTTACTCTTCATTACTACTACCAAATTTCTCTTCCTTTTTCTTCTTACTTTCAAAGCTAGCAACTTATTCACCTCAACTCTCTACTAGTGAAAAGTGTTTAAAAGGTTTAAGTAAGGTAATAAGGAATTTTTATCAAGCTTGCCAAAGAAAAAAACTTTAAAGGCTCAACAGGGCTTCCAATGATATATATATCAGGTAAGGTAAAATTTGGCTAAGTGTCTTTGTTAAACAATAATGGCCTAAGTTCATGTCCTAGTATCTAGCAATCATAAATCTCAAACAAGACTACAAGTCAAGTTCTAGAATATGAACATATGAATGATACTCACAAGAATAAACTATCATGCATAGATGTAGTGTGAGTATTAGGCTCAAATTCTCACATGGGTAATAGATTCCTAAGCACTCTTCAAATCATGCAATTAATATCCATTTCTACATAAACTACAAGTAATAAATGGTACATGTTCTTCATCAACAAAATCCACATGCGTCAGAAATAAGTGCACATGCATAACAAGAAGAATCAACATCACTATCTAAATCAACACGGTCAAACATCAATACCAAATGTATAAATCCATCATCATCAATCTAATACAAACCACTCACACAATAAGCTCTCAAATACCACCACCCACCATTCACTGAAAACCCAACCTGTAAAGTGAAAAATAGAAGGGAGGCGAAAGGAAACAGACAAAGATAAAAAAAACCTGGCGCGCTCTACTCCTGCGGAGCATTATCATCATTATCATTGTGCCAGTCGCCGAAATCTCTGATGAAGTTATCGACCTTTCTATCCAATACCTCGTAATTATCATTCATCTCTGCAAACCTTCTATCCATGGCATCATATCTGAGGTTGAGTGCAACATAGTTCGTATTTGCCAATACCAGTTGTTGATTCGTCTCATGCTGCTTTGCATTCAGAGTGGTGAAATGCTCGTTCATCAATCTGAACTGCTCTCTATAAAAATGATCCTGGGACTGCCAGAAATTATACTGCTGCTGTGGGGGTGGCTCATAGTACTGATACTGTTGTGGTTGTGGCGGCTGCATCGGAGGAAAATCTATCTCTGGGTGCTTATAAGCTAGCATCTGTTGTGGCTCCTCATCATCATCCACAAGATCGGCTGGATCTCCCATAAGATCATATCCTCATCAATGTAGACACCCGAATGTGTATCTCGGCTAAGAGCCTCCAATTTTCATCTTCCAAACAAGTGTCGGGGATCGCTTGTGCTCCGGAGTGTTCATCAATCAATTATTGTTGATCTGAATTGTTGTAAGATCAACAAGAGATAACAGGAACATGAAGGAGAGCGGATTCTTACCTCGAATGAACATCCACACATCATCCTTCCTCTGAATCAACCCCATCCTTACATAAGATGATAAAATCAATCCTGGCTCCCCTCAGACCGGCCGATACCCAGAAAAGTCAACATTATAATGCTCCACTATTGGAGTGATCAACCCTCCGATGTTGACTTTCTAAAAGGAATGAGTAGAAAACCTATACAGTTGCTGAAAAAGATATCTCACCACATTGAAGTGAACGACATTCATCATACACCATAGCACGTATAGTTCTCCTCTAGGTATGCATCATCATTCGCCTTTAGCAAATAAAGTGTTACTCAAGATCTGATCTATGTATGCGATCACTGGGTTGCGAATAAAGGCAACCTTCAAAGTTTTAGCATTATAATCTCATTGTCTTCCAGTAATGGACCTCCAGAACTCGTTAGCATTAAAATCCTCATGCTCCGCCTTAGAAATTCCAATCGGACACCGAACCATCTTATTAAACTCATCATCATACATTAGCTGCAACTACACACCAATCTGCTTCCACAATCCATAAGGAAGATAATAATCTCCACAAACAACTCTCATCGTGCACAAAACCTCAGCCATGATGTGGAAATATGTCTCCCTCTTCAACTCCATAAACTAAGTGATCCTTACTCAATTGAACATCCAACGAATATCATTGATGATATTCATCTCCATCATAACTTGGTCGTCTTGATATCGAGTCCTAGCTATCCTATCTGAAATAGCTCCCCACAACTCTTCCTTCTCCTCCACTTATCAATCCGTATGTCAAAATTAGAAGGCCTCCTCTTATCCCTCTTAAGCTTCTTCCCAATTTCAACCTTCTTAGAAGTATTAGTCTCCTTCCTCTTAGAAGGTGTAGCAATTCTTTTACCTACAAAGATTACACTTCAATACACAATAGAGGAGATAAAGCAATTATATCCAACCTAGGACTCATTAGAGCATAAATCCAACAATTAAACTTTTCCAAAGCATATTCAACTTCAATAATTCAATTACTCACTCACGTCACTTCACTTCCACGAGCCCACGTATACATTCCCAAATTAAACTCAAGCCCGTAAGATATACATCATCAATTTCACACAATTCCATCAATCCAACAAAAACTTGAACTCATGCAAATTCATGTAAAATTTCAATAAGAAAACCAAAAATTCAAACTTCAATCCTAACAAGAACATGTTTAATTAACTTACCCATCCAAACTAAATATAAGGAATTTAAATTCAAGGGTAAAGAATCAAGAAAATATACATTTTTCACCAAACATGGTGGGCACTTGACAAGTGACGAAATTCCCAAATTTGAGTAGAACAATCCAAAATTGGACTTGAATCCTCCCAAAGATTGGTGTGGAAATGTGTGGTGAGGGAGAATAAGGTATAGTGTGAGTTTAGAGTGAAATTATTATAGTTCGGGATGAGAGCTCGGAGAAGGGTGGCGGAAAAATGGTCGAGCGGCACAGAAAATTGACTTAAATCACGATTTTCCTTCCCAGGTCGACTTGAGATACATGGTCGAGCAACGCTTGACTTGGTCGAGCTGGGTCTCTATGCGCTGAACCATTCCTAGTTCGATCGCAGCTCGACCATTATAGCCTTGGTCGAGCTTCATGGTGTAAGTCAAGCCAACACTCTGTAATCTGAAATCTCTACCTTGTCCATCTCGACCATAGCTCGACCAAAGTCTTTTGGTTGAGCTACAGTGGTTTAGTCGAGCTGGTACTCTGTAAGCTGAACGAGTTCCAGTAGTGCAGTCGACCGTAGCTCGACCAGAATCTTTTGGTCGAGCCACATTGGTTTGATCGAGTTGGATGCCGACTCTCATTTTTTTCATGATTTTCTTCACCCCCTGCAAAACTTAGACTCGAATACTTTATTAATTACCATAACCAACCAAAATAATAACTTGAGAACCAAAACTTAGACTCAATAAATCATGCATATAACTCCGCTCACACTATAACATACTAAACACCACCGAACACTAGGCAAATTGCACAAAATAGACATCAAAACCGGTTAAAGTTTTATTATATCGTAAAAAATCAATTCCCCTAGCAAACGTTACAAAGAAAAGATTATACTCTTGGTGCTACTATGAGGTAAGAACATCACACCCCCCCAAACTTAGTAAAAACTTAAGTTGAAACTAAGTTTGCAAAGAGATGTAATTGCCGATAAGTAAGCACCTTAAATATAAAAATTTCTTACGCACAAGAAATAAATAAAGCAATAACACAGGAGGGAAAGCCCCCAACAAGTGCTTATATTTAACATCGGAGAGTCACGATGGTACCAATTTAATGCAAGGTATCCTCAAAGATAACGCAAGCATCATCTGGTGACTTAAAGTGCTTCAATCTATGCCCATTTGCCACTATGATATCTCTATTTTTATCTATTAGCTCAAAACTCTCCCCTCCACAGGCTCTATGAATCAGGAATGGTCCCATCCACTTCGATTTTAATTTTTTCTGCAAAAAGCTTCATACGAGAGTTAAAGAGTAATAACTCATCTCCTTGCTTGAACTCCTTAAAAGTGATCTTTGAGTCATGTTTTTTCTTCATCCTCTCCTTGTAAATCACCGAGTTCTTAAAAGCTTGATTTCTGAACTCATCCAATTGATTAATGTGATTCATCCTAAACTCTTTTTGATCCTTAAGAGACAAGTTCAAATTTCTCACCGCCCAAAAAGACTTATGTTGAATTTCTACGGGTATGTGGCACGACTTTCCATAGACGATTTGATAAGATGACATATCTAGCACAATCTTGTAAGTAGTCCGAAACCCCCACAAAATATCATCGAGCTTCATAGCCCAATCCTTCTTATTGGTTCCGACTACCTTCTCCAGGATTTGTTTTAGTTACCGGTTAGAGACTTCAGCCAGCTCATTCGCTTGAGGATGATAGGGTGTAATAACCCTATGCTTAACACCATACTCCTTGAGAACTTTTTCAATAAGCTTGTTGACGAAGTGCGAACCTCCATCACTCACTAGTGCTCTAGGAACTCCATAGTGGGCAAAGATATGCTTCTTAAAAAATGATAACACTGTCTTTGCATCATTCATGCGAGTAGGAATTGCCTTCACCCACTAAGAAACATAATCAACACGAGAAGGATGTAGAAGAGTCCATTAGATAGGGGAAAAGGCCGTATAAAATCAATTCTCCATACATCGAAGATCCCTACCACAATGCTTGGCTAAAGTGGCATCTCATCCCTTTTACTTATATTTCCTATCCTTTGACATCTATCGCATGTCGCTACATAGGATTCACAATCTTTAAATAAGGTATGCTAATATAAAGCGGATTGAAATACCTTTACTGCAGTCTTTTGAGCTTCGAAGTGCCTTCCGTTAGGTGTGCATGGCAAAAATCAAGAACACTCTCCATCTTCATCTCAGGAACACACCTACGGATGATAGAATCCGTAAAAATCTTGTAGACAAATGGATCATAACAAATGAAGGTCTCAACATCTCACTCAAATTTGGCAAGTTGATACCAATTGAGACCTTTAGGAATTTCACCTACTGCAATGTATTTGACATAGTCAGCATACCATGGATCCATTCCTTGAACAGCGACTGCACAAGCTTTTTCCGCTCCTTCAGCAAACACCGCCATAATCTCCTCATCGGGAAACATCTCCTCTATGTACTCAAAAGAATCATCACAATGCTCCTTAGTCTCTAACCTTGATAGGTGATCCGCTAAAACATTCTCCGTACCTTTCTTATCCCAGATCTCCATATTAAACTCTTGCAAAAGAAGTATCCATCTAATGATCCTTGGTTTCGCTTCCTTCTTCTCCATTAAGTAACGAATCACAGAAAGATCCATATATACAATGGTCTTCATGCCAATCAAATATTGTCGAAACTTATTGAATGCATACACCACAGCTAAAAACACTTTTCAGTAATAGTGTAGTTTTTTGTGATGTATCAAAAGTCTTACTCGCATAATAGATGACACTGAACTTCTTTTCTCTCAACTGTCTGAGCACCACTCCAAGTGCTGAATCACATGCATCATGCATTGGTACAAACGGCTGAGTCCAATTCGGTGTGATCAAGATAGGTCCAGTAATAAATGCCTCTTTCAAAATCTGAAAAGTTGTTAGACATTCATCATCAAAATTAAAAAGAACATCCTTTCAAGTAAGTGAGGGAGAGGCTTGGAGTATCGTGAGAAGTCTTTGATAAATCTTCTATAAAATTCGGTGCGTCCAAGGAAGAACCGCACTCCCTTCTCATTAGTAGGTGGTGGAAGTTTCTCAATAGCCACCACCTTGGCTCGATCAACCTGCAATCCTTTGGCCAAAACGTGATGCCCTAAAACAATCTCATCTCTCACCATGAAGTGGTACTTCTCCCAATTCATGACAAGATTAGTTTCTTGACATCTCTTCAAAACAGTTAGACAGAATAGACACAAAAATATCAAAGGAGGAACCAAACACAGAAAAATCATCCATAAACACCTTCATGATCTTTTCTATCAACCTATCAAATATGGTCATCATGCATCTTTGTAATGTAGCAGACGCATTACACAATCCAAACGGCATCTTTCTAAAAGCAAAAGTTCCATAAGGGCAAGTAAAATTAGTCATTTCTTGGTCCTTGAGCGTAATCATAATTTGATTGGGTAATGTTTCTCCATCATCGGCTTTTACAATAGTCATGTCCTCCTTTTTAGCTACAACATGCAGTGGACTCACATGGGGACTATCACTAATTGAATAAACAATTTCTGCATCTAAACACGTTAAGATTTGCTTCCTAATTACTTCTTGAATCGCGGGGTTAACCCTCCGCTGATTCTGAATGCAATTTTTATCTTCATCTAGCAACCTTATCCTATGCATGCAATACGATGGATTAATACCTTTCAAATCATCTAGAGACCATCTAATAGCAGACTTATACTTCCTAAGTACATCTAACAACTCCTCAAGTTGATTATCAGTAAGAGAAGAAGATACGATTACCGAATATGTTTCATTATCACCTAGATAAGCATACTTTAAGTATTCCAGTAGTGGCTTCAACTCTTCCTTCTTTTCTTCTTTCGGTGTGCTCTATCTATCTGATGGTAGGTACTGCCTAGTCTACTTGACTTATTCTAGCTTGGTTCTTTTTGGTTCATACTTATCATCACCCAAAGCAAGTAAGTTTTCAATAAATTCAATATATACCTCGTTGGAGAGCTCATCTAGCTCAACAATGGGAAGAATAAGAGATTTCACTAAGCATGTCTCCAAGGGATTCTTTGAAAGGATTAATGACATGTCTTCCTTCACAATCTCCTCCACCACATCAATACTGCTACACTGCGTCTCCATAGGCATATTCATTTTTTTGTCTAGGTTGAACAGAACATTTTCCTTGTCCATTCGTAGCCTAAGCTCTCCCTTTTGGACGTCGATCATTGCTCCAGCAGTGGCAAGGAATGGCCTTCTCAAAATAAGAGGGGAGGGGCATTATCCTTGTCATCTTTTATCTCTAGCACAAGAAAATCCAAAGGAACGACGAGCTTTTCTACTTTCACAAGTACATCTTCTATCACACCCTTCGGAAAATTCATGGACCTATCCGCCAATTGTAGAGCCGCTATCGTGGGAGTAAGCTCCCCCAAACTTAGCTTCTTGAATATAGATAAGGGCATCAAGTTGATGCTTGCACCAAGATCACACAAAGCTTTACGTGCCGGCCCCTTTCCAAGTTCACATAGAATCGTGAAGCTTTCCAGATCCTTCAACTTAGTTGGCAGCTTCCTCTGAATGATCAAGCTGTAGTTTTCAATAGATTCACAGTTTCGACCCGTTCAAGCTTCTCTTCTTCAATATGATATCTTTTAAGAATCAGGCATAGTATGGACATGATTGCTTCAGAAAAAGGAATTTTCAAGCTTATCTTGTTCATGATATCCTGGAATCTCTTGAACTTATATTCCAATCCCTTCTTTACTAACTTTAAAGGAAAATGAGGAGGTATCTTTGTCTTAGGGATGCCCCATTCGTTATGTTCAACCTCCTTTGCTTTATCCTTCTCAGCTCTCAATCTCTTGGCTCTTTCCCACTTCTTCTCCACATTAGCTCAGTATTCTGCTCTTGTGATGGTACTGGAGTGTTCTAAATAACAGGTGTAGCATTCGACATGGAATCAGGAGAAAATTGATGCAGCTCGACCATAGCTCGACCAGAATGGTCTGGCCGAGAAAGATGGTTCTGGTAGAGTTGGGTCCCTGAAAGATGAAATTTTCTATTCAGTTCAGAAGGTTGTAGCTCGATAAGTGAAGTCTGGTCAAGCTGAGGCCCTAGTAACGTCTGGTCGAGCTACAGTGGTGTAGTCGAGCTGCGAATTAGAAAACAGAGTATTGTTTCTCTGTTCTTCGCCGTGTTGCTCTACCATAGCTCGACCAAAAGTGCTAGTCGAGTGATGAGCATTTTCTTAGCACACAATTAATCCCAAAGTATGAAGGATACTATTATAGCTTTGATAAGCGACCAAGTGATTTATCGAACCCAAGGGAAGTATTATTATTAATGTAGTTATAATCTAACTTATTAAGACTAGGTTGGAAATAAATTGGTGGGAAAATTAATTAACTACTAAACATATAATTAAATAGCAAATAAAGTAAATAAGCAGTAGAGATTAAATGAAGGTGAACAAGTGAGAAATTAGGTAGTTCGTCGGGCCATCTAGTTTTACTTATTAACTTTCCTTCCATGTATCAATGCCCGACTCTGCCTTGTGGAATATGAACGCATCACTTAACCATGCCTATCTATTCTATAGACACAAGTAAATAAGCGTGTAACACATGTGAATATCCTTGGAGCAAGAGATATAATTCAACCCCCTTTCTAGGTACTATCAGTATCAATTATTTCCCATGCACTAAGTACTCTAACCCGATATGATCCTTCTTTATAGGTACTATGAAGTTATTCTTTTTATCCTACTTATTAACTCGAATAAGATTCAATTAATAAGTATTTATATAAGATAGTTCTTATGAAACTTCGGAGTCCCCTCACTTAGAATCATAACATAGAATCCTGCTTAGCAGTGAACGCACTCAATCAATAGTCAAGATATGTATTCAAACTCTACATAACAATTAATGATGCACAAAATAACTCTGAGTATGAATTAAAAAGGTATAGTCTTATATAAAATAAACCACAATTAGTGTTGTACGGAGTATACACACGAAAGTTTAATTAAATCATAAAACCTTCATAAATCTTAGAACTACCGAAGCGGTTCTAGCCCATGATTGATCGAAGAACAATCATGGTAGTTGGATAGATCTTAACCATAGTCTTGAAAATTACAAGATAAATTAAGAAGCGAAGTAAACCCTAGATGCGGGCACTGTCGTGTCTCTCTCCATCTGGAATTTTCACTTGGTTCTCACTTGATTTGAAAAATGAAACTCTCTCCACAGCTCCTTCGGATGATGGTAGGATTTCAGATGTTGTATAGAATGAAGGTAGTACATTTCTATTGCGTAGAGTCTTCCTTTTATATTTTCATCTCCTCCAATGGACCTCTAATGGGCTTTTTAAGTGAAAAACATATACTGAAGGTGTAAAAATATGGATCCAAAAACATCTCGCATGTTGGTTCGACCAAAGCCCTTGGTAAAACCACTAACACCCTGGTCGAACCATCCTATAATACACTTGCGGATGGCTAGTTTGACTCGAACCACTGGTCAAACCAGAAGCATCGGGGTCGAATCATTTTGCACCACTTTAGGCATTTGGTTCGACCACGGTTTGACCTTCACGGCTGGTCAAACCATATCGTCATGGTCAAACCACTCTGTAACGAACTTCAGGTGCCTAGTTCGACCCGAACACATGGTCGAACCACATGCCTCTTGGTCGAACCAGGTGCACAACTTCTCCACTTTCCGATTCTGAGCACTTCTATCCTGTTTCCCTTTGAAAATATGCTCAAATGGCCTCAAACGCACCTGATCCATGACTTTCCACTACATATCTCGATTTATCTCAATTTAAGATCAAATCACACATCATTTTCACATAAATCAGAGCTCAATTTATGTGAATTTTCACTCTCATCAAACCCTCAAACTTACATGTTGCTCGTCTCGCGGCAACGAAATCAAAACACAATTGTGAGTGCAAAATTCACGAGGCCATCAAGTCTAGTAGAATACCTACCTACACATGAAATTCTATCAATTTAAAACAAGTACCACTCGCATCATATATTTCATTAATGTAGAAATATCACTTAATTATAATACGTTTCGAAGTACTAAGTAATCTAGCGCACAAGATAAGTGTTTAATCTCGCTCTCAAGTGTGAAGTACACTTAAAAAGGTTAACATATACGCTCATATTCAATTCATATTCCCGCGTAACCATAAGCTTGGCAAGGGTCTCAAAAATCAACACATAATCGCTTCATTAGTAGGATCATAAAGGACTTGATTTTGGGTTGCAATGTTGGCTCTTTGGTAAAGGTAGGAAAATATAGATAAAGTGACTAATTCACTGTATGGTCAAGAAATGAGAGGAATCAACAGCACGGTAGAGAGTACCACATACCAAACAATACATCTGTACTTTAACTATTGGAGAACGTCATGCCAAGATATAGATGGTAGTAACATTATAGCATAGTAGGGTACTCATTTAAGTCCCAAATTTGTTGTTCTTTTTCATGTATTGCAGGGGCGTAAGCCAACTGTTACCGATGGTTCTGAAATATAATTTACCAATTTCAGAGAATTACCTTGGAGCTTTGCTTTTCATCAAACAGCTTCCTCTTCTCCATCTTATTCTCATGATCTTTACGATTCAACTTCTCCTGGTGAAATACTTGCTACTAGGGTACCTACGGAATGGCGTGTCTGTATAGACTATAGAAAGTTAAATGAGAACACGCATAAGGATCATTTTCCTTTACCCTTTATAGATCAAATGTTGGATAGACTAGCAAGTTATGATTTTTACTATTTCTTGGATGGGTACTCTGGTTACAATCAGATAATGATTGCACTGGGGGATCAGGAAAAGACCACATTTACCCGTCCTTGTGGCACTTTTGCCTTTAGGAAGTTACCCTTTGGTTTATGTAATGCACTTGTGACTTTTCAAAGGTGTATGATGGCTATTTTTTAGGGTCTTATTGAAAGATTCATGGAAGTGTTCATGGATTATTTCTCTGTATTTGGTTCTTCATTTGACTCTTGTCTATCTAACTTGACTTTGGTTTTGGACAGATGTTAAAAGACAAACCTTGTCTTAAACTTGGAGAAATGTCATTTCATGGTGAGAGACGGGATAGTCCTAGGACATTATGTTTCTGCTATAGGTCTTCATGTTGATCGTGCAAAGGTGGTGGTAATTGAGAAGCTTCCACCACCCACTAATGAAAGAGAAGTCCGGTCATTCTTGGGGCACGTGGGATTCTATATGAGATTCATAAAAGACTTCTTCAAATATTTAAAATCATTGTCCAGGTCACTTGAAAAGGATGTTAAATTTGATTGATGAAATGTGCTTACATGCTTTTCAGGTTCTCAAGGAGGCATTGATAACTGCTCCATTTCTCATCACTCATGATTAGGCTCAACCCTTTGTGCTGGAGTGTGATGCTAGTGATACTGCTTTGGGAGTTGTATTGGGGCAGATGAGAGAAAATAAGTTTCATGATGCAAGCAAGACGTTTGATTCTGCTCAAAAGAATTACACTATCACCGAGAAGAAATTCTTGGTGGTGGTGTATGCCTTTGATAAGTTTCGACCTTACTTGGTGGGCATGAAGACTGTGATTTACACTGATCACTCGGCTATTAGATATTTAATGGATAAGAAGGATGCAAAGTCGAGGATAATCAGATGGATTCTCTTACTTCAGGAGTTTAACATGAAGATTCGTGATAAGAAGGGGAGCGAGAATGTCTTAGCTGACCACCTATCACATCTCGAGATGAAGGAACGCTATGACAATACTGATGAGGTGATCAAGGATTACTTCCCTAATGAGAAGATACTGATGGTGGACATTAAGCAGGTCTTTATTATTTCGACCAAGGGGGTGAAACCGTATCAGTTAACCAGGTCTTTATCATTTCAACCTTGGTACGCTGATTTCATGAACTATATTGTCATGGGGGTGAAACCGTATCAGTTGAGTAGACATCAGATGGTCAAGTTTCTGCATGATGTTCAATCTATCTTATGGGAGGAGCCATTAGTCTACA
The DNA here is from genome assembly GCA_023678885.1 of Pogostemon cablin. Lineage (NCBI taxonomy): Eukaryota > Viridiplantae > Streptophyta > Magnoliopsida > Lamiales > Lamiaceae > Pogostemon > Pogostemon cablin. The sequence goes on along the minus strand of CM042986.1, from coordinate 13,156,690 downwards.
AAATCTGCAAGGATTCATAATCCGAAGGTGTGTTCCTGAGGTTGAATGGGAGAGTGTTTTGGATTTCTGCCACTCGCAGCCAAATGGGGGTCATTTTGGTGCTCAAAAGACTGCTCAAAAGGTTCTTCAGTCGGGGTTGTATTGGCCGCCCTTATTCAAAAGCTATCAAGAGTATATAGATACATGTGATAGATGCCTGAGGAAGGGAAATATTTTGAAAAGAGATGAAATGCCTTTGCAGACTAACATCGTAGTCGAGATTTTTGATGCGTGGGGGATTGACTTTATGGGGTAATTTCCCCCATCTAGTGGATTTCTCTACATCCTGCTTGCAGTAGACTATGTTTCAAAATGAGTGGAAGTAATTCCAACCAGGACGATGAGGCAAGAGTGGTGCAGGATTTTATAAAAAAAACATTTTCAGCAGGTATGGGGTACCGAAGGCGCTCATAAGCGATGGAGGAAATCACTTTATTAATAAGTTGATGGAGAAGGTGCTACGAGATTATGGAGTGAAGCATAGGGTTATACACCCTATCATCCACAAGAAAATGGGCAAGCTGAGGTTTTCAACTATCAGATTAAGCAAGTATTGGAAAAGACAGTGGGAAGTGATGTGTGTTTTCTTTGTATGCAAAATTAACTCCCAAGTATTAAGGATATTAGTTGCAGCTTAAGCAAGCGACCAAGTTAAATATCAAACCCAAAGGACAGCGTATTATCAATTTAATTATTTACTAAATTAATTTAGACAAGTGGCAATTAAGTTTGAGAATTTAATTATCAATCTACTAACAAATTAATTAAAATAACAATTAAAATAAAAGCACTTAGAAGAATGCGAAATTGACTCAAGAATGGATAATATGTAGCTCTATGATAATCCGATTTCACTCATTAATCTCCCTTTTGTTTATCAATGTCTGACTCTGCCTTGTAGAATATGAACGCATCAGTAAGCCATGAAAATCTACTCTATGGACACAAGTAATTATGCGTGTAACACGTATGAATAACCTTGGAGCAAGAGATATAACTCACACCCCTTTCTAGGTACTATAAGTATCAATTATTTCCCTGGTCAATTGGTACTCTAACCGATATGATCTTCCTTTGTAGGTACTATGAAATTATCCTCTTTATCCTACTTATCAATCCGAATCTAATTCAATTAATAAGTATTTACACATGATAGTTCTAATGAAGTTTCGGAGTCCCCTCACTTTGAATCATAACATAGAATCATGTTCAGTAGTGAACGCACTCAATCAACAACCAAGATATATATATTCAAACTCTATATAATAGTTGAAGATGCATAAAACGACTCTGAATATGGATAAAAAATGCATAATCATATATAAAATAAATCCACAAATAGTGTTGTACGGATTATACACATAAAAGTTCAATTAATTCATAAAAACCTTCAAAACCCTAAACTACTAAAAAGGTTCTAGTCCATAATGTTACGAAGAACAATCATGGGGGATTGGAAAGATATTACCCATATGTCTGGAAAATATAAGCTAAATTAGAAAACGAATAAAATCCTAGATGTGGGCGTCATAGCGTTCTTCTCCGTCTTGAATGAGGTACTTCAACCCGATATGATCTCCCTTTATAGGTACTATGAAATTATCCTTTTTATCCTACTTATCAACCCGAATCTAATTCAATTAATAAGTATTTATACATGATAGTTCTAATGAAGCTTCGGAGTCCCCTCACTTAGAATCATAACATAGAATCCTATTCAGTAGTGAACGCGCTCACTCAACAACCAATATATATATTCAGATTCTATATAGCAGTTGAAGATTCACAAAATGACTCTGAATATGGATATAAAAATGCATAATCATATATAAAATAAGTCTACAAGTAGTGTTGTACGGAGTATACACACAAAAGTTTAATTAATTCATAAAAACTTTCAAAACCCTAGACTACCAAAAAGGTCAAGCCCATGATTGTTCTAGATCTTACCCATATGTCCTGAAAATACAAGATAAATTAAAAAACAAATAAAACCCTAGATGTGGGTGTCGTCGCGTCCTTCTCTGTTTTGAATCCTCCTCTTGGTTACTCTCTTGATTTAGCAGACGAATCTTCAAAGTGATGGATGGATGGAGAAAATGATGTGGATGATGGTTGGGGGTGACCCCCCTGTAGGGTGTAGGATGATTGTGTTGCCTTCTCCTTGGTGTGATCTACATCCCCTTTTATACTTGTAAGCTCTCCTTATGGACCTTGAATGGGCTTTTTCTTGAAAAACACAAAAATACACACACTAGGGTGTAAAAATACAGATTTGGAACTATCCCGCATGGTGGTTCGACCATGGTTCGACCTTCATGGATGGTCGAACCATGTCATCGAGGTCGAACCACACTGAAACAAATTTTCAGGTTCCTGGTACGGGTTAAACCAGAGATTGAACCATATCAGTTAGGTTGAACCAGCTTGCGCCGTCTCACTGTTTCACGTATAACTTCCACATCCAAATTCTGATTTGAGTGATTCTTATGCTCACGCAATATTCTCTTCCTTGGCTTTCTATCCATATAAAGAACTCAAAAAAATCCTACATTTGAATATATAACAAGTCATATAAAGTGTCACAACTGTCACCATTTTGATCATAACTTTCTTGTTTGGATTCCAATTGAGGTATTTCTTACGCCAAAACGACCCTCTCTTCTGTGGATTTCCAACCATATATCACAATTTAGTTTTGAGCTCCACACAAATATAGAAAAATTACACAAGTTGGACGTGTATTTTCAACATTCTTGCACATGTTATACATTTTCTCCAACTTTGAACTTTTGATCCTTTTACCACCTAAAATACAATAAAACACCTCAAATGTATCTTTTCCTCACATATATCAAATATAAGACACTTGTGCAAATATATAAAAATAATTTTCATCAAAAGATGTTAAATTAGACACTCAAACACACTTATTTTCACTCTCATCAGGAAGCACAAGGAAAGATTTCTCAACGAAGATTGATGATGCTTTATGGGGATACAGAACAGCTTTCAAGACTATTTTAGGGATGTCGTCATACCAAATTGTTTATGAAAAATCTTTCCACCTTGCTGTGGAGATTAAACATAAAGCTCTTTGGGCGATTAGGCGTTTGAACATGAGCATGGAGGATGCTAAGGATTTTTGAACAACTCAAATCAATGAGTTAGATGAATTCCGAAAGAGAACGTATGAGAACTCAAGGATTTTCAAAGTACGGATGAAAGATAGCATGATGCGAAAATCCATTTCAAGGAGTTCAAGGTTGGCGATCAGGTACTTTTATTTAACTCTCGTCTCAAATTGTTTGCAGGTAAGCTGAAGTCCAAGTGGGTTGGACCATGTGTCATACATAGAGCCTATGGAGGGGGGAGTTTCAAATTGAAGAATGAAAAATGTGAGATCATGATGGTGAATGGACAACGATTGAAACACTACAAGTCGCTGCCTGATAAGCAAGTGCTCTCACTTGAGTACTTGAGTTAGAGGTTTGAAATCCATCGTGACTCTCCGACATTAAATGTGAGCACTTGTTGGGGGCTGACTCTCCCGTTTTATTTATTTTCTTGAGTCTGTGTTGGTGTAGGAAGTTTATTAGGGATGGCTCGACTACGGTATATACTTCTTTGCAAACTTAGTCTATCACTTTGTTTGGTCTAAGTTTGGGGGGAGGTTACATATATACCTTGTCTCGCTGCACCGAAGTAAATTTTCTTCATTGCGTGGTGTGCTTGGATGGTTGATTTTTTGTGATTTTTAAGTAATTTTAATTTATTTGATTATATTGAAGTGTCAATTTTTTGCAATTGTCCAGGTGTTTTGTTAGTTTTTATTTATTGTGTGTTAGTCCTAGTATCAGCTTGGTTAAGTTTTTATTCTTGAGGATGATTGATTGATTTCATTAAGCACTTGATTGAGTTTAACTAGGGGTATTTTGAGCATTGATGATGAATGTGGTCGGTATTTTTGAGCAATTGGTTAAGAGTTTTGACACTTGAGATGAATTAGTATGAGTTTTTCTCCTTATTAGATTGGTAATGGGATGTTTCATATTGGATGAGTTATGTAGATGTCAGTTCATGCATGTGAAGTATCATTAATTCATAAAAGTGACCATGAGCTAGAAAGGAAGGAGAAGTCGGTTGCAACTCATTCGAGGTAAATATTTTACTTTCTCTTTTCTCTCATCATTTTTTGATGTATATGTTTATATTTCAAAACCTCTATACTTTTTCTTAAAATTATTTTGATATTCTATCGAAAATAAGTTTGGGGAGGAGGAGGTGGTTTCTTAAAATTATTCTTTTGATTTGGAGGGCGGAAGAGACTGTTGAGGGAGATTGCTAGTCGAGGTAAGTGAGCTAACCTTTTGAGCTGATCTCTGAGTTGGGAGCAATTTACTGTCTGCATTTTGTGGCATGAAAAGCGTAATTTTCTGTTAACTACTCCATGAACTTTAACACTTCTGATAGAATTTTAGGTATGTGACATGATTGGTTTATGATGAATTATTTTTATTCTTAACTTGAAAATTCTTATTGATTAGGTGGATGAAATTGTGTTGTTGTATGAATCATGAATTGCTAGATAGCCTTGGTCGTTGGAATTATTTTGCACCTAGTGAGTTTTGAGCCTCTTGAAAATCATGAACATCTTGATACATGATTATTTATTTCTTGAGAGTTTCTTGATTAATTGTGACGTGTTTCTAGAACTTGCCTTGAGTCTCCTTGAATATTCGAGAATAGTCTGGTGGATTATGGAAATGATATTAGGTCATCTTTGATTTTTAACCCATCTTTTCCATACATTTTACCTGAATTCATTTAATCCTTAGTTAGCCCTTTGAGCCTTAAAAATCCATTTATTGAATAACATGTTTGAGCTGAATTAATATTTGATTTTTCCTTGCTTTACTTTGATCAATTGAGCAATAGTTGAGGAGGTTAGAAGAGGAATGTGAATAATTTAAAGTTGAAAAGGATGATGAAGAAAGGAGAAGAAAAAATACATAAAAATCCTAAACAAGTAGAAAAAATGGAAAAAGAAGGAGTTGAAAAAATAATAATACTGAAGGGGGAAAGAAAAAATATATATAATTGGGTGTAGTGCACAAATCTAGTACTCCTAATATTGAAAGAAAAGAAGAAAAATAATCTCTCATTTTCTTGGTTGAGAAAAGAATAGAATAATTTGGAGTTGAGGAGGAGTTGTGCTTTAATGAAAGTGATGAGGAAAAATGAATGATCATGATGGACGGCCGCGCGATTGATCCGAGTTTTGAGTTACTTGTCCATATTTATCATTCCCTAACCAAAGAGCCAATATTACAACCAAATAAAAGTCATTTTTGATCCATAATTTTGCTAGTTATAAGTAAAAGGAGAGTTGAGACAATGGGCAAGCTTATGGTTAAACATTGCAAATAAATCATGTTGAGTGTTTTGAAACCTATACACTAGAAAGTTGAGGGATATTCTTATCCTAGTGAGTTTCCATGTACTAAGGCATTCAATCTAGCTAGTAATGATTTTTATAATGTATCATATGCTTGTCTGGTAAATTAGTTCGAATTTGTTTTTCTAATTTTTTTTAAAGCCAATATAATCATATGTCACATCATATTTTTCTTTAAATCTTTTTTTTGTCTCGGGACGAGTAATAGTTAAGTTTGGAGAGTTTGATCAGCACAAAAATTCGTATTTTTTCATAGGCCGTTTTCATATGATTATTGCATAATTTTATAATTGTTTGTAGAGTTTATTATTTATTTTTATGACTTCACGGGTATTGTTGAGATTTTACAGATTTTGGGGTTATTACGAAATGAAATTGATAAAATATGAAGAGAGGAAAAGTTGTTAATTCATGTGGATAAAAGACCATAACTCCAATTTCGTGGGCATGCAAATATAGGATTTGATTCAAAGTGTACTCATGCTTCATGCCATGTATATTTGAAATGGGGCCCAACAAATTGAATTTGAATTGGTTTTGCGTGAGTGGTTATATTGCATAGCTTAATTTTTCTAATTTGTGGGCCCAAGAACTAAGTGGAACTACATGCAAAAGTGGAGTCCCAACTCGTGCATTGACATAATTGCCTTTCCCACTATTCCAGCCCATCTCACGTGTCCAGTGAGAAATAAAAAGAGAAGAAGAGGGACAGCAGGATCCCCTGTTCCAGCATAAAAAAAAAAGGGGAACAGAGGCTACGAACAGAACACGATCACCACTCACGAATCCACCATTGCACCATTACTTCACCCATTCCACTTTTTCACTTCAACCATCCATCATCCCACGTGTGTCAAGTGCAGTTGAGAGAGCCAATTCAATCGGAGAGACGGAGGAAGAACGTAAACCACGTGACACTAGGCTTTTGTATCTTTCTCTTTAATCTTCTTTTGTTGATTTTGGTATGGAATTATTAGCCATGAGGGTTGTGTGTAGTCTTATGGGCTAAAATACTTTTACAGTTCTAGGGATTGAAGGTTAGGGTAATTGATTTGGATGCTTAGGCAAATATTGTGAATTTATGCAATTTATATTCTAATTTATTTGTTTTAATCAGACTTTATTTATGTTTGTAACGTCTTCACAATATTCTATTGATTTTGCCCGTGATGCTTGGCATGTTGTGTTAGCTTGAGTGCATACATAATTTATATTGTCTATGTGCTAGGGATTATAGTAGTTTGTCCGTAAACACGATAATTCCAAGGGCTGGTAAATTATGTATTTGATTTTCTTAGTGGAACAATGCAATTAAGAACTCAAGTAGGAAGTGAAACTTTCAGAGAATATTTGTTAGTCAAATTGGCCATCCAGAGGTTCTTTAAGTTTGCGTTATTAATATCTAGGAAGGAGGTTCAAAACTATTTATGCATCTTTTGTTACAAATTGAATAATATTATTAACTTGAAATCGAATCATATTTGGAGGGTTAATAGGGATTAGTGGTGTATTTCCATTAAAATAGCGTGAATGAACAATAGGACGTCTAGGAAACCAAATCAATTGCACTACACCTAATATCTTAGAGTTGTCATTATCTCTTGATTCACTCTAGCATTATTCTTCTTTGCTTTTATTTATTAACTAATTTATTATTTCAGCACTTTAGTTATTAATTACATTCAAATCCTTAGAAATTGGTTACATAGTTCTAGTTGAATAGTAATTATAAATAAATAGATAATTAACTGTCCATACAGGGAATGATATTTTTAACTTGGGTACTTGAGGATTAAATTGGAGTGCGGAAAATACGCTTATCAATGCACTGCAAGTCTTAATATTATAGTTAATTCAAAAGTGCATGGCGCATACGATGAAGGGTCATCGAAAATATATCAAGTCATTACGATTTAATTGTGGTGGCGAGTACCTCTTAGGAAAGTTTAGGAGCTATTTATCAGTGCTTGGGATTGAATCCCAAGTTGTCAACACCAGGCAAATCCCAGCCGACTGGTGTAGCCAAAAGAAGGAATAAGACTCTTATGAAAATGGTTAGATAGATGATGAGTTATTTGGAATTACTAAATTTATTTTATGGGCGTGCCATAAAAACAGCATGTCGTAAGGATGTTTGTTTGTTTGTGGGATATCCTAGAAAAATGAAGGGTGGTTTATTTCATAGTCCAAAAGATCAAAGGGTAATTGTTAACTCGAACACTAGATTTTTTGGAAAATGACTGTAATAAATCACAAACACATGTATAAATTGTTCTAAAGGATGTGAAAGGGAAAAACACAAAGTATAGTACCAATTGTACAAGAGGATATACCACAAGTAAACTGCATCGCGTGACACGTCTGATAAACAATTGCATGTAGTGTTTTGTCGTAGTGGGATGGTTGTTTTACAACCTGAAAGATTTATATTTTGGGAGGGTCGTGAGACTTTGTCCCTAATAAACATGAAATCGTCCCATGGAATAACGACGAAGTACTACAAGATGAAAATGATATCTTAGCAAGTTGCAATGATTTTTTGAAATAGAATCTATGAATTTTAAATTAGATTTGGATGCTAGTAGAATGCGAATTGGTGTGAAAGCCATTGGAGTGATTCTACAAAATAAAAGAGGATACGGTAAGGTGATACTTTGAAACAAGGCTTGTTGAGTAAAGGTATACTCAGAAAGAAAGGTGAGTTCGAGTATGAGAAAATCTTTCCATCGGTAGCTAAGTTTAAGTTGATCCGAATTCTTTTATTTTATATTATAGCTGCTCATATTCAATTATGAGGTATAGCAAATAGATGTCAAGACAACTTCCGTGATTGGAAGTCCTGAGGAAAACATTTATGTGAATCAACCAGAGTGATTCATTGCAAAGTGCGAAGAGCATTTTGAGTGTAAGCTTAAGCATCTATTGATAGACCAAAGCGAGGTTTAAACTCAGAGTATGATACAATCCTTACTCATTTTAGCATGTTACTTTATTTAAGGAAATGTGTCTTAGGACACAAAAGAAGATAAAGCAGATGAAGGCGGTTCCTTATGCTTCGGCGAATAAGGAAGCTTAATCTATGGAATGCTATGCACGAGATTGGATATCTATTTTGCTAAACGCATTGACAGTTGGTATCAATGTAACCCGGAATAAGAATAATGAACTGCGGTAAGGCGTATTTGAAGTGCCTGAGAAGGACTGGAAATTATATGTAGGCTTACCAGACAGATTCACTGCTTCTTGTGGATGACGTAGATTCGAATTCACTTTTTCTTGTGGATTACGTAGATTCGGACGACAGTAAATCCATCTCAAAATTATATGTTTAATTTTAGGAAATAGAGTCATAATATGGAGGAGTATCACATAGAATATATTTCGGACTCCACAATGGAAAGATGATAAATTGGAGCCTTTGAGGCAACCAAAGTATTTGTATGACTCTAGAAACTTCGTGATGGACTTGGATGTGGTTTCTAAGTTTACACAAGGGTATCACAATTTATTATGATAATAATGGTGTTGTTGTAAACTTGAAGTAATCACGAGTCCATAAGGAAATTAAACACATTGAGAGCAAGTACCACATATTATGAGAAATCTTATGATGAGAGAAAGGTTGTAGTCACCGAGATTGCATCGGATGATAACCTAGTAAATCTTTTTACAAGGACCTTAAGGTTAAAGCTTTTGATGGTCATGTAGTGGGAGTGGAAATCGGATGTATCGTAGTAGACATGGTAGCATAGTATTTTAGTATAAGCGGGAGATTGTTGGATTGTATACTAAAAGCCTAGCTTTAGTATGAATAATATTTTAACAATATTTGAAATGAGAATCATTGATCAAATGATTGCATCTTATAATTTATTTATATGTCGATGCAATAGTCCACTTACTTTATACTGTAGATAATATATTGTGCGACAACACGCGAAAGATCATATTATCGATTTTCTTATAAAGTATAAACATATGCTCACAACCGAGATAGACGAGGACTCTCTATCGGGATGGTTGTAGTGTGATTTGGTATTAGTTTATCTTGACTATAGAATCACATTAGTGCACTTTGTGTGTATTGAGCAAGGACCGCTTGAGATTGTTCGATTTATACTGACTATATAGGAGAACTTGATCTCAGTTATTATGGATGTTCTGTGCTCTTAATCCCTATACAATAACCTCGACACGTAAGGAAATATGTATTTTTTTATTCATCAATGGGTGAGATTTACATGTAATTAAATCAACAAACTCAGTGAGTTGAGAAATAGTGTTGTCTCTATGGTGTGCTGTTGATTGTAGAAGAAAACCATGTCCGATAGAATAGGTTGATGATGTTCCCTTAAAAAGCTCATAAGGATTATCATGTAAATCATGTAGGTGGATTTATTCAGGAATAATAATAAGGTTGAGTGGTACTACTCTTGGATGAGATATTAATTAATGGAGTTGTCAGTAATTTAATTAATTAATGGGCATTGTATATCTTAAAAGCGGGAAGAATGCAAGCTCATACTGTCCGGCTCATAATAAGAAGGAGCTCATAATGTAATTATAGGATTAGAGCGGCAGTGCAATAATAATATTTTAGTGGAATATATTATTATTATTATTGGATTTAAGTATAAGTTTTGGGCTAAACTTGGATACTTAAGTCCAATAGAGGCTCAACTCTAATTTCTCGTCCTGGTTCCTATTGTAGACCATATATAAGTCATCTTAGTGATGTGGAAACCCTAATTCCGGCGTCTAACACATATGAGTTTGAGGGAGGATTACATATTGAGAGGATCTTGAGGATCGTCGCCCACACGGCGTCAAAATTGGACTTGGGAATAAAACAGAAAATCAAGAGGTTGTTTTCAGCAACCTGATCATCAACTTCCATAATTTTTCTGTAATTTATTGAATTCAAAACTAGTCCTGTGATATACCATTGGAAAGCCACAGAAGAGAAGATCGTTTTGGCATACAAATCACTCAAATCAAAGATTGGATGAGAAAGTTATGTCCAAAACGGTGAGGTCGTGCATGCTGCTAGCGAGAATTTTTTCTTCTTTAACATACCCTGGTGAAAGGTAATATGATTTTATGTTCTTACTTCCACTGATATAGAATCGTATACGGTTTACGTTAACCAAATGATCGAATTCCAACAGTCCACCATCTCCACATTTCAAATTCAATAATAAAAGTATGCTTCTCTTTCTATCTCCAATACTAATCAGATCTCACCCCTCTCTTTATCTCTCTTCCTTTCTCTCTCTAATGGTAAATTTGTTGAGTTTTGCTTGAATGGGGCCCTCTCATGAATGGTGTTCGATGAATTTGTAGTTGATGGGTGCAACATTTTTTATCCCAACGGCGGTGTGAATGTGGAAGCTCCAGTGGTGGCGTGCGACTACTTCAGTGGTATTCATGAGTTGATTCGGTAGATGCAAGTATTTTTTAGAGGTATTAACTTACACCCACTACTAACCCCTGCTGATTTTCACCAAATTGATCACATTAAATATGTGGCATCTTGTTTTCATATGTGGTCCATAAATTGAAATGGATTTGTATTGTTTGTATTGTATTATTACGTCTTGTTTTGTCAAAATTTTGGATTATTGAAAAACTGAATTTAGGATTTTTTTTCTTTTCTGTACGAGTTGGTATTGATATGAGCAGATGCATTACGATATTTCAGTAAAAATGATATTTGCTGTTAATATACCAAAATCGGTATATCGATATTGTCGGTATGGTATCGGTATCACTTTTTTAATACTAATAATTTCGGTACGGTATACGGTATGACTAAATTTTTTCGGTATGGTATGGTATACCACCCCTAGTTGAAGATGTACAAAACGATCATGAATATGAGTTTAAAAGGCACAATCAAATATGAAATAATCCACAAGTTGTGTTGTCAGAGAATACATAAGAGAGTTTAATTAATTTATAAAACCTTCAAAACCCTAGAAATATCAAAAAGGTCCTAGGCAATGGTGTTTTAGGAAACTTACATGAGAGTTTGATAGATCTTACCCATAGTTTGGAAAATTAGAAAATAAAAAAAATTAAGAAAACCCTTGGTGTAGCAAGCTGTTTCCTTCTTTCTTCTGTAAATAAAAGAAAAAAATAAGAAAACCCTAGGTTTAGTGATCTCCTTCTTTCTTTCTTCCGTCTCTTTAATTTCTCTTGATTCTCCTTCTTAATTCCACAAACATAGGGGTAATCCCCCTTGTGGAGGTGGAGTAGGATGATATCTCACATGAATGATGATGTGAAATATATTTAAGTGTGAGAAGGGAAAGAGATAAGGAAATAAAATATTCAAAAAGATATAGGTGAATCATGGAGGATTATGTGATAAGAAAATTAATTGTGCTTCAAGAAATTGGAAAGATGTGCTAATTTTTTAAAATTCTCGCCGGCAGCTGCGCTACCTCACGATTTTGAGCATAAATTCCTTGTCCAAACTTCGATTTGAGTGATTCTTGCACCAAAACGATCCTCTCTTCTGTGACTTTCCAACCATGTATTACATTATCAGTTTTGAGCTCCACACAAACACATAAAAATTAAGCAAATTGAGCATGCACTTTTCAACATTCTTATAACTTTGTACTTTTAATCCTTTTTACACATAAAACACAATAAAACACCTCAAATGCACATTTTTCTCAAATATATTGAATATAAGACATTTGTGCTAATATACGACAATAATTCTCATAAAAAATGTGTTAAATTAGGTATTAAAATACGCTGATTTTCACTCTCAACAGTAAACTTCCCTATTACCTTATTTTTAAAGTTATTATTATTAATAAAATTTAGTAATATATTTAATATTTTATAATAATAGTTCATAATAATAATTATTTTGTCCTTAACGTTAAATATTATCCTTAAGGTGTAATGTTAATTTTAAGTTATAATTGTAATTTTACTCTTATGGTTATTGTAATATTACAGCCTTATGGTTCTTGTTCTATTTTTCTTTGAGATTTAATATTTATCCTTAGAATTTAGTGTTAATTCGAGGAATACAATTGTATCATCCTTGTTGTTCATGTAGTATTAAGCCTTCGTAGTTCGTAGTTTATTTTTTTCCTAAATTTTAAAAATTACACATGGAATTTAATGTTATTTCTAAGTCTATAATAATTGTAATTATTTATAATTATTTAATAAGAAAAAATAGTGATTTGTGCCCATCCCAAATTAAAGTAACATGGTAAAAAATCAATGTCATTCAATATTTGTAAAAAGATATTTTTTACCCAACTATGATTTTTTTGGACCAAACTATCCTTTAACTTAAAAAGAATGATAACATTGTCTCAAATATTGGTATTCTATGTCGGTATTTTGACACCTTGATTGACATCGAATTTGACTTTCGAATGATATGACGACGGTGTTGGATATATCGTCAGTATGATATGTCGGGGCTTTGAAGGTATCGGATATGGTATTGGTATCCTATGTTGGAATTCCGACACTTTGACCGATACGAAATTCAAAATTCAATTCTATGATGATGACGTTGGATATGATGTCGATATCCTGTATTGGGGCTCTGATACATAATCGACACCGAATTCAACATCCGATTCTATAATGATGGTGTCGGACATGATGTCAATATCCTATATCATGTATCCGACATTATTACTGACACTAAATAACAAAAAAATTAGAGAAAAAGGAAATGGAGGCATTTTGGGCAAAATTTGGTCATCGGGTATATTAGTAACAAAATATAAATAAAGGTTGTCAATGATATTAGGATATTTAAAATGGGGTATTTTTGCCTTTCTCCGATTTTAGGTGGATTCGGTTTCACACAATCTATCTCAATAAAGTATATTATGTGGAGTATATTAAATGTAGGCAAAGATTATAATACAACTGTCCTACCAATTTTAAAATGTACAACCTCCTTCCTTCACCTTTAGTATGTGTTTTTCTCTTTTTTTTTATTTTTTATTTATTTAATTTTAGGGACATAATTGTAATTTTACCCTTGTGGTTTAAGGTATAATTTTTCCCTAGGATCTAGGGATTATGGTATAATTCTAATTTTATCCTTATGGTTTAGGGTATAATTTATCCCTAGGGTTTAGAGTTTAGGGTATAATTGTAATTTTACCCTTATGGTTTAGGGTATAATTGTAATTTTATCCTTGTGGTTTATGATATAATTTATCCCTAGAATTTAGGGTTTAAGGTATAATAATCATTTAAATAAAATAAATTTAAAATAAAATAAAAAACAACATTAATGAAGGAGCAGAAATTTATTAAGAAGAGTGGGGACCAAGGGTGTACCAATTGAATTGGTATCCCTGATTGTACCCTAGTCCCTCTCTTAAATGTAATAGTACAAAATATTCTTACACTTAGGTTCACTTTACACCATAATTCTACTAAAATTACTTTTTAATACATTAAAAATGCTCTTTTATCGATGAATTATTACTCTTTTGAATGAAAGATATTCTTAATCAAATTTTAATATCCAATTAGTGTGCATGCATTTGACGATTTTAATCATTGAATTAAGTTTTATTTAATCTCCATAATATGAAATAAAATAATAAAAAAATAACTACCACATCGTATTTTTACCCAAACTTTAGGGTGTATTGTGGACTAGGTGTATTCAAAAATCACACGATTGTATTATGTTGCGATTAATTTATATTCTTAGTTAAATGCACAATATTTTTTTAAAAAAAATACTCCCTCCATCTCATATTTATCTTCACACTTCCTTTGTATTACAAAGAAGTGTGAAGATAAGTATGAGACACAGGGAATAGTATTTAATTACTATAAAAAATAAATTTTTATTATTATTTAATAATTTCAGTAAATTAAAACACATGCATAAGGCAATCTCTAAATGAGAATAAATTTTCTTAAAATACATGAAAAGCTTGTATTTTAAGGTGTTTGGTTGGGGCAGTGGTGGGAGGGGATAATAGGAATAAATATATATTGATTCTCATGATTGATGCTTGGTTAGTGCAGTAAGAATTAAAATTTCTCAATCACTCTTATTGATTCAATAATTATTCACCATCCTTTATTCTCATTGTCATTAACTCCTTAATAATACTCATTGTCATTTCGATTGAGAAATTTATATCAATGTTTATGTTTATCCATTCTTTTGAAATGATATGAATGGTTTATGGAGACCAAAAGAGTATTAAATTTTAGTATCCTTATCAATAAAGAATTCTTGCATTAAGAATAAGACAAAGTATAGCGAGCGATATGGGTGGGGCGGGGCGTAATCATCAATAAACCAGAAGAAGATGTATCGAAAGCACTATCAACTATGAGCCAATCGCAGCTCACCACAAAGATGCAACACACAAATTCCCAACCGTCTCTTCTCATTTCTTAGCTCATCAACAACAGCAATCTCAGCTGCCCATATATTTTTTTTTCTTGATTCTTCCACTTTACCATTCCTTCAATCCAACTCCACTATCTCCATCACATTGCCCATGGAAGAATGAAATCCCACTTCCATTCTGACCGAATTGCCCCCATTTCCCCTGCATGGCCGTATGTATCTTTCTTTGACAACACTTCAATTCTAATCTCAGCATTTCTTCATTCACGCGCAAGAAGAACCCCCATTCGTTTCTTGATCGATTGATTAACGAATCTTGGGAAGGAAATATCTGGGATCCTGCATTTATTGATTTGTCTGTTCAAATTCGTGGAGACTATGACAGAGGTGCTCCACTCACCATCTTCCTCCTCTTCCCCTTCAATTTCTACTCCTACCCATAACCCCACATTGCATAATCAGGATCAATTGTGTGTGGGTGATGAGGGGATTTCAAGGCTAAGGGATAGTGATACAGAAGAGGAGGAGGAGGAAGAAGAAGGGGTGAGAGAGAGGGATAACGAGAGGAGAAACCAGTTGTCTCTTTTGGCACTCTTGGTAACTCTTTTCAGGAAGGGTTTTTGGGCGGGTTGCAAGACGGATAGGGGGGGCATTTCCGGTGGCAGCTGTGGTAATTTTGGTGGTAGTGGTATGGATATCAGTTGGCCTAGCGATGTGCAGCATGTTAATCATGTGACTTTTGACAGGTTTAATGGGTTCTTAGGATTGCCTGTTGAGTTTGAGCCTGATGTTCCCAGGAGGGCTCCAAGTGCTAGGTACATTTCAATCTTTGTGAATAACTGCTATATGGTTTTGCTTATTGATTAGAATCTTGGATCGTAATTTGCAGTGTTGTTTCATGGTCCCTATCCTAGGTTTAGGTCTGTTCCTGCTTCATTTGTTTGTATGATCTGGTGAGAGATGGTATCATCTGGCGTTGTGCTATGTTGCAATTGTTATTAGTTGTGATATTATAGCATATTGTGTTGAAATGGTTTGGAAGACTTCCATGCTGATATAGTGTAGAGTGGAAGGATAATCATAAATCATGCCAAGGGTTCCAGGAATTGTTCAAACCTAATCCATTTTGTTTGGTTGTGGTATTCTACAAATTGAATGATGATCTTCAACCATTTGTGTGTCTGTTTTTATTTTATTTTTTTGGTAAATTCCCTCTCTCTCTCTCTCTCTCTCTCTCTCTCTCTCTCTCTCTCTCTCTCTCTCTCTCTCTCTTTCTTTGTGGACTTAATGATGTTATGACAGTGTTTTTGAAAGATCAGTTTGGATCAGTCTACGTACTGGATACTGACATTAATTACTTTCTACTATAAATTTAGTTGATGAGCTGGAAGTGGTTTGGCATTGAATGATTCAAACCACCTATTTATGATATTGTACCTATTTATTTACTACCCTCATCATACGAGTTGTTAAGTTTATTTCTGTGCAGCAGTAATTAGATTTCTGCTGGATTAGGTGTATCATTTCAGCAACTATGTTGAATCCACTTAGGTGGAAAGTTTCTTTTAAGGAGATCCTACATTATATGCTTTTGTTGTTATGAATGCCTATTATGAAATGTGAATATGCATCAATGAGACTGGTGGGCTTCTTTCTTGATTTGGTTGCATTGCGTGATAATTTATCATTTGAAGAAATGGAGATGGAAGGTTAGCACTCTTGATATTTGAATGCTCAAGTTAAAGTAATGTGATTCCTTCTTAGGATGTGGGTCCCAAATTACTTCTGAAGTTTTTTTTATCCTATGAGATTGTGAACTTTCCAATTTCCAGTTGAGAATGAAATGTAGTAATCAATGCCGTTCTTGGTCTAACACTTTCTGGTTTAATAGGAATCCTTTCTCTCATGTGATATATAAATCCATCACTTGGTGACATTGGTTTGTTTGAGATTATCTCATCTGATATAAAAAGCCATCACTTGGTGACACCAGCTTGTATGAAAGTGGCCTCCTGTTCAGCTCCATTTGTTTTGATTTTTCTTTTGTTATAAAGGAGATACAGAAAATCTTGACAGTTTTAGTTTAATTTTCAACAAATCCTAAAACTCTTGCTCATTTTTTTTGGATGTTAATTACCTTAATGAAGTTTTATAAAGCCACACCGTGGATGGCTGCTCTGTCGAGATGCTTTGCTTTGGGTTAATTGCAAAAACACAAGGCATTGGTGCTTGGGCACAAATTTCTCAATTCTCTTGGAATATTTCTGTATTAGATTCTATAAAGCAGCAGAGTATTGAAAAGCTTCCCTTTTGAACTACATGCCAGGAGGTTGATATTTCGTGCTACACAGATAATGCTGAACTGGAAGTTCAGTATCTTTTTTCTGCTGATATGAGTCCAAATGACTAGATGATAAGTCAATCTGGCGACAAGATGGGCTATGATTTTATAAGGCTCTTACCTGAGATAATCTGTTTGCTGCTGAAGTGATTTTCATGTATAGAACTTGAAAACTATGCTTTTGTATGAGACAGACCATTTTTAGCCAGCACGATGTAAATGCTTTTTTTCTTCTAACCTAGAAATTTTGATTTTGTTTAGAGTTGTTAACACCATAAACTGATTTTCAATAAATATCTCTCTGCCTTGATCGATGATAAGAATTTGTAGTAAATATAACTTTGGAGCTTGTTTAAACCATTGTTGGTGGGAGTTTATTGATTTCATGTTCTACATTTGGTTCCGTTAGTCATATAAGCAAGGGAGTCTTAACTTTACCCAAAACCATGGCCGAAGGTGAAGGGTTGACCCCCAGTCCCTCTTATATGCCTTTCGACACTTGCATGTGGAACCAATGTGGGATTTAATAACAGGTTCTTAGATTTTAAGATTTCTCACTAGTTTTTAGATATGTATTGTACCTGCTCTCTAGTTCTTGCATTATAGTCCTCAAATAGATACCTTCATATTTCTAGTCATGATAGTGTTGACCCAAAAATTTTTCTTTTTGTGAACTCATATCAGCATAACCTTTCCTGTTAATCCTGTGGCTAACATATTTTGATGGAAATCGGCGGCGTCTGTCACATATATGATGGCGCCGCCCGTTGACGATCAGACGCGTAGGGGCGCTGCCTTGGCGCTTCTACCCTCATTTGAGGGGGAAGATCTGATCGGGTGGATTTTCTTATTTTTCTGTTCTTATCACCATGCATAATATTTTATTTCCTTGAAAAATTTTTAGATCCCAGCTAAATGTTTGCATATTTATCTATAATTCAGCATTATATTGCTATGCTACTTGAGAATTTTATTTTATTATAATCCTTCCTCATTGAACTGGATATCCATGAACAGTGCAACTGTATTTGGAGTCTCTACAGAATCTATGCAGCTCTCATATGATCTCCGAGGCAATAGCATTCCAACTATCCTCCTACTCATGCAGAGGCATTTGTATTGTCAAGGTGGCCTTCAGGTGCATCAGTGCTTAATCGATATGCAAAAGAACTTGAACCTTTTGGCTACAATTTTTTTTTTTTCTCCATACTCGATTTTCATGCTGTAATTGGATTTACTGTTTACAGGCTGAGGGGATATTCAGAATAACTGCGGGAAACAGCCAAGAAGAATTTGTTAGGGACCAATTGAACAGAGGTGTGGTTCCAGAAGGCACTGATGTTCACTGTTTGGCTGGCCTGATCAAGGTAACTAGCATGGTTTTTTCGGATAGATTATTTTCTCTAATTATGGGTGGATAATCTTTGACATGGACTGATCTTCTTGTTTCTCCGTCCATTATTTATGAACGTAAATTCACAAGTTTTGGCCCTCTGATGCTTAATAAGCTGATATCCAAGAGTATGACTGATTGCATTTGAAATCATTGTAGACAACGTGCTCAAATTCAGTGGTTTTATTCAGATTCTGGATGAGTAAACAGTATGGTGATATTCTCATGTTTAGAGCTCTAATTTCCTTATGAATTTGAACAATATAAGTATTTAACTTAGCATCTGAGTGTTTTAATGTGATCAGACTACTGAGTTCGTGCGTAATCAAGAAACGATTGGTCATAGAGTAAATGCCAATATGGATTTCTTTTGGTTAATTAAATTTTCGTGTGATTCATGTAGGCTTGGTTTAGAGAACTTCCCAGGGGGTTACTCGATTCTCTTTCACCCGAGCAGGTGATGCAATGCCAGTCTCAAGACGACTGTGATGGACTTGTAAGACTTCTACCCCCAACTGAAGCTGCTCTGTTGGATTGGGCAATCAACCTTATGGCTGATGTGGTTCAACACGAACATTTAAATAAGATGAATGCACGTAACATTGCTGTGGTGTTTGCTCCTAACATGACACAGGTTATCAGCATTTGATATTGTCGGAGATTTTCCGTATAACTAAACCTGTGTATTATCCTAACACACTGTCCATATTATTTGTTCACAGATGGCTGATCCATTGACAGCATTGATGCATGCAGTACAAGTTATGAACTTCCTAAAGACTCTCATAGAGAAGAGTTTACGCGAAAGAGAGGAGGCTGTTCTACCATCATCTCGTGTTCCACACATGGGGCCATCTGATGACAATGGAAATCAGAGCAGTTTAAGGTTGCGTCAGCAACGTCCTGCTGAATCGAACGAAGAGGGCAGACGGGTCTTTGGGGATGATCCAGTTTCTGACACCGATCACATCACTGATGAGGATTATCCTAGTTACTCAACTTGCACTGAAGAATCCGATGAAAGCAGATCCTATGAAACTCCTGCTCGTCTTGTGAAAAAAAGGAACAACATAGACAAAGCAAGCGAGTGCCAGAAAGACACGAAGATTGATGAGAACAAGGGGAAAGACACGATCAACTTGAGGCGCATAAATTCAATGACGGAGTGGTTCGAAGCTTGGCGGTAAGCGAAGTTCCATGACAATAACCCTTACTCTGATTTTATCAATGTCTCTTCATTTCATTTAATTCTGTAATAAGTGAAACTTGCACTGTGTAACTCTTTTACTAGCTACTACTTGGTCTATGGTTGTTGATTAATCTTTTCTAGAGTGAAATACCAAATTATCAATGGGCATGTTCAATTACCTAATGATACTGTGGCCCTTGGGGTGTATATATATTAATATTAATGAAAAACACTCCGTATGACCAATACTGTATACAACAGAGTAAAAGTGTAATGACCGGTACTAATTTTACCTTAAGAATTAGGATAATAAATAAAAAATAAATAAATATAATAACATTAAATAGAGAGGAAAAGTTTGAAATCTTTGATCATGGTAAATGGAGTGAAAAATCTTCCATGATTACAATTTTGATTCAAATCAGCCCAATAATGAATCTAGACAACCTATACCTCCTCTTTCCAAGCTGATACTTCTAATTTCAAATTTAAAATCGTTGATTCAAGGGAGTGATCTTCCAATTTCAAATTTTTAATCCTTGATTTAAGGGAGTGATGGGGAGGATTTTCCTTCTACCTTCCAACATCACACCCCTTCACCACCTATAAAATGTCTTTCCCCTCAATACTTTGGAACGCGAAGGCCTATCGACTTCTCCCTTCTACCCATCAAGGTGAGCTACTAAGGTGAGGATAGTTTTCATACTTACTTACATACATGAGAAAAGTTAGAATAACATTCAATGAGAAACGTTATATATTATCATATGAGTTTTCAAAATACTTGAGATATGAATGATTTACAAGTCTTATGAATATATTTGAGACATGGAGAAATTTTAATTCATAAATATTCTTTATATATGTATTTTCATGTATGTCTTCAAAGTACTTGAGACATGAGTAGATTGAAATTCTTTTGTATATGTTTGAGACATGGAAAATCTTTAAATTATAAGTATTCCTTACATTTGAACACTTGAGACGTGTCAGGGCTCTAGAGGTGTTGGGATTATGAGAAGTCTTCGGGGAGTACACGCAGTGCCAAAGAATTTATATTGATCGATCAATAAAAGAGACTTATAAAGTGTTTTATGAGATAATAAGGAATTTAAAGTATTCCTTCGCTGATATGTACATGATCATGTTTGTAAAATTATCTTCACTGAGTCTATATACTCACCCTCAACATTTGTGCATTTCAGATTGAAAAGGAGGCGAAGATTTGGAGGGCGGTGGAAATAATAAATCTTCAATAAATGCATTTTGGTTTCTTTCATGTTTTATTTAGTCGTACAATATTCTCTTTGACTATTATTTTCGTGGGATAATTAATGAGTTTTAAATAAACTTTTACATTTTCATTATTTCAAGGCTTGGGGTTAAATATTGGAGAAATTTCTAAATAATTAGTGTTTTACTTATTGGGTCGTTACAATAAGTTCGGACACGGCTATTCATATTTACAGAAGACAAATTTTCTTAAAAATATGTCTATTACATAAATAATATTTAATGATTTTTAAAATATGATTTTTAAAGTTGAGGAATAATGAGTTAAAATATGATTTTAGGGTATTATAATAATTTATTATTGACAAATTTTAACTCCTATATATTAAGCCTACTTTAGTAATGGGCCGACCCGTCTCACAAGAGAGTGTCTCAATAATAAAATACAGTATAACCTCTATAAAATAATACTCGATAAACTAATAATCTTGGTCACAACTCAGAACTATTTTAAATTTAGGTACCAATCAATTAAATAATAACATAATACTTTTTTAAGAAATATTAAAATATAGTTAAGGTAATTAATAATTATTAAAAAATCTCATATATATATATATATATATATATATATATATATATATATATATATATATATATATATATATATATATATATATATATATATATATATATATATATATTAGTGTACACGCCACCTCATTTCGTGAGATGTTTGTCACGCCCCAAATTTTTATAATATAAAGATTTCCACATATATTCATAAATAATTTAACTAAGACATGACCAAAGATTTACTTTAATAAATAAATAATAATGCAAATAGGAAGTAATAAATAAGGAACTAGTCCTATAAATTTTAAACATAACCTTAAACATTTAATGCAAAGTAAAAAGACGTTAAGTAAGGATTAAGTTCCTTAAGTTTGAACTAGTCTCATTATTAATAGTCGAATGTAACCAAACTGTCGGCCTAAGACAATAACATACTGAAAATTTTTAATAGCTCCCAATAGGTCAACAATCAAATAGTCATTGATCACTTTAGCAAAAGAAATACTAATAAAATACGTTAGCTTAAACTCATAAGACGTGAACCTTGCTGCCATGTCCATAAATCAATTTATTAATAAACCACCTATTTCTAAATGAATGCAACAAAAAAAAAACAAAATACTAATTATAAGTATAATCTGTACATAAAAGTACAAGTATGACTCCTTCAGAACCCACTTCCTTGAAGGGATGACCTTACTATTTTATTTAAAGACACGTGCATAAGAAGATTGTACTCAAATGTACAAGCCGCCTCACTAATAACTTTGCAGAGACATTTACTTAAGCTATGCAAAACACCAAACTTACCACTAACCTATAACCATGCATAATTAATTAATTAACACGTGGCAAGTTTAGTTCCAACACCCCACCGACAAACACCTGTGTAGACCCTTCCACTTGGTCGCATGAAGGGAAATTCTCTTCTAAGAAGATCATAAAGATAATAACTGGCACGACAATAATCACGTAAGTGACAACGAATGAACCATATTTATGCAGAGCATGAGATGACTAGAGGCAACAATATTAAACTCAGTAGAATTAACACCTCGCAACCTGTAGCCAATACTCTTCTAAAACCTTGAATACGCCTCTGGCGGTTACATCAAGACCACTCAATTAAACATGCAAAAATCAGATTTGTTTCAATGCCAACCATTCCAAACGACCACCAACTTTAATCAATACTAAGAGCAACCGAATTCACAATTATTCCAAATAGTTCCCGTAACAAATATTCCAAGCATCAAACATAGAAATTCGAATTAACACAATTTCTAAATTAAATATGAAGTATGCAGACTAGAAGCTGCTATTTATTAAAACTTTTTATTCAGTCTCTTCGCCTACGCGCCCCCGTTCGTACGCTTTCGCCTCGCTTAACCTGAGATAAAATTAATTATCGGGGTGAGCAACCACACGCTTAGTGAAGATCTAAACATGCTTATATACATCGAACAATCCATATACGAAAATTTAAATCACTTACAATACAAACTTATCATGTCATAATAAGGCACCTTTCGGCCCTTATCCGTGTAACTTTTACGATATCGCGATTCGTTAGTAAGGCACTCCTTCACAGCCCTTACCCATGCTATAGTATGGCACCATTACAGCCCATACCCGTGCTATAGTATGGCACTTATGCAGCCCATACCCATGTCATATAATATTTCATAATATTCAAGTTTGATCATTAACTCTCAAGTGACAACAAATACAAGTTTAAATCAATTGGCACGTACGTAATCATCTAACGCATATAAGTATGAAAGAATCCCCACCTTTTACCGTGGGAAGTCTAGGTTTTAATTATCAAGCGTCTCGATCGGTGCTTCCTTCCAAACCTTTCTCACTTCGTTTGCAGCTGTGAAGTGGCGTTAACGTGTGTAGAGAATGAAGAAAAGAATGGAATTATATTACGGCTGATGAAAATAATACGCATCTCTTCATATGATTTAACCAACTTTCCTAAGATATAGGTTGATAAGGGAAAAGATATTATCTTCCTTAATGGATAAGGAGATCACATATATTTATTTCTTGGGGAGTAAGTAAATTCAAATTTCTGCTTCCTTTTTGATCTCACGGCTGACTAAAATAAAGAATGGGCTGGGCTTGAATATGGGCTTCAAGGAGTTGGAAATAGTGGGCTTTGATGATTGGGGGCTTAAAATTACGGGGTGTTACATCCTACCCTCCTAATAAGAATTTCGTCCTCGAAATTTCATAATGATATAAATATCTTACCCGTAATGAAACAGGGGTATCTTGTTTGAATTTCGTCTTTCTTTTCCCATGTAGCCTCATTTTCCGTATGCCGACTCCATTGAACTTTGACGAGTGGCACGTCATGATTTCGAATCCTTTGGACCTTTTGATCCAAAATGGACACAGGTTCTTCTTCATATGTCAGGTCCTTTCCAATCCCCAATGTCGAGAAATCCACAACATGATTGGGATCATGAACGTATTTTCTCAACATCGAAATGTGAAAAACATTGTGCACGGAGGATAACTCGGGTGGCAACGCCAAACGATAGGCTAGATCTCCAACTCTATCAAGAATTTGAAATGGACCAACGAAACGAGGTCTGAGCTTTTCTCTCCTTCCGAATCGTATGACACCCTTCGTGGGAGCCACCTTCAGAAAGACATGATCTCCGACTTCAAATTGCAAATCCTTTCTTCGTTGATCAGCATAGGACTTTTGTCTATTTTGAGCAGTCTTGATTCTTTCTCGAATTATTCTGACCTTGTCCACTGCTTCTTCTATTAGCTTGGGGCCTAGAATAGCTTTCTCGCCAACATCATCCCAATATAATGGTGATCTACATTTCCTCCCATAGAGCGCCTCGTAAGGAGCCATCTTGATAGTTGCTTGATAGCTGTTATTGTAGGCAAATTCTACAAGAGGTAGGAACTTCTCCCATGCTTCTCCCATGTCAACAGTGCAGGCTCTTAACATGTCTTCCAAAATTTGGATTGTTCTTTCGGATTGCCCATCCGTTTGTGGGTGATAAGCTGTGCTGAAATTTAGTTTAGTCCCCATCGCCTTGTGCAGACTTACCCAAAACCTTGAAGTGAAACGCGTATCCCTGTCAGACACTATTGACATTGGTACGCCGTGCAGCCTCACTATCTCTTGAATATACAACTGTGCATACTGCTCCATCTTGAATGTCATCTTTATGGGCAAGAAATGAGCTGACTTGGTCAATCGATCGACGATGACCCATATGGCATGATTTCCCTTCGAAGACCTTGGTAAACCTACGACAAAATCCATGGCAATTTGCTCCCATTTTCACTCGGGGATCTCAAGTGGTTTAAGCTTTCCGGCTGGTCGCTGGTGTTCAATTTTAACTTGTTGGCAAGTTAAACATCTTTCAACAAAGTATCCTATATATCGTTTCATACTTCGCCACCAAAATCTTTCCTTCAAGTCATGGTACATCTTCGTTCCTCCAGGATGAGCGGTGTATGGCGCTCCATGCGCTTCACTTAAAATCTTTTCTCTCAACTTCTCAACCATTGGAACACACAATCTTCCATTTAGAGTCAAAACTCCCTCTTCGTCCACTTTGAAGCCATTGTGTTCGCCTCCACCTAGTGCCTTCTTCATCATTCCTTGCAAGAAATGATCTTGTTCTTGAACTTCCTTTATCTCCATTTTCAAACTCGACTGAATTTCTAATGCCGCAATGATCGCCTTCGCGCCGGAGGGTGATGCCACTAATTCAATTTGCATCTTGGCGAACTCTTCGACCAGCTCTTCTTGCTTGGTATACAGGCTATTTAACTCCACTTTGGTTTTCCGACTTAAAGCGTCGGCCACTACGTTAGCCTTGCCTGGATGGTACTCAATGGTGCAGTCATAATCGTTCACCAACTCTAACCATCTCCGTTGTCTCATGTTGAGCTCCTTCTGCGTGAACAGATACTTCAAACTCTTGTGGTCCGTGAAGATCGTACATCTCCCACCATAAAGGTAGTGTCGCCAAATCTTCAAAGCATGAACTACGGCCGCTAACTCCAAGTCATGAGTAGGGTAGTTCACTTCGTGCGGTCTCAACTGTCTAGAAGCATATGCAATAACCTTTCCATGTTGCATCAATACACATCCGAGTCCTTGCTTTGATGCATCACTGTAGATCGTGAACTCTTCATTCGGATTTGGGATTGTCAACACGGGTGCTGAAGTCAAATCGTGCTTTAACCTTTGAAAGCTCTCTTCACATTTGTCAGACCAAATAAACTTCTCTCCTTTACGAATTAATCGTGTCATTGGACCAGCTATCTTGGAGAATCCTTCTATGAACCTTCGATAATAGCCAGCTAATCCCAAGAAACTACGAACTTCTTGAACATTTGTAGGTGCCCTCCACTGATTTACTGCTTCTATTTTAGATGGATCTACTTCAATACCTTGTGATGTCACCACATGTCCAAGGAATGTGACTTGCTTCAACCAAAACTCACACTTCTTGAACTTCGCGTATAACCTCTCCTTGCGAAGTGTCTCGAATACCAATCTCAAGTGCTCCTCATGTTGTGCTTCATCCTTGGAGTATACCAAAATGTCGTCGATGAAGACTATAACGAACTGATCGAGATACGGGTGAAAAACTCGATTCATTAGATCCATGAACACTGCAGGCGCATTACTCAACCCAAATGGCATGACGACGAATTCATAGTGCCCATAACGCGTTCTAAAAGCAGTCTTAGAAATGTCTGACTCCCTCACTCTCAATTGATGGTACCCGGATCTTAAATCAATTTTGGAAAATACACTTGCTCCTTCTAATTGGTCAAACAAGTCTTCAATTCGAGGTAAGGGATACTTGTTCTTTATCGTCAACTTGTTAAGCTCTCGGTAGTCGATACACATCCTCATGGATCCATCTTTCTTCTTAACGAATAGGATCGGCGCTCCCCATGGAGATACACTTGGGCGGATGAACCCCAAGTGCAAGAGCTCTTGTAGCTGAACTTTCAACTCTTGTAGTTCCACGGGCGCCATTCGATACGGAGCTTTGGATACTAGTGCTGATCCTGGTATCAAATCTATTGAAAATTCTACTTGACGATGTGGAGGCACGCCTGGTAAATCTTCCGGAAAGACATCAAGATACTCTCGGACAATAGGTATGTCACTAGGTGGTACTTCTGTGGTCCTGGTGTCTACAACGTTGACTAGGAATCCCTGGCAGAACTTCTTTCTAAGCATCTTGGCAGCTTTTGCAGCAGATAATATTCTCGGTACTACACCACTCTTGAGCTTGTGTACCACTTCTTTCTCGGATTTTGGTTCCTTTAAGATCATTACTCGTTCCTTGCACTTTATATTGGCTTGATGATAGGTAAGCCAATCCATTCCTAGAATCAAATCAAATCCATGCATATCCATAACATACGGCTTGACGCTAAAGTCTACTCCTTCAATGTGTACGCTCACACTTTCTACTAAGGTATTCACAACAACTCTCTCTCCCGAAGGTAGACTAATCTCAAGAGGTTCATCACTCTTGACTCGTTTACAGTTAACCTTATTACAATACTTTGCGGAAATAAATGAATGTGATGCACCAGTGTCAAACAAAGTGAAAGCTCGGGATTTACCCACTGCTAACGTACCTGTCATAACATTAGGTTCATTGTCCCCTTCAGCTTGGTTCATAGCGAAAACTCTCCCTCTTCCTCCAGTGCCTTGCCTTGTGTTTCCCCCCGGAGGTGGTCCCTTACGATCAGGTTTAACGTTGGACGGCTTTGGGCAGTTCTGTGCTTGATGGCCAACCTCATAGCACCTAAAGCATTTGTTTTGTCCCATGAGACACTCTCCATAATGATTCTTCCCGCACTGCGTGCATAGAGGCTTTGGTCCTTGTGCGTTGGCCGGCGGGTTGTTGTTCGTTCTAGCTTGCCTTTGATTGTTGTTTCTGCCTTGGCTAGAATTTTTCCATTTCCGTTTGTTTGGGTTCTCCATCAGCTTTCTGTTCGCTCGCCCCTTCAGTAAGCAAGCTTCAACTTTCTGGGCCCTCATAAACGTGTCGGCGTAGCTCATATCGGGCAGGGAAGACATTCTCTCTTGTATATCCTGGTGCAATCCATCCAGGAACTTCTTGGCTCGTTTCTCTTCGGTATTGACCAGCTGTGGAGCTGATCGACGCAGCTTATTGAACCGCCGTTCATACTCAATTACGGTCATGTTCCCTTGTTGGAGGTTGTAAAATTCATGCTCCATATTATTGCGGTAAACTTGAGGATAGTAATTGGTCATTACTATATCTTTGAATTCTGCCCAGGTAATAGCTTCCCGGTTCTCATTAGGTCTCATCTCCCAGTATCCGTCCCACCAATGATCGGCATCTTCAGTAAATTGGTAGGATGCGCAGATCACACGCTGCTCATCATTGCACCTTAAGAGACGAAAAATTCTCTCAAGTGCTCGTAGCCACTCTTCCACGTACTCGGGCCCTTCACTTCCCTTGAAGAAGGGTGGATGGTTTTGGCGAAACTCATGTACTATTCTTGTATGAGCGTCTGCATCAGCGTTTGGAGCATTCGGTGCGTTTGGAGGGTTTTGAACATCCCTTCTTGGAGGCATCCTTCAATTCCACCATGAAAATAATTTTAGCATTTATTCAAGTTAATGAATGAAATCATAATGCAAATCATATTATTGTACAAGGTAGCCAATGTACGATATAGGCATCATAATAATAAAATTTTTGATCATTGAACGAAAAAATTGTCTTAAACTTGCAAATTAAATTAAAATATTAAATAATGAAATAACAAATACTAAATAATGAAATAAATTCAAGTCCCTAACATAAGGGATATTGTTTTTAGTTTTTAAAAAAAAAATGAAATTTTAAAACTTAAGAAATTTTAGTCTCCATATAATCCCGAGTCCTCGGACGGGTCTGACTCGAAATTCTCATCCATCTCTCCTTCATTCATGGCTCCATTTGGCTCGTTATTGGGTTCCGGTGCCGGTGCCAGCTCTGCAAGGTAACCTGCCAATCGCTCTTCTTGCTCATTATGAATATCTCAGATATGATGTCCAGGAGGGGGGTTTGGCGGATACCATCTTGCGACTCTCATGAACAAAACGGCTGTGAACTGCACATGGTCCACTTGCGGAACTTGGTGTTGAACCGAGTGATGCATAAGGTCAGCATGTATGGAATCGGCCATGTCTTTCCAAGCCCACGGTAACGTGCTGATGAGCTTTAATCCAGCCCAATAATCAGTAATACCTTCACCCACATCCTTAACTTGTCTCCATAATTGTAGCATGTGAGCGATGTGGGTGGGCAAATCATGTCTGACGTCCCGGTGATAATTCATGTAGGCTTGTCGTCTTGCCAAGTCACCCATCTAATGCGATAATATCTTTACTAATCATATAGGTTCGCAATAAAATTCTAAAACATTCATCATTCATCATAAAGAAAATCCCACATTATTCGTATAACATAAACTTTCATTTATATCTCGCATGTCATCAATTTATGCAATTTATACTTTCATACCTTGGTTGAAGCGGGCGTCGTACTCGGTGGATGCGTAGCAAGAGACTTTATTTAAACTTTTATACATTTGCAAAATCATATCATTCAAGCCACGAAATTCACTTATGTGCGGAAATAAAAATTTAAAAATTTTTAGGCAAGTATACAAAATCGCATACCTGCTCTGATACCAATCTGTCACGCCCCAAATTTTTATAATATAAAGATTTCCACATATATTCATAAATAATTTAACTAAGACATGACCAAAGATTTACTTTAATAAATAAATAATAATGCAAATAGGAAGTAATAAATAAGGAACTAGTCCTATAAATTTTAAACATAACCTTAAACATTTAATGCAAAGTAAAAAGACGTTAAGTAAGGATTAAGTTCCTTAAGTTTGAACTAGTCTCATTATTAATAGTCGAATGTAACCAAACTGTCGGCCTAAGACAATAACATACTGAAAATTTTTAATAGCTCCCAATAGGTCAACAATCAAATAGTCATTGATCACTTTAGCAAAAGAAATACTAATAAAATACGTTAGCTTAAACTCATAAGACGTGAACCTTGCTGCCATGTCCATAAATCAATTTATTAATAAACCACCTATTTCTAAATGAATGCAACAAAAAAAAATACAAAATACTAATTATAAGTATAATCTGTACATAAAAGTACAAGTATGACTCCTTCAGAACCCACTTCCTTGAAGGGATGACCTTACTATTTTATTTAAAGACACGTGCATAAGAAGATTGTACTCAAATGTACAAGCCGCCTCACTAATAACTTTGCAGAGACATTTACTTAAGCTATGCAAAACACCAAACTTACCACTAACCTATAACCATGCATAATTAATTAATTAACACGTGGCAAGTTTAGTTCCAACACCCCACCGACAAACACCTGTGTAGACCCTTCCACTTGGTCGCATGAAGGGAAATTCTCTTCTAAGAAGATCATAAAGATAATAACTGGCACGACAATAATCACGTAAGTGACAACGAATGAACCATATTTATGCAGAGCATGAGATGACTAGAGGCAACAATATTAAACTCAGTAGAATTAACACCTCGCAACCTGTAGCCAATACTCTTCTAAAACCTTGAATACGCCTCTGGCGGTTACATCAAGACCACTCAATTAAACATGCAAAAATCAGATTTGTTTCAATGCCAACCATTCCAAACGACCACCAACTTTAATCAATACTAAGAGCAACCGAATTCACAATTATTCCAAATAGTTCCCGTAACAAATATTCCAAGCATCAAACATAGAAATTCGAATTAACACAATTTCTAAATTAAATATGAAGTATGCAGACTAGAAGCTGCTATTTATTAAAACTTTTTATTCAGTCTCTTCGCCTACGCGCCCCCGTTCGTACGCTTTCGCCTCGCTTAACCTGAGATAAAATTAATTATCGGGGTGAGCAACCACACGCTCAGTGAAGATCTAAACATGCTTATATACATCGAACAATCCATATACGAAAATTTAAATCACTTACAATACAAACTTATCATGTCATAATAAGGCACCTTTCGGCCCTTATCCGTGTAACTTTTACGATATCGCGATTCGTTAGTAAGGCACTCCTTCACAGCCCTTACCCATGCTATAGTATGGCACCATTACAGCCCATACCCGTGCTATAGTATGGCACTTATGCAGCCCATACCCATGTCATATAATATTTCATAATATTCAAGTTTGATCATTAACTCTCAAGTGACAACAAATACAAGTTTAAATCAATTGGCACGTACGTAATCATCTAACGCATATAAGTATGAAAGAATCCCCACCTTTTACCGTGGGAAGTCTAGGTTTTAATTATCAAGCGTCTCGATCGGTGCTTCCTTCCAAACCTTTCTCACTTCGTTTGCAGCTGTGAAGTGGCGTTAACGTGTGTAGAGAATGAAGAAAAGAATGGAATTATATTACGGCTGATGAAAATAATACGCATCTCTTCATATGATTTAACCAACTTTCCTAAGATATAGGTTGATAAGGGAAAAGATATTATCTTCCTTAATGGATAAGGAGATCACATATATTTATTTCTTGGGGAGTAAGTAAATTCAAATTTCTGCTTCCTTTTTGATCTCACGGCTGACTAAAATAAAGAATGGGCTGGGCTTGAATATGGGCTTCAAGGAGTTGGAAATAGTGGGCTTTGATGATTGGGGGCTTAAAATTACGGGGTGTTACAATGTTGACCCGGTTTAAAGTGTTGTTTTTGTTCATCCAACGTAAGGATTTATTTAAATGATATGTAAAAACGGAAGGGAGGGCGAGTTGGAATGTTAAGAGAATTCTTATAAGCGAATTTTTTTTTTGTTTTTCAAAGTTTGTGTGAATAACTTATCTCTTTCCTTACATTTAAGTGGCGTACACGGCTGCTTGTTGTAGATTTGTTTTTCAAAGTTTGTGTGAATAACTTATCAGTTTCCTTATATTTAAAAAGCGTACATGGCTGCTTGTTGTAAGGAAACCAAATGATACAAAGAGGGTGCATCTCAGTGATGTGAGATAAAGGTAGTATGAGTTACTGATATATATTAATACATATGGATGACCAAAATGTATGGAGTAATTCATTATTGAATGGGCCGACAGAGTTCTAGAAAAATTCAATTAAACAAAGTACATAGAAACTGATAAATGACGTCAAAGAAAGCTGACCATAAAAAGTTCAGGCAAAAATCACAAAAGAAAAACTTTGCAACTCTCGTGTAAATAGCAAGAAAAAAAATCAAGTCCTACTCTCATATATTCCAAATTCTTTTTTTTTTTTTTTTTCTAACATAAGTTTCATTTACTTAGTCAAATGACTACAGGGGTCTCTATGGTAATCAATCAAGAGAACAAAAGCTCAAGTTACAACATCTCCCGAAAGAGACTTTAAAACCTCTAAACGAGGACACACAACCCTAAGGAGACAAAATGGTAACAACAAGGCTCAAACAATGGAGCAAAAGAAAGAAACATCAAAAGGACTAACAAATACAAATTGTTGGATAAAGCAACCTATGCTAGTTAGATCCATAGATGAAACCTCCAAATACCCAAAAATTAGAAAAGAAAACTGAAACATAAACAAATACAGACAATAAAATTAGATCTAAAAAAATGGTCCTCTCCACCCAGTTACTGCACCGCCACCTGTTCCACTACCACTGCCGTCTCGTTCTTCACCACCTCTCAGCCTGGATCTGGATCCCCACCAGCATTCTCCAAACTTGTTGGAGGCGCAAGCCCAACTGGTTGTGGATAGTCTTATGGCCGAGCGAAGAGCCAAGGCTTGGGGGGTAAGGAGGGACTGGGCGCTTCCATACTCCGACATTGATCAGTGCCATCGTATAGGGAAGGGAGGGAGAGGGAGGTAGTAGGGATGGAGAGAGGGTGAAGATTTACAGATCTGAAATTCCTAGTGAGAGAAAGTCTATAGAGAAGGGAGAGCGTTTTAAGAAAAAAATTTCATCTTCTGCATTTTATTTCCCAATATATATTCCAAATTCAATAGCTGCAATGATTTTAACTTTGGTGAACTCTTCATGTTCCTATAAGATAGTCAATTGGCAACTTTGTGTAATTCAAATTAAAACTTTGTGTAATTCAAATTAAAATGGGGGGACTGACAGTCTCAAAATTTAAAATTAAGAATTTTGAATAAAGGAAAGTATATTTCTTTTTTACTGTTACATGATGGCACAAAAGGGTGGCACAAAACGTTTGAGATTCATGATTCATACATTTAGTCTTATGCCAAATTGCACTCAAGGTACTCCAGCCTAATATTAAAATAAAGGCAAATACTAGTATACAACCTTCAATTGGTACAACCTCCTGTACAACCTCTTTCCTTTACCTTCAGTGTGTGTTTTCCTCTTTTTTTTATTTGTTGCTGTACATTAATATTTTTTTTAATTTTAGGATATAATTGTAATTTTATAATTATCCCTTAGGGTTTAGGGTATAATTTTAATTTTACCCTTGTGGTTTATGGTATAATTATCCCCTAGGGTTTAAGGTTTAGGCTATGATTGTAATTTTACCCTTGTGGTTTAGGGTACAATTATCCCCTAGAGTTTAGGGTATAATTGTAATTTTTTGTGGTTTAGGGTATAATTGTATAATTGTAATTTTACTCTTGTGGTTTAGGGTATAATTATTTCCTAGGGTTTTGGGTATAATATTCATTTAAATAAAAAATTTAAAAATAAAATCAAAAACAACATTAATGAAGGAGTAGAAATTAATTAAGAAGTATGAGGACCAAGGTTGTACAATTCAATTAGTACAACCGGTTGCACCCTAGTCCCTCTCTAAAACAAAATAAGGGTGGCACAAAACGTTTAAGATTCATGATTCATAGATTTAGCCTTATGCCAAATTGCACTCAAGGTACTGCAGCCTAATATTAAACAAAATAATGTGCACTTGACGATAGTGGCTTACAATCTCTACTGTTTATACAATGAATCTTTCATGGCTTGAATGGGTGAAACTGTGATGAGCTCATGAGCCTATTGGACCTATAATAAAGAAAAAGCATGCCCACAAGAGCAAGATTGTTGAAAATGAAAATCTGTTTATCTCACATACAACATTAATTCAAAAAATTGATCAAATTGGATCGACAATTTTCCAGAGCTTTGAGTGCAAGAAATGAGTACAATAGACTATAGAAGGAACTCCAAAGCAAATCTAGGCAACTATCTCAAAGCCAAACCAAAACAAAATGGAATAAGAAAAATTTATCGAGAATCAAAATAACAAGATTTCAATTTGAACTCATAGAAATATGCAGTTAGAAAATTCATCAGATCTTGTAAGCCATTCAAAATCAAAGAAAAAAGAAGAAAAACAATCCATTATACTGGCATTTTCATACTCCAAAAAAGAAGAAAAACAATCCATTATACTGGCATTTTCATACTCCTAGTGGACAATAGTCCTATACCTATGAGTAGATTGAAAATCCTAAGATGTATTTCAGCCGATGCTATTTCTAAGAATGCCTTAAACACTACAGAATAAAAAATCGAATATGCTATTGGAAAGGAAGAGATCCTGAAACTTATTACCCTGTTCATCTGTTGAAGCTTGACCTCTAATTGCCTA